>CM057341.1:182319559-183658721 GCA_030015575.1 Agapanthus africanus
ATTCTTAGCCATAGTTTAGTCTCTACATGAGTTAGTATATGATACAAACTCACCCATGGTTACTATTCTCATCTCATGAGTTTCATTCTCTTCTCCACTTCATCTTCTTCTTCATCAAGAGAAAGATTTCTAGTTTTTCTCAAGGTGAAGAAATATTGTGAGAAAAATAAATCTAAAGTGAGCAAAATTCCTACTTCATCATCCTCTACTATACTAGTCATTTAGTTTAGGGTGTTTTCTTCACTAAACCCTAATTTAGTGAAGAGGTGGCTTAGGTTTGAGTCTCCTCGACATAGACCATTTTCGACCTCGAAGACTTCAAGCGAGCTTGTTCCTTTCATCTTGTGGAGCCAAACTTGAGTCCGGGAGATCACTACTTGGAGCGAAGGGACTACTACATAGAGCTATTGAAGTGAAGGACCGGTCTATAAAAGTTGTATTCCCTTGTTCACTTAGATGTAAAGTTATTTACATTCTAATTTCGTCTAATTCTCTAGTTAAGATTCTTGGTTAGGGCTCTTTAGGACGGCAATATTTAGAAAATGGTATGGACGATGCCTCTCGAAACCTTGTTGTCATGCTAGGAATCTCTACGAGTGATATCAGAGCCATGCTAGAGAATTAGACGATATTTGTATAATTACGAAACCGAAACACTCGAAACAAAAATCTATTTTCTGTCGAAATTTTTAAAGTGTCTGAAATTTTTTAAGTAGTTGCATAATGTTATATGAGATGTACATGAACACCACAGAAAATTGAACCCTCCTCGCCAGAGTTTGACCGGCGACATGTAGTTAAATTCCGAACTCGCTAGTTTTTAGTTGGTTCCTGGGTTCAATTTTTGGTGGTGTTCCAGTCTCTGGGTTTTTGTGTTTCAGGTGTTGTTTGTTTTTACTGTTATTGCATGTGATGTTATATTTCTGTAAAAGCAATTCGGAGTGTTTCGTAGTCGTAATTCTAACATCGTTTCGGGTAATTTAGACGACGTTAAAAAGTTCGAGCGGATATCAATAACCCAATCTTTCCCTCGCTGGAAATTTTCCAAGAGTTGGATTTTTCCAAGTTTGAAATCTTCAGAAAATCATGCAGGTGATTCTATGGACCCTCTAGAAGAACGAAACCCTAACTCGATTCTGTGACCGTCGGAACCGCCACCAAACCCTAGGGTGTGTGGTAGTTTTGCGGCGCCATAGGTGAGGCAAGGGTTGACCCTTCTATGGTTGGTCCATATATGATGTGGCATGTTCTGGGTATTTTTAAACTGTGCTCAAGTGTTGAGCTCTTTGGGTAATTTTGGGTGTTTGTTGATTCGATCGAAAAGTTTAACATCGTCTAGCTATCTGTGATTGTGATACAATATTTAGAATCCATAATATTTAGTTTTACGAAAACTAATTTGAATTTTATAAATCTAGCAATTTAGTCTCAAGTGATCGGTTGCCACGGGATTTTGATGTGGATCAAAAGTCCGTCGCAATCACGTAACATACGCGGATACTCGCCGGGTAACCTTACTAGATAGCCACACCCCATAACCTCGACCAAGTGACTGTAGGAGAAACCCGTCGCCAAAAGCATCCGTTCTGGTGCTCACGGCCATGGTGTTCCGCCTAAGTGCACTTCGTCGACGACATCGAGGGTGCGGCCGTCTACTAAAGTTTCCGACGAGCATTCGATCAGGTTGTCGGGAATCTTGTTGAATTACCCGACTGATTATTGAAAAGTGTTTTCAATATCGAGACTAAAATGTGGGGTTTATAATTGTTAGGCATGTGATGTCTAAGGAATTCATTTGGTTAGGCATGAAATCCAAAGTATGTGATACATTGGGTTTATGATGTCTGAGGTTGCGGATTCCAATTGTTGTAATTTTTCACTTTCTTTTCTGCGACCGTAAGTGTAATATGTGGTGTATCGCGGTTTCGTTGCTATATGTCAACGAAAATTGGGATACGCATATTTACTTACGTTGATGACATGTGATGTTATGTGTTGCTGTGATATGTTATATTGGATCGTCGTGTTTGAATAGCCGGGTGTTTTATGTGAGATGAGAGTTTTTCATTTTCATTCATGTAAAATTCAATGTATGTAATATTCTTTTATTGGGGCACTTCCGGGTAGAGGATGATGTCACCATTGATGTATATTATTTACTTTTCCGCATTAGGATAGACCCAAGGAGGAGAGCACAAGTAACCGGGTTCTACAGTCCAGTGCGAGACCATCTCGAGGAGTCGAGACCGGGTCTCCTAACTCTAGAATTGGAAGGGTTGCTTGCTTCTCTCGTAGGGGTCTAGGGATGTGGGTTTGGGTATTCATCGCGACCGTGGAATCCGCGTTTTTACTGGCTTAATTAAAACACGGAATTCCTAGTATATCCAATATTTCGTATGTGTTCTTCTGCTGCTGATATTGTGTGATGTGATCACTTGATATTCTGAGACGAATCGAATATATATTATATATGTGATATATAATAAACGTTGCTTATGTTTTTCACCCACGCTAGTCCCGCCCTGCTATGCCGTTAGTTAAGTTACCTAACAGTGCATATCGAGACACTGTGGCGAATGCGGATGGCATAAGCGTACGTTTGATTTTCGTTTCTTTGATGCTTAGGAAGCATAATTGATGGGACTTCATTAACGAGATTAATGAAAAAGAAAGAAAGCTAAAGATGTTGTAGAATCTTGTTTAAAAACTGGTAGCTCTAGCTCTTTCTTTGCATAGCGGTATTCCTTGTAGAATATCTAGCACCTTATTCGATAAGGAAAGAGCCGAGATCCCTTCACCGGGAGTGACCTCTTTAGCGAAACTGGCAGATGCTACAACCCACTCGGTTTTGTTTTTGACAGTTTTTTTTTAGTTCATGCTTTGCATAGTGGTATTTGTAAAATATCCAGCACATCATTCGATGAGGAAAGAGCCGAGATCCCTTCACCGGGAGTGACCTCTTTAGCAAAACTAGTAAAAGCCTAAAAAAACACTCCTTTTCAAAATCACTCGATTTTACAACGATATCAAGTTCAAAGCGTTAAACGTTTTCATATAAACGTTCTTGGTGTATGGCGGAAAAGACCTTCAGATCGAGGCATTTTGTGACTCCAGCTTCCAGAGTGATAAGAATGACTCCAAGTCTATGTTGGGTTATGTCTTTACCCTCAGTGAAGGGGCGGTCTGTTGGAAGAGCTCCAAGCAGGACACCGTTCCAGACTCGACGATGGAAACAGAGTAGTTCGCTGCATGAGATGCCGCAAAAGAGGCAGTCTGGATATAGAAGTTCTTAACTGGACGTCAGGTGGTTCCTTCCATTGTTGATCCAATAATTTAGTATTGCGACAACAACGGCGCTATAGCTTTAGGGAAGGAACCCAAGTCCCATCAGAGATCTAGACATATCTTGAGGTGGCACCACCTGATCAGGGAGATTTTTGATCCCCAGGAGATCGATGTGAGGAGAGTAGATACGGAGAACAACACTGCAGATCCACTCACAGAGGCCATCCCTCAGACAGTGTTCGAGAGGCTATTCGAGATCTTCGGTCTGCGATATGCCAGTATATGGTCTTAGTGCAAGTGGGAGATTGTTAGTGATATATGCCCTAGAGGCCATTATTGTATCATACTGGATTGTATATTACTTAATGGAAGCTTGGGATATACACGGAAATAGTAACAGTCTTGCTCGAAATGGTAGTATGCTACCTGGTTTGTTTCTACCTCAATATGTGCATGTGTTTTCTTAGCATATTGCTTATACATATTGGTAAATCCCTTAGGATCTTTGCTTGATTACCAGTGTTTTGATGGAAGTCACACTAGTGGAGGCTGGGTAGTCTATAAGCATATCCTATACAGGTCCCTAGTCGTATGATTATCGAGACGAGGCATCGATACTCCACAGTAGACTAGTGTATATGCTTCTCATCCCAGCAGGGGAGATGGTCTATCCCACAACCATTAGTATGTCATACTGGAGATAGTATGCAGGTGCTAATTAGGTTATGAGTACGCTGGACAGGACTCGTTGGGAACTGCTGGTGGGTATTATACCTATAGTCGGGTAGCAGTTCCCAGGTGACATGAGTACAGCTTAGTCCGTCGACTTGACACTACTACTTCTCCTCGAGTGTGTTCCCACTGTACTTTGATTACTACCCTACCATGGCTCAAAGGAGTCGTGCAAACAGGTAGTAGTTGGGTGCAGTCCCGAAGCACTTGGAGGCAGCGGCGGTTAGATAGGATTCGTTTCTCCCGGTATTAAGGGTTGATATCGCGCTATGTTCGGAAGGCCATTACACAAAGTCCTTAGCTAAGACAAGCGAGATTTATTGGTAGGTATTCCAGTAATTTCTCAGGGTGTTTTAGGCTACACTCCGACATGACTTATTGCGCTCTTAGGGGTCTGACGATTACTGCCCCTAGGCCCGATACGAGATACTCTTAGACGAACAGACCGGACTGTACGGAGATTGTCTTATACAGGCTCAGTAGGAGTTCGGATGAGTTAGCTCATCGTATTTCTTATCGACACATACCTGGGTAGCCGTTACATGCAGCTAGTACCGCTTGCGGCTTGTGGTTAAACCCACTGCCAGCATAATGTCGAGTCTTTAGAGTCCTACATAGAGGGTTTCCCTGCACCGGGAAAAAGTTGTAGAGGCCGTATGGTTTTATGGCAGGGCTACGATCACGTACGTGCACTCGTGCACATATGATAATCGGGAGGATAATACTAGTGGGATTTGGTTTAAGCCGGATCCTAGTATTATATTGATGGATTGTTTCGTCTCTTTGTATTTGTGTTTTTCGGAATGCGAATGTGGGTATGTATATACGGATGGGGGCATTCTCGTAATTTTTCAGGAAAGCTTCTTGAAAGGGGACACCTAATTATGGTTTGATTCTTTTTGGATTAAACTAATTGGGTGGAGGAAATGAGGTGTTATCTTGACAAAAGATGAGCATGGCTCTTGGTGACTCATGGCATGACTCATGCCATGACTCATGTTGTGATCATTACATACCAAAGATATTTTATCAAGCCATGCTAGATATTTATCTAGCGTGCTTGATATTTATCTAAGGGTTTTTATTTATCACAAAACGCAGCCAAGCTCATTTTCTTTAGTTGCTTCACCACTCTCATTTCCTCAAGTGATCTTCTTCTTGTTCTAAACCCTAATTTCTCATGTGTTGAGAATCCTAGGGTTCCTAGAGACAAAGTATTCCATCTTCTCACTCTACACTCTCTAAGACTTCTAGTTTAGTAAACTAGAAGCCGTAGTTATCTCAGATTCGAGATAGGAGCTCGGACTATAGACTCTCTGGTGGATCGTCTTTGACTCGAGGAGGCCGTCGAGGTAGCCACGATCCGTTCCGATCCTTGGAGCTGACGACGAGTAGTGGACAGCGATGAAGACCCGAAGGACTTGGTATCGTGAGGTATAACTTCTAACCGAGTAGTTAAACCTCATACAGTATTGTATTAGCTAGGGTTTAGCATCGATCCTGGAGTTCGAGTTGGTGTTGCGAGCTTGAAAAATCGTTTTTGAATATTCCGCCTCCCCGCGGATACGTGGGGTACGCGACATTGACTTACAAGTTCAACCTGTCATTTCTTGATTAGTTTAGATCCACCCGTTTAGGCCCTTGACGAATGATCAACAACGCTATACGACCGTCCTAGCCAATCGCATCACATGCAAGCAGGAAGACATCACTTAGCTACCGTACACTACGCCTTGATGAAAGATCAACAAACGCAACACGAATACTAAGTACTCTAATTCCTGAAATGACAGAGGGCTACGGCTGATTTTAAAGAAAACCTTTAACGTAATGAACTTGATCTCATCGCAGGATCCGAGTGGTTTTGCAAATTTATAGTAACATAAACTTTTGCTGAAGAGTGGACTCCCAGTGAAGGGATCAAGGCTCTTCCCTCATCGAATGAGATGCAGGATATTCCTAATCGAATACCTCGATGCAAAGCAAAAGACCACGATTATACAATTTGAAAATTTATAATAACACAATGTTTTGCCAAAGTGGTCACTCCCTGTGAAGGGATCTAAGTTCTTTCCTTATGAAATGAGGTGCTGGATATTCCTAACTGAATACCTTTGTGCAAAGCAAAATATTCGACTATAATACCACGATATCTGATATTTGGTCCCTACAACGTGTTTTAGCTTTATTATCTTTGCATTAATCCTATTAACGCAATCCCATCATTCAGATAATCATATTATCCAACATCTCTTCACACAATCATAGAAAAAATATGAAAAGAAAATAGAATGCATATATACGCCATTCACATTCAACACGGGGCCTGGGGTTTTCACCGTAAGGTTACTTAACTTACGGTAGGACGAGACAGGCCTGTGCTCTTCACACAGCACAAAGGCAACGGCGCCATTTGATTTGTATGGTGATTTTGTGATCAAAGAATTAATTACCGCAATCAAGAACGGCGTCGCTTGGTAGCTAGCCGGTGAGTACGGGTCGGTCCACAGGGATTTTGTGTATTCTCAATTTGTTCTAACGAGTTAATTCCAAACGGTGTTGGGTTGATTATCACTAAAAACTTAGGATGATTTAGACTAGGATTAAAATCTTGCTAGGGTTAGGTTTAGGTTAATTTTGGAAATTTAAGATTTCTCACCGCTTTCAATGCCCTAATTTAGATCTATTTAGGTGTTATGGTAATAATTAATAAAGGGGATTAGGACGATCGGGAAGAAACGATGTTTCTTCCTCTAGGTCCTTGTCCGTCCTTTCTTAATTCTTACCCTAACCTCCATGGAAAACATGCACAACCGGTCTTTTAAACTACGGTATCACCGCTACCTCGTGGGGTAGGGTGCCGTAGTGAGCGGTGTGTGTATGTATGCATGGAGTCCTATGGATAATATGTGATGGGCAAGAAAGGGGTGAGAGATTTTCATCTCTCAAACCTTTCCTATTCCTAACCCTAACAAGTGAGGAACTACTCACTCATTAGGGGATTGATAAAAGACACTTTTTTATGATTTGTTTTTAAAAGACTAACAATCTAAACTACGGCGGATTAATAAAAGTGCTAAACTAATTAACTATGGCAGATAATAAAATCTATACTAGGGCAGAAAGGAATTTAAGAACTAGGGCAATGAAAAAAATCTACTTACTTTATTCAACGCTCTCTCAAAATATGACAATGAATTCTGAATTTTATTTGATAAAAAGAGGCATACCTCAAAAAGAGGTTTAGGGTTTCTATTTATAGATCATAGAAATCCTAGGGTTACATTCGATACAGATCTGCATTTACAAATTTACCTCTAAGAAACCTAGTCAACGCACCGCCACACCGTAGAAATTCACACCTACACGTGCTCTTCATGGCCACGGAACCGCGGCCAAAAGCCATGTTTGGCCGCGGATCCGCTGCCATATAGTGGAGTTTTTGGCTGGGTTTTTCTGGGGTTCTTTCTGTTGCTTTTTACTTGGCTTTTCTTCACTTGGTTTCTCAGATTGTCTTCTAGATCTCTTCCAGATTTCCACAGTGCATATTGTCGTGGACTTTTACCCTTTGCTTCGTGTCGATGTCTTGAACCTTCCGCTGCCTTTGTGCTTTGTGAAATTTTCCATTGATCTTCATTGTTCCTCAAACTGTAGGCATGATCAAGATTCTTCCATTTGTCGGTCGTAGTCTCACTTTTGTATCGTCATTTCATCAATTTCACTGTTTTTGTTCCGAGAACCTGTAACCTGCAACTATGTAGCAGACATGGATCAAAAGTACCTGTTTATTTATAAAATGAATAAGAATGGGGAATATAATAATGCAAAATTATGATATGAACACACATATATCAATATTTCATTATATATATCATCACAGGTAGATAATCAACATTACAGGCAAACGATAAATAACATCACAGGCAGGTAAACACATTACAAGCATGCAATGAACATCACATAATAGGAACTCGCCAAAAACGAAACGCGACATTTCCCGGTCACGTGAATAGCCCATGCGTAGCCAAAAGCAGACCCCTACGAATGCGCAAGCAACTCGCCAACCCAAGAAACAAGGCAACCTATCATCATCATCATGAGGGGGCCACCCGGCACTTTCTAGAACCGGTGACTTGAGCACTCCTCCGCGGGTCAAACGTATACCCCCTACAAGCGCGGCAAGCAACCCGCTATTCCTAGACTCGAGCAACTCGATCCCAACTCCTTGAGATGGCAAACCGCTGAAATCTAGAACCCAGCCTCCTGTGCACTTCTCCACGGGGTAGTCCTAAACGTATATTAATACCACGGCGAAAACAATCGCAACATGATCGTATCCCGACAAATAATAATATATCGCGGTAACAGTGACCATAAGTCTGTCGCTCGCCCCGAAAAAGAATATACATATAGCGGAAACAGCGGCCAGTTGGATCTCGTCCCGAACAAATGAATATACATATAGGTTACAAGCATGAATGAAAATATCACTAATCGCAACATCACACTTCCGCACGGGTCTATTCATTTCGCGACAATCTGAAACCAAGCCATAAACACCAACATCTCAGACTCTACACACATATCAACAAGTATGTGTCATTGCATTAGCATAGTTAAACTCTTTAACTACATCAATACGAAACCCCACGATGTTATAGTTTGATCAAAAAACAATCCGTACTTCCTAAAAACAAAACGAGATCAAATCTCAATTATGGGGAAAAAACAAAAAAATACTATAAATCCTATTTCCAAGCATAGAAGCCACTGTAACAACCTGGACACACGGCTCCACAACTTGAGTGCCGAAATACCGCCAATAGCGGCTAGACGAGGGAGTTGTGGGCCCGGGTTGAAGTCACACCATTTTCAAAAAGTTTTCTTCGCTCTGCAATACTTCAAAAAAAATTAAGCAAAGTTTTAAAAAACAAACACCGGCTTGTATCACCGAATTAATTTACAAAAAATTTTGATGATCAAAACTACAACTACGTCTAAATCCAGTCTAGTCTTTTGGTATGGCGCTGATACCACTGATGGGATGCTGGGCTCACCTAAAAGGATTTTAAAGTGGGGCAGATGCGGTAATTTAAAAATTTTAGAGAGCAATAGCAACCCCAACCCAAGAATCAAATCAAAACACTAAACAAGATACTAATCTAATAAGCTAAAACAAAGAAGTTGGCGAGCTACAACCTTTGTAGCGCATTAGCCATCCCTTCTTAGACTCCGGCTAGTTTCCACGAAGCCCGGAACAAACTTGCTCGATGATCTCCTTACCGAAGATGGTCTACCTTGAGATAATTCCAACATAAGCTTAGGTTCAAATTGATCTCATCAAAATGAAGCAACCCATTAATTAAACTTACTAAGGATGATTAGTAGGAGATGTAGAATAATTAGCTCACTAAATTCTTTTTCTTCTTCTTTTCTTACTTGAGAAAAAACTCAAGAAGAGGTAGCCTTGGAGATGAGTACAAGAAGATGATAAGTTTCTAAATGAGAACAAATCCAAATCAATAATATGTCATAAAAAATGAGTTACCAAAGAAAACAACCAACGAATTCTACAACCATCTATTTTCCATGACTCATACCATTTAAGAATGTTCCCATCTAAACCATATAAGTCTCATACATCCATCTCAAATGTATCAACATACATGTCACAATATTTATATCAAATATAAATATTAATAAAGAGAAGAAAATAATAAAGCGAGCATGATATTAGTTACTATATATATAAATATATCAATATATAAATATACATTTAATTATTAAATCAACACTTGATTTAATAATTCGGTTATATCATATATATCCGGCTAATATCATTAAACACCCGATTAAAATACGTGTATCAAATACATATGTTTAATCGAACTCCTGAACGTATCTCTATGCATGCCGTATATCGTTTCGCATGTGCTGGGAAACCTCTGTGTGGGACTCTAAAGACTCGAAAATACGCTGGCAGTAGCTTAGAATCATATCCATAGCCCACAAGCACGTCAACAGTACTAGCTGCATGTGACGGCTACCCAGATATTGATCGAAAGAAGGTCAATGAGCAAGCTCATCTGAACCCTGTAAAATCTATCAGTGACATTACCGTACAGTCTGGTCTCTTCGTCTAAGAGTATCGCATATCGGATATAGGGTTTGGAATCTGTCAAATCCCAATAACTCTATAAGTCGTGCGAAAGAGGACTTATAACCAATCAGAGATATAACTGATAACACTTATCAGTTTATTTACACTGCGGTGGCCACCGACTTGTGGTTGCAGTCATGTCCTGCATAGCGCGACATCAACTCCCTATATCGGAAGAGACGAATCCTCTCGACCGCTCACTGCCTCCATGTGCTTCGGGACTATACCCAACAAAAACCTGTTCGCACGACTCCTTTGAACCGTGGTATTGTAGAATTCTAAGTATAGTAGGAATGTCGGATATGTATGCCATAGAGGCCATTATTTTGTGTGTGTGTGTATATAGTGGATGCTTGGACATATGTATGTACAGGACAATTTTGCTCGATATCATAGTATGTTATTTGATTTCCTTTTATCTTAACATGTATATATGTTTTACTTATTATTACGTATCGTTAATACATATTGATAAAGCCCATAGGATTATTGTTTGACTACCAGGGTTATGATGGCGATCATGCATGTAGGGGCTAGGCAGTCAATAAGCACAACCTTAAATGTCCTTAGTCGTGGGAGTTTCAAGACTGGACATCGATATTCTGGAGTGACTGGTGTATACGTTTCTAGACCTCGACGAGCGGCGATGGTTGGTCCGACAACCATTGGTGTTTGGCACCTAAGATCGAATACAGGTACTCACCAGGGGTAAGTACACTGGACAGACTCGCCGAGAACTTCTTGATAGTACTATACCTATCGTCAGATAGCAGTTCTCAGATGACATGAGCACATGTTAGTTTTTAGACCTGAGATCGTCATTTGTCTCGTGTGAGTTCCTACCGTACTTAGATTACTACCCTACCACAGCTCTACCGAGTCGTGCAAATATGTTTTAGTTGGGTACAGTCCTGAGCCATATGGAGGCAGTGAGCGGTTGTTGGAGATTCATCTCTCTCGGTATAAGGAGTCAATATAACACTGTGTTCGGTTAGCCAGCACCATAAGATCATGTCCAAGGTAATTGAGATTTACTGATAGTTAGATCAATAGTTTCTCTGATTGGTCCTGAGCCACATCGGCATGAATTACTGGGTTATTAGGGTCTGACGTTTAACACCCCCTAGACCAGGTATGCGATACTCTTAGATGAAGAGGCTGGACTGTACAGAGATTGTTACAGATAGGCTCAGTAGGGGTTCGGATGAGCTTACTCATCAACCTTCCTTTCGACAGATACCTGGATAGTCGTTACGTATAGGTAGTGCCGCTGATGTGCTTGTGGTTATGGATTTATCCAGTAACTCACTGTCGGCGTACTGTCGAGTCTTTAGAGTCCTACACATAGGGTTTCCCTGGTTCAGGCGAAATGATGTAGTGGCTGTATTTTAATACGTGCAGGGTTCCGATCAAATGAGTGTACTAACTACCCGGACTTTTGATCGGACGGTTGATAATACTAGCCGGCTTAGGATTAAGTCAGATTATTAAATCAGGTATTGATTCAATAATTTACATATATATATATATATATATATATATATATATATATATATATATATATTTCAATATGCATATTCTAATATTATGTTCATTGTATTATTCTATCTCTTTGGGTATTCGTATTTTGATATGAATACGGGTATGTATATAAGGTAGAGTGTATTCCGTACTTATACGGAAAGACATTTTAGAAGGAGGACACCTTATTTGTATGGATTTCATTTATTGAAATTGGAAATGAGATGGAGGGGTGAAGTGTAAAAGAAGAATGGCTTTGTTATTTGTTTATTACATTTGTATGCATTATTCAAGCATGGTTGCAATTTTCTATTTGAAAATTGCTTTGAACAAAACTAAGCTAGCCATTTTTCATTTGAGTTAGATATTTTCATATCACCATTTCCTTTGTCTCTCCTTCCTTTTGTGCTCCTCCTCCTTCTTCTTCATTTTCTACCTTACACTCTCATGAGTTGAGAATCAAGGGTAGAAAGAGATAGAAACATACTTGAACACTTCACTACACTCTAAGCACTCTAGACTAACAACCTAGAGTTTTTAATTGCTCCACTTGATAGTTTGTGTGGAGCTAGAGCCTTAAACCAAATTCCTCACGTGGATCAACTTCGACGGAGGAAGACTGGCGGTCAAGCTCGATCATGGAGACCCCAAGGAGTTAAGGAAGAGGAGGTGCAGATCGAAGGACTCGATCTCTTGGTATAACCTTCTTCCATAGTAGCTATAACTCTATGTTGTTTTCTAGTTCATGTGTTTGGTTTCGATTCTAGGGTTTGTTGTTTCTAGCGCCTATAGAATTTTTTCTTTTTCGTTCCGCATAAGCCGTGGTTGTAGCAGCTGGGTGCTAGGAACTTTAATAGAGAACACACATGAGACACCATGGCAATCTCAGGTCCATAAGGACTACCCTGTACTCATGTCATTAGAGAACTGCTATCCGACATTGGTATATTACCAACTAGGAGTTCTCGGTGAGTCTATCCAGTGTAAATCATCAAATGAGCACCTGTATGCAATCCTCGATGTCAAACACCAATAGCTGCAGGATCAGCTATCACCTTCAAAGCGGGCCAGGAAACGTACACATTAGTCTAAATTAGAGTATTGATGCCCAGTATCGATACTCCTACGACTAGAGACATTTAAGGATGTGCTTATCAACTGCACAGTACCCACTAGTATGATCTCCATCATCGTCCAGGTAATCAAGCAAAATCCTAAAGGCTTTATCTCATGTCTAAATGATACGTGATAATGAATAAACGCATCACATGAAAGATAAAGACAAACCATATAGTATACATCATGTCGAGTAAGATTTTTCTCTCGTATAAGTCCCTCTTTAATTACAATAATTGCCTTGAGGGCACATATATCTAACAAACTGTTTAATGACCATGTCTCCATGATTGCAGGCATAAATGGAATACTCCCGAAATGCGTGTACCGCTGTATGATGTGCCTCGAGAGTTCTCTTGTCATGCGCAATGACCATATCTCCATGATTCCGGGCATATACGGAATGCTAACTGTTTAATGACCATGTTTCCATAATTCCGAGCATATACGGAATACTCTCCGATACTCGAAGCTCTCGTTTTTTACCTAAACTCTTAAAACAAAACCTTGAAACATCTTAAATAACATGAAACTCTTGAATAAACTTGCATACCACAACACCACAGCGTTTATCATAACTTGTTTTACCCGAAATGCATGTACCTTATAAAACCAAACTAAATCAAGCTAAACTACTGTTAATAGTTACTAAACGACACCTTCACACATACAATTGCAGCATGACCTTACATTTTACCATACTTTCACCTTTTTGCACATAACCCCCTTGAGAATCATACTCGAGTTTAACTTGCTGACGGACATTTCATTTCCTTGTTTCCCCTAAAATATCCATTAGCAATAGCAGAAGAGCAGGACAGGATGACAGAAGTTGAAGCTACGAAGGAAGATTATGCTCCCTTTTCGACTCACCGTCAGAGTTTTTAGTCCTATTTAATTTCTTATTCGCCCATCTGTTTAGGGCTTGCTTTATTTATTGTCTTGCTTTATGATGTAATAAACTTTGAGTTATTGTTTGTAATAAATATTGGTTAACTAATAAAGTTGATTTTATTTATCTTGTTTTTGTATACTCCTGTATTACTATATGCTTAGTGTAACTGTATCGAGGAGAGTCTATTTCTCGGTATAGTTACGTTGCAGTCTCGTCGCGTCTCCGCTCCAGTATCTTGGGAAGCGGGGCGTGATAGGTTTTAGTGTGACACATGCAGGTCTGATCATTCAAATGCAAGGGAATTAACCAACACTTATTATACCCCTTGAATCTCGTCCCTTAAATCCATCCTTGATACTTACTCGTTTTCCTTTTATAGAACTTACTTCCCATCTCATTATAAACTATTCCTTTTGAATCTGTTTTGAATCCGATTTGATCGAATCTCATGAATTCTAAACACTTCCCTTCACATCAACCGATGGAACGTGAAAATATCTTACGACTGCGTTATCCTTATCTTTTCTTACCCTGTTACGACATTCTCTTTTTGAATATTTCAAGGACAAAATTTTAAAGGAGGGTAGATCATAATGACCGTAATTTTCATATAATAAATAAAAGCTATTTTATTTTTGGAATAGAATATTTCTTTATGGTGTTTTAATGTTAATAGTTTCAATTAAAAGAGATTTTAAAGTTTATATTGAAGGAATTGATAGTCAAAGGTTTTCTTATTTTTATAAAAAATTTAACATAATTTCTATAAAGAGAAAGGGATTTATAAATGATTTTATTTGGGAAAAAAAGTTCTTGGAAAGGATTTTTTGAAATATTATTCTAAGAAAATATATAACTTTGTCCTAAAGAGGTTTCTTATTTAAAATATTTTTGAAGAAAAGAAAATTTAGATTTCATTTATTTGAAGAAATTTTTTCTTATGAAAAGTTATTTTACTCAAGTTTTATAGTATCAATTTTGTTTATCATATGTTTTTTATATAATATATTTATCTGTTTGAATGCTTGTTTTATAGTTATATTGTTTATTTTGCATTATTCATACATTTTGTATATTGTGTATTATTGTCATTATTATTTAATTTCATTATTTTTGTTTACGACATATGGTTTTCTGTGTTAGAATTATTGTATTGTTGTTATTTATTATATATTGCAACAAATGTATATATATCTTTACAGTTCATATTAAGTTGTTTTATTTAAAGTAATAGAAAAAATTTTGATTTTTGGATTTTATAAGATTTTAGAAAAGAGAATTTTGTTTAATTCATTTACGTTCGCTTGGTTTTAGAAAAGAGGATTGTTTTAGAGAATTTTTTAAAGTATTTATTTTGAGACAACACTACTCTTATATTTTTTAACTCGGCCCTTATAACCCCCTTTATAGTTTCAAGGACGAAATTGTCTTATGGATGGTAGATTGTAACGTCACTACTACATACAAGCACTATTAGAGACCGTATGGAACGGTCTCCAAAAAAAATGAACGGTCCCTAATGTATGTTAGCGATCGTTTATATTTTAAACGGTCGCTAAAAACGGTCGCTTATTGGGTGGTCGCTGATACATCTTTTAGCGACTGTTAATGAACGGTCTCTAATACGAACGATCGCTAATAGATGTATCGGGACCGTTTCCACCGGTCGCTAATAAGCAAGCGCGAGAACATCTCAACCAATATACCTGTTTTCTAATATCAGAAAACAGTCGCTGATAAGATATTAGAGATCGTTCTAGTAGCTTATACGGTCACTAATAACTATTTTTCTTGAAAACAATTACAGAAAAATGTTGTATTTAATACAATAATACACAATATCATAATATATTACGCCACAATAGTATTTCATATACAAATCAATATATATGCACAACATATCCAACAAGATCAACAACAAATACGAACACGTACACATACAAACCAACATATAAACACTATCCACGATATATCCCCCAATATCAACAACTCAATCAAACACATATGAACTAAATTTTTAATAAACAAGCATAAATAAACTAAATTGTTTTGAATACGAACAACACAATACATACGCTATATATTTTTCCAATAAAACGAAAAAAAATATCCAAATCACTTACAATCGCAGCTCATTCAACCCTGTGAATCGAAATAAATAAATATATAAATATATGAACTCAAATTATAATCTTCGAAACAATGTCAGCTATACTAACACATATATATACTTACCTCACTAACTCCCGCCAGTTCCATCGTCAAAATATAATCCTTTCACCGTTAACTTATAAGAACCCTACGAATACACAACATGAATTTTAAATATCAAAACTCAACACAATTTAATTGTATACTAAAATTTCTGTAAATGACAATTATACATACCTCACTAACTCTCACCGCGACCATCGCCACTAAAAGCTCGCCTTAAATAGTATCAATTCACACCGTCGAAGTTCTCCTGCGAAAAAAAGTTACCTAATAACCCTCTATGTAGGGTCGACTGATCAGGGTTATACGGTTCCTATGGCGGAGGATTAGGGTAATAAGGATTTTGTGGTGGAGGCGGAGGCTGAAGGTAGCACCCTCCTTGTGATTGCAGAGGTGGTGGATAAAGATAGTATGACGTTCCGTGTGATGAGAGAGGGTAATACGGTCGCTGCATCGGAGGAGGATAATATGCCGGCTGCGGCGGGAATGAACCCAATGCTGACCACGATTGCGGACGCGGAACGTATTGTTGCGAGAAGTGTTCCAACCACACCTCCATTTGTGCTCTCCAAGCCGCTTCATTTTTCGCCCTCTTCTTATCTACTTCATCTCTCCTCCTGAGTTGCTCGTTTAGCTCATTGATCCATTGTGCCTCAGCCGATTATTGGTTAGAGCGAGCGATCGACGAAGTTGAAGTACATCTTCTAAAACCGGACCGCGAAATCCTCCTTCGATAAATAAAACAATAATTAATTTTCTTTACGAAGTTAACAAGTGTAATTAATTTACTTAAGCATGTTGAGTGGCTATATACATCCTTTCTTCTGACATGCCCTCTCTCATGTGCAATGCCCTCCAAGTCTCAGGGAGGCTCGGCTTTTTCCTAGCCTTCTCCCGTAACGGATATTTGATTTATTTATACGTGAAGATATATAATGATGGAATTGAAAAATCGAACATTTATGTAATTAAATATAAGCTAACCAAAGTAGCTCTATACTGATCAGCAGGAACCGATCCACCATAATAGTCATTTGTAGCTTTCCATCGGTTCTGCTTATTCCTTTTGATACTTCCTGCTTATTCAGAAGATAATATCTCTAAATGTAATTTAATCTATATTCGGTATTTAAATTATTTAAATATATTTTTAATTACCTTTGTTCAGGTGTATCCCAATGCAATAGGAGAAACGCAAACTGATCTCTAGGGATAATGGAGGGAAGAGCGGCAAAATATTCCTAATCATCCGTAATTTCTCCAATTGTTTAAATTGTTTCTTCAATCTTTGACGCCATCTCTTGAATATTTGTGACATCTCATACCGGACATGCGTCCAATGTCCGTCTATATCATCTTCTAAGACGAAATGTTTCTGTAATACAAATTAATAAATATATTATTTAATAAATTTATAACATATAACAGGTATGCATGTAATGTTAAAATATAGTTGAGTTATGCATTACCAAGAGTGAGCGCCAAGTCCATACGTAGGCTTCCCAGAGGTTATCTGCAAATGTGAAGCCCACGTTCAAGAAGCCGGTGTTGCGTACGAGAATACCGATATAACCGTGGAAATGTGTATCCCACATACCCGGACCTACGGGCTTCCCACATACCCATTGCAGAATTGCCCTTTATCCACACATATCATATTTCGTAATTTCGTTTGCAACACTTCTTCCGTGGTGTTCAAACCGGGCCAAATTTTCCCCCACAGCCGTGCTTCATCAATACTCGTGTTTTCTGCCTCTAGCATCATATCGATTTGAGGTCGAGCAGCAGCCCACCGCGCTTTTGCCTTCGCATTGTCCCTATCGCGGTACGATTTTTCATTTTGTAAATCGTGAGGAAGAGACAATGCATGAATCCACTCATTGGTGACGGGAACCGAGAATGCCACAGGTTCCATACTCAAGTCCGAACAATGCCCGTCTAGATGTGCATACAGCTCATACTGTATTGATGGACTAGCATCCTCCTGATCATATGTACCTACATATTTTAATTTATTATAATCAATGCAATAGTTATTTGAATAAAATAATACGGTCGATGATTATTTAAAACTCGTAATATATACCTCTGCTCTCAGTATCAGGCTGTGTCAAGGATTCAGTATCTTGATCTCTTTTCTTTGAAGAAAATGCTTTGGCAAATTTTCCGAATATGCCTTTTTGTCCCATCTGTTTCATGCAAGAGTAATGACAATACAAAATATATAATATGCATAAATCATTAAGCTAACAAATCAATACATTACAAGTGATTATAACTACTAGGTTTTTCATATATCATTTACATGCAAGTGATTATAAGTTTTTACAACTGCAAAGTTTATAATATATATCAATTGATTACAATTGTTTACAACTGCAAAGTTTTTCATATGTCAACCGGATCTGCTTCATCAAGGTCAATCTCGTCGGTGGAACTATCGAAAAAGGATTTAGGAGGTGCCAGTAATGCAATCCAAGTTTCTTCACAATTAGGATTTTTGACATAGAAACACTGCTCAGCCTGTGAAGCTAACATGAACTTAACATCTCGATAAATTTCTTTATTGAGATTGACAAGCTAAAAGCCGTACTCATCGATCTGGATGCAAGCGCACCAATGAACTTTGAACATAACAAATCTTTCTTGCTCATTATTCCCGTAAAATAACTCCATTATATTCTCCAGCTGACCGTAATATTCTTTTTTTCCTCCCTATGGTCTTTGATCACAAGAACTTGAGAAGCGCGTTTGTTCAAACGGACAATAAACCCCATTGTTTTGGGTAGTCAATTTCTCGGTTGTAAGAAATTTTAGGTTATTAATACAATATGAACCGTATCGATTCACTTTTACACTAGGGCCTTTAGATAGTCGCACGATGACATCCGGGAATTGCATCCCTTTTGCTATGTCATCTTTAATCTACAATGCATTTACAAGTAACATGTATAAGCTATATGTGATATATGCATGTGAAATGTGAAATATACAAGACATACGTACGTGTTTACAGAACCACCGTGGAAAGTGTTTCTTATGCTCTTGATTAATCTTCCAATTAGCACTCTTTCCGGAAATCGCATTCGTAAGTTCTTCAATATGTCGGGTAAAAGAATAAAAATATTAATTATTTAGGCATATATAGATGCAAGCACTCAAAATATTGACGCGATTAAAATTTTTAATTTATATACCTTCTGTGATCGGCAGTAATTTCAAGATTATTAAGAATATACGAATGCGCTTGATCGAGCCACTCCCTTCGGTAGGATCGATCCTCCCCCTTGTGAACGGGATAGATGATCATCGTTAATTCGAGAAGGATGGTTTAATCTTGTTTCAACTCTACGTAAGTAACGATAAGTGAAGTTGAGACATTCGTTGGCGCAATAACTCTCAGCTATTGACCCTTCCGGTCAATCTCTATTGCACACTTACCGTTTCAAGAATCCCAAGTATCTAAAACATTAACGAATACTTTAGAAAAATATGAATATTATAATGAATTAAATAATATAATTTACTGAAAAAATATATTACCTTTCTACCGGATACATCCACCTATAGGAGACAAGTCCAGCAATCATTGCCACTATAGGTAGATGCACAGAAAGATGAACCATGACAGTGAAGAAAGATGGTGGAAATATCATCTCTAACTTACAGAGGGTTTCAACAATATTCTTTTACAACTCTTCGAATTTGGCTACATCTATCACTGTAGAATAAAGTTTATTGAAAAAGTCGCAATACTCTATCAAAGCTTTGGTGACATTGGATGGTAAATTATGTCGAAGAGCCACTGGAAGCAATTGATGCAGAAAGATATGACAATCGTGGGTTTTAAAATTCAATTGCTTTAGTGGCTCAACCTGCACATGCTTTGCTATGTTAGAGGAGTGCCCATTTGGGGTTTTGATACTCTTTAGCACCTCACAAAATCTTTTCATAGCCAATTTCGACATTGTGTGGTTCGAAACTGGTAATTCATAGACATCATCATCACGAAATACCGGATGCAATTCCTATCGGATTCCAAGTTCCTCCAAGCACTCGTGAGCACTCAACTTATTCTTGGATTTAGAATCGTACTGTAATAATGTGCTAGCAATATTATCAAACACATTCTTCTCTACATGCATGACATCAATATTATGTCAAATTAAAAGATGTTTCCAGTAAGGAAGATTCTATAATATACTTTTCTTCTTCCACACACTCAACAATTTGTTATCTTTGGATCGCTTCCATTTTTTGTTTATTGAAGGAATCATCTGAGTTAAAACGATTAGAATCTTGCTGGAATTGACATGATGAAATCTGCTCAAAATTTTCTATCCCTGACAATTGTTTTGGTGCTTCACCTTTTTCCAATCTTCCATCAAACTTATTTGCCATCTTTCTGTGAGGATGATTCGCCGATAGCCACTTACGCTGAAACTAGTAGCAAAACTTACCACATGTCTTAAGCTGGAGGGAATTGTAATCAAGACTCATGATGGACATGCATGCTTCGCATAGGTAGACCATCCAGATAACATGTCGTATGCTGGAAATTCGTTGATTGTCCAAATAGTAGCCGCTCGTATTCTAAATTTCTCCTCGGCGTACGTATCATATGTCTCTATTCCATGTTCCCAGAGTTCTATCAGCTCTTCAATTAAACATTCCATATAAACGCCGATGTTCTGTCCAGGTGAATATTTTCCAAGAATTAATAAGGAAAGAATCATATACGGTTGCTTCATACACATCCAGGGAGGCAGATTGTCAGGCATAAGCAATACCGGCCATGTGGACCAACTAGAGCCCATGAGTTTGTAAGGCATAAAACCGTCGGTTACCAAACCTAGACGTACATTTCTCAGCTCATCCCTAAAATGATCAACACTGTCTAATTGCTTCCATACTTCTGCATCAGCCAGATGCCTCAACTTCCCGTCTTTGATCCAATGATCGGAATGCCATCGCATGCTATTCTCCATGTCTTTCGAAATATATAAATTTTGCAACCTCTTAACCAGGGAGAAATAACGAAGGATTTTGGCTGAAGTTTTCTTGCACTTTTTGCTGGTATCGGACGTTTCTACGTTTGAATTTCTCTTAACATTTTTCCACCTAGACAAGTTGCAAGTGGGACACTCATCAAGAGATGCGTAATCCCTACGATACATCACACGGTCATTGGGACATGCATCAATCTTCTTATACGAGAAACCAAGTGTCTTAACAATTTTTTTTGCCTAAAAATGATTCTCTGGGATACTTTCCTTTCCTTCAGAAATTATCATGCGTAAGAGATCAAGAAGCAGGTCAAAGTGCTCGTTAGCCATCCTGCTGATCATTTTCTGATGGAGGAGCTTTATTACAAATGACAACCTACTAAATTCTGTACAGCCTTCGTACAGATCTTGTTCGTTTTTCTCCAAAAATTTCTATAATTCTTCTAATTCACTGGTAACTTTAGACGGGTTCAACATCATTCATTTTCTCTCCAGCAAATAAATTTTCCAACATCTCATGCGTTTCATATATTCTGTTACCCATCGGCAATTCATCTTACAAAGTTGCGATCTCATTATCCATCCTCGTTTTCTCGTCACGTATTCCCTCACCATGGTAATTCCAATGTATGTAGTTCAGTTCAAAACCCTTTACAAACACATATTCTTTTATCACTTCACATCGAAAACGGGATATATTCTTACATTTCTTATAAGGACACAACAAGATTCTGTCTCGGCAACGCTTTGGGTTCATCTCTACGTAATCTAAAAAGACTTTAAGCCTATCTTTATATCGGGTGTCTCTCAAATTATACCTATCTTTTTCCCCATGTGCATAAACGATTTATCCGGAAGAATTCTTATCTGTTATAACATAGATAATAATATAAGTTTAATATATCTTATGTGTTTATTACAAGCTCATCATTAAATAAATTTTCAAGTCTCAAATTAGATTTAATGATGTGGACGCATCTAGGCATCCAAAGTCATTTAAGATTGTTATAAGTACTCAGGGAAAAAGGTCGGGACGAATAATTAGTTTCACGTCTATCAGGAATAAAGGTCCTAATTCTCATTACGAATGCAACACTTGCATCTCACATCCTCCTGTTTTTCGTCCATTTCGAGAAAATTTCGGCAGCACTTTCCCCATGTTCCCCGTGTTTGTACATAAATCTGTACACGGAGAACAAGTGGAAAGCACCGTCAAAATATCTCGAAATGGACGAAAATAAAGGAGGATGTGAGATGTGAGTCTTGTTGCATTCATAACATATCCAAACTGGACAAATCCGAAAATTACCGTATGTCAAATCCCCTCGTTGAATACTATACATACGTTTGAAAAAATTGAACATGACGCTCAACTCTCACAAACATATAATGGGATCCTATCAATTCGATGCGATAAATATTTGACATACACCAATTGTCAAATGGGAAACTATAGGTCGATCCTACACAAATTTAAGACCTTTCGATCTTAAACTTACTAATTAAATGAAAACATAAAACCCTAATTACATTTCTAATCAAAATTTTAGGATACCCCTTAACTTTCTATTTAATCGTTTTTTAATCAGGGTCTCGGTTCACTGTTATCTGGTCTTAATTAAGATTTCTTAATTAATGTAATTAGTGTTATAGATTAATCAGTGTTAATTTTTCTTAATCGGTGTGATTTTATTTTTGATTTATGCATCTACTATAGTTTAATTGGTATTAAGGGATTTTATTTTTATTTTGATTTGGTTTATAAATTATGCTACAATTAAAAAATCTAAGCAATAAGATATTAAATTATTAAATTTACAAAATAAAGGATATCGAATCATTAATAAATTTAAAGAATACAAGTTAGAATTTAGGATGAATAAATTTTTGAAATATTTCATATGCGGCCATGCACGCACGCACACATACACTCACACATATGCGCGCGCACTCAAGTACTCATAGATACACTCGCTCTCACACACACACACATAATCTAAAACTCATCCATCTTACCATAAATTACCAAATTTCTATTTCAATTTTTCATATATTTTCAATTCTAAAACTCATCTTACCCTAAATTACCAAATTTTCTAATTCAATTTTTCATATGTTTTCAATTTCTTAGTTATATTTCAATGATAAAGCCCATCAGCCTCAAAATCATAAAAAATTTCAAATCCTAATTTCATAATTCCATGATTTCATAATCCTAAACCCATCATCTTACAAATGATTCAATTTTTTGAAATTACTAATCAACTAATTTCAAAATTTAATAATCTAATTTAAAAAATTAGGGTTAGGAAGAAAAACCACTAACCTTGATCGGATTTGGAAAAGAAAAAACCTATACCAAGCTCCAACAGTAACAAATCAAACTATAACACCTATAAAAAAAATTGCAAAAAGTTTGATAAAAAAATTTTTAAAAATTGAAGAAATAGGGGGTTGGGAATTTACCTTCGAGGGTTGATGGGGGGATAATGAGGAGGAGGAGAAGGCTGCTCGCTGGTGTAATCTGATCGAAGCAGTAGCGACCGTTTTGGAAACGGTCGCTAATGTTTTGGAAACGGTCGCCAATGCATTGGCGACCGTTTATTCAGGGCCGTATAAATAATGTAGTCATCAATACCACATTAGCGACCGTATAAATTATTACGGTCCCTAATAAACGGTCGCTAAAGTGTACAGTTTTTACTAGTGCGTCTGTATTTTGTCTATACCTTAATAAAGTCTTCGTATAATTTTTTTTTTCGTATCTTTATACTTAGTTTAGTATTTCTTTTGATGGAAAAGTTTGGAAAAATATAATTTTGATTTTAAATATAATTAATATAATTTTTGGGGAAAGAAAAGAATTTAAATACGATTTTTAGTATTTCGAAGATTTATTGTAGATAGTGGATTTTATAAAAATAAATTATTTTTTAGGTGCAAATGGGTGGAAATGAGTACGCAATTATTTTGAATTTATGTATAGATTTTGCATAATTTTTCGGGATTAAAAAGAATTTTTAACTAATTTTTATTTAAGGAAAATACAAATTTAAACTGGTTTTATAAAAGAAAAATAAAACTGTTTATTTTATTTTTTAATAAAAAAAAGAGACCGGGTCTAAGACCCATTCCCAAAGGCCCAGGCGCGTGAGCCCGGCTCGGGCCCGCCACAGCAGCAGCGGCTGCTGTGCGTGGACTCCACACGGATGCTCACGCAAGCGCGTGCACGGTCAGGGCGACCGCTTTGGCAGCACACGCGCCACGTGGGCAAATCTTGGCCGCCCGATGCCTTGATCCAACGGCGGTGGAGTGTGGGCGTGGATTCAGCGGCGCGATTGGCGGCCGGATGTCGGCTCAAGCTAGGTTTTTGAATCCTAATAATAGGTCTCACCTTTTCTCTTATTTCTCACACTTCTGGCAACCAAATAATTCTAGAAATTTTTTTGTACGATAGTTTCTATACTATCTACGTATAGGTACTGGTGATGGGTGCTAGAAAAATCGAAGATGCGGATACGATTCGTTAGGAGTCATTAGTTCGTATCGGCAAATTTTCGTCACGTGATAGGATTCGTCTCTCTCCTCTTGATCTCCTTCTTAATAATTATTTTATTTTTACATGTCTAATAATTAGATTTGAGAATTGGTAAATTAGAAATAGTTTATTTTTCGTAGAAAACCCCCTACAGTACTCTTAATTACTTAGCTAGTTTAGTTAGTTGATAATATATTACATGTTTAGGGATTAAATTAGATGGTAATTTTAACATAGGATTTTAGGTGTCGTGGTAACGACCTACCAAGACATATGACCAAACTTTTTCATGTTAGTTACATAATTTAGTTAACTTTTAATTACACTAAAATACCATAGATTTTCCTAAAAATGTATTTACACTAAAATATCATGGGTTTCCTAAAATTATAATTACACTAAAATACCATGGGTTTTCCTAAAAATATATTTACACTAAAATACCATGGTTTTTTTTTCCAAAGTTATATTTACGCTAAAATACTCTATATTATTATTGAATGTATTTCATTAAAACCCCTCGACCTTTCTGGAAGTTGAGTTTTTACTAAAACCCCATGACGTTACTGAAAGTTGTATTTCTATTAAAACCCTTCGACTTTTCTAAAATTATTAATTTTTTTAACTCCCCTCAACTTTTATAAAAGTCGTACTTTCATTAAAACACCTCGATTGTATATTGAACTACTTTTAAATAAAGGCCTTAAGCTTTAAAAATCCTGTATTTTCAAATAAATACCCTGAAGTTCCAAAACCCGTATTTGCATTAAAATACCCCCAAGTTTTCAAAATTCTGTGTTTCGCTTAAATAACTCGAACCATTCTAGAATTATTATTTCACTAAAATACCTTGAAACTTTCATGGAACCCTTTCTACATTAAAATACCCCGACTTACCCAAGTTCCATGTTTTGAAATAAAATACCTTATACCATAAGGTGAATACCATATCTAGTCATGATATTAATCCCACCTTATCTAGTTAACCTGAACGGTTATGCGTGAGTATATGGACACTGAACATAGGATGGAAATAGAATGACCCGATTTGGAAAGAGAACGGGTTTTCATGTCTTGTTGGCTTCCTGTGTAAGCGGATAATTGTTCAATGACCGTGTGTAATGATCGTGTGCAATGATCATTTCTCCGTGATTCCGGGCATATACGGAATGCTTACTATTTAATGACCATGTCTCCGTGATTCCGGACATAAACGGAATACTTCCGAGATGCATGTACAGATGTACGATGTGTCTCGAGAGTTCTCTTATCATGTGCAATGACCATGTCTCTGTAATTCCGGACATATACGGAATGCTAACTGTTTAATGACCATGTCTCCATGATTCCGGGCATATACGGAATACTAACTGTTTAATGACCATGTTTCCGTGATTCCGGACATATACAAAATATTCTCCGATACTCGAAGCTCTTATTTGTTACCTGAAATATTAAAAAAAACTTACAACATCTTAAATGACATGATACTCTTGAATAAATTTGCATGCCCAACACTACACCATTTATCATAATTTGTTTTACCCGAAATGCGTGTACCTTATAAAACCAAACTAAATCAAGCTAAATTACTGTTAATCGTTACTGAACGACACCTTCACATATACACTTACGTCATGACCTTACATTTTACCTTACTTTCACCTTTTTGCACATAACCCCTTTGAGAATCCTATTCGAGTTTAACTCACTAACGGATGTTTCTTTTTCTTGTTTCCTCCGAAATATTTGTTAGAAATAGGAGAAGAGAAGGACAGGACGATAGAGGTCGAAGCTACGAAGGAAGATTATGCACCCCTTTCGACTCATTATAAGGATTTTTAGTCCTATTTATTTTCTTATTCACCCACTTGTATAGGGGTTGCTTTATTTCCTGTCTTGCTTTATGATATGATAAACTTTGAGTTATCTTTAATAATAAATGTTGATTAATGAATAAAGTTAGATTTTATTTATTTTGCTTTTGTGTACTCCTATATTACTATACGCTTAGCATAACTGTATCGGGGAGAGTCTACTTCTCAGTATAGTTACGCTGCGAATCTCGTCACGTCTCCGCTCCAGTATTTTGGAAAGCAGGACATGACATTAATCAAGATGGAGGTTGTTGAAATTGATTGCAAATTCAGAGCCCGAGATCAAGAGCTCAAAAGCTTAAGATTAGGAGGCACGTACATAGTGCGTGCAAATGCAGCACGTGCGGAACGCGATACGTGCTGCTAGATGTGCGCAAGAGACAATTAAAGGGTTTTGAGTAGGAATATATTCGGAGAAGATTTAATTAATCTAATTAAATCTATTCTCAAATTTATCTCAATTTTAAACAGATATCTATTTTAAATGCATATCTTAAGTCTCATCCTATATATATTAAGAGAATAATGGAGGAAAGATGCCATAGGAGAGAATTTCCTCCTATGGCGTCGAAAAAATACATCCTCCCTCCTTTTTTCCGACGATAATTAGTGGGTTCAAAATTAACGGTTTACCGACAATAGAACTTTTTACATTGCAAAATCAACAGTGAAAAGGCTGTAGAATCACATGAAATTTGGTGTACCCACATCTTAAATGATAACGATGAAGATGATGGGTGCTGATCGTCGGAAAAAATAAAGGAGGGCGTATTTTTTCAACGCCATAAAAGGAAATTCCCTCCTATGGTCTCTTCCCTCCATTATTCTCACATATTAATTATATGCCTAAGGTTGATTGATCCACAAACATCCAAAAAAGACCTTGGGAGGGAGGTTGCTACACCAATCCAAGGGTCTGCAGTAGATAATTAAAATCCACAGAACCTTATAAAGGAGGCTGCGGCAGTTTATAAAAATTAATTTTGAATAGAGAGGGCTTGTGGTTTTAATTGGCTGCCGCTGAAGATTGAAGCCGAGAGAGAAAGAGATTGTGCTTCGTATTTGGGTAATGATGGAGGTTAGGATCTCCTTCAGATGTTGTCCTCCGTCGATCCTTTGATGACGGTTTTTGACGGCTGAGATTTGATTAGGAGTTCCTGAGTGTGGAACTCAATGGGTTGATATTGGATGCCAAGCTACCTGCAAAGAAATCCCGGGATGGGTGACCACCGTAGGACCCTCTAACAATCAAGTTAGAGCAGAGGAATAAGTGCAGAGTAGCGGCGTATTGAGATAAAATTCTGATACCTGAATCTTCTGAGAGAGGGGTTTATAGAGGAGTCGCATAGAGCGAGCAGGTGCGAGATCACCGCCGTCAGTTATGCCCCGGCGTTATCCTCGCCTTGAATGGCGGTATGCGCTCATTAATGGAAGGACGAGCCTGTGTGAGACGCGGAGCATGGGGCGGCGGATATCTCGCTCTGGAAAGATGCGCGGAGCTTTTGCGGAGGCGCTTGGGCTCCGTGTTCTCGGTTGATCAGAAGAGCTCAGGAGGCTCGGCATGTCGGGGGCTCAGAGACGAGCCGAGAGGCCAAGAAAGTTCGGCACGTCAAGGGCTCGAAGACGAGCTGGAGGCTGTTCGCTAGGTGAATATGGAAGTACTTAAGGAGGTCTCCTAGAAGGTCGAATACTTCCTTGGAGACAAGATCCCGAGGAACGTCTCTAATGCATCTTATTTATTCCTCCTCAGTAGCTTATGGGTCACGTCATCTGCCACACGTCGTAATCTGAGGAAATACCACTTTTGAGCACCATCATTAGCCCCCCACTCTCGTTCTGGCCTATTCATGGGTCGGATCGAGAGTGGCCTACTTGGTTTTTTTTCTGCTCAGTTTGGTGCCAAGAATCATGCTGGGGATCACCCGGGAACGAAATGGCGTTTGGCGGTTGCGTCATTTCGATCTTTGGGCTCACGTGGTGTCTCACTGTGCCCTTTAATTTTTGCGCGTATCCCTGATGACGTCAGTGGATCACCGAAAGGGCGGCGCCATAATGGAGACGTTGCTTCGTCTGTTCGGGCCGGCTATCGACCGAACTCGAGCTTTTTTTTTACTTGGGACATGTTAGGAGTTTTCCTTCTTCGGGTACATGCACCAGGTAGAGGCTTGCCAGCTGGTTTAATGTGAGGCTCAAGGATCCACCGTTGAGACCGAGCAGGAAGATATCCGGAGGCCTCGTGATAAGGGCTTTTGGGTCCACTGTGCTGTTGGGTAGGGAGCTACCCACTGTGGATGGGCCGAGAAGGAATCTGCTCGGCGGCCTCATGATGAGGGCTTTGGATCCATCTCTTTGTAGGGTAGGAAGCTGCCCATAGTGGATGAACCGAGCAGGAGGCTGCCTGGTTGCCTCGCGATGAAGGCTTTTGATCCACAGCGTTTTGTTGGGCAGGAGGCTGCCCACTGCGAATGAACCGAGATGGAAGCTACTTGGTAGTCTCATGAGGAGGGCTTTAGATGTTTAGCATTGTTGGGTAGGAAGCTACCCGCTAAGGATGGACCGGGCAGGAAGCTGCTCGGTGGCCTCGCGATGAGGGCTTTAGATCCATAGCGTTGTTAGGTAGGAAGCTACCCGCTAAGGATAGACCGGGCAGGAAGCTTCTCGACGGCCTCGCGATGAGGGCTTTAGATCCTTAGCATTTTTGGGTAGGAAGCCACCCGCTAGGGGTGGACCGGATAGGAAGCAATTCGGCGGCCTCGCGATGAGGGTTTTAGATCCTTAGCGTTGTGGGATAGGAAGCTACCCGTTAGGGATGGACCAGGCAGGAAGCTGCTCGGCGGCCTCGCGACGAGGGCTTTAGATTCTTAGTGTTATTAGGCAGGAATCTACCCGCTGCAGATGGACCAGCAGGAAATTGCTCGGCGGCCTCTTGATGAGGGGCTTTCGATCCTTAGCGTAGTTGGGTAGGAAGCTACCCGCTAGGGATTGGCTAGCAGGAAATTGCTCGGCGGCCTCATGATGAGGGCTTTCGATCCTTAGCATAGTTGGGTGGGAAGCTACCCACTAGGGATGAACCGAGCCGGAAACTACTCGGTCACCTCATGAGGAGGGCTTTCGATCCACAGTGTTGTTGGGTAGAAATCTACCCGCTGCAGATGTGCCAGTGGGAAATTGCTCAACGGTCTCGTTATGAGGGCTTTTGATCCACAGCGTTTGTTGGGCAGGGAGCTACCCACTAGGGATGAACCGAGAAGGTGGCTACTCGGTCGCCTTTTGAGGAGAGCTTTGGATCCATAGAGTTGTTGGCCAGGAAGCTACCCGCTGGTGGATGGACCGAGCAGAAATCTACTCGGCCTCCTCGTGAGGAGGGTTTTAGATCCACAACGTTGTTGGGCAGGAATCTACCCGCTGTAGATGGGCCAACAGGAAATTGCTCGGCAGCCTCGTGATGAAGGTTTTTAATCTTTAACGTAGTTGGGTAGGAAGCTACCCGCTAGGGATGAACCGAGCAGGAAGCTACTCGGTTGCCTTGTGAAGAGGGCTTTCAATCCACAGCGTTTGTTAGGCAGGGAGCTACCCACTGCGGATGATCCGAGCAGAAAGCTATACGGTCGCCTCGTGAGGAGGGCTTTCGATCCACAACGTTGTTGGGCAGGAATCTACCCGCTGCAGATGGGCCAGCAGGAAATTGCTCGGCGACGTCGTGATGAGGGCTTTCTATTCTTAGCGCAGTTTGGTAGGAAGCTACCCGCTAAGGATGAACCAAGAAGTAAGCTACTCGGTTGCCTCGTGAGGAAGGCTTTCGATCCACATCGTTTGTTGGGCAGGGAGCTACCCACTGCGGATGAACTCAGCAGGAAGCTACTCGGTCGCCTCGTGAGGAGAGCTTTCGATCCACAGTGTCGTTGAGCAGGAATCTACCCGCTACAGATAGGCCAGTAGGAAATTGCTCAGCGGTTTCATGATGAGGGCTTTCGATCCTTAGCGTAGTTGGGTAGGAAGCTACCCGCTAGGGATGAACCGAGCAAGAAGCTACTCGGTCGTCTCGTGGGGAGGGCTTTCGATCCACGGCGTTTGATGGCCAGGGAGCTATCCACTGCAGATGAACCGAGCAAAAAGCTACTCAGTCTCCTCATGAGGAGGGCTTTCAATCCACAGCATTGTTGGGCAGGATTCTACCCACTGCAGATGGGCTAGCAGGAAATTGCTCGGCGGCCTCGTGATGAGGTATTTCGATCCTTTGCGTAGTTGGGTAGGAACCTACCATCTAGGGATGAACCGAGCAAGAAGCTACTCGGTCGCCTCGTGAGGAGGGCTTTCGATTCTTAGCATAGTTGGGTAGGAAGCTACCCGCTAGGGATTAGCCAGCAGAAAATTGCTCGGCGGCCTCTTGAGGAGGGCTTTTGATCCACAACGTTGTTGGGAAGGAATCTACCCTCTGTGAATGAACCGAGCAGGAAGCTACCCGGTCGTCTCGTGATGAGAACTTTTGATCCACAGCGTTTATCTGGCACGAATCTACCCACTGTAGATGAGTAGGAAGACATTCGTCGTCCCTGCATGGAGTTTTAGCATGGAAACAAAGAGAAGTAGTTCAGATCCCAGGGAAGTAAGAATCTTTATTATTAAACAAAATACAGATTATGTGATTCAGTTTAGATTCTCCTGTATTGAGTGATCGGATTCGGCAGGTGTCCTTGTTGCTCGGAGTTGGGTCAGTCGGTGACGACAATGATCTGTTCGATCGTCAGCTCTGCGTCTTTAATTTGACCGGCTTGCCCTCTATCTGCTTGACGTTTATCTCGCAGGTATTTTGCCAAGTGATCAGAACGGATTAGCTCCTCGATGTAATCACATAGCTGTTTGCAATCCTCGGTCGGATATCTTTGCGCCCGATGATAGGCACAATATGGGCCTCAGAGCCGTTTGCTTGTCCATCGGGTAGCTGGCGGGAGCCTGAAGAATTCCTCACCCTTAGCTTCTCCAGCAGCTCGGTCTAGGAAATGTTTAGAGGAGTGTACTTCTAGAACCTCGAGGAGTAAGGTTTCGAACGATCATATTTCCTTTCCTTTTCCCTGTCCCTCTTCTTCCGATCTACTTGGTCGCCCCGGGCATGTTGGAGTTCACCTCAGACTCGAGTTGGATCTCTCGCTCAGTCCACGCTTTCACTTCGGTCATGGTCTTAGGTTGCGCCAATGCAAAAGAGCGGAGCCACTCTTTGTGCCTAAGACCCAACCTCAGCGCAGTAATGGCCATTTCGTCGCGGTGCTCGGGTACCTCCAAGAGGGCATTGTAGAAGCGGGTGACATACCCTTTGAAGGATTCCCTTTCTCGGCTCTTAACGGTGAATAAGTAGTCGACTGTCTTCTTCTGCCGTCAGTTGCCGATGAAATGGCCAAGGAATTGGGTAGCCAGCTCGACAAAGGTGGAGATGGAGCGCGGCTCAAGCCTTCGGAACCAGTCCCGGCCAGCCTGGATTAGCGTAGTGGGGAAAGCTCGGCATTGAAACGCATCCGAGTTATCTTGAAAGCTCATGCCCGCTGTAAATACGGCTACGTGGTCCTTCGGGTTAGATTTCCCGTCGAAGAGGGCCACTTTGGGCAGCTTGTTCCTGGATGAGACATGTTTGTCCATGAGCTTTTCTATAAAGGGCTTTATGAGTGAATCGACAGAATATCGGGCCCTTTTGCCGGACTTTTGGCCATCTCGTCGTATGCCTTCGATTTTCTTTTCAAAGTCTTCCAGCTAGTGGTAGTACCCCGAGGATTCAGCACAGTCGGAGTGGCGGTTATCCCCGCTCCAGGTCTGTGCGGAAGTAAGGCTTCGATTCCGTTCTATTAGATTTCTTAAATCCTCGGGCGAGGCCCCTTTTTAGTAATCCCGACGTTCTCCGCGTGCGTGGCCTCGGCGGGAGTGAGGGTGTCGGTTGTGCCTGGAAGCAGGTGAACGGACCGACATCTCCTCAGGGGGTGTGAGCGCGTGGCGGGTGTTAGAGCGATGGCCTAGTCTCCCATGAGATCGGGGTGTGGAGCTGTCCGACGCCCAGCAAGTCATGGAATCATTTGCCGCATGCGGGTCATGGTCGCCAGAGTCGGCGCGCCGGCGCTCGGTGACGCTGAGGTGAGCATGAGTGAGATCGAGGGCTTGAGTGTGCCCTTCTATCCTTCGGCGAACGTCGTTATCCTTGGATGGGGGAGCCGCGGTTTGGTGGGTAGGGCCCACCGCTTGAACACGGACGAGGGCATCTACCAGCGATGAGATCCTGTCTATCCGGACGGACAAGGCGTGGACGGCATTAGGAGGAGGAGGCGAGCTGCTCCCGCCTCCGTTGTAGCGGCTCGTATTCGGATTGTTGCGGTCGTTGCTCGCCATTGGATCGAGGGCGGAAGATCAACTTTTATGGTGGAACAAAAAAAGTCCTTCGTTCCCACAGTCGGTGTCAACTGATGAAGGTCAGGATCTCCTTCAGATGTTGTCCTCTGTCGATCCTTTGATGGCGGTTTTGACGGCTGAGAATTGATTGGGAGTTGCTGAGTGTGGATCTCAATGGGTTGATGTTAGGAGCCGAGCTACCTGCAAATAAATCCCGAGGTAGGTGACCACTGTAGAACCCTTCGACGATCAAATTAGAGCCGAGGAATAAGTGCGGAGTAGCGGCGTATTTAGATAAAATTCAGATACCTGAGTCGTCTGAGAGAGGGGTTTATATAGGCATGGCATGGAGCGAGAAGGTGCGAGATCACCGCCGTCAGTTACGCCCCAGCGTTATCCTCGCCTTGAATGGTGGGATGCGCTCATTAATAGGGGGATGAACCCGTGTGGAACGCGGAGCGTGGGGCGGCGGATATCTCGCTCTGGCGAAATGCACGGAGCCATTGCGGAGGCGCTTGGGCTCCGCGTTCTCAGTTGATCAGGAAAGCCGAGGAGGCTCGGCATGTCAGGGGTCGGAGACGAGCTGGGAGGCCGAGGAAGCTCGGCACGTCAAGGGCTCGAAAACGATCTAGAGGTTGTTCGCTAGGTGAATATGGAAGTACTCAGGGAGGTCTCCTGGAAGGTCGGATACGTCCTTGGAGACGAGGTCCTGAAGAACGCCTCTAATGCATCTCATTTATTCCTCCTCAGTAGCTTATGGGACATGTCATCTGCCACGCGTCATAATCTGAGGAAATACCACTTTTGAGCACCATCCTCAGCACGTCAAGGGCTCGAAAACGAGCTGGAGGTTGTTCGCTAGGTGAATATGGAAGTACTCAGGGAGGTCTTCTGGAAGGTCGGATACGTCCTTGGAGACGAGATCCTGAGGAACGCCTCTAATGCATCTCATTTATTCCTCCTCAGTAGCCTATGGGACACGTCATCTGCCACGTGTCGTAATATGAGGAAATACCACTTTTGAGCACCATCAGGTAAGATCTAGAGAGTAGAAATTATCTCTTGTAATTCTTCATCGAATATTGGAATCAATTCGTCGTCGGTTTGCAGCATTATGTGCAAGTGCGCGCCGAATCATGGTAATATTTTGTGTCATTTACTTTGCGTGTGTTTTTCCTATATTATGTATTGCTTTTTTACGTAGTTGTTCCGCTTGATGTTTTTCATCAGTTCCGATTCACGCGTACTTTTATACCGATTTTCACAACATCTCTCTCTCTCCTCCCACTGCTATGTCTCTCACTCACTCACACACACTCTGTCTCTCGTTTATTGGTAAAAAAGGTTTAAAAGAAATATGAGATTGAAGAATTTGTACATTACCCACTCGATATTTCTTTTTACATATTCTAAAACTTTTTAAAGTTTTGTTTATGGCATCTAATATACACACGTGCATGTGCAAGTTTCAGATTAGTTCTAGCTTTAACTGTCACGTTAACCTGTAACACCAAATTTTATGAGTATTAATTAACTGCTTGTTTATAAAATTTCTTGCTTAAGTTGGTCACTTAATCTCATAAATAAGGTAATATATTTGTGTGGAGAACAACTATGCATGGTGCTATTAGAATATACTCTCAACTCTTATCGAAAATTTGGAGTTTTGGTGCAGTGGAAAGAGCATTTTACATGATATCAGAGCAACCCAGGTTTGATTCCCACCGGACGAGTACTAAATGCAGTTTTATTTTCCATCGGACGCGTATTAAATACGGTTTTATTTAAATTAAAAATACCGCTGCGCAAAAGCCGTATCGGCCCAAAGGGCCTTCGCCCCGTGGAGAGTATAAGAACAGGTGTAAATGATCATTGAATTTTCTTGTGAACTGATTTAAAATTTAAAGTTACATATACAATAAATCTTAATTACTAACCCTCCTAAATGATCAAACCCCAATATTTTATGTATTTTATCGCAGTAACTTTTCATCCTTTTTTCTTTTCTTGATAAAGCCATATGGGCTCTGATAACAATATTTTTTTTCCATTTTTACCCATTTATGGGGCATATTTTTTCTATTTGTTTTTTGCTGCCGGGATTGCCAGCTCATTATGCCAACATTGTTTTTTAATTTATTTTTTGACTTGAAACAAAATCTAAGAGCCTTCGCCTTTCTTTAAAGGAGTATAGGATAAAGAAAAAACATGGAAAGTTGCAAAAGGTTGGGGAACAGATCCTGTACTAACCAAGTCCGGAAAACAAAACCAAGGAAAAACCAAATGAATCCATCAAATAGCAGATGACACATACAGATGATATCCGTAAGTAGGAATTCTCCAGATCACGACACGTGGCACGTGATGCGTTATCCGCGCAAACCCACTAGATTCCTAAAGACAAGGGAGCTGGGATAAATATGACGCATCGGGAACGTTCCTCAGTGCCATGCCTTCGAGGCTGCACCAGACCCTCCAAGAAGACCTTTCCAGAGTACCTTCCCTCTTCGGCTGACCGCCAGCCAATGACTCGTCTCCGAGCTATCCTATAGCTGGGATCTCTCAGCTCACTTGCTCATCTCCGAACTATCCTATACCCGAAATTCCTCAGCGTCCCTATTTGACTGGGAGCACGGAGCCCGAGCGTCCAGGTAACGGCTTCGTGTATCTCGTTACGACGAGATCTCCGCCGCTCCACGTCCCGCATATCACGCTAGCGTATCTCGTCATTAATGTGTATATCCCGCCATCAACGCGTACGTGACGCGGGGGTGTAACAGACGGCGAGAATCTCGCATTGGCTCGCTTATAAACCCTTCCTCCAACGATTCAGGTACGTTGAACTCATTTCCAATACGCCCCTATTCTTCCCAATTACTCCTCGGTACTTACTTGATCATTGGGGGTCTTACAGTGGTTTCTCATCCCGGGACTTCTCTTGCAGGTAGCTCGGTGTCAACGGCAACCAACAACCCATTGAGATCCACACGCTCAACCCTTATCTCAAATGTCAACAGTTCTTTCTCATTGGTAGTAAAATCAGCGAAGGACAGCATCTAAAGGAGATTCTGACCTCCATCGCATACATAAATAAAGTTAGGGTAACTAAATCTATCATAGCAGGTCCAAAACCCTGTTCCAACGTTAATCATGCATCAGTCTATGTCTCCACCTGCAGCTCCTGATCCTCTCCCTGTCTTAAGGTTCTAGCCGTGTAGGTCCCGTGGCTGCAAACTATCCAGGATGTGCATCCTCGATAACTCTCTCCTGCATCTGTCCAGAATAGAGTTACCGTATCAATCCAATTAACAACCCCATTAATAATTCTAGATTTATTATTGAAAATTTGTTCTGTTTACTTTAATTTTTTCTTCAAATCAGCCAACTGGTAGCTGATATCCATATGTCATAAAAGGAGAAAGCCTACCGTTAATGGATTGATCTCTCCGTGCCCTCCAAAGGTCATAGAAGGTGGTTAGTTTTATGATTGGAAAGATTTAGTTGTAAGTATATAATATTAATAGATGTCATTTATTGGTAACGAAACATTATACAGCGTTTGATAAATCAATTTATCCAATAAATCTGAGCCATTAATTTTAACCGCCACTTTAACTAGCGGTTAAAATCGAACGGCTCAGATTAAACTACTACTTTAACTAGCGGTGACAATTTAATAAAAAGAGCCACCGCTCGAACAATTTCCGCATTGTTTCAGCGGTTTTAGGATTAGGGATAAAAATCAAAGATGATTTTCCTGTGATTTGAACTGCGATCTTGCTGGAATTCTCTTGATTCGTGGATCGATCTCATAAGATAATTAATTTACTTTAATTAGTATAGAATTTGTTAATATTTTGGGGACTTTTACTAGGGTTCTCAGATGTAATTTGGGGATTTTTCCTGTGATTTGAATTGCTGGGAAATCTCATATTTCTTGGATCGATTTTGGAACCCTGACTTATTATGTATTAACCAATCTTCATTATTGATTATAAAAATGGCTGTTAAGCCTCAAATCCCTCTTTCATGAATAAGTTTCCTGATGTGTAGAGTATTGTAGTTGTTTACTTCTTGCTGATTAGATTCTAAGTTTGTGCATGGGATGTAATGAAAATCCATACTATACTTAAACATGTGAGCATTAAGCTATGCATAATCTTCATATGGCATTTTGTTTTGGTTATTAATTTGAAGATCATTACATCTGAAATAATTACTGGTATTTCTAGTAGAAGTTGATTAAGCGCTTCTCTCTTACTTTTAATTATGATAGGTTTTTAACATTCTGTAACATTTTCATGTTGAATGAGAACCCTTAGAATACCAAATGGGATTTTGTATGAAATAATCAAGATAATACGTGCATTCAATTCATTTTACTTTCTTCTTGGATCGATTTTATCACATAAATTAATGACTTTATTAGTTGATTGGTGCAATTTATTGCACATTTTTCGAACACATTTATCATTTTATTGTCATCATTATATTGTTCCGGTTATCTTTTGTTGATTATTACAGATAACAGGGTTTGGATGCAAAAGACGGATAATTGTGCTAAAATGAGGATTGCGTGCATACAATGTAGACTTAAGAGAGTTGTTCAGAAAATCAAAAGAAAATTTGCAAATTTGAAACAAATTTGAAAATATTATTGCAAATCAGAAATATTGTAACAAATAGAGATGAATCAATCATCACAACAATAAATTAGTTGGAGAAACTAAACCAAATCAAAAACAACAAATCAATCTGCCTAATTATATGCCAAATTTGGGAACAATTCAGAGATCCACACAACTACAGAAAGACAGCGAGATATTCAAGATTTTTTGAGCTCCAAAATCATCTAAATTGACGATAAAACCACAGAGAAAATCTGGAGCCATGAAGCCAAAATTCAGTGGCGGATCAGCGGTGAATCAAGTTAATTAGGGGCAGATCAGCGGTCGATTTTGGGCTGTTAGATGATATTTTTATGAGCACGAACGTCTTTCCACATAGAATAATATAAAATGTAGGGTTTTGTCTTTCGAAAATTCTGAAAGCACGCAACAGTATCTAACAGAAAAATTAGATTCTCATTGATTAGATTTTCATAGTTGTTAGCAAGTTTGATTCTCTCGTATCTTCTATTACTTATTCTCCAAACTTTCTTAACCCTATATAAGCATATATATAGACTTAGGGTTTTATATCTTTTCGATAGAATTCAAGTTAGGGTTTTCAAGGAGAAGAGATCGAGTTATATTGTAAGTTTTTTATGAATATTAATTAAACTTTAGTTTTCTTTAATATCATGAGCAACTAATTTTTCTTCTAGGTGTTTTTATTTGCAATTTCTATGGGTTGATGTTCTCATTTCTCTTCTTTTCTATATTTTGATTGTGAATCTCTTATATCTTTGTAATTATGTATCTAATAAACTAATTTCGCAATGAAAGGCGATGTCTTGAACGAGATTAGAGAAATGTGATAACACCGATAATTTAATTAAATTGATGATAATTGATACTTAGAAACTTAATTAAGGAAGATAAGATACTAATTTAAATATAATAGATTCAACCTAGATAATTTAAAAGGGTCTAGCTTAATCAATAAGACATAATTGTAAACTCATGATCTATATATTTTTGTGGAAGATTAAACCTAGATTGCTTTAAATTAATTAGAAATAGGGTTTTAATATGATCTAGATGATGTTATAATTTTGATAGGCTATGTTATAATTTAAATATAACATTTACTTAGTTATAATTAAAGAAAATATATTAGAACTAGATTAGAAAATAAGATGAATCTTTTAAACCAAGCATAGAAATAAAGCAAATAAAAACCCTAGAACTTTCTCTCTCATAAACCACCCCCCCAACTTTTATTTGTACTTTTAAAAAAAATATTACTCTTTAACGTAGTTTAAAAGTAATTAACACACCTCTCTATGGAACGATTCTTAAGTACGACTGCGATAAGCTATATATTTGCGGTTAAATTTGGAGACTAATAAAATCCCTATCAAATTTTTGGCGTCGTTGCCAGGAAGGTATAGTTTAATTACATTTAAATTTAAGTTTTAGATTTTAGTTATAAATTAAATTAGATTTCTTTTAGTGTATTTGAGGGGTGGTATTTATAGGAAAAATTTAGGGTTTAGGGTAGTGAAAGTGTGTATTAAAATTTGTAATAAAAATGGATTAAATATGAGTTTTATTGTGCTATGTAAATATGCAGTAAAAACAAATAATACAGGGATTATGGGGGGGTTCAAGAGTCGCCAGGGTTGAAGAAATTTTGGATTTTGACCGAGTTGGACCGGTGGCGCCGGCCGAGTCAACGAGTTCGCCGGCCCGAGTCGAGCGAGTCGGGGCTCATCTTGGTGCCATGTGTCCCTGACGCTTGGTCTAGCCTCATGGACATGTTTGTTTATTGTGTAACTTACCCTATGTAGTGCACGTGTAGACTCTTGGGTTTCTAAAAGATTAAAAGAAATTAAAATAAAAAGATAATGTGGCTGATGGGATTTGAACTTTGGTGCTTTGGTTCAGCAGTGCAAGGTCTTACTAGTGAGCTACAAGCTCTTTCTTGCTGTTCAAAAGCAAAACAAATTTATAATTTGTTCTCAGGCTCAATTACCCCTTTCTGTATTTTTGAAAAATTCGTACAGAAAGTTAGGGTTGTTACATTGTTTTGCAAATATTAAGGTAGTCTAAAAAATTCAGCGAGAGTTCTTCATCACCTAGTGATTTAGACCAACTGGTTTGGGATCATTTGTTGTGCCTTAGGTGTTGTAAGATTAAGACACTGCTATTTATGCCCAATAAGTGATCACATTCGGTAATCGGTTGAATAGTGCCTCACGAAACATTAACGGTTGCATGAAAAATGTGGGAACAAATCTATCAATTTGATTCGCCAATTAAAAAGTAATAGGGAGCTAAAGGTAAGAGTATGAGAACTTGAATTGAATTCTTCGAGTGTAAGGATGATTTTATACATACGTAGGGGTATATAATCATGTTTGGAGGAAAGATAGGTAGGAAACATTGGAAGAATAATAAGGAAGTAATTTTCGGCGTAGATTAAAGTCTATTATGGTTTATGATGACCGAAAATATAGTGAGGTTTAAACTCTTATTTTTCATATTTTTCTTATCTATTCCTATCTTGATATATAGTTTTTATTTTCTTATTTTTGTTTCCTTTATATTAGGAGTATTATTTAGTTAGATAATAGTTTAGTTTAGTTTAGAGTTTGAAACCTTAAATTTGCTCGAGGACTAGCAGAAAATAAGTGTGTGGGTATTTGATTGGTGCAATTTATTGCACATTTTTCTAACACATTTATCATTTTATTGTCATATATTATATTGTTCCAGGTATCTTTTATGAATTATTACAAATAACAGGGTTTAGATGCAAAAAAAATGGATAATTGTGCTAAAATAAGGATTACGTACGCACAATGGAGACTTAAGCGAGTAATTGAGAAAATCAAAAAATAATTTGCAAATTTGGAACTAATTTGGGAATATCATTGCAAATCTGCAATGTTGCAACAAATAGAGGTGGATCATCATCACAACAACAATTCGGTTGGAGAAACCAAACCAAATCAAAAGCAACAAATTAATGTGCCTAATTATATGCCAAATTTTGGAATGATTCGGAGATCTACGCAACTATAGAAAGACAGCAAGATATTCAAGATTTTTTGAGCTAAAAAATCATCTAAATTGACGATAAAACCACAGAAAAAATCTGGAGCCACGAAGCTAAAATTCGGTGGTGGATCAGCGGCGGATCAAGTCAATTAGGGACGGATAAGCGGTCGATTTTGGGCCGTTAGATGATATTTTTTATGGACACGATCGTCTTTCCACATAGATTAATATGAGATATAGGATTTTGTCTTTCGAAAATTCTGAAGGAACGCAACAGCATCCAACGAAGAAATTAGATGCTCATTGATTAGATTTTCATAGTTGTTAGCAAGTTTGATTCTCTTGTATCTGATATTACTTGTTTTCCAAACTTCCTTAACCCTATATAAGCACCTATATAGCCCTAGGGTTTCATATCTCTTCGATAGAATTCAAGTTAAGGTTTTCAAGAAGAAGAGATTGAGTTATATTGTAGATCAAATTAAATCTTCGATAGATACTCACCAAACTCTTATAGCAAGCTCGAATCTACCTCTGAATGATCAGCAGATCAAATTATTGGACGGAGGGGGTTTTGGTGAGTATCGTAAAATTGGTCACCAAACACATGACCTAACGTTGATATCTGCATTAGTTGAGAGATGGCGACCCGAGACAAACACTTTTCATTTATACATTGGAGAGGTGTCGATCACTCTTAAAGACGTAGCATGGATTCTTGATCTCCCGGTCATAGGTTCTCCAATTTTTTATGAAAGATGTATGATTTCCTTCATACATTTTTACAACGTATTAGGAGTTGATCCTTCTAAGGAGAAGAGGAAAGATGTCGCCGCACTTGTGACGTGGGTGTATAAGACTTTTAGTAGTCTCGGGATTAATGTCGATCGGGGGAAAATTGTTCAATGTATAAAAACTTATGTTTTGTATAACATTTGCATTACATTATTCCCTACATGCTCTAAGAACTTGGTTCATCCTTAATGGATTGAATTTTTTAGGGACGGGGAGCGCATCTCCAAATATGCTTGGGGGCGGTGGTTTTGGTGTATTGATAAATGGATTGAACGAAACGGCACTGTCAAATTCGAGAGCGATAAAGGGTTGTCTTATCGTTTTGCATGTATCGTATTAGTTGTATAATTATTTTCTTTTTTTGTAAAGATAATGGTAGCGAATCTAACAATTAATTGTTATTCAGTGTTGGGCATATACGGGGATTTCAGTCATCCAACCTATCTCCGATATTAGCATCAAGGAGATTAGACCCCTTGTTAGACAATAGGGTGTGTGTACGCACACATTGATTTCCCCATCATCATAAAACTTTATGCTGGGGAATGCTTGATAATTTCAATAAACAATAGGTAATTACTATTTCATTACTTAATTTAACGACATTTATTTAAATATTTATGAATAATGATAAATATTTTTCCACCATTTCTTTAATGAAAGTTCACATGGGATTCATACACTGAGTATGTTGGTGCATCCAAAAAAAATTCCTTCTCAGTAGACACTTTAGACTGTTGCGGGTTCCTCTCATCTGTTTCGATATTATCCAGTGGCAATATCTCAAAAGGATACTCCGACAGTTTGGCGGTATTTGGAGGATACCCGTTGAAATTCAACCTATACAAATAGAGAAGTAGAAGCCAACAAAGAAGAAACCAGTATACGATGTAGTTTCGGAATATATCAATTAATGGGGCGAAGCCCAAATTGATATCGAAACAAAAAAGGTTAAATTTGATGCTAGTACAGCGGAAGATGAGGATGTGGTTGACGATTACGTCGCTTGGTACAATGTTATTACCAGGAAGGTAATACACCCCCCACATTCAACCAACTATGATCTACGAGCCTAACATCGAGATTAGCCGTCAGTTACTTCTCGATTATGTAAGTATTGTTTATGTTTTGTTTTTTATATCACCTTTAACATATTAGATCCAATTATTGATATTTATTACTTATTATTTGTAGGTGAACTCGGTTGAACATAATAAATCTTTTTTGGATGAAGACAATCTCAAGAGATTACACGAAGAGATCAAACGAGTTCTAAAGGGTGAGATTGATGAGAAAAGGGGATGAAGCCCCAAAAGGGATGAAAATGTCGGAACAAAAGAACTCGAGATTGAAAATATAGTTGAGGAGCCCGTTGAACCAAATGTGGATGAGACCTTTGGGAAGGAGCAAAATGTGGGTGATGAAAATCTCGGGACTGAAATTCCTCAGGTTGAAACTGTTAATGAGAAGATTGGAAAAACGACAGAGGTGGGGACCGTTTTTTATCTCTGTTTTGAGGTTGTTTTAAGTGTCGCCGTCGATGCAAACTTATACATGGATTTGGAAGATATTAACCCCGAAATTGATTTAGAAAACCTATTGAACAAAATGAAGCGGCATGGGTAATTCCAAAGAAACTACCGATTGAACAACCTATTGCGAAGGATTTGACTGATGGCTTATGAATTTTCGTAATGCTATTATTTAGTTTTGATGATGTTATAAGATATTAATTGATATATACATTTGTTTTTATATTATGTATTTTATAACACTGTATATGAGTTTGGTCGTGGTTGAGAAAGTTTTCAGGACATCTCACGACACAATCATACGATAGAAGATGGAGGAAAAACCTATAATGTTATATCCAATGAAAATTGGAGGACAAGTTGGGGCTTCACAAAGCTAAGCATTAATATAAAAATTGAAGCCCGTAAAAGGCTAGATGAGTCGTATACAAGTTGCATAATGACTAATGAAAATGAAGACTCGCATTTTGGGTTTTTAGGTTTGTTTCAACTATTTTTTTAGGAATCAAATGTAAAGGAACTAAGATGCTAGGGAATTACAAACATCACCACACTGCATTTCGCATCAATATTTTATTCAAAATATCATTTTTTTATAATGCATAAAAATTGAAAAATTATATATCATTATGATCATTGAATTTTTCCAAGTCTTAAAAAATATCTTTCATGGTTTTTCTAAAATTTTTGTTATTTCTAATAATTAATTAAACTAAAAATAATTTTATTATATTAAAAAATGAGTTGAAAATTACTATTTTATCGGACAACAAAATTAGTATCAGTAGATTCACAGTAATAAGTTGACTCTAAATATTATTTTTACATAATTTTTCGATAATTTTTAATATTTTAAATTACAATTAACTAGCAAAGTTACATTGTTATATTAATTTATACTACTTCAAAACAATGCTTGCTTGATTTTATATGGGACCTACTGTAATAAATGCATGAGTGTGCATGACTTGTTGAAGCATGCATATGCATAGTTTGTTTGTTTTTTTTATGGTGGAACCTCCTCTAAATTTTGAACTTGACTTGTTTAGTGTTTGAAAGTGACCTATTAATTTTGAAAGTGACCCATGCCTTTTGAAAAATATTTGAAAGAGTAGCAAAATTTTCAAATTGCATTAAATGGTTTATGAGCCATCACTGTCGATATTTTTCAACCGTCCTACATAGTCTTTCAAATTACTCCACTCCCTATCACCATCGAACAATGGTTGATGACGACAGCGATGTTTTGAATTTGTTTGCAAAGGCTCTAATTTTTGAAAAGTCCTAGAAATTGGATTTGAATTTCTTTTGAGGTAGAGTAGATACCATGGAGAAAACAAAGAAGAAAACATCTACATTCTTTGAGAGAGATTTTTTCTAAGTGTTTAAACTTTCATTCACATACTCTCTGCAATTCCACTAAACTCTTAGTCCCTATTAGTGAGAGAGTAAAAAATGTTGTAGTATTTTCTTCTTTCTTTCTTTGTGTGAGATCTCTTGGGTGGAAGAGGGTCTTTGTAAGAGAGAAGTGGTGTAAGAATTGGTCTCAATTGGATGAAGGTTATAAGGAGTTACGGGTGTGCAACGTGATTGTCTTATCGGAGACGTGTTTTAGTGGAACGGGCTCGTGTGCCTTAAAAAAGAGGACTAGGGGATCTCTCGAACCTCTCTAAAAACTACTTGTGTTTGTATTCACTCTATCTCTATCTCTCTCTATTGCTTGCTTTTATTGTTAGTTGTGTTTATTATTTGTAAGTTAATTTTTTAATTTGTTGTTGTTGTAGCATAATCCTATTCATCCCTCTTTGGGATTATTTCATTGACGTCCCCGGGCAGTTGAACAGACGTTACGGAAGTAGTGGAAGATGGTGATTTACTTAAACATCTCCATGAAATGGGTGTAGATCCGACCGATGTCATGAGGCAAGAAATTTTAGGTGAAGAAATGAAAGATTCGAAGAGAAAAAAGAGGTCAAGTTTTTTATTGATCTCGCCGTACAAAAATCCAGATAAGAAGAAGAAAAAGAAAGAAAAGAAGCCCGTATAAGGAATGAAATATCACATATCAGAATTAAAAAAATGGTACGTGCGGGCGAAACTTTGGATCGAACACTTAGACCAGAAAGGGAAATTAAGCTTTGTCTACTTCTAATGATTTAATTATAATTTCATATTTAAAAGTTAATAATAAATATTCATGTTTTGATAACCTATAGAGAAGTTGAATTTCTTTGGACAAAAGAAGAAGCAATTGCATATTATTCTGATTTTCTCTCGCTACGAATTGGGAAGCGCGTTAGAGGAGAAATGATATTGACTTATATCGATTTGTTACACATACGAGAATCTTCTGCCAATAGCTTATTTTTTTATCCTGAATTTTGTGTATGTCATTATTATTCAATACGTTTTGTATATTAACTAAATAATATTCAATATCGTATTGTTCATTCTAGTTTTTATTTTCTAGACGATACTCTGTGATTGTTATCGAGGATATAAAGTGGAGAAAGTAAAGAGAAAACACAAGTGTAGATCTAGCCTGCTAGAATGGGTCAAATAAAAAAAATTTTCCTGAAGTTTATAATAGAGCGTGACACGGTAAGTCTGTAGTTTATTTTTCTTATTTTCGTTTTATTTGCAAAATATACGATTTATAATGATGAATTAAAATTTTAATCACAGATTTATATTCTCATGAATCACGAAGCTCATTGGATTTTATGTGTCCTGTACATTACAAATGGACAGTTTGTGCTCTATGATCCAATGTTCTTCAATGTCAGTGTTTTTTATAATCTTGAATGTGATGCACTGGTTAATCCAATTTTTAAACGATTACTATTTTCATTTGTTTATAAGTTGTAATAATTTAATTAACTCAATAAAAAAACTTAACAAAAACATTTTATTAAGTATATGCTGAAGGATTTACCGAATCCCAGCAAAATTTCTTTAGAAAAGGTTTGGAAATAGGGTGAGAATGAGGGCCATCCGAGACAAGGCACAGGATCACTCGATTGCGGTGTATTTTTAATGAAATACATGGTTTTCTTGTCGCGAAGACATCAATTGGAAGATGAAAAATGGGACACAAATACTGTAGCAAATTTTAGATATAGGATGTGTTGTGAGGTAGCGACTCAGAAACTACCCAAATGATTTAATAAATTTTAGATTTTGTTTTTATTCTCCAACTCTATATGATGTGTGTTAATGTCTTGTTGATGTGTGTTGAAGTTTTCATAATGATGTGTGTTGATATTTGTATCTGAACCTTGATATTTGTATGCTGTAAATAATGTAAATTTTTTAGAAAATATACATTTAGTTGTAAATTATCCGTATTTGTGTGTAAATGATGTACATTTATGTATATATGAACTCTGATATATGATTTCTCAAGTTTAGTTTTTGGTTATACTTAAAATTTAACCGCTACTTTAACAAGCGGTTAGATTTTGAGCAAACTACAGCAACAGAGAGCAGATTATTTAACCGTTACTTTAACAAGCGGTTAGATTTTGAGAAAACTACAGCAACGGAGAGCACATTATTTAACCCCTATTTAAAGTAGTGAATATATTTTGAGCAAACTACAACAACATAGAGTATATTATTTAACCCCTAGTTTAACAAGCGGTTAGATTTTGAACAAATTACAACAACAAAGAGCAGATTATTTAACAGCTATTTAAAGTAGCGGTTATATTTTGAGCAAACTACAGCAACAGAGAGCAGATTATTTAACCGTTACTTTAACAAGCGGTTAGATTTTGAGCAAACTACAGCAACAGTGAGCAGATTATTTAACCGCTATTTAAAATAGCAGTTATATTTAGACTTAGTAATATTTTGAGGTCTCTGACTATTTAATCACTGCTTTAAATAGCGGTTAAATAATCTGCTCTTTATTGTTGTAGTTTTCTCAAAATCTAACCGCTTGTTAAAATAACGATTATATTTTAGCCTAGTTATATTTTGAGGTCTCTGACTATTCAACCGCTACTTTAAGTAGAGGTTAAATAATCTGCTTTCTGTTACTTTAGTTTGCAAAAAATCTAACCGTTTATTAAAGTAGAGGTTATATTTTGGCTTAGTAATATTTTGAGATCTCTGACTAATCAACCGCTACTTTAAGTAGCGGTTCCCATTTAATATAAAGAGCCACCTCTCAAACTGCTTAAGGGTTCAGCACAGTTTCAGCAGTTTAAGAGTTAGGGATTGGAATTGAGCGTTTCTTGTTGTGATTTGAACTAAGATTCTTGCCGGAATTCTCTTAATTCATGAATCGATCTCATAAGGTAAATTAATTACTTTGATTACTATAGGGTTTGCTAATTTTTAGGGGATTTTTGTTAGGGTTTTCATATCTAAATTGGGGTTTGGTAAATTTTTGGGGGATTTTTGTTAGGGTTTTGGTAGTTATTATTTTTTTTTTGATTCGTAATCTGGTTCTTGGGCTTGTGTTCTTGACGTAACGACTTATGTATTTTTCAAGAAAAAATGACTATTTTTTTAAAAAATTTGTTTTGATTGTCTAAATTGAAGAAAGCCTAAGTTGATGGTTTTTTTTATCATACCAAGTATTTATCACTTGCCCCTTATACGCGTTTTTCCTTTTCACTATTATTTCTTGCTTTTCATACTTATATTTAGGCTTTTGATTATTCTTGATTCCTATTATCCAATTAGATGTAATGATCATCCATTCTTCCACTTTACATACAAAGCTTCTAACGTAAATATTTCCAAAAAATACCATTGAAACAGATTTCATAAAGGGGAAACAAATGCATTGAAATTTGAGATATTTTACTCCAATGTGTTGCTTATCAGTCAAGGGCCGTTTAAAGTCGCGAATGTTGAGGAACTCTACTGCAAATTCGATTACTAGGACAAGCTTGTAAAATGAAGCGACTGAAAATATCCCTTCCAGCATTCCAATCCATCACTGTTATCTTTGCATCCAAATTTTTTCGAGAAGAATGATCTAGATACTGTGACGTAGATGAAGAAAGAAACTTGATAAGGTTAAAACGCGATTGCTAAGAAAACATAGTATTGCAAATTGATTTATGTTTTTTATTGTCGGGTTAGCATAGCACCTTGTGAAGGTTTTAGCAAGCATCAAACATGCTACTTTAAAAAATTTTGGGGTGTTAAACAAAGCCTAACCAAGATCTTAACTAGAGGATTAGGGTTAACAAAGCATGTAAACAAATTTACATCTAAGAGAGAGCGATTACAACCTTTGTAGTCCGTTCGTTCGCTTCATAAGCTTCGAGTAGTAGTCCCTTCACCGCGATCCATGAACTTTCGGACTCTAGAGAGGCTCCACAAGCCGAATGATTCATGCTTACTTGAAGTCTTCCTTTTCGAAGAAGATCTACCTTGAAGAATCTTTAACCCAAGCTTACACTTCACTAAATAACTTATTAGAGAAGTGAACACCCTAATCTAAGTGGCTAGAATAGATGAGGATGATGAAGTAGGAATTTAGCTCTCTTTTATTTTCAATTTCTCACCATTTCTCATCATAAATGAAAAGCTAGTCAAGGTTTTCTTTCAAGAGAATTAAGAAGAAGAAGAAGATAATCCTTTTGTGATGAATAATGAAATTATTGTCGTGGTTACAAATCAACCATGAGTTAAGAATGAAGGGCTTAACTCATGTAGAGAATAAACCTAAGGTAAAGGGTTTGGGTTGGGTTAATAAATATCTATACAAAATATCTTAGCTAAAAACAAAAGAAAGCTTCATGGAGCTTCATGAAAAAGCTAACCCAAATCAAACCCTAACTTGTTTAATCTCCACAAATCATGTTGCATTTGTAACCCTAACTTGTTACAATATTATATATCACATATATAATATATTTTTGTAACAAAAGAAAATAATACAATTAACATATATCGCATATATATCAATGTATTATCCGGTGAGAAAATGAATCAATAAAGTGAGCTTATATTAGTTAATGTAATGTAATATATCACATATATAATTATACATTAAATTATCGAATCAACACTTGATCCGACAATCCGGCTATATCGCATATAACCGACCAATATAACATGTACCGATTCATCGAATCAACACTTGATCCGATGACCCGGCTATATCACATATACCCGGCCGATATCATATATCGCGAGAATAGAATACGGTATCTCATATCGTATTATTCTCGGTGCCGCACATATCACATATGTGCTCCTACTCCGTTTTGCCTGAGCCAGGAAACCTCTGTGTAGGACTCTAAACAATCGTCAATACGCCGGCAGTAGGTGATGATCATATCAAACACCCACAAGTTGCAAGCGGTCAGCTAAACGTAACAGCCACCCAGGTATTGAGCGATCAGAAGATCAACAAGCAAGCATGTACATTCTCCTGTGAATCCAATCAGAAACACTACCGTACAGTCCGGTCTCTTCGTCTGATATGTCGCATATCTAGTCTAGGGGTGGTAAACGTCATACCCCAGTAACCGATAAGTAGTGTCGATGTGAGGCTCATAACAGGTCGAGAAACTATTGATAACACTTACCGGTAGCACTCTATATCAGCCATGGCCAGGGACTTCCAGTTATAGCCAATCGAACACAGCACAACATCAACTTCTTATACCGGGAGAGACGAAACCCCTCCTATCGCTCATTGCCTCCATGTGATTCGGGACTGTATCCAAAAGCCACCGTTTTGCATGTCCTCTTGGACGTGGTAAGGTAGAAATCAAAGCACAGTGGGAATCACACAAGACTCTATGACGATCTCGGGTCTACAGACTAACCTGTACCAGTGTCACCGGAGAACTGCTATCTGACGATAGGTATAATACCATCTAGGAGTTCTCGGCCGTTCAGTGTACCCAGTCTCCACTGAGCACCCGTACACCATCTTTGATGTCAAACACCGATGGATATGGGATCATCCATCGCCCATCATATGGGTCAAGATGCGTATACGCTAGTCTACTCTGGTGTATCGATTCCCTGTCTCGATACACCCTCGATTAGGAACAGTTATAGGATGTACTCGTTGACTACCCTGGCCCTACTAGTATGATCTCATCATAGTCCCAGTAGTCGAGTACATATCCTAAGGGCTTCATCAACATGTGAGAGCAAGACAATAAACTAATACAAGTCAACATGTTAAGACAAAGTGAAGCCAAATAACATACTATCATGTCGAGCAAGAAAGTCCTCTCTATATATATCCAAGCATCCACTATAATATACATCACATGTACAATAATGGCCTCTAGGGCTTATATATATAACTAACAATCTCTCACTTGCACTAAGACCAGCTGTTATAGTATCTCATACCTAACATCCCGAAGAGTCTCTCAAAATGTATCTGGGGAATGGCCTTCGTGAGTGGATCCGCAGTGTTGTCCTTCGTATCAACTCTCCTGACCTCGATCTCCCGGCGATCAACTATCTCCCGGATCAGGTGATACCGCCTCAGAATATGTCTGGACTTCTAATGGGACCTGGGTTCCTTGGCCAAAGCCACAGCTCCATTGTTATCACAATACAAAGGTATTGGATGCTCAATGGACGGAACCACACCAGGTTCAGTGATGAACTTCTTCATCCAGACAGCCTTTTTGGCAGCATCGTTGGCAGCGATGTATTTAGCCTCCATCGTCGAGTCTGCAACGGTTTCCTGTTTGGAACTCTTCCAACACACCGCCCCTCCATTGAGGGTAAAGACAAATCTCGAGTGTGACTTAGAGTCGTCCTTATCACTCTGGAAGCTCGAATCGTTAAAGGACTCCACCTGGAGTTCTCCGTTATCATATACCAAGAACATCTCCTTAGTTCTTCTCAAATACTTGAGAATGTTCTTCACAGCTATCCAGTGACTCTCTCCAGGATCTGCTTGATACCTACTCACTACACTTAGTGAGTATGCTACATCGGGTCTGTTACATAGCATCGCGTACATAATAGAGCCTACTGCCGAAGCATAGGGTATCCCTTGCATGCGAGCTCTTTCCAAATCAGTCTTGGGAGACATCTCTTTGGAGAGAGTGAGTCCAGAGATCGTGGGTTGGTTCCCATGCTTGGATTCTTCCATACTAAACCTCTTTAGTATGGTATCAATATACCTGGATTGGGACAATCTCAGTATCCATTTATATCTATCTCTATAGATCTTAATTCCCAGTATGCAGGAGGCATCACCTAGATCTTTCATTGAGAATCTTTTTGATAAGAAGAGCTTGACCGAGTGCAACATAGGAACATCATTTCCTATTAAGAGTATGTCATCCACGTACAATACAAGGAAGACAGCCTTACTCTCTGCAACCTTCTTGTATATACAAGGTTCATCTACGTTTTTGATGAAGTCAAACTATTTGACTATAACATCAAAGCAGATGTTCCAACTCCTCGATGCCTGCTTTAACCCGTGATGGATTTAAGCAGCTTGCACACCTTTCCGCTGCTCCCACTGTCTACGAAGCCCTCTGCTCGAGTCAAGTACACGCACTCTTCTAAATCACCATTTAGAAAAGCGGTCTTAACATCCATCTGCCAGATTTCGTAGTCATGGTATGCAGCAATAGCAAGTAGGATCCGGATGGACTTAAGCATAGCCACTGGAGAAAAGGTTTCGTCATAATCCACACCTGGTCATTGACGAAAACCCTTTGCAACAAGTCTAGTTTTGAAAGTCTCAACTTTTCCATCTACACCAAGTTTCTTTTTAAAGATCCATTTGCTTCCAATGGGTTTTACCCCTTCAGGAGCAACTTCCAAAGTCCATACTTTGTTGGTGTACATGGATTCCATCTCAGATCGCATTGCATCCAGCCACTTCACAGAGTCCCCACTCATGATGGCCTGCTCGAAGCTAGTTGGGTCATCATCTTCCATGATGCAATCCTCGCTCCCACCATCAACGAGAAAACCGTAGTATCTCTCAGGTGGATGAGAAACCCTACTAGATCAGCGGAGAGGCTGGGGTTCGTTGGGAACTACTGAATCATCTGGTTACACTAAATCTTCAGTCATAGTTTGTGGTGCTGAAACTTCTTCCAGCTCTACCTCTTTGCCACTAATTTCTGTTGCAAGAAATTCCTTTTCTAAAAAGGTGGCATGTTGAGCAACAAACACTTTTTGCTCCTCACTGTGGTAGAAAAAGTACCCATAAGAATTCTTTGGATATCCCACAAACTTGCAGAGAACTGATCGTGCCTCGAGTTTGTCCGGATTTTGCCTTTTGACATAGGCCGGACAACCCCATATCTTAACTCGTTTAAGATAAGGTCTCTTCCCACTCCATATCTCATATGGTGTGGTAGGTACAGATTTAGATGGAACTTGATTCAATAGGTATGCTGCTGTCTCAAGCGCATAACCCCAGAAGGAAATAGGCAACTTAGCAGTGCTCATCATAGAGCGCACTATATCTAATAGGGTGCGATTCCTCCGCTCTGATACACCGTTGTGCTGCGGTGTATAAGGAGGAGTAAGCTGAGAGAGAATCCCATTCTCTTTTAGATAGTCTAGGAACTCATTGCTCAAGTATTCTCCTCCTCGATCAGATCGAAGGATCTTAATACTTTTGCCCGTTTGGTTCTCTACTTCGTGCTTATATTCCCTGGATTTCTCAAAAGCTTCAGACTTGTGTTTCATCAGGAACACATGTCCGTATCTTGAGAGATCGTCAGTGAATGTAATGAAGTAGGAAGAACCGTTCTTGGCATGTGTAGACATGGGTCCACATACATCACTATGTATCAGCCCTAAGAGTTCTGTAACTCTTACTCCATGTCTAATAAACGGAGTTTTGGTCATCTTTCCTTTGAGACATGACTGGCAAGTATCATAAGATAAAAATTTGAACGGATTTAAATATCTATCCTTATGTAACTTGGCTAGCCATGTCGCATTGATATGACCTAGTCTACAATGCCACAACAAGGATTTGTTCATTTCTGAACTTTTCCTCTTCTTTGTATTCTGTACATTAAGAATTGTAGTTTGATTTAGAACGTACATGCCATTATTTAATGATCCTGATCCTATCAACTTTTGATTCAGGAATATGTTCATAACATTATCCTTTACTACAAAATTATACCCTTCTTTATTCAATAAAGAAACTGATATAATATTGCATATCAGGGTCGGAATGTAATAGCACTCGTTCAGAACCAATATATTACCATTTGGTAACACAAGGTGATATTCGCCAACTGTCTTGGCTGCAACATCTGCACCATTCCCTACTCTTACGGAATGATCACCCATTCCCAGTTCTCTACCTTTACGTAGCCCACGTAACATATTACATATGTGGGATCCTGATCCGGTATCTAATACCCAGGACGTAGAGTGAAACTGAGAAACAGTTCTCAATAACTAACACTCCCGAAGAAGATGCATCAGCATGCTTGTTTTTCGTTTGGGCGGTGTGAGAATCCAGATATTCTCCTATTTCCTGCTCAGTCTTATAACATTTATAAGAAAAAAGGGGACCAACGTTCCCCTGCTCAGTATAATAAGCAGGTTCAGTCAATACATCCATATTATTATCTTGATTAAGGCCTGACATGGTCGCTACCTGGAGAGAGAGAGAGAAGAAAACACTTTAGCGTATGCTCTTGCAAGATTAGATTGGTTATTATCTTATCTAATTAGGATGTATCCCACTGTTTTTATCAAATCTTCCTTCAAACCCTAAAAGGAAAGACTAGCCGGGATTAATTACACTTTACAAGTTCGCCAATCTTTCAGCCAGGCCAGTGTTGGTACTTTGAGGGAGGTTCCCCGTGCTTTCGCACGGACCTAATTAAAATAAACCTCATTTTCACAGAGGCATAACCCCGTAAACACCTTTCTAGTTACCTACTTGATCGGCTAATTGTCCTGTGTAAAATTTTCCCAGGAGTAACTTTTACTCGTAGTTGGTATCGGGATCCAACTATCTCATAGAAGGTATGCAATCTCATTGCAAATTTCAACACTTGAAATTCCCGATAATATTCTGCCCCTAGCGATCTATGACCTTGACAAGGTCAACAAACCATAAATCGCAAGTCAAGTTCAACCCGTCATTTCCCGATTGAATTAAACCCACCCGCATGACCCTTGACAAGGTCAACAAGGCCGTACGAATACCCTAAATCAATCACATCTCATGTTTTTAGCAGATAAACATTAATTAGCTACCGTACACTGTGCCTTGACAAGGTCAACAAACGCAGCACGAATACTAAGTAGGATTTATCTGAAATGACGGAGGGCTACGACAGGTTTTTCAGAAAACCGATTGCGTAATGAACTTGATATCGTTGTAGAAACAAGTGATTTTGAAAAGGAGTGTTTTTGAGGCTTTTCTAGTTTCGCTAAAGAGGTCACTCCCGGTGAAGGGATCTCGGCTCTTTCCTCATCGAATAAGGTGCAGGGTATATCATATATACCACTATGCAAAGCAAGAACTATAGAAGAAATCAAAAACTAAACCGTGAGTTTGTAGCATCTGTCAGTTTTGCTAAAGAGGTCACTCCCGGTGAAGGGATCCCGGCTCTTTCCTCATCGAATAAGGTGCAGGGTATATCATATATACCGCTATGCAAAGCAAAACCGTAGCTACCCTTTTTATAAAGTTTTGATTCTACAACATCTTTTGGGTTTCTTTTCTTTTATTAATCTCATTAATAAATCCCATCAGTTATGCTTCCTAAGCATCACAGAAGAAACGAAAGCAGTAATATTTATATATCATCATATATATATATATAATATAAGCATTCGTCTCAGACAGTAATATGATCTCATCACAGAACATTACAGCAGAAGATAACATATGAAATATTGGATAAAACATGGATTCCACGGTTGCAATGAATAGCCAAACCTACATCCCTAGACCCCTACGAGAGCGGCAAGTAACACTGCCAATTCTAGGGTTAGGAGACCCGGTCTCGACTCCTCGAGATGGCCTCCCACTGGATCCTAGAACCCGGTTACTTGTGCTCCCCTCCTCGGGTCTATCCTAATGCGGAAAAGTAAATAATATACAATGGTGACATCATCCTCAACCCGGAAGTGCCCCAATAAAAGAATATTACATACAATGAATTTTACATGAATGAAAAGGAAATCCTCATCTCACATAAAACCCCCGGCTATTCAGAACACGACGATCCAATATAACATATCACAGCAACACATAATATCTCATATCATCAACGTAAGCAAGCATGCGTATCCCGATTGTCGTTGATGTATAGCAACGAAGCCGGCGATACACCACATACTACGCTTACGGTCACAGAAAAGAAAGTGTAAAACTACAACATTTGGAATCCACAATCACTTTAGACATCTTAAATCCGAAATATCACATACTTCGCATTTCATTCCTAACTATATGAATTCCACATATTGTATCACATTCCAGATAAATAGACAATGCTAAACTTTCCGATCGAATAATCAAACACCCAAGATTTCCCAAATAGCTCAACACTTGAGCGGAGTTCAAAAATCCTAGAACATGTCACAGCCCCAATGAACCAGCCCGTAGAAGGGTCAAACCAACGCATCACATGTGGCAACGCTAAACTACCACAAACCCTAGGGTTCAGTGGCAGTTTTGACGGTCACATAATTGAGTTAAGGTTACGTTCTTCTAGACGGTCCACAGATACGCTTGCATGATTTCCCGAAAGTTTTAAACTCAGGAAAAATCCAACACTTGAAAGTTTTCCATCCTGGGAAATAGTGAGTTATTGATATCTGTTCGAACCTTTTAACACGTTCTAAATTACCCGAAAAACTAAACGATGGTAAACTTTCCGATCGAAACAACGAATTCTAAAGATCTCCAGAAAACTAAACACTTGAGTAATATTAAAAATTCCCAGAAGCATATAGTAATACCTACGGATATTACCTAGAAATATATATCCCTGATACCCAAGTACGGTCGCGGAACCGCCGGTAAAAGCCTGGTATTGCCGCGGTTCCGCGGCGACTTGAAGGAATAAGGGGTTCATATTTCACAGTTATCCATAAAATCACCTGCTTAATTTTCTGAGTATTTTTAATAAGGAAAAAACCATCATTTTAAAAAATTTCTAGAGAGGGGGTCAAATATGACATTTCGGGGTTCGATTGGACTTTTAACTTCGTATACACATCGCCTAATGCTCTAACTTGGCTCTGATACCACTGTCGGGTTAGCATAGCACCTTGTGAAGGTTTTGGCAAGCATCAAACATGCTACTTTAAAAAATTTGGGGTGCTAAACAAACCCTAACCAAGATCTTAACTAGAGGATTAGGGTTAACAAAGCATGTAAACAACTTTACATCTAAGAGAGAGGGATTACAACCTTTGTAGTCTGTTCTTTCGCTTCATAAGCTCCGAGTAGTAGTCCCTTCGCCGCGATCCATGAACTTTCGGACTCTAGAGAGGCTCCACAAGACGAATGATCCATGCTTGCTTGAAATCTTCCTTTTCGAAGATGATCTATCTTGAAGAATCTTTAACCCAAGTTTACACTTCACTAAACAACTTATTAGAGAAGTGAACACCGTAATCTAAGTGGCTAGAATAGATGAGGATGATGAAGTAGGAATTTAGCTCTCTTTTATTTTCAATTTCTCACCATTTATCATCACAAATGAAATGTTAGTCAAGGTTTTCTTTCAAGAGAATGAAGAAGAAGAAGATAATCCTTTTGTGATGAATAATGAAATTATTGTTGTGGTTACAAATCAACCATGAGTTAAGAATGAAGGGCTTAACTCATGTAGAGAATAAACCTAAGGTAAAGGGTTTGGGTTGGGTAATAAATATCTATACAAAATATCTTAGCTAAAAACAAAAGAAAGCTTCATGAAACTTCATGAAAAACCTAACCCAAATGCTAACCCAAATCAAACCCTAACTTGTTTAATCTCCACAAATCATGTTGCATTTGTAACCCTAACTTATTACAATATTATATATCACATATATAATATATTTTTGTAACAAAAGAAAATAATACAATTAACATATATCGCATATATATCAATGTATTGTCCGGTGAGAAAATGAATCAATAAAGTGAGCTTATATTAGTTAATATAATGTAATATATCACATATATAATTATACATTAAATTATCGAATCAACACTTGATCCGACAATCCGGCTATATCGCATATAACCGACTAATATAACATGTACCGATTCATCGAATCAACACTTGATCCGATGACCGGCTATATCACATATACCCGGCCGATATCATATATCGCGAGAATAGAATACGGTATCTCATATTGTATTATTCTCGGTGCCGCACATATCACATATGTGCTTCTACTCCGTTTTGCCTGAGCCAGGAAACCTCTGTGCAGGACTCTAAAGAATCGTCAATACGCCGGCAGTAGTGATGATCATATCAAACACCCACAAGTTGCAAGCGGTCAGCTAAACGTAACAGCCACCCAGGTATTGAGCGATCAGAAGATCAACAAGCAAGCATGTACATTCTCCTATTAATCCAATCAGTAACACTACCGTACAGTCCGGTCTCTTCGTCTGATATGTCGCATAGTGGTAAACGTCAAACCCCGGTAACCGATAAGTCGTGTTGATGTGAGGCTCATAACAGGTCGAGAAACTACTGATAACACTTATCGGTAGCACTCTATATCAGCCCTGGCCAGGGACTTCCAGTTATAGCTAATCGAACACAGCACAACATCAACTCCCTATACCGGGAGAGACGAAACCCCTCCTATCGCTCATTGCCTCCATGTGATTCGGGAATGTACCAAAAAGCCACCGTTTTGCATGCCCTCTTGGATGTGGTAAGGTGGAAATCAAAGCACAGTGGGAATCACACAATGCTCTATGACGATCTCGGGTCTACAGACTAACATGTACCAGTGTCACCGGAGAACTGCTATCTGACGATAGGTATAATACCATCTAGGAGTTCTCGGTGAGTCCGTTCAGTGTACCCAGTCTCTACTGAGCACCCGTACACCATCTTTGATGTCAAACACCGATGGATATGGGATCATCCATCGCCCATCATATGGGTCAAGATGCGTAAACGCTAGTCTACTCTGGTGTATCGATGCCCTGTCTCGATACACCCTCGACTAGGAACGGTTATAGGATGCACTCGTTGACTACCCTGGCCCCACTAGTATTATCTCATCATAGTCCCAGTAGTCGAGTACATATCCTAAGGGCTTTATCAACATGTGAGAGCAAGACAGTAAACTAATACAAGTCAACATGTTAAGACAAAGTGAAGCCAAATAGCATACTATCATGCCGAGCAAGAAAGTCCTCTCTATATATATCCAAGCATCCACTATAATATACATCATATATACAACAATGGCCTCTATGGCATATATATATAACTAACATTTATTACAAAAATTAATATAAGCAACTTATTTTTGGGAACAATTTATGCAGGATATTTGTTGGATATAGTGCCATCAAGGAAATTATTGTAATTGCAAATAGGCGATTATGATAATTGAGGGAGGATCTATACAGGTAGAAAAGTCTTGCTCGAGATGATAATATACTATCTAGTTTGTCTTCATCATTGATGCAGCCCGTAGGATTTTTCCTTGACTACCAGTATTATGATGGCGATCATATACGTGGGAGATGGGTAGTCCATAAGCACATGCTTAAATGTCTCTATTCGTGGGAGTATCGAGACTGGGAATCGATATTCCAGAGTCGACTAGTGTATACGTTTTCTAGACCTCGATGAGGGGCAGTGTTCGGTCTCACAAGCCATTGGTGTTGTGTCACTTAAGATAGTATACAGTCGCTCGCTGGAGGTGAGTACACCGGATAAACTCGTCGAGAACTTCTAGATGGTATTAGATCTATCGTCAAATGGAGGTTCTCAGGTGGTATGAGTACAACTTAGTCTTTTGACATGAGATTGTCATTTGTCTTATGTGAGTTCCCACTGTACTTAGATTACTACCCTACCATGGCTTAAAGGAGTCGTGCAAACAGGTTTTAGTTGGGTGCAGTCCCGAGCCACATTGAGGCAGTGAGCGATTGTTAGGGATTCGTCTCTCTTCGTATTAGGAGTCGATGTTGCACTGTATTTGGTTGTCCATCACTTTAAATCTATGGTCACAGTGGATGGGATTTATAGATAGTAGTTCAATAGTTTCTCTATTAGTGATGAGCTTGACTCTGACACGACTTATCGGGTTATTAGGGGTCTGATGTCATCCCCTATAGACCCGGTATGCGATACTCTTAAAAGAAGAGACTGGACTGTACGGAGATTGTCACATTCATGCTCGGTAGGGTACGGACAGACTTGATTGTCGACTTCCCTTTCGGCAGATATCTAGGTAGCGGTTGCGTACAGCTAGTGCCGCTGACGTGCTTGTGGTTATAGATTTATCTAGTAATCATTGCCAGCGTATTGTCGAGTCTTTAGAGTCCCACACAGAGAGTTTTTCCGGTTCAGGCAATATAATGTAGATGACGTATGTTGGTACATATAAGTGTCTGATTAAATATGAGTACATGCTACACGGATTTTAATCGGACGGTTGATAATACTAGCGGCTTAGGATTAAGCCGGATTATTAAATCAAGTTTTGTTTTCATAATTTGTATATATTTTTTAAATATATATTCTAGTATTATTGTTCACTATTCATTTTCTCTCTCTTTTAGCTATTCGTATTTTTATACAAATACGTGCATATGTATTTCGATACGTATACCGGGTTGTATTCCGTATTTATACGAAATTTGTTCTAGAAGGAGGACACCTCATTTACGAATATTCATTTATGAATATTTATGAAATGAGGTGGAGGGTGAGGTGGTTTTGAGTATGGTTGAATACATGTAGAGAGGAATCGGCTTTCATTTATTTATTACAAAATTGGTATGATATTTTAAATGTATGGTTAGAAAAATGAAGAAGCTATTCCGTCTACATTCTATTGTTCATTCATTTTCTTCATGAAAAGCTATTTTTTTGTCATGGCCACTTCTTCACCAACTCCTCCTTCTTTACTTGCTCTCTTGAGCTTCAAATTAGAGAGAAAATTATAGTGGAAAATTTCTACATCTCCACTCTCCATTCCAAGCAAGCTTGGAGCGTCGGTTGCTTCACAAGGTGAAGCTGGAGTTTGGATCGGCTCTTTCGGGTGGATCATTTTCGGCAAGAGCGGTTGCCATTCAAACTTATTCCCGACGGCCTACGAGGAGCTTGGAGGGGTCTTCCATGATTGGGTGGACACGCGTCGAAGATTGTATTCCCTAAACTTTGTATTCTAGTTTGCTAGTTTTAGTGTTTGGAAAGATTTCTAGGGATTTGGTTCTAGCACTCTCTCAATAATTTTTGTTTTTCAGTTTCGCATCGGCCGTGGTTGCCACGGCGAGGGCACTAGGAACTTTTAATATGCTCATCATAAAGTCTCAAAAGAAAAATCCGCTCGTATCGAGTACAATTTATGCTAAAGAGTGATCATTCTGACTTCCTAACAAATTAGAGTTCAGGTATACTTTTCTGTAAGGTCTGAAGCATGTCTCTTACAGTTAGTTTCTTAGCAGTCTTTTTGTTGGTTCCTGTAGAAATCGTCGTATAAACCATACAATTTGCTTCAACTTCAGCTATAAATGAAGCGACGCTATCTTTGTGTTTTTTTTATTAACATTTCTCATATACCTTTTTAAAGCAAAACTTGTTCAATTCTTTTACTAGATTCATTTTCATTATTTATAACTGAAGTTGAAGCAATGGAAATTAATCCAGTAAGAGAATTGAATGAGTTTGCTAAAAAATGGCGTACGAGAAATGTTAATCAAAGACATACAAAGATGGCGTCTCTTCATTTATAACTGAAGTTGAAACAAATGACATGGTTTATACGGCAATTTCTATTGGAACTGACAAAATGACTGCTAAGAAAGTAGCTGCAAGAGATATACTTCAGAGCTTAAAGAAAGCAATATCTGGACTCTAATTTGTTCAACTCAATAATTTTTTGGCAGCAAATGATTTAATAAATTTTAAGGTATGATATTAGATTTGTGTATGGATGCTAAGAAACTACCTAAATGATGTAATAAATTTTAGATTGATGATATGTATATTATGTGTGGTTGTGTGTTGAACAATGAATTTTTAGATTTCACAGAAACTACCCAAATGATGTAATAAATTGATATTTGTTTTAATTCTCTATCTATATATGATGTGTGTTTATATTTGTTGATGTATGTTGTTGTTTTGTATATATGATGTGTGTTGATATTTGTATCATATTTGTTTGCTGTAGATGATATAAATTTATGAGAAAATGATGTACATTTGGGATCAAAGTTTAACCTCTATTTTAAGTAGCGGTTAAATTTTGAGCTCCTCTATTTGTTGCACACATACAATTTTTGCATAGCGTATCAAAATCCATTCTTTTCTCGTACATTTCTCGTTTTCATAACAAACTCTTTAATTGTGCCGTTCTAATTAAGACAAGCATAAAAAAAGATTTCATGCTCTCACTACGCCCGGTAGTTCGCATTCCTGCAAAAAGGTTTCTTATTGTATAAGCTGGTATCCATTTCTTCCATATACCGTACATTATAGAAAGCCATTTATGTCCACTAACTTGGTACCTTTCATCTAGCGCAGACCACTTATTTTCAAATTTCTTAACTGTCAAACTTTTATTTAAGCAACATTTAAAGTCGTTTCGAAAACCGGTATACTAATGATATAAACTCTGAAATTTCTTAGAATACTTCTGACTAATGTGCCATATGCAATAATGATGTCTTATATTTGGAAATAACTTGGCAATAGCATTTAACATAGCATGATCTTGATCAATGATTATAAATAGCGGTTGTTCCCCTCCGAATGACACGCGGGACGTGGAGACGTCTCGCCTGAGGTTCGGGGCAGATGCCAATAGGTGCTATCCGTCTACCTCTCCGAGGATGCCAAGTTGATTTATGGCACCGTGTATCGGAGGTTTAAACGGATGCGTCCGGTGTAGCAAACTTCGTCAGATTCCCCCTCGTTTGAGGGGTTTTTTGATTGTGGGGACGCTCTTCCCTGCAGGCGCAAGCCCCTGCAGTTAATTACGCTACCGCATCGTGGTAACAACTTTCTCCTTCTCCAGATGGTCACTTCATGTCGTGTGTTTTTGTTTTACGTTTTATTGCCCGTGGATTGTTTACGGAGACTGAGTTATGTCGTCGCCCGTAGGGCGTGGACTAGTCCAAATCCGTGTTATCTTAGATTTGGGTTTGGGGGTTTGGTTTGAGGATACGTTAACCATGCTTGAGGCTAAGATCGACTCAAACGTTTGTTAAGGACACGTTAGTCCGATTTGAGACTAAGATCAACTTAACGGGATCGTTTAGATCCGACAAAGGGGCTTTTGGACTCCATTGTTCCAGTTTTAGGGACATAGTGGTCCATCGTATGTGTGTGGACGTCGGGACCCGTCACCTCTCTGACGACGTTGAAGGATTACAACGACGGGTGTCAGAGGGATTCAGAGATGTACCCTCGAGCCAGAGTTAATTGGGGGGATTCGTAGTCTAGTCTGCTTGAAGGTTTAAGGATTCGTTAGCCATCTTTGAGGCTAAGATCAACTTAAACGGGACCGTTTAGATCCGACAAAAGAGCATATGGGGCTCTATTGTTCTAGTTTAAGGACATTGCGGTCCATGGGTAGTTTAAGGACATTGCGGTCCATGGGTAGTTTAAGGACATTGCGGTCCATGGGTAGTTTAAGGACATTGCGGTCCATGGGTAGTTTTAGGACATCTCGGTCAATGGGTAGTTTAAGGACATTGCGGTCCATGGGTAGTTTAAGGACATTGCGGTCCATGGGTAGTTTTAAGACATCTCGGTCAATGGGTAGTTTTAAGACATCTCGGTCAAGGTTAAGGACGTCATAGTCCATGGGTTTAAGGACTCCACAGTCCGGTGTGTGCTCTGGATGCTTCACACGGGTTCACTGCCATGCTTGGCGAGGACCAGGCTCCGCTGTGGGCGTTTTCCGTGGGGTCAAAGAGTGACGTTATCCACGTTCCACGTAACCGGGAATTTTGCACTAGATGCTTCACACGGGTTCACTGCCATGTTCGGCGAGGACTAGGCTCCGCTCTGGATGTTTTCCGCGGGGTCAAAGAGTGACGTTATCCGCGTTCCACGTGGCCAGGAATTTTGCATTTAGACATGGGTTTAAGGACCCCACAGTCCATATCATGGGTGGTCGTCGGGACCCGTCACCTCTTTGAAGACATTGAGGGATTACAATGCCAAGTATCAAAGGAGTGAAGAGATGTACCCTAGAACCGGAGTGGCTTGAGTAGTCCCTGGCCCAATTTGGGGTCAAGACTGATTAATTATGTTATGAGCCCATTGGCCCGGTTAATCACGAATTGAGGACTTATGGCCAGCTTGGGCTAAGTCCAATCATGTCTGGAATATTGATTTCTTGTGAGTCCATTGAGGGAGAGGCTTTGCCTCTATCCCTTTAGCCAATTGGGCCGAAGACTAGTGTTAAACACTTCAGAGCAATCAGTGTTGAACACAGGGAATAAGATTGACAAGTTAGTGTTTAACACTAAGAGATAATTGGTGTTAAACACCAGCAACAAGGCTTTTCAAATTAGTGTTAAACACTAAAACAGCTCAGGGTTGAATGCTGCAAATAAGGCTTTTTTTTTTAATCAGTGTTGAATGCTAAGGCCCAACAGTGTTTTAACACTGGGTTTGAGAGTTTTAATTTAGTGTTAAACACTAAGGCAAGAGGGGTCACATGGCAGCACGTGAGAGCGCCCTCCCTTCGTTTGTTCTGCTGAAATTATCGCGTCTTTCAGAGTATCACGTGCCATCACGTGATGGGCATTCAAATGCCTATGTATTAGAACTTCTATCAAGGGTCACGTGGATCACGTGGGGTGCTGCCTCAAAGGGACTTTCTGTAGATCTCTTTGGGGGGTCACGTGGTAACACGTGACCCTGCCTCTATGTATGTTCTTAGAGGATCTGTTAATCTTTTTCAGGAATTACATTCCTCGAGCTGCAAATTTCCGAGGAATTAAATTCCTACTTCCTTTCGAAGACTTATATTCTGGAATAGAGTTTAACTCTGAATTTTCTGTGGGAATTACATTCCTCATATATGTGAAGATCCAAATAGGGTTAAACCCTAACAAAAACTTTTAAGGAATTAAACTCCCATTTCAGGGAAGGAATTAAATTCCCGCTGTTTCAACAGAACTATGTTCTTAATTAGGGTTCGACCCTGTTTCTTTTGTTTTGAAGGAATTAAATTCCCATGATACAGGGTCGAGCCCTAATTTTATTTTTAAAGGAATTAAATTCCTATAGTTCTGTGAGAGTTAAATTCTCATGCTTGCATTCCTTCTCTATGTTTTGGATCTGCATGACAGGATCTCGACCCATTGAGAATTAAATTCTCAACCTTAAGGGGAGATGTGCACTTTGCAGATCCTCTATCAAAGAGAGAAGAAATATGCTCTTCTGTTTTATGTATCAGAGTTAAACTCTGTTGAGAATTAAATTTTCTTTCTTTCCAAAAGGCCTTCCCTTTCTTACCTAGGGTTTTTGCAGAAGATCCGAGTCTTTTCAAAGTATCAAAGCTCTCCTCCTCTTTTTCTTTCTTTTCTTCTCTGCGCATGTATATCTCCTTTTTGTATCTCTTCGCTCCTATTTATAGGAGAAGCAGCCGAATAAATTAGTTTTGTGACGAATCTTCATTGAGAGATTTGATTTGCATCCTTCATTTGTTCTGGACCTTTGGATTATTAGGTGAATTTTATTCACCATTGGATTTTAAATCCAGAGATTTTCCTTTGTAATTTCTGTTAGATTTAAAAGGGGAAATCTTTCCAAACTCGGGATTTTCCATAGATAGATCACCTCTGAATCTTTAATTTGATTGGTTCCGGATAGCCGCTTTCCTTTGGAAAGATTTGAATTTCTTTCAGAATTTAATTCTGTTGACAAAATGGGCTTTGAAAGCCGGTCACGTGTGCCCACGTGACCCATGGTCACGTGTGAGCACGTGACCCCCTTCGGAATGAGCCTTCTTCTTTCCTTTGCGCTCTGTCTTCTGATTGTTGCTTGAACGTCACGTGCTACCACGTGACCCCTGGTCACGTGTGAGCACGTGACCCCTGTCTGGCGCCTCTTTCTGGAGAACGAGTCTGCTGCCTTGAACGTCACGTGCCAACACGTGACTCTGGTCACGTGGGAGCACGTGACTTCTTCTGAAGCCTTTTCCTTGACTTGATCAGTTAACCGGTGTGCCTTTGACGCTTGCATTTAAATATCACGTGTCGCCACGTGACCCTGGTCACGTGGGAGCACGTGACTCTTCCTGAAGCCCCTTTTCTTCCACGTAGTCAGGAAACTGAACCTGCCTTGATGACGTTTTTTAGGCATCACGTGCCAACACGTGACCGCTAGTCACGTGTAAGCACGTGATCCTCTTCTGAAGCTTTTCACAGAAGCTTTCCTGATTTTAAATCAGGAAACAAATGCCCCCACAGCGTTGTTCTCACGTGTCTGCTCGTGAGTGCAACGCTGTCACCTCTTGCGACCGTTGGATTCTTTTAGGGATTTGAGGAGATGAAGCGTTTCTATTGCTTTCTATAAATACCTCTGTCTCTTCATAGGAGCCTTCACTTTGCCCATCTTCTTCTTCTGAGAACTTTTTCTTTGAGAATTTAATTCTCGCTTTCAGAGCTTAGTTCTCTGTCTTGACATTTTCCAGAGTTTAACTCTGTTGGCGGATCTCTTTTCCTCAGGTAATAATGTTGAACGACCAAAGCGCCTTCGTCCTTAAAAGAACTCTTTGGATTTTAAATCCGCATCGAGGGTTTCGCAGAGAACCCATTTTTCTTCAAGTTTTTCCATAAGAACAGGAAACCACCTAACTTTCGAACTGTAGATCTCTTAGGGTTTAGGTGATCTTTGGGGAGGTGATGATGGCGTTTCAACCCATGGAATTTAATTCCATCAAAAATATTTCTGGGAATTCAATTCCCTTTTCTTAATAAGGAATTTAGTTCCTATGAAGAACTCAGTCTCTTCGTATGGAGGCTTCCTGAGGTCTCTTGGCCCTAGGTGGTTCTTCCTGCAATTACTGCAACGGGGGTTTTGTAATGATTCTCGTGATTTTTATTTCAGGTATCATGGACGCCCATCTGTATCGTCTTGACGAGATCATTTCGTACGGGAATATTCGTGCGCTGGGCCGCAGTCAGAATCAAGAGTTCACCGATGCTCAGTGTGCCGAGATCATGAGCCGCTTCGACGAGTACAACCATAGGCTACTCCCCCGTCGCTCTTCTCTTCTGAGGCTGATCGTGCTGCGATCCGGGAGGCACTTCCTCTCTTTTGCGCCGGCATACCGCTCGGGGCCTTGGACACTGCCGAGGATAAGGTGCATTCGGTGTACCTTATGGGCTTGATCTCAAAGAGAAGGCGGGATAATCTCATTGATCTCCTTCATCAGATTTTTCAGCAATCAGCCATACTGGGTGCCTACCGGAGGGTAGAGGACATCCGTGGGGACCCCGATGCTTGTGACCGTGAGAGAAAGCATACTCGGGAGGTTCGAAATGCTTGGAAGATCTTGAATAAAGTTAATTTCGAGTTTCTCAACCCATGCCCCGCGTCTGAAGCCTTACCATTGTAAAAGTTTTTTCTTTTTATTTTGTATCGCCTTCTTGAAGTCTGGATGATAAGTTTTGTTGTGTCTCTGTATGTTTGCATGCTTTTTCTCTGAGATCTTATTATTCTGCTACTATTGTTGTTTGTGCTTTAATATGCAGGGTACTACTCCATATTCTTCCTTTTAAATGCACTGCAGGTTTGGGCCTCACGTGTTCTACACGTGAGATCTCTTGATGCGACGGTTCACAAGATTTTCCTCATGCCATATTTTCAGTGCACAATATTAGGTGCTAAAAAAGGGGCTTGGAAATCGTTCCATCTCCTTGACTTTCGGTACCTTTCCTTTTTTAGGCCTTGAAAATAAATTCACCATGCAAGATTTTCCGCGCATAGCACTTAATGCACTTCATTATATATGAGGCTATAGCCTTCTTCTCCTTTCTCAGAGAGATTCATATCATATATATATATATATATATATATATATATATATATATATATATATTTTAAGAGAGAAACGAGTGCCATGGCTTGTAATCGCCCTCATGCTCGTCGACAGCCGTGGGAAGTTCCTCTTGAGGAGATGATCCCCCGCTTTGTTGCTCGGTTGGTGGACCCCCTCCTTTCTGACAACGAATGTGACTCGGCCATGCACGAGCTCTCGATCCGTAGAGGGTCTCCCCTCCCGATGGGTTCTCTCTGGCTCCGGATGATTCTCACGGCCGTGCTTGCCGACATTCCTCCTCACCCGGCGGAGATGACCCTGGCGATGCTCGACGCGGCAGAAGAAAAGCTCGAGGGCTTTCATGAAGCGTGCCTGATTACTCAGGCTTTGAAGGATTGCTCGATTCATCTGCTGGGCCAGATTAAGGCCCGGCGAGCTATTATGTTTGCTTTTGCAGACGAACACGACACCAATCGATGGGGAGCGACTCCTCGTGAGAACCGTTGCTTTGACGTGCTGGAGAAAGCAGAGAGAGAGAGATGGAGAATTTTGTTCTTTGCTTTGTTAACCCTTGTGCCATTGATCCGGTGTTTGGTGATCTTTTCCGTTAGCGTAGTGTTTTTAAATTAGTCCTCTCTTTTGTATGCTTTATGCTGAACCCCTATGTAGGCTTGGTACTCGTATGCATGTTTTCGCTTGCATGAATAAACATTGTGTTCTTCTTATGAAAGCTTCTTCTAATTATCAACATTGTCATCATGTCGCATGCAAATTAATGCCTCGAACTTTATTTCTTTTTCGGATGCTCATATAATCGTGAACACATGCTTGATAGGATAAACACTGGAAATTTTCTCATTGCTTTTCATACCAGGTGATGTGAACACGTTTCAGATCGATCATCGCTGTCGACCGGAAGCCCATTTATACGGTCTTGTAAATGTCTTGTGTTCGAGGCCGTGGTCGCGAGCGTAAGCTTTCGTGGCCACGTAGCGAACATATTGTTGTGCGAGAAAAGGGTTCGGCCGTAAATTTCCGGAGAGGGAGCTAGCCTCCAAAGCGTTGGGCGAGCTTCAAGCCAACCTCACCGCTAAAGCCAACAAAGCGTATGAACTTTGGCGGGTGCTTCAGGAGTCTATCAAGAAGGTGGTGGCTCTTGATAAAGCCGCTATGTTTATTCGCGAGAGGGTTGAAGCTCACAAGGCCACTGAGAAAGAGCTTGAAGCCCGGCTTGCTTCATATCAGGCCCAACAAGCTCAGGCGGAGGCTCGCCTTCTGGAGATCTTGCGTCATGAAGCCGTGGCTCAGCAACAGAACGATGAGCTGGTGAAATTATTGCACCGCCCGCCGGCTTAAGGACTTGTATCTTTTCTCCCCTTTTTTTGTACATACTCATGGATAAGAGTATCTTCTTTTTTGTTTCTTTCATGAATTGTATTTTGTATCCATTTTGGTCTATGAATAAAAGATACATTTTTCTTCTCAATGGTGTGTCCCCTTTTTATTGAATGCATTCTGCGGATATTCTATCTCGATCTTCTTGCAGGACAGCGATGGCTTAGGGTTCAGGGTTAAGATCTGCTTCCTAAGACCTTTGCATTTTATGAGCCACGAAGGTCTCATAAAGAGTTTTTCTCCCTACAGGTCGAGAGGATCCCATAGGTGTAAGTTCTTCTTAAGAATCGTGAGGATTCTTAAGCGGGTTTTCCCTTGAGAGTCGTAAGGATCTCACAAGAGAGTTTTTTTTCTTCCCTACAGGTCGTGAGGACCTGCAAGTGCTGAATGTGGTCGCCCTTATCCGTGTTTCACGGGGTCAGAGGCTGCTCCGGGTATTGTAGTTTAAAGACGTCGCGGTCAAGGTTAAGGACCTCATAGTCCGTGGATTTAGGGACTCAACAGTCCGATATTAGTTTTAAGACATCACGGTCAAGGTTAAGGACCTAATAGTCCGTGGATTTAGGGACTCCACAGTCCGATGTTAGTTTTAAGACATCACGGTCAAGGTTAAGGACCTCATAGTCCGTGGATTTAGGGACTCCACAGTCCGATGTTAGTTTTAAGACATCACGGTCAAGGTTAAGGACCTCATAGTCCGTGGATTTAGGGACTCCACAGTCCGATGTTTGGTTGCAGGGACCCGTCACCTCTTTGAAAACGTTGAGGAATTACAACGCCAGGCATCAAAGAAGTGAAGAGATGTACCCTTAAACCGAGGCAAAAATCTGTAAGGAATAGGGGTGGTTGATCGTTAGTTTTAAGACATCGCGGTCGAGGTTAAGGACGTCATAGTCCGTGGATTTTAAGAACTCCACAGTCCAGTGTTTGCTCTGGATGCTTCACACGGGTTCACTGCCGTGCTTGGCGAGGACCAGGCTCCGCTCTGGACGTTTTCCGCGGGGTCAAAGAGTGACGTTATCTACGTTATACGTAACCAGGAATTTTGCACTAGATGCTTCACACGGGTTCACTGCCGTGCTTAGCGAGGACTAGGCTCCGCTCTGGATGCTTCACACGGGTTCACTGCTGTGCTCTGCGAGGACCAGGATCCGCTCTGGACGTTTTCCACGGGGTCAAAGAGTGACGTTATCCGCGTTCCATGTAACCAGGAAGTTTGCACTAGATGCTTCACACGGGTTCACAGCCGCGTTAGGCGAGGACTAGGCTCCGCTCTGGATGCTTTCCACGGGGTCAAAGGGTGACATTATCCGCGTTCCGCGTAACCAGGAATTTTTGCACTAGATGCTTCACACGGGTTCTCTGCCGTGCTCTGCGAGGACTAGGCTCCGCTCTGGATGCTTTCCACGGGGTCAAAGAGTGACATTATCCGCGTTCCGCGTAACCAGGAATTTTTGCACTAGATGCTTCACACGGGTTCACTGCCGCGTTAGGCGATGACTAGGCTCCGCTCTGGATGCTTTCCACGGGGTCAAAGAGTGACGTTATCCGCGTTCCATGTAACCAGGAATTTTGTTGATTGTATTCGCATTTCACGGGATGGAGGTTCGACTCTTGGTGATATATATCGTCGAGCCATGGAACTGGGGGTTGCCGTTGTTCCGTTTCGCTTGATGTTGTGTCTGCTACCATGAGACGAACGTCGAGATGATCTCCAGGCTATCTGTGAACCGTCGAGATTTGGCTCCTTCTTATGATGAAACCTGGGGGAGGAGTATGATCCCTTCTTTGTTTGCGCCTCTGGATTGTATGCAGGGACAGATGTAACATCACCTGTAGGGCGTGGATTTCATTTTTATTTTATTTCTTTCTCCGCGATGCTCTATCATTTCAGCTTTCACATCGCGAAGGTCGCGATTGCCCCATCATTTCGGCTATTTTTCGTGCATACATTTTTACTTGCTGCTTTTTATTGCAAGTTGCCCCATCATTTCGGCTATTTTGTAGGCATGTGTGGCTCGCTAGCTTTTTCGCTGCAAGCTTGGATTTTTAGATACCGATTTCAGCATCAGCATCGCTACAACTGGAATGTTGCCAGGAGCGAATCATCACCTGCCTTTGTCGATGACGAACAAAGGTGGCTCAGCAAACAGGGTTAAGGGTTCTGTCGACCAAGGCTTTTGACTTTATGAGCCGTAAGGGTCTCACAAAGGTATTTCTCCCTACAAGTCGTGAGGATCTTGCAGGTGTATTTTCTCCTTAGGGATCGTGAGGATTCCTAAGCGTGTGTTCCTCTGTAAGTCGTAAGGATCCTACAAGAGGGCTTTCTCCTTATGGGTCGAGAGGACCTACAAGGGCTGGACATATCCCTAGTCACGGGTGGGACTTTCCTGGGGAAATGTTTATTCGCGCCCGTCGATTGTATACAAGGGTCAGTATTAAGTCCCTTGTAGGGCAATACCGAAGGTTGTGGAGGATTTGCTTAAGAACAGGTTTAGGTTTCTGTAACTTAAGACTTTCAAATCTTATGAGCCGTGAGGGTCCCACAAGAGAGTTCTCCCTACGAGTCGTGAGGATCTCGTAAGCGTATTTTCTCCTTAGGAATCGTGAGGATCCCTAAGTGTGTTACTCCTTTGCGAGTCGTAAGGATCTCACGCAGGTGGTTTCTCCTTACAAGGTCGAGAGGACCCTATAAGTGTCTTTTAACGAGGTTGCGCCCTTTCGGGTTTTCACAAACACTCGCCGGTAGTCCTGCTGTTTTTACTCATGGAGCCCTTTCGGGTTTTCATCCATGCCCGTTTTGCTTGTGGACGTACCGTTTTTTTTTATCTCGTCAGTCTAAGGATGCTGCGGTAGTAGTTTAGGGACTTTTCAGTCTGTCGTTAGTTTAAAGACATTTCGGTCCGTCAATAGTTTAAGGACGTTTCGGTCCATTGTTAGTTTAAGGACGTTTCGGTCCGTTGTTAGTTTAAGGACGTTTCGGTCCGTTGTTAGTTTAGGGACGTTTCGGTCCGTTGTTATGGGAAGGCCGCCTGCTGCTTGTAAAGTCTGAGCCTAGGAAGACAGCGAGCGGACATAGTCGTCGTCATCTATCATTGACTCAGGCTATGGCTCATCAAGCGTAGTATTTCTTTAAGAAGCGGCCGTTTATTGGCCTGAAAGTCCTTTCGCCGTGCATGTCCATGAGTAGATAGGCTCCACCCTGGTAGACCATGTCTATGATGTAAGGGCCTTCGTAGTTTGGCTCAAATTTCCCCCGCTTGGCACGATTGGGGATCATAGGTCTTTTGACTACTAATACGAGTTTGCCTTAGTGGAATGTCCTCGGCCTGGTCAATTTTTGGTACGAGCGCGTCATCTTTGCTTTGTAGGCTTCTAGATGTTGTTGCGCTATAAGCCGGGTTTCGTCAAGGGCATCAAGCTCCTCAAGCCGAAGGTGAGCATTTTCTTCGTCCGTCAGCTCGTGGTGGACTGCCACTCGTAGAGAGGGTAACTCTATCTCGAGGGGGAGTACGGCTTCCGTCCTAAATACCAATGCGTACGGCGTTGTGTTCGTGGCCGTCTTGAATGTAGTTCGATAAGCCCAAAGGGCCTCTTGCAACCTCTCGTGCCAGTCTCTCTTATTCCGGGAAACGGTCTTTTTTATGATCTTCGTCAAGGTCTTATTGAAGGCCTCGGCTAGACCATTAGCTCGTGGGTTGTAAACTGAAGAATATCTCCAGTCTATATTGTGCTGCTGCGCGAAGCGGCTAATCTTATGGCTTCGATAGGCTGGCCCATTATCGGAGATAATCCGCCGTGGGGTTCCAAACCGATAGATGACGTGCGTCTTGAAGAAATGGAGGATATTCTCCGTCTTCACTTCCCTCAGTGGTACTGCTTCTGCCCATTTGGAGAAGTAATTAGTTGTCGCCAGGATAAAACGATGTCCTCGAGATGATGCTGGCTCAATGGGGCCGACTATGTCAGTTCCCCACATCTCGAATGGCCAGCTGGCCACCGTTGGGTGTAGTGGATTCGGATGTTGGTGGATGAAGTCTCCATGAATCTGGCATGAGTGGCATTGCTTCACATACTTGAGGCAGTCCTGGATCATCGTGGGCCAGTAGTAGCCCATTCGTTTAATCTTTAACTTCATCTTCGGGCCTGCTTGGTGAGAACCGCAAAGTCCGTCATGAACTTCCTGAATGACTCTTTCCGCTTCGTCAGGTCCTAAGCATCTCAGCCATAGAGAATCAAACGATCTCTTGTATAGGGTATCGTTGACGAAAGCGAAAGATAAAGCTCGTTTCATGAGCTGATGTCTTGAGGATGCTTCTCTGGGCATTCGGTGGGACTTAAAGTAGTCTATGAAGATTCCCCTCCAGTCCTCGGCCTTCTCATGGTCTTTTATCTGTAGGGTTGTCTGCTCAGTCGTTTCCTTCTCTTTATATAATGTCGGAGGTATTTCTGCCGGGGTGAGCACTCGACGGCTTTGTACCACGATTCTGACATCATCGAGGTTCTCGTCAGCCAGTTCTTTAGCAAGTTTGGCCAACGCGTCTGCTTTGCTGTTCTCCGCGCGCGGTATGTTCTCTAAAATATAGGAGGGAATTTGGGCCAACAGTTGTTGCACCTTTTCGCCGTACTTTACCAACTCTGGCTTGCACGTTTGGTAGTCACCATTTACTTGACTAACAACTAGCTGAGAATCCCCGTATATAAGGAGGTCTTCAATTCCCATGTCGATGGCGATTTCGAGGCCTGCTATCAGAGCTTCATATTCAGCCTCATTGTTTGTCCTCGGCTCTGTTAAGGAGAAGGCGAAGCGCATTATCCCTCCTTGTGGAGTTGCAAAGATGAGGCCTATCCCCGATTTGATCATTGGGATACCTTGTTTCTGTTTCTTTACGGAGGACGCTCCATCGAAATAGAGTTCCCATCGGGTGCTTCCGCCGCTAATCGCGTCAAATGCATGCTCGTCCGGAAAATCACAATTCAGAGGAGAATCGGCCGGTATCGGGTGCTCAGCGAGGAAGTCAGCAATGGCCTGGCCTTTCACTGCCTTGAGAGGTTGATAGATTATCGAGAACTCCATCAAGAGCAGGGCCCATTTAGCGAGTCGTCCCGTCAATATGGCTTTTGACATCAGATATTTAAGAGGGTCCACCTTCGAGATGAGGCAGACTTCGTGTGCCAACGCATAGTGCCTGAGCTTTGTTATCGCGAAGATTAATGCCAAGCAATGTTTTTCAATGGGAGAGTAATTGCTTTCTTCCCCCAGTAGAACTCGACTTAAGTAGTAGAGTGCTCTCTCTTTTCCCTGATCGTTCTCTTGCGCCCATAATGCGCCCAAGGAACCTTCGAGGGCGGTTGTATACAGAATAAGGGGTTTTCCCTTGACCGGCGCAGCCAATACCGGCGGGTACTGCTTGATCTCGTCTAGTGCACATTGGCATTTTTGATCCCAGACGAATGGGGTTCCCTTCTTCATCAGGTGACTGTAGGGGCGGCATTTGCCTGAAAGATTTGCGATAAATCGCCGGATGTATGCGAGCTTCCCTTGGAGAGACCGCAACTGTTTGAGGGTTCTTGGCGGAGGCATTTCCATGATCGCTTTAATCTTTGACGGATCTATTTCAATACCTCGGTGTCGAACGATGAATCCCAGGAATTTGCCCGAGGAGACTCCGAACGCGCATTTGAGGGGATTCATTTTCAAATTATATTGCCGGAGGCGTTGAAACACGGTCTCCAGATGCTTTAAATGCTCTTCGTATGACATGCTCTTTACTACGAGGTCATCGATATAGCACTCAACGATGTCATGTATGAGGTCATCGAAGATCTTTGTCATGGCCCTTTGATAGGTAGCGCCAGCGTTCTTTAGACCAAAGGGCATAACCCTGTAGCAGAATATACCCAAAGGGGTCCGGAAAGCGGTGTGCTTCTGGTCTTCAGGATGCATCTTTATCTGATTGTATCCTGACGAACCGTCCATAAAGGAGAAAACCTCGTAAGTGGACGTGTTATCTATCATTAGCTCGGTTACCGGTACCGGGAAATCATCCTTTGGACAGGCTTTATTGAGATCCCTGAAATCCACGCATATGCGTACCGTCCCATTCTTTTTCATTACCGGGACGATATTGGCGATCCAGTCGGGGTATTGAACTTCTTGAATAAATCCAGAATCGATCAGCTTCTTGACTTCGGCGTTGATGCTCATCTCAAGCTCGAGTCGCATCCTTCTTGGCGCTTGCTTGACTGGCTTGACATCCGGGGATATTGCTAATTTATGCACGGCAACCTCCGGATCTAATCCTGGCATCTCAGAGTAGTTCCACGCGAAGCAGTCTTTATGCCGTAGTAGCACGTTTTTTAACGCGGCCACCTTTTCTTCAGAGAGTGGCTCGCTGACGAATGTCGGTCGCGGGTCCTCTGCCGATCCCAACTCAATCTTCCTGAGGTTATCTGCAGTAGTATGTATACCGTCTTCCAGTTCTTTCGGAGCGGGCGGAAATTCTGAGATCACCTCATCATCGCTGTTTTCAAAGCACCGGGGAAGGTCATCTATGTTCTCGGGCTCTTCTTTTAATATCGTAATCGTATAACAGGCGCGAATCTGCTTTCGGGACCGAGGTGAATCCGGTTCTGCTCTTGCGGCCTTGGGCTCGTGCTTTCGTGGCGGCGTTACCCTCCAGCTGTTGGATAAAGCGAATCTGCCCCGTTGGTACTGGTCCTCGACCCAGTTCTTGAAGGTGAAGCAGTCTTCGGTGGGGTGTCCTATAGCTCGGTGATAAGAGCAATAGCTCAGACGAGAAGCCTTGTTAGCTTGCTCGGGGTGTCTAGATTCTGAAAGCGCGATCATTTGATGTTTTAAAGCGAGCTTGAGTAACTTCTCCGTCTTGTCTCAGGGGAAGGAGTACGCTCGACTCGTCTTTTCCATGAGGGACGAATCCGAGCCGCGCAGTACATGTAACCCTCTAATCCTACGTCGTTGTTGTCGGCTCTTCTTTCCGTTCCTTGACTTATTTCCGTCTCCGCATCGGGCCTTTCGCATGATGGGTTGACAAGGATGAACATCTTTGTCTTTTGCAGTTTGTTGAAATAGACGTTGTGTCCTGGCCTTCTCGTAGATGGCCATTTCGCGGCTATGGTCTTCCCAAGCTTTCTGACCCGCTTTCCTGATAGGCTTGCCCATTCGTTCTTCAAACGACGGACTTGGCGCTTCAATCGCGGGGTCTAGTTTTGATGAGGGGTCGGCATCTCCTGACAGGGCGTCCTCTTCTTCATCAAAGGTATATATAGCGTAGCTGCTGTGGGCCCGCTCCCGTTTTCCGGTTCTCGCGTATCCAAGCCCAAGTGTTTCCATTTTCCCGTTGGGCAATTTGCGTTGGGTTCCAGGGACATCCCAAATCCTGTTGTAGAACCGAGCCTGTCGAACAGTTCGTTTTAAGGGTACTCCTTGGCGCTTCAATAGCTTCTTTAATCCATTTGTATAGTATCTGGGCAGACGGATGGGTTGGAGTCTGTCGCGTGTAGCATCTGCGCCATGCCAGATCTCTTTCTCTATTTTCGACTCTGAGGATCGGTAGAATAGGATCATCTTCTCACCCCTTTGCCTGGGGGGGATGTAGAATGTTTGCAGGTCCTGCACATTATGAGCTTGCAGCGTATCGAGATCCTTGTAGTGTTCTCGCGGTACCATGGTGATTTGAAAGCTATGGTCATCGCCCGGGGGTATTTGTATTGACAGCCGATTGGAGAACACAGCATTAACTTCATCCTCTGAATCACTTCCGAAGACCAGTATGGGGGCGGGCGTCCCCAGGTTGTTACGCTGAGATGGCCCTGCATAAACTATCTCTTCCTCTTCTTCGGTATCACTTCCGAAAACAGGAACGGTGGCGGCGGCTTTGTTCTCCGGGTCGCGACACCTTTCTGTATCCTCGAAATCTGGCAAAAAGTACTTCGCATCTTCGTATTTGCGGACTTCGTTCACGGAGAATGGATTCAACTCTCCTGTTACGGTATACTCGAAACCATCCTTAAAGTACTTCATACACTGGTGTTGTGTAGAAGGGACGATGTTGTATTCGTGTAGCCAAGGACGACCGAGCAAGGCGTTGTAGCAGGTTTTGGCGTCAATGACATGAAATTTGATGTCTGTGACGAGAAGTCCAAAGCGTAATGTTAGTATCACAGATCCGAGAGTCCGTGACGATTGTGAATCGAAACCGGAGATAGTAATTTTGTCTCGAGCGAGATGTTGCACACTCATGCAGATTTCCTTCAACACCCGAACATTAAGGAGATTGACGGAGGATCCATTATCCACCAGGATCTTGCCTATCTTGATATCATGGCAATATCCGGAGACATATAGGGGACGGTTATGGTCGCACGTCCCGAGAAGGAGGTCTTCATCACCGAAAGTGATATCGGCTGTATGCACTTCCTCCAGTTCATCCTTCATCTTTTCAGTGGCGAGGAAGGCTTGGAATTGCTCAGGTTCTTGTAATGCCTTAATTAGTGAGTCTCGCGCTTCTTTTGATAATAGGAGGGCGTCGAGAATGCTAAGCTGAGAAGGTAGCTTCCTTAGATGCGCGAGGATGTTATAGTCCACTTTACTCCTCCTAGGAGGGTCTCTGGTAGTTAGTTCTTTCGTGACTTGGTCATCTAAAGCGATATCTTCAATGACCTTTTCCTTTCCCTTATCTTTTCTGCTTACGGGCCCGAGATTCTTTTCTGGGAGTGTGCGGTTGCGCAGCTGAATGTTCTCGCAGGCCTCTGATTCCTCCTCTTTCCCTAACACGGATTCTTTAAAGAGAGGGCCCAGAGTCATTTCTTCATCAGAGTCGCTCCCAAAGGTGAGAACTTGTGACCCCCCGACGTTAACCATGTCACAGCTGCCAGTAGTTCTATTGCGCCTGTCGACAGTGCTTCTTCGTTCCCGACGGCTCTTGCGTTTCATGCGCTTAAAATGTTGCCGACGAGCAACATATCCTTGCCACCATATCTTAAAGGCGTCGTACTCCTCTGTGGGGTGTGAGATTTTCCGATGATATGCGCAATAATTAGGGTGCCTCTTCGTCCCATCGTGTGTATTCCCTTCCGAGGGTGGTAGCTTCATCCCCATTGACATGGCTTTGGCAAACCTTTTCCTTGTCTTGAATATCTTTTTGTCTACTTCGGACGCCTTTTGCTCTGGCGGGGGTAGTTCAAATCTTTCATTCAGTCGCCTGCATTTGGTTCTTTCTGACGCTGCCATCTCACGCTCCTGATCCGCTTTACTCTTTAGCCGGATCTCGTCTAGAAAGGCATTGATCATTTCATTTGTCAGCCACGCATGCTCTGGTTCAGGTTCTGCCTCCAGCTTCTTAGTGTTAGGAATTTTCTCATCATCGGTAAACGAGTGGGAGATTACGTTACAACTCGCCACATACTCTTCGGATTCATCCGATGAGCCCTCTTCATCATCTTTCTCTTGAAAGATGTGGTTGAGGAACTCTTGCAGTGTGACAGGGGTTCGCGCATTTTGATTGTATTCTTCCAGCGCGTCGATCTGCTTTTGCAGTTTCGTGCGCTCGTCTCCAAGCTTCACGGGCTTCTTGGATTTCTTCTTCTTTTTCTTCGAAGCTTTTGACGGCTGGGCGTGAGTATTTGGACCCTTATCACGAGTCTTCGTAGTTGGGCGGGGCTTCAACATCCCTTCGATAATTTGAGGTTCAAGAGGGTCCTTCCATTCGATTGCAGGGCACGCATGAAGATCTCTCAGCATTCTTTTGGTTTTAGTTGATAGTACGACCTCCCATGGAGCTTCTTCAATAAAGGAGCAGGTTGCCCCCGGTGTATCTGCTTTCTTAGGAGTATGCGGTTGTGGTGGGTTCACCTTCCACTTTTCGGACAGTACAAACTTCCCCTGGAGGTATTGATCTTCAATCCATCCTTTGAAGATGAAGCAATCTTCAATCGGATGACTTACCGTTTGATGGTAAGGGCAATAGTTAGGGTTATTCACCTCGGTGGGTTGTGGCGGTCGCCTTGGATTTGGTAGGTTTATAAGTCTGTTGCGTATTGCCAGCTCAAATAACCATTTCGTCTTGTCTCGTGGGAACGAGTAGGGACGCTTCATCTTCTCATTATAGTACCGGCGTCTTTCTTCCAATTGATCTGCCGGTTTCGGGGCGTTAGGTTGCTGTTGGGCATTCGCGACAAAGGTTGCCCTTCCTTTACCCTTGTCATTCCGCGGTTCCGACTTCGGGGGAGGTGGTCTATGACCCATTTGGTCCATCTGAGCCAACTTGTTGATTAAAGCCTGGAATGTGGTTGGCTTAAAGAACATCATGAATTGCGAGATGGTCGCGTGGGGGTCTAGGGTACCTACGAACATGCCCACTGCGGGTGCCTCCTCAATGCGTTGCTCGCATCTCGACCACAAATTCCGCCAGCGTATAGCATACTGGACCCAGGTTTCGCCTGGTTTTACCCTGGCGTTAATCAATGCCGTTATTGGAGTGCGCTCGCTGGCACTTGCGAACCGCTGAGTGAATAACAACTCCATTTCAGCGAACGTTTTGATGGAATCGTTCGGGAGTTCCGAATACCATTCGAACGCTGTTTCTGATAAGCTGCCAACGAACTGACGGAGTAACAGTTTATCATCCCCGCGGGTGTTACCGCAGAGGGCCCGGAACTGGGCGACATGTTGATGGGGATTGCCGGTCCCCTTATACACATGGAATTTCGGTATCGTATAGCCTTGCGGGTATTTGATTTGGTCGTACCAGCTTGGATACGGCCGCCCCGTCTTCACGACTTGACCAGCTGCCTCAGTCGCATGATGGACCCGGATTTGTTGGGCTATGTAGTCAGCCAAGTCTGCCTTAGAGATTGCCTCCTCCTTGGCCGTTGAGAGGGACGGCAGTGGATTCGATGTTTCTCCTCGGTCGTCTTCAAGAACGATTGGGCGATCTTCGGTGGGCAAGTCCTGCTGGATCATCATTCCTATCATATCTTGGAAGAGAAGGCCCATACGTTGTATGTTGGCTGCTTGTTCAGCAACCTCTTTGTCCTTTTTCTCCAGTATCCGGCGAAGGAATTCAGCGTCGGTTTCTTCTTCTTGGCGCGCGTCTGAGGACGTTTCTAGGTTTTCTTTTGGCCCGGTAAGTGCGGCCATAGCATTCATCATTTCTTGGAGCTTTTGTTGCTGCTCCTGGGCTTTCGTCACGGATCGGGTAAGTGGTCGGTGGCCTGTAGAAGTGCGGCTCTCCTCCTTTCCAGAGGCCATGTATACGGTGTGGACCATCATGCCCCCAGACTCAGGGCGTCTGGGCTCAGTGCTTTTAGCCGTCGTTGCACGGTGGGGGGTCTTCTCTGGCCTCCTCCTTTTATGAGCCATGGAGGTTGAGGGGGCCGTTGAGGTGGGCGTCCCGACAGCCTTTCGGGGTTCAGCCTGGTGACCAGCTTCCGGTTGGATTTTTAGCTTCTTGTGCTGGCGGGAGGAGTTTGGATCGATGATCGAGTCTCGGGCCTGTCGCCAAACCTTATAGATTTTGGAAGACAGCCGTTGAGGAGATTGGGGTTGTTCTGGTTCTATTTCCGCAACCTTCTTTAATGGGGGAGGAGACCTCTTCAGCACTGCAGTAGGAGAATTTCTTCGCACCTTGTTTAGCATTTCGAAGCTGTTCCCAGTTGGAACAGCAGCATTAACTTCTGCCACCGGGGCTGGAGGAGTCAATCCGGAGGGGGAGTTGCCCCCAGCCTTCCTTATTCGGCGCCAATGACAACGTCGAGCGCGTCGAGCGGACGGCGCTGGTTCATCGGTAAGAATGGTCTTGTCTTGCCCCTGCGTGGGTGGGGGGTTGTCGTTGGTGTTAGCCTGTCAAAGACCGATGTCTTCTGGGCAGTAGGAGCGGTAGCCGAAGCCGTCAATCTTGTAAAGACCGACTTTGTGGCAGGGGAAGCCACCTTGGCAATTTCGGGGGTAGGAGCGGCCACTTTCTTAGAAGCAGCCTTCTCTGAGATTGTAGGCCCCGTGATGAGTTCGCAGGATTTCTGGCTCAATCTAGAGAAGACCGAGGCGTTGACGTTGGGCGACTCGTTGAGAGGAGCCGCGGCAGGGGTAAGACGATCAAAGACTGACTTCCTGAGAGCTTCCTTTGTCGGCACCGGCGCCACGAAGCTTGATGGGGGGAGTATAGTCCCAAAGAACAATCCGGTAGTGGCTTGAGTCACTTGGTCCACCGGCATTGTGAACAACGAAGCAGCTTGGGGTCTATAGGCTATACCTCCTGGCGAGGTAGAGCGTTGGTCGCAATTGCAGTTTGAACAGTTGAAGGACTTCGCGGAAGTAGCAGCCATCGATCCTTTGTTTTCTGCAATAGGCAAGACGCCAATTCTTAGTATCTTGAAACCCAAGGGCAATCATTAGCGAACCGCGATTGGTTCGCGAATCACGACACACGAAGTGTGGAGTGGAAAGAGGAAAAGGTCCCACCGGGCATGCCAGAATCTGTTCCCCTCCGAATGACACGCGGGACGTGGGGACGTCTCGCCTGAGGTTCGGGGCAGATGCCAATAGGTGCTATCCGTCTACCTCTCCGAGGATGCCAAGTTGATTTATGGCACCGTGTATCGGAGGTTTAAACGGATGCGTCCGGTGTAGCAAACTTCGTCAGATTCCCCCTCGTTTGAGGGGTTTTTTTATTGTGGGGACGCTCTTCCCTGCAGGCGCAAGCCCCTGCAGTTAATTACGCTACCGCATCGTGGTAACAACTTTCTCCTTCTCCAGATGGTCACTTCGTGTCGTGTGTTTTTGTTTTACGTTTTATTGCCCGTGGATTGTTTACGGAGACTGAGTTATGTCGTCGCCCGTAGGGCGTGGACTAGTCCAAATCCGTGTTATCTTAGATTTGGGTTTGGGGGTTTGGTTTGAGGATACGTTAACCATGCTTGAGGCTAAGATAGACTCAAACGTTTGTTAAGGACACGTTAGTCCGATTTGAGACTAAGATCAACTTAACGGGATCGTTTAGATCCGACAAAGGGGCTTTTGGACTCCATTGTTCCAGTTTTAGGGACATAGTGGTCCATCGTATGTGTGTGGACGTCGGGACCCGTCACCTCTCTGACGACGTTGAAGGATTACAACGACGGGTGTCAGAGGGATTCAGAGATGTACCCTCGAGCCAGAGTTAATTGGGGGGATTCGTAGTCCAGTCTGCTTGAAGGTTTAAGGATTCGTTAGCCATCTTTGAGGCTAAGATCAACTTAAACGGGACCGTTTAGATCCGACAAAAGAGCATATGGGGCTCTATTGTTCTAGTTTAAGGACATTGCGGTCCATGGGTAGTTTAAGGACATTGCGGTCCATGGGTAGTTTTAAGACATCTCGGTCAATGGGTAGTTTAAGGACATTGCGGTCCATGGGTAGTTTAAGGACATTGCGGTCCATGGGTAGTTTTAAGACATCTCGATCAATGGGTAGTTTTAAGACATCTCGGTCAAGGTTAAGGACGTCATAGTCCATGGGTTTAAGGACTCCACAGTCCGGTGTGTGCTCTGGATGCTTCACACGGGTTCACTGCCGTGCTTGGCGAGGACCAGGCTCCGCTGTGGGCGTTTTCCGTGGGGTCAAAGAGTGACGTTATCCACGTTCCACGTAACCGGGAATTTTGCACTAGATGCTTCACACGGGTTCACTGCCATGTTCGGCGAGGACTAGGCTCCGCTCTGGATGTTTTCCGCGGGGTCAAAGAGTGACGTTATCCGCGTTCCACGTGGCCAGGAATTTTGCATTTAGACATGGGTTTAAGGACCCCACAGTCCATATCATGGGTGGTCGTCGGGACCCGTCACCTCTTTGAAGACATTGAGGGATTACAATGCCAAGTATCAAAGGAGTGAAGAGATGTACCCTAGAACCGGAGTGGCTTGAGTAGTCCCTGGCCCAATTTGGGGTCAAGACTGATTAATTATGTTATGAGCCCATTGGCCCGGTTAATCACGAATTGAGGACTTATGGCCAGCTTGGGCTAAGTCCAATCATGTCTGGAATATTGATTTCTTGTGAGTCCATTGAGGGAGAGGCTTTACCTCTATCCCTTTAGCCAATTGGGCCGAAGACTAGTGTTAAACACTTCAGAGCAATCAGTGTTGAACACAGGGAATAAGATTGACAAGTTAGTGTTTAACACTAAGAGATAATTGGTGTTAAACACCAGCAACAAGGCTTTTCAAATTAGTGTTAAACACTAAAACAGCTCAGGGTTGAATGCTGCAAATAAGGCTTTTTTTTTTAATCAGTGTTGAATGCTAAGGCCCAACAGTGTTTTAACACTGGGTTTGAGAGTTTTAATTTAGTGTTAAACACTAAGGCAAGAGGGGTCACATGGCAGCACGTGAGAGCGCCCTCCCTTCGTTTGTTCTGCTGAAATTATCGCGTCTTTCAGAGTATCACGTGCCATCACGTGATGGGCATTCAAATGCCTATGTATTAGAACTTCTATCAAGGGTCACGTGGATCACGTGGGGTGCTGCCTCAAAGGGACTTTCTGTAGATCTCTTTGGGGGGTCACGTGGTAACACGTGACCCTGCCTCTATGTATGTTCTTAGAGGATCTGTTAATCTTTTTCAGGAATTACATTCCTCGAGCTGCAAATTTCCGAGGAATTAAATTCCTACTTCCTTTCGAAGACTTATATTCTGGAATAGAGTTTAACTCTGAATTTTCTGTGGGAATTACATTCCTCATATATGTGAAGATCCAAATAGGGTTAAACCCTAACAAAAACTTTTAAGGAATTAAACTCCCATTTCAGGGAAGGAATTAAATTCCCGCTGTTTCAACAGAACTATGTTCTTAATTAGGGTTCGACCCTGTTTCTTTTGTTTTGAAGGAATTAAATTCCCATGATACAGGGTCGAGCCCTAATTTTATTTTTAAAGGAATTAAATTCCTATAGTTCTGTGAGAGTTAAATTCTCATGCTTGCATTCCTTCTCTATGTTTTGGATCTGCATGACAGGATCTCGACCCATTGAGAATTAAATTCTCAACCTTAAGGGGAGATGTGCACTTTGCAGATCCTCTATCAAAGAGAGAAGAAATATGCTCTTCTGTTTTATGTATCAGAGTTAAACTCTGTTGAGAATTAAATTTTCTTTCTTTCCAAAAGGCCTTCCCTTTCTTACCTAGGGTTTTTGCAGAAGATCCGAGTCTTTTCAAAGTATCAAAGCTCTCCTCCTCTTTTTCTTTCTTTTCTTCTCTGCGCATGTATATCTCCTTTTTGTATCTCTTCGCTCCTATTTATAGGAGAAGCAGCCGAATAAATTAGTTTTGTGATGAATCTTCATTGAGAGATTTGATTTGCATCCTTCATTTGTTCTGGACCTTTGGATTATTAGGTGAATTTTATTCACCATTGGATTTTAAATCCAGAGATTTTCCTTTGTAATTTCTGTTAGATTTAAAAGGGGAAATCTTTCCAAACTCGGGATTTTCCATAGATAGATCACCTCTGAATCTTTAATTTGATTGGTTCCGGATAGCCGCTTTCCTTTGGAAAGATTTGAATTTCTTTCAGAATTTAATTCTGTTGACAAAATGGGCTTTGAAAGCCGGTCACGTGTGCCCACGTGACCCATGGTCACGTGTGAGTACGTGACCCCCTTCGGAATGAGCCTTCTTCTTTCCTTTGCGCTCTGTCTTCTGATTGCTGCTTGAACGTCACGTGCTACCACGTGACCCCTGGTCACGTGTGAGCACGTGACCCCTGTCTGGCGCCTCTTTCTGGAGAACGAGTCTGCTGCCTTGAACGTCACGTGCCAACACATGACTCTGGTCACGTGGGAGCACGTGACTTCTTCTGAAGCCTTTTCCTTGACTTGATCAGTTAACCGGTGTGCCTTTGACGCTTGCATTTAAATATCACGTGTCGCCACGTGACCCTGGTCACGTGGGAGCACGTGACTCTTCCTGAAGCCCCTTTTCTTCCACGTAGTCAGGAAACTGAACCTGCCTTGATGACGTTTTTTAGGCGTCACGTGCCAACACGTGACCGCTAGTCACGTGTACGCATGTGATCCTCTTCTGAAGCTTTTCACAGAAGCTTTCCTGATTTTAAATCAGGAAACAGCGGTGCTTTATTATTCATCGTAATTAACCATTGTTGAAACAATCAGGTGAAAGACTCTTCAGATTCATTCCGCATTAACGCCAAATCAAATATTTGTGATTTATAATGATGATTAACACTGGTGAATGAAGCAAAGGGTATTTGATATTTTTTCGATACATGGTATCAAAAATAATTATATCACCGAAAATTTTATAGGAAGTTCTAGAGCGTGCATCCTTGAATAAATGGGTATTGATATGATTTTCTTTGTCGTATTTTACTATGTAAGTAAAATTTGGCTTCTCAACTTAAATGGATAGCAAATAAGCTAAATTATCTTGGGCGTCCGATACATCCATACATTAATTATGTGTTTTTCTTAATTCACTATTGTCACTCCCCACTTCCCAGTGTACGGAGAAAGAGACGTGACTGACACACGACGTATTTACTCAGAAATAAATACGTTAAGTATAAATAAGCAATATAAATAAATGCACAAGAAAGACAGGAGATGTAAAATAAACATCAACTTTTATTAACATTCATCTTTACAATACTTTGTTTTGAAAATGAAAGTACAAGGATATAAAGCAATGCCTAAATAGTGGCATATGAAATGAAAAGTATGTATAAGGAAAAGCTAGAAGTCTGGCTGCTCTGTGAACTGGTCCAAGTCGTCCTAACTGGGATCGATCTCCTGAGAGTCTGATCCTCCTGATGAACATTCCAAAGAAAGAAAAAGACAGGAATGTCGTCAGTGAACTAGCGCTCGGTATGTCCCAAAAGAAAGAATAGAATAGGACAAGTAGAGAGATTAGAACTTGTAATTTATACAGGTATATGTCTGTTATACTAATGTAGTTGTTTGGATCTTGGTACGGAATGTATCAATGTATACGAGAGGAGTCCAACTATCCCGTGAACTATGGTAACATGTAAGTACAAGGCCCCGTCAAAACCCACGGGACAACGGCATGAGAGTTCATGTAGGTGTCTTTTAGTGTCCATCATCATGCCACTTTTAATACATTCCGTGCCAATCTACCCCGTTAAACCCCATAATATATATTGTATTGATTATAGTTATAAGGCTTGCCGAAACCATGGATACATGTTCATGTAATCAGGTTGAGGATGTAAACAAGTAGTCATGTAATCAAGTCAAGTTATAGCCATGGTTCGGTCAAGTCAAGTTATGTTTGCATATTGATATTGTTCTAGTATTCAGGTTCAGATTCAAGTATACAAGTTAGAGTTTGAATTCATGTTGAATTGGATTCCGATTTGAGTTGAATTCAAGCTTGATTTAGACTCAGATTTGAGTCGGACACTTAGAACTGATTTGGATCCTGAATTAGATTTGGGAGTTATCGGTAACTGCTGCATATGAACGGTAGGATTTGTGTCTTTTTTCAGGATAATTACCATTGATAACACGTTAAGTTTTTTTTACCTTAAATAGGCAAGCACTCACATTCTCCGGCTCCCTGAGGCTCAAGAGAACTGATCCCGCTTAAACCTATATTTACTAAAGTCTTTAATGTAATTTTATATAACTCGAGAGGGTTTTATGAAAAATATTTTATATACTTTCAAAATAAATCTCAAGTATTTATTTATATTATTTAGAGTTTCCATAATTGTGAATTTTAAGAATGTGAAGTAATTTAGTGATAATAGTTTAGTTTGGATAGTTCAAGGTATTTTACTGTAAAACTTGACTTTTGGATAACTTGAAAGTATTTTGATGAAACTTGTCATTCTTTTATTTTTTAGAAAACATGGTTTTATTATATCTTGAAAATATTTTGTTTAATAATATTTATATAATTATTAAAAATCAATTTTATTATTAAATAGAAAATTTCGTTTTTCTAAAAAATAGTATTAAAAATCTTTCGAGACCGTGAGGAGGTTTGCATCTCGCTGTACTAGCCCGAGGATGTGCGATAATCCGCACCATCCAATAGCGGGTTCCCCAAATGAGTTGTAGAGGCATATTTGCAAAGAGTTTTGATAATGCAATTCAAAAAAAATCTGGTTTTTATAGTACATGGTATTTTGATGAAATATTGTAATTGTAACCAAGAATATGCCAAAAGAGTATCGGGCTATGGAAACCATGTGTGTTTGTGAGGGGTAGGTCATTACCCTGTGAGGTTTTCTAAAGTTATGATTAAGCAAAACAATTAAATATGGTAGATATAAAGTTAATGGTATTTTAATGTAAAAGTTGATTTAAAGTTATGTTTCATCATATTTTTGAGTGAAAGTTGTTCTAAACATTAGTTATATGATTACAAATATAGGGTAAGAATTTGAATGAAAGAAATGGAAGAAATAGTGAAATTTTTAGCTTTAGAATAAAAGGTCGGTGTTAACTCCACTTAATGACATGTTTTGAAGTAAGGAACTTTTTAAGAAGAAAGAGAAGAATGGGGAGGGACTTACAAGCTAGATGGATGAAGAGGAGGTAGAAAGAGAGGGGGTAGTCATCATGGCATCGCGGGGTCACCGAAATTGCCTCGATTCCTCGCCGGAAATTGGTCGTTGGCTAACTCCACTTGTACTCTTCTTGAACTTGAGAAAATGTGATGGTTTTGGCTAGAATTTTCAGAATGAGGAAGGGTTAGGGTATGGGATTGTATTTACAGTGTGGAATTAGTGTTTTGGAATTGAAAAAAAGAATTAAAATGTATTTAAATTTGATTTTAAGGTGAAATTGAAGTCTATGTTTAATTTCAGAGTAATCAAACAGTGCAGGGGTGATGGGGGTAGGCCAAGGGTTTTGTGTGGAAAGCCCGGGAACTTTTGCCCATCGGGGGCCTATCGGTGCCGGCCCATATGATCATCTTGCCGGCCAAGTTGTGGAGGGGAGCCGGTGGATCATGGCCACGTGTCCTTCTCTGTGTTTATATCAATTTACACATGTTTATTTTTCCAGACTTTTAATTTTTATGTGCAGTGCACGTGCAAGCTTTTGAGCTTCTAAAAAGTTTAAAAGAAAATTCAGAAAAATTATAATGTGTCTGAGGGGATTCGAACACAGAGGCTACGTCACAGTAGTACAAGGCTTTACCAATGAGATACAAGCTATTTCTTGCTGTTCTTAAACAAAAATAAACTTTTAAAGTGTACTCAGGCTTGCAAACTCTATTCTGTACATCAACTTAAAAATTTTCGTACAGTAATATTAGATTCGTTACATTCTACCCTCTTTATAAAAATTTCGTCCTCGAAATTTACAATTACATAAGGACTAATTTACAAATAAGTAAGAATATCTTGCACGCATGTCTTCTTCTCGTTCCCATGTTGATTCTCCTGGCGACCCTTTTCTCCACATCACTCGGACCAAGTTTACTTTCTTATTCCTCAGTGACTTTACCTTTCGGTCCAAGATCTTAATGGGTTGTTGCTCACAAGTTAGATCTGTCTGTACAGTGAGCTCGGAGTGATCAAGAATGTGGCTGGGGTCGCTCACATATCTTCGAATCTCGGATATATGGAATACGTTGCGAACTCCTTCTAATGAGGGTGGTAGTGCCAAACGATATGCCACTTCTTCGACTCGTTCGAGAATGTCGAACGGTCCTATATATCTCGAACTGAGCTTACCCCTCTTGCCAAAGCGGATTACTCCTCGGTTTGGAGAGATCTTTAGAAAAACATGATCTCCAGGTTGGAACTCTAGGTGTCGACGCTTTGCATCAGCCCAGTGCTTTTGTCGGTCTTGGGCTATACGCATTTTTTCCCGGATCGTGCGAACTACGTCCACAGTTGCCACGATCATCTCTGGTCTAAGGAGTTCACAATCTCCGATGTCGTCCCAACTTAGTGGTGAACGAAACTTCCTTCCATAGAGAGCTCCAAATGGTGCAATTCCAATACTCGCCTGATAACTGTTGTTGTATGAAAACTCCACAAGGTGTAGGTGATCTTCCCACGAACCTCTGAAGTCTAACATATAAGCTCATAGCATGTCCTCTAGTTGTTCGCTCAAACCGTCCGTCCGTTTATGGATGGTAAGTCGTGCTGAAGTTCAGACTCATTCTCAGGCTAGCTTGCAAACTCTGCCAAAACTGTAATCGAAATCTGGTGTCACGATCGGAGACGATGCAAACCGGTACTCCATGTAATCTCACAATCTCCTGCATGAGTTCATGGGTATCAAAAATAGTACATTTTGAGGTTAAATCTTACTTTAGATTCATGCTTACCTCCATGTATTTATTTGCTAACGTTTCGGTAGATTGGCCAACTCGAAAGGGAATAAAGTGAGCCGACTTGGTGAGTCGATACATAATAATCCATATTGCGTCGTTACCTTTCATGCTGCGAGGAAGAGCAGTCATGAAGTCCATGGTAATGTTCTGCCATTACCATTCTGGGATAGGTAACGGTTGAAATAGACCATCAGTTCTATGATGTTCAGCCTTTACTTGCTGACACACCAAACACTTGGCTACGCTTCTGGCTACTTCGCGCTTCATTCCATGCCACCAGTAGTGTTGCAGTAGATCTTTGTACATCTTTATACCACCAAGGTGTACTGAGTATGGAGAGTTGTGGGCTTCTTTCATCAACTCTTTCCGAACAGAACCTTGTGGTACACAAAATCTACTTCCATATCTCAAAGATCCGTCTTTGTAGATAATGAAATATGTTCGAAGTCCACTTTCTACCTGTTCTTGGATCTTTTGCAGCTTGGCATCACTTGCTTGAGCTGCCTTGATCTGATTGACAACAGTAGACTGAACTTGTAAGTTCATCAAATACGAAGCGTTACCTGGCATAACTACTTCGATCTCCATCCCGTCCAATTCTTGTTGTAGTTTCATTGTGCGGTGAGATTCATTGATAATAGCTGACCGCTAAGTTCATCAGGGACTACATTCACCTTCCCTGGATGATACTGTAGGTTGATGTCGAAGTCCTCCATGAGTTCTAGCCATCTTCTCTGCCACATATTCAATTCCTTCTGAGTAAATACATACTTCAGACTCTTGTGGTCGGTGTATATATCCACTCGTTCTCCTAGAAGATAGTGGCACCAAATTTTAAGTGCAAAGATAACGGTTGCCAACTCCAGATCATGTGTTGGATAGTTGCGCTCATGGACTTTTAGCTGTCCTGATGCAAAAGCTACAACTTTTCCATGCTGGTGTAGAACACATCCTAATCCCTTACCGGATGCAACGCAATGCACAAAAAATCCTCCAGATTGGTCCGGTATTACGAGAATAGGAGCAGAAGTTAACCTCGACTTGAGTTCTATAAAAGCTTGTTCACATTCTTATGACCACACAAATTTTTCATCTTTACGTGTGAGCTTGGTCAGGGATGCTGCAATTTTCGAAAAACCTTCAATGAATCTTCGGTAGTATCCTGCTAATCCCAAGAAACTTCGAATATCCGTCACCGTCCTTAGTGTCGGCCATTTGCTGACAGCTGATACCTTAGTTGGATCTACTGTGATTCCTTTACCTGAAACGATATGCCCGAAAAATCCGACTTGATCTAGCCAAAATTCACACTTGTTGTACTTGGCGTAGAGTTGATGTTGTCGCAATATCTCCAGGACAATTCTTAAGTGCTCGGTGTGTTCTTTCCAGTCCTTTGAATACACCAGGATGTCGTCAATGAAAATAACAACAAACCTGTCTAGGTATGTTTCCGCCAAAATTTTGGCTCACAACCTGCTCCCTTATAAAAATAATAATAATAATAAATAATAAAATATAATATAATAATAAAATAAAAAATGAAGGGAAAACTCCACATGCAAAGAATGTAACAAATGCCTCAAAGCCAAGAGTTAAAATATTGTGAAGCAACGCTTCAGTTCCAGCGCTCTGCACTGCGCGCTACGTGTCAAACACGGGCGCGTTAGCGCAGTTGCGCTGCGCGCCACGTGTCAAACACGGGCGCGCTAGCGCAGTTGCTCTGCGCTACGCGCCACGTGTCGAACGTAGGTGCGCTAGCGCAATGTGCGCTGCCTTTTAAGCAGCTCACCACGTGCAAAGCACGAGTGCGCCAGCGCTGGAACCTAAAAGCTCCCCAACCGTCAGATCAAAGATCTAATAATAATAATAAATCATTAATTAATCAGAATTAAATTCTGTTAAGGAAAGATTCCTCAAAATCTTTCCAAATGACAAGATTTTACTCTGTAAATTAGAGCACCGTTGGATCAACGATCCAATGGTAAATAAAAATTACCAAAGACAATAAATTCTGTTATGGAAAGATTTTTCCAATCTTGTTAAAAACAAGAAGATCGTTTCTGTAAAACAGAAGCCTTAGGATCAAAGATCCAACGGTGAGAAATATTCCCAAATCAATCAGAGAAAGATCTCTTAAAACTGATTCAACAAATCATTTGGCCCTATATAAAGGCCCCTAGACTTCAATTCTAAGGAGATAGATAGAAAAAGAGAGAGAGAGAGAAACTCTCTGCAGACTTTGAGAAAAAGAGAGCAAGCTCTTAGAAAAAAGAAGATCATTTCTTCATATTCAAGGTAAAAAACTATGTTCTTGAACAACAGAGATGAAACCATCTCGTAAAAAGAAGAACCATCTTCTAAAAAGATCATAGATCTGAAAAAAGACCAAGGTCTTTAATAAAAAGCAAAAGATCAAAAGATATAATTATAAAAATAAAAGAAGTATTTACTTCATTCACAGATCCTTGATCTACAAAGGCAAAACCCTTTTATAAAAAAGAACTTTTGTTCTTGAATCTTGAGGCAAAGCCTCCTTTAAAAGAACATAAACTTTTTCTCTGATCACAAATTTGATCAAGTGCGCTTTGCGCTATTGAAAAGTGCCTTGCACTCATGAATTGCGCTTTTGCGCTCCTTGGACCGGCGCTCAGCGCCAAAACATGCCAACGTGTCCACCACAGAAACAACTTGCGCTTTGCGCTTCTGAAACAGAGCACTGCGCTCATGGGCTGGCGCTCAGCGCCAAGCGCGCCACGTGTCACTCACTGGTGCGCCACTAAACTAGCGCAACGCGCTCATAAATTGAAAGCGCAATGCGCTCATAAACTGGCGCTTAGCGCTAAAAGCGACACGTGTCCTTTTCGTGTACGCTACCTGACAGAAGCGCAATGCACTCTTTAATTGGCGCAAAGCGCCTGGCGCGCCACGTGGCGCGCTGTCAGAACATACATTGTTCTGATGAATGCTATGCATTCAATACAAGACAAAAAATGTCAGGATCTGATGCTCTGCATTATTAAAGGGGCCAAGCCCAAATAAAGGCTCAATAGCCAGAACAATAAAATGTTAAACATTTATTGGACTTAGTCCAAGATTGGCCGTAAGTCCTCAACTCATATCAACTGAGCCCATATGCTCATAAACCTTTTAACAGACTTTAGTCCCAAATTGGACTATAAATCTCCCAACCAAAATTGGTTCAAGGGTACATCTCTGAACTCCTCTGATATTTGTCGTTGTAATCCTTCAACGTCTTCAGAGAGGTGACGGGTCCGGACGGCCATACATTCTACAGACTATGATGTCTTTAAACTGGACTGTGGGGTCCTTAAACCCATGGACTATGATGTCCTTAACCTGGACTATGGGGTCTTTAAACCCATGGACTATGATGTCCTTAACCTGGACGTGGGGTCCTTAAACCCATGGACTACGATGTCATTAACCTGGACTGTGGGGTCCTTAAGCCCATGGACTATGATGTCCTTAACCTCGGACTGTGGGGTCCATTTAAACCCACGGACTACGATGTCCTTAACCTTGGACTATGGGGTCCATTTAAACCCATGGACTATGATGTCCTTAACCTTGGACCACCATGTCCCTAAACTGGTAATGGACTACCATGTCCTTAAACTGGCAATCGACCGCAATGTTCCTAAACTAAACAATAGAGTCCAAATGCTCTTTTGTTGGATCTAAACGATCCCGTTAAGTTGATCTTAGTCTAAAATTAGACTAACGTTTCCTTAACAAACGTTTAAGTTGATCTTAGTCTCAAACAAGACTAATGTATCCTTAAACCAAAATCCAAATCTAAGAAAATACGGATTTGGACTAATCCACACCCTGCGGGCGACAACATAAATTAGTCTTCGTATACAATCCACGGGCAACCACAAACAAAACAAACACCCACGACACGAAGTGACCATCTGGAGAAGGAGAAAGTTGTTACCGCGATGCGGTAGCGTAATTAACTGCAGGGGCTTGCGCCTGCACGAAAGAGCGTCCCCACAATCAAAAACCCCTCAAACGAGGGGGAATCTGATGAAGTCTGCTACATCGGCCGCATCCGTTTAAACCTTCGATATATGGTGCCATAAATCAACTTGGCATCTTCGGAGAGGTGGACGGATAGCACCAATTAGCATCTGCCCCGAATTTCAGGCAAGATGGACCTACGCGGTCGCGTCTCCGTGTTCGGCGGGGAACAGATTCTGGAACGCCCGGTGGGACCTTTTCCTCTTTCCACTCCACACTTCGTGTGTCGTGTTCGCGAACGAATCGCGGTTTGATATGGTTGCATGTGGATTTGAGATACTTAGATTTGGTGCCTTACTCCGTGCAGAAGACAGAAGATCAATGGCTTCAAACTGCACTGACTGCAACTGCAACTCTCACTCCGTCCCGTCCGGAGGAGTGACTTACGGGCCCCAAGCGGCCTCCATCTTCGCTATGCCGGTGGAACAGGTGACTCAGGCCACCACCGGGCTATTCTTCGGGACTATGCTCCCACCGATGAGCTTCAATGCCCCAATGTCGTCGCAAGAAGCTCCAAAGAAGTCGGTCTTTGATTGGCTTATAACTACTGCGGCCCTTCTCAACGGGTCACCCAAGTCCAATGCCTCAATTTTCAGCAAACTGGGCCAAAGCTCAAGTGGGCCCATGAAGAAGCCCGCGATACCTGAAGCGGCCATCCCGAAGCGAAAAGCCATTCCTTCTCCTAAATTCATGAAGGTTGTTTCCCCTGTTCGAAAGTCGGCCTTCGCAAGACAGACTATCCCCTCTCAACGGATGTCAGTTTTCGACCGGCTAGCGCCAATAACAACCTCTCCTCAAAACAGGGGGCATGACAAAGCCATCCCCATAGCCAAACCAACACCATCTGCACGACATGCTCGCCGTCGTCACTGGCACCGAGTGCGGAAGGCTGGGGGCAGCTCCCCATCTGGAAAAACTCCACCATCCCCAACGGTGGAAGTCAATACTGTTGTTCCAACCGGGAACCACTTTGAACTCCTGAACAAGGTGCACAGGAACTCTCCTACCGCCGTACTAAAAAGATCTCCTCCGTCCGTGGAGAATGTTACAGAGACGAAGCCGGAGCAGTCCCCTCAGCGGCTGTCTTCCAAAATTTACAAGGTCTGGCGACAGGTTCAAGACTCAGTAATTGATCAAGATTACTCTCGCCGACCCAAAAAGCTCAAAGCTCAGCAAGAAAAGAGCCATCTTGAGGTACCACAGAAAATGTCATCCGTCTGGGTGCCCACTACAACGGCTCCCTCAACATCAACCACCCAAAAGAGAATGGGGCCAGAGAAATCCCCTGTGAACGTGGCGAACCGTAAAAGCGTCGAATCCAAACACCCCAAGTCTGGGGGCATAATAGTGCATACTGTTTATATGGCTTCCGGAAAAGAGGAAAGCCGCGCTTCGACGGGTCACCGACCGCTCACCCGATCCGTGACAAAAGCCCAGGAGAAACAACAGAAGCTTCAGGAAATGCTAACGCAAATGGCCGTACTTACCAGGACAAAAGAAAGCCCGGAGGTGTCATCAGAGCAGCGTCATGAACAAGAAACCGATGCTGACTTCCTCCGCAGAGTCCTCGAAAAGAAGGACAAAGAGGCAGCGGAACAAGCTGCCAACATAAAACGAATGGCGCTTCTCTTCCAAGACATGGTCGGAATGATGTTACAACAGGAACCTTCAGCCGAAGATCCTCCAGTAATAATTGAAGACGATAGAGGAGAAGCGTCAAATCCTCTGTCGGCTCTGTCAGCAGCCAAGGAGGAAACCATCTCAAAAGCCACGCTCGATGATTATATAGCTCAATAAATACGAGCTCACCGAGCGAACAAAGCGGTTGGCCAAGTTGTCAAGACTGGACGACCCTATCCGGACTGGTATGACCAAATAAGTTACCCGCCGGGATATACGATCCCCAAATTTCATGTATACAAAGGGACGGGCAATCCCCACCAGCATGTTGCCCAGTTCAGGGTTTTATGTGGCAAAACCAGAGGTGATGATAAATTGCTACTTCGCCAATTCGTCGGCAGCTTGTCAGAAACGGCATTTGAATGGTACTCCGAACTTCCCAACGACTCTGTCAAAACATTTGCAGAGATGGAGCTGCTGTTTACACAGAGATTTGCAAGCGCTAGCGAGCGCACCCCGATCACCGCATTGATCAACGCCAGGGTAAAGCTAGGTGAAACGTGGGTACAATACGCGATACGGTGGTGAAATTTATGGTCGAAATGCGAGCAGCGCATCAAAGAAGCTCTCGCGGTAGGCATGTTCGTGGGTACTCTTGACCCTCAGTCAACTATCTCCCAATTCATGATGTTTTTCAAGCCGACTAATTTCCAGGCCTTGATCGACAAACTGGCCCAAATGGACCAGATGAGTCATAGACCATCTCCCCCAAAGACGGATCCTCGAAATGAAAAAGGGAAAGGAAAAGAAACTTTCGTCGCCAGTACTCAACAACAGCCGAGAAACTTAAAGCCGGTTGTTCGCCAAAACAATACGCGTCCACGCCCATCCCTCGAGGAAAGAGTAGGACATCCTTACTCGTTTCTTCAAGATAAAACGAGAAGACTGTTCGAGCTGGCAGTGCGCAACAGGCTCATAAATTTGCTGGATCCAAAATGTCCGTTGCAGCCAAACGACGTCAATGATCCCAATTACTGCCCCTACCACCGAGTATTGGGCCATCCGATCGAAGAATGCTACGTCTTCAAAAACTGGGTTGAAGACCAATACAAACAAGGAAAGTTCGTGTTATCGAAAAACTGGAAGGTGAGCCCACCACAACCTCACGCCCCTAAAAAAGTGGACGTGCCGGGGGCATCGTGCTCATTCATAAGGGAATCCCCATGGGAAGTCGCTCTTTCAGCCAAGACAAAAAGAATGAAGGATCTCTAAACATGCCCGGCGATCAGGTGGAAAAATCCACTGGAACCTGATATCATCGAGGAGATGCTGAAGCCACACCAACTCCAAAAATTGGTAGTGATAACCAAAGCGCTCACATCCAGCTGTCAAAGTCTTTGAAAAAGAAGAAGAAGACCAAAAAGCCCGTGGACCCTGATAGCAAGCGCATGGACCTGCAAAAACAGATTGACGCTCTGGAAGAATATAACCAGAAGACGCGGACCCCGGTCACACTCCAAGAATTTCTCAACAATATCCTTGAGAACGGAGATGACGACAATAACGACAGGGATGACTCGTCAAAAGAATCTGAGGACTATGTGGCAAGTTGCCACATGATCTCTCATTCGACATTAACTAATGAAGAAACGCATTCGGCGATACAAGATAGCATAAAAGAGCTGGGGGCAGGATCGAAGCCAAAACTCTTGGAACCGTCTGACGAGATGATTGACTTGCTACTGAACGATGCCCGTCAGAAAAGCAAAGCCAATCGAGAGCGCGAACTGGCTATATTCGAAAAAGCCAAACGCCAACGACTGGAGGAAAAGGTCGAGACACCCCAACTGGAGAAAGCATCTCTATCGCCAGCAAAAGCAAGTTTAAAGCGAGGAAACGATTCGCTAGGGCCCTAGTGATAGGAATGAAGTTTCCCTCTTTCAAAGGAAATTCCCCTGGCGATATACGTCTTGATGAAGCGGACATACATCCTAACTTCTGCCTATACCACCAGAAGATTGCACACCCTACCGAGGAGTGCATTGCCTTTAAAAACTGGTGGCAAGGATACGTTGCCCATCGACGACACATTCAATGAGTGAAGAGCAAGGCTCGTCGGGAACAGAAAAGCACGACAGATTAGCGCGAAAGAGCTGCTGGCAACTGTCACATAGCCGACACCAGGGGATCGCAAGTTATCACCTTTGGAAGCGACTCTGACGAAGAAATCGCCCTCAGCCTTCTCTTCAAGGAATCCACCTCCGACACAAAACATGCGAAGATTTGCGGCAAAATCTAGCTGCGTAATCGTGCATCGACTTATGACTGAAATGTCGTTAAACTACCACCAACCCGCGACATCCTCAGGCTGACGTGGTTAAAAAAACGGTACGTCCATAAGCAAAATGGGCACGGATGAAAACCCGAAAGGGCTCCATGAGTAAAAACAGCAGGGCTACCGGCGAGTTTTGTGAAAACCCGAAAGGGCGCAATCTCGTTAAAAGACACTTATAAGGTCCTCTCGACTTTGTAAGGCGAAACCACCTGCGTGAGATCCTTACGACTCACAAGGGAACAACACACTTAGGGATCCCCACGATTCCTAAGGAGAAATTACACTTGCGAGATCCTCACGACTCGTAAGGAGAATCCTCTTATGGGACCCTCACGGCTCATAAGATTCAAAAGTCTTAAGCTACAGGGATCTGAACCTGTTCTTAAGCGGCCACCATAACCTCCAACACTGCCCTACAAACGGTTCAGTATTGACCCTTGTATACTGTCACGCCCCGCTTCCCAGTGTACGGCGAAGTGGACGTGACGAGGCCCGCTACGTATGTACTCAGAAATACATACGCTAAGCGTAACTAAGCAATATAAAATAATCACAAGAGAAAAATGATATTGAAATAACAGCAACTTTTATTAATATCATTCTTTGTACAATGCATGAAATGAAAATGCAACTGGAATGGAAAAGCAATGCCTAAACAGTGGCATAATAATAAAAGGAAATACTGGAAAGAACAAAGTACAATTATCTAGAGCTCTGGGTCTTTTTTGAACTGCTCCAAATCTTCACTTGTGGGCTCGGTCTCAACTTGATCCAACGCACCTGACGACATTCAAAGAAGAAAGAAATAGAATGTCGTCAGCGAACAGGTCGCTCGGTAAGTCCCAAAGAAAATGGAGAAATAGACAGAGAGTAAAAGAGAGAGAGAGTAGCTTTTAATGTTGTATTGTATTGTCATATTATAGTAGTATGGTGCTAACGCTGTTGTTGTAGTTTGGTACAGAAGGATGCCAGTGTATACGAGAGGGATCTCTATATGCTAGAGATCAGGGCAAATGGAAGTACAAGGCTCCGTTATACAACCCGGAACAACGGCAATTGGATTCAGGTTAGGTGTCTTAATCTTACCATCTCGTGCCACCTTTAACACCTTCCGTACCAATCTACCCCTTAAACCCCGCGATGTCTTGTTTGTATTGTTATCTTGTAAAACTTGTAAGGATTGCATGATTGACTTGATTGACTGACCGAAACCATGATATCAGGAAACGGTTATAACCGTAGAGTCATGTAAATGGAATACTGGGAAACATGTAAAAGGAATATCCATGGTTCGGTTCAGTCAAGTAGATTGTTAACTGGATTCTGGGATTCATGTATTCATCTTGAGTTGAAATATAAAGAATATAGATTAACTTGAATCATTTTCAAGTCAGAAATAGTCAGACTCTAACTCAAGTCAGACTAAAAAAAAGTGAGTTGAAGTTCAATAATTGTTAAGGGCCTTATTGTAATTTATAAAACTTGAGGGGGTTTATTGTAAAAATACTATTGTATATTTTTCAAAATACAACTCAAGTATTTAATTATCGTCTTTATGTACATACAACAATTTAATGATCAAGATAAATATGTATACATGTTCGAATAACATGAAATGAGTCAAGTATATTATTCGAGTAACTACCATAAACAATGCTGTAAAGAAATATTATGTACGACTAATTAATCAAGTTGAACGAATGCGGAATATAAACAGAAATATGGCTCTAAATGTTTTGCATGCGTAAGTTCCAGTTTCACCTAAATACGACTACCGGTTTGAGAGATATATATGTTTTCGTATCGTCGCGCAAAACAGATCAGAATCTATTCGGCACCGTCACATATTTTTAAAACGCAGTTTGAGCTAATTTCTATCGGGTTTCAGGTTACGAAGCTTATTATAAAATTGTAGGTATTTCGATGTACTTATCCAAAACACCAAGATTCACATGATTTGGATTTCTGAAGCTCTAGTTATGATCATTTTAATATCAGCATTTAAAACAGAAATTCAGATTTCTGGACAGCAACTATATATTCTATTGCAAAGCCTATATCAGGTTGTTTCATGCATTCCTAAGTAATATAATATACAGAAAATTATAGTTCTATCAATTTTCCATCTACACATCTAAATTTTGTCACGAACGGACATCGGGAGTTTGAGTTATGTCCAATTTAAAAACAGTGTGCGAATCGGAACAGATTCTGTCCAGATCCGTCACTTAATATTGTAATGCAGTTTTCTTTATCTTAGATGGGTTTTCAGTAAAACTATAAAACTAATAAAATCTAGATCATTCGATGTAGATATCAAAAACACCTGAGTTTGCTCAATTTGGATACCGGTATACCAAGTTATGTGTCCTAGAAGTTGACCGATAACTGCAGTTTTCTGTTTTACGATCAACGAATAAAAACGATGTAATTCCTAAACCGTTATGCGGATCGATCTAAAATTTTTACAGCGTGTAAAAAATAATATAATCTATCATATGTAAATTCCGTGAAATTTTCAGAAGTAAAAATTAATTTCTAAAAATTATTTTAAAGCTAAAGGTATTGATGTGTATACTAAAATTGGCAGAAAGATTAACTCGTATTTTATGCAGGCTTCTATTTTTCTTTTAATAAACAAACCGATTTCATGTGACATTATAGATATATTATGGCATAAAATTTGTGTTCTCACAACTTGTAATAAACATTCCTAGTCATGAACAAAGAATTAAAAATACTTTAATTTGAACAAGAGATAATAAGATATTATTAAACCATATAGAATCATATATATCTAAACTTATGTATATGTATATGTATATGTTTATGTGTATCTTCTCTTATGGATTATGATATGAAAAGAATATGGGGTTCACGATGCATGACAAGAGGAAAATAAGAGGTGGGGGAAAAGGAGAGAGAAGGGACTTACATACACAAGCCGGTATTGTCACCGGGCTTGTCTATCCGTCGATAGTCTCGCGTTACTAGCGAGACCTTCTTGAAGACTTCTTCATGTTCTTCTTCTTGGACTCTAGGTGAAGAGGGAGAAGTGAGAGATAAAAATGTGAGGAAGTAAAAGATAGAGGAGGACAAATAAAGATGGTGTAATGGTGAATAATAATATATGCATTTAACATGAGAATTAAAAGAGAAATGAAAAGCCACCATTCATTTTGGAAATGAAAGATCTCATTTGTAGATTATGAGAAGAATAAAAAATGATAAAAATAATTGCAAGAATGGGGATTTGAACATGCGACTTATGGAATAACAATGCAAGGACTTAACCAATGAGCTATAAGGTTGTTCATGCATATATTTAATTAGAATTAAATATATCATGTTGCTTAAAAAGAAAATGGGCTTTTTAGATGGGCTGTAGAGAATAAGAATAATGGATTTGGGTTAAATATTTATGAAAGGAAAAATAAGAATGAGAAGTTAAAAACTTAAATATAAGAAAAAGAAATTGTACCTAAAAAAAAATACATAATAGATTGAGAAATAAAATAATAATAAATTTAATAGAAGAAGGAAAATACCAAGTACAAATAAATACGGTATATTATTGAAGAGGGATAATACAAATGTATAAAGATTTTGGGGTCATTAAATATACAATCCACGGGCGCGAATAAACATTTCCCTAACAAAGTCCCATCCGTGACTAGAGATATCTCTACACGATGAACAGCCCTTGTATGTCCTCTCGACTTATAAGGAGAAAACACTCTTGTAAGATCCTTACGACTTATAAGGGAAAACGCACTTAGGAATCCTCACGATTCATAAGGAGAAAACGCACCTACGAGATCCTCACGACTCGCAGGGAGAAATACCTTTATGAGACCCTTATGGCTCATAAAGTCAAAAACATTAGTCTACAGGATCCTAACCTTGTCTACTAAGCCACCTTTGTTCGACATCGACAGAGGCAAATGATGATTCGCTCCTGGCAATATCCCAGTTGCAGCGGTGCTGATGCCGAAATCAGTGTCTAATTCCAGGCTTGCAGCAAGAAGCTAGCGAGCCGCACATACATACGAAATAGCCGAAATGATTGGGCAACTTGCAACAAAATTAGCAAGTAAAAATGTATGCATGCAAAATAGCCAAAATGATTAGGCAACTCGCAATAAAAAGCAGTGAGTAAAAATAAAATAAATAGCCGAAATGATTGGGCAACTCGCAATAAAAAGCAGCGAGTAAAAATAAAATAAATAGCCGAAATGATTGGGCACCGCGAAAAATAGCCGAAATGATTGGGCAATCGCGATCTTCGCGATATAAAAGCTGAAATGATAGAGTATCGCGGAAAGAGATAAAAAAAAGTTTTGAAAGAATAAAATTTATGCCCTACAGGTGATATCACATCAATCCCTGTGTACAATCCAGGGGCGCAAACAAAGAGGGAACCATATCATCCCATCAGTCTTCATCAGAAAATGAAGCCAAATCTCGATGGTTCAAGGATAGCCTAGAGATCATCAACAACGTTCCTCACCATTCCAGCAGGATTCAGACGCTGTAATCAACCCTGGAGCCACGGCAAAATCCTTAGTTCTAAGTGTCGATGGCCACATCTACAACCTGAAGACCCACAACGACATTCCTTCGCAGTCCAGCAGGATGCAGATGCAACGTCAACGAAAGACCTCACGGTCGAAACAAAGCAGAGGGATGGCAAAATCCCAACTCCACCTCAGCATTCGTCTCGTTACACCATACGCAATGTCAACAACAGCGTTCCTTCGCAGTCCAGCAGGATGTAGATGCAACGTCAACGAAAGACCTCACGGTCGAAACAAAGTGGAGTGACGGCAAAATCCCAGCTCCACCTCAGCATTCGTCTTGTTACACCAGACGTAATGTCAACAACGGTATTCCTTCGCAGCCCAGCAGGACACAGATGCAACGTCAACGAAAGACCTCACGGTCGAAACAAAGCGGAGTGATGGCAAAATCCCAACTCCACCTCAGCATTCGTCTCGTTACACCAGACGCAATGTCCACAACGGCGTTCCTTCGCAGTACAGTAGCATGCGGACGCAACGTCAACAAAAGACCCTACGGTCAAAGCAAAACAGAGCGATGGCAAAATTCCAGCTCCACCTCGACTTTCGTCTCGACACAGACCACAGCATTCTTCCTCCAGCAGGATTCAGACGCGACAATCAAACAACGGAACCACGGCAAAATCCCTAGTTCCAAATCTCGACGGTTCACCAACAACCTAGAGACAACCGCGACATTCGTCTCGATACAGCAGACGCGATGCCAGCAAATGAAGCAAAGGCCAAATTCCTAGCTTCAGGGTCTTGACGGTAACTCATATAAAACCTAAAAGACTATCGGAAATCATCCCACACCAGCGTGGAATTGTCACCACCTCGACGTTCGTCTCGACACAGCAGATGAGACGTCACCACAGCGTTCTTCCTCCAGCAGGATTCAGACACGACAATCAAACAACGGAACCACGGCAAAATCCCTAGTTCCAAACCTCGATGGTTCACCAACAACCTATAGACAACCGCGACATTCGTCTCGATACAGCAGACGCAATGCCATCAAACGAAGCAAAGGCCAAATTCCTAACTTCAGGGTCTTGACGGCAACTCATATAAAACCTGAAAGACTATCGGAGATCATCCCACGCCAGCGCGGAGTGGTCACCACCTCGACGTTCGTCTCGATACAGTAGACGAGATGTCACCACAGCGTTCTTCTTCCAGCAGGATTCAGACGTGACAATCAAACAACGGAACCACGGCAAAATCCCTAGTTCCAAACCTCGACGGTTCACCAACAACCTAGAGACAACCGCGGCATTCGTCTCGATACAGCAGACGCGATGCCAGCACACGAAGCAAAGGCCAAATTCCTAGCTTCAGGGTCTTGACGTCAACTCAAATAAAACCTGAAAGACTATCGGAGATCATCCCACACCAGCGCGGAGTGATTATGACTCATCGGGGCTCCCCAAACTAAGCCTAACCTCAAGTAAAAAGCGGCATGGAAAAATTCCTAACGCTTGCTCTTCCGAAGGTCAAACTTCCTAGGAAGATTACTTGAAGACGTCTTGTCCAGCCCCCGAAAGGATCAGAGACACGATAGTCGCAAGGCTACTCGAGCAGCAAGATTGCCTATCGAGGAATACATCAGCCAACACGACGGTACGGCGGACAAAACCCTAGTACCACAAACCCTAACGGACCTCTGTCGTAAAGAGCAGAGGTTAACTGTGACGTTAGGATATTCTTGCGAGAACTGCTCGATTCGTCTCGACTTGTAAGGAAATTAGTGTCTTTGCGAGAACTTCTCGATTCGTCTCGACTCGTAGGGAAAAGCCTTAGGCAATGAGGATAAGAACCGATTTCCTAAGCACTGGAGCCTTGCAAGTCGGTCCAAAATGGACTCTTGCATACTATTCACGGGCCACACTCTCCAAAGTTGAATCTAGACAAGGAGGGAAACAACCACTTACGAGTCCTCTCAAATTGTAGGAGGAAAAATTCTCTTGTGAGATCCTTACGACTCTCAAGAGAAAACTCGCTTAGGAATCCCCACGATTCCTAAGGAGAAAATACACCTGCGGGATCCTCTCGACTCGTAGGGAGAAAAGTCTTCATGAGACCCTCACGGCTCATGAAGTTGAAAAGTCTTAGGCGGCAGATCTGAACCTGTCTCCTAAGCCATCGCTACCTTATAAAGAGTTCAGGATGAAATATCATCTACCATCCATGGGCCAGCGTTGCCAAAGCCACATTCGCCGCTGAAGTAAAGAAGCTACTTACGGGTCCTCACGATTCGTAAGGAAAAATACCTGAGCGAGATCCTTACGACTCACGGAGTAATGAACACTTAGAAATCCTCACGATTTCTAGGGACAATTTGCACCTACGAGATCCTCTCGACTCGTAGGGAGAAAAACCTTCTTGAGATTCTTACGGCTCATGAAGACGAAGAAAGTCTTAGGCTACATGGACCCTAAACTTGTCTCCTAAGCCCTCAATTCTGTGGCCATGCATAACTCTGCACTACTTCACCCACGTACGTACTTACGTGGGCAAAGTAGTGGGGGGCATTTGTTCCCGCCAAAATTTTGGCTCACAACCTGCTCCCTTATATATATAAAAATAATAATAATAATAAATAAAATAAAAAATAATAATAAAATAAAAAATGAAGGGAAAAACTCCACATGCAAAGAATGTAACAAATGCCTCAAAGCCAAGAGTTAAAATATTGTGAAGCAACGCTTCAGTTCCAGCGCTCTGCGCTGGCGCCACGTGTCAAACACGGGCGCGCTAGCGCAGTTGCGCTGCGCTCTGCGCTGCGCGCCACGTGTCGAACGTAGGTGCGCTAGCGCAGTTGCGCCGCCTTTTAAGCAGCTCACCACGTGCAAAGCATGGGTGCGCCGGCGCTGGAACCTAAAAGCTCCTTGATCGTCAGATCAAAGATCTAATAATAATGATAAATCATTAATTAATCAGAATTAAATTCTGTTAAGGAAATATTCCTCAAAATCTTTCCAAATGACAAGATTTTACTCTGTAAATTAGAGCACCGTTGTATCAATGATCCAATGGTAAATAAAAATTACCAAAGACAATAAATTCTGTTATGGAAAGATTTTTCAAAGCTTGTTAAAAATAAGAAGATCGTCTTTTGTAAAACAGAAGCCTTAGGATCAAAGATCCAACGGTGGGAAATATTCCCAAATCAATCAGAGAAAGATCTCTTAAAACCGATTCAACAAATCATTTGGCCATATATAAAGGCCCCTAGACTTCAAGTCTAAGGAGATAGAAAAGAGAGAGAGAGAGAAACTCTATGCAAACTTTGAGAAAAAGAGAGCAAGCTCTTAGAAAAAAGAAGATCATTTCTTCATATTCAAGGTAAAGAACTATGTTCTTGAACAACAGAGATGAAACCATCTCGTAAAAAGAAGAACCATCTTCTAAAAAGATCATAGATCTGAAAAAAGACCAAGGTCTTTAATAAAAAGCAAAAGATCAAAAGATCTAATCATAAAAATAAAAGAAGTATTTACTTCATTCACAGATCCTTGATCTACAAAGGTAAAGCCCTTTTATAAAAAAGAACTTTTGTTCTTGAATCTTGAGGCAAAGCCTCCTTTAAAAGAACATAAACTTGTTCTCTGATCACAAATTTGATCAAATGCGCTTTGTGCTATTGAAAAGTGCATGCACTCATGAACTGCGCTTTTGCGCTCCTTGGAACGGCGCTCAGCGCCAAAACATGCCAACGTGTCCACCACAGAAACAACTTGCGCTTTGCGCTTCTGAAACAGAGCACTGCGCTCATAGGCTAGCGCTCAGCGCCAAGCGCTCCACGTGTCACTCACTGGTGCGCCACTAAACTAGCATAACGCGCTCATAAATTGAAAGCACAATGCGCTCATAAACTGGCGCTAAGCGCGACACGTATCCTTTTCGTGTGCTCTACCTGACTGAAGCGCAATACGCTCTTTAATTGGCGCAAAGCGCCTGGCGCGCCACGTGGCGCGCTGTCAGAACATACATTGTTCTGATGAATGTTATGCATTCAATACAAGACAAAAAATGTCAGGATCTGATGCTCTGCATTATTAAAGGGGCCAAACCCAAATAAAGGCTCAATAGCCAGAACAATAAAATGTAAAGCATTTATTGGACTTAGCCCAAGATTGGCCGTAAGTCCTCAACTCATATCAACCGTGCCCATATGCTCATAAACCTTTTAACAGACTTTAGTTCCAAATTGGACTATAAATCTCCCAACCAAAATTGGTTCAAGGGTACATCTCTGAACTCCTCTGATATTTGTCGTTGTAATCCTTCAACGTCTTCATAGAGGTGACGGGTCCCGACGGCCATACATTCTACAGACTATGATGTCTTTAAACTGGACTGTGGGGTCCTTAAACCCATGGACTATGATGTCCTTAACCTGGACTGTGGGGTCCTTAAACCCATGGACTATGATGTCCTTAACCTGGACTGTGGGGTCCTTAAACCCATGTACTACGATGTCCTTAACCTGGACTATGGGGTCCTTAAGCCCATGGACTATGATGTCCTTAACCTTGGACCGTGGGGTCCATTTAAACCCACGGACTACGATGTCCTTAACCTCGGACTGTGGGGTCCATTTAAACCCATGGACTATGATGTCCTTAACCTTGGACCACCATGTCCCTAAACTGGTAATGGACCACCATGTCCTTAAATTGGCAATCGACCGCAATGTCCCTAAACTAAACAATAGAGTCCAAATGCTCTTTTGTTGGATCTAAACGATCCCGTTAATTTGATCTTAGTCTAAAATTAGACTAACGTTTCCTTAACAAACGTTTAAGTTGATCTTAGTTTCAAATAATACTAATGTATCCTTAAACCCAAACCAACACCCAAATCTAAGAAAATACGGATTTGGACTAATCCACACCCTACGGGCGACAACATAAATTAGTCTCCGTATACAATCCACGGGCAACCACAAACAAAACAAACACCCACGACACGAAGTGACCATCTGTAAAAGGAGAAAGTTGTTACCGCGATGCGGTAGTGTAATTAACTGCAGGGGCTTGCGCCTGCAGGGAAGAGCGTCCCCACAATAAAAAACCCCTCAAACGAGGGGGAATCTGATGAAGTCTGCTACATCGGCCGCATCCGTTTAAACCTTCGATATATGGTGCCATAAATCAACTTGGTATCTTCGGAGAGGTGGACGGATAGCACCAATTAGCATCTTCCCCGAATTTCAGGTAAGACGGACCTACGCGGTCGTGTCTCCATGTTCGGCGGGGAACAAGGTACTTTCGGAAAACTCGGTTCATCAGATTCATAAATATAGCAGGTGCATTGGTTATTCCAAATGGCATTACGTGAAATTCATAATGACCATAGCGAGTCCTGAATACCGTCTTCGGAATATCAGACTCTTTGACCTTCACCTGATGATAACCCGAATGAAGATCTAGCTTTGAGAATATGCAAGATCCACTTAGCTGATCGAACAGATCGTCGATGCGCGGTAGTGGATACTTGTTCTTAATCGTCACTTCGTTCAGAGCTCGGTAATCTATAAACATTCTGTATAAACTTTCTTTCTTCTTCACAAGCAAAACTGGAGATCCCCAACTTGAGGTATTAGGACGAATCCAATCTTTCTTCAGAAGTTCGTCCAACTGAGTACGGATTTCCTTCAATCCTTCTGGACTTAACCGGTACAGAACTTTGATCAACGGTTGCGCACCAGGTAGTAAATAAATGCTGAATTCAAGAGCTCGATCGGGAGGCAAACCTGTTATATTTTCAGGGAATACTTCCTCGAACTCTCGAACTACCTTTGGTTTCGATTCTTCTGCTTGTAAAGTTGCAATCACTGCCTTCTTTGGTTTTGCCTTGTTGGTGCTAGGTTCCAGGATACGGTCTCCACTCTTAAAATAAAAAACTGAATGATCTGGTATTTCGAACACTACCTTCCTTTGACGACGGTCGATGGTAGCGAAGAAAGTTCCCAACCAGTCCATTCCCAAGACTACGTCGAAATTCGGTATATTCAGCACCTTGAAGTCCGCATAAAATTCTCTACTGCAGACGACCACTGGACACAGATCGTATCCCATAGTTTCCTTTAGAATCCGTTCCCCGAACTGAATTCCAGCTGGATATGAGCGGTTTAACTTATATCGCATGAGTTCGGACGAACCGTTGCGACATAAAGCAATGTGATACTCCAGTGTCGAAAAGTGCTAAAGCAGGTAGGGAGGCTACTAAGATTGTACCTAAGTGGTGTGAGGTTGGTTTAGATATAGGAAAACATAAAGGAATACAAGGATTAAAAAGATGAAAAGATTGGGAATTATCGGTGATAACTTGGCCAGTGGCTTTGGCTTCCTCAACGGTCATGGTGAAAGCCCGACGCCGGGGTATATTCCTCCTTGTTGGAGGCACATTCCTCTGTCCCTGGGGCAAGTTCCTTTGCCTTTGAGGCATGTTCCTCTATGCCTGATGGAATTGATGAGAAAGTTGTGCAGGATTTCCACATGGAGGTGGAGCAGGGAGAGCAAGACGAGGTGTAGGAGCCTGAATAGCTGACCGCTGCGGAAAAGTGATCGCTGGTCGGGATGCAGGAGCTGGGTTGAGACGATGTGGGCAAGCTCCAATGGCGTGCGTGGATGCGCCACAAACTAAGCACGGGCCATTCGCACGCCTGCAGTCCTTCGCCAGATGTCCATTCCTCTTACAGTAAAAGCAAAAGTCTGGACTAGGCCAGTTAAAAATTACTCCCGGTCTCCTGGGTGCAAAAGGTTGCCTGGAAGAGGCTCCTCCTTCCATCTGAGTGGCAGGGCGCTTCGTACCGGGAATCTGAGGTCTGCCCTTCTTCTTCACTACTGCCTCATAGCGTCGGGAAGCCTTCAGAGCGAGATAATGGGTTGGAAAATCCCCTGTAGTGAGTGCAGCTTAGATTTCTGGGTCCAACCATTGCTGAAATCTTCGTGTCCGGATCTCAGCAGTCGGGATCAGGTGTGCCGCGAACCTGTTATGGTCTTGTGTTAGCAGTGTAGTATGTGATATCAGGAAATTGAATATTGAGACATATCTTACCTGCTAAGTATGGTAAACTCAGTATCGTATTCATCCACAGATTTGTTCCACATTGAACCTTATTGTATGTGGATGAACTGTTGTTCCATATCGAAATGGGAAGTATTTCGCGTCGAATATATCGCGAAATGTTCTCCATTCATTCAGTTGGGCGAGTCGGCTTTTTTCAGCCTTCCACCAGACTCTGGCGTTATCTGTCAGTTGCAGCTTTGCAACTCTCACCTAAGCAATCTCTGGCGCTTGTGTTGCTGCCAGATCATCCTCTATAGACTGAGCTCATTTCTCTGCCTTTAGTGGGCTCTCTTTCCTAAAGAAATTTTTCGGATGCAGTGCCCGGAATTGTTTGACTCCAGGTGTCTCGACTTCTGGGCGGTGCATGAGAATAGCAGTCTACTGCTGCTGATCCTCCAAGAAGCTCTTGATCGCCTCAAGCAATACCGTTTGCTTGTTGATGGGAGCTACAATGGTAGGCGGTGGAGGTAGAGTAGGAGGTGGAGTGTTTCCATTGACGTTGGTACTCGCGTTGTTCGGTGAATCCATGACCTTAATAGAAAAAGAAAGATTAGGATATATTCAAAGAATTTGAAATGTAAAGAATGTATAGTTGCTGATTCTTATACTTCTTGTGATATATTGCTTAGGATTCCATGCAGAACAGACCTGCATGAGCCGACAACAAAACCTGCCACGCCCCACTTCCCAGTATACGGAGAAGGAGACGTAACGGGCACGCGATATATTTACTCAGAAATAAATACGTTAAGCGTAAATAAGCGATATAAATAAATGCATAAGAAAGACAAGAGATGTAAAATAAACACCAACTTTTATTAACATTCATATTTACAATACATTGCTTTTAAAACGAAAGTACAAGGATATAAAGAAATGCCTAAACAGTGGCATATGAAATGAAAAGTAAGTAGAAGGAAAAGCTAGAAGTCTAGCTGCTCTGTGAACTGGTCCAAGTCGTTCTAGCCGGGCTCGATCTCCTGAGAGTCCGATCTTCCTGACAAATATTCCAAAGAAAGAAAAAGACAGGAATGTCGTCAGCGAACTAGCGCTCTGTAAGTCCCAAAAGAAAGAATAGAATATGATAAGTAAAGAGATTAGAACTGGTAATTTATACAGGTATATGTCTGTTATACTAATATAGTTGTTTGTAGTTTGGTACAGAATGTATCAGTGTATACGAGAGGAGTCCAACTATCCCGTGGACTATGGTAACATGTAAGTACAAGGCCCCGTCAAAACCCACGAGACAATGGCATGAAAGTTCATGTAGGTGTCTTTTAGTGTCCATCATCGTGCCACTTTTAATACATTCCATACAAATCTACCCCATTAAACCCTGTAATATATATTGTATTGATTATAGTTACAAGGTTTGCTGAAACCATGAATACAAGTTGTTCATGTAATCAGGTTCAGGATGAAAACAAGTAGTCATGTAATCAAGTCAAGTTATAGCCATAGTTCGGTCAAGTCAAGTCAAGTTTGCATGTTGATATTGTTCTAGTATTCAGATTCAAGTTCAAGTATACATATTAGAGTTTGAATTCATGTTGAATTGGATTCTGATTTGAGTTGAATTAAAACTTGATTTAGACTCAGACTTGAGTCGGACACTTAGAACCGATTTAGATTCTGCATTAGGGTAACTGCTGCACATGGATGGCAGGATTTATGTCTTTTTTTAGGACAATTACCATTGATAACACCGTTAAGTTTTTCTACCTTAAATAGGAAAGCACCCACTTTCTCCGGCTCCCTGAGGCTCAAGAGAATTGATCCCGCTTAAATCTATATTTACTAAAATCCTTAATGTAATTTTATATAAGTCGAAGGGGTTTTATGAAAAATATTTTATATACTTTCAAAATAAATCTTGAGTATTTATTTATATTATTTAGAGTTTCTATAATTGTGAATTTTAAGAATGTGAAGTATTTTAGTAATAATAGTTTTGCTTGGATAGTACAAGGTATTTTACTGTAAAGCTTGACTTTTAAATAACTTGAAGGTATTTTGATGAAACCTGTTATTCTTTTATTTTTTAGAAAAAAATGGAATTTTATTATATCTTGAAAATATATGGTTTAATAATATTTATATAATTATTAAAAATTAATTTTATTATTAAATAGAAAATTTCGTTTTTCTAAAAAATCGTATTGAAAATCTTTCGAGACTGAATGCTCCGTGAGGAGGTCCGTATCTCGCTCTACTAGTCCGAGGATGTGCGATAATCCACACCATTCAATAGCGGGTTCCCCAAATAGGTTGTAGAGACATATTTGCAAAGAGTTTTGATAATACAATTCAAAAGAAAACCGGGTTTTTATAGTACATGGTATTTTGATGAAATATTGTAATTTGTAAACAAAAATATGCTAAAAGAGTATCGTGCTATGAAAACCATGTGTGTTTGTGAGGGGTAGGTCATTACCCCGTGAGGTTTTCTAAAGGTATGATTAAGCAAAATAATTAAATATGGTAAATAGAAAGTTAATGGTATTTTAAGGTAAAAGTTGAGTTAAAGTTATGTTTCATGTTTTTTTTTTGAGTGAAAGTTATTCTAAACATTAGTTATATGATTACAAATATATATAGGGTAAGAATTTGAAAGAAAGATATGGAAGAAATAGTGAATTTTAAGGTTTAGAATAAAAGGTCGGTGTTAACTCCGCTTACCGACATGTTTTGAAACAAAAAACTTTTTAAGAAGAAAAAGAAGAATAGTGAGGGACTCACAAGCTAAATGGATGAAGAGAAGGTAGAAGGAGAGGGGGTAGTCGCGTGGTGTCGCGGGGTCGCCGGAATTGCCTTGATTCCTCGCCGGAAATTGGTCGTTGGCTAACTCCACTTGTACTCTTCTTATACTTGAGAAAATGTGATAGTTTTGGCTAGAATTTTCAGAATGAGGAAGGGTTATGGTATGGAGTTGTATTTATAGTGTGGAATTAGGGTTTTGGAATTGAAAGAATAAATTAAAATGCATTTAAATTTGATTTTAAGGTGAAATTGAAGTCTCTGTTTAATTTCAGAGTAATCAAACGGTGCAGGGGTGATGGGGGTAGGCCAAGGATTTTGTGTGCGAAGCCCGGGGACTTTTACCTACGGGGGGAGGGGGTCGTCGGTGCTGGCCCATATGATCATCTTGCCGGCCAAGTTGTGGAGGGGAGCCGGTGGATCTTGGCCACATGTCTTACTCTGTGTTTATATCAATTTACACATGTTTATTTTTCCAGACTTTTCATTTTTATATGCAGTGCGCGTGTAAACTTTTGGGCTTCCAAAAATTTTAAAAGAAAATTCAGTGTTTGAGAGGATTCGAACACAGGGGCTACATCACAACAGTGTAAGGTTTTACCAATGAGCTACAAGCTATTTCTTTCCGTTCTTAAACAAAAATAAACTTTTAAAGTGAGCTAGGCTTGCATACTCAATTCTATACATTAATTTAAAAATTTTCGTACAGTAAAATCAGAGTCGTTACAACTATTCACATTGTTTAGCCCATAACCAAGATTCTCTATCCCACCATGACCATGTCCTAGCATCGTATCAATTTTAGTAGGACCAACCCCACTATCCTTCAAATTATAACGAATTTGATTTCTGTCGGATTTGGAAATTCTTTTGTGATAAGATAGGTATTGCACTATTGACTGTGGAACAAATGGATGATTGTGCTCTCTCTTTTAAGAAGTCAATATCTATCGATCTTTCCTTTTAACAACAAGCATATAAGTTTCGCACTTGAATCGAAAATAATTGCATTTCCGGAACCCCGAAAAAGATACTTTACGTTTTATATCGAACTTGAACTGTTTAGGTTTTGCGGCCTTGTTACATTCATATAGTTTAGACATAGCTTTATTTTTGCGAGCTGCATGACGAGTAGAACAAACTCTGATAGCAAACCCAATGTTTCAAGTATAAACCAAATAACATTCATGAGTATTCTCTGGTGAATTGAATATCATGCTAATTTCAGGTTCTACCAAATCACATGTAGTATTCTCAAAATTTTTATCGTTTGAATCACTTGTTACATCTCATTTGCCATTCTCATCAGGACTGACTTTAGGAGATGGAATATTTTTACATTTGTTTCCACTAGTAGACAGTATAAACTCAATATTTTCATATTTTGAATCACTTGTTACCCCTCGTTCGTTATTCTCATCAAGACGGACTTTAGGAGACGGAACCTTTTCATATTTTCTTCTATTAGTTGACGATATAAATTCAACATTTTTCCTTCCTAAAGTTATTAAATCGATAGTAATAATAGGTTTTTTCAAGTATCGATCTTTATCTGTTTCCACTGCTATTCCTTCTTCATCTTCTTCTAATTTAAGGATAGTCTACGTATATGCGAGATTAAACGGCATGCTAGTATATATAAATTTAGAAGTTTAAAATTTACCACAACCATTTTGAAAAACTTTGTTGAGAAAGACGTAGACGTGCTCTGGCGGAAGTTAGGGTTCCAAAACCGAAAGATCACTTCGAAAAATTTCGTTGAAGAAGACGCGGAGTGTTTTGGCGAACTTTGGGGTTCGAAATCGATATGTGATATATTTCTCAACCGCTAGAAAAAATTTACTTAAGTAGCGGTTTGATATTTATTTTCAGCCTCTACTTTAAGTAGCGGTTAAATAAAACTCGTTGGATCTTAACCGCTTCTTAAAATAGCGATTGAGTTTACACGACTCAGATTTATTAGATAAATTAATTTTTGATTTTAACCGCTACTTTAAGTAGCGGTTATATAACCACCGTTAGATTTTAATTACTTCTTAAAGAATCGGTTAACGCTGAGCGGTTCTAATTTGTTGGACAAACATTTTTATCCAATGTGGTACTTGGACCGGACCCATCTGTTAACATATCCATCTCATCACATTTTCTTGCTTATGAATCGTGATGCGCTTGCACCATCTATAAGTATTATATTGAATATGCATTGAAAGCCTACATTGAATGCGTCCAAACAAGCCTTTCCAAAGCTGGCCTCTTTCTCGAAACTTTCAGTAAAGTCCACGATTATAAAATACTGATTCTCTACGTGGCATATACGAAATCAGGAGTTTGTAGTCGTCGGAAGTTTTTTTTGATGGAGTTGGGCTGGAATTTGTCACATCAAGTAGTACTTTCTGATTTTTTTTTAATACATCTTTTTTCTTAACTATCCTATTTCTCTCCATTTTCTTTTATGAACTCCTGATTTTTTAAATGTCTTATCAAACACAAACTTCAAACTCTTAATTTTAAGTACAAGTAATTTCTCCCAAACAAACACTTGAATTGGAATTCGGACTCTTCATTCACCTTTTATATGCGAGACTTCCAACGGCTAAAAAAAAGTACTCCATAAAACAAACATGACCTAAACCAACAGTTTTTTGTTGTTTTTTACCATCATAGTCATCATCTGTCATGGACCCACAGGGATAAGGTTTGCTCATATGGCTCCATCAAAAATCAACGACATGTGAGAAAACAGGAAGTTTCATGTTTGAATGATGAGACTCTTGCCACTTAAGTCATCCAATGTGATTTTAACGGATCACCCCTAATGACACCAATCATCTATCGATAGGCTCCACAGTTTAACTCGGTTATCTCATGGGTATATATTGAGATGAACTAATTGTGAAGCAACAAAGATATACTTGCATATCAATCAGCGATGAATAAGAAAATGGATCAAACAGCTTCATCTCCAGCAACATCGGCCTGTGAGCATTCGAAACTTATTGAGGAGATAAATAGAGTGTACGAGCTCATGAGCACGCTTCGCGCAATTGTGCTCCCTTTGTCACCCAAGGATAGATCGTCTGAGATTGTTAGAGGTCTTTTTGAAGAAATATTTGGGTCTTTCACCACTGTACTTTCTAAGCTTCAAGCTTCTTCTCGCTCCAAAGATGGAGACCCCAATGAATGGGATGAAAACAGGAAAAGGTTAATTCTATTTCTGTATTTAATTTTTTTTATTATTACATCTTAAATGTTCTTCCATAACACTAAAACTCCTAAATTATGATGCGAGTTGAGGAAATATTTCTTTTGTTTGTCCAATTAGGGTTTGATTTAATCCCAATTCTTTCACTTATTTAGTTCAGGTATTAGTAAATCAATCTCCTAAAAAAAACTAGTTAGCGAATCATGTATAGGGTAAAATGCAGGTGTCACGTCCCGTTTCTCAAAAGATGGAGCGAGAGCGGACGAGCCCGCAACGCATTCACACTGAGAAGTACTCTTTCCTGACATGAAAACGCTAAGCGTCTGTATAAGCAGTAAAGAAAAATATAGCACAAGAATCACATCCCAGATAATTCAAATAAGCGTTTACATAAAAATAAACTTTGAACAATTAAGGCATTTATTAATAATCAAGGAAAAATAAGACTAAGAAACGAATATCTAAAAATAGTAAAGATTAGAAGTTGGCTTGGCCTGAGAAAGCCACTAAGTTTTCTACGGTAATGTCCTGCTCTCTCTTTGTATCCTGCTCTGCCTCTAAACCTAACGAGCATTTCAATCAAAAAGGAAAGAAATGTCCGTCAGAAAGCTTAAGCTCATGTAAGTCTCCCAAATGGGTTTAAATGTGAAAGCAAAAAGATATATAAGATGAAAAACATGAACATGAGGAAGATACATGAATAAAATAGGATATATCTAGAAAATGAGGTGTTTATAAATAGTCCATGAAGCATGAGTAGCTAAGTAGAGCAGTAAAGTTGCATGGCGTAATCTATCTAATGTTCGTATTAGCCTATCAAGGATGTTGGTATGGATTTCAAGAGTATTCTGTTAGTCACACGGAACAACGGCAAAACGAAAATAAGACTAAAATATTTGGTTTGTTTTATTAAAAAAATATTAGACCTGGAGTTGTAACGTTTTTTTATTACAGTAGAAAAGAAGGCAGAAAAGAAAAGGTCAAGAGGTTAAGATTTATTAAATCCTATCAATCTATCAAAATCAAAGCAACAAAAAGAAAACAATCAAAACAAGCATATCAAAATTACAAACAAACAAACAAAAATAAATAAATAAATTTTATTTTTAATTAAAAAATAATATTTTCTCTTCCTTTAACATATTAATAAATGGCTATATAAAAAAAATATGATATTAGTTTTAAAACCTGAGAATTTAAAATAAAAACTAAAATATTTCAGTCAAGGTTTGAACTTATCACCTTGTACAATGCAATGTGGTAATCAAGATATAAAAGAATGGACAATGTATATTATTTGAAAGGAAATAATTATATTTACAAGTGTTTCAAAAAAAAAGAGGATTTCTTGAAGAAAGGAAAATACAAGGAAGATATTTAAGGTTTTGTGGTCGTTACAGTAGAAACCCCTCTCGCCTAACAGAAAGTACCCTTAAACTCAAAAAACATGATACCATCAATTTTTTTGTGTATATATTTCCTGTAATGCTCCTAAAACCTTTCTTGTTCAAATTTTATTTCATTTTTCGTTTCTAAATATTTTTCGCTACAAACTTAGTTTTCTCATTTCTACGTAACTGTCTGTATGTACCTAGTATGACTTGTAATATCATATTAGTGTCCTCACTTTAGATTGAGCATTGATTTAAAAGAGTATGGCTTTAGAAAAATATGAAGGAAATAAAAAAAAATTAGGTTAGTGGATTAAATTTATTAAAGAGGCATTTTTGGCATATGAAAAGATTAACATTGTTAGGGTTTTTGGTGGTAAAATGCAAGCTTTTTGAGTTTATGGGGTTTCTTGCTTTTCGAACAAAAGTGAGGAGGGTTTCTTGCATTTTAGCCTATAATTTTCACTAGATATTTTCATCATATTTCATTTTTCTTCTTCCTTACTTGAAATTTAATAGCTTGTTGCATTTGCAAATGAAGAAGTGGTGAAGCAGGATATAGATAATCAAATTTACATGCAAAGAAGCAATACTTGTTTCTTTGTACTAGATTAATGAAATCAAGTGTTCAGAGTAAAAAGAAGCAAATACTTTGTGCTAGGTGAGATTTGGCCGAAGTAAGATTAAAAATACCTCTATTGTTTAATAATTATATAACAAACGAAGATAAAAATAATTAATATCTATTGTTTTATGTGCAGGATGAAACTAGACACGTGGACGATATTAACAACTATACCACTTAATGATGGGCATCAATGGAGAAAGTATGGACAAAAGAAAATCAACGGTCTCAAATTTCCGAGGTAGATCATTTTAAATCTAGATTGTAAATAAGAAAAATTCCTTTTTTAAAGAGACATGTAAGGACCGTTTGGATGACCGAAAGAACCAGAAATATTCTTATAGTAACTTCCAACGAAAATGACATATAAGAAATCCTGAAAGTTACTTCTAGTGTTTGTTCGCTTTATTTTTAGAAGAAATAAGTAGTTATGAGGTAACATCTTGAACTTTTTGCATGAGCAAAACACTAGAAGTTACTTTTAGTGTTTGTTTGTTTTGTTTTTAGAAAAAGAAGTAGTTATGAAGGAACATATTATACTTTTTGCATGAGCAAAATGGAAAAAAATTAATTCATGTAAACCATATGTTTCTTTTTTGGGAAGAAATAATGAATTAGCATTAAAAAGTTATTTGTTGTCTTGTTTCTTGTGCTCAATACTCATTTCCTATCAAAAAATGAGAGGAAGAAAATTTTGAAAACAGTCATGCCATTTAGGATCCATGTCATCATTTGGAAGTAATTTCCAAGCATTTCTTCCATCAAAACAAACGCTTGAACTACTGGAAGTAACTTCCAAACACCTTACTTTCACTATTTTCATGGTTCTTCATGTCAAACAAACATGCCCTAACCGGACTATGACTGCATATAAAGTTGGGATAAGAGGTTGCAGTTAAACTTGTATCATGTTATCTATCTACTTAACAAATCATCAGTACGACAGCCAACATGAAACCTAAATAACTATACATAAGCTCAATTTCTCATCCAAGATATATGTTTCCAAGAAATGCTAAACCTAGCTACAAGTCCGGCGGGTTTGATTCTCCGCTATCTTTGTAATAGAATGCATGTCACTTTCAATGACGTCATTTTTCCTATAATGACGTTATTGAAAGTGACATGTATCCAACAGAGAAAGCAGCCGGGAGAATCATAAACCCATGAGCCTGGTGGATAAAGTATTACTTTATGATTTGGTGCTGATTGGAGCTGCTTTAACTTAATACAGGAGCTACTACAGATGTTTCCACCATGTAGAACAAGGGTGCTCAGCAACAAAAACAGTGCAGCAAAAGGAAGGAAAAGGCTACCCTCCGAAGTTTGAAGTGACTTATAACATGCAACACACTTGCCAAATCGCAGGGACCTGTTCTATTGAGTCTTCACGCAAAGGGGCTTTGAATAATAAGAGGAATTTGGAGGACCCTTTTGTAAAATTGGCTAACAAGAGTGACATCACAAGTGTTGGAAGAGTTGACTTTGGAGAAGTACTTCCAAATGAGCCACATGTATATATGCCTCCAATGGAGGATTTGGTACCGGACATTTTCTCACCTTGGGAGATTAGTATGGATGAAATCTGGAGTACAATAGAAGAAAATGCATAAATGGGTTCAGATTAAATATATAAGATTCGGAGAAGATAATTTTTAGGGTTTGTAACTTGATTGATTTTGTAATATTTTTATTACATGTTTATTGTATCGTGCATCCCTGTTACAGTTTTACCGTTTTACGATATCTGTTCACATTCATATCATTTATTGCATATCTAGTTGCATGCCGGAATCATATTACATCATATTACTGCTATATTCATATACCTGCTTGCTATTGTGCATCATACGTAGTTATGAAGTTGTAGATGTGATCCCTGATAGACATTGTGCATCCGTGCTTTTACCGTGCTTCGATACCTGCTACAGTTTCACTTTTGAGCATCCATGTGATACATATGCATTACCTGACATGACCTGATACACCACTGCTTGACTTGATACCTGATATTATTTTTAATGCCGACAATCCTGACTTGTCGTCTCGACGGACGTATCCTGTTGTCTATTCAGACAAAACCTGTACCTGCTTGATCCTGTGTTGGCACTAGCTCCAGATTTATCAATACCTGACTTGAACACATAACCTTGGGGGTAAGGGGAAATCAATGATGAAACCGGACTTGTAACTCGACAGTTCGATGCTTATATGATCAGTTTTGGGGGTTAGGCCAGGCCCGGGATGATGATGCTGACATCATTCATCTGTACATATTTCCTGTTTAGTGCTTAGCGACATGTCTCGGATTTCAGCCCGAGAATTTGGACCGTGGTCCCGGTCATGCACGGGATACTATTGAGTTACACCGACGATTCCATTAAATCGATTTCACAAACTTTAGAATAGATAACCCGGCAGTACAGTTTAGATTACTCACCGCACTTCACGTACACTTTTACACCGCACTGTTTCATATCCATTTACTTGTTATATTCATGTTATCATTTATATTTCACGCCTGCATATCTTGTTACATCCTGGTTATATTTTATTGTTTGATATTATGACGCACTGACGTCTGGCTTTTGCATGGCACAGCCCCTTTATCTCTTTCGCAGGCTGACCAGGAGTATTTCAGCCGACAGGCCGAGCAGTGAGGATCTCACTTGTGATAGCTTAGTTTACTTTCATTCTGCAGTTTATTTCCTGATGTGAGCCCGTATTTGTAACGTATTCCAGATGTTACTGTTATTGGATTTATTGCTTCCGCATATTATATTTCTTGACTCGTTTATTCTGGTAGATGGACATGTACTAGATAGATTTTATATTTTTTTACTGTTCTTGATATCTTATAGACAGTCGTAATGTGACTGTGGAGTGATGTTTCCTAGCGACAGGCAGCATAGTTGGCTCTGTCAAGTGCCGATCGTAGCACACTCTGGGAAGCGGGGCGTGACAAGGTTTGTTTGGTATCAAAACCATAGGATTTAGGTTAATCGGGCTTAATTCTTTTGTAGTTGGGTATTGGACCCAATACACGAGTCAGAAAACCCGTAATTAGGAACATGTCCTGCCACATTGTTGTCGTGATTCTTGAATCTTATCTTTCTCTTGACCCTTTATCTTGACGAGATGGAATGACTTTGCATCTCGGCTTGAAATCCTTTTAGTTCATTATTGTTTCTCCCTACCTATTCTTTCGATTCTGATTGTAGGATTTGGACGACTTGAACGGAGTTATGTGATTGTAACTATGAACTGCAGCATGGTTACAGTGTGGTACTCTATTTAAGTAAGTTGGAGTCCTATTCTTGATTCACTTTCTTGATTTATGGTCGTTATATTACCTTGCTTCCCTCGGTGTCGTTGCTTACCAGTTTATGTTTTATCGCAATCTTGAATCCCGTTTACCGTGCTAATCTTCTTTAGTGCCTTGGCTTCAGATGAAGTCATTTCGGGTATCCTACTCGTTCATGATTTTCCCGCATTAGCATTATTCGATTCGGGTGCATCCCATAGTTTTATGTTATCCAAGTTTATTATTGCACACTCGATTTCATGCACGACCCTGTCTTGTTGTTGGGACATACACACTGGGAACGGGAAGATTATATCTAGTAGTGAGTGCAAAGATTGTTCGGTTGTTATTTGCGGACGCGAATTATTTGCGGATTTCTTGGTGATCGATACTGGTAGTTACGATGTCGTCTTGGGAATGGATTTTCTCGGCATTTTCCACGCTCACATCGATTGCAGGGAAAAGAAAGTGATTTTCCAGATTTCCGGATATCCAAAGTTTGTTTTTGCTGGAGGTAGCAGTTCTGCCGGGCCAGTCGAGTTTAGGGTTAGGCCGACAAGCGTCGTTTTTTCATCGATGGAAGTTGATAAGGATGAAGCGCCAGCAGTAGTTCGAGAGCTCATGGACGTGTTTGAGGACATTTCGGGTTTACCGCCAAAACGAGATGTGGAGTTCGCGATCGATCTTGTTCCTGGTGCATCACAAATTTCAAAGGCGTATTATCCAATGGCACCAGTAGAGTTAGAAGAAGTGAAGAAGCGGATTACTGAATTGCTAGATAAGGGTTGGATTCGCAGCAGCAATTCATCCTGGGGAGCTCTAGTTCTTCTAGTCAAGAAGAAAGATGGCACAAGGAGGATGTGCATCGACTATCGAGAATTAAACCGGGTGACTATTAAGAACAAATACTCTATCCCTCGCATCGGTGAATTATTCGAGCAACTCAGTGGTGCAAGGGTATTCTCGAAGCTAGATTTGAGATTTGGATATCATCAAGTTCGAGTTAAATCAGAGGATATTTGCAAGACTGCGTTCCGAACTCGATATGGGCATTTCGAGTATTTAGTGATGCCATTCGGAGTCACGAACGCACCGGCAATATTCATGGATTTGATGAACCGAATCTTTTCACCATTCTTGGACCAGTTTATAGTGGTGTTTATCGATGATATTTTGGTGTATTCAAGGAGCCAAGAAGACCATGTCGAGCACTTGAAGATCGCACTGCAAACGTGGAGGCAAGAAAAATTATATGCGAAGATAAGCAAGTGTGAGTTTTGGCTCGAAGAAGTGAAGTTTTGGGGCACGTCGTATCCGGAGATGGAATCGTTGTTGATCCTGAGAAGATTGTAGCAGTTCAAGATTGGCCTATTCCGAAGAATGTAGCGGAGGTCAGAAGTTTTCTTGGGCTTGCTAGATATTATAGAAGGTTCGTGGAGAATTTCGCTCGTATAGCTGAGCCTTTGACCAAGCTTACGTGGAAGGAAGTACCGTTCGTTTGGACGGATAAATGTGCGTCAGCTTTCGAGGCATTGAAGCAAAAATTGACAACCGCTCCTATTTTGACCGTGCCATACGGTTCCGGAGGATTAGTTATTCACAGCGACACATCTGAGAAAGGTTTGGGATGTGTCCTTATGCAGCATGGGAAGGTTATAGCCTACGCATCGAGACAATTGAAGACCCATTAGAAGAATTACCCAACTCATGATTTGGAGCTAGCAGCAGTGATTTTCTTTTTGAAGAGTTGGAGACACTACTTATTGGGCGAAAGGGTCGAAGTATTCACCGATCACAAAAGCCTAAAGTACGTGTTCACGCAGAAAGAGCTCAACATGAGGCGGCGTAGATGGTTAGAGCTGATGACTGACTATAATCTTGATCTCAAGTACTATCCGGGGAAGGTCAATGTAGTGCCAGATGCGCTTAGTTGGTTGCCAGCAATTCGGATGTTGACTGCACAGAAGGAACTTATCGATGATTTTCGGAGATTCGAGTTGGAGATCGTGCTACCGCATTCTTCGGGACAGTTGATGCAGCTGCAAGTACAGTCGTCTTGATCGATAACATTAAAGCAGCGCAGTCGCACGATCCACGGTTGCAGAAGTTTCGAGAACAGGTTGAAGCGGGACTTCGAACGGACTTGTTGATTCATGAAGATGGTTCGTTACGACTTGGGAGACGTTTATGTGTGCCGAAAGGAGATATTCGTGAAGAAGTTATGAAGGAGGCGCACGGTTCCGCATATTCCGTACATCCAGGAGGCACGAAGATGTACCGTGATCTACGACAGCATTTCTGATGGAAAGGCATGAAAAAGGAGATTGCTCGCTTTGTAGCGAAGTGCTTGGTGTGTCAGCAAGTCAAGGCCGAATATCAACGAGTAGCTGGTTTATTGCAACCACTTCCGATTCCTCAATGGAATTGGGAACATATAACCATGAATTTTGTAACAGCTTTACCGCGGAGTCCAAAGGGCAACAATGCAGTTTGGGTGATTGTTGATCGATTGACCAAGGAAGCTCATTTCATACCGTTTAGAGTTGTCCAGTCGATGGAAGCGTTAGCGGAATGGCACATGCAGGAGATTATGAGATTGCATGGAGTACCTGTGATCATCGTTTCCGATCGTGATACCCGATTTTTATCGCACTTCTGGATGAGTTTACAGGAAAGTTTGGGGACGCGATTAAAGTTTAGCACCGCTTATCATCCTCAGACAGATGGCCAGTCAGAGAGAATGATCCAAACTCTTGAAGATATGTTGAGAGCTTACATGTTGGACTTCAAGGGTTCATGGGAGGATCATCTACACTTGGTGGAGTGTTCGTATAATAACAGCTTTCAGGCGACTATTCAGATGGCTCCATTCGAAGCTTTATATGGACGCAAGTGTCGCTCACCCGTTTGCTGGGACGATGTCGGAGAGCGAAGGTTATTGGGACCGAATCTTATTGTGCAAACCGTGGAGAAAGTTAGTGTGATCCGGAATCATAAAGGCAGTACAAGATCGGCAGAAAAGTTGGGCCGATATATCGAGAAGACCTCTAGAGTTCGCTGTTGGTGATCTTGTATTCTTGAAGATATCACCGACTAGAGGAGTGATTCGTTTTGGAAGTCGAGGCAAGCTTAGTCCTCGATTCGTAGGGCCTTTCGATATTATCGAGCGCGTTGGAGAAGTAGCTTATCGATTGGCTTTACCACCATGCTTGGCGAGTATTCATTACGTGTTTCATGTATCTCAACTCCGTAAGTATGTTCGAGATGAGACGCACGTATTGGATCATTCGGAGCTGACAGTAAGGGATGACTTGACATATGAAGAACGACCGATGGCGATCGTTGATCGAAGAGAAAAGGTTCTCAAGAACAAGGTTATCCCTCTCGTACTTGTTTCATAGGGGAATCGCTCGAACGGAGAATCGACTTGGGAACGAGAAGACGAGTTTCGACAGAAGTTTCCGCATCTCTTCTCGTAGTTTCATGTTTGTTTGTCTTTTCTTGTTCCGATAATTTCGAAGACAAAATTCTTTTTGTAGTTGAGTATAATATAACACCCTAATTCGTTATACCATTCTTTATTTGAATAATTTATATATTGGATGGCTATTCTTGATTTATTGCTGTTTTGGGTGCGAATAGTATATTTGATGTCTGTATTTGCATCTGACCCGACCCGCTTGCTAGAAATCCGTCTTGATTCTTGTTTGTGATTTATCCCGGCTAGTTATGAGGATCCGTGCACTTTCGTGTTTTATATCCTGTATACCCGCATTATATCTGGCATCTGTATTTTTTTATAATACAATTATAATCAATCAATATATTTTAAAAATATCTAGCATGGCCTGCATCATACCTCTAACCCTGTCGTGGCATCCGTATATCTTGTTCTCGTTCCGTTTAGTGAAACGAGCTCGTTTGGATCGTTATGTGCACGCTACGTGTATCCGTTCTTGGGGGTATGCATTTTCGTTACTCGGATATCGTATTTTGGTTTTGGTTGATACGTATATTATTCGTATTTTTAAACCGTAATTTTAGACCCAACCCGGGCGTGTTTTGAACTATTTTTTGTTTTAGCCTACAATCAAATTTATATCCTTACGATTTTTTTAACTGTTAAAATATATTCTAAATATATATATATTTTTTAAAGTATATCCTAACAATCTATCCAACCCACCAATCCCAACCTCTCTCTCTCTCTTTCCCTATATAAAATTCTTTTATTATTTTTTAAACCCTATATTTATTAATTAACCCCCTCCCCATACACGTACTCTACCTTCCTCATATTCTCAAAACTTTCCCGCCGCATCTTGAAACCCTAACTCAAACCCACGCCCATGCTCGCGATCGCTCGTCGCCGTCGCCACCGACCCTCACCTCCATCACCTCGTCGTCGACCCTCACCATCACCTTCTTTCTCTCTCTCTCTCTTCTCTCCTTCTCCCCAACACCAGAGCCCTTCCCCGCACCAAATCCCCGCACACCCGATCCCCGACTTCAAGAAACCCACTGCTGTCATCGCCGTGGGCTTCGACGGAAAAACCCACGACTTGTCGTCAACGACCCCCTCACCTCGCCTCTGTCGCCAAACACCAAACCCCTGAGCAGCACCTTCTTCTTCTTCTCCTCCTTGCTTCCTTGATTTCTTGGTTTTCCGGTCGTCGCCGGAGCCATGCTGTCGCCGACGATCCGGGCGACCCAGTAGACGTTCCCAGCCAGCGTGGTCACCTTCTTGCTTAGCCTGGTTCTGTTCTGTACGTGCGCAGGTGCATCACGACATTTACCGCGTCGCACGCGGCGTACACACCCCGTATTGAGATCCGATCAGGCAAGTTTATCTTGCTACATGCTATGCTATTATATTTGCATCCATATGAATAAAAATATTATATGTTTATTGTATCGTGCATCCCTGTTATAATTTTACCGTTTTACGATATCCGTTCACATCCATATCATTTATTGCATATCTAGTTGCATGCCGGAATCATATTACATCATATTACTGCTATATTCATATACCTTCTTGCTATTGTGCATCATACGTAGTCATGGAGTTGTAGATGTGATCCCTGATAGACATTGTGCATCCGTGCTTTTACCGTGCTTCGATACCTGCTACAGTTTCACTTTTGAGCATCTGTGTGATACATATGCACTACCTAACATGACCTGATACACCACTACTTGACTTGATACCTGATATTGTTTTTAATGCCGACAATCCTGACTTGTCGTCCCGACGGACGTATCCTGTTGTCTATTCAGACAAAACCTGTACCTGCTTGATCCTGTGTTGGCATTAGCTCTAGATTTATCAATACCTGACTTGAACACATAACCTTGGGGTAAGGGGAAATCAATGATGAAACCAGACTTGTAACTCGACAGTTCTATGCTTATACTGATCAGTTTTGGGGGCTAGGCCAGTCCCAGGATGCTGCTGCTGACATCATTCATCTGTACATATTTCCTGTTTAGTGCTTAGCGGCACGTCTCGGATTTCAGCCCGAGAATCTGGACCGTGGCCCCGGGCATGCACGGGATACTATTGAGTTACACCGACGATTCCATTAAATTGATTTCATAAACTTTAGAATAGATAGCCCGGCAGTACAGTTTAGATTACTCACCGCACTTCACGTACACTTTTACACCGCACTGTTTCATATCCATTTACTTGCTATATTCATGTTATCATTTATATTTCACGCCTGCATATCTTGTTACATCCTGGTTTTATTTTATTGTTTGATATTATGACCCACTGACGTCTGGGTTTTGCATGGCCCAGCCCCTTTATCTCTTTCGCAGGTTGGCCAGGAGTATTTCAGCCGATAGGCCGAGCAGTGAGGATCTCATTTGTGATAGCTTAGTTTAGTTTCATTTTGCAGTTTATTTCCTAATGTGAGCCCGTATTTGTGACGTATTCCAGATGTTACTGTTATTGGATTTATTGCTTCCGCATATTATATTTCTTGACTCGTTTATTCTGGTAGATGGACATGTACTAGATAGATTTTATATTTTTTTACTGTTCTTGATATCTTATAGACAGTCGTAATGTAACTGTGGAGGGATGTTTCCTAGCCACAGGTAGCATGGTTGGCTCTGTCACGTGCCGATCGTAGCGCACTCTGGGAAGCGGGGCGTGACAGATCTAGACTCGGCATTTCAGAGTAGTTCCAGGCGAAACAATCTTTATACTACATGAGCACGTCTTTTAACATGGCCACCTGTTTTTCAGATAGCAGTTCACTGACGAACGTTGGTCTCGGATCATTTTCCGTCCCTAAGTCAATTTTTCTTAGGTTGTCCGCCGTGGTGTGTTTCCCATCTTCCATCTCTTTTGGTGCTGGTGGAAACTTTGAGATTACCCCATCTTTGTCTTCATTTGCGAAGCACCTATAGAGGTCATTCATAGTCATGTGCCCTCCCTCTTTTGAGAGTGTTATCATATGGCAGGTACGAGTTCATTTCCATTCTTGATGTTAAGCCAGTCCTATCCTGACGGTATAGGTCCTTTTTGGCTTGTGCTTTTGCGGCGGGGTTATCCTCCAGTTGTCGGATAAAGCAAACATGCCTTGTTGATACTGGTCTTTTACCCAGTCTTTGAAGGTGAAGCAGTCTTCAAGGGGATGACCTATTACTCAGTGATAGGAGCAATAATCCGGATGATGGACCTTGTTTATTTGTTTGGGGTGCCGAGACTCCGGAAGCATCATCATTTGGTGCTTCATGACAAGATTGAATATTTTCCTTGTCTTGTTTTGAGTGAAAGAGTATTCCCGACCTATCTTCTTTATAAAGGACGGGCTCCAATTGAGTTTTTCTCAATTGCACGGCGTCTTGGATCCGCTTTGCTGTTTTCAAAAGTTGTTTACGCTCTTTGCCCTGTTTTTGCCTCTATTTCAGGATTTTCCCCTTTCACGAGAACATACAGTGGACTGGGGATGAAGAGCATTATATTCTTCCTTCTCCGCAGATTGTTGACTGAGACGCTACGTTCTGGACCTTTCATAAATGGCCATTTCTCGGTGGTGATTGTCCCGGTCCTTTTGAAAAGCTTCTTTTATTAACCTGTCAATTTGCTCTTCCAGCGACGAACTTAACGTTTTTAAAGTGGGATCTTCCTTCGATTTGACGTCACGGTTATTTTGAAAAGTGTTTTCCACTTCACTTGAGCTGTTTACGATGTGGCAACTGTGGAACTACTTCCGTTTCTTAGACCGAACGTATCCGAGCCCGGTTGTCTCCATCATCCCGTTGGGCATCTTTTGCTGAGTCCCGGGAATATCCCAAATCTTTTTGTAGAATTGGGCTTGTCGAACAGTTTGTTCGAGGAGTACACCTTGGGATCTTAACATCCTTTTCAATCCCTCCGCGTAATATCTGGATGGACGGATTGGTTGAAGCTTGTCGATTGTAAAATCGGCGGCACCATGCCAGACTTCTTTTTCTACTTTGGTCTCCGTAGATTGGAAGAAGAGGATCACCTTTTCACCTCTTCTCCTGGGAGGGACGTAGAAAGTTTGCAATCCTTGTATGCTGTATATATCGAGCGCATCAAGTTCCTTATAATGCCGAGGTGGAGCCATTTTGATTTGCAGACTCTGATCTGCTCCAGCGAAGGTTTGCATTGACGGGAAGATGGAGAACACTGCGTTGGCCCCGTCCTCTGAGTCGCTGCCAAAGACCAAAATAGGAGTAGATGATCCGGGCTTATTATTTTCTTTTTGGGGTTGCCCCGAGTAGAATATTTCTTCATCTTCCTCGCTATCGCTCTCAAATATCGGGATAGTAACAACGGATTTTTGTTTATTCTCCGGCTTATGACACATTTCTGTATCTTCGAAGTCTGGCGGGAAGTACTTTGCGTCTTCATATTTCCGGACTTCGTTTACCGAGAACGGGTTTATCTTTCCCGTGACGGTGTACTCCGAGCCATCCTTGAAATACTTCATACACTGATGTTGTGTAGGAGGAATGACATTTTACTCGTATAACCAAGACCTGCCGAGCAAAGCATTATAGCAAGTCTTGGCGTCAATGACATGAAATTTGATGTCGATGACAAGTAGCCTAAAGCATAGTGTCAGTATTACGAACCAAAGCGTCCGTGACGACTGTGAGTCAAACCCGGAGATGGTGATTTTATCTCGGGCGAGATGCTGAACGTTCATGCAAATCTCCTTCAGCACTCTCACGTTGAGAAAGTTAACAGAGGATCCATTGTCGACAAGGATTTTCCCTATTTTGATGTCATGGCAATACCCGGTGACGTATAACGGGAGATTATGTTCACACGTACTGAGCAGAAGATCTTCATCACCGAATGTAATGTTAGCCATTTGGACCTCTGCCAGTTCATCCTTCATCTTCTCTTCTGTGAAGAAAGCTTGGAACTGATCGGGCTTTTGTAATGCCTTGATCGGGGAATCTCGTGCCTCTTTGGACAGGAGGAGGGCATCCAATATACTCAGTTGTGAGGCTATTTTCCTCAGATGTGCTAGGACGTTGTAATCCACCTTATTTTTCTTAGGCGGGTCCCTTACTGCGAGCTCTTTGACAATTCCATCGTCGAGGGCAATTTTCTCAGAGATTTTTTCTTTCCCTTTGTCTTTTTTTGCTCGAACCTTTGTTTATAGGTCCGAGATTCTTCTCAGGAAGCGTGCGGTTATGCAACTGAATATTCTTGCAGCTCTTCTCCTCCTCTTCTTTTTCGGAAGGGGAGTCTCTGAAGAGAGGGCCGAGAGACGTTTCGTCCTCAGAGTCACTTCCAAAGGTAAGAACTTGGGGTTTTTTCTCTTCTGAACTGGTACCAACCATATGACAGTCGCCAGTCGTTTCTCCATGTGTGTTCGCCTCGCTATTTTTCCATCGACGGGCACGAGCTTCGTGCTTCATCCTCTTGAAGTGTTTTTGATGGGCAACATATCCTTACCACCACTTCTTGATGGCACTGCATTCCTCGGTGGGGTGGATGACCCTCCGATGATATAAGCAGTAGCTTAGATGCGATTCTTCTCCATCGAGGCATATGATCCCAGGAGTGTTCCTTACGAGAGGTAGCAGCTTCATCCCCATTGACAGGGCTTTGGCGAACCGCTTCTCTGTTTTGACCCTGCTCTTATTTGTAGAAGGTGTACTTTGGTTTGGTTGGAGTACTTTATGACTCATCCTTGCCGTAGCTTCTTTGTCCTGACGCTGACGCTTAGCCTTTTAGTATATGGCTGTCTCACGTTCTCGGTCAACTTTTCTTTTCTGAAAGGCTTCGTTTAACAGCCTATCGATTGGGTCTTCTGGCACTTCTGGGGATTTTAGCGCCGATTCTACCACCAGTTCCTCTGCGTTGTTTTCTGATACTGGGGGAGCTTCTTCACTATATAACGACGAATGGGAGACTATGCGGCAACTTTCTACACGGTCTTTGGTGTCTTTTGATGAGTCATTTCCCTCATCGTAGTCACTATCTTCGTCCTCAAGAATATGCTTGAGGAACTTTTCGAGAGTGACCGGTGTCCGTGCCTTCTGGTTGTTCTCCTCCAGCACGTCAATGTATTTTTGTAGATCTGTGCGCTTGTCGTCATACTAGGCAATCTGCACAGGCTTCTCGGTCTTTTTCTTTTTTTTGAAGACTTGAAGGTTTGACTTGGGGGGTTTTCCCCTCGTCAACAATTTTCGGTGTGGGACGAGATTTTAGCATCCCTTCGATGATTTCGGGTTCAAGTGGGATTTTCCACCTGACTGTTAGACATGCTTGTAGATCTTTCATCATTCTTTTGGTTTTTGCTGAAAGAACGACTTCCCATGGAGTTTCTTCCACGAGTGAGCATGATGCCCCCTGCGCATCCACCTTTTTGGGAGTATGCTTCTGAGATGGGTTTACCCTCCAGTTATCAGACAACGCAAATTTTCCATACTGATACTGGTCTTCGACCCAATTCTTAAAGACATAGCAATCTTCAATTGGGTAGCTCACCATTCTATGATAGGAGCAGTTATTCGGGTTGTTGACGTTGCCGGGTTGCGGTCGACGTTGCGGGTCTATCAATGTGATTAGTTTATTACGTATTGCCAATTCAAACAGTCTTCTCGTCTTCTCGCGGGAAAACGAGTAAGCGCGACCTAGTCTTTCCTCTAAGAATGGGCACAGGAGCGCATTGTTTTGGCAAACAGCCGGTTTTGGGCCACTCGGTTGTTGTTTCGTATTGGAAACGAAGGCCACTTTCCCTTTACCCTTATTACTTCGAGGGTTCTTATTTGAGGAGGAAGGCCCGTAACCCATCTGGTCCATTTGGGCTAATTTATCTATCAGAGCCTGAAAGGTTGTTGGTTTGAAGAATGTCATGAACTGAGACACAATCGTTTGAGGATCAAGGGTTCCGATGAACATACCCACAGCGGAAGATTCTTCAATGTGTTGTTCGCACTTAGACCATAGGTTCCGCCACCGGATCGCGTATTGGACCCAGGTTTCTCCCGGCTTTTACCTGGCATTGATTAATGCCGTAATTGGAGTGCGCTCGCTCGCGCTGGCGAAACGCTGTGTGAACAGCAGTTCCATCTCTGTGAATGTTTTTACGGAGTCATTTAGGAGCTCTGAGTACCATTCAAAGGTTGTTTCTGACAGCCTACCAACGAACTAGCGAAGCAACAGTTTGTCGTCGCGTCCAGTGTTGCCGCACAAAGCTCTGAATTGCGCGATGTGCTGATGAGGGTTGCCTGTCCCTTTGTATACATGGAATTTAGGGATCGTATACCCCGGCGGGTACTTAATTTGATCATACCAACCTGGATACGGTCGTCCGGTTCTGAGGATTTGGCCATCAGTTTCATTAGCTTGATGAGCTCTTATTTATTGAGAAATATAATCATCAACGACGGTCTTGGAGATCTTTTCCTCCTTGGGTGCTGATAAGGCCGGAGGAGGGTTTGATGTTCCCCCCTGTCATCCTCGACGGTTATCGGCGGATCTTCGGTCGGGGGTTCTAGCTCGATCATCATTCCAACCATGTGTTAGAACAAGAGAGCCACCTGCTTATATTAGCAGCTTGCTCAGCGGCTTCATTGTCCTTTCTCCCGAGCACCCTTTGCAGGAATTCTGTATTGGTCTCCTGCACTTGGCGCTGTTCAGATTCTTTGTCCGGACTTTCTTTCTGTCTGGTAAGTGCTGCCATTTTGGTCAACATTTCATGGAGATTTTTTTGTTGCTCCTGAGCTTTTGTCAGAGACCGAGTTTGAGGTCGGTGACTCACTGAAGCACGGCTTTCTTCTTTTCCCGAAGTCATGTAGACCGTATGTATTGTTATGCCCCCGGCCTTGGGGCGTTTAGGTCTATCACCTTTGGAATTTGCCACGGGCGGTAGAGTTTTCTCCAGCCTTGTTCTTTTATGAGAAATTGGAGTTGAAGGAGCCGTTATGACAGGGACTCGCTTAGAAGAAGCCCCCCGTTGTATGGCGGAGGAATGATCTTTTTCTTGTCGGCCTTTAGATTTCTCAGGTTGATGAGAGTAATCTTTGTCAATCATAGAATCTTTGACTTTCCGCCAGACCCTATGAATTTGCGAGGAGAGCCACTGATGAAGCCACTCCGGCTTTGCCTGCACATGGATCTTTACTGGCAGAGGTGATCTCTTCAGCACCGCCGTTGGGGAGTTCTTACATACCCTCTTGAGTGGATCAAAGTTGTTTCCGGTTGGAACAGTAGCATTGACTTCCACCATTGGAGCTAGTGGGATGAGTCCAAAGAGGGAATTGCCCCTAGCTTCTCTCACCCGACGCCAGTGGTGACGTCGAGCGTACCCCGCAGAAAGGACTGCCTCAGTTTTGGAAGCAGATTCCTCATGCCCCTGGTTTTGCTGAGGAGTTTTGATCGGTGTCAGCCTGTTGAAGACCGACGTCCTTGTTCAAGTTTGAGGAGAAGCGGCACGCCTTTCGAAAACCGACCGTCTAGTGGGGGAAGCGCCTTTGACGGCTTCGCCTATAGGAGGTGTTGGGAGGGCTATCTATTTTAGGGTAGCCCCTTCAGTTATCACGAGCCTCTTTGCGGGTCCGTTTGGGTTCTCGCGCAGCCTGTTGAAGACTGAGACGCCCGATTTGGACGGCCTATTGAGAGGGACCGTTGTGGTTGTCAGTCGATCGAAGACCGACTTTTTAGGAGCTTCTTTTTACGTCGCCGAGGCACCGAAACTCATAGGTTGGAGCATGGTACGAAAGAACAATCCAGTAGTGGCTTGCGTAACTTGCCCTACTGGCATTGAGAAAATAGAGGCCGCGTTGGGCCCGTAGGTCACTCCTCCGGTTAGGGTAGAGCGAGAGTTGCTGTTGCATGCAGTGTATTGAGAAGCCATTGATTTCCTAGACAGGAGATAACACCAAGTTATAGTACCTTGAATCCAAGGGTAACCATAGGGAACCGCGATTTTGTTCGCGAAACACGACACATGAAGTGTGGAGTGGAAAGAAAAAAAGATCTCACCGGGTATGCCAGAATCTGTTTACCGCCAAAAATAGAGACGAACTGGGATGGATCGTCTTGCCTGAATTTAGGGTCAGATACTATTTGGACTTCTCCATCAACCTCTCCGAAAATACCAAGTTGATTTATGGCACTGTATATCAAAGGTTTGGATAGATGCGACCGATATAACAGTATTTATCAGATTCCCCCTCATTTATAAGGGGGTTTTGATTGTGGGGATGCTCTTCCCTGCATGCGCAAGCCTCTGCAGTTAATTACATTACCGCATTGTGATAACCACATTCTCCTTCTCCAGCAGTTCACTTCGTGTCATGTGTTATTTTGTTTTTATGTAGTTGCCCGTGGATTGTATACAAAGACTGGTTTATGTCGTCGCCCGTAGAGCACGAATTAGTCCAAATCCGTATATTTTAGATTTGGGTTTGTTTCATCTAAGGACCGTTAATCTAGTTTAAGATTAAGATCAACTTAAATATATGAGTATTTTGGCTCAATTTATTTTAACTAAGGATACGTTAGTCTAATTTGAGACTAAGATCAACTTAGAAAAATTTTAAGGATCATTTTTATTTCAGATCCAACAACAGAGCATTTGGGCTCAGCTGTAAAAAAACTTTTCAGAGAAACTTAGCAAATTTGGGCTTAATCTGCTCAGTCTTTTTTTGTTCAAAAGTGCTAAGCGCTTATTTGGGCTCTGCTTGTTCAGCCCTCTTTTTTTATGCAAAATTGCTAAGCATTTGTTTGAAGCTTTAGCGCTCATATGGGTGTTATGTGAAGCCTTTAGTTATGGGCGTTGCCCAATCAGTGCTAAACACTTAGTTATTTTGACTGAATATATATATATATATATATATATATATATATATATATAGTGCTAAGCACTTTTTTATATGGTGTCTACGTGAGGAGCACATGCGGCACTGAGCGCTGCCCAGTCAGTACTGAGCACTCAGCCGTTTTGGCTGTATATGAATTTCTAAGCACTTTTGTATGGCGTCCACGTGAGGAGCACGTGAGGCGCTGGGCGCTACCCAATTAGTGCTAAACACTCGTCCGTTTTGGCTGTATATGAAGTGCTAAACACTTTACTCAATGCTCACGTGTATTTCACGTGAGGCGGTGGCCTTTTGTTTTGGGTGCCCACGTGTTTTTCACGTGAGGCACTGGGCGCTGCCCAATCAGTGCTAAGCACTCAGCCATTTTGGCTGCGTATGAAGTGCTAAGTACTTTACACAGCCCTCATGTATATTTCATGTGAGGCGCTGGCCTTCTATTTTAGGCGTCAACGTGTTTTTCATGTGAGGCGCTGATTTCCTTTTGTTTTCAGAATCTGTTGAAGGCGCCCACGTAGGAAGCACGTGCGGCGCTAATATTTTTTCCTTTTTAGAGATTGAATCTATGTTAATGGTAATTTGACAATTAATAGCACCAAGATCTTTGTTTTGAAGATCTGAGATTAGTTTTTCTTCAAAAACTAAGTTCTTATGTCTTTTTCCTTTATAAGAACTAAGATTCTTTTAGGGTTAAATCCTATTTTCTGAGGAATTAAATTCCCATATGATAGTATAACACCCTAGCACTATTATACTATATCTTATTTGGGTTATTTTAATTTTACGACAGAATTCTTGATCATTTTTGCTTTTGGATACGGATAGTACATTTGGTAACTGTGGTTAGTATCCGACCCGACCCGCATGCTTGAAACCCATCACGGTTCAAGATTATATCAAATATTTGCTAGTAGAAAGGATCCATGCACATCTAGATTCTATACACATATATGATATATTTTTGTATCCGCATATCTTTTAATACTACAAATAAAAACCAAATAATATATTTTGATATCCAGCATGACATGTTATCGTACCCCATATCATGTGATTGTATCCATACATCATGTTCATGTCCTAAGTGTTAAAATAGACTCATCTGGATCTCTACGTATATTTACGTAGATCCGTACTTTGGGGTAAGCATTTTTATTGACCGGACATCACATTATGGTTTAAACTTGTACGTATATTCTCCATATTTAAAAACTACATTTTTAGAAGAAACCCGGATATTTTCAGAGCAATTTGATATTAGCTGTATAATCTCAAAATATATATATAATAATATTTTTTAAAACTAACATTTTATATATATATATATATATATATATATATATATATATATATATATATATATATATATATATTATCTTAATCTTTCTCTGTAACTCTCTATCTCTCTCTCTCTCTCTCGTTCTCTGTTCCTCTCCCTCTCTAACTCTTCTCTCTCACTCTAAATAATATATATATATATATATATATAAATAAATAAATATATATATTATATAATAATTTTAACAAAACCCTTACCTTTTCCATCTCTCCCTCATTTCTTTTCTTCTTCTATCGCCGCAAAAAAACCCTAACTGCACCCTCGCCCTCACCTTCGTCATCGCCCCCCTCACCATCACCGCTCCCCTCTCATCCTCGTTAACCTCACCCTCATCACCCTCATCATCTCCGTCATCACCACCTCCTCTTCTTCTCTCCATCCCCGAGAGCCCCTCCACCCACGTCGCCAATCTAGAAACCCTAACCCTCCCCAACCTCATCTCGTGTCCATCCTCACCTCATCGCCCTCATCTTCACCCTTTCTTCTGTCACCACCGCCACCTCCTTACCTCCCTCTCCTTTCCCCGACACCCCAGACCTCCACCATCACCACACCCTACAATCCCTGACCCATAATAACCGACCCAAGAAACCCACAACCGACGTAGCTACCTTCGCCGTCGGCCATCGTCGCCGTCACCTCGCCGCTTCTCCTCTGTCCTCGCCACCCCAGAACCAAAAACCAGCAGCCACCCCAATCTTCTTCATTTCTTTCTTTTCTTGATCTTTTCTTGATTCTCCGATCGGCTCGCCGGAGTTGCACGCATCGCCGACGATCTAGAAGACCCAGTCACCATCATCGTCTAGCCTAGTCACCACGTCACGTCACTGATCAGACAGGTCCAGTCCTACACGTGCAAGTTTGCATCGCGATGTTATTCTGACGTCGAACATAGTATCCGTATCTCGACGTGAGATCCGATCAGACAAGTTTTAAGTTGCAACATGCTATGTTATATTATATCAATATCTATATGAATAAAAATAGTGCAAATGTTTTATTATTCAGCAAATGCTACAGATTTACTGTTTTACGGTATCCGTTCGTATCCGTACTGATAATCGTTTATCTAATTGCATGCCGGAATATCATGATATCATTATACTACTACATCAGTACAACATGTTATCTAGTTTGCATCATACATGATAATGGATGTATAATGGTTATTACAGATAGATACATATGCATCCTGGCATCAGTTGTGTTTACCGTGTTCCGATATTGATTACAGATTCACATTGGGTATCTATTTGGTTAATATGCCTTACATGACATGTTCACGACACACTACCTGACTTGTTACTTGGATCTAGTTGCTAATGCCAACGATCCTGACGTGTTGTCCTAATGGACGTGACTTGTTGTCTGCATAGACGAGAACTATACCTACTTGATCCTGTGTTGGCATTAGATTCATATCGTTAATACCTGACTTGAACATAAACCTGGGGGAAAGGGGAACTTAAGAATGTAACTGAAACGTAACTCAAGAGGATATTATTATTGTTTGCCGTGATTCCGGGCGTTACAGAATAAATCATCATTGTTTGCCGTTTTTCTGGGCGTTACGGAATAAATCATTGTTTGCCGTTTTTTCGGGTGTTACGGAATAAATCATTGTTTGTCGTGTTTCCGGGCGTTACGGAATAAATACTGTTACCGTGATCCCATGGGAAATGAACGGGATATATACTGTTGGGTTAAGATGAGAATTACATTAATTGATTTCAAAGACTTATAGAATAGATAACCTAGGAGCACAGATTTAGGATACACATCACACACCCATACATGCACATAGCTCACTATTTATATCGGTGTTATTTATTTATATTCATGTTTAATTATATCATCATATCCTGGTTATTATGATTATTTTGATGTTATGACGCACTGATGTCTGGGTTTTGCATGGCCCAGTTCCTTTACCTTTATCGCAGGCAGATCAAGAGTATTTTAGCAATCAAGATGAGCAATGAGGAATTGAACGTGTATTATTAGAGATATTTAGTTTATTTATTTCCACGGTTTTATTTCCTTTGATGTGAGCCCATATTGGGACATGATTCAGATATTGTTTATTGGATCTTGAACCGTTTCCGCTTTATGCATTTTCTTGATTTTATTTACTGTGGCAGATGGATATGTACTAGCTAGATTATATTTTTTTACTGTTCTTGATATCCGATAGACAGCCGTAATGTGACTGTGGAGGGATGATTCCTAACCATAATTAGCATGGTTGGCTCTGTCACGTGCCGTAGTTTACGTATCTTGGGAAGCGGGGCGTGACATGATTTGTTTGGTATCAGAGCCCTAATATTTAGGGTTAGTCGGGTTTGGTACTTTTGTAGTTGGGTATTAAACTAAATACAGTAACCAGGAAACCCGGAATTAGGAACAGGTCCTGCCACATTTCTATCTTGCCAGTCTTGAATCTATAGATATCTTGTTTATTGAATCCTATTTACCATTGCTAATCCTCTTCAGTGTCTTAACTACAGAATCATGGCGAGTAGAGACTTGCGATCATACCAGAGGAATGTTGATAACACCGCATTTCTTGGTGTTGTACGTGGTATGCTTGAAACTTTCTGAAAGTTCATTACACCAAAGGTGAACTATGTCTCTTTCATCCGTCTTTCCTAAGCCATCTACTACTACTAAAAGTAGGGGTGCGGCAAACTGAGCTAAATCAGCGGCAGGCCGAGGCTTTTCAGGAGGGTCTGTGGACAGTCCAGCAGTCAGTAGTCGCAGTAGCACCCAGGCCAGCACAGCGTGAGGGCACCGTGGCTTTAGAAAGCTTGGTCCGTCCACATTTACGGGATTGGAGGATCAATTGCCAGCGGAGCAGTGGCTAGTTGACATAGAGAACCTGCTTGTCGCCGTGCAGATTCCAGATAAAAAACGGGTGGATGTAGTACGCATGCAGTTGGTAGATTACGCTCGTAAGTTATGGCTCATAGAGGAGACCCGCCTGACCAAGCCGATCAGTTGGGCAACGTTTTCCTGAAGTTTCTTGGAGAAGTTCATTCTGCAATCTGCTCGAGAGGAAATGGAAGAGAAGTTCATTAGTCTGAAGCAGAATTGCGAATCCGTTGTTGCGCATGCGGCTGAGTGGACTCAGCTCAGTCGATTTGTGGGGCCTTTGGTTGCCAACGAGGCAGATAGGGCATGAAGGTTTATGCATAGCTTGGATGTGGAGATTCAGAGACACCTCATATCTCTGAGATTGACTACCTTCTCACAAATTCTCAAGACAGCCAGGGAGCAGCAGAGTTTATCGGTGAAAGCGAAGGGTACTCAACAGCAAGTCGTCGTAGTGTGGAAGCCGGCGTTCACGCTAAACAGAGCTCCTGTACGCAGAAGCATTCCGGTGAACAAGCGAGACATTGTACCCATGAAGAAGCCTGTTGTATCCGATTAGAAAAGAAGTGTGTTTTGTGGCTACTACCAATGACTAGGTCATTTCCGGAAGGAGTGCCGAATGAGGCTTGGGCAGTGTCTGATTTATGAACCTGCTGATCATCGAATGCATACTTGTCCATCGGGAGTTCAGTTGAAGGGTGATACTCCGAGAGCACAGCAGAAGCAGATTACTCAAGGGCCTAATCAAGCACGGACCTTCACTTTGACAGCCGAGGAGGCCAAAGCTTCAGACGAAATTGTTTCAGGTATCCTACTCGTTTATAATTTTTCCCGCATTGGTATCATTTGATTCAGGTGCATCCTATTGCTTCATGTCGTCCAAGTTTATTGGTGCATACTCTATTCCACACATGGCCCTGTTTAGTTGCTGGGACATACACACTGGGAATGGGAGAATTATATTTAGTAGTGAGTGCAAGGGTTGCTCGATTGTTATTTGCGGATAAGAGTTATTCATGGATTTCTTGGCGATTGATACTGGCAGCTATGATGTTGTCTTGGGAATGGATTTTATTGGCACTTTCTATGCTCACATCGACTGTAGGGCAAAAAAAGTGATTTTTCAGATTTCTGGACATCCGGAGTTCATATTTTTGGGAGGTAGCAGATCTGTCAGACGAGTCAAATTTAGGGGTAGACCGACAAGTACCGTTCTTTCGTCGATGGAAATAAATAAGGAGGAAGCGCCAGCAGTAGTTCGGGAGTTTATAGATGTGTTCGAGGATATCTCGGGTTTACCGCCAAAACAAGATATGGAGTTCGCAATTGATCTTATTCCTGGAGCAGCGCCGATTTCAAAGGCATATTATCTAATGGCACCGGTGGAATTGGAAGAAGTAAAAAAACAAGTTGCCGAATTACTAGAGAAAGGTTGGATTCGCAGCAGCAATTCACCCTGGAGAGCTCCAGTTCTTCTAGTCAAGAAGAAGGATGGCACACGAAGGATGTGCATCGATTATCGAGAATTAAACCGAGTGCTATTAAGAACAAGTACCCAATCTCTCACATCAGCAAATTATTCGATCAACTCAGTGGCGCGTAGGTATTCTCGAAGCTGGATTTGCGATCCGGATATCACCAAGTTCGGATGAAATCAGAAGATATTTGCAAGACAGCGTTCCGAACTCGATATGGGCATTATAAGTACTTAGTGATGCCATTCAGAGTCACAAATGCACCAGCAATATTTATAGACTTGATGAACCGAATCTTTTCACCGTACCTGGACCAGTTCGTAGTAGTGTTTATTGATGACATTCTGGTCTATTCGAGGAGCAAAGAAGAACATGCAGAACACTTGAGAATCGCACTACAAATGTTAAGACAAGAAAAGTTATATGCTAATATGAGCAAGTGCGAGTTTTGGCTCGAAGAAGTGAAGTTCTTAGGTCATATCGTATCCGGAGATGGAATTGCCGTTGACCCTAAAAAGATTGCAGTTGTTCATGATTGGCCAGTTCTAAAGAATGTAGGGGAGATCAGAAGTTTTCTTGGGCTTGCCGGATATTATAGAAGGTTTGTGAGAACTTCACCCGAATAGCAAAACCATTGACCAAGCTAACACGAAAGAAGGTACCGTTCGTATGGACAGAGAAATGTGTGTTAGCTTTTGAAGCGTTGAAGCAAAGATTGACCACCGCTCCTATTTTGACAGTGCCAGACTGTTCCGAAGGGTTGGTTATTCATAGCGAGGCATGTGGGAAAGGCTTGGGATGTGTACTGATGCAGCATGGGAAGGTCATAACTTATACGCCGAGACAATTGAAGGCCTATGAGAAGAACTACCCAACTCATGATTTGGAGCTAGCAGCAGTGATTTTTGCTTTGAAGATTTGGAGACACTACTTATTGGGCGAAAGGGTAAAAATATTTACCGATCATAAAAGCCTAAAGTATGTGTTCACATAGAAAGAGCTCAACATGAGGCAGCATAGATGGTTAGAGCTGATGGCTGACTATGATCTTGATCTAAAATACTATCCGGGGAAAGTTAATGTAGTGCCGGATGCGCTAAGTCGGTTGCCAGCATTACAGATGTTGACTGCACAGAAGGAGATTATAGCTGATCTTCAAAGGTTCGAGTTGGAGATTGTACTACCGAATTCTTCGGGACAGTTGATGCAGTTGCAAATACAGTCGTACTTGATCGATAACATTAAAGCAGCGTAGTTGCACGATCCAATGTTGCAGAAGTTTCGAGAACAAGTAGAAGCGGGACTTCGAACGGACTTGTTAATTCATGAAAATGGTTCGTTACGATATGGGAGCCGTTTATGTGTGCCCAAAGGAGACGTTCGTGAATAAGTCATGAAGGAGGCTCATAGTTCCGCATATTTCGTATATCCGGGAGGCACAAAAATGTACCGAGATTTACGACAACATTTCTGGTGTGAAGGCATGAAAAGAGAGACTGCTCGTTATTTATCGAAGTGCTTGGTGTGTCAGCAGGTCAAGGCTGAACATCAAAGGGTAGTTGGTTTGTCGCAACCACTTCCGATTTCTCAATGGAAGTAGGAATATATAACCATGGATTTCGTGATAGTATTACCATGGAGTCCAAAGGGTAATAATACAGTTTGGGTGATTGTTGATCGATTGACCAAGACAGCTCATTTTATACCGTTTCGAGTTGGTCAGTCAACGAAAGCTTTAGCAGAACGGTACATGCAGGAGATTGTGAGATTGCATGGAGTACCTGTGAGTATCGTTTCCGATCGTGATATCCGATTTTTATCGCACTTTTAGAGGAGTCTATTGGAATGTTTGGGGACTCGTTTGAAATTTAGCACCGCCTATCATCCTTAGACAGATGGCCAGTCTGAAAGAACGATCCAAACTCTTGAAGATATGTTGAGAGCATGCATGTTAGACTTCAAGATTTCATGGGACGATCATTGGCACTTGGTGAAGTTTTCTTATAATAACAGTTTTCAGGCGACTATACAGATGGTTCCATTCGAAGCATTATATGATCGTAAGTGTCGCTCGCCTGTCTGTTAGGACGATGTTGGAGAAAAAAAGATTATTGGGACCTGATCTTATTGTGTAAACGGTGGAGAAAGTCAACGTGATCCAAAATCATATGAAGGCGACACAAGATCGACAGAAAAGTTGGGCTGATACAGGACGAAGACCTCTGGAGTTCGCAGTTGGTGATCTTGTTTTCTTGAAGATATCACCGACCAAAAGAGTGATCCGATTTGGTAGTCGAAACAAGCTTAGTCCTCGATTCGTGGGGGCCTTTCGATATCATCGAGCGTGTTGGAGAGGTCCTTGGCGGATGCTCAACTCCGCAAGTATGTTCGAGATAAGACTCACGTCCTAGATCACTCGGAGCTGAAAGTAAGGGAAGATTGAACATATGAAGAAAGACCAATGGCGATTGTGGATCGACGAGAAAAGGTCTTTAAGAACAAAGTTATCCCTCTAGTACTTGTTTCATGGGGGAATCGTTCGCACAGAGAATCTACTTGGGAACGTGAAGACGAGATCCGACAGAAGTTTCCACAGCTCTTTTCTTAGATCCGTGTTTTCTTGTCTTTTCTTGTTCCGGGAATTTTGAGGACGAAATTCTTTTGTAGTTGGGTATAATGTAACACCCTAGCACTGTTATACTATATCTTATTTGGAGTATTTCAATTTTACGATAGATTTCTTGATTATTATTGCTTTTGGATGCAGATAGTGCATTTGGTAACTCTGGTTAGTATCCGACCCGATCCACATGTTTAAAACCCATCATGATTCAAGATTACATCAAATATTTGCTAGTAAAGAGGATCCATGCACATCTAGATTCTACACACATATATGATATATTTTTGTATCCGCATATCTTTTAATAATACAAATAAAAACCAAATAATCTATTTTGATATCTAGCATAGTATGTTATCGTACCCCATATCATGTGGTTGCATCCATATATCATATTCATATTCTAAGTATTAAAACGGACTCGTTTGGATCGCTACGTATATTTACGTAGATCCGTGCTTGGGGGTATGCATTTTTATTGACCGGATATCGCATTATGGTTTAAAATTGTACATATATTCTCCATATTTAAAAACTAGATTTTTAGAAAACCCCCGGATATTTTCGGAGCAATTTGATATTAGATGTATAATCTCAAAATATATATATAATAATATTTTTAAAAACTAAGAGCGTGTGTCTATATATATATATATATATATATATATATATATATATATATATATATATATAATCTTAATCTCTCTTTGTCTCTCTTTCTACCCTCTGTTCCCTCTCTCTCTCGTTCTCTATTCCTCTCTCTCTATCTCTAAATAATATATATATATATATATATATATATATATATTATAATAATTTTAACAAAACCCTTACCTTTTCTCTCTCTCCCTCATTTCTTTTCTTCTTCTGTCGCTGCGAAAAAACCCCTAACTTCACCCTCGCCCTCACCCTCGTCATCGCTGCCCCTCACCGTCACCGCTCCCCTCTCATCCTCGTCAACCTCATCCTCGTCACCCTCATCACCTCCGTCACCACCACCTCCTCTTCTTCTCTCCATCCCCGAGAACCCCCGCACCCACGTCGCCAACCAAGAAACCCCAACCCTCGCCGACCTCACCTCGTGCTCGTCCTCACCTCCTCGCCCTCATCTTCACCCTCTCCTCCATCACCACCTCCACCTCCTCACCTCCCTCTCCTCTCCCTGACACCCCAGACCTCCACCAGCACCACATCCTATAATCCCCAACCCAGAATAACCGACCCAAGAAACCCACAGCTGACGAAGCCACCTTCACCGTCGGCCATCGTCGCTGTCACTTCACCACTTCTCCTCTGTCCTCGCCACCCCAAAACCCAAAACCAGCAGCCGCTCCATTCTTCTTCATTTCATTCTTTTCTTGATCTTTTCTTGATTCTCTGATCGGCTAGCTGGATTTGCGCCCGTCACCGACAATCCAGACGACCCAGACACCGTCATCGTCCAACCTAGTCACCACGTCACGTCACTGATCAGAAAGATCCAGTCTTGCGCGCATAAGTTTGCATCGCGACGTTATTCCGACATCGGACGTAGCATCCGTATCTCGACGTGAGATCCGATCAGGCAAATTTTAACTTGCAACATGCTATGTTATATTATATCAATATCTATATGAATAAAAATAGTGCATGTATTTTATTATTCAGCAAATATCACAGATTTACAGTTTTACGGTATCCGTTCGTATCCATACTGATAATCTTTTATCTAGTTGCATGCCGGAACATCATGATATCATTATACTACTACATCAGTAAAACATATTATCTAGTTTTCATCATACATGGTAATGGATGTATAATGGTTATTACAGATAGATACATATGCATCCTGGCATCAGTTGTATTTTCCGTGTTCCGATACTGATTACAGTTTCACATAGGATATCTATTTGGTTAATATGCATTACATGACATGTTCACGACATACTGCCTGACTTGTTACTTGGATCTAGTTACTAATACCAACAATCCTGATTTGTTGTCCTGACGGACGTGACTTGTTGTCTACATAGACGAGAACTGTACCTACTTGATCCTATGTTGGTATTAGATTCATATCGTTAATACCTGACTTGAACATAAACCTGGGGGGAAAGGGGAAATCAAGAATATAACCGAAATGTAACTCAAGAGAATATTATTATTGTTTGTTGTGGTTCCGGGCGTTACGGAATAAATCATCATTGTTTGTCGTTTTTCCGGGAGTTACGGAATAAATCATTGTTTGTCGTTTTTCCGGGCGTTATGGAATAAATCATTGTTTGCCGTGTTTCCAGGCGTTACGGAATAAATACTGTTACAGTGGTTCCGTGAGGAATGAACGAGATATATACTGTTGGGTTACGATGAGCATTGTATTAATTGATTTCAAAGACTTATTGAATAGATAACTTAGAAGCAAAGATTTAGGATACACATCACACAGCCATACATACACATAGCTCACTATTTATATTGGTGTTATTTATTTATATTCATGTTTAATTATATCATCAAATCCTGATTATTACGATTATTTTAATGTTATGATGCACCGACGTCTGGGTTTTGTATGGCCCAGTTCCTCTATCTTTATCGTAGGTAGATCAAGAGTATTTTAGCAATCAAGCCGAGCAATGAGGAATTGAACGTGTATTATTAGAGATATTTAGTTTATTTATTTCCGCAGTTTTATTTCCTTTGATGTGATCCCATATTGGGACATGATTCAGATATTGTTTATTGGATCTTGATTCGTTTCTGCTTTATGCATTTTCTTGATTTTATTTACTATGGCAGATAAATATGTACTAGCTAGATTATATTCTTTTATTGTTCTTGATATCCGATAAACAGCCGTAATGTGATTGTGGAGGAATGATTCCTAGCCACAGGTAGCATGGTTGGTTCTGTCACGTGCCGTAGTTTACGTATCTTGGGAAGCGGGGAGTGACAGATATGTTCTTTTCCTTTTTCCTTTCTTTTTTTACCCAGTTCTTTTCTGAATCTTTGATTCTCAAGAACAAGATCTTCCCGATGAGAATTAAATTCTCAACTTGTGAGAGATTTTTCTTGTGGATCTCAGATCCAGACAAAGAACTAAGTTCTTGAAAAGGGTTAAATCCTTGGGTATGCTATGATAGGTGTTCCCCTCCGAACGGCGGCCGAGACGTTAGGGCGTCCGTGCCTGAGGTTCGGGGCAGATGCTATTTGGTTTTATCCGTCTATCTCTCCGAAGATGCCAAGTTGATTTATGGCACCGTGTATCGGAGGTTTAGACGGATGCGGCCGATGTAGCAGACTTCGTCAGATTCCCCCTCAGGATGAGGGGTTTTTTGATTGTGGGGATGCTCTTCCCTGCAGGCGCAAGCCCCTGCAGTTAATTACGCTACCGCATCGCGGTAACAACTTTCTCCTTCTCCAGAATTTCACTTCGTGTCGTGTGTGTTTGTTTTGTTTGTGGTTGCCCGTGGATTGTATACGGAGACTGAGTATTGCCGTCGCCCGTAGGACGTGGATTAGTCCAAATCCGTATTTACTTAGATTTGGGTTTGGTGTTTTTAGTTTAAGGATACGTTAGTCGCGTTGCGGCTAAGATCAACTTAAACATTCGTTAAGGATACGTTAGTCCTGTTTGAGACTAAGATCAACTTAACGTGATCGTTTAGATCCAACAAAAGAGCGTTTGGGCTCTATTGTTCCAGTTTGGGAGATTCATAGTCCAATTTGGGACTAAAGTCTGTTTGGAGGATACGTTAGCCATTTTTGAGGCTAAGATCGACTCAAACGTTTGTTAAGGATACGTTAGTCCAGTTTGAGACTAAGATCAACTTAACGGGACCGTTTAGATCCGACAAAAGAGCATTTGGGCTCTATTGTGCCAGTTTAGGGACGTGGTGGTCCATAGCATTTATGGCCGTCGGGACCCGTCACCTCTCTGACGTCGTTGAAGAATTACAACGATAGGTGTCAGAGGAGTTCAGAGATGTACCCTTGAACCAGAGTTGATTTGGGGTTTTATCATTCATTTAAATGTCTAAGGATGCGCTAGCCGTGTTTGGGGCTAAGATCAACTTAAACGGGACCGTTTAGATCCGGCAAAAGAGCATTTGGAGGCTCTATTGTTCCAGTTTAGGGACGTAGTGGTCCACTTTCCAGTTTAGGGACGTGGTGGTCCATCGCCAGTTTAGGGACATGGTGGTCCAATATTAGTTTAGGGACGTTTCGGTCCGATATTAGTTTAGGGACGTTCCGGTCCGATGTTAGTTTAGGGACGTTTTGGTCCACGAGTTTAAAGACCCCGCAGTCCATATCGATGTGTGGTCGTTGGGACCCGTCACCTCTTCGACGTCGTTGAGGAATTACAACGACGGATGTCAAAGGAGTTCGGAGATGTACCCTCGAACCGGATGTAAATTGATTTAGAAGAGCAATTTTGCTCAGTCAATTTAATTTAAGGACTTATGGCCAAAATTGGGCTAAATCCAGTTGAAATGTTTAACATTTTATTTGCTTTTGCATTGCATTTCTTTTTTTATTTTTATTTGGGCCTTGCCCAGAAAGGATGCAGATCATCAATTTGTTTTGGGCTCTGCCCTTTTAGGAATGATGCAAGGCATCAATTTTATTTGGGCTCTGCCCTTGTATAAAGGATGTAAAGCATCAATTTATTTGGGCTCTGCCCATTTATTGCCTTGCAATTTATTTTGGCCTGTCAGGTCATTTTGGTTTGGGCCTTGCCCTTTAGAAAATGCATTGCATTTATCAAGCGCTTTGCGCCAATCAAAAAGCACAACAGTGCAAATTTATAAGTGCAAAGCACTATTAATTTGAGAATCTTTTAGATTCAAGAACAATGGTTCATAAAAGAAGTGCAAAGCACTATTTGATTTCTTGATCTAATTTAGATCAAAGAATAACAAGTTTTTTCCTTTTTATTTCAAGAACCAAAGGTTCATAAAAGTGCAAAGCACTATTAATTTAAGAACCTTTTAGGTTCAAGAACCGATGGTTCATAAAACAAGTGCAAGGCACTATTTTTTAGATCTAAGAAAAAACAAGTTTTTCTTGTTTTTCTTATCTTAGAGAACCAAAGGTTCATAACAAGTGCAAGGCACTATTTTTATTTAAATCTAAGAAAAAACAAATTCTTCTTGTTTTTCTTATATCAGAGAACCAAAGGTTCATAGCAAGTGCAAGGCACTATTTTTATTTATATCTAAGAAAAAACAAATTCTTCTTGTTTTTCTTATATCAGAGAACCAAAGGTTCATAGCAAGTGCAAGGCACTATTTTTATTATTTTTATTTATTTATTTATTTATTTATTGAAGATCACTGATCTTGTTTTCTAGATCAATGATCTATTCTTTGAGAGAATTTTCTCTTATCTCAAAGGTTTTTACCTTCTTTTTCTTTGAGCTTTTCTCAGAATTCTCTCTCTGTTTGAAGCTCTTGGCTTTTTTCCAAGCAAAAAATGTTCTCATGTGGTGCGCACGTGCGTTGCACGTGGTGCCGTATGGCGGGCACACGTGCGTTGCACGTGGCGCACATGCGTATTATGAGGAGAAGCAAAGCTTCTATCTTGGAGAACTAAGCTCCTTTGGAGAACTAAGCTCCTTTGAGTATTGAATCCTTTGAGGATTTAACTCTACCTTTCTAAGAGGTATCCCCTCTTATTTATATGGGAGTGGTAGAGGAGCCATCTCTCCTTTTCCCGATGTGGGACTAAAAAATGCATTCCCCATGTAGTAGAGCATTACTTTAGGTTACACGTGCATAACACATTTGCTCATAACTTTTGATCCCGAATGAATTATGAGGCCCATAATATATCAAATCGAAGGTCTTTTCGAGATGCTTTCAATATCATCAGAATTTAGCCATTTCTCATTCCGGAGTTTGTCAAAATACAGTTCGGAAAATACTGGTTCGCATCGTCTTCCTTATATCACATGTGCATAGACATTTGCTCATAACTTTTGATCCCGGATGAATTATGAGGCCCATAATATATCAAATCGAAGGTCTTTTCGAGATGCTTTCAATATCATCATAATTTAGCCATTTCTCATTCCGGAGTTTGTCAAAATACAGCTCGGAAAATACTCGTTCGCATCGTCTTCCTTATATCACATGTGCATAGACATTTGCTCATAACTTTTGATCCCGGATGAATTATGAGGCCCATAATATATCAAATCGAAGGTTTTTTCGAGATGCTTTCAATACCATCATAATTTAACAGTTCTTCATTGGGGAGTTTATCAAAATACAGGCCGGAAGATACTGGTCCGCATTTTCTTAAGCGTATCGCTGCCATTTGATACCTTGGACTCTTTTGCGCAGAAATTTTTGGCGGGAACAAATGCCTCCCACTACTTTGCCCACGTAAGTATGTACGTGGGTGAAGTAGTGCAGAGTTATGCAGAGTTATGCATGGCGTATGACCAGTTTTGGGTTGATGTATCACTTTCAGAATCTTGATCTAAGAAGATAACGAGCGGACACAAGCGTCGTCATTTATCATTGACTCAAATCTCAACTCTTAAGGGATATAGTTCCAACCCTTAACTCCATGAGCCGCATCCTTCTATTTCTTTTTTTTTGTCTCACTCTGGCGTGGAGTAGTTCATACGCTTATGAGTAAGTTCTCCATTTCAGTGGCATGTAGCTTTGGCAAGTGTGGCCCATAGATGGTCGACCCATCTTGACTTCTTTGCAGGGCAGTGATGGCTTAGGAGACAGGGGTAGGATCTGCCACCTAAGGCTTTTCAACTTTACGAGCCGTGAGGGTCTCATAAAGACTTTTCTCCCTACGAGTCGTGAGGATCTCGTAGGTGTATTTTCTCCTTGGGAATCGTGAGGATTCCTAAGTGTGTTTTCTCTTATAAGTCGTAAGGATCCTATAAGAGAGTTTTCCCTCTTACGAGTCGAAAGGACCCGTAAGCGGTTGTTTCCCTCCTTATCGAGATTCGACTTTGGAGAGTGTGACCCGTGGATAGTATGCAAGAGACCGTTTTGGGCCGACTTGCAGGGTCCCGGTGCTTAGGAAACAGGTTTTTTTAATCGCTACTGCCTAAGGCTTTATCTCACGAGTCGAGACGCATCGAGAAAATCTCGCAAAGACATCAATTTCCTCACGAGTCGAAACGGATCGAGCAGATCTCGCAAGAACATCTTAACGTCGCATTTAACCTCTGCTCTTTACGACAGAAGCCCGTTAAGGTTGGTGGTACTTAGGGTTTTGGTCATCGTACCGTCGCATAAGCTGATATAGTCCTCGATAGGCAATCGTGCTGTTCGAGTAGCCCTGCGACTGCCGTGTCTCTGATCCCTTCGGGGGTTGGACAAGACGTCTTCAAGCAATCCTCCTTGGCAGTTTGACCGTCAGAAGAGCAAGCGCTAGGAATTTGCCATGCCGCTTTTTACTTGAGGTTAGGCTCATTTTGGAGAGCCCCGATGAGTCATAACCACTCCGCGCTGGTGTGGGGATGATCTCCGATAGTCTTTCGGGCTTTATATGAGTTGCCGTTAAGACCCTGAAGCTAGGAATTTGGCCTTTGCTTCGTTTGCTGGCATTGCGTCTGCTGTATCGAGACGAATGTTGCGGTGGGAACTAGGGATTTTGCCGTGGCTCCGTTTGTTTGATGACGTTACGTCTGCTGTGTCGAGACGAACGTTGGGGTGACATCTCGTCTGCTGTATCGAGACGGACGTCGAAGTGGTGACCACTCCACACTGGTGCGAGATGATCTCCGATTGTCTTTCCGGTTTTATATGACTTGCCGTTAAGACCCTGAAGCTAGGAATTTAGCCTTCGCTTCGTTTGCTGGCATTGCGTCCTCTGTATCGAGACGAATGTCGTGGTTGTCTCTAGGTTACTGGTGAACCGTCGAGGTTTGGAACTAGGGATTTTGCCGTGGCTCCATTTGTTTAATGACGTTGCGTCTGCTGTGTCGAGACGAACATTGGGGTGACATCTCGTCTATTGTATCGAGACGGACGTCGAAGTAGTGACCACTCTGTGCTGGTGCAAGATGATCTCCGGTTGTCTTTCCGGTTTTATATGAGTTACCGTCAAGACGTCGAAGCTAGGAATGTGGCCTTCGCTTCGTTTGCTTTGGTGTGTCCAAATCCTGTTGGAGGACGAACGCTGGGGTTAACATTTCGTCTGCTGTATCGAGACGAACGTCAAGGTGGTGACCACTCTGTGCTGATGCGAGATGATCTCCGATTGTCTTTCCGGTTTTATGTGAGTTACCGTAAAGACATTGAAGCTAGGAATGTGGCCTTCGCTTCATTTGCCTTGTCATGTCTGAATCCCTGCTGGAGGAAGAACGCTGGGGTCGACATCTCGTCTGCTGTATCGAGACGGATGTCGAGGTGGTGACCACTCTGTGCTGGTGCGAGATGATCTCCGATTGTCTTTCCGGTTTTATGTGAGTTACCGTAAAGACGTTGAAGCTAGGAATTTGGCCTTCGCTTCGTTTGCTTTGGCGCGTCCGAATCCTGTTGGGGGAAGAACGCTGGGGTTGACATTTCGTCTGCTGTATCGAGACGAACGTCAAGGTGGTGACCACTCTGTGCTAATGCGAGATGGTCTCCTATTGTCTTTCCGGTTTTATGTGAGTTACCGTAAAGACGTTGAAGCTAGGAATGTGGCCTTCGATTCGTTTGCTTTGGCGCGTCCGAATCCTGTTGGGGGAAGAACACTGGGGTTGACATTTCGTCTGCTGTATCGAGACGAACGTCAAGGTGGTGACCACTCTGTGCTGATGCGAGATGGTCTCCTATTGTCTTTCCGGTTTTATGTGAGTTACCGTAAAGACGTTGAAGCTAGGAATGTGGCCTTCGCTTCATTTGCTTACACTGCGTCTGGTGTATTGAGACGAATGCTGAGGTGGAGCTGGGATTTTGCCAGCACTCCACTTTGTTTCGACCATGGGGTCTTTTGTTAACTTTGCATGTACACCCCGCTGGGCTGTGAAGGAACGCCGTTGTTGACATTGCGTCTTTTGTAACGAGACGAATGCTAAGGTGGAGTTGGGATTTTGCCGTTACTCCGCTTTGTTTCGACCGTGAGGTCTTTTGTTGACGTTGCATCTGCCTCCAGCTGGACTGCGGAGGAACGCTGTTGTTGACATTGCGTCTACTGTATCGAGACGAATGCTGAGGTGAAGCTAGGATTTTTGCCATCGCTCCGCTTGATGGTGTAACATCTGTGTCCTGTTGGAATGAGGAGGCACACCGTTGTTGGTCTCCAGGCTGTAGACGTGGCCATTGAGATTTGGAACTAGGGACTTTGTCATGGTTCCATTTCGTTGCGATTCTGAGGTCAGTTGTTGACGTCATGTCTGCATCTGGTTGGAGTAAGGAGAAACGCCGTTGGTGGTCTCTAAGTTGTCGATGTTGACGTCGAGACCCTGAAGCTCGGGATCTTCATTTGCTTCATTTGTTGACATCGTGTCTGTAATATTGCGATAAATGTCGAGATTTTCTCTAGGTTGTCTATGAACCGTCGAGATTTGGCTTCGCTTTCTGATGGAGCCTGTTGGGAAGGTATGGTTCCCTCTTTATCTGCGCCCCTGGATTGTATACAGGGATCGATGTGATTTCACCTGTAGGGCAAAAAGTTTCATTCTTTCATTTTTTTTATTCTTTCCGCGATGCTCTATCATTTCAGCTTTTTATATCGCGAAAATCGCGATTGCCCAATCATTTCGGCTATTTTTCGCGGTGCCCAATCATTTCGGCTATTTTTTCTTTTTACTCGTTGTTTTTTATTGCGAGTTGCCCAATCATTTCGACTGTTTATTTTATTTTTACTCGCTGTTTTTTTATTGCGAGTTGCCCAATCATTTCGGCTATTTTTCTTTTTACTCGTGCATACATTTTTACTTGCTGATTTTGTTTGCAAGTTGCCCCATCATTTTGGCTATTTCGTATGCATTTTTTTTTGGCTCGCTGATTTTTTTTTTTTTTTTTGCGAGTAGGGGATTGGGGATCTGATACCAATCTTGGCATCAGCATCGCTGCGACTGGAATATTGCCAGGAGCGAATCATCATTTGCCGTGAAAGGACTCGGAATTTGATACCGGTCTAGGCATCAGCATCGTTGCAACTGGGATATTGTCAGGAGCGAATCATCATCTGCCATGAAAGGACTTGGAATTTGATACCAATTTAGACATCAACATCGCTACAACTGGAATATTGCCAGGAGCGAATCATCATCTGCCATGAAAGGACTTGGAATTTGATACCGATTTAGGCATCAGCATCGCTGCAACTGGAATATTGCCAGGAGCGAATCATCATTTTCCGTAAAAGGACTTGGAATTTGATACCGGTCTAGGCATCAGCATCGCTGCAACTGGGATATTGCCAGGAGCGAATCATCATTTGCCTCTGTCGATGTTGAACAAAGGTGGCTTAGTAAACAGGGTTAAGGGTCCTGTCGGCTAAGGCTTTTGACTTCATGAGCCGTAAGGGTCTCACAAAGGTATTTCTCCCTACAAGTCGTGAGGATCTTGTAGGTGTGTTTTCTCCTTGGGAATCGTGAGGATTCCTAAGTATATGTTCTCTTATAAGTCGTAAGGATCTTACAAGAGTGTTATCTCCTTATGAGTCGAGAGGACTCACAAGGGTTGTTCACCGTGTGGACATATCCCCAGTCACGGATGGGACTTGGTTAGGGAAATGTTTATTCGCACCCGTGGATTGTATACAAGGGTCAATATCGGACCACTTGTAGGGCAATGTCGAAAGTTATGGGGGTTGCTTAAGCACAGATTTAGGCCTCTGTAACTTAAGACTTTCAAATCTTATGAGCCGTAAGGGTCCCACAAGAGAGTTCTCCTTACGAGTCGTGAGGATCTCGCAAGTGTATTTTCTCCTTAGGAATCGTGGGGATCCCTAAGTGTGTTGTTCCTTTGTGAGTCGTAAGGATCTCACGCAGGTGGTTTCTCCTTACAGGGTCGAGAGGACCCTATAAGTGTTTCTCAACGAGGTTGCGCCCTTTCGGGTTTTCACAAACACTCCCCGGTAGTCCTGCTGTTTTTACTCACGGAGCCCTTTCGGGTTTTCATCCGTGCCCATTTTGCTTGTGGACATACCGTTTTTTTTTTATTCTCTTTTTTTTCTTTTTTTTTCTTTTTCCTTTTTTTTTTAAACGAGGTCGTGCCCTTTCGGGTTTTCACGAACACTCGCCGGTAGCCCTGCTGTTTTTGCTCACGGAGCCCCTTCGGGTTTTCATCCGTGCCCATTTTGCTTGTGGACATACCGTTATTATTATTTTTTATTTTTATTTTTATTTTTTAACGTCGGCCTGAAGATGCTGCGGGTTGGGAGTAGTTTAACGACGTTTCGGTCATTTGCAAGTTTTAGGACATTGCGGTCCGCCGTTAGTTTAAGGACATCTCGGTCCGTTGTTAGTTTAAGGACGTTTCGGTCCGTTATCCAGTTTTAGGACGTAGTGGTCCGTTAGGCTTTCTCTATGAATAAGCATGATGCCCCCGGCGTGTCCATATTTTTCGGAGCATGCGGTTGTGGCGGGTTCACCTTCCAAATTTCGGACAACGGGAATTTGCCCTGTTGGTATTGGTCTTCAACCCAGTTCTTGAAGACGTAGCAATCCTCGATCAGATGACCTACCGTTTGGTGGTAAGGGCAATAATTAGGATTATTAATATCGCCTGGCCACAACGGACGTTTTGGACTCGGCAGATTGATGAGTCTGTCACACACTGCCAGCTCGAACAGTCCCCTTGTTTTATCTTGCGGAAACGAGTAAGGACGTTTCAACTTTTCCTGGAGGGATTGCCGCTTATTGCTTTGGCAAGCAACCGGTCTAGGGTCACCTGATTGTTGGTGAGTGCTGGCGACGAGGGCCTTTTTTCCTTTTCTTTTATCCTTTTTGTGCGATCCTTTGTTTACGGGGCCGAGATTTTTTTCGAGTAGCATGCGATTGCACGGCTGAACATTCTCGCAGCTTCTCAATTCCTTTATTTTTGAAATAGATTCCCCGAGGGAAGAGTTGGGGGTAGCTTCTTCGTCAGAGTCGCTTCCAAAGGTGATAATTTGTGATCCCTTGAAGTCGGCTATATGACAGTCGGCGGTGGCTCTTTTGCGCTCATCTATCGCATTTTTCCGATGTCCACAAGCTTCACACTTTGTCCTGTCGAAGTGTCGCTTTTGAGCGACATACCCTTGCCACCAACAGTTAAAAGATTCGCAGTCTTCGGTAGGATGTATGATCTTCTGATGATATAAACAGAAGTTAGGGTGCATCTCTACCTCAGAGAAAGGATTTTCTTCGGAGGGCGGTAGCTTCATTCCTACTGATAGAGCTTTGGCGAACCGTTTCCTCGTCTTGAATTTGTTTTTACCTGCAGTGTATGGCTTTTGATTTGACGGGAATACCTTGGTTCTTTCCAGTATGGCCATTTTATGCTCTTGATTGGCTTTTGCTTTCAGACGAATTTCATTTAGGACGGCATCGATCAACTTGTCTGACGGCCGCGGAATTCCTGTTTCAGGGTTCGCCATTGATTTCTCAGCGCGAGGATCCTCTTTATTATCTGTCAATGAATGAGAAATCACATGACAAGTCGCTACGTAGTCTTCGGACTCATCCGATAAGTTTTCTCCATCGTTTTCATCCTCGACGAAAGAACAAGTTGCCCCCGGCGTGTCCATCTTCTTTGGAGAGTGCGGCTGTGGGGGGTTTACCTTCCAGCTTTCAGACAGCGTGAATTTGCCTTGCAGGTATTGATCCTCAATCCATCCCTTAAAGACGAAACAATCCTCAATCGGGTGACTTACCGTTTGGTGGTAAGGGCAATAATTGGGATTATTAAGATCGCCTGGCTGCGACAGACGCTTCGGACTCGGTAGATTGATGAGTCTGTTACGCACTGCCAGCTCAAACAGTCTTCTCGTTTTATTCTGAGGAAACGAGTAAGGACGTCCTAGCCTCTCTTCGAGGGATGGGCGTGGACGCACGTTGTTTTGGCGAGCGACCGGCTTTGAGTTGCTCGACTGTTGCTGAGCGTTGGCAACGATGATCGTTTTTCCTTTCTCATTTCGGGGATCGGGTCTTGGAGGAGACGGTCTATGGCCCATCTGGTCCATTTGGGCTAATTTGTCGATCAAGGCCTGGAAGGTGGTCGGCCTGAAGAACATCATGAATTGTGAGATGGTCGCCTGCGGATCGAGAGTACCCACAAACATGCCTACCGCAGGTGCCTCTTCTATGCGTTGTTCGCATTTCGACCATAGGTTTCGCCATCGTGTTGCGTATTGGACCCATGTTTCGCTTGGCCTTATCCTGGCATTTATCAGTGCTGTTATCGGAGTGCGTTCACTAGCACTCGCGAATCTTTGTGTAAACAGCAGCTCCATCTCTGCAAATGTTTTGATAGAGTCGTTAGGCAGCTCCGAATACCATTCAAAGGCTGTTTCTGCTAAGCTGCCGACGAATTGACGTAGCAACAATTTGTCATCGCCTCCAGTATTGCCGCATAAGGCCCTGAATTGAGCGATATGCTGATGCGGATTCCCTGTCCCTTTATATACGTAGAATTTAGGGATCGTATATCCTGGCGGGTAATTGATTTGGTCATACCAGCTCGGATACGGTCGTCCGGTTCTAACAATTTGCCCAGCCGCTTCATTCGCCTGATGAACCCGGATCTGCTGAGCTATATATTCGTCTAGGTCGACTTTGGAGATTGCCTCCTCCTTGGCTGTTGATAGAGCCGGTGGAGGATTTGACGTTTCTTCCCTGTCGTTTTCAAGGACGATCGGAGGATCTTCAGCAGGAGGGTCCGGCTGTAACATCATCCCTACCATATCTTTGAAGAGGAGCGCCATCTGTTTTATGTTAGCCGCCTGCTCTGCAGCTTCTTTGTCCTTCTTTTCGAGGACTCTGCGTAAAAAGTCAGCGTCGGTTTCTTGTTCTTGACGCTCATCCGAAGACGTTTCAGAGCTTTCTTTTGGCTCAGTGAGTGTAGCCATTGTATTCATCATTTCCTGAAGCTTTTGTTGTTGCTCCTGGGCTTTCGTCACGGATCGGGTGAGCGGTCGGTGGCCCGTAGAAGTGCGGCTTTCCTCCTTTCTAGAAGCCATATAAACAGTGTGCACCACCATGCCCCCAGACTTGGGGCGTTTGTGTTCGGTGTCTTTGCGATTTGCCGAAGACACAGGGGCTTTTTGCGGCCTCCTTTTTTGAGTGATTGGAGTTAAGGGAACCGTTGTAGTGGGCACCCGAGTAGCTTTTGTTTCTTGTGGTTTGACAGAGTAATCCTTCCCCTGCAGAACCTTCATCTTTTTCTGTCGTCGGAGGCAGTCTCGATCGATCACCGACTCTTGGACCTGTCGCCAGACTTTGTAAATTTTAGAGGACAGCCGTTGAGGGGGCTGCTCTAACTTCTTCTCTGGAGTATTCTCCACAGGTGAAGGAGTTCGTTTCAACATCGCAGTAGGAGAGTTTCTGCGCACCTTGTTGAGCAGTTCAAAGCTGTTCTTGGTTGGAACAGCAGCATCGATCCTCACCATCGGAGTTGGAGGAGTAAGTCCAGAGGGGGAGTTGCCCCCAGCCTTCCTCACTCGGCGCCAGTAACGACGTCGGGCATGTCGTGCTGATGGAGTTGTTTCAGCTATAGGGGTGACCTCCTCATGCCCCCTGTGTTGGTCAGAATATACCGGTACCAGCTTTTTAAAGATCGACGTCCGTTGAACGGGGACGGCCAACCTGTCAGAAGCGGGCTTCCGAACATGGGAAGCAACCTTGGTGATTTTGCCAGGAACGGGAGTTGGAATGGCTATCCGCTTCGGAATAACGCCTTCTGGTATGGCAGGCTTCTTCATGGGCCCGATGGAGCTCTGGCTTAATCCATTAAAACCTGAAGCAGTGGAGTTGGGCGACCTATTGAAAGGGGTCGCCGCAGTGGTAAGTCAATCGAAGACCGACTTCTTTGGAGCTTCTTGCAATGTCATTGGGGCGTTGAAGCTCATTGATGGGAGCATGGTCCCAAAAAATAGTCCAGTCGTGGCTTGAACCACCTGCTCCACCGGCATTTTGAAAAGGGAGGCCGCTTGGGGCCCATAAGTCACTCCTCCAGCAATGACGGAGCGAGAGTTATCGCTGCGGACGATGCAGTTCGAAGCCATTGATCTTCTGTTTTCTGCACGGAGCAAGACACCAAATCTTAGTACCTTGAATCCACAGGCAATCACAGCAAACCGCGATTTGTTCGCGAACACGACACACGAAGTGTGGAGTGGAAAGAGGAAGAGGTCCCACCGGGCGTGCCAGAATCTGTTCCCCTCCGAACGGCGGCCGAGACGTTAGGGCGTCCGTGCCTGAGGTTCGGGGCAGATGCTATTTGGTTTTATCCGTCTATCTCTTCGAAGATGCCAAGTTGATTTATGGCACCGTGTATCGGAGGTTTAGACGGATGCGGCCGATGTAGCAGACTTCGTCAGATTCCCCCTCAGGGTGAGGGGTTTTTTGATTGTGGGGACGCTCTTCCCTGCAGGCGCAAGCCCCTGCAGTTAATTACGCTACCGCATCGCGGTAACAACTTTCTCCTTCTCCAGAATTTCACTTCGTGTCGTGTGTGTTTGTTTTGTTTGTGGTTGCCCGTGGATTGTATACGGAGACTGAGTAATGCCGTCGCCCGTAGGACGTGGATTAGTCCAAATCCGTATTTACTTAGATTTGGGTTTGGTGTTTTTAGTTTAAGGATACGTTAGTCGCGTTGCGGCTAAGATCAACTTAAACATTCGTTAAGGATACGTTAGTCCTGTTTGAGACTAAGATCAACTTAACGTGATCGTTTAGATCCGACAAAAGAGCGTTTGGGCTCTATTGTTCCAGTTTGGGAGATTCATAGTCCAATTTGGGACTAAAGTCTGTTTGGAGGATACGTTAGCCATTTTTGAGGCTAAGATCGACTCAAACGTTTGTTAAGGATACGTTAGTCCAGTTTGAGACTAAGATCAACTTAACGGGACCGTTTAGATCCGACAAAAGAGCATTTGGGCTCTATTGTGCCAGTTTAGGGACGTGGTGGTCCATAGCATTTATGGCCGTCGGGACCCGTCACCTCTCTGACGTCGTTGAAGAATTACAACGATAGGTGTCAGAGGAGTTCAGAGATGTACCCTTGAACCAGAGTTGATTTGGGGTTTTATCATTCATTTAAATGTCTAAGGATGCGCTAGCCGTGTTTGGGGCTAAGATCAACTTAAACGGGACCGTTTAGATCCGGCAAAAGAGCATTTGGAGGCTCTATTGTTCCAGTTTAGGAACGTAGTGGTCCACTTTCCAGTTTAGGGACGTGGTGGTCCATCGCCAGTTTAGGGACATGGTGGTCCAATATTAGTTTAGGGACGTTTCGGTCCGATATTAGTTTAGGGACATTCCGGTCCGATGTTAGTTTAGGGACGTTCTGGTCCGATGTTAGTTTATGGACATTTCGGTCCACGAGTTTAAAGACCCCGCAGTCCATATCGATGTGTGGTCGTTGGGACCCGTCACCTCTTTGACGTCGTTGAGGAATTACAACGACGGATGTCAAAGGAGTTCGGAGATGTACCCTCGAACCGGATGTAAATTGATTTAGAAGAGCAATTTTGCTCAGTCAATTTAATTTAAGGACTTATGGCCAAAATTGGGCTAAGTCCAGTTGAAATGTTCAACATTTTATTTGCTTTTGCATTGCATTTCTTTTTTTATTTTTATTTGGGCCTTGCCCAGAAAGGATGCAGAGCATCAATTTGTTTTGGGCTCTGCCCTTTTAGGAATGATGCAAGGCATCAATTTTATTTGGGCTCTGCCCTTGTATAAAGGATGCAAAGCATCAATTTATTTGGGCTCTGCCCATTTATTGCCTTGCAATTTATTTTGGCCTGTCAGGTCATTTTGGTTTGGGCCTTGCCCTTTAGAAAATGCATTGTATTTATCAAGCGCTTTGCGCCAATCAAAAAGCACAACAGTGCAAATTTATAAGTGCAAAGCACTATTAATTTGAGAATCTTTTAGATTCAAGAACCAATGGTTCATAAAAGAAGTGCAAAGCACTATTTGATTTCTTGATCTAATTTAGATCAAAGAATAACAAGTTTTTTCCTTTTTATTTCAAGAACCAAAGGTTCATAAAAGTGCAAAGCACTATTAATTTAAGAACCTTTTAGGTTCAAGAACCGATGGTTCATAAAACAAGTGCAAGGCACTATTTTTTAGATCTAAGAAAAAACAAGTTTTTCTTGTTTTTCTTATCTTAGAGAACCAAAGGTTCATAACAAGTGCAAGGCACTATTTTTATTTAGATCTAAGAAAAAACAAATTCTTCTTGTTTTTCTTATATCAGAGAACCAAAGGTTCATAGCAAGTGCAAGGCACTATTTTTATTTAGATCTAAGAAAAAACAAATTCTTCTTGTTTTTCTTATATCAGAGAACCAAAGGTTCATAGCAAGTGCAAGGCACTATTTTTATTATTTTTATTTATTTATTTATTTATTTATTGAAGATCACTGATCTTGTTTTCTAGATCAATGATCTATTCTTTGAGAGAATTTTCTCTTATCTCAAAGGTTTTTACCTTCTTTTTCTTTGAGCTTTTTTCAGAATTCTCTCTCTGTTTGAAGCTCTTGGCTTTTTTCCAAGCAAAAAAAGTTCTCATGTGGTGCGCACGTGCGTTGCACGTGGTGCCGTATGGCGGGCACACGTGCGTTGCACGTGGCGCACATGCGCATTATGAGGAGAAGCAAAGCTTCTATCTTGGAGAACTAAGCTCCTTTGGAGAACTAAGCTCCTTTGAGTATTGAATCCTTTGAGAATTTAACTCTACCTTTCTAAGAGGTATCCCCTCTTATTTATATGGGAGTGGTAGAGGAGCCATCTCTCCTTTTCCCGATGTGGGACTAAAAAATGCATTCCCCATGTAGTAGAGCATTACTTTAGGTTACACGTGCATAACACATTTGCTCATAACTTTTGATCCCGAATGAATTATGAGGCCCATAATATATCAAATCGAAGGTCTTTTCGAGATGCTTTCAATATCATCAGAATTTAGCCATTTCTCATTCCGGAGTTTGTCAAAATACAGCTCGGAAAATACTGGTTCGCATCGTCTTCCTTATATCATATGTGCATAGACATTTGCTCATAACTTTTGATCCCGGATGAATTATGAGGCCCATAATATATCAAATCGAAGGTCTTTTCGAGATGCTTTCAATATCATCAGAATTTAGCCATTTCTCATTCCGGAGTTTGTCAAAATACTGCTCGGAAAATACTGGTTCGCATCGTCTTCCTTATATCACATGTGCATAGACATTTGCTCATAACTTTTGATCCCGGATAAATTATGAGGCCCATAATATATCAAATCGAAGGTTTTTTCGAGATGCTTTCAATACCATCATAATTTAACAGTTCTTCATTGGGGAGTTTATCAAAATACAGGCCGGAAGATACTGGTCCGCATTTTCTTAAGCGTATCGCTGCCATTTGATACCTTGGACTCTTTTGCGCAGGAATTTTTGGCGGGAACAATAGGTAAAGGAGAAGTTTTGATTTCTGTGGTTTCTTTACCTAGGGTTTGAGAGGAAAAAGATTTTCTTCTCTATTGAGAATTAAATTCTCTGTTGCTTTTGAGAGCCTTCTCTATTTTTTGCAGAAGCTTATGTAGAGGTTCCTTCTATATGTCTGTGTGTTGAGACTTGTAGTCTCGGATCTTTTATATAGTGGAGGCAAATTGTTAATTAGTTTTTGAGAAAATCACTTATTGAGAGATTCCAATTGATTTAATTGGCCTCAAAATTTGTTTGGGGAATTTTGCACACCGTTGGATTTTTGATCCAAGGATTTCTGTTTTACAGAACGTCTTCTTGTTTTTAACAGAATTAGGAAAATATTTTTCTCATATACAGAATTTTATTTTGTCAAACGGTGATTTTTAATCACCATTTGATTTTTAATCCAAGGGCACTCTGTTATATAGAGCACGTTTTTTTTTGTTTAGAAAGATATAGGGAAATATTTTTCCCATCTCATTGGATTTTTGATCCAACAATTTTCTGTTCATTTAGAAAGATTAAGGAAATATTTTCCCTTAATAGAATTTTATTCTATTATTTGATGATTTATTATCATCATGGGATCTTTGATTCAACTGCTATGTTTAACAGAGAGTATCCTAATTTTTAGAGAATATCCCAATGTAGAATTTCATTCTACTTGATTTTACTTGGGCGCCGGCGCTCACGTGTTATGCACGTGGACGCCACTTAAGAATTTAATTCTTATTTATGATAGGCGCTCATGTGCTTTGCACATTGACGTCCACGTGAGCTTCACGTGCGGTGCCATCATAGGATTCAACCCTAAGGGGTTGGCGCTGGTGCTGGCGCCCTCATGGGGGCACGTGAGGCCCTGCCTCATTAAATTTTAAAAGAGCTTGGCTCTTTTGATATGTTTAAATATTGGGGGAACAGTTCTATGCAGATTTCATTTGGAAATCTTAAAATAGAATTAAATATTTTTAACCTAGAAAGCCAACAAAGCGTCATGCATGATCAGAATCGTGAAGTCCTTTTAATTCAAGAAGTTTCTCACGATGAGATAGGTAATTTTGGATATGGTGGGTTGAAAGAGCTAAAAAAACATATAGAGAGGATGTATATAATAGTGATGACGATGAGAGTGATTCTTTATTTGTTGATACACATGATCAATTTAATGATACTTCTCCTAGTCTTCATCAACAACTTAATACGGTAATGTCTTGAAATATGTTTCTTGAAAACCAAATTTGTTGTTAGAAAAATAAAAAAAGTAATTGACTTCTTTTAATGAATCTTTGGGGAAAAAAAAGGAGAACTTGATTTTATCTTGCAATTCTGAAAGAAAAAAATAATAGTTTGATTGAAAATTTTACTAGCGAAAATGATGTTTTGATTGATAGATTAGAAAAAGAGAAAAATGATTTTCTTTCCCAAATTGATAAATTATAGTAGGAGAAAATTGAATTTCTTTTAATGCTTGATATTCAATCAAATAATACTTTACAAATTGAAAATAAAGATTTAATTTTGTCATGGAATGTTTTGAGAAATAATCATGAAAAGTTGGTTTCAACTTTTAAAAGCTAAATTGATTCTTTAAATTTATCTTATAATTCTCAAGATGCATTGATAAAGGAAAAGATTGATCCTTTCATAAACAAAAGGAAAAACTTTTTAAATAAAAATGATTTTGATTTTAAAACTTTAAATTTTCAAAAACCCTTTTCATTTAAGTTTGTCAGCCGCTATTATAAACATAAATCTAGTTCCATGGGTATATCTAATCACACTTGTCACTATTGTGATGCACATGGTCACTTTATATATTCTTGTAAGTTAAAAAGAAATATATCTTTATATCCCAATTTGATATGGGAACCTAAAACTAACCCCCATAAACCTAAGAAAGTTTGGGTACCAAAATGTACACCCACATCTTCTTTTGTAGGAATTGAGAATTTAAAACCGGGAAGATTTCGGAAAAGATAAGCATAACTATGCGGGTATAACAAGGTACGCAATCTAACACAATGAGAACATTTTTTAACATAAGTGTGGGGGTAGTTTTGTAACAGTTATTTTTATAAAAATTATATATTATCTTTTAGGTTTTTATTTTCATTTTATTTTAGATTTTGGAATATAAAAGAGAGGAAGAGATTTAAGAAAAGAAAGAAAATTAGATATTTTAGAATAAAACTAGTAATACGTGGTCATGAGCTGTTGTCACAAGGATTAGTAAGATGAAAGAGTCACTAGTCTGTGGATAGAAATAGGTCTGAAATATGGTCTCTATTCTTGAGTCCAAACTTCTGAACGTTGATACCCTACTATATGCACGTTCACACATCTTGAAGTTTGGGTTAGTAGAAGAGACCTTGAAATACTCTTGTCTAGAATGCATTAGAATTAAGGAAAAATATAAATTTCAACAAAAGATAAATGACACGAAAAAAGAAAAAAAAACACATAAAAATGAACAGTTTCCTGCAATCGTCAAGGTAGCATAAAAAATTCAGCGAATGCGCTTCATCACCTGATGACTTAGACCAACTGGTTTGTGATCATTTGATGTGTCTTAGGTGTTGTAAGATTAGGATATTGCTAATTATGCCAATTAAATGATCACATTCGGTAATCGGTTTGTTAGTGCCTCAAGAAGTATTAACGGTCGCATGAAAGGTGTGTGAGAAACTCCATCAAAAATGTCACCAACTAAAAAGTACTAAGGACTATGGGTAAGGGTATGATGGCTTGAATTGAATTCTCTGAGTGTAGGGGTGTCCTTTACACACACGTAGGGGTATATGATAGATGTTTGGAAGGGAGGCAGGGAGGATGACTAGGACGATATTTTATTGAGAGGGGATATGATTTCCGGCTTCTTTTCAAGACTATTAAGATAGGGCTCATGAAAACAGAAAATCTAGTGTAGTTCGAAACTCTTATTTTCACATTTTTTTCTTTTATATGTTCATATCCTTATATTTAATTTTCACTTTTCTATTTTTGTTTACTTTATTTTCTTTTATAGAAGTAGATGTAGTTTAGTTAGATTTTAGTTGATAGAGTTAGATATTAGTTTAGTTGAAACCCATGATTTGATCGAGAACTAGCAAAAGATAAGTGTGGAGGAGGTATTTGATTAGTGCAATTTATTGCACATTTTTATATCATATTTATCGTTTACATTTCATATTTTATACTACTTTGGGTGTTCTTGTCATTAAATACAGATTATAGGACATAATTGCAAAAAGATGAAAAAGTGCGCTAAAGTGAAGATCAAGTGCATGGAATGTACTTCAGAGAGATAATCACAAAATAACAGAAGGTCATGTGCGTGCGATGGAAATCAATTCGGAGCCAAATAAAAAACTGAGAATCAATTAGCAGTTTTGGAACAAATTCTGAAAACCTAGAGATTTAAACAAATATTATGGAAGAAGCCAAAATATCCCAGGTGTCAAAATTTTGGCCAAAAAGCCTTTAATAGAAGATTCGGCCGTTTTTTCAGAGCTTATCAAGTCAAGATTTTTACCAACGATTTGTATTTTTTAGTTATTCTGTAAAGTTTGTTCCAAGTCTCACAAAAGACTATAGAAACTCATGTATAGTTTAGGGTTTAAATCATCTCTCTCTTGGTAATAAACTTTAGGGTTTTCTTTTGAGAGATCAATTACTTGTAAGTTCTTTATTTTTCTAAATAAAGATGTTTGGTTTCTTTTTAACCATGCTTGGCTAAACTTTGCATCTAGGATTTTGATTTGTGTTCTATTGTGGTGGATATTTCAAATATTCTTTTATTCTTGTTTTAATATGAATATTTTTTCTGATCTATGTTATTCTCTTTTTATTCTTAATCTAAAAAATCTAATTTTTACAATGAAAAGTTGACGCCTTTAACTAAGAATTAGGTATGAGTAAGAAACTTAGAAACTAATTAGGTAGAGGGTAGTTGACGCCTAGAAATCTAATTAGAGACGGTAGAGATAATTATAAATCATAAATATTCAGACTAATTATTAATTTGATCTAGGAGAAAACCTAAAACATGGTAGTTGTTGCTTCTAAATCTACAAATACACATACACGGTTAAACCTAGGTTAAATCTGATAAACTAGAATTAGGGTTTTAATTAAATCTAAATGATATAATATAATTGATGGGATAAGATTAAATCAAATAATTTATTCTATTCTTTTATATTAATAATATATTGTTAATTAAACCTAGTAAAAAGAATAGAAGTTTTATCATATAAACCACCACATTAGAAAAACAATTCAAAAACCTTTGATCTTCTTTTTATTATTCAAACCAACCTTTTTAATTCCTTTTTTTTGTTCTTAATCTAAGTCATGGAACGACCGTCGTCGCGACTTCCACCACAGTCAAAGTCATTGAAGGCCTGAAGAGTTAGAGGAGATCGTCGACGAAGGTAAAGACAATGATATATCGTACCTTTAAGGTAACAAAGAATACGTTTGAGTGTCGTCCAGTGAAGTTCTGTGGGAGAGTGCATGAATCGAGAGAGACGGTAGACGACAAATGAAACATCGGGCCAAGTAAGACAGATATTGAAGAGCACCAACTAGCTGACGATATGGCGTGAGATCGAAAAAAAAGACTCGTCATGGCAAAGTAGAGGAGTCGTATTGCACATTGGAATGTCAACTTCTTTAGCTCCTTCATAGAGAACATTTTCAGGAGATCGTTGATGTGGAGATATTGAGATAGAAAGAGTCCTTGTGTCGTAGGAATAATTTCTACATCAAGAAAGTGTTGAAGGTCGCCAAGATTCTTTAGAGAGAAACGTTGTCCAAGTTGGCGAACAAAATATTGAAGGAACTGTACGTTGTTACCCGTGAGAATGATTCATCAACATACACCAAGAAATAGGCGACGGTGACGTCCTTGGAGTAGACAAAAAGAGACATATCCGCCACAGAATTTGCAAAGCCACTTTATAGAAGATAGTCTTTGAGTGCTTGATACCACACCCATGCGCTTACTTGAGACCATAGATAGTTTTACGTAGTTTGCAGGCATAGTTGGGTATGGAAGAGTGGAGAAAGCCAGGTGGTTGAGCCATATACACATCTTTATGAAGAGTACCATTGAGGAAAACATTGTTAAAGTTGAGTTGACGAAGAGACCATTCATAAGAGAGTTCAAGGCATAAGACAATACATAATGTTGTCGGCTTGATAACGGGACTGAATGTAGCAGAATAGTCCAGATCAGGCCATTGGTGGAAGCCTTTGACCACAAGGCGAGTTTTATATCGAGCAATGGTGCTATTGGAGTTTTACTTGATTCGAAAGACCCATTTGCAGCCTACAAGATTCTGATTGGATTTAGGAATAAGATCACATGTTCTTTCTTTATAAGAGCATCAAATTCTTTGGACATTGCAGCATGCCAGTTGGGATCCTTCACAACTTGAGATACACAGGTTCGTTCAAGGATTTGGAGTATTGAGTGAACAGTGGTATAGTTATATATTGGGAGTTGAAATATTTAGTTTTCGGTTTTCGTTCATGGTTGGTTCGGGGATGTCACCCTCCGCTTCCCAATATATAGAATCCGGAGAGCAACAAAAACTAACCGTGCTACCTACAGAAAGGAAAGATCCTTCTGTAGTTACATGAAGGCTGTCTAGCTAAACCTGTATGATAATAACCAAGAATAATACTAACATCATGCTGCATAAATATCAAATAACACTGATGAATCCACGAGATAAGATAGATTCAATAAAAGATCCAAATAATAAAGGATTTCGAATAAACAAAATGCAAGATCCAAAATAAAAGGTACATCAATCCTAACATCTCGCGAGGGGCTCACATGCTAAGTACTAACTGAAATAAAAATAGAATAAACCTACGAATGCTACCGATCTTCGGTAAAATCCTGATAGTCACTCTGATCCTGTTTTGCCTGTGAATCAATCTCTAAACCTGAGATGGCATGTCCCAGAGATGTCAGAACATGCCACAAGTACTCAATCATAATAGTGTGTGTATATGTGTGTGATGACATGAATATGTGAACGTAATGAAGCCAGTGTGCACATGTGTATAAAAGTACGGTATTAGTACAACTATATATCATAACGAATGTTAAAAGTATAAAGTCCATAAGCATGGAAAACGTGTGCACGAATAAATGAAATATCAAGTGACCGTTTAATCCCGGTATCAGCTATAGTAACATATGATTGATCAAAGCCCGGTAACAGCAATATGGACAAGTGACTGTTTAAAGCCCGGTAACAGCAATAGTAACATATGACCGATAAAAACCCGGTAACGGCATTGGAAACGTGCAACAAGAAAGATTGTGTCAAGGCATGGAATTCAACATTTCAATTAGCAATCTCATTTTAATGTAAGGAAACAGTAATCATGAACAAACATGTCATGTCAAGCAAGTTAATAGTCTCAAGTAGTATGTCAAGTACAATCGATATAATATGATAGTGTTCATAATGTAAACAAGAGTCTACATAAATTTGCAAGCAACCAGATTTACCATTAATTCAAATATAATATAGAACACGGTTTAAAGGGTTAATTTGATTAATGGGTGCTCTAGGATCCTAGGATTCTTATCATTTTAATATTTATTGCATAATGTATATAGTTGTAGTAGTATAAGCATATATATATAATTACAGTGTAAATTGTGTAACAGTTCAGTAATATGTGATATATATATTAAGTCGCTAAGGTTGTAGAAGTGGTAGATTTGTGTGGGTGTTGCAGGGTTTTTTCCTCACCCCATTGAGATGGGAATACGCGCGCGCTTGTTAGGCGCATTACAGATTCCCCGTGCCTAAGGTAGGCTGGGGTTTATTGATTGTGGGGATCCGAATCTCCGGCAGCCGCGGACTAAGCTGCCGTTAATTACCTCTCACATTTGGAGCGAGAGAACCTCCGATTGACGGGTTAAACTGGTCATGCGAACTCAAAGTGCAGTGTTGTGTTTTGAAGGGGTTTTGGATATATCGGGGGCCCTATAGAGTTTTCACGGGGGTCCTGCTATCCGGATAGCGGGCTGGGGGTCAAGGGGGCTAGCAGCCCCCTTGAGGGGTGCGGGACAGCGCCCCGTTAGAAATTTTTTCTAACAGAGAACAGTGTTGTAGAGTATGTGTGTGTATATGAATATATATATATATATATATATATATATATAAAGGGGAAAGGGCATCCAAAGGATGCGTGGGAGAAAGCGCCAGGGCTCTAGCGCCTCACGTGCCAGGCACGTGGGCGCTCGGGCGCTAGCGCCTCACGTGCCAGGCACGTGGACGCTCGGGCGCTAGCGCCTCACGCTTTGGACGCTAGCGCCCCACGTGCCAGGCACGTGGGCGCTCGGGCACTAGCGCTCGAACGCTAGCGCCTCACGTGCCAGGCACGTAGGCGCTCGGGCGCTTTGGGCGCTTGGACGGCAAAAGGGACTTGGTCCCTGCAATGGGAGTTATACTCCCAGAAAGAAATACTTATTATTATATATATATATATATATATATATATATATATATGAGGAGTTAAACTCCTAGGATATTTTGAAGCTGATGAAGGGGCTTCTCCCCTTGTGCCCTGGATCTTCCCCAAAGTGGGGTCTTTGGAGATGGGTCTCTTTCTTCCTCCTTTGTTGGCCGACTCTTAGATAATAAGCGGGGTGAGATTTTAAAAATCTCTCCTTTTTAAGATCTGATGGAAGATCCAAGCTCCCCTTTATGGGTTTTGTGGTGAAAAACTATTTAGTTTTGGAAAAGGAAAAGTAAAACTCTTGATTTAATTCAAAAGAAAGAAAAAGGTTTTAGAACCTTGAGGAAGGAGAAGCTCACAGAAACCCTAACCTTTTTGTGAGGAATGAAAAGTATATCTTTTATTCATCATCATGTTGCCTTCTTCTGGCTTACACATTTACACATAGCCTCTTGGGCTTTACCAAAATGGCATTTTGCCCATCCCATGCCTCATGTGCTATTTCTTTTTGCACATAAGCCATGGGCTTTACAAAAATTTGGCTTTATGCTCATTTTGCTTACATTCATGCATAAAAAATTACATAAAAATTATTTATTACATGATTTCATTTTGGCATGGGGAAGGCCGGCCGCGGGGCTCGACTTGGGCATGGGCCCACTTGCTTGGGCTTGGGCCCGCTTACTTGAGGTTGACCTTGACTTTTGATCCGGTCAACTGGGGTGCAAATTTTGACCCCAATAAAGTGCCCCCACATCAATAAATGCACGCCGCGCATCTGAGTTGTGTGCATGAAATTGATGGATCTTGAAGCTGGACTTCGAGATGGAACATCATTCCGGGGGCGGAGCATCCCTCGGGGAGCATGATTCCCGGGGATCGGAGCATCATTCCGATTTGCAGAGCATAATTCCAGGGTCGGAGTATCCCTCGAAGAGTCGGAGCATAATTCCGAGGATCAGAGCATAATTCCGAAGAGTAGAGGCATGATTCCAGGGATTGGAGCATGATTCCGGTGAGCATAATTTTGGGGATCGGAGCATAATTCCGAGAATCGGAGCATCATTCCGAAGAGCGGAGCATGATTCCAGGGATTGGAGCATGATTCCAGGGATTGGAGCATAATTCCGATGAGCAGAGCATGATTCCAAAGGGTCGGAGCATAATTCCGACGAGCAGCAGACATTATGACCGAATCATAATTTCGATGCAGAGGTTGATTCCCAGGAGAAACATAATTTCAGGGATCGGAGCATAATTCCGAGGATCGGAGCATCATTCCGAAGAGCGGAGCATGATTTCGGGGATCGGAGCATAATTCCGAGGATCGGAGCATAATTCCGAGAATCGGAGCATCATTCCGAAAAGCGGAGCATTATTCCAGGGATCGGAGCATAATTTCGATGAGCGGAGCATAATTCCAAAAGGTCGGAGCATAATTCCGACGAGCAGCAGACATTCTGACCGAAGCATAATTTCGATGCAGAGGTTGATTCCCAGGAGAAGCATAATTTCGGGGATCGGAGTATAATTCCGGGGATCGGAGTATCATTCCGAAGAGCGGAGCATGATTCCAGGGATCGGAGCATAATTCTGATGATCGGAGCATGATTCCAAAGGGTCGGAACATAATTCCGACGAGCAGCAGACATTCTGACCGAAGCATAATTTCGATGCAGAGGTTGATTCCCAGACGAAGCATAATTCCGATGGGGAAAGCAGATACTCCGAGGCGAAGATTTATTTCGACACGGGATACATTCTGAGATGAAGCATGATTTCGACGCAGAGCTTGCTGGTTGACTTGATTCCGAGGCGGAGCTTAATTTCGACGAGGAGGTCGCTGGTTGATTCCGAGCCAAAGAATAATTCCGACAGGGAAGGCAGATACACCGAGGCGAAGCTTGATTTCGACGCGGGGTACACTCTGAGACGAAGCATGATTCCAGCGCAGAGCTTGTTGGTTGACTTGATTCCGAGACGGAGCTTAATTCCGACGAGGAGGTCGCTGGTTGATTCCGAGCCAAAGCATAATTCCGACAGGGAAGGTAGATACACCGAGGCGAAGCTTGATTTCGACGCGGGGTACACTCTGAGACGAAGTATGATTCCGACGCAGAGCTTGTTGGTCGACTTGATTCCGAGCCGAAGCTTAATTCCGACGAGGAGGTTGCTGGTTGATTCCGAGCCGAAGCATAATTCCGACAGGGAAGGCAGATACACCGAGGCGAAGGTTGATTTCGACGCGGGGTACACTCTGAGACGAAGCATGATTCCGGCGCAGAGTTTGTTGGAATTGGTTGGTTTGATTTGTTTGATTTTTGCCTTGTTCGGCGGGACTTTTGAATTTGAGAGGAATTTGGAATTTGTTTAGCATCAGTATTGCTGCACTGGAATAATACCAGGAGAAACTCATCATTTGCCCGGGGAGGACTTAGGATTTTGGTTTGACTTGTATTGACATCAGCATCGCTATACTGGAATATAGTACCCGGAGTGAATCATCATCTGTCATGAGAGGATCTGGGGATTTTGGTTTTTGTTTGGCATCAGTATTGCTGCATTGGAATAATACCAGGAGCAACTCATCATTGGTCCCGGGAGGATTTGGGAATTGGTGGCTTAGGAGACAGGTTTAGATCCCTATCACCTAAGGCTTTTCAATTTTATGGGCCGTAAGAGTCCCATAAAAGCATTTTCTCCCTACGAGTCGAAAGGATCTCGTAGGTGTATGTTTCCCCTAATCAGAGTAAAGCTCTGTTCAAATTTTCAAAATTTGAAATGAAGCAGCGCTTCATAAAAGCGCCAGCAAGCAGCGTTCACGTGCAAAGCACGAGTGAGCTAGCGCAAAGGACACCAGTGCTCTGAAGCAGCGCTCACGTGCAAAGCATGAGTGCGCGAGCGCAAGGACGCCAGCGCTCACGTACAAAGCACGAGTGCGCTAGCGCTAAGAGCGCTACACTCTAAGCAGCGCACCACGTGCAAAGCACGTGAGCGCTAGAAATAGAACAAAATGTTCTCGGCCCTTGGATCAAAGATCCAACGAACATGATTAAAAATCATCAATTGGCCAGAATAAAATTCTATTAAGGAAACATTCCTCAGAATCTTTCCAAACAGGAAAGATTATGCTCTGAAAATTAGAGCACCATTGGATTAATGATCCAATGGTGATTAAAAATCACCAAGATACAGAATAAATTCTGTATGGGAAAAGATTTCCCAATCTTGTTAAAAACAAGAAGATTGCCTTGTGTAAATCAGAAGCCCTTGGATCAAAGATCCAACGGGGGAGACATCCCCAAATCAATTAGAGAAAAGATCTTTTCAACCGATTCAACAAATTAGCTTGCCCTATATAAAGGCCCCAAGACTTCAAGTCTGATATACAAAACAAAATAGAGGAACCCCCCCATAAACTTTGAGAAATTCAAAGAAAAAGAGCAAGCTCTCAGAAGAAGAAGATTTTCTTCAAGGTTAAAAAAGAACAGAGAGATGAAATCATCTCATATAAAAAGAAGAATTTACTTCTTTTTCTAAGATCATAGATCTATAAGACCAAGGTCTTTCACAAAAAGAGATCAAAGTATCTCATGATAAAAAATAAGGGGAAGAACTTAATTTTCTTTAGATCATAGATCTATAAGACAAATTGTCTTTCAGAGATCATAATATCTCATTATAAAAAGGGGGGAGAATAATTCAATTCTCTTACGATCATAATTCCATAAAGGCAGAGCTTTTCACCAAGAACATAATAGATTGAAACATCTCCTATAAAAAATAAGAACTTTGTTCTTAAATCCATGAGACAAAGTCTTTTATAGAGAGAATTTAATTCTCAGGGCGCAAAGCTGCCTAAAAAGAGCCTTAGCGCTCCAATTAAAGAAGACCACATCAGCACTCCAAATCTAGCGCACAGCGCTGCAGAGCCTTAGCGCTCCAAACTTAAACAGAAGCGCATTGCGCTCATTGACTGGCGCTCAATGCCAAGCGCGTCTCGTGCTCCTCACGTGTGTGCTACTGTGCTCCTTGAACTGACGCTCACCGCCAAGCGCGACATGTGCTCCCCACGTGTGCGCTACTTAAACAGAAGAGCTTTGCGCTCTTTGGACTGGCGCTCACCGCCAAGCGCGCCAAGTGCTCCCCACGTGTGCGCTACTGCACTCTTTGAACTGGCGCTCACCGCCAAGCGTGCCACGTGCTCCCCACATGTACGCTACTTAAACAGAAGCGCTTCGCACTCTTTGGACTGGCGCTCAGCGCCAAGCGCGCCACGTGCTCCCCACGTGTGCGCTACTTAAACAGAAGCGCTTTGCGCTCTTTGGCTGGCGCTCAGCGCCAAGCGCGCCACGTGTTCCTCACGTGTGCACTACATCACAAGAAGCGCTCTGCGCTCATTGACTGGCGCTCAGCGCTAAGTGCGCCATGTGCTCCTCACGTGTGCACTAAGAGAACATAAATTGTTCTATAAATAAAGCCCAGAGCCATAATGAATGCTCAGCATTCCATAAATGACAAAAAGATTGTCAGAACTTAAATCAATGCTCAGCATTGTTAAATGTTTAACATTTTAACTGAATGGGCCGAGCCCAAGTGGGCCACAGAACCCTACCTCAGATTAATTGAGTCCATATGCTCATAAATCTTTGATCTTAGTCCCAAATTGGACTACAGATCCCAACCAATATTGGTTCGAGGGTACATCTCTTCACTCCTCTGATATTTGTCATTGTAATCCTTCAACGTCTTCAGAGGGGTGACGGGTCCCGACAACCAGACATTCCACGGATTGTGGGGTCCTTAAACTCATGGACTATGATGTTATTAAACTTTACGGACTGTGGGGTCCTTAAACTCATGGACTATGATGTCCTTAAACTTTACAAAATATGACGTCTCTAAACTAGACTATGATGTCTTTAAACTCATGGACTATGATGTCCTTAAATTTTTAGACCGCAAAGTCCCTAAACTAAAACAAGAGAGCCCAAATGCTCTTTTGTTGGAGCTAAATGATCCTGTTAAGTAGATCTTAGTCTAAAATTAGACTAACGTATCCTTAACAAACGTTTAAGTTAATCTTGATCTCAATGAGATTAACGATCCTTAACCCCAAACCAAACCCAAATCTAAGAAAATACGAATTTGGACTAATCCACGCCCTACGGGGGACAACATAAATTAGTCTCCGTATACAATCCACGGGCAACCAAAAACAAAACAAACACACACGATACAAAGTGACCATATGGAGAAGGAGAAAGTGGTTACCGCGATGCGGTAGCGTAATTAACTGCAGGGGCTTACGCCTACAGGGAAGAGCGTCCCCACAATCAAAAACCCCTCAATGAGGGGGAATCTGACGAAGTCTGCTACATCGGCCGCATCCGTTTAAACCTTCGATACATAGTGTCATAAATCAACTTGGTATCTTCGGAGAGGTAGACGGATAGCACCAAATAGAATCTGCCCTCGAAATTCAGGCCGGACGTCCCAACGTCCCGGTCGCGGCTTTTGGTGGAGAACAGTGTATTTTCTCCTTAGGAGTCGTGGGGACTCCTAAATGTGTTGCTCCTTTGTGAGTCATAAGGATCTCACGCGGGAATTTTCTCCTCACAAAGTCGAGAGGACTTTGTGAGTGCATTTCATCTCTTTTTTACGAGTTTGCGCCCTTTCGGGTTTTCACAAACTCGCCGGCAGTCCTGCTGTTTTTAATCACGGAGCCCTTTCGGGTTTTCATCCGTGCCCATTTTTCTTGTGGACATACCCTTCTTCTTCTTGTTTTTAATCTGCATCGTCGGTGGGACTTTGAATGTGGTCTCGCCGGTATGAATTGGGAGAGATTGGGATCGTTTTACGCCCGTGGATTGTATACGGTTTTGCAGGATGTATGATCCAGACCGTAGGGCCGTAAGAATTTCGGGACTTTGTTGCCGTCTGCATCGCTGCACTGGAATATGGTATCAGGAGCGACTCATCATTCGCCATCGGGGGATTTGGAATTTGGTTGGCGTCTGCATCGCTGCACTGGAATATGGTACCAGGAGCGACTCATCATTCGCCACTTGGGGATTTGGATTCTGGCAGGCGTCTGCATCGCTGCACTGGAATATGGTACCAGGAGCGACTCATCATTCGTCATTGCCTATTGGGAAGCGATGGCTTAGGAGACAGGTTTAGATCCCTATCACCTAAGGCTTTTCAATTTTATGGGCCTTAAAGGTCCCATAAAAGTATTTTCTCCCTACGAGTCGTAAGGATCCCGTAGGTGCATTTTCTTCTTAGGAGTCGTGGGGACCCCCAAGTGTGTTTTTTTTCTTTGTGAGTCGTAAGGATCCCACGAAGGCGTTTTCTTACGTGTCGTAAGGATCTCGCAAGTTTTGTTCGCCTCATGTATCGTGAGGACACATGAGTGGGTCTTCCCAATGGAGCATAATTCCAAGGGCGGAGACCGGCCGCTGGACTGGTGATTGCGGTGGGGTATGGGTATGATGAGAATTATTTAAGCCCGTGGATTGTATACGGTAGTCAATTTGGGGACTAACCGTAGGGCCGTAAGAATTTTGAGAAATTGGATGTTGGCGTTTGCATCGCTGCACTGGAATATAGTACCAGGAGCGACTCATCATTCGCCGTTGTTTTGTTGTTGTTTTGTTTTTGTTTTTGTTTGTTTGTTTTTTTTGTTTTACCATGATTGTTCATCATTTCAGCTTTTCTTATCGCGAAGTTCGCGATTGCCCTATCATTTCGGCTTTTATTCACGGTTGCCCTATCATTTCGGCTTTATTTTTTATTTTTTTATTTACACATTCCCTTTTTTTTATTTACACACACATTTTTTTTGCATTCCTAGTTTAACGACTTAGAGGTCGACTGTTCCCGGTTTAATGACGTGGTGGTCGATTGTTTTCAGAGAAAGGCAGATGTCTGAGAGACTCGGTTTCATGAAAAACTTCGGTCTCTGTTTGTATAAAATTGGCTATCGCAGCTGGACTGTTTGTTAACACTCCTTTAGACAGTTCTATCTCTCCTGTCTTGTATTGCTTTTCGACCCAATCTTTGAAGACGAAGCAGTCCTCAATGGTATGACCTATCACTCTGTGATAGGGGCAGTATTTGGGGTCGTCGGTCATATTCGCTTCCTGTGGTCTTTTTGACTCTGGCAGCTGTAGACCGTTCCTTAGGGCGTTTTTGAATATTTTACAGATTTTGTCCCTTCTGAAGGAATAGACCTTATCTAGCTTCTCTTTCAGTGGAGATTCTCCTCTCTCTCCGAACATTGGCTTCTGAGGCTGGTTGGCATTAGGCCCGCTCATCCCTTACTTATTTCAGTTAGCTGAAGTGTTGAAAGATTCAGAATCGTGGGAATTTCCGCCTTTGCTATTATCGTCCTTTCGGTTTCTCCAGGACCTATTGTTATTTTGGGAATCCGAGGAGGACTCCTGCTTTGAGCGCTCCAACATCTGGACTTTTCTGGTCAGCTCTTGGAATGTTTTGAGACCCGCGGTGCATAGAAACGGGGCCATCCAATTGTTGAGATTTCCGACAAGGAGACTGACAGATTGGTCCTGCTCTATCGGCGGTTCACATTTGACGGAGAGATTGCGCCATCGGGTTATAAAATCTGTGTTGCTTTTGTTGTTCTTTGGCTTGGTTCTTACGAGATCGGCAATGGTGATCTTATCTCTGACGCTCATGAACCTCTGCCGAAACAGAGACTCCATTTGGACGAAAGTTGTGACGGATCCATCCGGTATGCTCGCGTACCAGTCGAAAGCAACATCGTCCAGGCTACTAACGAACTGGCGGAGGAGAAGCGCATCATTGCCCCCAGTAGTCCCGCATGAGGCTTTAAAGTGGGCGATGTGCTGATTCGCATTTCCCATCCCATCGAATCTTCCGAATTTAGGGATGACATAGCCGCTAGGAAATTCTACCAGATCATACTGAGCAGGATATAGTCTCCCGCTACTGCTAACATCTTTTTGCACTTCAGCTTCGGCTACCAATGTTTTGACTTTGTTGGCAACCAAATCCATGATTTGATCTTGAGTTAGCGGGCTACTGTCATCGGTGGCCAAGACATTTCCCGAGATAAGTTACGACTGACTTTCATGCGGTCTGCCCACCTTTGGATTTGAGGGAATAGGCGTCGGCTGCCTTGGAACACCGTTTCACGGTTCATGAGCGGAGCCCTGCGCTTGATTGGGCGGCTGAGAGGCAAGTCGGGCTGTGAGCTGCAAGACGACATTCATCAAGTCGTCAATTTTGGAGTAAAGTTTGGCCACCTCCTTGTCTTTGTTTCTGAGCTGCTTTCGGAGCTCTTGAAGCAGCTTTTGCTCCGCGGTCCGGGGGCGGAAAGTCGGCTCTTCCTCGCTGTCTGAGCCTGACTCTACATGGACTGAGGGGTCTTTCTGCCTATCATCCTCATCGAGAGGGTTTTCATCATCCAGCGGAGGCGGCTGTTCTTGGGAAGCGGCAACCACATTCAAGTCAGATTGGATTTGAGATGTGGTGGCCCCGTCCTTACTCTTGTTGCGCGTGCCCACCATGTAGACAGTGTGGACCACATATTCAGTCATTTCCTCATCTTTGACGGGGTAACCCTGTTCTTTGAATCTCATGAGGTTCAGCCTAGCAGAAGCCCTGGCTTTTTTGTTGGCTCTATATCTGAGCCTTTTCTGCCTTAGCTTCTCGATTTTAAGGGCTTGGCAGACATCCTTCATCCAGGAAGCCATCGTGGGCCGATTAAAGGGGAGCTTAGAGAAGATACCGAATTGAGCAGTAGTCAGGGGCGCCGCTGGAGCTTGCCCGAGATGCCTTGTTGCTTTGTTGGTGTTGATGGCCTTGCCCCCAGCTGGGGCAAAGGAAAGTCGTTCAAACACCGACTTGCGTTTGGGTTGTGGTGCCCTCGCGACCACCACATTTGGCCTCTTGCCTTTCGAGGCCGGTTTGTCTGTTACCTAAGCTTGAGGAGCTGGGACGGCGTTAGCGGACATGAACAGAATAGAGCCAAATTGTAGCAGCGGCTCTTCCCACTGTCGTCCGAGATTTGCCGGGAGGACCGTCCTGGCGTCTATCTTCATCGTGTAGGAGACGGGAGCTGAGTTGAGCGCTGGGATCGTCCTTGAAGACATGGTTGAGGCTTGATCGCTTGAAGTCCTGCATGAAAGAGCATTATTTTAGTATAAATATCAATATGTATATTGATTGAGTTCGCATGAACGTTTAACCCGAAATATGGGAGGAGAGATAGGTCCCGCCGGGCGTGCCAGGATCTGTAGGGTGTTTTTCCTCACCCCATTGAGATGGGAATACGCGCGCGCTTGTCAGGCGCATTACAGATTCTCCCTGCGTAGGGTAGACTGGGGCTTATTGATTGTGGGGATCCGAATCTTCGGCAGCCGCGGAATAAGCTGCCGTTAATTACCCCTCGTATTTGGAGCGAAAGAACCTCTGATTGACGGGTTAAACTGGTCATGCGAACTCAATGTGCAGTGTTGTTTTTTGAAGGGGTTTTGGATATATTGGGGGCCCCGCAGAGTTTTCACGGGGGTCCCGCTACCCGGATAGCGGGCTGGAGGTCAAGGGGGCTAGCAGCCCCCTTGCGGGGTGCGGGGCAGCGCCCCGTTAGAAATTTTTTGTAACAAGGGACAGTGTTGTAGAGTATGTGTGTGTGTGTGTATAAAGGGGAAAGGGCATCCAGAGGATGCTTGGGAGAAAGCGCCAGGGCGCTAGCGCTTTGGGCGCTAGCGCCTCACGTGCCAGGCACGTGGGCGCTCGGGCGCTAGCGCCTCACATGCCAGGCACGTGGGCTCTCGGGCGCTAGCGCTTTGGGCGCTAACACCCCACGTGCCAGGCATGTGGGCGCTCGGGCGCTAGCGCTAGCGCCTCTCGTGCTAGGCATGTAGGCGCTCGCGCTTTGGGCGCTTGGGCGGCAAAAGGGACTTGGTCCCTGCAATGAGAGTTGTACTCCCAGAAAGAAATACTTATTAATATATATATATATATATATATATATATATATATGTGAGGAGTTAAACTCCTAGGATATTTTCAAGCTGATGAAGGGGCTTCTCCCCTTGAGCCCTGGATCTTCCCCAAAGTAGGGTCTCTGGAGATGGGTCTCTTTCTTCCTCCTTTGTTGGCCGGCTCTTGGATAACAAGAGGGGTGAGATTTTAAAAATATCTCCTTTTTAAGATCTGATGGAAGATCCAAGCTCCCCTTTGTGGGTTTTGTGGTGAAAAACTATTTAGTTTTGGAAAAGGAAGAGTAAAACTCTTGATTTAATTCAAAAGAAAGAAGAAGGTTTTAGAACCTTGAGGAAGGAGAAGATCACAGAAACCCTAACCTTTTTGTGTGGAATGAAAAGTATATCTTTTATTCATCATCATGTTGCCTTATATAGGCTTACAGATTTACACATAGCCCTTAGGCTTTACCAAAATGGAATTTAGCCCATCCCATGCCTCATGTGCTATTTCTTTTTGCACATAAGCCATTGGATTTACAAAAATTTGGCTTTATGCCCATTTTTCTTTCATTCATGCATAAAAAATTACATAAAAATTATTTATTACATGAATTCATTTTGGCATGGGGAAGGCCGGCCGCGGGGCTCAACTTGGGCATGGACCCACTTGCTTGGGCTTGGGCCCGCTTACTTGGGGTTGACCTTGACTTTTGACCCGGTCAACTGGGGTGCAAATTTTGACCCCAACAGGTGTATCATAAAATTTATGCACATTAAAGTATGTAGTAATATTAAGTATGTTTATATCAAGCACTATGTATAAGTAATATATAAAAAAAACTTTGAAGTGTGATATAGTCAATTGATGTTATAAAGTATGGGGTCAAATAGATAGTGATGTAAATTATAGTTGACATGAATTAATTATGAAATTGTAATGTGTTTATTTTAAGATACAAAATGGAGATTATGAGAGATTAAGTATTCAACATGTGTATAGGCATTAGCAGGGGGAGTATATTATTTATAAACAAAAATGTAACAGTATTGTAAGAGCATGAATAATATGTGTAGAGGAATAAGTAATGATTTATACCATATACATAATTTATTTATATCACAAGAATTTTTGTATATGCTTAGTGCAATATCAATATAGAAACACAACGTTAAAGATTAGGTTCTTTTAATTCTAAACCAATGTACTTGATTAAAACGATATCCGATGTTGCATCGATTAAAATAAAGAGCAAGAGTACTTTCTTCGAATACAAACGTGATGAACGGAACGACGGTCACGGAACAACACGATGATGCAGAACAAAACTTGATGCATGATCCATGCTATGTGCTTCGGCTATAGTGCATCGACGCGAGATGATGGGAGAAAGGATGCTGCTCAGGTAAGAGGGAAGGTGCTCGGGTCTTGATCGATGGTGGAAAGGAGATGGTTCTCAGGTTGCGGATGAGGGGGCACGGCTAGGATTGATGGGTTTATGGTTGTAAGTGCGGTTATTTTGGAATCTCTATTATAACTTTCAACATACTAAAATATGTTTATTTATTGCATCTAATATCAGGTAAAATATATATGCAGCATACTAATTAAGATACAACTAAATTAACATATCGGATAATAAAATAAAGTTTTTCATTTAACCAACTAAATAAATTATATTCTACCATGACACAAAAATAAACTCAAAATAAAAATAATTGAAATAGTTTTATTAATGCCAAAAAAATATTGATAAATCTAAAATATCATACCATGTTCTAGGATGTTACAGGAGATTTGGGGGTGGTGGAGTAGGGGATAATTGTGGAGAGGGTAAATGTGATTGAATTGTTGTGGAGGAGGTTAAAAAGGTAGGGGCGGGAAGGTTGGCGATGTCATCGAGATTGGAGGATGAGGATTGTGAAGAGTCAGTAGAGGGTGAGAGATCGAGATTATGAGATGTTAATGATTGGGGTGCAGTGGGGATTGGGTTAGGTACGGTGGATAGGATGTGAAGTTTGGTAGGTTGGGTATACGTGATTGGTTGCAATACTACGCTAGGGGAGTCCAAATTTTCCGGAGGACCCTCTTGATATCAATTGGATACTTGTATGGAAAAACTAGTTTCGACAAATTTGACATGAAGAGATGAAAATTTTGTGAGTGAACGGATCTAAACATTTATACGCAGATTGAGATGTTGAGTAACTGAGAAAAATGTAGAGAGTGGATCTAAGTTGAAGTTTGGAGGTTGTGTACGGCCTTAATCAGGGGTAGCAAAGACATCCAATAATCTTGAGATAGTTGTAGTTTTGTGGACGTTGAAATAGTTTTTCAAATAAGGATTGGAAATTAAGAACCGGTGTGGGAAGACGATTTATGAGGTAAACAGCGGTTTGAAAAGCTCGACTCCAATACTTAAAGGGAAGAGAGACCGTATGCAAGAGTGTAAAACTGGTTTCAACAACATGACGATGGCGACGTTCTGATGTGCCATTGTGTTCAGGGGTTTGTGGAGGAGTGGTGAGATGAGAGACACCATAGGATGTAAGAATGGAGGTAAGAGATGTGTATTCGCCGCCATTATCAGAGTATATTGATATGAGCGGTAGTTGAAAATATGTTTCGACAAGTTTTTTGAATTGGGGAAAGATGGTGGCAACATCAGATTTATGTTTCATAGGGTACAACCAGACATATTTTGTGTAATAATTAACAAAGATTACGTAATAACGAAAGCCATCATACGACAATTCAGCGGGTCCCCAAACATCGGTGTAAATTAATTGCAAAGCTTTAGAAGCACAGAGTAAATTTTCAGAAAAAGAAAGTTTATGACTTTTATTGCAATTACAAGAATTACATTGAAATTTATTAACGACCGGGACATTAGACAATAACTTATTTTTCCTAACAACCGATTAAAAGATTCAAATGGAGAGATGACCAAGACGACAATGCCACTCACTTATTTCGGACTTAGAAGTAGCGTGAATTTGAGGTTGGATGGAGTATGGGAAGTAGTAGACATTATTATGGCTATCTCCATGAAGAAGAGGCATCCCCGTGCAAAGATCCTGCACCACAAAATTAAAGGGAAAAACTCAAGTAAGATTTTGTTTGATTTGCAAAATTTAGCAACAGAAATTAAGTTGGAGTAATAGATGGTGCAAAAATGATATTATCTTAAAGAAAGGGTTTTTTGGGTGAGTGCAGTGTTGTGTTACCGATGTGAGAAATTTTCAAATCTGAACCATTACTTATGTTGATCTCATCGGGACACCGTAATCAGTGTAGCTATAAAGAGTCCCAATATCGGATGTAACGTAATGAGAAGTACTAGTGTCCAATATCCAGGAGGAAGGAGCGGGTCAGTGATATTTGTTTTGTTTGCCACAGAGGGAAGGAGCGTCTGCACCGGGTGTTGCGGTGAATTGGTGTGCACTGCGTTCTCACGAACAAAGCGAGCGAGTTGACGACAATTTTTGGTGTTGTGACCGGGACTCTTGCAGTAGGAGTTAGAGCTGGGCGAGTTGTTGTTGTGTATGCCGGAGTACTGGTTGTTATTGTTGTTGCGAGCGAAGTTGTAATTGTTGTTGCGATTGTAGGAGACGCTTCCATGCTGTTGCGGAGAGCGATAAGAGGAGCGATTGAGTTGATTGGCATAATTAGCAGTTGCGAGAGAGAGAGACACCCATGTCTTCCTTCTTCAGATAGCGTTCATAGTCTATGAGTTGTCATTGAGCTCTTCAAAGATGATGGCGTTCTCACGAACTTGGATAGCAGCATTGACTTCTTTGAATTCAGGTTCAAGACCAACGAGGATGTGAAGAACAAGGTCATATTCAGGAAGCGGATGGTTGGCGAGAGCGAGGTGTCGGAAATGGATCGCATCTTTTGTAGGTACTCGCTTATAGATCGCGAACCGCGTTGATTGTTAATCAGGCGTTCCTTGAGCGGCATAACTCATGAGCGAGATTTGTTTGCAAGGAGAATAACAAGTCTATCTCATACTTCTTCGCAGGAGGAAATAAAGGAGATGTGGGGTTGGATCGTCTCAACACAGATGCCGAGTATAACATTAAGAATAAGTTGATCCTGACGGCACCATTGATGGTGGTCTGGATTTTCGACACGTTTGGTGGTGTCATTGATATTAGTGATAGTTCTCGGAAGAGGAGACTTGGAGCCTCCGATGTGGTCAAGGAGATCATGGCCGATTAAGGCCGAATGAATTTGGAATCTCCACACGGTGAAGTTTGTGTGGGAGAGTTTTGTTGGGAAAGGAAATTTGGAGATGATGGATGTTGAGTTTTGAGAGGAGGACATGGATCAAAAATTGAGCTTTTAATCGTAGAGCTCTGATACCATGTAAAGATTTGGAGAAGATAGTTTTTAGGGTTTGTAACTTGATTGATTTTGTATTAAGACTTACAGTATATTTATACAATTACATGACGGAAAATAAAATCAAAACAGAATTTTTCTATAACCACAATTTGTTAAAATTTGATTTACTAAATTTAGAACTGCAACAGTTGTGTTCGCCTTAAGTAGACTTGTAACGTTTTGGAAAAATTTTAAATAATTATTTTAAATTTTAAAATGTTATTTTTTATGTTATTTTTTAAAAATTTTAAAGTATGATAAAAAGACTTTTATAAATGAGTATGGTATTTAAGTATTATTGTAATTAGTTTAGGTGGCTTTTAGTTGCAAAGAAAGTGTAATAGTGAAAAGTTTTAATTGCAAAGAGGGTTATAGGTTTTTATGAGGGTTTAAGTGCAATTAGTGAGTATATATGTGTTAAGGTTAATATGAAGCTCATCCACAACACACCTTGAGGTGCACCATGAGCCAACACCTCATCCTTGCACATATGCACCTCACCCCTCCATGGTGACATCTCCTCATTTCCTTTCAACACAAAACTCTCTTTTGTTCAGTTTATCAAACTGAAAATAAGTTTTCCACAACACTTTTAGCACCAAAATAGTATAGCTCTCCACCCTTACAAAGAAAAATTAAAGTTTTCATGGATATTGGTTCAAATCATTTAAGCTAGGCATCCTCAACTCATTGTCACACATCTTGATGCTTAGAATTTTGTGGAAGTATTCAAAATCAGGTAAAACCCCAACTTTTCAGGTTTTCATATGAGTTCACGTACCAAAGAGTGTATACGATATATGAAAAATGTGATTTGGTTTAGAGTTTTAGCCTCTGTTGGTATCTGCTATATTTATATTAGTCAGAAAATAAATCTAATAATACAGTAGAATGGTGTTAGAACCTAGAGTGCACCTTTGAAATCCGGACCCAATTCCTTACAGTTCAACCATCGGAATCCCTACTTTTCCCGCTGCCACCGGTTTTTTTGTAGAGTTACGTGTTGAATTTGTGTAGATATCTCTCTGTATGTTATCTAAGATCTCTGGTATAATTTGATTCCAAGATAGTCTGTATAAAAATATGGAAGCTAATTGCTATACTTTTTGTGATATTTTAACGTATGATACGGACATTGTGTATCACGTTTTAGTGTTTTCTCAAAATACGACGATTCGGAGTAGTTCTAGTTAGTTTTGGGTCTGTATAGCACACGATAATCTCACACGTTTGACGTTACGTAAGTTAGTTCACTTAGAATTTACATATTCGTTGTATCGGAAATTAGTCGCTTATATACGTAGTTTTATTTTGATGTTAGGATGGACCGCGTGGACTTCGAAAGTAGCGAGAAAGGGAAAAGGAGTGATGGAATCCGAGTAGATCGCGACTTGTTCCGATGAGTAGACTAAATATTTACCGGGGACATTGTATGGATGGCGTATAGTCCAAAACCAAAAACTTGTTATAATTGTTTTCCATTTATATTGTTTGCATAATTAGACCTAGAATTGCATTGTATACATTCATACATATTAAACACTATTGCTTAATACTTGCTAGGACAGTATTATCGATGAGTTTTGTTGCATTGCACATGCCTACATACTGCACTACACCCCATCGGTAATTAACATGCCGCGAACACGCCTAGAACTTGCCATGTCATCTATATGCTATTGTATACTGCTAGTATCATTAATAACTATTGTCACGCATCATTAGCTATTGTTTGACATATATCGTATTGCATTATTATTGTTATTACTTGTATCATGAAATGTTGGTTTATGAGATTTCTGTTATTTTGAGTTTTAATTCACCGCGTGATATAGTCGATAAGATATAAATGGTTATAGCTTTACGGTTTCTTGTGATATATATGATACGTCCACCATGGGTTGATATTTTTCTGATTTGGTTTTATTTCGAACCGAGTGGTGGAGCTATACGGTTGCGGATTTTTATATTATCCGAACCGAATGGGGGAGTACACAATCGGATACATGGTGGACCCGGTCGAGACCGAAGGGCAGGAAGCCGTATTTGAGGCGGGGAGCCTAGCGAGGACACTCGATATCGGAGATAGTTTGAGAAACACGGTGGATATTTAGATGATACCGACCAATATTGTTGGTTGTTAGGATCGTTCGGCGAACGATGCTTGCTAGAATTGAAGATTTGTGTCAATATTTGACACTGGATTTGAGGATAGTTTATGAATATGACCAAAATTTTGGAATATTTGATGATATTTCCGTTTTCTTCTATATAGGCACTATAGTGACATATTCATGTTTTACATGTTATCATATATCATGACCATCTGATGCATATGTTTAGTCACTATTTCTTTTATGCATACAATTTCAACTGTTTGATATTAATTTATTCGCTGAGTTGGCAACTCATCCCGTTGTACCTTAGTTTCTTGCAGGAGAGATCGCGTGGACGCACAGCAGTGTTGCAGACCCATATCTCAGATTTCGTCTCTTATCTTACTAGATGGGTTACATGTTTAGTAACCGTCTCTTTTGTGTATTTTTTATTTTGTATCTAGTGTCACTCCATCAGACCGTGTATATTATTTGATTTAGAACGAGGGGAGACTTATGAATATTTTGGGTCGATTAGAGTAGAATCGACTAGTTATGTTTGATTGTGCTTTTTTTTTTACTTGTATACATATAATTCTTCGCTTTTGAATCTCGTATATTCATTGCGTGTGTTGTTTCAGCCGTTTGGCGTTGATTTTGCTCCCAAATAGGGGATGCCATTATAATAATTATTATGTACTTGTTTTTCTCAAAATTTGCAAAGGACGTGCTGTCAAAATTTCCAATACGAAACCAATTGTTTTAACTTCATTTCAGAAACATATGCTTTAAACTAAGCAATCTTTGAAATTTAAAATGTGATCTCATTTTCATTACTTTTAAAACTGTACCTCCTTATTTCCGCAAATAGGGTTTAGATCTTGGTTTCTGGTTTACTTGGATATCTTTGGACGTCACACAATTTAAGTGCCGGTCACGTGCCAAATTCGGGTCGTGACAAGACGTCTACGTGTACTATGTTATTTGTCGAAGAATCATGTCCAGACGTCTGGCTCCTAATCTTTAGACGTCTGGCTCCTAATCTTTAGACGTCTGTCTCTTTTGCAAACGTCTGGCTCTTCCTCTTCATACATTTACCTCTGTTATGTTGTTTTGACAGTTCTCTGGCAAACGTCTGGAGTTTCTCTTTCAGACGTCTTCCGCTGTTGTTTTTCGCCTGTGTCGCTAATAAAATATTGGTGATTAAAGATGAGGAAATGGCTTCTTAAAACATTAAATATCTATGAGAAACATTAATCGGTCTGCTATCATGCATGAGAGACATGAGTAAAGTTTTTTGAGTAATGGTATAAAAATGACTTGCATGAGTTATCTTTTTGCCGGAAAATAACATCTTTTGATTGAAAAGCATATTTGCTGTTGTGCTTTGATATGTTTGAATGAATAACGTTCTGTTAATCATTGTTACTGTTTTATTGATGATTAATTATGTACTCTATTACATACTTTTGTATTAATTCAAGGTAAGTTTGGTTATGTGCCCAATTTTTAGTCAAAAGTACAAATTCTGGGCCTAAGTGTCTGAAAGGAATTTTGTTGCCCATATATTCCAGGCCTAATCGCAATCTAAGAGTTTGTTTTCCGCCCAGTTACAAGCAAAGTATTCCATTTGAAACCTGCTTGGTCTTTTCTATCTTTCTATTTAGGATAAATTGTCTTAAAAGCCAGTGGCCGCTTTTGGGCCTTTTGCTTTTTGTTAAAAAAACCCAGGCCCAATTTAACCCCCTTAACCAGTTGCAAGTAATATCTAAAAAGTTGCATGTAATCTAAGCAGTTGGGGAGAATAAAGACCTAAATGAAATGCGGCCCAGGATTTTTCACAAAGATTTTAAACAGTTGACATTTTCCAACAATTTTGAAAACATCCCGGGTTTATAGACAACCGAACGGGCCCAAGGCTTTTTGGCAATTTACTCTTCTATATCATTGTTTAATACTCCTAAAAGCAAATTCTATTAACTTTAATTTTTATTATGTTTAATTTATAGAAGAGCTTTCATATTGAAAGATTACCTACATATCTATGAACATCTTTACCAATGAAAAGAAATATCGATATTTAATTTCTAACTATTAGAATTTTCTAAAACCGATTAAAAACATATCGATTTTTTCACATTGCTATATTAATTTAATTAAAAAGTTTATCACTAAAATTTTTAATTAATATATATATATATATGAGAGAGAGAGAGTTTTTCTTCAGATTCTTATTTTTTAAAATTTTCTTAAATATCTAGAGACCGGCACAATAATTCCTACCAGTTTTAAACCAGAAGGGTTATCATAAATCAATTTTCTAACATATATAGAATGAATTATCTAATATTTGATAAAAAATTATTACAAACTATTTGGTCTAATACCCCATAGCATTGATCTGTCCACACTCAGTACGGTCTGTTGTTGACACATGGTGATATGAGTGTAGAGCCGCTTCTGAATAATTGGATCGGGTCCCTGAAGTATATTTCGAAAGAGAACCGAACTGCATTATAAATGTAATTATGTCACCCTCAATTATGAATGCGCCTTTTGGATGAACCGGCACTCCGGAATTTGAAGAACTCCGTAGTTAAGCGTGCAGTAGGTCTGTGATTCAAGGATGAACCATTGTTTTTAGGTGGGGGGAATGTAATAACCCAGAGCAGTGCGGTCTTCGGACATCATGGTGATCTGCTTTGTCCACACGCAGTGAAGTCTGTTGTGAACACATGGTGATCTGAGTGTGGAGCTACTTCAGAACAATGGGATCGGGACCCTGAAGCACATTTCGAAAGAGAACCGAACCGCATTATAAATGTAATGATACCACCTCCAATTATGGAGGCGTCTTTCGGATGAACCGGCACTCCAGAGTTTGAAGAATTCCGTGGTTAAGCGTGTGCTTGGGCTAAGGAAATCCTAGGATGGGTGACCTCCTACGAATTGGGCCCTTCTCTATTCCAGTTTGCTCCAAAAGATAAAACCGTGCAGTTTCGACCACAGCGGACAATACCATCCGTACTGGGACGTGGGGGCGTGACATTTGGTATTTTCCAAACCATTAAAAGGTTGCTGCATAATTATAAACATCTTTACAAATGGCTTGAAACATTCAAGACTAACTATTGAAATCTTCTCGATCGTTTAAGAATATTTACATTGCCATGTTCTTGCAATTAGAACGTCCACTCTTAGATTAATTATAGAGTCAAAAATACATGTATATATAATTTTTTTAATTTCATAATGTTAAAACCGTCTAAACTATTTAAGAACCAACATAAAAATCTCTGCATCATTCTCCCACCATTCATATTTCATGGATTAACCTGTATTAGTTTCTAGTGCTTCTTTTTTGCACATATATGATATGCATATATATTTGAATATTTTATACAATTTTTTTCTATGGGGTTTTTATTTTATTTTATTTTATTATTATTATTTTTTTGGAGGGGGCGAGAGTGGGGTGGGGGCGTGTTGCCAAAGGGTTAGGGCATATGTGTTGGGAGTAGAGCACGTGACCGAAGTTGAAAAATCAATTATCAATTATAAATTACAAATAAAAATAATGATAGTATGGACTATATATCACGTCTGTGTGGATAATTGTAGATCAAAATGAGTGAGAAAGATAGCAATCAAGGGCGAGAGGGGAGGGAGGGGATTTTGAAATTTTGAAAAGTTAATTATTTAAAAAGAGAGAATTCATTTAAACAATATTTTTCTTGTGAAGGAGAGATCGATCCTACTAAGATGGCTCTTTAATCTAATTAACAAGATTATAATAAAAGGTTAGGATGCATTTGTCAAGTGGTGACTCTTGACCCAAATAATTAACTTTCTCGTCCACGCTAATTGGACTAGCTAGGTGTCATTTAATAATATTAGACACCTTGAATTAATGGAGGTGCAATTTGAGGAAGGTACATTACTGTTCACAATCTTTTATTTCTTTTGTCGAGGGCTGTGAGCTTGGGTTAGCGAATTTGTGAGGAGGAGAAGTATGTTAGAATGTCCTCAATCTTATCTCTATTATATGTTCCCAAGAAGACTCATTTCACCAACTGTTCAGGGTCTTCATAACTGTCCTGATTTGAATCCTATATCGCAACTGCAACACTAGAAGATATCTGTTTGTCTTTCTTCTTTCGCTTCGGACGATCCCTTTACCAATGCTCTTTCTTCTTTTGCAAATATAGCACTTGTCATTCTCGCGATTTCTTGATTTTCTATTTGAGCTTCTATTTGACTGCTTCTCTGATAAACAGTCTCTAATGAACATCACGTCAATCTAACCGCTCCTGTCATCCGCCACCTTTTCTCTTAACTTCTCACTATGTAAACCTGTCTTGACATCTTCTAACGAAATCTTATCTTGGTCATACACCATCGATTTGACGGACTGGCCGTACTCTAAGATCAATGAACAGAAGAGAATTATTGCTTGATTCTCATTATCTATTTTCATCTCCATGTTTAGCGAATTTGTCATGATTTGGTTGAGTTCGTCCGGGTGGTCTTTGACAGATATTCCTCGGTTCATCTTTAACGTATACAACCGTTGTTTGAGCTAGAGACGGTCAATCTTTGACCGATTTTTCCATGTATAGAGACTCTAGTATGCTCCATTACCCTGTTGCCGTAATTTCTTGTTCAACCTCGTGAAGAACTTCATCAGCCAAGGAAAGCTGCATCGCACTGAAGGCCTTGTCCTCCATCTTTTCGAATCGATCATCTGTGGCCGTCTTCAGGATCCTGTCGTGGCAAATTCAATCTTATGAATCTCTTACTGCTTGAGACTAGCAGTAAGAGACTGTCATTGAACCTTGTCCATCTTGTAACGTGTAGATGCCATCTTTCAAACCTTAAATGCACTAATGCCGACTAATTGTTTCTACTCGATTAGAAATTTTTGTTGACTGTCATTGAACTAAGGCTACCAACTACTTTCTGTTCTCTTTCTTGTGTTCTACTCTTTTCCTATATTATCTTATCTTATCTTTTTTCCTTTTTCATAAGTATCTACTGGAAAATAGGGAAAGTTTTGTATTAGTAATATTTTTTTGTGTTTCTTGGTATCCATACAAATTTTCCTTTTATTCTTTTCTTTTATATATTATACATACGCTATGTGAGGGATTATTCCCTCTTCAAGCTTTTCCCCCTTCATACATGGAAAATCATACTCCCATCCTCAAGTGAAAGGAAATCAGCATTAGCCCTTTCTTGAGGGAAATTAATGCCCCAACACTTATAATTTAAGTTAATATACATTTGGATCATTCTAATTTTATCTTCGGATTCACGCATAATATTTTCGGATAAATTATCTGTATTTATTTTTATACAAACTATCACTATTCAATTTAGATTGCAGCCTAATATCTATAGATAGTATCTTCTTCCCAGACACATGTGAATGAGAAATTAGAAGAGGTCTTTGATATATTTTGAAAATTGCAATCATCCCCTCCATTATTACTTTGTATATGTATATATATGCATGAAAAATTAGATCAAGCTCAGATGTATTTTTAAAAATTGCAATCAAAATTTTCACTATCACTTTGTATACGTTCTTATCGATCGGATACGCCGGTCCACTATTACTTTGCATATGTACATGCATAGAAAATTATATGAGATTTAGATGTCTTTTAAAAAATTGTAATCAACACTTTCACTATTATTTTTGTATATGTTCTCATCGATCGGATACGGATTGGATGTAGATATTACTATATTCTCATGATCATGCGGTCGTTGGCGGATGCAAATATGGATATGGATAGTTATAAGAAATGAAAATTCATACATTATAGATGGACTGCAAATAAGACAAGCTATGAAATATATATTAAAAGCTATATACGCTTCTGAAATATAAATTAAAAGGAGTGAGTTGAATTATATAATATGAAAATTAGCAAGATAAGAGTACATGATGATGTAAAGATAACTGTTGTCTGGAGGCGGACGAAGGTCGAAAACAATCAGTGGTGATGACAAGAAGATTTCGGAGAAATTTTTCCAAATTTCAAATGCAATCGATGATGATAGCAGAAATTTTCAAATGCGATTTGTCATCCGTTGAATACATGCAATATGTATAAATGTATAAAGACAGATACTTTTAAGGAATTGTTTTAAAAGAAAATGAAGAAATTTTCTAAATTATTTCAAGAGAATTAACGTGAAAATTTTCCCTGCAATAAAATTTAGTTATGTTTCGATCGTCTATGTGATTGCATATTTTTTGGGCAACTCATGTGGGCAGTGTTTGGCATGGGGCAACTTACTTATACATCTATATATAAAGAGAATAATGGAGGAAAGATGCCATAGAAGGGAATTTCCTTCTATGGCGTCAAAAAATACGCCCTTCATCGTGTATTCCGACGACCGGAATCCTTCATCTTCATCGTTATCATCGAAGATGTGGGTATGCCAAATTTCATGTGATTCTACAACTTTTTCACTGTTGAATTAGTGGGTTCAAAATTAACGGTTTACCGACAATAGAACTTTTTATATTGCTAAATCAACGGTGAAAAAGTTGTAGAATCACATGAAAATTTTCGTATCCACATCTTCGATGATAACGATGAAGATGATAGATTCCGATCGTTGGAATACACGATGAAGGGCGTATTTTTTTGACGCTATAGAAGCAAATTCCCTCCTCAGCCTCTTTCCTCCATTATTTTCATATATAAAACCATATAAAAAGAATATTCCAGCTTCAAGCTTCTAGCTAGGATGGATGGATGCCGTGGAAATTTAGCTCAGGCCCTTCATATGATTTGAAAATTGCAACCAATCCATTACATTGTACTCGTGCAAGAGAAATTAGATGACCCTTATATTATTTGAAAATTGCAAACAACTCCTTCATTATTTTCTAAATATGGACGGGAAATTAGATGAGTACTTTGATATATATTGAAAAATTACAATCAACACTTCCGCTATTATTTTGTATATATTCTATTTGATCGGATATGGGTTGGATGCAGATGTCACCATGTTTGCATCTAGTGGTCGTTGGCGGATGCAAATATGGATATGGATAGTTATTGAAAATGAAAATCTGTTCTGTGTTTTATAATAATTAGCTAAACAATACAGCTATGAAATATATATATATATTTTTAAGATAATAGATGGGATAAATTAGCAACCCCTTCATAAATAGCCCTATCAATAGGTTACTCCAAATCCCTGAAATATTGAAAAAGCTAAGCATGATAGGATCAAAATTACTATTTCAACTCATAATATCTGGCTTTATGACTGGGATATGGCTTTGGATACGAATATAGAACTGAGATATGTGCTACCATATTGTATCCGACGGCTTTTGATGAGTGCGAACATGGATACTCATCGGAAATAAAAAGAACCATCCGTATTTGATAATAATCAGATACAAACACGAAGCATGTCCACCACCATCAAATTATTTTTCCATTTGCAAATGAAACTCTTGCAAAATTTCCTGAAGAGAAAGTACTATTGCTATGGTTTCCAAAATTTAATTTTACCTTAATAAGTTTTTTCGCACTGTTTAAAATTTATAAGATGGGTTTGTGATTGAGATTTTCAAATTGCACATTCATGATGGAGATTAATAAAAGATGGCTTGATGTTGTTGTATTTGCTTTTTATATATTGTATACCATCCAGAATGAATTTATATGCAACTATTTTAATTCCATAAAAATATATTCTCTATCAATCAAAATTGATATCATACGATAATATTTTTTGATTAGAATGTTCATTTCTAAAAAATGTCCCACGCATCATGTGCGGTATTTAAAGTCTTATGAGAGAATATATATCCTTAGATCAAGCTCTTTTTTATCTCTTTACTTTCCTGAAAAATTTACTCCCACCCCCTCTCAGTTTATCTCTAACTAATAACATGCCCACGTCAAAACATGGTTTGCTTGGAAAAGCAACCGTGCCCAGCTTTTACAAATGGGTATTGGGTTGGGCATCGGCGCATTCGATATCAATTGAGCTTGTGGTGGATGGTGACACACACACACACACACACACAAAATACATTTTCTCCACATAAATTTCTATAAAAAATTATTTAGATGTAATTAATCTAAGAGATTCGTTTTCCTCTCCGTCCAAATTATTTTCGATCATGCTTACTCGCATGGCTTACAAAGATAAATTATTTAATTGTCAACTTAATTATTGAAATAATAATATAATTGTGAATTGATCATTGCGCGATTTTTGTCCTGAAGAAAAACGGCCAGTATATTGTGCGTTTTACTCCGATGAGTTTAAAATATCGGGTTGTTTAAAACAATAACTTTATTATTAATACTATGTCATTCATGTGTCTCTCTACCTTGCGTTCGGGTGTTGCAACCAGAAAATTATGTCAACAAAATTGACATATTATGGATATTTTTCAATCCGTTGTAGCTTTCAATTTTTAGACGCTTCCAATCTTTGAGCATATTGTGTTGTTCTATTTAACTTTTTCTATACCATGACTAAACATAATATTTTCTATATATTTTTATTTACTAACATTTTTTTCCGAGATGAATATCAATGTAAATTGTAAGATAATATTTTTGCTTAAAACAAATATTTGGAACAACGGCCCCAAGTATATGCGTGGGGCACCTTTGCTAGTGTTAATATAATTTTGTCATGAGAGAGGTATTCTTAGCTCTGCTATTTCATCAAAAGAAAAAAATTAAGGTCAAGAAAATATGAACCTCTTTTCAACTTAAAATTTATAGGGCCAACGGTGAACTTTTGGGTTGTGCAGAAGTTTGTTGTGTTTTTATCTTCATGTATTAAGCAAATTAATTAAGGACATTGCAGGTAAGAAAGTAGGATAATAATACCAACTAACAAAATTTTTACAGATAATATATATATAGATATTTATGGAAAATATCATATCAAGTTAAATATCAACCTACTTATATTTTGCCACGCTATATTATATTATTCTTACATTTAATTACTATTTTGTCTTAAATGTTTTCGAGCTTTTCTTTTGTCTTTGTGCATGGAAAATTATACTACATCCCTTTAGTTTAAGAAAGTCTGTTTTTAGCCCTTTATTGCAAGAAATTAATCCTCTGCCCCCTATAAATTATAGTTGATATGCATTTCACCTTTATCTTCATATTCATGCAATATATTTTATGATGAATTATCTGTATTTATTTTCATACAAATTATCACAATTCAATCTAAATTGTACCGTAACATTTATAAAAAGTTTTTTTCATGTATACATATGGATGGAAAATTAAATAAGATCTTCGATATCTTTTGAAAATTGCAATCAACCAGTCCATTATTAAATTGTATATGTATGTACATGGAAAATAAAATGAGGCTTCGATGTATTTTGAAAAATTGCTGTCAACACTTTCATTATTATTTTGTATACATTCTTATCGATCGTATACGTCCGTCCATTATTTTTACTTTGTATAAGTACATGGTGTTGACCCTAAAAGCTTCACTTGTTATTATTGGTTTTGATAATTAATAAACCTATAGTTGTGGTCACATTAAAAATTGTGATAATATTTTTCCTCATATAATTAATGATTTATCTTTTTGAGCTAACCTATATTATGTATAAGCATAGTTTACACATTTCAGATATACACGATATACAATATGAGATGGCAAAGATAGAAACTTCACGATCTTGAACATACAACAACCACTTCATCTCAAATGGCAAAAGATGCTTGAAGAATTTAAGACTCAAGAATTAAACGTGATTGTAATTGTGGTTAAGATTTGAGTGGGGAATATGTATGGCTTGTAAAACTCTTATTGATTTTGCAAATACACAAGTTAAGGGCATAATTTACAAAACATCATTTTATAATAATATGATATTTTAAATTATGACAAAGGAGTTTTTATACTTATATTTTTCATAATTAAGTTTTAAGACAAAACACTTTGTTGTATTTTTAGAGAGTTTTTCTTTGAAGTAAAAATCTCATGCACAAAGTGAGTTTGAAAGATTTAACTTTACAAAATTCCTTTTATGTCTATTGAGAATTTTTTATGAGAAATTTTGTGAAAGAAATTTTTATGGAATTATATTTTTCATAAAGATTAAAATATTTCAAATTCTTTCCATAAAATTATTTGATTATTTGATTGAGAGATTTCATATTACTTCCATTTTGTTTTGATTGAATATTTGATTGAAAAAAATCCAAATTATTTCTATGGATATTTGATTGAAAGAATTCAAATATTTTCCTTATTAAAATATATGATTGAATATTTAATTCAATGGATAGATGATTGAGAGTTTTTAAATATTTTCCTTATTAAAATATTTGATTGAAAGATTTCAAATATTTTTCTTATTAAAATATATGATTGAATATTTGATTTCATGGATATTTGGTTGAGAGATTTGTGGGGATTCAGATTTGGAATTATGTTTTAATCAAATCACTAATCTGATTTACTCCCAAAATATTTCCTTATTTTTTCAGTAAATCTTTGAGAAAATCAGTTTGCAAAATCTGTCATTTTTGTGCTGTTTTACACTAAGCGGACGACTGACAGTCGACTGGTCACTCGACTGCTTGCACACTGCGCTTTAATTTGAAAATCCGGAGACGACTGAAAAACCGACCGGGCTCTTTTGAGCGGTCGACCGCTTCAGGAGTCAGTCGACCGGTACACTCGACCGCACGACTTTCTGGATGTATTTTTTGTAGTTTTTCCTTAAGCTGATTTTTGTATTTACCATATTTGCTCAAATAAATTTCCATACACTTTCAAATTTGAAGTACAACAGCTAGTTTTTTTTCTTATTTGGAAATTTGATTTATTCTAGCATAAAAGTTATCAACTTTTTCATTATAAAATGAGAATAGCTTTTCATATTCCATCATCCATTCTTTTTTCATTAAGCTTTGCACTTGAAACTTTTTTTACTCTTCCCTCAAAAACATACATCTAAATACTCTACAAATTAAAGACCTTTAGCTTGAAGTATTTGCTCAATCAAGGAGTTATGGTGTGCGATCCATCTCTCTATATTGTATTTCTTTAGTGGTAATTCAACCTCTATTTGTGAGGTTGGAGTGTGTGCTTGAATCTCGGGTATAAATATTCAAGAAGAGCTAGAGACCATTATACTCAGTCCAGCTTTGATCTCTACCCGCATAAAGAGACCGGTTTTAGTGAAAAATCTTCACGACGGTGAGATAGTCGTGAATTGCCGAACCAGGCAAAATTGCCGAACCAGGATAAATTCCCTATGTTTGTTTCTTCTTAGCTTGCATTTTTGTTTTTAATTAGCTCTGTGATAATTACTTTTATTTATCTTCATGTTTGATATATTATTAGTGTAAACATCATTCCAACTAAAACTGCTTGTGTGAGGTATTATTTTTAAATAGCTGGCTTCACCATATTCACCCTTCTAGAGTGATTTTCAATTGGTATCAGAGCAAGGGCTCTTTTTTTTCAAACTTAACCGTTTTTGAGTTAATCACATGGCAACTCACACTTCGCTTGAGAACTCTATCTAAGAGGGTATCTCTTACACATGAGCTCCTTATTTTGATAGGAATGCATATCTCGCATGGAAGATAAGAATGTCAATTTATCTTAGAGCACAAGACCATGAGGTTTTAGGTAAGGTTCAACAGAAATATATTCAACCTGCCGAACTGGACCAAACTAAATGGTCTGCTGATGATCTTAAATCTCTAGACTTAAATGCAACAGTTATGAATTTAATTTTGAATGCTTTATCTACAATTGAACTAAATCGTGTTCTCACTTGTACTACTGCATATGATATTTGGCACACCCTTGAGCTAACCCATGAAGGTAATTCCGAGGTAAAGGAGGTAAGGATAGATCTATGGTCTACCAAGTATGAAAACTTTATAATGCTTTTAAATGAACCTATTGATAATATGTTTACTTGTTTTTCTACTATCATAAATAATCTCGCTTGTCTTGGAAATATTTTCTCTGATGCAGAAAAGGTACGAAAAATTCTCAGATCCTTACAAAAGAATTGGAAAGTTAAAGCAACAACTCCCAAGGACATCTATCAAGTTAGCAAGATGATGTAAAATGAGCTTCAAGGAAAGCTCAAAACTTATGAGATGGAACTAAAATCCTACGAAGAAGAAGAAGCAAAGCTAGCGCCAAAGAAGTCCATTGCTCTGCAAGTAAAGGACAAATCAATTGAAGAAGAAGAGTAGAGTTATTCGGAGAAAGAAATGGCATTCATTATTAGAGGACTGTGGCATTTCAATGGAGGAAAAACAACAATATAGGTGAGACATACAAAAAAAAAAGGTAAAACCAACACACCAATCTGTTTTAAATGCTGGAAGTCTGGACATATGAAAAACGATTGTCCATTGATGGCAAAAGAGAAATACAACAAGAACTCTAAGAAAAGGTCTCTCAAATTCAGAAATTGGTCAGATTCAGATGCAAGTGAAAGCAAATCAGAATGTGACACAGCCAACATATATTTTATGGCAAAAGAGGTAGAATGTGAATTTTCTTATAATGGTTTACAAGAAATTATCACTAAATATGATAAAGCTTTTAGTAAACTAATGGAAAAATATAAACAATAGAAAAGACCTTAAAAATTGTTTCTGCTGAGAAAAATAAGCCGTTAAAATTAAATGCCTCTCTCAAGCTTGATAATGTTGAATCTGAAATGGATATATCATCGAATGATCTTGTTGCTATTAAACATGTTCATGATGATAAGTTAGTTGTTGATCATGATAAGCTTATTAGAACTCACAACACTATTGTGCACACTCAAGATTTGTTTAGTGATATACATGATAAACTTAAAGATTCTTTTGATGAGTTAGTTGTTGAGAATAATTTTTTAAGAACTAAGATTGATGATCTTGAATATGTGTTACTTAAGTTTACCAAAAGTAAGGATGGTTTAGATCTCTTATTAGGAAAGGCACAACGGATTCAAAATAGAAAGGATATTGATTATGAAGGTGTTAATGCTCCTACTTCTACAAGAAAATTTTTCGAAAAAATTCTTTTCATATTTCCTATGCTTATATGTATGCTCCTCGTAGAAATAATTCTTATGTGCATGATAGAAAATTTAATTACACTCCTCATATTGATGCTTCTTGTTCCTTTATGCATGCCTATTACATACACAAGTCTAGACCCATGCATAAGACTCAAATGCACAAAACACACTTTATTTCTGCCATATGTAGTTATTATAATAAGTATGACACATATCTCACAATTGTAATGCTAGGAAACATACTCATTATCATTCTCTTTCTAAAACTAACTCTGCAGGACCCAAAAGGATTTGAGTACCAAAAACCGTTATTATTTCCTTATCTATAAGATCACAACAAGAAAAGACATGAAGAACGGTGGTAGCTCAATAGTGGTTGCTCAAAACATATGACTGAAAATATTGAGCCATTCGCAATCCTATCGAGAGAAGATGGTGGTAAAGTAACCTTTGGCGATGATCGCAAAGGTTAAATTGTCGATAAAGGCACCATCAATTTTGGTAAGATTTTTATAGAAAATATCGATTTTATTATTACATTGAAACATAACTTACTTAGCGTTAGTCAGATTTGTGATAAGGGATATGATGTCTCTTGTAACAAAAATATGTGCATGATTAATGATAAAGAAAGTGGTCATTGTTTATTTTCAGCACATTGATTTAACAATATTTGTATTATACGGACTAACAAATTCTATAGCCAAAAACTTAAATGTCTAAATGTTATGGAAGAAAATTCTTGGTTTTGGATTCGAAAATTAAGGCACACTTCCATAGGATACATTTTGGACATATTTAAGAAAAATCTTGTAAGAGGACTTTCACAAGTCAAATTCTTTAAAGATAAATGGTGTGAAACTTGTCAAAAGGGCAAACAAAAAAAAGTTCATTCAAACTGAAGAATCGGGTATTGTGCATGAAAATGTAGATGTCATACAATCAAAAGAAGTATGATTGAAAGTTTATTATATATTACTGCGAGCAGATCTAATATTATGCATTTTGTATGTCTTTGTGCAAGATTTCTGTCTAACACTAAAAAAAGTCATTTGATTGCTGTTAAGCGTATAATTAGATATCTTAAGAGTACACAAAACCTTGGTTTATAGTATCCTAAAGATAGTGGTTTTGATCTAACAAACTACTCAGATATGGACTATGCAGAGAGTCAAGTTGATAGACGAAGCACAGGCGAGTCGTGTCAATTTTTAGGATATTGCCTTGTGTCTTGATCATCCAAAAAGTAGAATTCAGTAGCTCCATCAACCACTGAAGCGGAATATGTTGCATCCGGAGAATGTTACGCTCAGGTATTGTGGATGAAAAATATGTTACTCGACTATAATATAAAAATTGATCATATTCTTATAATGTGTGATAATACAAGTACTATCCACTTAACTAAGAATGCCGATCAACACAGTTTAACTAAGCACATAAATATCAGATATCATTTCATTCATGAGCATTTCCTATCCTGTGATATTATACTTGAATATGTTTCCACTAAGTTTCAACTTTCTGATATTTTCACTAAACTGCTTGATTTTCAAAGGTTTGAGTTTATCCGTCGTGAATTAAACATTTGTGACATATAATTTTTCACGGATGAAATTTTCTGTATTAAATGTTGGTTTTTTGATGATTTTTTATTTAAGGGTTTCTAAGTTTTTTTTTCTGATTTTTTTAACATAAAAAAACTATTTTTTAAAAAAAATGGTCAGATAACCGGTGGACCCACCAATATTTTCACCCATCTCTAGATTTCATTTTTTCAAAACAGTCGACCGATTATTCGACCGCATGGGTTCAGACTGATATAATTGGGGCAAATTCTAGATCTAAAACTCTTCTTTCAAACCCTTTCTTCTCAAAACTTTTCTTTTTGGAAAAATCCTACAAAATTTCTTCGAAATATGCTCAGATCTCTTCAAATCTCCTTGAATGTTTTTTAGATTTTTGGCTATTAGTCAAAGATATTGAAGACTTCATCTCAAATTTCTCTAATTTGGGGTTTTCATCTCTTTTGTAAACCTTCAAGCTCATCCATGACACTAAAGAGAAAGATTTCTGCATCCAAGAAGAAGTAACAAATCGAATATGATGATGATCTCTTCTATTCTAAGAAAGCACAAGAAGATTTTTTCAAAGATTTCAATGAGAAACCTATTTGATGCGGTCGGTTCTTCAATTTTCATGATCTTGAACGGTTTCCCAATGTCATCCACTGCTTTCAAAATCAACAATGGATAAAGTTTCTATCCCAAAAGATTCCTACATATTCTCTTTTAGTTAAATACTTCTATTCAAATCTCAATGTTGAGGAGGATGGATCTTTAACTAATTATGTTAATAGGAAAGATATTGAGTTTAACCTGGCTATTGTTAGCCAAATTCTAGAGGTGCCTAATGAATATTTAAACCTTTATAGAGTGTTATTGACTGAGTTTCCGCTTGATAACTACGAATCTAACATTAATCAAGCTCACAATATGATCTATGCAATAGATAATCATCTTGATAGTGGCAAAGTTAACACTTTTTGCAGTGATGCAAGGTTCATAGCAAGGATAGAGATCCAAATGTGTTTCCAAAAAAGGGAGAAAAAGATACTGCTCGGAATGAGGCAAAGATGATCACTTTCATGGTCTTAGATTCTATTTCTGTAAACTTGCCGGAATTATGCATCTCCGCTATTATGGATACCTATCAAAAGAAAAATAAGGCTTCGGTTTATGGATGTGCTTTGACTAAGATCTTTAAGCATTTTGGTATTGACGTGAAAATTTTGAATCTCAAGTCGAGAGCGAATTTAATACTGCAACTCTTTCGTTGATGGGACTTCAAGATAGCGCAATCGACAATAGCAATAGCCCACATTTCCCGTCTCCTCCTCGTCCACAACCATCAAGTCAAGCTCCAACTCCTCCATATTTCGATAATTCGCCACAATTTTAGGAACAATTGGATACCCGCTTCACTAATCTCAATATAGCAAGTGCTGAACGCCTTCAACAACTCGTAGATCAGTTCCAAGGATGAGCAACAACAGCGAGTTATGGAAGAAGTGCTTGAAAATCGCCGAAGGATGGAAGTGTATTTTCATAGTGGCAGTGGCAGTTATTAGTTGTTGGTTGGATACATCTCTTGGTAGCCATAATGGGTATTATTTAACTATGTTTTTTTGTTGTTTTTATACTTTTGGACTTTAATAAGCTTTTTGGACTAATTAAACTCTATTCCTATCATAGTTGATTGTTTTAAACTATGATTGTTTTTAATTCTAGTTTATGCATATTTGGGTTGTTTTTACGTTATGCATATGGATATATGTGCAACATTATATTTTTGGTACCTCCTTTTGATTATAACAAAAAGGGGAAGAGATAGACTCATTGATTCAGGAGGAGACATGAACATATGATCAAAGTGACAATATACTCATGGATTAAGGGGAGAGTACTTCTTCAACAAAGGGAGGGTATACTTATTCGACAAAGGAAGAGTATATTTTTTTGGTAACAAAATCTTATCATAATGTCTATCTCATTTTCTTATATCAATGATTATAGTTTTGTTATTATTAAAAGGGGAGGGGGGATTGTTGACCCCAAGAGCTTCACTTATTATTGTTGGTTTTCATGATCAACAAAGCTATAGTTGTGATCATATTAAAAATTGTGATAATATTTTTGCTCATATAATTAATAATTTATCCTTTTGAGCTAACCCTATATTGTGTATAAGTATATTTTACACATTTCAGATATACATGATAATAAGAGATGCCAAAGATGGATACTTCATGAGTTTGAACATACTACAACTACTTCATATCAAATGGAAAAAGAAGCTTAAAGAATTCAAGACTCAAGAATTAAAAGTGATTGTAATTTTGGTTAAGTTTTGGGTGAGGAATATATATGACTTGTAAAACTCTTTTTGATTTTGCAAATATATAAGTTAAGGTCTTAATTTATAAAACATCCTTCTATAATAATATGATATTTTAAATTATGATAAATGAGTCTTTAAACTTATGTTTTCCATAATTAAATTTTAAGACAAAACACTTTGTTGTATTTTTACAGAGTTTTTCTTTGAAGTAAAAATCTCATGCACAAAGTGAGTTTAAAAGATATTACTTTACAAAATTACTTATGTCTATTGAGAATTTTTGTGAAAGAATTTTTTATGGAATTATATTTTTCATAAAGATTAAAACATTTTAAATTCTTTCCATAAAATTATTTTATTGAGAGATTACATATTAATTCCATTTTGATTGAAGAGAATCCGAATTATTTCTGTAACAACCCTAAACTTTCTGTACAATTTTTCAAAAATACAGAAAGGGGTACTTTTGCCTTAGCACAAGTTATAAATTTGTTTTGCTTTTTAATAGCAAGAAGGGGCTTGTAGCTCACTGGTAAGATCTTGCACTATTGAACCAAAGCACCAGAGTTTAAATCCCACCACTCACATTATTTTTAATATTGTTTTCTTTTAAATTTTTAGAAGCTCAAGAGCCCACACGTGCAAAACTCATAAAACTCAAAAGTCACATGAAAAACAAACTGACCCAACAGTATCACCATACGACATTGGACACGTGGCAGCGAGCCCCGGCCCGACTCGGGCCGGCGACTCGGTCGACTCGGCCGGCGGGGCCGGGTGAACTCGGCCAAAATCCGAGTTGGCCTTCACGACTCTTGTGCCTCTTGGTCTTCTTAAGACCCCTGTATACTTTAATTTCTCTGCACAATAACAAAGACATTAAAACCCCCATTAACCTATTTTTTAATACATTTTCTTCTCACCCTTTCACCTACCCTAACTCTAGTTTTACCCTATAAATACCATCCCTACACACACACCCATCACTCACAATTCTGTCCAAACTCTCTAGAATTTTTGTGTACAAGTGGAGTTAGCGAAAGGCGAACCTCCGGCGAAATTTCAACGACGACCCTAGGAGCTCCCGGCGACGAAACGACGCACCGGAACCTACTTCCACTCTCTCTTCCTCTCCTCTAAACCAAAAGCCAGCTAGTCCCTCCTCCCCTTTCTCTATTCCATTCTAAAACTTTGTAAAACTAAAATCCGACGGAAGCGGAGTTAATCCGACTTCCGATTCGGTTTTCTTTGTAAAGTTCAATTTTCCTTAACACAATCATATTAAACTCTTACATCATGACTATTAATAATTAACAAAATATGTTGAACAAGTTTCATAGCAAAATATTTCTTATTGCAATTTTTATCATACTTTTTCAGTAAAATACCATGTAGTTTAGTTTCGACTTTAAAACATCATTAATCTTGCTATACCTTTAGATAGATCACGAGATAATGATCTACCTCTTCACAACACTCATATGCAACATAGCACAACACCTTTCGGGAACATAGAATACGGGAATATGAATTTACAATTAAATATATTTTACTATTAAAACCGTTTTCTACAAGATTACATATTTTTACAAATCTTTGCAAAGTACCGCTACAACCCATGTTGGGGAACCCGTATGGGATGGTGCGGATTATCGAATATCCCTAGGCTTAGTAGTGCGAGATTCAGACCTCCGCAAAGAGCATTTGGTCTCAAGAGATTTAAAAATACAAATATCTTAAGAAAATGAGATTTCTAGAAATATAATGTATTAAAATAATTATTTTATATATATATATATATATACATATATATATATATCTCCTCAAAATATCTATTTTTTATATAATATAAATATTCTAACTTTTCTAAAACACAAGAATCACTTTACATGAAAATAGCATGAAATTCCATACAAGTACAATACTTTACAATTTAATACCATGTATTATGAAAAATAGGTTTACTCACTAAAAATGTCACAAATATAAAATCCACAGCTATGAAAACTCTAAAGACGATAATTAAATGCTTGAGGTGTATTTTTTAAATTATGTAAAATTATTTTTACATAAAACCCCCTCAAGTTTTATAAATTACAATAAAGACCTTAGTAAATATAGGTTTAAGCGGGACCAGTCTCTTGAGCCTTATGGAGCCGGAGATATGGGTGCTTGCCTATTTAAGGCAGACAACTTAACAAACAGTGTTATCAGCACGGTAATCGTCTTTGAAAAAGACACAAATCATGCCGCCCATGTGCATCGGTTACAGATAACATCAAAACCTAATTCAGGACTTCAATTTCTTTCTAATTGTTTGACTCAGACTGAGTCTCATTATAATAATCTGACTTGAATATGATTCAAGTACAATCTACAATACTACAATTCAATATGAATCCATGAATACATATATTCAATCTATATTGACCGAACCGAACCATAGATATACTTCCATTTACATGATTCTCCAGTTACATTCATGATTCTCCAGTTACATCCATTTACTGATATCATGGTTTCGGTAAGTCATCCAATTATACAATCTATATTACAAGACAATACAAGTCTTCCATTTACATTTACAAAACAGTACAAACAACACATTTACAATTCATACAATACAACAATACAAAACAAGATATCGCGGGGTTTAAGGGGTAGATTGGTACGGAAGGTGTTAGAAGTGGCACGAGACTGCAAGATTTAAGACACCTAACCTGAATTCAATTGCCGTTGTTCCGGGTTATATAACGGAGCCTTATACTTCCATTTGCCTTTATTCTTTGGCATATAGAGACTCCTCTCGTATACACTGGTATCTTTCTGTACCAAGATACAAACAACAACGTTAATAAATACAACAGTATAACAATATAATACAACTTAAAAGTTACACTCTCTCTCTTTCTGTCTTTTCTACTTCTTCCTTATCTTTGGGACTTACCGAGCGATTGTTCACTGACGACATTCCTTCTCTTTCTTCTTTGAATGTCGTCAGGTGATTTAGACCTTCCAGAAATCGAGCCTAGCACTGAAGACTTGGACCAGTTTATTGAAGATCCCGAGCTGTAGTGACACTTGTACACATTTCATTTCAGTACTTTCCATTTCTGTTATGCCACTGTTTAGGCATTGCTTTCATTCAGATGTATTTACTTTTCCATGCATTGTACAAAAGAATATTAATAAATAAAGTTGTTGTTCATTACTGTGTCTCTTGTGTATATTTCTTTTATATTGCTTAGATACGCTTAGCGTAATTTTTTTAGAGTAAATACGTAGTGGTCTCGTCCCGTCCCCTTCACCGTACACCGGGAAGCGGGGCGTGACAGGTTTTGTTGGTGGCCCATGCAGGTCAGAGCTGTATGGAACCCTACCATGTAGTTCTGTTTTGCGTGAACAACTTAAGCAATATAACACAAGAACCAGCAACTAAAACATTCTTTACAATTCATGTTCCTTGAATCTTATCATTTCATATACTTTGAATCTGTCCTAATCCAAAAATTTTCATTCAAGGTTATGGATTCCCCAAACAACACCAGCACCAATGTCAACAACACACTTCCACCACTACCACTCACACCTGTCGTAGCTGCTTCGATCAATGAACAAACGGTATAGCTGGAGGCGATCCGCAGCCTTCTGGAAGGACAGCAGCAGCAAACTGCTATTCTCTTGAACCGTCCAGAAGCGGGAGCACCTGGGGTGAAGCAATTTCGGGCTCTGCACCCCAAAAATTCTCAGGAAAGGAGAGCCCTCTAGAAGCTGATGAATGGGCTCAGAGTATTGAAGATGATCTGGCAGCGGCACAAGTGCCAAAGATAGCTTGGGTCCGTGTTGCAAAACTACAGCTCACGGACAATGCACGGGTTTGGTAGAAGGCGGAAGAAAGCCGTCTTGATCAACCCATCGAATGGAAGACTTTCCGTGACATGTTTGACGCAAAGTATTTCCTAAAGACTGCCCGCTTTGATATGAAACAACAGTTCATCCATCTGCAACAAGGTTCCATGTAGACCAAATCTGTAGATGAATATGACGCCGAGTTCAACATACTCAGTCGGTAAGATATGTCTCAATAATTCGACTCTTCAATATATCACATACTACACAGCTAACACAAGACCGTAACGGGTTTGCGGCCTATCTCATACCGACTGCTGAGATCAGAGCTAGAAGATTTCAGCAAGGGATGGACCCGGAAATCCAAACTGCTCTAGCTATAGGGGATTTCCCAACTCATGATTTGTCTTTGAAGGCTTTCCGAAGATACGAGGCAGTAGTAAAGAGAAAGGGCAGACCTTAATCTGTCGGAGTGAAGCGTCCTGCCAACCAGATGGCAGGAGGAGCCTCTTCAAGGCCAACTGTTGAACCGAGGAGATCGGAAGAAATTAATAACCAGCCAAGTCCATACTTTTGCTACTACTGCCATAGAAAGGGACACTTGTGGAAGGACTGTAGGCACGCAAAAGGCCTGTGTCTAATTTGTGGCGCATCCAACCACGGAATTGGAAGCTGCCCTTATAATAACAACCCAGATCATACACCCACCAACTACCCGCAGCGGCCAGCTATCCAGGCTCCTGCACTTCGTCCTGCACTCCCAGCACCACCTCCACGTGGATCTCCTACACAGCCAGATCGCCAATTCCATCAGGCACTGAGGAACATACCTCGAGGACAGAGGAATGTGCCTCCAATTAGGAGGAACGTGCCACGGCAATAGGCTTACACCTTAGCAGCTGTAGAAGCCGAGACAGTTGACCAAGATAACACTAGTAAGTCTCTTTCATATTTTTAAAACCCTTGCACCATCTTGTTATTTTTTTCTCATACACCATCAGAATTTTAGTCACCAAACATTCCTTGAATCTGTTACGCTTTCCTTTTACAAATTTCGAGGACGAAATTTTTATAAGGAGGGTAGAATGCAACAACCCTAAACTTTCTGTACAACTTTCTGTACAAGTTTTCAAAAAATACAGAAAGGGGTACTTTTGCCTGAGCACAAGTTATAAATTTGTTTTGCTTTTTAATAGCAAGAAGGAGCTTGTAGCTCACTGGTAAGACCTTGCACTGCTGAACCAAAGCACCATAGTTCAAATCCCATCACCCACATTATTTTTAATATTGTTTCCTTTTAAATTTACACGTGAAAAACTCGTAAAACTCAAAAGTCACATGTAAAACAAACTGACCCAGGAGTATCACTATACGACATTGGACACGTGGCAGCAAGCCCCGGCCCAACTCGGCCGACTCGGGCCAACGACTCAGCCGACACGGCCGGCGGGACCGGGTGAACTCGGCCAAAATCCGAGTTGGCCTTCATGACTCTTGTGCTTCATGGTCTTCATAAAACCCCTGTATACTTTAATTTCTCTGCACAATAACAAAGACATTAAAACCCCCATTAACCTATTTTTAATACATTTTCTTCTCACCCTTCACCTACCCTAACCCTTAGTTTTACCCTATAAATACCACCCCTACACACACACCCCTCACTCACAATTATGTCCAAACTCTCAAGAAAACTCTCTAGATTTTTTGTGTACAAGTGGAGTTAGCGAAGGACGAAGCTCCGGCGAAATTCCAACGACGACCCTACGAGCTCCCGACGACGAAATGATACACCGGAACCTACTTCCACTCCATCTTCCTCTCCTCTAAACCAGTAAGTCCCTCCTCCCCCTTCTCTATTCTATTCTAAAACTTTGTAAAACTAAAATCCTAAGGAAGCGGAGTTAATCCGACTTCCGATTTGGTTTTCTTTGTAAAGTTCAATTTTCCTTAACACAACCATATTAAACTCTTACATCATGACTATTAATCATTAACAAAATATGTTGAACAAGTTTCATAGCAAAATATTTCTTATTCAAATTTTTATCGTACTTTTTAAGTAAAATACCACGTTGTTTAGTTTCGACTTTAAAACATCATTAATCTTGCTATACCTTTAGATAGATCATGAGGTAATGACCTATCTCTTCACAACACTCATATGTAATATAGCACAATATCTTTCAGGAACATAGAATACGGGAATACGAATTTACAATTAAATACCTTTTACTATTAAAACCGTTTTCTACAAGTTTACGTATTTTTACAAATCTTTGCAAAGCGCCGTTACAACACATTTTGGGGAACCCGTCTGGGATGGTGCGGATTATCGCACATCCCTGGGCTTAGTAGTGCGAGATTCAGACCTCCGCAAGGAGCATTCAGTCTCGAGAGATTTAAAAATACAAATATCTTAAGAAAATGAGATTTCTAGAAATATAATATATTAAAATAATTATTTTATATAAATATATATATGTATCTTCAAAATATCTATTTTTTTTATATAATATAAGTATTCCAACTTTTCTAAAACACAAGAATCACTTTACATGAAAATACCATGAAATTCCATACAAGTCTAACACTTTACAATTTAATACCATGTATTATGAAAAATAGGTTTATTCACTAGAAATGTCAAAAATATAAAACCCACATCTATGAAAACTCTAAAGACGATAATTAAATGCTTGACGTGTATTTTGTAAATTATGCAAAATTAATTTTACATAAAACCCCCTCAAGTTTTATAAATTACAATAAGGACCCTAATAAATATAGGTTTAAGCGGGACCGGTCTCTTGAGCCTCAGGGAGCCGGAGATATGGGTGCTTGCCTATTTACGGTAGACAACTTAACAAACGGTGTTATCAACACGGTAATCGTCTTTGAAAAAGACATAAATCCTGCCGCTCATGTGCAACAGTTACCGATAACATCAAAACCTAATTCAGGACTTCAATTTCTTTCTAATTGTTTGACTCGGACCGAGTCTCATTATAATAATCTGACTTGAATATGATTCAAGTACAATATACAATACTACAATTCAATATGAATCCATGAATACATATATTCAATCTATATTGACTGAACTAAACCATGGATATACTTCCATTTACATGATTCTTCAATTACATCCATGTTTCTTCAGTTACATCCATTTACTGATATCATGGTTTCGGTAAGTTATCCAATTATACAATTTATATTACAAGACAATACAAGTTTTCCATTTACATTTACAAAACAGTACAAACAACACATTTACAATTCATACAATATAACAATACAAAACAAGATATCGCGGGGTTTAAGGGGTAGATTGGTACGGAAGGTGTTAGAAGTGGCACGAGACTGCAAGATTTAAGACACTTAACCTGAATTCAATTGCCTTTGTTCCGGGTTGTATAACGGAGCCTTGTACTTCTATTTGCCTTTAGTCTCTGGCATATAGAGACTCCTCTCATATACACCGGCATCCTTCTGTACCAAGCTACAAACAACAGCGTTCATAAATATAACAGTATAACATTATAATACAACTTAAAAGTTACACACACTCTCTCTCTTTCTGTCTTTTCTACTTCTTCCTTATCTTTAGGACTTACCGAGCGATTGTTCGCTGACGACATTCCTTCTCTTTCTTCTTTGAATGTCGTCAGGTGATTCGGACCTTTCAGAAATTGAGCCTAGCACTAAAGACTTGGACCAGTTTATTGAAGATCCCGAGCTGTAGTGATACTTATATACATTTTATTTCAGTACTTTCCATTTCTGTTATGCCACTGTTTAGGCATTGCTTTCATTCAGATGTATTTACTTTTACATGCATTGTACAAAAGAATGTTAATAAATAAAGTTACTGTACATTATTTTGTCTCTTGTGTATATTTCTTTTATATTGCTTAGATACGCTTAGCGTAATTTTTTTAGAGTAAATACGTAGCGGCCTCGTCCCGTCCTCTTCACCGTACACCGGGAAGCGGGACGTAACAATTTCTATGGATTGATCGAAAGAATTCAAATATTTTTCTTATTAAAATATATGATTGAATATTTGATTGAGAGTTTTCAAATATTTTCCTTATTAAAATATTTGATTGAAAAATTTCAAATATTTTACGTATTAAAATAATGATTAAATATTTGACTTCATGAATATTTGATTAAGAGATTTGTGGGGATTTATATTTGAAATTATGTTTTAATCAAATCTTTAATCTGATTTACTCCAAAAATATTTTTCTTATTTGAAAATCCAGAGACGACTGAAAAACCGACCGGCCTCTTTTGAGCGGTCAACCGCTTCAAGAGTCAGTCGACCGGTATACTCAACCGCGCAACTTTCTGAATGTATTTTTTTTGCAGTTTTTCCTTGAGATGATTTTTGCGTTTACCATATTTGCTCAAATAAATTTTCACACTTTCAAATTTGAATTACAACAGCTAGTTTTTTTTCTTATATGGAAATTTGATTTATTCTAGCACAAAAGTTATCAACTTTTTCATTATAAAATGAGAAGAGCTTTTCATGTTTCAACATCCATTCTCTTTTGATTAAGCTTTACACTTGAAACCTTTTTTTACTCTTCTCTCAAAAACTTATAGTTGAATACGTACTCTACAAATCAAAGACCTTTAACCTGAAGTATTTACTCAATCAGGAGTTATTGTGTGCGATCTATCTTTCTATATTGTACTTCTTTGGTGGTAATTCAAACTCTACTTATGAGGTTGGGGTATGTGCTTGAATCTCGGGTATAAAAATTCAAAGAGAGTTAGAGACCTCTGTACTCTGTCCAGGTTTGATCTCTACCCACATAAAGAGATCGGTTTTAGTGAAAAATCTTCCCGGTGGTGAGATAGTCATGGAGCAGTTTTAAATTCAAAGAGAGTTAGATTCATACCTTTTTTTGGATCAGCCAGAAGGCCTCCAACGTTTAAGTTTATAATTACATACTTTGATAATATTAAATAAAATGTATCTTGTTGCAAACTAAATCAGTTCCATACAATATTATTGAATCCAGCGTTTTTTCATCCCTTTTCTAATTAATTACCATAGGCTAGGTTACTTTTGCTTGCTATCAGATGATTCCTCTTAAACTTCCTTTCCAAATTGGGATCTCTTGTGCGATTTCGATTCTCGAGTCAACAGTTACGCTAATTATAACACTCACTGAGAAGGTTTCAGTTTGGATTGATTTGGCCATTTAAAAGAAAGAATTTTGTATGGCCCTTGGGACGCAACTTTGGTAATACTTTATATATGTACCTTAAATAAGCTCGAAACTATTGAAAATGGTGTATGAACACTATAGAGTTTCACCAATGAGCTATAACTCGGTTGGTATGGACACTTGCTCTCTTGGAGAGAGTGCAGGGTTCGAACCTTAGAACCCTAGGAGGGAAGTGTCCATAAACACTACTACAGATATGGCTGTTATTAATAGGGAAGTGGTCACGCTTACCACTGTGACATATTTTGCGTCACGGTTTCAAAAAATATGTTCACGGTTATATCCATGACTAAACCAAAAATAAAAAGGGCCGTACAACCCTGAAGCCATAAAACATGATATCCCCCAAAATCCCCTCCCAAAATTATTTTCTTTCTCCCAAAATTATTTTCTTTCAATTCTCCCGCCCTCGACTCTTCTCGCTTCTTCCGCCACCGGCGCCGCCTCGCCTCCATAGTCGAGGCTCGGCCCCTAAGAAGATGAAACCTTCCTGGCCGAGCTCGTTGTCGAAGACCCAGATCCGATCGAGCTCGTCGTCGAAGCTCGGTCGTCTTCGAAGCTCGCCATTGTCGAAGTTCGCCATCGTCGTTTAGAGATAAGTAAAATTGATTAGGATTAGGGTAATTTTAAACTGTTTTGGTTTAATTTTAATTTTAATTTTTTGCCCCAGGTCGTCGTCGTATCTGATCGAAATCCTGGGTCGTTGCCGTCATCATCGAAACTTGTCGTCAAGAGGTAAATTTTAGGTGTTTTTTGGTTTAATTTTTATTTTTTCCAGCTTACCCAAATTTTTTTTCTTGCTGTTGTTGTTGTAGTTGTTGATGTTGGCGGTGGTGTTGTAGTTGTTGATGTTGGTGGGGTTAGGGTTTGGGTTGGGTTAGAGATTAGTGATAAGGGTAAGGTTAGGATTGGGGTTGGGGTTGGGGTTGGAGTTGGGGTTATGGTTAGTGTTAAGATAATTTAGCAAATTTTTGTAGCTAATTTAGTGAAAAGCAGCAACAGTTAATAATGCTTTAGTGGAAAACAACAATAGTTAAGGGTATTTTAGTGTAAATGAGTAACACTGATCAAATGGGTTTTTTTTATTAAAAAATTTAGTGATAGTTTAGTGAAAACAAGAAAATTTAAGGATATTTTAGTGAAATCTATAGTAATTTAGTTAATTTACTAAGATGAATCGTTTAATTAAATTTTTATGGTAGTTTAGTGAAAAACAACAATAGTTAAGGGTATTTTAGTTGAATTCATAGTAATTTATTTAATTTAAGGTAGTTAATGAAAACACAAGAATAGTTAAAAGTATTTTAGTGTAATTTAGTAAAATGGAAGAAATAGGTTGCTTAAGGGAGGTTACACACGCTTGTGTGTGTGTATGTGCGCGCGCGCACACACACAAACAATGCCGAACCTTAATTCATCATTGTTCTCCTCTACATTAAACTCTTGTCAAATCCCACCTTAAAACAAACCCTAAATCCAAAATTTTAAACTCGATTAAGAAAACCCCCATCTTTTAAAATAATTACCCTAAACTTAGAACTTCAAAACCTTGTATTTGAAACGTAAACGTAAAACTAATTGAAATCAAATCCTAAACTAAATGTATGGTTTTCGATGATAATATGAAATTTTCATATTCTCAACGATAATTAATCATATGTGAAAATGAAAACGTGACTTAGTTCCCGTCTATCGGTTAACTTACGTTCGGTATTCGTCGTGACAAAAAAATACACGAAGCTTGTTAAACACCGGATATTATCGTTCGATTTCTAACAACCGTCACGTAGTTTATGTGACGAGAATTAATATTTGATCGTATGATGACCGATAAATTTGTCCTGTGTGGACAAGTTAGAAATGTATAAAGCAGACACCTATATTCTTTTGTGTTTTCCATTCGTTTTGAGATATTTCGTCGGTACTTTTCCGCTGGTTCTCCGTGTACAACGATAGATTAAATGTTCATTTTAATGGTGTTTCACAGTATTGAAACGATTATCTGTTCTATTGCAATGTACTCGGAGAACAGCGGGAAGGTGCAGCCGAAATTTTCTCGAAATGGATGAAAGCAAAAGTGAATGGGCGTATATTTTATACATTCTTATTGGGATGTGTATCTTACCCCTACAGCCGTTACCCTCGACTTCAAATAAAAAACATTTAATATTACCATCATCTTTCTTGGAAGAAGAATCCAACTCTCGAGCTTTGAGATTAGAAAGAGAAAGTTTTCAATAGGAGTTGGAGGAGATTAGAAGGAGAAAGTTCTCAATAGGAGTTGGAGGAGAGCCCAATCCATTAATAATTTAAACCAAACTTAACCAAGTCGTCAATTAAACCTAATACTAACGCTTCTTATTATCCGTCTATCTCGTATTTGTCATGAAATCTTAATTTCATGACTCTTATCTATACGGACCTTGCTACGTTCCTGTCATGCCCCGCTTCCCAGTATACGGAGAAGTAGACGTGACGGGCCACGGCGTATTTTCTCAGAAGCAATCACGCTAAGCGTAAATAAGCAATATATAAAAAAAAGCATAAGAATGACAAAAGATGTAATATAAACATCAACTTTTATTAATATCTAATCTTTACATTACAACTGGTTTGAAAAGGAAAAATACAATGCTGAAAGCAATGCCTAAACAATGGCATATGAAATGGAAATAAGTACAAGTAAGCTAGTAGTCGAGCTGTTCGGGTATCTTCTCCAATCACTCTTGGTTGGGCTTGGACTCCTGAAAGTCGGGTCCTCCCGACGAACATTCCAAAGAAATAATAGACAGGAATGTCGTCAGTGAACTAACGCTCTGTAAGTCCCAAAGAAAGAATGAAAAAAAAGTAAAGAGAATAGAACTGGTAATTGGTACAAGTATATATGTCTGTTATACTAACGTAGTTGTTTGTACCTTGGTACAGAATGTATCAGTGTTTACGAGAGGAGTCCAACTATCCCGTGGACCATGGGAATGGAAAGTATAAGGCCCCGTCAATACTCACGGGACAACGCCACAGATGTTCATGTAGGTATCTTTTAGTGTCCTTCATCGTGCCACTTATAATACATTCCGTACCAATATACCCCGTTAAAACCCCGTAATGTATATTGTATTGATTGTATTGATTTGTAGTTATCAGACTTGCTGAGACCATGGTATAAGTTGTTCATGTAAACAAATTCAGGATATATCAAGTAGTCATGTAGTCAAGTCAAGATATAGCCATGGTTCGGTCAAGTCAAGTTATGTTGCATGTTTGATATTATTCTGGTATTCATGTTCAAGTATTCATGTTGACTTGTATTCATATTTGTATTGGGTTTAGATTGATTTAGACTTGGACTCAGACTTGAGTCAAACACTTTAAACAGGATTGGATCCTGAATTAGGTCGGTAACTGATGTACATGGACGGCAGGATTTATGTCTTTTTCCAAGACAATTACCATTGATAACTTCATTTTAGTTTTCTACCTTAAATAGGCAAGCACCCACTTTCTCCGGCTCCTTAAGGCTCAAGAGAATTGGTCCTGCTTAAACCTATATTTACTAGGGTCCTTAATGTAATTTTATATAACTCGAGTAGTTTTATGAAAAATGATTTTAATATACTTTCAAAATAAACCTCGAGTAATTATTTATATTATTTAGAATTGTCATGAATGTGAATTTTAGAGAATGAGGTATATTAGTGAAAATATATATAGCTTGAATAGTTCAAGATATTTTAATGTAAACTTTGTCTTGTATTGATACTTGATGGTATTTTAATAAAATTTGTCATTCTTTTATTTTCTAGAAAATATGGAATTTTATTATATATTAAAAATATATAATTTGATATTATTTATATAATTATTAAGAATTAATTTTATTTATTAAGTAGAAAATCTTGTTTTTCTTAAAAATCGTATTAAAATTCTTACGAGATCGTATGCTCCGTGAGGAGGTCTGCATCTTGCTCTACTAGTCCCGAAGATATGCGATAATCCGCACCATCCAAATCGGGTTCCCCGAAATGGGTTGTAGAGGCATAATTGCAAAGATTTTGAAATACAATTCTAAAGAAAACGGGTTTTTATAGTTCAAGATATTTTGACGAAAAGTCGTATTTTGCCACAAAAGTTATGTTTCAAGAGAATCGTGCTATGTGATTGATAATTCTTGGTGTCGTATTATAAGATGTTTCACAACCAAAGAAATTTATACTGCAATCAATTAACGGTGTCGATGTAGCGCGTTAATGAGTACGGATCGTCCACTGAGATGTGTGTTTTGATCGATTTTGTTTTAGATGAGTCGAAATGAAAAGATAAAAGAAAAATTGCAAGAAAATTGATTCAAGAATTTTGAAATTTAGTTTCAAGAATCGTAAAGAACTAGATCTAAAATCAAGAATCAATAAAGTTCAAGAAGATGTCCGAATCGAATGAATTATCAAGATTTGTAAAGAGACTTATAGGAATCGATCCAATCGATAGTGATGATGAAGAATTATGATTACAAACTCTTATCTATTGATGATTTGTTGCTAGATCGATGACGATCAACGAGGATTAGGGACCTATTGAAGAAACTAGGGTTTCTCCTTCTATCCCTTGTCCTTTCGTTGATTAGCATTCAAATTCTAGCCTCGAGGAAATTCAATCATCGATCGTTGATCTCTAATTAAGAGCGAAAACATTCAAGAAAGCATCTCGCTCGAAACTAGGTTATCAATGATTCAATTTTCTAAAGTTTACAAAACACATAAAACTTAAGAATCGTTCAAGAATTTAATCATCATCATCTATCTATTTTCTCGATTCCTCCACAAGCGGAGTTTTCACTCACTGAGCTATAATGCCAACCAAGGGATCTTCAAACATCATGAAAAAGGAAACACTCAAGAATTGAGAACTCTTCATAATACTCAAATGTAAAGAAAAGTAAGATCAAGAATTTTCACCTTTTATTATTCAACGTTTCGTTACAATTCACTTAAAGACTACAAGAATTGAGGAGAGAACTTGATCGTCGAATTAGCTTCGCATTGTCTTCGTGAGTCGCGGATCATCATGGATCACTTGCTCGGATGAAGATCGGCGCTGCTTCAAAAAGGCTCGATGGATTCTTGCTTTGGCTCGGCACTCGATAGATCTTGATTTGGATCAAATTGTGTCACTCAATTTGATTTAGATTTGATTTGGATCTACAATTTTTCCCTCCAATCTCAACAACCCCCAAACCCTAGATCTAGATCCATTTTTATAACCACCTCATTGAATCTTCCCTCCAAAGCTAGGTTGTTAGAGAGAGCCTTCTAGAATGAGTTTGTTAGAGGGAATATTCTGGAATGAGGTTGTTACAAGGAATATTCTAGAGTGAGTTTATTATGCAGAGCCTTCTGGAAGAAGCCACGTGGTCTTTGAGAGTCTTCTAGAAGCAAGGGTTGTTACAAGAAGCCATGTGGAGAATTTTGATGCGCTGAAGAGCTAACAAGGCCGCGGATGCGCGGCGGATAGGCCAACATGGCCGCGGATCCGCGGCCGTTTGGTGCATTCCTTTCATGAAACTTCTAGGTTGATTTGGTGCTGATCCTTAGGGCCTTATTTTATATCTGGAATCTTTTTATACTTTCTTGTTCACTGCCAGATTTCAAGTCTTGGATTTGGCGTATTTTATCAGCACTTTTAGCAGTTCCGGCTCTTTTACCTGGAGAATTTCCTGCACACAATCTCGAGACAAGTGTTGCGATATACAAAGATCATGCGTGCAATAATAAACACTCAATTTCCCTCAAAATGCCGGTTATAATGTATAATACATATTAATTGATATTTTACCGACAATTTGCTAATATGTGCTATATTTATACCGAACACTTTTAGATGATTGCAAATAGTGGGGAAATTGATGTGTTAAAAATGCAATATTTTCGACTGATCAAACTCCCCCAAACTTAATTTTGGTCGTCTCGAGCAAACTTGTTTTATTAGAAAGAGAAGGAGAAAATATAAGAAAAAGAAAAACTAACTAGCACACTTTCGTTGGCAACACGATTGCACTGAGCACGTGCAACAAGCCTTTAAACCTCTAGGTGTCCCTAGTAGAAGGAGTGCTGTCTCCTGAGGGTTTTCAGCGGATTGCACCCACAAAATCCCATAATAAAAGGAAGACCGTGAAAGTTACATATAAAGATAAGAATTGTAAAAGAAAGACTTTGAAAATTAGAGTTTCCAACCACACTAGATTTTTGGTTGTCATGAGCCCTATCTTAATAGTCATAAAAAGATGTCAGAAATCACATCATCCCACAATAAAACATCGTCTTTATTCTTCATTTCTATCTTTCTTCCAAATATCGATCATATACTCCTATGTGTGTGTAAAAGACATCCCTACACTCGGAGAATTCAATTCAAGCTATCATACTCTTGTCCATCTACCTCAGTACTTTTTTAATTGATGAATATTTAGATGGATTTGCTCACACATTTTTCATGCGACCGTTAATACTTCTTGAGGTACTAACCGACCGATTACTCATGTGCTTGCTGATTAGGTGTTTTAGTATTTTCCTCGTCTTGCAACACCTAAGTCTTAGTAGTGACTCCCAAACCGGTTGGTCTAAGGCACCAGGTGATGAAGCACCCTCGCTATATTTTTTTATTGCTGCCTTGGTGATAACAAAACCGGTGTTCATTTTTCTTCACCATTTATTTTTTTATTCATTTATAATTTCCTTCATACTTTGGCTATTAGACAAGAGCATTTCAAGGTATCTGTCACGCCCCGCTTCCCAGAGTACGTTAGATTGGGCACGTGACATAGCCAACCATGCTACCTGTGGGGAGGAAGTATCCATCCACAGTCACATTACGGCTGTAGAGATATCGAGAACAAGATAAAACTATCTAAAACATGTCCATAATCCAGAATAACAAGAGTCAATAATAAATAAGTGCGGAAGCAAATGATCCAATACAAATAACTGAAAGGTATGTCCCATAATGCGGGCTCACATCAGGAAATAAATGCAGGAAATAAAACTAACCACTACTGAACTCACAACTCAGCCTGCTGGTTGAAGTACTCCTGCTCGGACTGCGACAGTGGTACAGAATCTGGGCCATGCAAAACCCAGACGTCAGTGCGTCATGTCAACCAGTAATATAATATGTACAGTGTAACAGGCAATGCAGAATGAAACATGAATACAGCAATAATGTGAAACAAGCAGTGCAGGGTAGTGTGCAGTGGTTAACTAAACTGTTCTATCAGGTTTTCTAGTCTAAAGTATTTGAAATCAATTGATGAATCGTCGATGTAACTCAATAGTATCCCGTACATACCCGGGACCACGGCCACAATATTCTCGGCTGCAGCCGAGACATGTCGCTAGGCACAAAACAGGAATGTGTACACTCGATAGTATCCCGTACATACCCGGGACCACGGCCACAATATTCTCAGCTAAAACCGAGACATGCCGCTAGGCACAAACAGGAATGTGTACACTCAATACATGTAGTGAACTGTCAAGTTACAAGTCAGATTTCACCTTGATTTCCCCATACCCCCCAAGTTATATGTGTCGAGTCAGGTATTCAGTAATCTAGAACTAATGCCAACACAGGATCAGGTAAAAGCAGGTTTGTCTGCATAAACAACAGGAACGGTCCATGAGGACTACATGTCAGGTTTGTTGGCATTAGGCACGAGATCAAGTAACAGGTCGGGTTATGGTACATCAGGTCAAGTCAACAGTATACGGTACCATGTCAGGTGTATCAATATATACAGCCATGTCAGGTCAAAGATATAAACAATATCGTGAGTGTGCTCCCAATCAGATGTATAGTCTAACAGGGTATTAACAACAGGAGATAAGCAATGAGTTAAACAATAATAAGCAGTTTCATTTAATCACAAGAGTGCAGTAATACAATGCAGCCGTTTAATTATGTTAACAGGTTAAGCACCCTTAGCGGTGCAATAGTTTAGGTATCGGTGCAATACAGTTATATCAAGCCTTTGAATATGAATGTCCGAATAGAACTACATGGGTAAGTGCTACCATCTATTAAACAGTAAAATGTGATTAACAGGTAAACTTGGTTATTAGGGTTAAATTGGCAAACTGTAAATTTTATGTTAACTGTAAAATGATATAATGCCATACTGCAACCAAATGAGAAACGACTATACCAAGTTAAGTTTTACAGGTTTAATGTGTCAAAACATATATAAATATATCGTATAGCATGTAGCAAGGGATACTTGCCTCGACGGGTCGCGAACCGGGAAAAACGGAACGTAACATCGACGGGGAAACACGCAACGAACGCACGGTTCACGGATTGAACCCAAACAACGAACCAAGGGACCTCACGGGTCAGAGTACTCCGATGGATCGTCGGGACACGTCACCGGTACGGCCGGATTCCGGCGAACAGCGACTACAAAAATTCCAGAATTTAGTGCACAGCCAAAGGAGAAACAGGAAGATGGAATGGAAGGATGAAGAGATTGCTTACTGGTGTTGCAGAGGGTGTGACGGCGATGAGATCGACGGCGGTGAGGTGCAGGCGAGGATGTTGCAGCGGCTAGGGTTAGGGCTCGGTTAAGGAACTTCGGTGCAGAGAAAGGAAAACGGAAAGGGGGAGGAGATGGTCGGGGTGCTGGAGTGTGCAGGTGGTGAGGAGGGTGCTGGTGATGGCGCGGATGGTGACGACGAGGGCCGCCGGCGAGCAGGCGGCTGCAGCGAATTCTGCAGGGGTCGCGGCTGCGCAGGGTGGAAGGAAGAAGGTGTTGAGGTTGAGAGGAGGAGGCGGAGGCGAGGGCGACGGTGACATTGGCGCCGGCGTCGGGGCTGCAGCGGCGACGGTGAAGGCGGCTAGGGCTCAGCCAAGGGTTTCTCACGATGGGTTTCGTGGGCACTGTTCTCGTGAAGGGTGAAAAGTGAAAAGGGAAGAATATATATATAAGGGGGAGAGAGAAAGATAGAGAGAGAGAGAGATAGAGAAAGATAGAGAGGGGCCCACGGGGTTTATGCTCACGCTGATTGGCTGAGGAAGAAAGCCAGGAAAGATTTAGGGGTTTTAAACGAATATTTAAAAGATTTTTGAATATTAAATTAACACTAAGATTATATATATAACGAATATATTATGGTTTAGAATATTATATTAATTTGGGATTTTGGCGCTAAACAAAACATTTTCAAATCGCGCCCGGGTTGGGTCCAAAAATTCGAAATTTAAATAATAGGATTTTAAGCGGGTTCCAAATTTTGAAATTGAGTGTTTTATGATTAAAAAGCATACCCCCAAGACGGACACCTGTATGCGCGCGTAGCCGTCCAAACTCGTCCGTTTCACCGAACGGGACAAGAACTCGATGCACGGACGCTACCATGAGGTTAGGGGTGTCGAGTAGGCTAAGATAGATATTTTTAATTTCATTTTAGGTGCTAAAATTTGTTATATGCAAAAATGACTTTTCCTGATAAAATTTTACAGGAAGCCACAAATAAGCAAGATAAATGAAATGAGTACCACCTAATGCTCAAACAGTAACATAAATTATTAGTATTGGGCTCGGGTGTTACATTATACCCAACTACAAAAAGAATTTCGTCCTCGAAATTCCAAGAATACAAGATAGAACTACAGAAAAAGGTGAGGAAACTTCTGCCGGATCTCATCTTCTCGTTCCCAAGCGGACTCTCCATGCGATCGATTACCCCAAGAAACAAGCACAAGGGGGATAACTTTGTTCTTGAGAACCTTTTCCCTTCGATCCACGATTTCAACCGGTCGCTCCTCAAAAGTCAAGTCTTCCTGTACTGTTAACTCCGAATGATCCAAGACGTGTGTTTCATCTCGAACATATCTTCGTAGTTGAGATACATGAAATACATCGTGCACACCTGCCAAGGACTGCGGTAACGCCAAACGGTACGCTACCTCTCCAACACGCTCCAATATCTCAAAGGGTCCAACAAATCGAGGACTAAGCTTTCCTCGACTCACAAAACGAATCACCCCTCTAGTCGATGATATCTTCAAGAATACCAAATCACCCACGGTGAACTCTAGAGGTCTTCTTGACGTGTCAGCCCAACTCTTCTGTCTGTCTTGAGCTGCCTTCATATGCTTTCTGATAGTGTTAACCTTCTCAACTGTCTGCACCACCAAATCTGGTCCCAACAATCTTCGTTCACCGACATCATCCCAACAAACAGGTGATCGGCATTTACGACCATACAAAGCTTCAAACGGAGCCATCTGGATAGTTGCCTGAAAACTGTTGTTGTAAGAAAACTCTACCAAGTGTAGATGATCTTCCCACGAACCCTTGAAGTCCAACATGCATGCTCTCAACATGTCTTCAAGAGTTTGGATCGTTCTCTCCGACTGACCATCAGTTTGAGGATGATAAGCTGTGCTAAACTTCAATCGAGTCCCCAAACTTTCCTGTAAACTCCTCCAGAAGTGTGATAAGAACCGAGTGTCCCGATCGGACACGATGCTCACTGGTACACCATGTAATCTTACAATCTCCTGCATATACCGCTCTGCCAAAGTCTCCGTTGATTGACCCACTCGGAAAGGAATAAAGTGAGCGGCCTTGGTCAACCGATCAACAATCACCCATACTGCATTGTTGCCCTTTGGACTCCGCGGTAAAGCCGTCACGAAATCTATGGTTATATGTTCCCACTTCCACTGAGGAATCAGAAGTGGTTGCAATAAACCAGCAACCCGTTGATGTTCAGCCTTAACTTGCTGACACACCAAGCCCTTAGCCACAAAGCGAGCAATCTCCCGTTTCATGCCTTCCCACCAGAAATGCTGTCGAATATCACGGTATATCTTCGTGCCTCCTGGATGTACAGAATAAACTGAACTGTGTGCCTCCTTCATAAGCTCTTCACGAACATCTCCCTTTGGCACACATAAACGGCTACCATACCTCAACGAGCCATCTTCGTGGATCAGTAAATCTGTTCGTAGTCCAGCTTCAACTTGCTCTTGAAACTTTTGCAGTCTAGGATCCTGCGATTGTGCTGTTTTAATTTTCTCAACCAAAGACGACTGCACTTGCAGCTGCATCAACTGTCCCGTAGAACGCGGTAGCACAACCTCCAAGTCAAATCTTAAAAAATCTGCAATGATCTCCTTCTGCGTAGTTAATACCTGAATTGCTGGTAACCGACTAAGCGCATCCGGCACAACATTCACCTTCCCCGGATGGTACTTAAGATCAAGATCGTAGTCAGCCATCAGCTCCAACCATCTACGCTGCCTTATATTAAGCTCTTTCTGCGTGAACACATACTTCAAGCTCTTATGATCAGTAAAAACTTCGACTCTCTCGCCCAAAAGGTAGTGTCTCCAAATCTTCAAAGTGAAGATCACAGCCGCAAGCTCCAAGTCATGAGTCGGATAATTCTTCTCATGGGTCTTCAATTGTCTCGATGCGTATGCTACAACCTTCCCATGCTGCATCAATACACATCCCAATCCTTTCCCAGATGCATCGCTGTGAATCTCCAATCCTCCGGAATTGTCTGGCACGATCAGAATTGGGGCGGTTATCAACTTCTGCTTCAACGTCTCGAAACCTAACGCACATTTATCCGTCCATACAAAAGGTACCTCCTTGCGCGTAAGCTTGGTCAACGGCTCTGCCAGAAGAGCGAAGTTCTCCACAAATCTCCTGTAGTATCCGGCTAATCCAAGGAAACTTCTTATCTCAGCAACATTCTTTGGAATCGGCCAATCTCGAACTGCTGCAATCTTTTCGGGATCGACGGCGATTCCATCGCCCGATACAACATGCCCCAGAAACTTCACTTCCTCCAGCCAAAATTCGCACTTACTCATCTTCACATACAATTTCTCTTGTCTCAATGTCTGCAGTGCGATCTTCAAATGCTCAGCATGCTCCTCAAAACTCTTCGAGTAAACCAGAATATCGTCAATGAATACCACAATAAACTGGTCCAAGAATGGTGAAAAGATTCGGTTCATCAAGTCCATGAATACTGCCGGCGCATTCGTTACTCCGTAGGGCATCACTAAGTACTCGTAATGTCCATACCGAGTTCGAAACGCCGTCTTGCAAATATCTTCAGCTTTCACTCGAACCTGATGATATCCGGATCGTAAATCCAGCTTCGAGAATACCCTCGCGCCACTAAGCTGCTCAAAAAGTTCTCCAATGCGAGGGATCGGGTACTTGTTCTTAATAGTCACCCGGTTTAATTCTCGATAGTCGATGCACATCCTTCTCGTGCCATCCTTCTTCTTTACTAGAAGAACTGGAGCTCCCCAAGGTGAGTTACTGCTTCGAATCCAACCTTTCTCAAGCAATTCAGCAACCTGTTTCTTAACTTCTTCCAACTCTACTGGTGCCATCGGATAATACGCTTTAGATACTGGCGCTGCACCAGGAATAAGGTCAATCGCGAACTCCAAGTCTCGCTTCGGCGGTAAACCCGATATATCTTCAAATACGTCCATAAAATCGCGAACCACCGCCGGCTCTTCACCACTATCAACTTCCATTGCTGCAAGAATATTGTTTGTCGGCCTAGCCCTAAACTCGACTGGCCCGACAGAACTGCTTCCTCCAGTGAAGGTAAACTCGGGATGCCCGGGAATCTGGAAAATTACTTTCTTTGCCCTACAGTCAATGTGAGCGTGGAAAGTGCTAAGAAAATCCATTCCCAAGACGACTTCATAGCTGCCCGTATCTATCACCAAGAAATCTGCAAAGAGTTCCCGTCCGCACACAACAACTGTACAATCTTTACACTTCCTACTAGATATGATTTTCCCATTCCCAGTGTGTATGTCCCAGAAACTAGACATGGTCGTGCAGGTAATCGAGTGTGTAGTTATAAATTTGGATGACATAAAATAGTGGGATGCACTAGAATCAAATAATGCCAATGCGGGAAAACCATGAACGAGTAAAGTACCCAAAACAACTTCTCCTGATGCCTTAGCTTCCTCAGCTGTCAAGGTAAAAGCTCGAGCCTGATTAGGTCCTTGAGTCAGCTGTTTCTGCCCTTGGAACGACCTCTGCGGAGGCTTCTGAATATCATCCCTGGTACGAAGCTTCGACGGACAAGCATTAACGGCGTGATCTGCCGCTCCACAAACCAAACAGAGTCCCAGCCTCCTTCGACAATCCTTTTGTATGTGGCCAGGTAAATTGCAGTAGTTAAAATTCATGTTCTTTCTTTGATGAACGATCACAGGCTTCTTCATTGGTTCTACACCGCGACGGTCCACTGGAATACCCTTGCGACCATGAGTTCGGTTAGGTACAAATGCGGGCTTCCTGGCCGCAACTGTTGTCTGCTGCAAGCTCCCTTTTATCCCAGATAAACTCTGTTGTTCCCGAGCTGCCGTAAGAACCTGTGAGAAAGTGGTCAAACCCAGGGAGACAATCTGCCTCTGGATGTCCACATCCAAGCTGCGCATGAACCTTCGTGCCCTGTCTGCATCGTTGGCGACTAAAAGTCCAGCGAATCTGCTGAGTCTCGTCCACTCTGCTGCATGCACGTCCACGGGTGCTCCGTTCTGCCTTAGCCCAAAAAATTTCTCTTCCATTGCCTCCCGTGCAGTCCGCGGGAAGAACTTCTCCAGGAAACCCTTAGAAAAATCCGCCCACTTGATCGTCTTGGGCAAACGGGTCTCCTCCACAAGCCACCATTCTCGGGCGTAGTCTACTAACTGAATGCGTACCACATCAACTCTTTTGTCATCTGGAATCTGTGCCGCAATCAACAAATTCTCCGTATCCACTAGCCACTGCTCAGCTGGCAACGGCTCCTCTAAACCAGTGAATGTAGTCGGACCCAAACGTCTGAAATCTGCCACGGTCCCTACTCGGTCAACTGGTTTAGCTCCAACGTTGTTTACAGACTGCTGAACGATCTGCAAACCTTCCTGAAACGAGCCTGCTTGCTGCTGGATCAGCTCGGTCTGCCTCTTCTGATTTTCCAGCATTCCTCTTATCACTCCAAGCATGGCGGCTTCGTCCACACACCTCTGGTACGTCTTGAAATTCTTATCTGCCATATTCCTGAAATCAAAAACACTCAACATTAGCGTGATGATGGATTCAATATATAGATCAAGGCTAGAACTCCAAGATACTTAAATAGAGTACCGCATTGTAACTATGCTGCGGTATCATCGCCACAATTACTTAACTCCACCCAAGTCGCCTAAGTCCTAGAGATAACAAGAAATCAGGTTTTCGAGTCGACATGCAAAGTAAGTTTGCACGTCGTAAAAGATATAATCAGGAAGAATGTGATTCACGAATGGTAAACGGTAAGGTGGCAGGACATGTTTCCTAAACACGGGCATTCTGATTCGTGTATTGGGTACAATACCCAACTACAAAAGAATCAACCCGACTATCCTATGGCTCTGATACCAAAAGAACCATGTCACGCCCCGCTTTCCAGAGTACGCTAGATTGGGCACGTGACATAGCCAACCATGCTACCTGTGGGGAGGAAGTATCCATCCACAGTCACATTACGGCTGTAGAGATATCGAGAACAAGATAAAACTATCTAAAACATGTCCATAATCCAGAATAACAAGAGTCAATAATAAATAAGTGCGGAAGCAAATGATCCAATACAAATAACTGAAAGGTATGTCCCATAATGCGGGCTCACATCAGGAAATAAATGCAGGAAATAAAACTAACCACTACTGAACTCACAACTCAGCCTGCTGGCTGAAGTACTCCTGCTCGGACTGCGACAGTGGTACAGAATCTGGGCCATGCAAAACCCAGACGTCAGCGCGTCAAGTCAAACAGTAATATAATATGTACAGTGTAACAGGCAATGCAGAATGAAACATGAATACAGCAATAATGTGAAACAAGCAGTGCAGGGTAGTGTGCAGTGGTTAACTAAACTGTTCTATCAGGTTTTCAAGTCTAAAGTCTTTGAAATCAATTGATGAATCGTCGATGTAACTCAATAGTATCCCGTACATACCCGGGACCACGGCCACAATATTCTCGGCTGCAGCCGAGACATGCCGCTAGGCACAAAACAGGAATGTGTACACTCGATAGTATCCCATACATACCCGGGACCACGACCACAATATTCTCGGCTAAAACCGAGACATGCCGCTAGGCGCAAACAAGAATGTGTACACTCAATACAGGTAGTGAACTGTCAAGTTACAAGTCAGATTTCACCTTGATTTCCCCATACCCCCCAAGTTATATGTGTCGAGTCAGGTATTCAGTAATCTAGAACTAATGCCAACACAGGATCAGGAAAAAGCAGGTTTGTCTAGATAGACAACAGGAACGGTCCATGAGAACTACATGTCAGGTTTGTTGGCATTAGGCACGAGATCAAGTAACAGGTCGGGTCATGGTACATCAGGTCAAGTCAACAGTATACGGTACCATGTCAGGTGTATCAATATATACAGCCATGTCAGGTCAAGATATAAACAATATCGTGAGTGTGCTCCCAATCAGATGTATAGTCTAACAGGGTATTAACAACAGGAGATAAGCAATGAGTTAAACAATAATAAGAAGTTTCATTTAATCACAAGAGTGCAGTAATACAATGCAGCCGTTTAATTATGTTAACAGGTTAAGCACCCTTAGCGGTGCAATAGTTTAGGTATCGGTGCAATACAGTTATATCAAACCTTTGAATACGAATGTCCGAATAGAACTACATGGGTAAGTGCGACCATCTATTAAATAGTAAAATGTGATTAACAGGTAAAATTGGTTATTAGGGTTAAATTGGCAAACTGTAAATTTTATGTTAACTGTAAAATGATATAATGCCATACTGCAACCAAATGAGAAACGACTATACCAAGTTAAGTTTTACAGGTTTAATGTGTCAAAACATATATAAATATATCGTATAGCATGTAGCAAGGGATACTTGCCTCGACGGGTCGCGAACCGGGAAAAACGGAACGTAACGTCGGCGGGGAAACACGCAACGAACGCACGGTTCACGGATTGAACCCAAACAACGAACCAAGGGACCTCACGGGTCAGAGTACTCCGTTGGATCGTCGGGACACGTCACCGGCACGGCCGGATTCCGGCGAACAGCGACTACAAAAATTCCAGAATTTAGTGCACAGCCAAAGAAGAAACAGGAAGATGGAATGGAAGGATGAAGAGAAGAGATAGCTTACTGGTGTTGCAGAGGGTGTGACGGCGATGAGATCGACGGCGGTGAGGCGCCGGCGAGGAGGTTGCAGCGGCTAGGGTTAGGGCTCGGTTAAGGAACTTCGGTGCAGGGAAAGGAAAATGGAGAGGGGGAGGAGATGGTCGGGGTGCTGGAGTGCGCAGGTGGTGAGGAGGGCGCTGGTAATGGCGCGGATGGTGACGACGAGGGCCGCCGGCGAGCAGGTGGCTGCAGCGAATTCTGCAGGGGTCGCGGCTGCGTAGGGTGGAAGGAAGAAGGTGTTGAGGTTGAGAGGAGGAGGCGGAGGCGAGGGTGACGGTGACGTTGGCGCCGGCATCGTGGCTGCGGCGGCGACGGTTAAGGCGGCTAGGGCTCAGCCAAGGGTTTCTCGCGATGGGTTTCGTGGGTACTGTTCTTGTGAAGGGTGAAAAGTGAAAAGGGAAGAATATATATATAAGGGAGAGAGAGAAAGAGAGTTAGAGAGAGAGAGATAGAGAAAGATAGAGAGAGAGATAGAGAAAGATAGAGAAAGATAGAGAGGGGCCCACGGGGTTTATGCCCACGCTGATTGGCTGAGGAAGAAAGCCAGGAAAGATTTAGGGGTTTTAAACGAATATTTAAAAGATTTTTGAATATTAAATTAACAGTAAGATTATATATATAACGAATATATTATGGTTTAGAATATTATATTAATTTGGGATTTTGGCGCTAAACAAAACATTTCCAAATCGCGCCTGGGTTGGGTCCAAAAATTCGAAATTTAAATAATAGGATTTTAAGCGGGTTCCAAATTTTAAAATTGAGTGTTTTATGATTAAAAAGCATACCCCCAAGATGGACACCTGTACGAGCGCGTAGCCGTCCAAACTCGCCCGTTTCACCGAACGGGACGAGAACTCGATGCACGGACTCTACCACGAGGCTAGGGGTATCGAGTAGGCCAAGATAGATATTTTTAATTTCATTTTTGGTGCTAAAATTTGTTATATGCAAAGATGACTTTTCCTGATAAAATTTTACAGTAAGCCACAAATAAGCAAGATAAATGAAATGAGTACCACCTAATGCTCAAACAGTAACAGAAATTAGTTGTATTGGGCTCGAGTGTTACAGTATCCTCTACTATCCCGAGTTTCAAGACGTGTGTAAGTGCGTATAGTAGGGTATCAACGTTCAAATGTTTGGCTTTCAGAATAGGAACTATTTTTCAGACTTATTTTTATCCTCAGTTTAGTGACTTTCTTCATCTTACTAACCCTTGGGACAACGGCTCATAACTACTTATTACTAGTTCGTTTAAGAAAACTTCTACTTTTCTTGGTTTTCTTAAATTTTTCTAATCTTTTGGATGTAATTTTTTTCTATCTAATCTTTTATTATCTTATTTATGTACAATTTTTTTTAATTTTTATTTTTTATATGTTTTGTGCTTATGCAAAGTATGATGCAAAGTGATGCGTAAATAAGCACAAACCTCCCCCAAACTTGTTTTCAACAGTGTCCTCACTGTTGTCTTCTGCTAAAGCTCAAAAAACCTGTAAGCTTGGGAGGAAATTTATTAATGGGGGCAAAATATATTAAAGTGAAAATCCTCCCCCAAAGTTATTCTTTTGGCTCACCATTTTGAGTAAAATTTTTTATTTTCAAGAGCCAGCTTATACCCTCCCAAACTTGAGTTAAACCATGTTAAGCTTTGAAAATCACACAAAATTCCTGGTCAATGCAAAGCTTTACAAAGACCGAACGTCAACACCAACCATTCGAAGATTTTATCAGTGTAGTGCACCGGTTGATGAAGAACAAGTTGAAAAGAGCCAAGAAGAAGTGGGGAAAAGATAAGTGGTGTGAAAGAATGTGTTTGCGTCTCGTTTTGGAGAGACGACTCAGTGATTGTGATGGATTACTCGCATTCTCTTTATAGTCCAAAAGAAGGGGTGGAGGTTCAATTTCTTTGTTTGGGAGATGATTCATCTCAACACCCGTGTCTTTCAAAAATGCGAGTTCATCAGCGAAAATTTCTTCAAAACTCTCATCGATACCCCGAAGAATAATGTCATCACAAAACGCGAGGTGATCTTCAGACTCCAAAAACGGTTCATAATCAGTGTTAGTTGTTGACCCGGACAACTCGGTGGAAGAGTCCGTATGTGTATGATACATAGTTGGGTCAAATAACAACATATGAAAAGAGTCTAGATCAGTATCATGAGCTTGATCAATTTCGCTGCTGTCGTCATCCATTAATTCGACAAAACATACTCGAGCATGAGGATCGGAGGGTTGACTTCCCAACTTGTAAATGTTGAGCTCAATTGACCTATTTCCAAAAGATAGGTTCATAGAGCCGTTTCTACAGTTGATTACAGCGTTGGAAGTAGCCAAAAAGGGACGACCTAGAATCACCGGAATTTGGTTTCGTGGGTTCGCTACAGGCTGTGTATCAAGAACAATAAAGTCCACAGGGAAAATAAATTCCCCGATTTTTATCAACACATCCTCAAGTTCACCCCTAGGTTCGGTGATTGATCGGTCGGCCATCTGGAGAGTTATGTTCGAGGGCTTTAACACTCCGATACCTAGTTGCTCATAGACTGAATATGGAAGCAAGTTAACACTAGCGCTAAGGTCAAGTAAAGTACGGTTAATGTGTTTATCCCCAATAGAAATAGAAATAGTAGGACAGCCAGGGTCCTTACGTTTCCTTGGTAATTGTTGGGGAAAAGCCGTGTCTAAAGTACCCGACATGAAAACTTTTTTAGGCACTTGAGTCTTCCTTTTCCTAGTGCACAAGTTCTTAAGTATTTTCGCATAGGACGGAACTTGTTGTATAGCATCTAGGAGAGGGATGTTGATGTTAACTTGCTTAAACATTTCCACAAGCTTCTCCATTTGGGCATTGGGTTTGTTGGGCCTCAACCTTTCCGGAAATGGAGCTCTATCAATAAATGTTGGGTCCCACATTTGTGGAGAAGGTTGTGGGGGTGGAAAGGATGAAGTGGGTGGAGGGTTCGAGCCTTTGGGAAAACGGAGAATAGGCTCGGAAGAAGACGGTAAACTAGACGAAATAGGGTAAGAAGTAGAAGTGGAAGTGGAAGTGGAAGTGGAAGTGGAAGCCTGGGGTTTAATTGATTCCTCAGCATCAATCTGTTCACCCACATGATTGTCTAGCACTCTTCCAGATCTCAACATAGTAAATGCATCCACATTAGTGTAATGTGAAGGTCCATGATCAGGTAGGGGTTGAGATGGAAGATTCCCTTTCTCTCTAGCACTCATTTTGGCTGTTAACTGTGCAATTTGTGCTTCCATCGATTTAATAATCTCACCTTGGGAGGCGGTGGTTTTCATTATATCATCGATAGAAGACTTAATATCAGCCGACATTTGAATAGAATTTGTCAGAAGCAAACTCATGGTTTGTTCAAGTGCAGAGGTGTTATTGGTACCGGCAGAAAAAAGATCAAAATTGTTGGCCGGGTTTTGAAAAGGTTGCGATTGAAAGGGGTGCTGACTCAGTTGTGGTGGTTGCTGTTGTGGTGGAGGGACCCATTGAATGTTATTCTGGTTAGATCCGTGTCTTAAGTTTGGTGTTGGATCCAAGAAAGATCAGGGTGATTCCTCCAATCTTGATTATATGAGGAAGAAGAAGGATCGTTTCTAGGTTGTTGCTGAAATGCAGCATTAGTATGACCTTGAAACGATACATTCAAAGGACATTCTTCCGTCAAATGTGATGGATTTGAACAGCAACCACACACAGTTTTGGGAAGTGTGTATTGATTTATAGAGGCTGAAGAGATTCTATTTTCTATAGCGTCGAGTTTCCTTTGTATTGCGGCCATTTCGGCTCTCATTGTGACGGAAATATCAAGCTGATTGATATCTTCCCTAGGTGATGGTGGTCTAACACTTTCCCATTGTAAAGTGTTTTGAGCTAAATCTTTTAGGTATTTCCAAGCTTCACCATCATCTTTAGATAGGAATTGGCAATGGCATATGGTTTCAAACATCTATTTAGTCGTGAGATCAATACCCTCATAGATAACTCGACATAAATCCCATCGGGGGATTCCGCGATGAGGACATTGGATAAGAAGATCCTTGAACCGTTCAAACCATTTCCAAAATGGTTCATTGGGAAGTTGGGTAAATTTGAAGATTTCGCTCCGAACACGGCTGGTCTTGTGATTGGGATAAAATTTCTTAAGGAATGCTGCAACAAATTCATCCCATTTTGAAATAGAATGTGCGGTTGTATTATAAAGCCACTTCTCGGCTAAATCACACAACGTGAATGGGAGAAGACGTAAACGCAGAGCATCCAAAGACAGTTGTGACGTTCTAATCATTGCGCATACATTTTCAAATTTGGAGATAAAAACGTATGCGTCTTCAGACTCAAGACCGTGAAATTTGGGTAACAGTTTGATAAATTGGGGGTTGATTTCAAAATTTTCCCCGTTGGCAAGTGGTATAGAAAGATAGGTAGGAAGGGGAACACGTGTAGGATAGCATCTCTCTTGGAGAGAAATGCGTGGAGGATTCTGCGCACCTGCGGGCGATGGCAGAGTGGTGTTAAAGTGTGATGGATATCCGTCCATCTCGGTGGTGGTGGGAAAAAGAAAATGTAGAAATACCGACTTTGGGGTCGATGGGGGAAACACGGACAAGACGGGCACTAGAATCCTGTGTCTAGCCGAGCTTGCACCAAAGGGTTTAGCACAAGTGGCAGCGTTGTGATAATTCGGGGAAAAGTTGGTTGGTGTTTGTTTTGAAAAAGATACGGATTTTTAAAAAATGCAAATCACAAACAATGCACAAGCAACCCTAAATCTAGTGGTCACCTAGGTCAAGTCTTTAGACCGCTCCTAGACTTCTAGAAGATAAGTCGCAAGATAAATCCTCTACTGCCTCTTTGTTCCAGGTAAGTGCCAGGTAGGTAGGAGGTTCTCCACTACGTAAGTAGTGGGCCTAATTAAGTAACCACTTGCCTTAGACACACTTACCTTAGACACCACAAAAGAAACGCGGATAAGCAATAGATTACCCACGACCTCCTTCTGTCCTAAATGAGCGCGACGGTCCTTAGAGTCTTGTCTAGATATTTTTTTAATTAATGACGGTGATGCGGATGCAGTTTTGTGATTTTTGGGGCTTAGGAAGGGTAATGAACTTCCCACCTAATCTGAATTTGGTCTTTGCCCATTAATTTCCGTATTAAAAATGCAAACAACCAAGATCAAACACGCAACAATTTTTCTTTTTGCGGCGCTGCGAATTTTTGCAAAGAAACCTGCAGAAATTGGTTAATGAAGCAGAGCAGGGAGGAGATAAGAAAGTCAAAAATATACCTGAGAATTTTCGTGCACTGAAACCCTAAGAATGCCGCGCTTCCGCTGTGTTAAGCCTCTTATGCCGCGGATCCGCGGTCCATTTGTTTGATCACTGCACAAAAATATCAGGAACTGTTCTAATTGTCTCACTGAGGTATCTGAGATGCTATGAAAATTTTTCCTCTTGCTCCACAGATTCCAGATTTTCTCGCAACAAATCACAACAAATCGTTAAGCGTTTGTTACGAATTTTGATCTAAAAACTGATGGAATAATAAAATTTTCAACTCAAATAACAAAAACAAACAAAATAGCACACATCCCCGGTAACGGCGCCATTTGATTGATATGGTCGATTTCGATGTCGTGTTTAGAAAAGTGTAAAGATCACAACCAAAGAAATTTATACCGCAATCAATTAACGGTGTCGATGTAGCGCGTTAATGAGTACGGATCGTCCACTGAGACGTGTGTTTTGATCGATTTTGTTTTAGATGAGTCGAAATGAAAAGATAAAAGAAAAATTGCGAGAAAATTGATTTAAGAATTTTGAAATTTAGTTTCAAGAATCGTAAAGAACTAGATCTAAAATCAAGAATCAATAAAGTTCAAGAAGATGTCCGAATCGAATGAATTATCAAGATTTGTAAAGAGCCTTGTAGCAATCGATCCAATCGATAGTGATGATGAAGAATTATGATTACAAACTCTTATCTATCGATGACTTGTTGCTAGATCGATGACGATCAACGAGGATTAGGGATCTATTGAAGAAACTAGGGTTTCTCCTTCTATCCTTTGTCCTTTCGTTGATTAGCATTCAAATTCTAGCCTCGAGGAAATTCAATCATCGATCGTTGATCCCTAATTAAGAGTGAAAACATTCAAGAAAGCATCTCCCTCGAAACTAGGTTGTCAATGATTCAATTTCCTGAAGTTTACAAAACTCATAAAACTTAAGAATCGTTCAAGAATTTAATCATCATCATCTATCTATTTTCTCGATTCCTCCACAAGCAGAGTTTTCACTCAAACATCATGAAAAAGGAAACAATCAAGAATTGAGAACTCTTCATAATGCTCAAATGTAAAGAAAAGCAAGATCAAGAATTTTCACCTTTTATTATTCAACGTTTCGTTACAATTCACTCAAAGACTACAAGAATTGAGGAGAGAACTCGATCGTCGAACTAGCTTCGCATCGTCTTCGTGAGTCGCGGATCGTCGTGGATCACTTGCCCGGATGAAGATCGGCGTTGCTTCAAAAAGGCTCGATGGATTCTTGCTTTGGCTCGGCACTCGATAGATCTTGATTTGGATCAAATTGTGTCACTCAATTTGATTTAGATTTGATTTGGATCTACAATATTTCCCTCCAATTTCAACAACCCCCAAACCCTAGATCTAGATCCATTTTTATAACCACCTCATTTGAATCTTCCCTCCAAAGCTAGGTTGTTAGAGAGAGTCTTCTAGAATGAGTTTGTTAGAGGGAATATTCTAGAATGAGGTTGTTACAAGGAATATTCTAGAGTGAGTTTATTATGCAGAGCCTTCTGAAAGAAGCCACATGGTCTTTGAGAGTCTTCTAGAAGCAATGGTTGTTACAAGAAGCCATGTGGAGAATTTTGATGCGTCGAAGAGCTAACAAGGCCGTGGATGCGCGGCGGATAGGCCAACATGGCCACGGATCCGCGGCCGTTTGGTGCATTCCTTTCATGAAACTTCTAGGTTGATTTGATGCTGATCCTTAGGGCCTTATTTTATGTCTGGAATCTTTTTATACTTTCTTGTTCATCGCCAGATTTCAAGTCTTGGACTTGACGTATTTTATCAGCACTTTTAGCAGTTCCGGCTCTTTTACCTGGAGAATTTCCTGCACACAATCTCGAGACAAGTGCTGCGATATATAAAGATCATGTGTGCAATAATAAACACTCATTTTCCTTCAAAATGCCGGTTATAATGTATAACACATGTTAATTGGTATTTTACCGACAATTTGCTAATATGTGCTATATTTATATCGAACACTTTTAGATGATTGCAAATAGTAGGGAAATTGATGTGTTAAAAGTGCAATATTTTCAACTGATCATCACAACCAAAACAACACACATCCCAGGCAACGGCGCCATTTGATTGATAATTCTTGGTGTCGTATTATAAGATGTTTCACAACCAAAGAAATTTATACCGCAATCAATTAACGGTGTCGATGTAGCGCGTTAATGAGTACGACTGAGACGTGTGTTTTGATCGATTTTGTTTTAGATGAGTCTAAATGAAAAGATAAAAGAAAAATTGCAAGAAAATTGATTCAAGAATTTTGAAATTTAGTTTCAAGAATCGTAAAGAACTAGATCTAAAATCAAGAATCAATAAAGTTCAAAAAGATGTCCGAATCGAATGAATTATCAAGATTTGTAAAGAGGCTTGTAGGAATCGATCCAATCGATAATGATGATGAAGAATTATGATTACAAACTCTTATCTATTGATGATTTGTTGCTAGATCGATGACGATCAACGAGGATTAGGGATCTATTGAAGAAACTAGGGTTTTTCTTTCTATCCCTTGTCCTTTCGTTGATTAGCATTCAAATTCTAGCCTCGAGGAAATTCAATCATCGATCGTTGATCTCTAATTAAGAGCGAAAACATTCAAGAAAGCATCTCGCTCGAAACTAGGTTGTCAATGATTCAATTTTCTAAAGTTTACAAAACTCATAAGACTTAAGAATCGTTCAAGAATTTAATCATCATCATCTATCTATTTTCTTGATTCCTCCACAAGCGGAGTTTTCACTCAAACATCATGAAAAAGGAAACAATCAAGAATTGAGAACTCTTCATAATGCTCAAATGTAAAGAAAAGCAAGATCAAGAATTTTCATCTTTTATTATTCAACGTTTCGTTACAATTCACTCAAAGACTACAAGAATTGAGGAGAGCACTCGATCGTCAAACTAGCTTCGCATCATCTTCGTGAGTCGCGGATCGTCGTGGATCACTTGCTCGGATGAAGATCGGCGTTGCTTCAAAAAGGCTCGATGGATTCTTGCTTTGGCTCGTCACTCGATAGATCTTGATTTGGATCAAATTGTGTCACTCAATTTTATTTTGATTTGATTTGGATCTACAATTTTTCCCTCCAATTTCAACAACCCCCAAACCCTAGATCTAGATCCATTTTTATAACCACCTCATTTGAATCTTCCCTCCAAAGCAAGGTTGTAAGAGAGAGCCTTCTAGAATGAGTTTGTTAGAGGGAATATTCTAGAATGAGGTTGTTACAAGGAATATTCTAGAGTGAGTTTGTTATGCGGAGCCTTCTAGAAGAAGCCACGTGGTCTTTGAGAGTCTTCTAGAAGCAATGGTTGTTACAAGAAGCCATGTGGAGAATTTTGATGCGCTGAAGAGCTAACAAGGCCGTGGATGCACGGCGGATAGGCCAACATGGCCGCGGATCCGCGGTCGTTTGGTGCATTCCTTTCATGAAACTTCTAGGTTGATTTGGTGCTGATCCTTAGGGCCTTATTTTATGTCTGGAATCTTTTTATACTTTCTTATTCACTGCCAGATTTCAAGTCTTGGACTTGGCGTATTTTATCAGCACTTTTAGCAGTTCCGGCTCTTTTACCTGGAGAATTTCCTGCACACAATCTCGAGACAAGTGTTGCGATATACAAAGATCATGCGTGCAATAATAAACACTCAATTTCCCTCAAAATGACGGTTATAATGTATAACACATATTAATTGGTATTTTACCGACAATTTGCTAATATGTGCTATATTTATACCGAAGACCTTTAGATGATTGCAAATAGTAGGGAAATTGATGTGTTAAAAATGCAATATTTTCGACTGATCACTATGTCAAGATATGTGTATGCGAGAGGTAGGTCATTACCTCATGAAGTTTTCTAAAGGTAATATTAAGCAAAACAATAAAAGATGTCATATGTAAAGTTTGTGGTATTTAAACAAAAAACGCAATTTAAAGTTACATAACATGATATTTTAAGATGAAAATTATTCTAATTATTTGTTTCATGATTAATAAGCAAGGTATAGTGATATGGATGAGTGATTCTTAAGAAAATTGTAATTTTAAAGATTATAGAATCGAATGTCGATATAACTCCACTTACCGACAAGTTTTGAAAAGAAAAATATTTATGGTAGAAAGAGAAGAGGGGAGATGTGACTTACTTGCTAAAAGAATAGAGGGGAGGTAGAGGAAGAGAAGGGTTGCCTTCGTGTAGTCGCGGGATCGCCGGAATCGTTTCGAATCCTCACCGGAAATTGACCTTGAGCTAACTCCACTTGTACTCTTCTTAGACTTAGAAATTTTTGAGAATTTTGACAATATGTTTCAGAATGAAGAGGGGCTAGGGTATGGAGTTGTATTTATAGTGTGGAATTAGGATTTTGGAATTGAAAGAATGAATTAAAATGCGTTAAAAATTGGATTAATTGGGAAATTGAATTCTCTGTTAAATCGCAGAGAAAACAAACAGTGCAGGGGTAATGGGGGTAGGCCAAGGGTTTTGTGTGCAGAGCACAGGGATTTTTCACCCACGGGGGCCCGTCGGTGCCGGCCGTTCCATGCATCTCACCGGTCCATTTTTTGCTAGGGGCCGATGGATCTCTGTCAAGTGTCCTATGCTGTGTACACAGTATTTTTCATATCTTTGTTTTATCCGACTTTTCATTTTTACGTGTATTGCACGTGTAAACTTTTGGGCTTCCAAAAAGTTTTTAAAAAAATCACTAAAAATAATATGTGGCTGATGAGATTCGAACACAGGGGCTATGTCACAGCAGTGCAAGCATTTACCAATGAGCTACATGTGCTTTCTTGCTGTTCTTAAATAAGAATAACTTTTAAAATGTGCAGGCCAGCAAACTCCTTTCTGTATTTTAAAATTTTTGTACAGAAAATTTAGGGTCGTTACATTCTACCCTCCTTATAAAAATTTTGTCCTCAAAATTTATAGATGGAAGTTGTAATAGATTCAAAAAAATTTATTTATGGTGGTGGTGAAAAGAACTACTGATATGGTACTGAAAGTGCATGAAAATGTTTGAAAGAACGAAAAGATGCAAGGGCAGTTTTCAAGAAAGTTGCAAGCATGCAATCAAATAGAAGAAACATAAATTAGAATTGGATTGTCAAGAATGGTACAAAGATAAAAATTATAATCGAGTAAAAATCAAGGAAGTATATGAGTTATCAAAGGAGATATGATTCGATAATTATGGATATATGATAACTGAATCAAGAGGAAAGAGAATCAAAGGCAGAACTCCAAGTCATTCAAGTAGAGTACCGCATTGTAATTATACTGCAGTTCATAGTTACAATCACATAACTCCATTGAAATCACCAAAATCCTACCATAGGTGATAAGGTTTAAGAAACAATTAAGAAAAATTAAAGGAAGATCAAAAGTTTGTAGTTTCGTGTTACGTCGAGACAAGATTACAAGAAAAGATTCAAAGGAATGCAATCATATTGCAGGCGTTACAGTCAACCCTCATTAAAAGAATTTCATCCGTGAAATTATCTCAAGTTGCGACATGAAGCATAGAATATTAGCTACTAGTATATTGCTTAAGTTGTGTATGGTTGGTTTTAGGTATGAAGAAAAATATAGAGATATATAAGGATTTGAAAGGGTGAAAGGATGAAAGGATTGGGAATTACCAGTGCTAACTTGGCCAGTGCTTTCGTCTTCTCTAACCGGCATCGTGGATGTTTGGCCTCCTGGAACTTTTCTCTGTGTCTGCTGGTACATTTCAGACTGACGAGGTAAAAGTGGTCCTCACGAAGGTGGTGCAGGAGGTCCACGAGAAGGTGAAACAGGTAGGGTAAGACGAGGTGCAGGAGCTTGAATGGCAGGCTACTGCGGAAAAGTGATCGCTGGTCGGGGTGCGAGAACTGGGGTGCGACGATGTGGGCATGCTCCGATGGCATGAGTGGATGCGCTACAAACTAAGCATAGGCCATTCGCATGTCTGCAGTCCTTTACTTCATGTCCGAGTTTCTTACAATTATAGTAAGTCCTTACTGGCGGTGTCCTTTCCTTCTTCTTCATATAACCCTGAGCTGCCCTCAAGGCTGCCTTAGTGCGAACTAGTCCTTGGTGAAGGAGAGCAGCCTGCTCCTGCTGTCCCTCAACTAGACTCCTGGTTGTTTCAAGGAACGCCATTGATCTTATCAATAAGTCCTCAACCTTAGTGGGTGGTAGTGTAGGTGGTGGAGTGTTGTCGTTCACGTTGGTGCTCATGTTGTTGGAATGATCCATAACCTTGACTGAAAATGAAGGGTTAGGATATATTCAAAAGATTAGAAATGTAAGGAATGTTTAGTTGCTGCTTCTTATAATTCTTATGACATATTGATTAGGTTTCCATGTAGAACGGACGTGCATGGGCCACCAACAAAACCTGTCACGCCCCGCTTCCTAGTGTATGGAGAAGTAGACGTGACGGGCCGCGACGTATTTACTCCAAAGTAAACACGCTAAGCGTAAATAAGTAATATATAAAAAATGCACAAGAATGATAAGAGATGTAATATAAACAGTAACTTTTATTCATATCCATTCTTTATATTACAACTGGTTTGAAAAGGAAAAATACAATGCTGAAAGCAATGCCTAAACAGTGGTATATGAAATGGAAATAAGTACAAGTAAGCTAGTAGTCGAGCTGCTCGGGTATCTTTTCCAATCACTCCTGGCTGGGCTTGGACTCCTGAAAGTCGGGTCCTCCTGACGAACATTCTAAAGAAATAATAGACATGAATGTCGTCAGCGAACTAATGCTCGGTAAGTCCCAAAGAAAGAATGAAATAGACAAGTAAAGAGAATAGAACTGGTAATTGGTACAAGTATATATGTCTGTTATATTAACGTAGTTGTTTGTAGCTTTGTACAGAATGTATCAGTGTTTACGAGATGAGTCCAACTATCCCGTGGACTATAGGAAACAGAAAGTATAAGGCCCCGTCAATACCCACGGGACAACGGCACGGATGTTCATGTAGGTATATTTTAGTGTCCTTCATCATGCCACTTATAATACATTCCGTACCAATCTACACCGTTAAAACCCTATAATGTATATTGTATTGATTGTATTGATTTGTAGTTAACAGACTTGCCGAGACCATGGTATAAATTATTCATGTAATCAGATTCAGGATATATAAAGTAGTCATGTAGTCAAGTCAAGATATAGCCATGGTTCGGTCAAGTCAAGTTATGTTGCACGTTTGATATTGTTTTGGTATTCATGTTCAAGTATTTATGTTTAGATTCATGTTGGCTTGGATTTATATTTGTATTAGGTTCAGATTGATTTAGACTTGGACTCAGACTTAAGTCAGACACTTTAAACAGGATTGGATCCTAAATTAGGCTTGGGAATTATCAGTAACTGCTGCACATGGACGGCAAGATTTGTGTTGTTTTCCAAGACAATTACCATTGATAACTCCATTTTAGTTTTCTACCTTAAATAGGCAAGCACCCACTTTCTCCGGCTCCCTGAGGCTCAAGAGAATTGGTCCCGCTTAAACCTCTATTTACTAGGGTCCTTAATGTAATTTTATATAACTCGGGGGGTTTTATGAAAAATGATTTGAATATACTTTCAAAATAAATCTCGAGTAATTATTTATATTATTTAGAATTTTCATGAATGTGAATTTTAGAGAATGAGGTATATTAGTGAAAATATACATAGCTTGAATAGTTCGAGGTATTTTAATGTAAACTTTGTCTTGTATTGATACTTAATGGTATTTTAATGAAACTTATCATTCTTTTATTTTCTAGAAAACATAGAATTTTATTATATATTAAAAATATATAATTTGATAATATTTATATAATTATTAAAAATTAATTTTATTTATTAAGTAGAAAATCTTGTTTTTTTTAAAATCGTACTAAAATTGTTACGAGATCGTATGGTCCGTGAAGAGGTCTGCATATAGCTTTACTATTCCTGAGGATGTGCGATAATCCGCACCATCCAAACTGGGTTCCCCGAAATGGGTTGTAGAGGCATAATTGTAAAGATTTTGAAATACAATTCTAAAGAAAACGGATTTTTATAGTTCAAGGTATTTGACGAAAAGTCGTATTCTGCTACAAAAGTTATGTTTCAAGAGAATCGTGCTATGTAAAGATGTGTGTATGTGAGAGGTAGGTCATTACCTCGTGAAGTTTTCTAAAGGTAATATTAAGCAAAACAATAAAAGATGTCATATGTAAAGTTTGTGGTATTTAAACGAAAAACGCAATTTAAAGTTACATAACATGATATCTTAAGATGAAAATTGTTCTAATTATTTGTTTCATAATTAATAAGTAAGGTATAGTGATATGGATGGGTGATTCTTAAGAAAATTGTAATTTCAAAGATTATAGAATCGAATGTCTGTATAACTCCACTTACCAACAAGTTTTGAAAAGAAGAATTTTTATGGTAGAAAGAGAAGAGGAGGGATGGGACTTACTTGCTAAAAGAATAGAGGGGAGGTAGAGAAAGAGAAGGGTAGCCTTCGTGTAGTCGCGGGGTCGCCGGAATCGTCTCGAATTCTCGCCGGAAATTGATCTTGGGCTAACTCCACTTGTTCTCTTCTTTGACTTAGAAATTTTTGAGCATTTTGACAATAGGTTTCAGAATGAAGAGGGGCTAGGGTATAAGGTTTTATTTATAGTGTGGAATTAGGGTTTTGGAATTGAAAAAATGAATTAAAATGCATTAAAAATTGGATTAATTGGGAAATTGAATTATCTGTTAAATTGCAGAGAAAACAAACAGTGCAGGGGTAATGGGGGTAGGCCAAGGGTTTTGTGTGCAGAGTACAGGGATTTTTCACCAACGGGGGCCCGTTGGTTCCAGCCGTTCTATGAATCTCGTCGGTCCATTTTCTACTAGGGGCCGGTGGATCCCTGCCAAATGTCCTATGCTGTGTACACAATATTTTTCATATGTTTGTTTTATCTGACTTTTTATTTTTACGTGTATTGCAGGTGTAAACTTTTGGGCTTCCAAAAATTTTAAAAGAAAAATCAGAAAAAATAATATTTGGCTGATGAGATTCAAACACAGGGGCTATGTCACAGCAGTGCAAGGTTTTACTAATAAGTTACAAGTGCTTTCTTACTGTTTTTAAACAAGAATAACTTTTAAATTGTAGTCAGGCTTGCAAACTCCTTTCTGTATTTTAAAAATTTTGTACAGAAAATTTAGGGTCGTTACAGTTCCATTTTCTTCCAATATGGCATTCCCGTACCTCCACGACAAGAGTTGGATGTATGGCGACATTTCCTCGAGAGCTGCTGCTATTTTCCCTAACGGTGTTTGCTTTTTCACCGATTTTGCCTACTTATGGCTTGAGATACCGAAAGAGCACGAAATCTATTGTCCTTATTATAAATGTACGAACACACGATTGCAGAAGAATTCAGATGTTGAGTTACACATCATAAAAACCGGTTTCCTTAGAGATTACTAAGTGGGATATTCAAGAAGAAAAGGATGCCAATGCAAGAGATCGAAAACGAAATCATTGAAGCGGAAACCGAAAACTGGCAAGGGATAGTAGAAGAAGAGGAGGAAGATGAGGAATAGCAGTTTAAAGAAGGCGAAGTTGTCAAAGACGATGATGCTATGTTCGCACCGGTCGATGACATGGATGGGGTTATAAATACCGCTAGACTTCCTTATAATACGGAAATCATTGGACCCGCGTTATTGGAGAAGTACAAGGCTTCCTCGAGAATCCCTCTATATCCAAATTAAAAAGGGTTTTCAATACTATCTTTTTTCGTATGTCTCTTCCAGATCAAGTGTAATAACAGATGTGTTGGTGTTAAAATTTACACCCCATTGACCAAAATTCAAAGTCAAAGTTAAACAGCGAACAAGTAGGATCAAGCCAAAGCAAACGGACCCTACTATCGAATCCAAGCCGGGCCCATGCTCGAATCCAAGTCCAAGTAGGTGGGCTCAAGCCCAGACTGTCCCCCATGCTGTCACGCCCCGCTTCCCAAGATTCGTAAACACGGCACGTGACAGAGCCAACCATGCTACCTGTATCTAGAAATCATCCCTCCACAGTCACATTACGGCTGTCTATCAGATATCAAGAACAATAAAATATATAAACTAGCTAACACATGTTCATTTTCCATAATAAATAAAATCGAGAAATGCATATAGCGGAAACGAATCAAGATCCAATAAACAATAGTATCTGAATCACGTCCCAATATGGGCTTACATCAATAGAAATAAATCTGCTGAAATAAATAAACTAAGAGTCTCTAAACTAAATAGCTAGCTCCTCATTGCTTGGCTTGATTGCTAAAGCACTCCTGATCTGCCTGCGATAAAGGTAGAGGAACCGGGCCATGCAAAAACCAGACGTCAGTACGTCATAAATACCACAATAATAGTAACAACCAGGATATGATGCTATGATTAAACATGAATATAAATAATAAACACAGATATAAATAGTGAGTTATATGTATGTGATGTGTATCATAAAGTCTGTGCTTCTAGGTTATTTATTCTAGAAGTCTTTGAAATCAATTAATGTAATCCTCATCGTAATTCAACAGTATATATCCCGTTCATTCCCCATGGGACCATGATACAATATATCCCGTTCATTCCCCCACGAGACCACGGTACAATATATCCCGTTCATTCCCTATGGGGCCACGGTATAATGATTATTCCGTAACGCTCGGAATCACAGCAAACAATGATTTATTCCGTAACGCCCAGAATCACGGTAAACAATAATAATATCCTCTTGAGTTACATTTCGGTTACATTCTTGATTTCCCCTAAGGTTCTGTGTTCAAGTCAGGTATTGCCGATATAAATCTAATGCTAATACAGGATCAAGCAGGTACCGGTCTTGTCTATGCAGACAATAAGTTACATCCATTAGGACAACAATCAGGATTGTTGGCATTAGCAATAAGATCTAAGAAACAAGTCTGTTAATGTGTCGTGAACATATCATGTACTGAATATTAACCAAAATAGATACCAATGTAACACTGTAATCAATATCGAACCACGGTAAACACTACCAATTCCAGGATGTATATGTGTCTATCTATATTAACCGTTATATGTCCATTACCATGTAGGATGCAGTCTAGATAACATATTGAACTGATATAGTAGTATGATAATATCGTGATGTTCCGACATGCAACTAGATAAACTATTATCAGTACGGATACAGACGGATGCTATAAAACTATAAATTGGTAATTTCTACTGAATAGTAAAACACGTGCATTATAATTTATCAAATAGATATTGATATAATAATAAAGCATGTCGTAAGTTTATAACTTTCCTGATCGGATCTCACGTCGAGATACGGATATCACGTCCGACGTCAAAATAAAGTTACGATGCAAACTTACGCATGCAGGACTGGACCTGGCTGGGAAGTTGCATGACATGATGACATGGCTAGATGACGACGGTGACTGGGTCGACTGAATCATCGGCAACGTGCGTAACTCTATCGAGACGGCAGGAAAAAGAAAATAAGAGAAAAGAAAGAAAGAAAAGAAAGAAGAAGAAGAAGAAGAGAAAGAAGTGGAGGTTGTTGGGTTTCTGGAGTTCTGGGGATGGACAGAGGGGATGGTGGCGACGAGACGACGACGTCGACGACGGGGCGGCGAAAGTATGGCCGTGAGTCTTGAATGGTGATCAGGGAAGGAGCAGGGGTGATGGTGGTGGTTTATGGGTATTCTAGGGTCGAGAGGAGGCGATGGAGGCGGTCGGTGGTAGTAGGTCTACCGGCAATGAGGGGTTTCCGGCGAGGGGTTTAGATGATGGGTTCTCGGGTCAAGGAGGTCGGGTGGTGCTCGGGAAGGAGAGGAGAGGACGGAGAGGTAGGGGAGAGGATGAGGACGAGAGGGGGTGGTGATGAGAGGAGCGGAGACGGTGGCGGTGATGAGGTGATGAGCGTAGGTTAGGGTTTCGTGATGGGGACGTGAGGAAAAGAAACGAGGGAGGAAAGAGAGAGGTAAGTTTTTTATAAATAATTAATATATATATATATATATATATATATATATATATATATATATATATATATATATATATATATATTAGAGATAAAGAGAGAGTGTGTGTGGGGACGAGGGTTTAGTAGAGAGAGAGTGGGGACGGGGGTTTAGAAGAGAGTGAGAGACAGAGAGAGAGAGACAGGCGAGAGAAGGGGAGAGAGACAGATAGAGATTATAACTTAAGATAATTAATATATTATATATTATATTTATAGCAGATATATATGTGATATATGTTTTAGTTATAGGGAATATATATATATATATATATATATATATATATATATATATATATATATATATATATATATATATATATATGGGGGATTTTACGGATAATACCAGATTACTCCGAATATTTCCCGTGTCTCTTCAAAAATCTAGTTTTTTAATATGGAGAATATACGTAAAAGTTTAATCTATAATGCGATGTGCAGTAAATAAAAATGTATATACCCCAAGTATGGATCTATGTAAATATATGTAGCGATAAATTACGAGCCTGTTTTAACAATCAGGACATGAACATGATATATGGGTGCAACCACATGATTTGGGATACCATGACATGCAAGGCTAGATAACTAAATATGTTATTTGGTTTTTATTTTGTATTATTAAAAGATATGTGGAATATATTATATATATGTGTATAAAATCTAGATTTTCATGGATACTCTGTACTAGCAAATATTTGATATAATCTTGAACCATGATGGGTTTCAAACATGCGGGCCGGGTCGAATAATAACCACAACTATCAATTGCACTATCCGCAACCCAAAAACAACAATAATAAAGAAATTTATTGTAAGATTTGAAATACCCCAAATAAATATAGTATAACAGTGCTAGGGTGTTACATTATATCCAACTACAAAAGAATTTCGTTCTCGAAATTCAAGGAACAAGAAAAGATAAGAAAACACGGATCTAAGGAAAGAGGGATGGAAACTACTGTCGGATCTCGTCTTCACGTTCCCAAGTAGATTCTCCATACGAATGATTTCCATAAGAAACAATTACTAGTGGGATAACTTTATTCTTGAGCACATTTTCTCATCGATCTACAATCGCCTTTGGTCGCTCTTCATATGTTAAATCTTCCCTTACTGTCAGTTCCGAGTGATCTAGGACATGCGTCTTATCTCTAACATACTTGCGGAGTTGAGATACATGAAACACGTCATGAACACCCGCCAAGGATGGTGGTAACGACAATCGATAAGCCACCTCTCCAACATGCTCGATAATACCGAAAGGCCCCACGAATTGATGACTAAGCTTGCCTCGACTACCAAATCGGATCACTCATCGGGTCGGTGATATCTTCAAGAATACCAGATCACCAACCACGAACTCCAGAGGTCTTCATCCAGTATCAGCCTGATTGATACGAAAGAGAGTGTTTGTAGTAGTTTAACCGCAATCAGAATGGTGTCGCGCGTAGCTAGACCGAGATGAGTACGGGTCGTCCTCTGGGAAACGTTGAATCTTTTACTCTTACTTTAGATGTGTTGAAAAAGAGAGGAGGAATAAAGAATTTTATAGATTGGTTTCTAGATCTACGTTAAACAAGAATGTAAAATATAGATCTAGATTATTTTAGAGACTTAGATAATATAATTAGAAGGCTTGTAGGGTTCGTTAGGATTTAGTAGTTATAGACGATTAATTAAAAGTTACCCTTTTATCCATTAATAGATTTAGAACTAGAACGACGGTGATGCGTGTAGATTAGGGTTTCTGGAGGGAAAAGGAATCCCACTCTTAACCCTTATCTCGACACGGAACTCCGTTCATATCTAGCCTTTACCAAAACAATCATTAATCTAATCTCTAATCGCGGTCGGAACTAGCAAAGAATTGCTAGCACGCCCGATTAGGATGTTAATGATTTTTTTGATAAAGTTCCTAAACTTTATAGGACTTAAAAAGGATTTAATTATTTTCATCGTCCATTAGCCTACCCTAATCCTACGAACCCTAACAAGCGGAGAATTACTCGCGCATGTTGGGAGAAGAAGATGAAAAGAAAGAGAGGGAAAACATAATGTAAAATGCAAAAGAATTAAATAAAACAACTACCATTATTAATCAACTTGAACAATCTACACTTTGATTCCTTAGAAAATGATTACAAACACTAGTTTGCTTCTCGATCTCTTCCAAGAAGGTAGATGAACCGTTGATGATCAGCCTGGATGCGTGAGCCGTCTTGGACTTCGTGATCGCGTCGGCTTGATGATTTTTCCAAGAGGCTCTCGGTCCTTATTTATAATCACAGAGCCAGAACCCTAGTTTCCTAATATGGAAACTAGTTGTTAAGATCCTAACCACCACAATCCATATCTCAACTCTTCAAATCCGCGGCGGAACCGCGACCATTGGATAGGTTTGGCCGCGGATCCACCCCCTTTTTGGTGAGATCATGGCCTCTAATTTTTGTAGCTTCATATCTGTAACACTTGGTAATCTTTTGAGTATCTAGACTTTGAAAATCTTTTCTACATTTCTACCAGAATTAGTTTCTTGAATATCTTTGGTAGATTTGATTTGCCAACGTTGATTTCCTTGATTTGAGCCCTGAAAATTCTGCACAATAACTCAACAAACAATATTAGTAGAGTTTGTTTTATTGAGATATTAACTTAACCATTAAGAATTGGTCAAAGGTATTAATAAGGTAAGCATATTTAAATGGGTCAAATATTACATGGATATTATATGCTTACTTTTTCCTACAAAATATTATTTATAATATATAAACACATGAAAATAGTATTTTTACAGATAAACCCTCATATGTATCATATATTATAATAAACACCTTTTATTATATAATAATAGCAGGAAAAATGTAATAACAAATGTGCAGTTTTATCAACTGAACAAATACCCCCAAACTTATCTTTGATCGTCCCAAGCAAACTAGTTTATTCAAGAGGAGAAAAAGAAAGGAGAAAACTAAGCACACTTTCGTAGGCAGACACGATTGCACTGAGCACGTGCAACAAGCCGTTAAACCTCTAGGTGTCCCTAGTAGGAGGAGTGTTGTCTCCTGAGGGTTTTCAGCGGATTACACCCACAAAATCCTATAATAAAAGAGAGATGGTAAAATTTACATATAAAGATAAGAACCATAAAAGAAAGACTTTGAAAATTTAGAGTTTCCAACTACACTAGCTTTTCGGTTGTTATTTGCCCTATCTTAATAGTCATGAAAAGATGTTAGAAATCACATCATCCCTCAATAAAACATCGTCTTTATTTTTCATTCCTACCTTTCATCCAAACATCGATCATATACCCCTACGTGTGTGAATAGAACATCCCTACACTCGGAGAATTCAATTCAAGCTATCATACTCTTGTCCATCTGCCTCAGTACTTTTTAATTTGATGAATATTTAGATTTGCTCACACATTTTCATGCGACCGTTAATACTTCTTGAGGTACTAACCAACCGATTACTCATGTGTTTGCTGATTAGGTGATAATATTTTCCTCGTCTTGCACCACCTAAGGCTTAGCAGTGACTCCCAGACCAGTTGGCCTTAGGGCACTAGGTGAAGAGGCACCCTCGCTATATTTTTTTATTGCTGCCTTGGCGATAACAAAACCAGTGTTCATTTTTTTCTTTTCACCATTTTTATATTTCCTTCACTTTTTATTTCCTTCATACTTTGGCTTTTAGACAAGAGCATTTCAAGGTATCTTCTACTATCCCGAGTTTCAAGACGTGTGTAAGTGCATATAGTAGGGTATCAATATTCAAATGTTTGGCTTCCAGAATAGAAACTATTTTTCAGACTTATTTTTATCCTCGGATTAGTGACTTCCTTCATCTTACTAACCCTTGGGACAACAGCTCATAACTACTTATTACTAGTTCGTTTAAGAAAACTTCTAATTTTCTTGGTTTTCCTAAACTATTCCTATCTTTTGGATGTAATTTTTCACTTTCTACTCTTTTGTTATAATTTTTTTTTAAAATTTTTGAAAATGTTGTGCTTATGCAAAATATGATGCAAATTGATGTGTAAATAAGCACAAACCTCCCCCAAACCTGTTTACAGCAGTGTCCTCACTGATGTCATCCGTTAAGCTCAAAAACCTGTAGACTTGGGAGGAAAAAGGGGACAAGAAATAATGCAAGTGAAATCCTCCCCCAAACTTATTTCTTGGCTCACAATTTTGTAAAAATCATTTTCTTTCAAGAGCCAAAATATCCCCCCCCCAAACTTGAGTTAAACAATGTTGATCTTTTAAAATCACACGAGGGGGGTAAGGTTATTGGTCAATGCCAAGCTTTGCAAAGACCGAAGGTCAACACCAACCATTCAAAAATTTTATCGATGAAGCACCAAGGTTGGTGGAAGAACATGTCACCTTTCGACGTGAAGAAGTGGGGAGGTGATAAGAGGTGTAATGGAAAAGGATTGCGTCTCAATTTGGAGAGACGACATAGTGATAGTAATGATGGATTACTCGCATTATCATGATTGTCCAAAAGAAGGGGTGGAGATTCAATTTCTTTATCTTGGATTTGATTCATCTTAACACCCGTATCTTGTAAAAATGCGAGTTCGTCAGCGAAAATTTCCTCAAAGCTTTCATCGATACCCCAAAAAATAATGTCATCAGAAGAAATGGGGTGATCGTCAGACTCTATAAAAAGTTCCTTATCAGCGTTAGATGTTGAACCGGACAACTCGGTGGAAGAGTCCGTGTCAACCAACAACATATGAAAAGAGTCAGAATTATGAGGTTGATCATATTCGCTGCTGTCGACATCTATTAATTCGACAGAACACACATGAGCATAGGGTTCGGAGGATTCACTTCCCAACTTGTAAATGTTAAGCTCAATTGACTTCTTTCCAAAGGATAGGGTCATAGAGCCGTTTCTACAATTGATTACTGCGTTGGAAGTGGCCAAAAAGGGTCAACCGAGTATCACCGGGATTTGATTGCGTGGGTTTGCCACAGGTTGTGTATCTATAACGATAAAGTCCACAGGGAATATAAATTCCCCGACTTTGATTAACACATCCTCTAGCTCACCCCTAGGTTGGGTGATAGATCGATCGGCCATCTGAAGAGTGCAATGCGCTGGCTTTAACTCTCCGATCCCTAATTGCTCATAAACAGAATACGGAAGCAAGTTAACACCAGCATCTAAATCGAGTAGAGCACGATTGATATTTTTACCCCCAATAGAAATTGAAATTGTAGGACTTCCGGGGTCCTTTCGTTTCTTGGGAAGTTGTTGTGTAAAAGCTGTGCTCACATTACTCGCAAGGAAAACTTTTTTAGGTACTTGAACTTTTCTCTTCCTAGTGCACAAGTCCTTTAAGATTTTCGCATATGACGGAACTTGTTGAATAGCATCTAGGAGAGGAATGTTTATGTTAACTTGCTTAAAAATTTCCACAATCTTCTCCATTTATGGACTTGGTCTGTTGCCCCTTAACCTGTTTAGATAAGGTGCTTGGTCAATAAGTTTTGGGTCCAACGTTTGTGGAGAAGACTGTGGGGATGGATTCGATCCCAAAACTGGAGTGGGAATCGACTTAGATAGATTTGGCGAAATGGGCAAAGGGTTCGAGCCTTGGGGAAAACGGAGAATAGGCTCGGGTGAAGGTGGGAGACTAGACGAATTAGGGGAAGAAGAAGAAGCTGGGGTATCATTGGTGTCACTATCATCACATTGCTCACCCACTTGGTTATTCAGCACTTTTCCCGATCTCAACGTGGTAACAACACTCACATTATAACTTTGTGAGTGGCCAGGATTAGGTATGGGTTGAGATGGGAGTTTCCCTTTCTCTCTCGCACTCATTGCGGCGTTTAACTGTGCGATTTGGTTTTCTATTGATTTAATACTCTCACCATGGGAGGAGGAGTTTTTCGTTAGGGTATCAATAAAAGACCTTATCTCATCCGAATTTTGCATGGATTGTTTCATGAACATATCCAAAGTTTGTGCAAGTAAGTTGTCAGTACCGGCCACTTGTGGTGTAGAAATGTTGGCCGGATTTTGGAAATTTTGTGACTGAAAGGGGGGCTGATTCTGTGGTTGTGGTTGCTGTGGAGGAGGTCTTTGATAATTACTTTGTTGGTTTTGATTCCAAGCAAAGTTAGGATGATTCCTCCATCCTTGATTATATGTGGAAGAATAAGGATCATTTCTAGGTCGCTGCAGAAAAGCAGCATTAGCTTGAAACGATGCATTCATAGGACATTCTTCCGTTAAGTGTGAAGGATCCGAACAGCAACCACATACAGTCTTAGGAAGCGTAACCTGATTTAGGGAGAATGATGAGAATTTGTTCTCAATAGCGTCGAATTTCTTCTGTATCGCTGCCATTTTGGGTTTTACTGCGATAGAAACATCGAGCTGGTGAATACCTCCCTTAGTTGAAGGTGGTCTTACGCTTTCCCACTGCAAAGTACTTTCTGCGAGATCTTCCAGATATTTCCATGCTTCACCGTCATCTTTAGACATGAAATTGCATTGACACATTGTTTCAAGCATCTGCTTTGTCGCTGGATTAATTCCCTCATAAATAATTCGGCATAAATCCCATCTATTGATTCCATGATGAGGACATTGGACAAGCAGATCTTTGAAACGTTCAAAGCACTTCCAAAATGGTTCATTGGGAAGCTGGGTGAACTGGTTGATCTCGCTTCTCACACGGGCAGTCTTATGGTTTGGGTAAAACTTCTTAAGAAATGCTATGACGAATTCATCCCAATTAGTGATAGAGTGTGCGGCAGTATTATAAAGCCATTTTTCTGCCAAGTCGCACAGTATGAATGGGAGAAGACGTAAGCGCATAGCATCTAAAGTCAATTGTGAAGTACCCATCATTGCGCATACGTTCTCGAATTTGGTGATGAAAACATACGCGTCTTCCGACTCAAGCCCGTGAAATTTGGGCAGCAGGTTGATGTAGTGGGGTTTAATTTCGAAATTATCCCCGTTAGGTGGTGGAAGAGATAGACAAGTAGGAAGAGGACCACGAATAGGATAGCATCTCTCTTGGAGAGAGATGCGCGGTGGATTCTGCCCACCTCCGGGCGGTGGCAGCGTGGTGTTATACTCTGATGGAGTGTCGTCCATCTTGGTTGATGTGGTGTATGGTGGGGGAAAAGAAGATGAAGAAGTACCGACTTCGGCGTCGATAGCAGGAACGCGGACAAGACGGGCATTAGGATCCCGTGTCCAGCCGAGCATGCACTAAGCGGGTTTAGTGCAAGTGGCAGCGTGTGTGTGATTTAAAATTGGCTTGTTTTGAAAAAGTGGAACTCAAGACAAATCTCCCTAAGATGCACAAGCAACCCTAGAACTAAGGTCACCTAGGTCCAGTCTCTAGACCGCTCCTAGACTTCCAAAGGACAAGCCGCAGGATCAATCCTCTACCGCCTCCGTACTACCCTTGTAGCCATGTAAGTGCCAGGTAAGTGGAAAGGAACCATGTCGTGGGCCTAATTAAAAACCACTAGCCTTTGACACACTTGCCTAGGCACTACAAAAGTAATGCGGATAAGCGATAGATTACCCACGACCTTCCCCTGTCCTTATTGAGCGCGACAGTCCTTAGAGTCTGGTCAGATATTTTTTAAATTAATGAAGGGTTGATCTATATGCTCAATTTGTGATTTGTGCTTAGGAAGGGTGATGAAATCCCCACCTAATCTTGATTTGGTCTTTGCCCCTTAAAGTCCGTATTAAAATATGCAAAACAAAACCAATCACAAAACTTTTGCAAAAAGATTTTTTTTTTAGCGGCGCGATTTTTGCAAAGAATCCTGCAGAAAATAGATTTTATTGGACTTAGAGGAGAGAGAAGGAGTTAAGAAATATACCAGAGAAGTTCGGAACCCTAGATCTCCTATTTTCTCAAGTCCGCGACTCCAGATTCCCTCGCAAAATTCATACACAAATCGTTAAAAATGCAATTTGCAGTTTTGTTTTAATAATGATATGACTCGTCTAAGAATTCAACACAAATAGTAAAAATAAAAAATTACGCACGTATCCCCGGCAACGGCACCATTTGATTGATACGAAAGAGAGTGTTTGTAGTAGTTTAACCACAATCAGAACGGTGTCGCGCGTAGCTAGACCGAGATGAGTACGGGTCGTCCTCTGGGAAACGTTGAATCTTTTACTCTTACTTTAGATGTTGTGAAAAAGAGAGGAGGGATAAAGAATTTTATAGATTGGTTTCTAGATCTACGTTAAACAAGAATGTAAAATATAGATCTAGATTATTTTAGAGACTTAGATAATATAATTAGAAGGCTTGTAGGGTTCGTTAGGATTTAGTAGTTATAGACGATTAATTAAAAGTTACCCTTTTATCCATTAATAGATTTAGAACTAGAACGACGGTGATGCGTGTAGATTAGGGTTTCTGGAGGGAAAATGAATCCCACTCTTAACCCTTATCTCGACACGGAACTCCGTTCATATCTAGCCTTTACCAAAACAATCATTAATCTAATCTCTAATCGCGGTCGGAACTAGCAAAGAATTGCTAGCACGCCCGATTAGGATGTTAATGATTCTTTTGATAAAGTTCCTAAACTTTATAGGACTTAAAAAGGGTTTAATTATTTTCATCGTCCATTAGCCTACCCTAATCCTACGAACCCTAACAAGTGGAGAATTACTCGGGCATGTTGGGAGAAGAAGATGAAAAGAAAGAGAGGGAAAACATAATGTAAAATGCAAAAGAATTAAATAAAACAACTACATTTATTAATCAACTTGAACAATCTACACTTTGATTCCTTAGAAAATGATTACAAAGACTAGTTTGCTTCTCGATCTCTTCCAAGAAGGTAGATGAACCGTTGATGATCAGCCTGGATGCGTGAGCCGTCTTGGACTTCGTGATCGCGTCGGCTTGATGATTTTTCCAAGAGGCTCTCGGTCCTTATTTATAATCACAGAGCCAGAACCCTAGTTTCCTAATATGGAAACTAGTTGCTAAGATCCTAACCACCACAATCCATATCTCAACTCTTCAAATCCGCGGCGGAACCGCGACCATTGGATAGGTTTGGCCGCGGATCCACCCCCTTTTAGTGAGATCATGGCCTCTAATTTTTGTAGCTTCATATCTGTAACACTTGGTAATCTTTTGAGTATCTAGACTTTGAAAATCTTTTCTACATTTCTACCAGAATTAGTTTCTTGAATATCTTTGGTAGATTTGATTTTCTAACGTTGATTTCCTTGATTTCATCCCTGAAAATTCTGCACAATAACTCAACAAACAATATTAGTAGAGTTTGTTTTATTGAGATATTAACTTAACCATTAAGAATTGGTCAAAGGTATTAATAAGGTAAGCATATTTAAATGGGTCAAATATTACATGGATATTATATGCTTACTTTTTCCTACAAAATATTATTTATAATATATAAACACATGAAAATAGTATTTTTACAGATAAACCCTCATATGTATCATATATTATAATAAACACCTTTTATTATATAATAATAGCAGGAAAAATGTAATAACAAATGTGCAGTTTTATCAACTGAACACAGCCCAACTTTTTTGTTCATATTATTTCAGATCACGTTAACTTTCTCCACCGTTTACACAATAAGATCCGGTCTTAATAATCTTCTTTCTCCAACATCGTCCCAACAAACCGGCGAGTGACGCTTACGACCGTATAATGCTTCGAATGGAGCCATCTGTATAGTCGCCTGAAAACTGTTATTGTATGAAAACTCCACCAAGTGCAACTGATCCTTCTATGAACCCTTGAAGTCTAATATGCATGCTCTCAATATGTCTTTAAGAGTTTGGATTGTTCTTTCAGACTGGCCATCTGTTTGAGGATGATAGGCTGTCCTAAATTTCAAGTGAGTTACCAAATTTTCCTGTAGACTCCTGCAAAAGTGTGATAGAAATCAGGTATCACGATCCGAAACGTTGCTCATGGGTACTCCATGCAATCTCACAATCTCCTGCATGTACCGCTCTGCCAAAGCCTCCGTCGACTGACTAACACGAAATGGTATGAAATGAGCTGCCTTGGTTAATCGATCGAAAATCACCCAAACTGCATTATTTCCATTTGGACTCCGTGGTAATACTGTCACGAATCCATGATTATATGTTCCTACTTCCATTGAGGAATCAGAAGTGGTTGCAACAAACCAACTATCCTTCGGTGTTCAGTCTTGACTTTTTGACACACCAAGCATTTCGATACATAGCGAGCAATCTCCCTTTTCATGTCTTCCCACCAGAAATGTTGTTGCAGATCTCTGTACATCTTTGTGCCTCCTGGGTGTACTGAATATGCCGAACTATGAGCCTCCTTCATGATTTCTTCACGAACATCTCCTTTGGGCACACATAAACGACTCCCATAACGTAACAAACTATTATCATGAATTAACAAGTCTGTTCGAAGTCCCGCTTCTACTTGTTCTCGAATCTTCTGCAACCTTGGATCGTGCGACTGCGCTGCTTTAATGTTATCGATCAAGGATGAATGTACTTGCACCTGCATCAACTGTCCCGAAGAATTTGGTAGTACAATCTCCAAATTGAATCTCTAAAAATTGGTTATAATCTCCTTTTGTGTAGTCAACGTCCGTATTGCTGGCAACCGACTTAGTGGAACTACATTAACTTTCCCCGGATGGTATTTTAGATCAAGATCATAGTCAGCCATCAGCTCTAACCATCTACGCCGCCTCATATTGAGCTCTTTCTGTGTGAACACTTACTCTAGGCTTTTGTGACCGGTAAATATTTCTACCCTTTCGCCCAATAAGTAGTGTCTCCAAATCTTTAGAGCGAAAATCACTGCTGCTAACTCCAGATCATGAGTTGGGTAGTTCTTTTCATGAGTCTTCAATTGTCTTGATGCATAAATTATGACCTTCCCATGCTGCATTAGAACACATCCCAAGCTTTTTCCAGATGCGTCGCTGTGAATAACCAACCCTCTGGAACCATCTGGCACTGTCAAAATAGGAGCGGCGGTCAATCTTTGCTTCAACGCTTCAAAAGCTGTTAATATCGAACCACGGTAAACACTACCAATGCTAGGATGTATATGTGTCTATCTGTATTAACCGTTATATGTCCATTACTATGTAGGATGCAGTCTAGATAATATATTGAACTGATATAGTAGTATGATAATATCATGATGTTCCGACATGCAACTAGATAAACTATTATCAGTACGGATACAGATGGATGCTATAAAACCGTAAATCGGTAATTTCTACTGAATAGTAAAACACGTGCATAATAATTTATCAAATAGATATTGATATAATAATAAAGCATGTTGCAAGTTTATAACTTGCCTGATCGGATCTCACGTCGAGATACGGATATCACGTCCGACGTCGAAATAAAGTTATGACGTAAACTTACGCATGCTGGGAAGCTGCGTGATGTGGTGACAGGGCTAGATGATGACGGTGACTGGATCGTCGGCAACGTGCATAACTCCGGCGAGACGACTGGAAAAATAAAAGAAAAGAAAGAAAGAAAAGAAAGAAGAAGAAAAGAAAGAAGTAGATGTTGTTGGGTTTCTGGAGTTTTAGGGATAGACAGAGGGGATGGTGGCGATGAGATGACGACGTCGATGTCGAGGTGGCGAAAGTATGGTCGTGAGTCTTGAATGGTGATCAGGGAAGGAGCAGGGGTGATGGTGGTGTTGTATGGGTATTCTGGGGTCGAGAGGAGGTGATGGAGGTGGTCGGTGGTAATGGGTCTACCAGCGACGAGGGGTTGCCGACAAGGGGTTTGGACGTTGGGTTCTTGGGTTGGGGAGGTCGGGTGTGTAAGTCAATGCCACGCACCCCACGTGTTCACGGGGAGGCGAAGTTTGCAAAAAACGATTTTTAAGTGCTTCGTAACATCGACTAAACTCCTGGATCGATACTAAACCCTAACTAACAAACATAATCGGAGGTTTAACTACTATGTGAGAATGTTATAGCACAAGTTCTCGCTGTCCTTCTTCGCCTCACTGTCCTTCTCTTTGTCATGAGCTCCTCGAAGTGAGAACGGATCGCGCCTCCTTGTCAGCTTCTCCAAATCGAAGAAGAGCCACCCAAGAGTGTCTACCTTGAGCTTTCTCCTCTAAGATGAGGCAACTAGGGCACTTGGTGTGCTAAACTAAGTAGCCTAGAGAGAGTAGAGCGTGTTAATGGATTTAGTTTTGTCACAAACCCTAGGATTCTCAACTCATGAGACAATTAGGGTTTTGAGGAAGATGAAGAGAGAGCTTGAGAGGAGAGAGAATGTGTTTGTGATAATAATGTTAACTCTTGAGCATGGCATCTATTTTAACTCTAATGCAAAGAAAAATACCTCTCACAAATATCTCAAAAATATCTAAGTCTCCATTTGTCCAAAAAGTCAACAATAATCCATGCTCAATTTCACTAATATACCATGAAGTTTTCCTCCTCTCAAATATCCATCTCATTAAGCATTTAACCTAAAATGCTAAAACAAATAATGAGATTTAATCATCTTAAAGAAAACTTGAATAATTACAAGAATGCCCCCCTCGCATCCGTATATAAATACCCGTATCCGTATTTCGAGAAACATGAATACAATGCGACATAACTAATCCAATAAGCAAATACTATGATCTGGCTTAAACCAAATCCCACTAGTATCGTCCGCCCGAACATCATATGCGCACAAGTACACATGTGCGATCGATCCCTGTCGTAAAAACCATACGACCTTTACTCGTTTCACCCGAAGCAGGGAAACTCTCTGTGTAGGACTCTAAAGACTCGACAGTACACTGGCAGTGGGTTTAACCACAAGCGCCTCAGCGGCATTAGCTGCATGTAATGGCTACCCAGGTATCTGTCGATAAAAAAGCCGACGAGCGAACTCATCCGTACCCCTACTGAGCCTGTCTGTGGAAATCTCCGTACAGTCCGGTCTGTTCGTCTAAGAGTATCGCATATCGGGTCTAGGGGACGGTAAGCGTCAGACCCCTAATAGCATAATAAGTCGTGTCGGAGTGCAGCCAAAAACACACTGAGAAACTACTGGAATTCCTACTAGCAGATCTCGCTTGCCCTGGCCAGGGACTTTGTGTAATGGCTTTCCGAATCACAGCGCGACATCAACCCCCAATATCGGGAGAGACGAATCCTATCTAACCGCCACTGCCTCCAAGTGCTTCGGGACTGCACCCAACTACTACCTGTTTGCACGACTCAATAGAATCGTAGTAGGGTAGTAATCTAAGAATAGTGGGAACACACTTGAGGCGAAGTAGCAGTGTCAAGTCAACGGACTATGCTGTACTCATGTCACCTGGGAATTGCTACTTGACGATAGGTATAGTACCAACCAGCAGTTCCCCACGAGTCCGTCCAGTGTAAATCATAACCCAATGAGCACATGCATACTATCTCCAGTACGATGTACTGATGGCTGTAGGACATACCATCTCCCCTGTTGGGATGAGAAGCATATACACTAGTCTACTCTGGGGTATCGATGCCCTGTCTCAATAATCCTACGACTAGGGACCTTTATAAGGATGTGCTTGTAGATTACCCAGCCCCCACTAGTATGACTGCCATCACAACGCTAGAAGTCAAGCAAAGATCCTAAGGGCTCTACCAATATGTATTAGCGATACGTCAAAAGAAACATATAAACATATTAAGATAGATACAAACCAAGTAGCATACTACCATATTGAGAAAGACTGTCATAAATCCGTGTATATATCTCAAGCTTCCAAAATGTAATATATAAATTAGTACAATACAATAATGGACTCTAGGGCATATTACACTGACAATCTCCCACTTGCACTAAGGCCATATGCTGGCATATCGTAGACCTATCATCTCGAAGAGCCTCTCGAACTGCGTCTGAGAGATGGATTTTGTGAATGGATCTGCAGTGTTGTCCTCAGTAGAAACTTTTCACACCTCGATCTCCTGGCGATTTACGATCTCCCTGATCAGGTGATACCGCCTCAAGATGTGTCTGGACTTCTGATCGGACCGGGATTCCTTTGCTAAAGCTATATCCCCGTTGTTGTCATAATACAGATGTATTGGATCAACAATGGACGGAACCACCTGAAGTTCTGTCAAGAACTTCCTTATCCAGACTGCTTTTTTTGCGGCATCAGAAGCTGCGATATACTCCGCTTCCATCGTCGAGTCAGCAACGGTGTCTTGCTTGGAACTCTTTCAACAGACCGCCCCTCCATTGAGGGTAAAGACATAACCCAACATGGACTTAGACTCATCCTTGTCACTTTAGAAGCTGGAGTCAACAAAGGCCTCGATCTGGAGGTCTTTTCCACCGTACACCAAGAAAATTTCCTTAGTCCTTCTCAGGTACTTGAGAATGTTCTTTACTGCTATCCAGTGCTTCTCCCCAGGGTTTGACTGATACCGGCTTACCATGCTTAGTGCGTAAGCAATATCTGGTCTGATACACAACATCGCATACATTATAGAGCCTACTGCAGAAGTGTAGGGTATAATAGACATGCGATCCCTTTCCAAATCAGTCTTGGGAGATATCTCTTTGGAGAGGGTGATTCCATGACAAGCCGATAAATTACAGCCCTTTGAATCTTCCATACTGAATCTCTTCAGTATGGTGTCGATGTACCTGGACTATGAAAGTACCAACATCCTCTTAGATATATCACGATAGATCTGGATCCCTAGAATATAATAGGCATCACCTAAGTCTTTCATAGAGAACCTTTGTGACAAGAATCCTTTGACAGATTATAGCATAGGAATGTTATTTCCTATTAAGAGAATGTCATCCACGTACAAGATGAGGAATATAACAGTTCTTGCTACAATCTTACTATAGATGCACAGTTCATCTGGATTTTTGATAAAGTCAAATTCTTTGACCGTCTCATCAAAACAGATGTTCCAACTCCGCGATGCCTGCTTTAGTCCATAAATGGACTTAAGCAACTTGCACACTTTTTCGCTGCTCCTACTCTGAATGAAACCCTCTGATTGGTCCATATAGACGCACTCTTCTAAATTTCCATTTAGAAAAGCGGTCTTTACGTCCATCTGCCAAATCTCATAATCGTGGAAGGCAGCAATGGCAAGAAGGATCTGGATGGATTTGAGCATAGCCACTGGAGAATAGGTTTCATCATAGTCCAAACCAGGTCTTTGACGAAATCCTTTTGCAACAAGTTTAGCCTTATAGGTTTCAACCTGTCCATCTACACCAATCTTTTTTCTGAAGATCCATTTGCAGCCTATGGGTTTTACCCCTTCTGGAGCAATGTCCAAAGTCCATACTTTGTTGCTGTACATGGACTCTATCTCGGTCCGCATTGCATCCAACCATTTTACCGAGTCTGTGCTCTGAATGGCTTGCTGGAAGTTAGTTGGCTCATCATTATCGATGATGCAATCTTCTCTATCCCCGTTTACGAGAAAACCGTAGTATCTCTCGGGCGGATGAGACAGCCTACTACTCCCGCGAAGTGGCACAGGAATGTCCTGTTCTTTTGAAACTTCTGGTTCAACCATGCTTTCAGTAATAGATTATGGTTCTGGAATTTCTTCCAGTTCTATTGCGCTCCCACTAGTTTCCTTTTCTAAAAATTGATTTTCCAAAAAGTGGGCATGACGAGAAACAAAAACCTTTGTTCCTCTGCATAATAGAAAAGATACCCCCTAGAGTTCTTTGGGTATCACACAAACTTACACAGTAACGAGCGTGCCTCGAGTTTGTCCGCGTGCTGTTTTTTAATAAAAGCTGGACATCCCCATATCTTCAGATAGGGTTTCTTCCCACTCCATATCTGATATGGTGTGGTAGGAACAGTCTTGGTAGGAACCTTGTTAAAATGATATACAGCTGATTCTAGTGCAAAGCCCCAGAATGATCGCGGTAACTCATCGTTACTAATCATGGAACACACCATATCCAATAAGGTTCGGTTCCGTCTCTCCGATATACTATTGTGTTGTGGAGTGTATGGAGGAGTAAGCTGAGAGAGAATTCCATTCTCTTTTAGGTAACCCAGAAACTCGGCACTTAAGTATTCACCACCTTGATCAGATCTCAGTGTCTTGATACTTTTGCCGGTTTGTTTTTCCACTTCACTCTTATATTCTCGGAATTTCTCAAAGGCTTCGGATTTATGTTTCATCAAGAAGACATATCCATACCTAGAGAAATCATCCGTAAAAGTAGTGAAATAGGAATAACCACTTATTGCATGTTGATCAGTCGAAAATATTGCATTTTTAACACGTCAATTTCCTTACTAGTTTCACTCATCTAAAGGTGTTCGGTATGAATATAGCACATATTAGCAAAACAGCTGTAAAATACCAAATAACTCGTGTTATATATTAAAACCAACATTTCTAAGGGAAATTAAGTGTTTATCATTGCATCGCATAATCTGTGTATAGCGCAACACTTGTCTCGAGAATATGTGCAGGAAATTCCAGGAAAAGAGCCGAAACAGTTAAAAGTGCTGAGAAAAATATGCCAAGTCCAAGACGTATGATCTGGCAGTGATCAAGAAATATTTAAAAGATTCCACACATCAGGAAACATCACTAAAGCCAACAGCAAGCAGTAAAAGAATTTCCATGCAGAGAGGGCACTATTGGGCCGCGGATCCGCGGCCAGAACCCCCTTCTTGCGGCGGATCCGCGGCCATGTCATGGTGATGTCAGCACAGCTTCAGCTCAGATCTCTCTTCTCAGCTTCAGAACCTCTTCAATCCACTCCAATTTCTAGAGATCTCCAGAAGCTTTTTTCCGAACAGCAAAGCTCTTTGTTCAATGCTAAACACTCTCAAGCTTCTTAAGCAAGCTACTTAACTACCTAAACCTAGAAGCTTCTCCCTAACCTCCAAGCTTACAAGGGAAGCTAAACTAAACCTAGCTTCTAAAGGAAGCTAATCCTAATGAAGACTATAAAAGGGACCCTAAAGCTTCTATCAAAAGGTTGTTGATCCTTGCATCAATTTCCAACACAAGTTGAGTGACACAACTTGTAAGCCTAACCCTAATGCAATCACCAAAGCCAAATTCAAGATCCTCAAGTACAATTCAAGCAAGAAGCCTTCAACCTTTTAGGAGCGAAGCCGATCTTTATCCGAGCAAGTGATCCAAGACGATCCGCGACTCACGAAGACGTGTAAAGCCAAATCGACGATCGAGTTCTTCCCTCATTGTAGATCTTGAGAGAATTGTAACAAAATTGTTGATAAATAAAAGGTGAAATTCTTTATCTTGCTTTCTTTACATTCTTTCATCATGATTAGATCTCGATTCTTGATTGTATTCTTTGAGATGATGTTTGAGTAAAACTCCGCTCGTGAAGGAGTCGAGAGAATCAATAGATGATGATGCTACAAATCTTGAAACGATTCTTAATTCCTATAAGTTTTGTAAACTCTTGTAAATTGAAACATCGACAACCTAGTTTCAAGCGATACTTTCTTGAATGTTTTCGCTCTTAATTAGCGATCCACGATCGATGCTTCAATTTACTAGAGGATAGCTTTTTGAATGAGATTCATCGAAAGGACAAAGGATGAGATGAAGAAACCCTAGTTTCTTCAAAAGATCCTTAAACCTCGATTAATCGTCATCGATCTAGTATCAAATCATTAATGGATAAGAAAACGTAATCACTAGTTTTAATCACGTCTATAGATTCGATCGATTCCTACGAGCCTCACTTCGATTCTTGAAACCTAATTCGATTGGAAATCATCAATTCTTGATTCTTAATTTTAATGTTTTCTTGTTATTAGATCTAGATTTTAATAATTCTTGAAATTGGCTTTTAAATCTTGAATTGAATTGTCTTATTTCTCGTTTATTTAATTTTCAATTCATATAATTCAAATTCGAACGGATCTCACTTTCCCTGTGGACGATCCGCACTCGCTAACGCGCTACATACGACACCGTTATTGATTGCGGTCAAAAATTTCTTTGATTGTGAAACATCATTTCTAAAACACTATACATAGAGAAATCGAAATCAATCAAATGGCGCCGTTGCCGGGGATCGTGTGCTAATTTGTTCGTTTTTGAAATTTGAGTTGAAAAATTTATTTCATCAAAATTTTTAGATCTAAATTCGCGCAGACACTAAACGATTCGTTGTGATTTGTTGCGAGGAAATCTGGAATCTGTGGAGCTTGAGGAAAAATATTTTGAATATTCCAGAGGCCACAGGAGGTGAACAGGAACAGTTACTGTGAATTTGGAGCAGTGATCAAACAGTGACACCGCGTTTCCGCGGCCATAGGGCGTTTCCCGCGGCGGTTCCACGGTGTATCCAAAGCATCGCTATGCAAAAATTTCTCTTTAAATTCCTCACTTTCTTATCTCTTTCTTCATCTGCTCCAATAACAGTTTTCTGCAGGTTTCTTTGCAAAAATTCGCAGCACCACAAAAATAAAAAAATTGTGCGTGTTTGATCTTGGTTGTTTGCATTTTTAATACGGAAATTAAGGGGTAAAGACCAAATTCAGATTAGGTGGGGAGTTCATTACCCTTCCTAAGCCCTAAAAAATCACAAAATTGCATCCGCATTACCCTTATTAACTAAAAAATATCTATACATGACTCTAAAGACCGTCGCGCTCACTTAGGACAGGAGAAGGTCGTGGGTAATCTATTACTTATCCGCGTTTCTTTTGTGGTGTCTAAGGCAAGTGTGTCTAAGGCAAGTGGTTACTTAATTAGGCCCACTACTTACGTAGTGGAGAACCTCCCACTTACCTGGCCACAGGAGGGACAAAGAGGCAGTAGAGAATTGATCCTACGATTTGTCTTCTGGCAGTTAGGAGCGGTCTAGAGACTTGACCTAGATGACCATTAGACTTAGGGTTTTGCTTGTGCATTTGTTCTGATTTGCATCATTTTAAAAATCCGTATCTTTTTCAAAACAAACACCACTTCATTTTCTTTAATTATCATAACGCTGCCACTTGTACTAAACCCTTTAGTGCAAGCTCGGCTGGACACGGGATTCTAGTGCCCGTCTTGTCCGTGTTTTCCCCCATCGACCCCAAAGTCGGTATTTCTACATTTTCTTTTTCCCACCACCACCGCGATGGATGGATTTCCATCAAACTTTTACACCACTCTGCCACCGCCCGTAGGTGTGCAGAATCCACCCCGCATCTCTCTCTAGGAGAGATGTTATCCTATGCGAGGTCCTCTTTCGACCTGTCTCACCATTCCACCAGCCAACGGGGATAACTTTGAAATAAAACCTCAATACATCAATCTTCTACCCAAATATCACGGTCTCGAGTCTGAAGACGCATATGTCTTTATTACCAAATTTGAAAATGTATGCGCAATGATGGATACCTCACAGCTTTCTGTGGATGCTATGTGTCTACGTCTTCTCCCATTTACCTTGTGCGATATAGCCGAGAAGTGGCTGTATAACACAACTGCACATTCCATTTCAAACTAGGAAGAATTCGTAAAAGCATTCCTTAAGAAATTTTACGCCAATCATAAAACAGCTCGAGTCCGTAGCAAAATAAATCAATTCACCCAGCTTCCAAATGAAATATTCTCGAAGTGTTTTGAACGCCTCAAGGATCTGTTAGTCCAATGTCCACATCATGGAATTCCTAGATGGGATCTGTGCCGAATCATATATGAGGGCATTAATCCTACAACAAAACAGACCCTTGAATCCATGTGTCAAGGCAACTTCATGACCAAAGATGATGGGGAAGCTTGGAAATTCCTAGAAGATTTCGCTGAAAAATCTTTACAGTGGGAGGGTGTGAGTCAATCGTCTAGGGGGGCAATAACCAATCGGATGTTTCCATAGGAGTTAGAGCTGAAATGTCAGCTATGCAAAAGAAACTCGAGACTATGGAAAATAAATTTTTAGCTGCCGCCCTAAATCAAATGTCACTTTCCAAAACTGTATGTGGATGCTGTTCTGATCCTTCTCACTTGACAGAAGAATGTCCACTAAATTCTCCATTTCAAGGTCACGAGCATATCAATTCTGCTTTTCAAAGACCTAGAAACGATCCATTTTCTTCCACATATAATCAGGATTGGAGGAATCACCCTAACTTTGCTTGGAACCAATCACAAACTCCAAATACGGTTCCAAACCAAAACAATTTCCAAAGGGCTCTTCCACCACAACAGCAACCACTTCAATTGAGTCAGCACCCCTTCCAATCACAAAACTTTCAAAATCCGGTCAACACACCTGCACCGTCTAGTCCTTTGCAGTTGACCGGGACTGATGAATCGTCTTCATTCATGAACTTGCTTTGGACAATAAAGTCTTCCGTCGATGATATAAAGAGAAAATCCACTTCTCAAGCGGAGAGTATAAAATCGATGGAAGAAGAAATTGCACGATTAAATGCTGAATTGAGTGCAATAGAGAAAGGGAAACTTCCAGCTCAACCTCTACCCAATCTTGGCTATTCACATCATGTGAACGCTATCACTACATTGAGATCTGGAAGAGTGCTTGACAATTACGTTGGGGAAGAGATTGATGATCATGAAAAATCTATCGATGATACCCCGGCTGAGACCTTTCCTTCCACTTCTACTTCTAATTCTGACCCCAGTTCTTTTACCCCACCACCTTCTTCCGAGCCTATTCTCCGTTTTTCCCAAGGCTCGACACCTCAGCCCATCTATTCTAGTCCACCGAAAATGATCCCCACTCCTATTCTTAGATCGTTCCCACCCACACAATCTTCTCCAATGTTGGACCCTGACCTTATTGCTCTAGCTCCTTATCCGAATCGGTTAAGGGGAAACAGACCAAGTCCACAAATGGAGAAGATCACTAAAATCTTGAAACAGGTTAACATCAACATCCCTCTTTTAGATGCAATCCAACAAGTCCCCGCTTATGCGAAAACTTTCAAGGACTTGTGCACTAGAAAGAGGAAGACTCAAGTGCCCAAGAAGATATTCATGGCAAAGACAGTAGACACGGCTTTCCCCCAACAACTGCCGAGAAAATGTAAGGATCCTAGCTATCCTACTATTTCCATTTCTATCGGGGAAAAACACATTAACCGTGCTCTACTTGACCTTGGCGCAAGTGTTAACCTGCTTCCTTTCTCAGTTTATGAGCAGTTAGGGATCAGAGAGTTGAAACCAGCTCATTTAACTCTCCAGATGGCTGACCGATCAATCACCAAACCAAGGGGTGAACTGGAGGGTGTGTTAATAAAAATTGGGGAATTTATATTCCCTGTTGACTTTATTGTAATTGATACACGGCCTGTAGCAAACCCACGGAATCAAATTCCGGTGATTCTTGGTCACCCCTTTTTGGCCACTTTCAATGCTATCATCAACCATCGTAATGGCTCTATGACCCTATCTTTCGGGAATAGGTCAATTGAGTTGAACATTTACAAGTTGGGAAGTGTACCCTCTGAACCTACTGCTCATGCATGTTCTGTCGAATTAATGGATGTCGACAGCAGCGAATTTGATGATCCTCATGATACTGATCTAGACTCTTTTCATATGTTATTATTTGACCCAACTATGTATCATACACATACGGACTCTTCCACCGAGTTGTCCGGGTCAACAACTAATACTGATTATGAACCGTTTTTGGAGTCTGAAGATCACCCCGCACTTTGTGATGACATATTCTTCGGGGTATTGATAAGACTTTTGAGGAGATCTTCGCTGATGAACTCGCATTTTTGAATGACACGGGTGTTGAGATGAATCCACATCAAAACAATGAAATTGAACCTCCACCCCTTCTTCTGAACTGTAAAAAGAATGCGAGTAATCCATCACAATCACTGAGTCATCTCTCCAATACGAGACGCAAACACATTCTATCCCACCACTTACCTTTTCCCCACTTCTTTCTGGCTCCATATAATATGTCTTTCCACCAACTGATGCACTACATTGATAAAAATTTTGAATGGTTGGTGTTAACTTTCGGTCTTTGCAAAGCTTGGCATCGACCAATAATTTTTACCCCCTCTTGTGATTTTCAAAGCTCAACATGTTATAACTCAAGTTTGGGGGAGGGGGGGTGTAATCTGGCTCTTGAAAAGAAAATTTTTACACAAAAATTGAGATCCAAAAATACGTTTAGGGGAGGATTTTCACTTAAAGATTTTGCCCCCATTAATAAAATTTCCTCCCAAGCTTACAGGTTTTTGAGATTTAGCAGATGGCAACAGTGAGGACACTGTTGAAAACAAGTTTGGGGGAGGTTTGTGCTTATTTTAGCATCATTTGCATATCACTTTGCATAAGCAAAAAAAATTTAAAACCAATAAAAATTTAAAATTTTTTAAAAAAATAAAATTTTTTGTACATAAATAAGATAATAAAAGATTAGATAGTGAAAAATTACATCCAAAAGATTAGAAAAATTTAAGAAAACCAAGAAAATTAGAAGTTTTTTTAAACAAACTAGTAATAAGTAGTTATGAGCCGTTGTCCCAAGGGTTAGTAAGATGAAGGAAGTCACTAATCTATGGATAAAAATAAGTCTGAAAAATAGTTCCTATTCTGAAAGCCAAACATTTTGAACTTTGATACCCTACTATACGCACTTACACATGTCTTGAAACTCGAGATAGTAGAGGTTACCTTGAAATGCTCTTGTCTAAAAGCCAAAAGTATGAAGGAAATAAAAAAATGAATAAAATATAAAATGGTGAAGAAAAATGAACACTGGTTTTGTTATTGCCAAGGCAGCAATAAAAAAAATATAGCGAGGGTGCTTCATCACCTAGTGCCTTAGACCAACTGGTCTGGGAGTCATTGCAAAGCCTTAGGTGGTGCAAGACGAGGAAAAAACACCGTATAAGTAAGCACATGAGTAATCAGTCGGTTAGTACCTCAAGAAGTATTGACGGTCGCATGAAAATGTGTGAGCAATCTCATCTAAATATTCATTAATTAAAAAGTACTGAGGCAGATGGACAAGAGTATGATAGCTTAAATTGAATTCTTCGGGTGTAGGGATGTTCTTTACACACATGCAGGGTTATATGATCGATGTTTGGAATAAAGATAGGAATGAAGAATAAAGACGATGTTTTATTGAGGGATGATGTGATTTCTAATATCTTTTCATGACTATTAAGATAGGGCTCATGACAACCGAAAAGCTAGCATAGTTGGAAACTCTAATTTTCAAAGTCTTTCTTTTACAATTCTTATCTTTATATGTAATTTTCATGGTCTTCCTTTTATTATTGGATTTTTTGGGTGCAATCCGCTGAAAACCCTCAGGAGACAACACTCCTCCTACTAGGGACACCTAGAGGTTTAAAGTCTTGTTGCACATGCTCAGTGCAATCGTATTGCCTACGAAAGTATGCTAGTTAGTTTTTCTCTTTCTTTATTTTCTCCTTCTCTTTTTAATAAAACAGTTCGCTCGAGACGACCGAAAATAAGTTTGGGGGAATTTGATCTGTCAAAAATATTGCATTTTTAACACGTCAATTTCCCTACTATTTGCACTCATCTAAAAGTGTTCGGTATGAATATATCACATATTAGCAAAACAGCTGTAAAATATCAAATATTTTGTGTTATATATTAAAACCAACATTTCTGAGGGAAATTGAGTGTTTATCATTGCATCGCATAATCTTTGTATAGCGCATCACTTGTCTCGAGAATCTGTGCAGGAAATTCCAGGAAAAGAGCCGAAACAGTTAAAAGTGCTGAGAAAAATACGCCAAGTCCAAGACCTGTGATCTGGCAGTGATCAAGAAATATTTAAAAGATTCCACACATCAGGAAACATCACTAAATCCAAGAGCAAGCAGTATAAGAATTTCCATGCAGAGAGGGCACTATTGGGCCGCGGATCCGCGGCCAGAACCCCCTTCTTGCGGCGGATCCGCGGCCATGTCATGGTGATATCAGCACAGCTTCAGCTCAGATCTCTCTTCTCAGCTTCAGAACCTCTTCAAGCCACTCCAATTTCCAGAGATCTCCAGAAGCTTTTGTCCGAACAGCAAAGCTCTTTGTTCAAAGCTAAACACTTTCAAGCTTCTTAAGCAAGCTACTTAACTACCTAAACCTAGAAGCTTCTCCCTAACCTCCAAGCTTACAAGGGAAGCTAAACTAAACCTAGCTTCTAAAGGAAGCTAATCCTAATGAAGACTATAAAAGGGACCCTAAAGTTTCTATCAAAAGGTTGTTGATCCTTACATCAATTTCCAACACAAGTTGAGTGACACAACTTGTAAGCCTAACCCTAATCCAATCACCAAAGCCAAATTCAAGATCCTCGAGTACAATTCAAGCAAGAAGCCTTCAACCTTTTAGGAGCGAAGCCGATCTTCATCCGAGCAAGTGATCCAAGACGATCCATGACTCACGAAGACGTGCGAAGCCAAATCGACGATCGAGTTCTTCCCTCATTGTAGATCTTGAGAGAATTGTAACAAAATTGTTGATAAATAAAATGTGAAATTCTTTATCTTGCTTTCTTTACGTTCTTGCATCATGATTAGATCTCGATTCTTGATTGTGTTCTTTGAGATGATGTTTGAGTAAAACTCCGCTCGTGAAGGAGTCGAGAGAATCAATAGATGATGATGTTACAAATCTTGAAATGATTCTTAATTCCTATAAGTTTTGTAAACTCTTGTAAATTGAAATATCGACAACCTAGTTTCAAGCGATTCTTTCTTGAATATTTTCGCTCTTAATTAGCGATCCACGATCGATGCTTCAATTTACTAGAGGCTAGCATTTTGAATGAGATTCATCGAAAGGACAAAGGATGAGATGAAGAAACCCTAGTTTCTTCAAAAGATCCTTAAATCTCGATTAATCGTCATCGATCTAGTATCAAATCATTAATGGATAAGAAAACACAATCACTAGTTTTCATCACGTCTATAGATTCGATCGATTCCTACGAACCTCACTTCGATTCTTGAAACCTAATTCGATTGGAAATCATCAATTCTTGATTCTTAATTTTAATGTTTTCTTGTTATTAGATCTAGATTTTAATAATTCTTGAAATTCACTTTTAAATCTTGAATTGAATTATCTTTTTTCTCTTTTCTTTAATTTTCAATTCATCTAATTCAAATTCGAACGGATCTCACTTTCCCTGTGGACGATCCGCACTCGCTAACGCGCTACATACGACATCGTTATTGATTGCGGTCAAAAATTTCTTTGATTGTGAAATATCATTTCTAAAACACTACACATAGAGAAATCGAAATTAGACATTGGACCACACACGTCGCTGTGTATGAGTCCCAAGAGCTCGCTCGCTTTTACTCTATGTCCAGTGAAAGAAGTCTTTGTCATCTTTCCTTTATGACATTATTGACAAGTTGCATAAAATTGATATTCAAACGGATCCAAATATCCTTCTTTATGTAACTTGGTCAACCTTGTTTCGTTGATATGACCCAGTCTACAATGCTATAAGAAAGCTTGATTTAATTCTGGAGTCTTTCTTTTATATGTGTTCTGGACATTGAAATTTTTTAGTTGGTTTAATACGTATATACCGTTGTTTAGAGTACCTGACCCAATCAGACCATGATTAAGGTGGATGCTTACGACATCGCTTACAAATGTAAAATCATAACCTTCTTTAGATAACAAAGATACAGAAATGATATTACGAGTCAAACTAGGTACACAAAAACAGTTATGCAAAATCAAAATATGTCCACTTGTCAACCCTAAGTGATATTCCCCTACAGACACAGCATCCACACTCGCTCCATTGGCAACTCTGAGGGTCATATCATCGGTCTTCAGAACTCTATGGCTTCTCAGTGCCTGCAAAGAATTATAGATATGAGATCCTGATCTGGTATCCAATATCCAAGAAGTAGAGTTGATTGACAGACAGTTTTCAATTACAAACACACATGAAGCCGAAGCCACAACTTGCTTCGAGTCCTGGTTCTTGGCCTTCCAAGCCGTGCAATTTTTCTTCCAATGGCCCTTCTTATGACAGTAGAAGCATTCTTCCTTTCCTACCGTCGGCCCCGCTACCATTGCCTTGCCCTTTGCTTCCACCTTACTAACACCACCTCTCGGCTTGGTGGGGGGCCTTCTTCTTCTTTCCTTTGGCTTTCGCCTTGGTTCTAGAAGAGGAAGCTCCACCAACAAGTAGAGCGGGTGTTTCCCTGGATTTCTTCAAGGTGCCCCTCAGAACTCCTCAATATGTTTAGGAGTTCCGAAAGTTCAACTTCTTTACCTTGAATATTAAAATTCAAGATAAACTAGGCGTAGGTGGAAGGGAGGGACTGCAGAATTAAGTCTGTATACAGCTCATTCTCTAACGTGGTCCCAAGGTCCGCGAGCTCCTCAATGTAGCCGATCATCTTAAGGACGTGTTCCCCTACAGATGTCCCGATGGCCAACCTCGCCAGAAATAGCTTCTTCGAGGTCTCGTATCTTGCGATACGAGATTGCTCTCTATATAATTCCTTGGTATGGAGGAATATGGATTCAAGATCTATATTCTCATGCCGTCTCTGGTGTTCATTGTCCATAGAGGCCAGCACGAGGCACTTGGCCTTCGCACAGTCAATCTCTCAGGTCTTACGGATTTCCTTATCCGCGATGCTGGACTCTGGACCTGGGATGGAGGGGGGCTTTAGTAGTAAGGATATAGCCCAATTTGTCATACGTGATTGCTATCTTGACATTCCTGAACTAATCTTTATAGTTTGGCCCCGTCAATATGTTTTTATCTAATAGTAATTCAAGGCCTGTCATCTTGATTGCTGCAATTAGTTGAGAGAGAAGAAACACTTTAGCATGATACTCTTGCAAGTTTATATTGGTTTTTAGTTTATCTAAACAGGATGGCTCCCACTGTTCTCGAATCATTCCACAAACCATAAAAGAAGAATTAGTCAGGATTAATCTCACCGTACAATTCTTGCTTAACCTTTCAGCCAGGCTAGTGTCGGTACTTCGAGAGAGGTTTTACGACGCTTTCGCGAAGTTCCTTAATTAAATAACCTCTTTTCCCTGGAGGCCTAGCCCCGTTAACACTGTTCTAGACACCTACCTCGTTTATAGCATTGATCGTTAAGTGAAAAATCTTCCGAGGAGTAGCATATACTCACAGTAGGATCGGGATCCAAATATCATTATGTGATAAAGTCGAAGGAATCCTACCAAAATTATCACACTCCAAATGGTATGCAACACTAGCAAGTTTCAGTTTCTTTAGAAACTCCCGATGTGGATTTTTGCCCCATACTCTTATGACCTTGACGAAGGCCAACATATCATAAGTCATATGTCAAGTTCCACCCGTCATTGTCCAGGTTAATTTGAACCCACCCGTACATACCCTTGACGAAGGTCAAAATAGTAGTATGACTGTCCTAAACCAATGCATCTATCTTTGCTACAGATGAATATTCAGCAGTTACCAATCACTATGCCTTGGCGAAGGTCAAAATACATAGCTTGAATACTACTGAATGTCCAACTGAAATGATGGAGGGCTACGAATGGTTTTGGAAAAACCGTGAACGTAGTGTACCTGATATAATTGAAGGAACCTGATAGCTTTTTAAAAGGAGTGGTTTAAGCTCCACATTTTAAAAGTTTTGCTGCTTTGAAAAACCCGAGTGGTTTTAGAATTGTTCCAACGATTCAACTTTGGTTTGTTTGCTTTGCATTAATGTAATGCAGTCCCATCAATTAACTTACCATTGCAGGAAAAAACAAAAATACAACGTACGCTTATGCCATCCGCATTCGCCACTAGGCCCCGTCTTACATCGTTAGGTTAGATAACTAACGCCAGAGCTGGGGGCTGGACTAGCGTGGATGCAAAACATAAGCAACGTCTATTATATAATAATATCCATTCGTCAGATGCAATAATAGGCATTTCAGATCACAGATGAACACATTAGATATACTAGGAATTCCACATTTAGTTTAAGCCAGTAACGAAAGACGGAATCCACGGTCGTGATGAATAGCCAAACCTTACCCCAGACCCCTACTGGTGGGGCAAACTACCCGCCAAATACCTGAAGTGAAGAAAGCTCCTTCAGTAAAATGAGTAGGCCACTCGGCACTTCAAAGTACCTGGTAGTTTGTACACCCCACCTTGGGTCTACCCTAGGAGTAATAAACAGTAAATGAAATAATACAACGGTGGCTACAACCTCAACCCGGATATGTCCCACGAAAAAATATTACATCAAATTACAATTTACATTTGAATGAAATAATAAAACATCTCACATCCCCGGCTATTCATTCACGACAATCCAACAATATTCATGTACACAAACCACAAAAGCATCACAGATATGTGCAACCCCCAACTAACTGACATATAGCAATTAGCGGAAGTTTACGAACACATATATCACTACTTGAAATATTAAACGATGTTAAAACTGTGACTTCGAAACACCCTGTATTGCCACAGTAAAGAATTGACAGCATATTCAAAATTGTCAAAAACAAACAACTCCTGAAACCCTATATCCAAGCAACTTGAACATAGAACAAAACTCATGAAATTTCACCATAAAAAAATGGGTGAGGCTGGGATTTTTGAGGGTTTGGCCGGCCACACTACAGTGAAATAGCCTTGTTTTTGTTCTACATTCATCTTACAATAAGTAGAGCGCTCTGCAATTGTTTAAAAAATATTTAGAGCCTCGTAAAAAATCAACAGAAACTAGGATCTACGCTTCGATGTTTTGGGGTTATTTCGGTTTCATAGTTTTACTTGTCATTTAATCTATTAGTTATGGTTTAGTCAGCTCTGATACCACTGTAAGTCAATTCCATGAACCCCACGTGTTCGCGGGGAGGCGGAGTTTGCAAAAAACGATTTTTAGGGGCTTCGTAACATCAACTAAACTCCAGGATCGATACTAAACCCTAACTAAAAAACATAATCGGAGGTTTAACTACTTTGTGAGAATGTTAGACATCAAGTTCTCGCTGTCCTTATTCGCCTCGCTGTCCTTCTCCTTGTCGTGAGCTCCTCAAAGTGAGAACGGATCGCGCCTCCTTATCGGCTTCTCCAAATCGAAGAAGATCCACCCAAGAGTGTCTACCTTGAGCTTTCTCCTCCAAGATGAGCCAACTAGGTCACTTGGTGTGCTAAACTAAGTAGCCTAGAGAGAGTAGAGAGTGTTAATGGATTTAGTTTTGTCACAAACCCTAGGATTCTCAACTCATGAGACAATTAGGGTTTTGAGGAAGATGAAGAGAGAGCTTGAGAGGAGAGAGAATGTGTTTGTGATAATAATGTTAACTCTTGAGCATGACATATATTTTAACTCTAATGCAAAGAAAAATACCTCTCACAAATATCTCAAAAATATCTAAGTCTCCATTTGTCCAAAAAGTCAACAATAATCCATGCTCAATTTCACTAAAATACCATAAAGTTTTCCTCCTCTCAAATATCCACCTCATTAAGCATTTAACCTAAAATGCTAAAACAAATAATGAGATTTAATCATCTTAAAGCAAACTTGAATAATTACAAGAATGCCCCCTCGCATCCGTATATACATACCCGTATCCGTATTTCGAGAAACACGAATACAATGCGACATAACTAATCCAATAAGCAAATATTAAGATCCGGCTTAAACCAAAGCCCAATAGTATTGTCCTCCCGAACATCCTATGTGCACAAGTATACATGTGTGATCGAACCCTATCGTAAAAACCATACGGCCTCTACTCGTTTCGCCTAAAGCAGGGAAACCCTCTGTGTGGGACTCTAAAGACTCAACAGTACGTTGGCAGTGGGTTTAACCACAAGCGCGTCAGCGGTACTAGCTGCACGTAATGGCTATCCAGATATCTGTCGATAAGAAGGCCGATGAGCAAACTCATCTGTACCCCTACTGGGCCTGTCTGTGGCAATCTCCGTACAGTCCGGTCTGTTTGTCTAAGAGTATCGCATATCGGGCCTAGGGGCGGCGGTAAGCGTCAGACCCCTTATAGCGCAATATGTCGTGTCAGAATGCAGCCAAAAACACCCTAAGAAACTACTGGAATTCCTACCAGCAAATCTCGCTTGCCCTGGCCAGGGACTTTGTGTAATGGCTTTCCGAATCACAACGCGACTTCAAACCCCAATACTGGGAGAGACGAATCCTATCTAACCGCCGCTGTCTCTAAGTGCTTCGGGACTGCACCTAACTACTACCTATTTGCACGACTCAATAGAGCCGTGGTAGGGTAGTAATCTAAGAACAGTGGGAACACACTTGAGGCGCAGTAGCAGTGTCAATTCAACGGACTATGCTGTACTCATGTCACCTGGGAATTGCTACCTGACGATAGGTATAGTACCAACCAGCAGTTCCCCACAGATTCGTCCAGTGTAACTCATAACCCAATGAGCACCTGCATACTATCTCCATTACGACATACTGATGGCTGTAGGATATACCATCTCCCATACTGGGATGAGAAGCGTATACACTTGTCTACTCTGGAGTATCGATGCCCTGTCTCGATAATCCTACGACTAGGGACCTTTATAAGGATGTGCTTGTAGACTACCAGCCCCCACTAGTGTGACTGACATCACAACGCTGGTAGTCAAGCAAAGATCCTAAGGGCTTTACCAATATGTATTAGCGATACATCAAAAGAAACATATACACATATTAAGATAGATACAAACCAAGTAGCATACTACCATATTGAGCAAGACCATCATAAATCCGTGTATATATACCAAGCTTCCAAAATGTAATATATAAACTAGTACTATACAATAATGGCCTCTAGGGCATATTGCACTAACAGGAAGGTGCTCGGGAAGGAAAGGAGAGGGGGAGAGGAGAGGACGGCGAGGCAGTGGAGAGGACGGCGAGGCAGGGGAGAGGGGGTGGTGATGAGAGGAGCGACGAGGCAGGGGAGAGGGGTGAGTGTGGGTTAGGGTTTCGTGACGGGGACGTGAAGAAAAGAAACGAGGGAGGAAAGAGAGAGGTAAGTTTTTTTATAAATTATATATATATATATATATATATATATATATATATATATATATATATATATATATATATTAGGGAGAGTGTGTGTGGGGACAGGGGTTTAGAAGAGAGAGAGATAGAGAGAGAGAGAAGCGAGAGAAGGAGAGAGTGACAGATAGAGATTATAATTTAAGATAATTAATATATTATATATTATATTTATAACAAATATATATGATATATATGTTTTAGTTATATATATATATATATATATGGGGGATTTTACGGATAATACCAGATTACTCCGAATATTTCCCGTGTCCCTTCAAAAATCTAGTTTTTTAATATGGAGGATATACGTAAAAGTTTAAACCATAATGCGATGTCCAGTAAATAAAATGTATACCCTTAAGTACGGATCTACGTAAATATACGTAGCGATCAATTACGAGTCTGTTTTAACAATTAGGATATGAACATGATATATGGGTGCAACCACATGATTTGTGGTATAATGACATGCAAGGCTAGATAACCAAATATATTATTTGGTTTTTATTTTTAATTATTAATAGATATGTGGAATATATTTTATATATGTGTATAGAATCTAGATTTGCATGGATACTTTGTACTAGCAAATATTTAATGTAATCTTGAACCACGATGGATTTCAAATATGTGGGTCGGGTCGGATAATAACCACAACTATCAATTGCACTATCCGCAACCCAAAAGCAATAATAATAAAGAAATTTGTTGAAAGATTTGAAATACCCCAAATAAATATAGTATAACAGTGCTAGGGTGTTACATTATACCCAGCTACAAAAGAATTTCGTTCTCGAAATTCACGGAACAAGAAAAGATAAGAAAACACGGATCTAAGGAAACAGGTGTAGAAACTTCTGTCGGATCTCGTCTTCACGTTCCCAAGTACATTCTCCGTGCAAACGATTTCCCCATGAAACAAGTACTGGTGGGATAACTTTATTCTTGAGCACCTTTTCTCGTCGATCCACAATTGCCATTGGCCGCTCTTCATATGTTAAATCTTCCCTTACTGTCTGTTACGAGTGATCTAGGACGTGCATTTCATCTTAACATACTTGCGGCGTTGAGATACATGAAACACGTCATGAATACCCCTCAAGAATGGTGGTAAAGCCAATCGATAAGCCACCTCTCCAACACGCTCGATAATACTGAAAGGCCCCACGAATCGAGGACTAAACTTGCCTCGACTACCAAATTGGATCACTCCTCGGGTCGGTGATATATTTAAGAATACAAGATCACCAACTGTGAACTCTAAAGGTCTTCATCCAGTATTAGCCTAACTTTTCTATCGTTCTTAAGCTACTTTTATATGATTTCGAATTTCAGATCACGTTAACTTTCTCCACCGTTTACACAATAAGATCCGGTCCCAATAATCTTCTTTCTCCAACATCATCCTAACAGACTGGTGAGAGATGCTTACGACTGTATAATACTTCGAATGGAGCCATCTGTATAGTCGCCTGAAAACTGTTATTGTATGAAAACTCCACCAAGTGCAACTGATCCTCCCATGAACCTTGAAGTCTAACATGTACGCTCTCAACATATCTTCAAGAGTTTGGATCATTCTTTCAGACTGACCATTTGTCTAAGGATGATAGGCTGCGCTAAATTTCAAACGAGTTCTCAAACTTTCCTGTAGACTCCTCCAAAAGTGTGATAGAAATCGGGTATCATGATCCGAAACGATGCTCATGGGTACTCCATGCAATCTCACAATCTCCTGCATGTACCACTCTGCCAAAGCCTCCATCGACTGACCAACACAAATTGGTATGAAATGAGCTGCCTTGGTCAATCGATCGATAATCACCCAAACCGCATTATTTCCCTTTTGGACTCCGTGGTAAAGTTGTCCCGAAATCCATGGTTATATCTTCCCACTTCCATTAAGGAATCGGAAGTGGTTGCAACAAACCAGCTATCCTTTGGTGTTCAGCCTTGACTTGTTGACACACCGCGCATTTCGATACATAGCGAGTAATCTCCCTTTTCATGCCTTCCAACCAGAAATCTTGTCGCAGATCTCTGTACATCTTTATGCCTTCCGGGTGTACTGAATACGCGGAATTATGTGCCTCCTTCATGATTTTTTCACGAACACCTCCTTTGGGCACACATAAACGACTCCTATAACGTAACGAACCATCATCATGAATTAACAAGTCTGTTCGAAGTCCCGCTACTACTTGTTCTCGAAACTTCTGTAACCTTGGATCATGCAACTGCGCTGCTTTAATGTTATCGATCATGGATGACTGTACTTGCAACTGCATCAACTGTCCCAAATAATTTGGTAGTACAATCTCCAAATCGAATCTCTGAAAATCTGCTATAATCTCCTTTTGTGTAGTCAACATCCGTATTGCTGGCAACCGACTTAGAGCATCCAGCACTACATTAACTTTCCCTGGATGGTATTTTATATCAAGATCATAGTCAGCCATCAGCTCTAACCATCTACGCTGCCTCATATTGAGCTCTTTCTATGTGAACACATACTTTAGGCTTTTGTGATCAGTAAATATTTCTACCCTTTCACCAAATAAGTAGTGTCTCTAAATCTTCAGAGAAAAAATCACTGCTGCTAACTCCAGATCATGAGTTGGGTAGTTCTTCTCATGAGTCTTCAATTGTCTCAACGCATAAGCTATGACCTTCCCATGCTGCATTAGAACACATGTCAAGCCTTTCTCAGATGCGTCGCTGTGAATAACTAACCCTCCAGAACCATCTGGCACTGTCAAAATAGGAGCGGCGGTCAATCTTTGCTTCAACGCTTCAAAAGCTGACGTATATTTCTCTGTCCATATGAATGGTACCTTTTTTCGTGTTAGCTTGGTCAATGGTTCTGCTATTCGAGCGAAGTTCTCCAAAAACCTTCTATAGTATCCGGCAAGCCCAAGAAAACTTCTGATTTCTTCTACGTTCTTAGGAATTGGTCAATCATGAACAGCTGCAATTTTTTCAGGGTCAACGGCAATCCATTCTCCGGATACAATATGACCCAAGAACTTCACTTCTTCAAGCCAAAACTCTCACTTACTCATCTTAGCATATAACTTTTCTTGTCTCAACGTTTGTAGTGCGATCCTCAAGTGTTCTGCATGTTCATCTTTGCTCCTCGAATAGACCAGAATATCATCAATAAACACCACTACGAACTGGTCCAGTCATGGTGAAAAGATTCGGTTCATCAAGTCCATAAATATTGCCGGTGTGTTTGTAACTCCAAATGGCATCAATAAGTACTCATAATGCCCATATCGAGTTCGGAACGCTGTCTTGCAAATATCTTCTGATTTCACTCGAACTTGATGATATCCGGATCGCAAATCCAATTTCGAGAATACCTTCGCGCCACTGAGTTGATCGAATAATTCAACGATGCGAGAGATTGGGTACCTATTCTTAATAGTCACCCGGTTTAATTCTCGACAATAAGTGCACATTCTTCATGTGCCATCCTTCTTTTTGACTAGACGACCTGGAGCTCCCCATGGTGAACCGTTGCTACAAATCCAACCCTTCTCTAGTAACTCGGCAACTTGTTTCCTTACCTCTTCCAGTTCCATCGGCGCCATTGGATAATAACCCTCTGAGATCAGCGCTGCTCCAGGAATAAGATCAATCGCGAACTCCACATCTCGTTTTGGCGGTAAACCCGAGATGTTCTTGAACACATCCATGAAATCCTAAACTGCTATCAGCGCTTCATCTGCAACTTGTTTACGAACTTCACCTTTCAGTAAATGGTTTCCTTCATCATGAATTTGCAAGTTTGTTCTAAGACTTGTGGGTTATCAGCCAACCACACTTCCGCTGCACCACTCTAATAAACTGAGGCGGGTTTGTCAGAACTTTTTCAATCAAACATCTTACATCTGATCGGCCTTGAAGCAGTCTGTACCATCTCCCGCTGGGGTTGACCACGAACTACTGCAATCATCATATGTTCTCCTATGTTTCTCATTGTTCTTTGAAACACAAACGGATTGGTTCTTACGGAACGAGAGAAAAGATATAACATGGTTGCTGGATTCAAGCTCGCTATAAGATATAAACTCGTAAGAAATGACGCCGAGAGGAAACAAGGTAATACAACGACCATAAGTCAAGAAAATAAATCAAAATAGGACTCCAGGTTATCTAAATAGAGTACCGCATTGTAACCATGCCGCGGTGCATAGTTACAATCATATAACTCCATTCAAGTCGCCCAAATTCTACTATCAAAATCAAAGAAATAAGAAGGGAGAAACAGTAAGAAATCAGGAGAATTCCAAGTTGAGCTGCAAAGTCATTTCCATATCGTCAAGATAAAAAAGTTGAAGGAAAGATAAGATTCAAGAATTTGAATGACAAGACAATAATGTGGCAGGACATGTTCCTAATTTGGGGTTTCCTGGTTGGTGTATTGGGTTCAATACATAACTAAAAAAGAACTAAACCCAACTAACCCTAAATCCTAAGGCTCTGATACCAAAAAAACCCTGTCATGCCCTGCTTCCCAAGATACGTAAACACGGCACGTGATAGAGCCAACCATGCTACCTGTGATTAGGAATCATCCCTCCACAGTCACATTACGGCTGTCTATCGGATATCAAGAACAGTAAAGTATATAATCTAGCTAACACATATCCATTTTCCACAATAAATAAAATCGAGAAATTCATATAGAGAAAACGAATCAAGATCCAATAAACAATAGTATCTGAATCACGTCCCAATATGGCTCACATCAATAGAAATAAAATTGCCGAAATAAATAAACTAAGAGTCTCTAAACTAAATAGCTAGTTACTCATTGCTCGGCTTGATTGCTAAAGCACTCCTGATCTGACTGCGATAAAGGTAGAGGAATCGGGCCATGCAAAACCCAGACGTCAGTGCGTCATAAATACCACAATAATAGCAAAAACCAGGATATGATGCTATGATTAAACATGAATATAAATAATAAACACAAATATAAATAGAGTTATATGTATGTGATGTGTATCCTAAAGTGTGTGCTTCTATGTTATCTATTCTATAAGTCTTTGAAATCAATTAATGTAATCCTCATCGTAACTCAACAATATATATCACATTCATTCCCCACAGACCACGGTACAATTGTTCATATCATAATTTTGCATTATTATATTCCCCATTCTTATTCATTTTACAAATAAACAGGTACTTTTGACCCATGTCTACTACATAGTTGCAGGTTACAGGTTCTCGGAACAAAAACAGTGAAAACAATGAAAAGACGATACAAAAGTGAGACTACGACCAACAAACGGAAGGATCTTGATCATGCCTACAGTTTGAAGACTAAACGAAGATCAACAAACAAGTTCACAAAGCACAAAGGCAGCGCAAGGTTCAAGACTTCGACACGAAGAAAGCGGTAAATTCCACGACATTATTCACTGTGCAAATCTGGAAGAAAACTAGAAGACAATCTGAGAAACCAAGTGAAGAAAATAGAAGAAACAAAGCAATAGAAGAAGACCTGAAGAGATGAAGCATCTAGCCCTCCATACGGCCGCGGAACCGCGGCCAAACCATGCTTATGGCCGCGGATCCGCGGCCGTGCGTCGCACGTGCCGGCACGAGTCTCGCGTGTCGGTAGGAGGCACGTTGACTAGTCTTTCTTAGGGGGTAAAATTATAAATGCAGACGTGAATTGATTGTAACCCTAGGGTTTCTATGCTCTATAAATAGAAATCCTAAACCTCATTTGGAGGTATGCCTCTTCTTATGCCTCATTTTATATCTAAAATTCAGATCGGTAAATTTCTGCAATGAATGAAGAGTGCATCAAATTAGAGTAAGTTTTCAATTCTTGCCCTAGTTAATTTTATTTCATTGCCCTAGTATAATTTCTTATCTGCCCTAGTTAGATCTTTTATTCTCTGCCCTAGATAGATAGTTTAGAAATGTTTTTCAATTCCCTAATGAGCGAGTAGTCTCCTCGCTTGTTAGGGTTAGCTTTGGGGAAGGCTTGAGAGATGAAGATCTCTCACCCCTTTCTTGCCGATCACACGTTTTTATAGGACTCCATGCATACATGCACACACCGCTCCCTACGGCACCCTATCCCACAAGGTAGCGGTGATACCGTAGTATAAAGGCCCGGTTGAGCGTGTTTTTCATGGAGGTTAGGGTAAGGATTAAGAAAGGAAGGACAAGAACCTAGAGGAAGAAACACCGTTTCTTCCCGATGGTACTAATCCACTTTATTAATAATTACCATAACACCTCATAGATCTTAATTTGGGTATAGAAAGAGGTGATGAATATTGACTTTCCAAACCTAACCTAAAACTAACCCTAGCAAGATTTAGATTTAGATCCACTTAGTTTTTAGATTTAATCAATCCGACACCAATCGGAATTAACTCGTTAGAACAATTAGAGAATACACAAAATCCCTGTGGACCGACCCGTACTCACCGGCTAGCTACCAAGCGACGCCGTTCTTGATTGCGGTTATAAATATTTTTGATTCATCTTTAGAAAGCGCAAGTATGCTAAATTTCATATTACAATCAACAATATATCCCATTCATTCTCCACAGGACCACGGTACAATATATCTCGTTCATTCCCCATGGGGCCACGGTACAATGATTATTCCGTAACGTCCGGAATCACGGCAAACAATGATTTCCGTAACGCCCGGAATCACGGTAAACAATAATAATATCCTCTTGAGTTACGTTTCGGTTATATTATTGATTTCCCCTAAGGTTTTGTGTTCAAGTCAGGTATTTCCGATATAAATCTAATGCCAACACAGGATTAAGCAGGTACCGGTCTTATCTATGCAGACAACAAGTCACGTCCATCAGGACAACAATCAGGATTGTTGGTATTAGTAATAAGATCCAAGTAACAAGTCTGGTAATATGTCGTGAACATGTCATGTCCTGAATATTAACCAAAATAGATACCAATGTAACACTATAATCAATATCGAACCACGGTAAACACTACCAATGCCAGGATGTATACGTGTCTATCTGTATTAACTGTTATACGTCCATTACCATGTAGGATGAAGTCTAGATAACATATTGAACTGATATAGTAGTATGATAATATCGTGATGTTCCGACATGCAATTAGATAAACTATTATCAGAACGGATACAGACAGATGCTATAAAATCGTAAATCGGTAATTTCTGCTGAATAATAAAACACGTGCATTATAATTTATCAAATAGATATTGATATAATAACATAGCATGTTGGAAGTTTATAACTTGCCTGATCGGATCTCACGTCGAGATACGGATATCACATCCGACGTCGAAATAAATTTACGACGCAAACTTACGCACACAGGACTGGACCTGGCTGAGAAGCTGCGTGATGTGGTGACAGGGCTAGATGACGACGGTGACTGGGTTGTCTGGATTGTCAGCGACATGCGTAACTCCGGCGAGACGGCCGGAAAAAGAAATGAAAAGAAATAAAGAAGAAGAAGAAGAGAAAGAAGTGGAGGTTGTTGGGTTTCTGGAGTTCTGGGGATGGACAGATGGGGGGGGGCGACGAGAAGATGGCGACGACGTTGACGGCGAGGTGACGATGGTATGGCCGTGAGTCTTGGATGTGATCAGGGAAGGAGCAGGGGTGATGGTAGTGGTGTATGGGTATTCGGGGTCGATAGGAGGTGATGCGGATGGTCGGTGGTAGTGGGTCTACCGGCAATGAGGGGTTGCTGGCGAGGGGTTTGGATAATGGGTTCTCGGGTCGAGGAGGTCGGGTAGTGCTTGGGAAGGAGAGGTGAGGGGGAGAGGAGAGGACGGCGAGGCAGGGGAGAGGACGAGGGCGATAGGGGGTGGTGATGAGAGGGGGCGGCGACGGCGGCGGCGACGAGGTGATGAGCGTGGGTTAGGGTTTCGCGACGGGGACGTGGGGAAAAGAAACAAGGGAAGGGAGAGAGAGAGACAGGTAAGGTTTTTTTTTATAAATAATATAATATATATATATATATATATATATATATATATATATATATATATATATATATATTTAAGATAGAGAGAGAGTGTGGGGACGGGGTTTTAGAAGAGAGAGAGAGATGTGAGAGAAGGAGAGAGAGACAGATAGAGATTATAATTTAAGATAATTAATATATTATATATTATATTTATAACAGATATATATGTTTTAGTTATATAGAATATATTTTTATATATATGGGATTTTACCGATAATACCAGATTACTCCGAATATTACCCCTGTCTCTTCAAAAATATAGTTTTTCAATATAGAGAATATACGTAAAAATTTAAACCATAATGCGATGTCCAGTAAATAAAATTGTATACCCCCAAGTACATATCTACGTAAATATACGTAGCGATCAATTACGAGTCTGTTTTAACAATTAGGACATGAACATGATATATGGGTGTAACCACATAATTTGGGGTACCATAACATGCAAGGCTAGATAACCAAATATGTTATTTGGTTTTTATTTTGTATTATTAAAAGATATGTGGAATATTATATATATATGTGTATAGAATCTAGATTTGCATGGATACTCTGTACTAGCAAATATTTGATATAATCTTAAACCATGATGGGTTTCAAACATGCGGGTCGGGTCGGATAATAACCACAGCTATCAATTGCACTATCCACAACTCAAAATCAAAAATAATAAAGAAATTTGTTGCAAGATTTTAAATACCCTAAATAAATATAGTATAAGAGTGTCAGGGTGTTACACATGCCAAAGGAATAATCATCAAGTAATAAATATGTTTGATATAATTTTCAAAAGTAAATGTAAAATAAATGGGCAAAAAGCCAAATTTTGTAAAGCCCATGGCTTATGCGCAAAAAGAAATAAGCACATGGGCATGGGATAGGCAAAATTCCAATTTTGTACAAGCCATGGGGCTGAATGAAAAGATATAAGCCTATAAAATGCCCCCCATGAAGATTTGATAATATAAGAAGAACTAATCATGATTCCCCAAACAACAAAAATCTTGAGTTTGAGCTACTCTTTAGTGTGTAAGTCTCCCTTTCATTTTTCCTTTCTTTCTTTTAAGTGCGCACGTTAGGAAGTTTCGAAAAAGGGAAAAAGAGCCCCTTTTGATCTTCAAAAGTCAAAATATTGGTGTTTTTGGACTGTTGCTTTATTGGGTTTCGACTCTACTTATACCATGCTAGGTGTGCACCATATTAGATGTCCATTTGGCTAGGTGCGCATGCCGTTGGGTGCATATCAAGCCAAGTGCGCACCGGCCCTGGTGTACACCTTGCTAGGTGCGCATTTCCCAAAGAGCGCACCTCACTGGACCTTTTGGCCCATTCGGGACCCTTTGGCCCCCTTCACTCCCTCGCACCTTACTAGGTGCATACCTTGCAAGGTGCGCGCTTCAGTCGGTGCGCGTATATCAGAAGTGCCCCTTGCCAGGTGCGCACTTTGCTAGTTGAGTGTTTCGGCAGGTGTGCACTTGTCATGTGCGCTTCTTTACCAAGTGCGCACCTTGCTAGGTGAGCGTTTTGGCAGGTGCGCACTTGTCATGTGCGCACCTTGTCAGGTACTCGCTTTGCTAAGTGCGCACTTGACGTATATACACTTAGCACCTCTTAGAAAAAATCTGCGAGGACCCCATAAAAACTCTGCGAGGCCTCCGATATGCCCGAAACACTCTCAAACTTGTTCCCAAACACAACACGCACATATTGCATATTGAGTTTGCATGATCTGTTTGACTTATTACTCGGAGGTTCTCTCACTCCAAAAACGAGGGGTAATTAATGGCAGCTTAGTTCGCGGCTGCTAGAGATTTGGATCCCCACAATCATTAAACCCTAGCCTATCCCAGTCAGGGGGGATCTATACATGCCTGACAAGCGCGTGCATTCCCATCTCAATGGGGTGACGAAAAACACCTTACAAGATGGAGTGACCAGTATTTCACTGATCTCCTAGTATTGTTGAAGGAAGTTTTTTCCGACGGAAATGAAGTGCCACTGAGCTGGTACGAGGTGCAAAAGATAATCACAAATATCGGCCTAAAGTGTGACAAGATACATGTATAAGAGAATGACTGCGTTTTGTTCCGGAAAGAACACGCCGCACTCAAAAGCTTCCCAGTGTGCGGGAAAAGCCGATTAAAGCTTAAGAAAGACTCTCGTTCGAGTGATGTGCCTGTGAGTATTCTTCGTCATTTTCCGTTAATACCAAGACTGCAACGGTTATTTATGTGTGAGGAGACGGTATTCGAATTGCAGTAGCACTATAAAGCGCCTCGTGAAGACGAAAAAATAAGCCATCTTAGAGATTCAATATCGTGGAAAGTTTCAGATGAAAAGCATTCTTCGTTCAGCGCAGAACCTCATAACGTGAGGCTGGGTATTGCGAGCGATGGTTTCAGTCTATTTGGGATGGTTCGCGGTGGGCTTACTCACAGTATTTGGCCCGTTGTGGTGATTATATAAAACCTTCTGCCATGGAGGGCTATAACGCAATCTTATTTTGCATTGGCGCTTTTAATTGACGGTCTCCTGTCTCCTGGGAAAATATCGATGTGTAGTTTCAACCCTTGATCGATGAGTTAAACTTGTTGTAGGAACCTGGTATGAGAACCTATGATACAGATGGCTAACAATTTTTTCATATGCGTGCTTCTTTGTTATGGACGATTAATGATTTTCCTGCCTACGATATGTTGTTGGGGTGGACAACTCAAGGTAAGCTTGCTTGCCATAGTTTTCATATTCATACGAGCAGTGTACGCTTGAAGTTTAGTAGGAAAGAGTCTTTTATGGGTCACCGACGATTCTTTTCTATAACTCACAGATTCAGAAGGAATAAAGAAATGTTCAATGGCAAGACGGAGACCAGTATGCCGTCTGAATCATTGTCTGGTAACGACATACTACAATAATCGAGACGTTATCAGAATATCACATTCGGAAAGAAACAGAACAAAGATGCAATACCATGCCTATCTGGCTGGAAGAAGCTTAGTGGTTTATTTCAGCTTCCGTACTTGTCCGATCTACCACTGCACCACAATTTAAATGTCATGCATATCGAGAAGGGCGTCTCCGAGTACATCATCAATCTTTTGCCGTGTAAGGATGGGAAAATGAAGGACAATCTCAACGCCCATCATGATTTGACGAATTTGGATGGTTTGTCCATTAGAAAAGAATTGCAATCTCGGCCTATGGCTGGTAAACCAGGTTATTACGAGATTCTACCAGAAATCTACAAAATGAACAAAGAGGAGAAGCGGCGGTTTTTGCGTGTATTGGAAGAATTGAAAGTCTCCAATGGTTTCTCATCAAATATTTCCAAACAGGTGTAGGTAGAAAACTGAAAAATCGTAGGATTCGAAAGCCATGATTACCACATATTGATGCAGCATCTTCCTTTATACCTCAAAATATCGGTAAAACCAGAAGTTGGTCTCGTGCTTAACGACTTTTGCACCTATTTCCGCCAATTGTGTTCCAAAAACGTGGACGTCAATGAGATGGTAGAGCTTGAAAAAGATATTCCTTTAATTCTCTACAAACTCGAAACTATCTTTCCACCTTCCTATTTTTCGACATTATTGTTCACTTGTTCGTCCATCTGGCAACCGAGGTCAGGATTGACGATCTGGTCCATTACCGTTGGTTGTATCTAATCAAAAGGTATTATTGATGTTTATTATTCATCATTTAAATTGCAAATAATTATCATGAATTATTAGTATCTATTATTTTCAACAGATATCTATTAACTTTAAAAACCTATATCCGCAACGAGTATCGTCCTGAAGGTTCGATTTGTAGGGTTACTAGGCACACGCACAAGGGTCTATAAGGCATCAACCATGCCCGAATAAAAATTTATCCATGCCAAACAACCCTAAACAAGATCTTTAAACTAGAGATTAGGCGAAAACAAGCATGTTAAACACTTTAACACTAAGTGAGAGGGATTACAACCTGTGTAGATCCGGTCCTTCACTTCATAAGCTCCGTGTTGAGGTCCCTTCGCTGCGATCATCATGTTCCGAACTCTCGAGAGGCTCCACAAAGAGAAAGATGCAAGCATGCTTCCGATCTTCGATAACAAAGAAGATCTACCTTGAAGTTTCATTAACACAAGCTCTCACTCACTAAATGAAGTGAACACTCTCATCTAAATAGCAAGGGTAGATGAGGATGATGAAGTAGGATTTTAGCTCTCATTTGTTTTCTTATTCTCACTCATTTTCATCACCTTTGAAAAATCTAGTAAACTTTTCCATCAAAGAAAGAAGAAGGAAGAAGAAGAACAATGGTAAAAATCTTTTGTGATGAATAATGAAAGAATATATGATTAATAATGTAACCATGGTCAAGGATGACTCATGTAGAGATTTAACTAGGGCTAGGGTTTGGGTTGGGTTAAGAATGAGTCACACAAAAATATCAAGCATAATATCTCATTCATGACACAAGAAAAACCTTCTAAAATGTTCATGAATGAACTAACCCAATTCAAACCCTAACCTTGTTTAATCTCCACTAAACATGTTGCATTAGTAATCATATCATGTTACAATATTATATATCACATATATAATATTTATTGTAACAAAATAAAATAATACAATTAACATATATCGCATATATATCAATGTATTACCCGAGTGAGAAAAAGAATCTTTTAGTGAGCTAATATTAGTTAATGTAATTTAATATATCATATATATAATTATACATTAAATTATCGAATCAACACTTGATCCGACAATCCGGCTATATCGCATATAACCGACTAATATATCATTTACCGATTCATCGAATCAACACTTGATCCGATGACCCGGCTGATATTATATATCGCGAGAATATAATACGGTATCTCATATCGCATTATCCTCGGTCTTGCACATATCGCATATGTGCCCCTACTCCGTTTTGCCTGAGCCAAGAAACCTCTGTGCAGGACTCTAAAGAATCGTCAATACGCCGGCAGTAGGTGATGATCATATCAAACACCTACAAGCTGCAAGCGGTCAGCAAAGCGTAACTGTTGGAGATAGTGCCCTCAGAGTCAATTATTGGATCACAGGCACGTGATTGCAATGATTGAGAGAGGACCTATCCCGGCAGGACAGTCTTACTCAAGATGACAGTATGCTATCTGGTTTATCTTTATCATCGTGTACTGCTTTAGGTGACCTTACGAGTCGCTATTGCACGTTGATAGAGCCCCTAGGATTCTTGCTTGACTACCAGCAGTATGAGGGCGATCATATACATGGGAGCTGGGGTCTATAAGCACATCCTTAAAAGGTCCCTAGTCGTGGGAGTTTCGAGACAGGGCATCGATACTCCGGAGTAACTAGTGTATACAGTCGAGACCCCGACGAGGGGTGGTGGCCAGTCTCACAAGCCACTGGTGTCAGTTGGTTCACCTAAGATGTATACAGGTGCTCATTCGGTTATGAGTACACCGGACAGGACTCGCCGGGAACCTGCTAGTTGGGATTATACCAGACGTTAGATGGCAGTTCCCTGGTGACATGTGTACAGCTTAGTTCATCGACCTGAGATCGTCATTTATCTCGTGTGAGTTCCCACTGTGCTTTGATTACTACCCTACCACGGCTCAAAGGAGTCGTGCAAACAGGTTTTAGTTGGGTACAGTCCCGAGCCACATGGAGGCAGTGAGCGGATCTGCAGGGGTTCGTCTCTCCTGGTATTGGGGGTGAGGTCGCGCTGTGTCTAGATAGCCATTACACAAAGCCCTCGGCCGAGGCAGGAGATTTACTGGTAGGTATTCCAGTAGTATCTCAGGGTGTTCTGGGCTACACTCCGACACGACTTGTACCGCTTTTGGGGGTCTGACTTTTACCAACCCCCTAGGCCCGCCATGCGATACTCATAGACGAACGGACCGGACTGTACGGATATTGTCATTGACAGGCTCAGTAGGGTGTCAGGATAAGTTGGCTCATCGACGTCCCTTTTGGTCAATAGCTGGTAGCCCGTCACGTATGGCTAATACCTCTGACGTGCTAGTGGTTAAATCCACAGCCATAGTATTGACGAGTCTTTAGAGTCCACCACACATAGTTACTCAAGTTTCGGGCGAAACGCTGTAGAGGCCGTATGGAGATATGGCAGGGTTCGATCAGATACGTGCGGTATTGCACGGATCGTGATCGGACGGATTTTACTAGCCGGCTTTGGCTTAAGCCGGATCCTAGTATTTGACAGTGTGGATTTTGTCTCTTTGCATTTGAATTCAGTGGGAATACAAATGCGGGCATGTATATGCAGTCGCGGGGTTTTCCTGTAATTTATTACGGGATCAGTTTTCTGAAGTTGCCAGTTTGCATTCCGTTCCGGCCAGTTTTCCTTTGTTCCTTCACGGCCGGATTTTTCCGATGGAGGGGGTTATTTGCAGTTTTGCAAATAACTTATTGTGGAGGGGTTTCTTGCATTTGTGGCATTATGAAAGGTTAATCATCTTTGCTTTTTCATGATGGCTTGCTTTAATGAGATTAGATGAGATTTGAAATGAAATTGACATTGTTATCATCATATTTGGTGTGGTCACCCCTTTGCTTTTCCTACCATCACCTCCATTCATGTTTTGTTGATTCCTTCACCATTTGATCAAGGGGGGCCGGCGACAATTTTGTGTGAGGAGAGAGGCTTCACATTTTGATGAGGGAAAAATTTTTCATCTCTTTTTCTTGCTACAAAATTCTAGCTCCACTTGAAAGTTCATTTCATTCTCTTCTCCATCCATGGCAACTTCACTACCCCAAATGAGACAACCATTCTACACTAGCCTACAGCACTTCTTGGACCCGTCGGCTAGCCAACTTCGCGCCCGAGTTGCCTCGGTCCAGAGGTGGGAGCCCGTAAAAGTATCCGGCTACGTGGTGCCCTTTCCGACGAGGAGGTGACGGACGGAGATTGCGTGGGAGATCGGAGTGGAGACGAAGACCGAAAGGACACGGATCGCTTGGTATAGCTCTCTTCCCTTCTCTTGATAGCTAGCATTAGGTTAATGGTCACGATCCGGGTTTTATTGTCCGCGGTAGCGCCTGTTTAAAGTTAAGAAAAATTTTGATTCCGCATTTTGGCCTCGAGTAGAAGGCCGGGGCGTTGCCGTGGCGCAACATGGTATCAGAGCCACGCCATTAACCTAGTCTAGCTTTGTCTAGTGTTTTTACATCTTCGATCGAACAAAATTCCAAAACCCGCGATTTCAAAACGCACAGTTTCTGTCGAAATTTTTTTAGCTCCAAAATTTTTTCAGGTTGTTGCAGAATACTGTGCATGGAAATATAAGCAATCTGTGAAAATTTGGTTGCGAGATCTCACCATATCGCCGCGGAACCGCAGCCAAACCCATGCTTGGGCCGCGGTTCCGCCGCGCTTTTGACTTGTCAACGCACCAAATTTTTGCAGTGGGCTTTTGGGTTGGAAATAGGGATTTTGGTATATTCTTTTTTGGCCCAGATTTTCTTTATGTGCTACAGTAATGCTTGGGGGCCCACTTGATAAAATTTGTTCGATCGGATATTTTAAACATGGTAGTTCACAGTATTTACATTATATCTGCGACCGTGAATGTCATTTGATCGGTAAATCCTGTCTAACTGCTATAGCCCGGTTAGACGGATTTGCGAACGTGACATTCACGTTGATGTTCTGTGTTGTGCTGTGTTATTGCGGATCGGTCGTGGGGGATAGCCTGGATGCAATGTTAGTGCAGTTTTGTTTTATATGTACATTTGATATTGCGGGGCGAGCGTCCGACATGTGGACTGCCGTCACTGCCTGTTTGTATTATTCTTTTGGGGCACGACCGGGTCGAGGTCGATATACCCGTTGTATGTATATTTTACTTTCTGTACTAGGATTACCCTGCGGAGGGGTGCATGGATAGCCGGGTTCTAGTGGGCAACAAGCCTGCATCTCATGGTGTTGAGACGGAGGGGGCTTTACTCTAGAATTGGCGGGCTATTCGCCGCACTCGTAGGGGGTATAGGTTGACCCAAGGAGGGGTGCCCAAGTTACCGGATTCCGTGAAGTGCTGGGTGGTCCATTCACGTTGCTGAAGCGGGCTGCCTCGCTTCAGGTTTTGGCGGGTAACTTGCCGCGCCCGTAGGGGTCTAGGATTTCATTGCACAAGCTATCCATACGACCAGGGGAACGTCGGGTTTCAGTAGTGGCTCTATGAAACCCGGGGATCCCAGATATCTGTATTATTCTGTGATGCTGTACTTTTCTGTGATGTTGCATTTTATCACGCCTTGAGCGAATATTATATATTGATATATATATATTAGTAGATGTTGTATATGTTTTGCATCCGCGCTAGTCCAGTCCCCACTCTGTCGTTAGTTAAGTAACCTAACGGGTGATGACGGGACCTAGTGGCGAATGCGGATGGCATATACGTACATCATTATTTTCGTTCTTTATTGGTGTGATCAATTGATGGGAGTGCGTTGATTCGGATCAATGCAAGATAAACAAACCTATTCTGATGTTGTTGGAACATTTTTTCAAAAAGCTGTTGTTGCAAGGACATTCACTTTTATTTTGCACAGTGGTATTCAGTTCGAATATCCTGCTCCTCAGTCGACGAGGCAAGGGCCGAGATCCCTTCACCGGGAGTGACCCCTTGGACAGAAGTTTGCGTCAGGGCAATAACTTCACTATAGCCGATTACTTTTGCTTTGCATCGTGGTATTCAGTTGGAATATCCTGCACCTCATTCTACGGGGAAAGAGCCGAGATCCCTTCACCGGGAGTGACCTCTTTAGCAAAGGTTTTCGTCACTATATTTTTATAAAAAAAGGTTATCCGGTTCCTTCAACGATATCAAGTTCATTAAGTTAAAGGTTTTTCGCCAAAAACCAGCCGTAGCCCTCTGTCATTTCAGATTAGTATTGCTTAGTATTCGTGCTACGTATGTCGTGCTCAGCCGAGGCGTAGTGTGCGGTAGCTCTGTAATGCTTTTCTGTCTTATGGATATGTGATTGGTTAGGACAGTCGTACGGTCATTTTGGCTCAGTCAAGGACTCGTGCGGGTGGGTCTAACGCAATCAAGATAATGACGGGTTGAACTTGACTAGGATCCTTTGATATGTGGGCTCAGTCAAGGTCACTTGGGTCCTAGGGGTAAAAATCACATCGGGAGTTTCTAAAGAAACTGAAACTTGCCAGGCATGCGCATACCTTCTGGAGTGTGGTGACGTGAGTGGATTCCGTCACGTTATCATGCGATGATAGTTGGATTCCGATTCCCACTGATGAGTTGGTTTACTCCTCGGGTGATCCCGACTAATTCTTCTTTCAGGTTTGGGGAAGAATTTGACGTTACAGTGGGAGGTTTCCAGATTAGATAAAGTGATAACCATTCTGATCTAGGTTAGAGTGCACGCTAAGTGTTTCTTTTCTCTCTCTCTTTGGCAGCGACCAATGACCTGACCCTAGACTATGACTCAGTGACCAAAATTAACCGAACCTTCTTAAACACTGGCTTTTGGATTGTCAGAGTTGCAGTCCTCATTGCCACTCCTACTTTTGCCCTTTTCTCCAGGACACCACGTATTACTACAAACGTCCACTTCCATTGGACAAAACCATCGTATGGTTATATACGAACTCGAAGGAATTCGAGGATAGTTTCCGGTTCTGGAGAAAACGAATAGGACTATTCAGTTGTCTTTTCCTTTTACCTTCTCTCAGGTTGCGAGTACTCCTTGGTTTAGGAGATAGTACACCTATTAAGCAAATTGGATAGTCTTCTTCCAAGCCATAGGCTGGTGCCGACCGGTAGGGAATGAAGAAAGCCAATTAGACTAAACGATGTACAGAAGGTATTAAGTTAAGACAAAGAAAGGGATTAGTAAGAGGGCAAAGTAAATTGCGACTGCTATTCACGACCAAACCAAGTATTTCTTCGCCAATCCTAAATCACCTTTGTATTTCTCCAGGACACTCCGTATCGCTACGAATATCCTAAGTTTATTGGATAATCCATCGTATGGTTATATACGAACTCGAAAGGAACTTGTTCCAGTTCGGGGATGGACGCTGGTTCAGGAGAAAAAGGAATAAGGTTCATTCAGTTGTCTTTTATCTTCACCTTCTCTCGCATTGCGAGTGTTCCTAGGATTAGGACAGTACACCCATTATGCTTATTGGATAGTCTTCTTCCAAACCATAGACTGGTGCCGAACGGTAGGGAAGGAAGAAAACCATTTGGCCTAAAGGGGTGTACAGAAGGTAATGACTAAAGGCATATAAAGGGATTTGGAGAGATGGCAAAGAGATATACGGTTACAGTTGTGAATCTGGATAATGGAAGAGGCATTACTAGGAATACCGGAATACCCCATCGAAACATTTCAATGTTTTAGTTTCACTCTGTACTGTTAAAAGAAAACTGATTTTCCGATTAGACACTTGCTCCAGTGTATGTATTTACCAGGTATGATTCTCACATCTGTATGGTTTTACAGATGATGAGTGGGAGTAAGTTATTGGGAATTAGGTGATCATCCTCATTATATCGGAATTCGTTGTAATTGGTGATATTTGAGGAAGTCACCTGGGTTGTTTGCCGGGTGGCAAATATTTGGTTTTGAATATCCGTTGTTATGCACCAATTTCAAATTGATATATCTGTACGTCTATTTTCATAGAGTGAGATATACCTTTTTGAAATTATGTCTATGACATTTACCTATATCAGTGGATGGTTAGGTAAGGAGCATTAAACAGCGGTGTAATTCTTCTTAACCATAAGTACAGTTTTCAACCTATGACACACAGTGAATGAGTCACTAGACTCAGGGGACTTATACAAAGTATTGTATATTGTCCAGTGTCCATTAGGACAGAGGGGTTGGTCCTCGTACTATATTCAGTTTACTTATAACTTCTCTAGTTCTTAGACAAGTGTGTCATAGAAACACAAGGTCGAAGTTTTGAGAATTTATAGGTATAAGAGTAAAGTAGAGAACCAGGTATTGCAAGTATCGGGATTCTTCAAGGTGATCGAAGATGTAGATACTTGTGGATGGTATTCAGTTGATAGTAATGATTAAGAGAACTTGCTTCTCTTTCGGGTTACTCATAATTGGAAGCACTCCTAAGTTGAGTAACGCTGATCGGCCTTTCTTCATTTACTTGACATGCACTGGAGACAGCTGCATGATTTGAATCTGGTTCAATTAAATCAGTGCCTCTGTTTCTGTATTGGATATAGAACAGTTCATATCTTGACATTGTTAGGATACGGGGAGTTGTCCGGCTTATGCTTAAAACCAGACTCCGGATAACTCAAGGCACGTTTCTGTAATGGCTGTTTGTGGGTTGACCCGGGCTATGACGAGAGTTGATTTTCTACCATCTGGAAGATCAATAGTGATATTGTTCTTGACTCGCCACAGTTTTAATTAAAAATGGATTTTTTCAGAAAACAGTAGTGGGAGTATGGTAGAACTGGAAGTGATTCCAGAACCGCAAACGATTACTAAAGATTTGATAAGAACCTAAAGATTCAATCTAGTTTGACATTCCATTGGCCACTCCGCAGATATGGTGGATAACCTCAGGCACTCGAGAGGTACTTCGGTATGCTCAAGGACGGTGACATGGAGGTTCTTGTTTACCCAGACTTGCCATTGCTGTTGTTCCAGACTGTGAGACCCGGCAGGAGGATGAGTATAGCGTCGTTCTAAACTAGATCTAGAAGTGTACGTCTATATAACTCTGCCAGAGGGTTTTCGTAGTCAGTGGGAGCAGCGGAAGCATTAGTGGACAGTTGGCTTATGTCTATTTATAGACTAAAGCAGATACAGCGGAGATAGATCATCTATTTCTGATGTGACAGTCACAGATTTGACTTCATCAGAATAGGGGATGGATCTGTTAAGAAGGTAGTAGGGTGTGATGTCCTGGTATTTGATGACATACACAGAGTAGGAAATGATGTTCCTATACTACGATCGGTTATACTTTAGTTGTCACACAGTAGTTTCTCCATATAGGAATTGGATCTTATATCATACATTCTGGTTACTAGATCTATGGTTTTAGATCTAGATTTGGGTGGTTTCCCAATCAGGGTACCTTGACAGCATTCTATGAGTATTTAGAATGGACGACTCCCGGCACGGTAGTATACCTGCAGGTAATGGAGTCACCCTCTCTAAAGGTGTCTTACAGACTAAAAGGGAGAGGGATGTGCATGATTGGCAGATCACTTGCTTAGGTAATTGAGTCAATCATTAGATGTCAAGTACCACACCAGATGCTGTTCTTGCAGTAGGTGCAATAAGTTGATATTCATCCAATCCAGGAGAAACAATCGGAAGCAGTTTTAGAACATAAGTTGATGTTCTAAGGGAATTGATAACGGCAGCCTCCTTTAGAAGACGGTTATCATTCCAGGCTTCCAAGGTGACCTGGATGACAGAGTGACTGTCAGAGTTATAGTTTTCCCTCTGACGAGGGGCAGTATTATGGACAGGTAGTCCAGGTGGATACTGAGGGAAGGCATGGCGCAGGACACTGATTAAGTTCAGTTGACGATACAGTCTAAGAAGTTTGGATTTGGAGTTCATTTTTGAGCTAGGTCCCATCAGATATCCAGACATATTCTAAGACAGGTATTGCTCATTTCGGGAGATGGCTTTCTCCGCGAACTTGAGATAAAGAGAGACATAGAAAGAAACACCACAGCGGATCTACTCACTAAGGCTATTCCTCGAACGCAATAGTTTCGCAAACGAGCTTTGTGAGATAGACTAGTAGAGGAGTTGGGTGTTCGGTATCACATGGGCTGTAAGTATGCGACATCGCAATAATTAGCCTTGAGTGCAAGTGGGAGATTGTTGGAGATAGTGCCCTCAGAGTCAATTATTGGATCACATGCACGTGATTGCAATGATTGAGGGAGGACCTATCCCGGCAGGACAGTCTTACTCAAGATGATAGCATGCTATCTGGTTTATCTTTATCATCGTGTACTGCTTTAGGTGACCTTACGAGTCGCTATTGCACGTTGATAGAGCCCCTAGGATTCTTGCTTGACTACCAGCAGTATGAGGGCGATCATATATGTGGGAGCTGGGGTCTATAAGCACATCCTTAAAAGGTCCCTAGTCATGGGAGTTTCGAGACAGGGCATCGATACTCCGGAGTAGACTAGTGTATACAGTCGAGACCCCGACGAGGGGCGGTGGCAGGTCTCACAAGCCACTGGTGTCAGTTGGTTCACCTAAGATGTATACAGGTGCTCATTGGGTTATGAATACACCGGACAGGACTCGCCGGGAACCTGTTAGTTGGGATTATACCAGACGTCAGATGGCAGTTCCCTGGTGACATGTGTACAGGTTAGTTCATCGACCTGAGATCGTCATTTGTCTCGTGTGAGTTCCCACTGTGCTTTGATTACTACCCTACCACGGCTCAAAGGAGTCGTGCAAACAGGTTTTAGTTGGGTACAGTCCCGAGCCACATGGAGGCAGTGAGCGGATCTGCAGGGGTTCGTCTCTCCCGGTATTGGGGGTGACGTCGCGCTGTGTCTAGGAGAGCCATTACACAAAGCCCTCGGCCGAGGCAGGAGATTTACTGGTAGGTATTCCAGTAGTATCTCAGGGTGTTCTGGGCTACACTCCGACACGACTTGTACCGCTTTTGGGGGTCTGACTTTTACCAACCCCCTAGGCCCGCCATGCGATACTCATAGACGAACGGACCGGACTGTACGGATATTGTCACTGACAGGCTCAGTAGGGTGTCAGGATAAGTTCACTCATCGACGTCCCTTTTGGTCAATAGTTGGTAGCCCGTCACGTATGGCTAATACCTCTGACGTGCTAGTGGTTAAATCCACAGCCATAATATTGACGAGTCTTTAGAGTCCACCACACACAGTTACTCAAGTTTCGGGTAAAACGCTGTAGAGGCCGTATGGAGATATGGCAGGGTTCGATCAGATACGTGCGGTATTGCACGGATCGTGATCGGACGGATTTTACTAGCCGGCTTTGGCTTAAGCCGGATCCTAGTATTTGACAGTGTGGATTTTGTCTCTTTGCATTTGAATTCAGTGGGAATACAAATGCGGTCATGTATATGCAGTCGCGGGGTTTTCCTGTAATTTATTACGGGATCAATTTTCTGAAGTTTCCAGTTTGCATTTTGTTCCGACCAGTTTTCCTTTGTTCCTTCACGGCCGGATTTTTCCGATGGAGGGGGTTATTTGCAGTTTTGCAAATAACTTATTGTGGAGGGGTTTCTTGCATTTGTGGCATTATGAAAGGTTAAGCATCTTCGCTTTTTCATGATGGCTTGCTTTAATGAGATTAGATGAGATTTGAAATGAAATTGACATTGTTATCATCATATTTGGTGTGGTCACCCCTTTGCTTTTCCTACCGTCACCTCCCTTCATGTTTTGTTGATTCCTCCACCATTTGATCAAGGGGGGTCGGCCACAATTTTGTGTGAGGAGAGAGGCTTCACATTTTGATGAGGGAAAATTTGTTCATCTCTTTTTCTTGCTACAAAATTCTAGCTCCACTTGAAAGTTCATTTCATTCTCTTCTCCATCCATGGCAACTTCACTACCCCAAATGAGACAACCATTCTACACTAGCCTACAGCACTTTTTGGACGCGTCGGCTAGCCAACTTCACGCCCGAGTTGCCTCGGTCCAGAGGTGGGAGCCCGTAAAAGTATCCGGCTACGTGGTGCCCTTTCCGACGAGGAGGTGACGGACGGAGATTCCGCGGGAGATCGGAGTGGAGACGAAGACCGAATGGACACGGATCGCTTGGTATAGCTCTCTTCCCTTCTCTTGATAGCTAGCATTAGGTTAATGGTCACGATCCGGGTTTTATTGTCCGCGGTAGCGCCGGTTTAAAGTTAAGAAAAATTTTGATTCCGCATTTTGGCCTCGAGTAGAAGGCCGGGGCGCTGCCGTGGCGCAACAGTAACAGCCACCCAGGTATTGAGTGCTCAGAAGATCAACAAGAAAGCCTGTACATTCTCCTGTGAATCCAGTCAGTAACACTCCCGTACAGTCCGGTCTCGTCGTCTGATATGTCGCATATCTCGCCTAGGGGTGGTATACGTCAGACCCCAGTAGCTTGATAAGTCGTGTCGATATGAGGTCTATAACAGTTCGAGAAACTACTGATAACACTTACCAGTAAATCTCAGCAACCCTGGCCAGGGATTTCCAGTTATAGCCAATCGAACACAGCGCAACATCAACTCCCTATTCCGGGAGAGGCGGATCCCCTCCTATCGCTCATTGCCGCCATGTCATTCGGGACTGTACCCAAAAGCCACCTTTTTGCACGCCCTCTTGGACGTGGTATGATGGAAATCAAAGCACAGTGGGAATCACACAAGACTCTATGACGATCTCGGGTCAACAGACTACTCTGTACCAGTGTCACTGGAGAACTGCCATCTGACGTGAGGTATAATACCATCTGGGAGTTCTCGGCGAGTCCGTCCAGTGTACCCAGTCTCCACTGAGCACCCGTACACCATCCTTGATGTCAAACACCGATGGATATGGGATCATCCATCGCCCATCATATGGGTCAAGATGCGTATACGCTAGTCTACTCTGGTGTATCGATTCCCTGTCTCGATACACCCTCGACTAGGAACAGTTATAGGATGTACTCGTCGACTACCGTGGCCCCACTAGTATGATCTCATCATAGTCCCAATAGTCGAGTACATATCCTAAGGGCTTTATCAACATATAACATAGAGACAATCAGAGTACATGTTAAGATAAAGTACAACCAGATAGCGTACTATCATGTCGAGCAAGAAAGTCCTCCCTATATATGTCCAAGCATCCACTACAATATACATCGTATGTACAGTAATGGACTCTAGGGCACACATATAACTAACAATCTCCAACTTGCACTAGGGCCATCTGTTGTGGTATCGCATACCCAACAATTAGCTGCGGTTGAAGTATCTCATACTCAACCATCCCATAATAGTCTCTACTGGGAAAAAAGCCTTTGTGAGTGGATCCGCGCTGTTGTCCTCTGTGTCTACTCTCCTAACCTCGATCTCCCTGGAGATCAACCATCTCCATGATCAAGTGATACTGCCTAAGAATTATATCTGGATTTCAGATGGGATGGGGGTTCCTTGGCATAAGCCACAACTCCATTGTCATACAATGGTAGGAACGAAGTTCATCTCATGAACTTATATATCCAGACTACCTCTTTGGTTGTATCCTTGGTAACGATGTATCTTGCCTTTAATCGTCTAGTAAGTCACGATATCTAGCTTGGAACTCTTCCAACATACCGTCCCTCTACTGAGGGTAAAAACAATGCCTGCGACTGACATTCAGTCGTTCTTATCACCCTGGAATTTTTCCAGTTATTCTCCCCAGGATCGATTGATACCATCTCACTACAACTAGTGAGAATACTAACATCCAATTAGATCTATCTCATAGATCCAAAACCTAGGATTTAGGAGGTATCACCTTGATCCTATATGGAGAATCCTTGTGATAAGCGGAGATTGACCGAGCATAGCATAGGAAACTCCTTCCCTATCAAGTGTATGTCATCGACGTACTCTACGAGGATCACCACCATACTCCTTACTACCTTTTTGTATATACAAGTTCATCTACCATTTTGATGAAGTCAAACTCTTTGACTACCACATCAAAACAGATGTTCTAACTCGCTTCATGGAGCCTTCCGAGCCCGGGAAGTCCCATAATGGGACTTCTAGCTACTCGAAAGGTCCAGTGAGCCCATGGCGACGCCTTTTTTATCGCCCCGGCAAGTCCACGATGCCAGCTTTATCCTATAAAGCATCTTGCACATGTTTCCGCTGCTCCCACTGTCTACGAAGCCCTCTGGCTGTGTACTTATAGACGCTCTCTTCCAAATCAACATTTAGAAAAGCAGTCATGACACCCAACCGCCAGATATCGTAGTCATGGTATGTAGCCATGGCAAGTAGGATCTTGATGGACTTAAGTATAGCTTTGAAAGTCTCAACTTTTCCCTGTACACCAAGTAATCTTCTCAAGATATACTTGCTCCTGATGGGGATTTAACCCTTCAGATAAAGCAACCAAAGTCCATACTTTGTTGGTGTATAAGGATTCCATCTCAGATCGCTAAGCATCCAACCATTCTTACAGAGTCCCACTCCTGATGGCCTGCTCGAAACTAGTTGGGTCATCATCTCATGATGTAATCCTCGCTCCCACTATCATAGAGAAACCGAAGTATCTCTCTGGTGGATGAGGAACCCTACCAGATCGGCGGAGAGGCTGAGGTTCGTTGGAAACTATTGAATCCTTCGGTTCTACCAAATTATCAGCTGTAGTTTTGTATAGCTGGAACTCCTTCCAGTTCTACCTCATGACCACTAATTTCTTCACAAGAAATTCCCTTTCACAAAAGTGGCATGCTGAGAAACAAAACATCTTTTGTTCCTCGATGTGGTAGAAGATATTCCCTTGCTAATGCTTGGGATATCCAACAAACTTCTACAGAACTGACTTTGCCTCGAGCTTTTCCGGATTATGCTTTTAGACATAGGCTGGAAAACCCTAAATCTTAACATACTTAAGATATGGGCTCTTCCCATTTCATATCACATATGAAGTGGTAGGCAACTGATTTGATTGGAACCCTATTCAATAGGTATGCAACTTCTCAAGTGCATAACTCCCAAAAGGAAATAGGAAACTCAGTAGTACTCATCATAGAGCGCACCATTTCTAATAGGGTGTGATTGCTCCGCCCTGATACACCGACGTGCTGTGGTGTATTCGGAGGAGTAATGCTGAGAGAGAATCTCATTCTCTTTTAGAATAGTCCAGGAATCCCGTGCTCAAGTATTCTCCTCCCTGATCTCATCAAAGGACATAATACTTATACCCATTTTTGGTTCTCTACTTCTAACTCATATTCATTGAATTTCTCAAAAGGTTCAGACTTGTGTTTCAACAGGAACACATGTGCGAATCTTGAGAGACCATCAGTGAATATAATGAAGTATAAAGAACCGGTCTTGGCATGTATAGACAGGGGGCCTAACATACATCATCATGTATCAATCCCAAGAGTTCACTAACTCTTTCTCTGTTTCCAATAAACGGAGCTTTGATCATCTTATCTTTGTGACATGACCGGCAAATTTCACAAGATGTAAATTCAAACTATTTTAAATATGCATCTTTATGTAACTTCAGCTAGTCGAGTCGCATTGATATGACCTAGTATACAATGCCTCAAGAAGGATTCGTTCATTTCTGAACTCTTCCTCTTATGTGTGTTCTGTACGTTAAGAACTGTGGTTTGATTTAGAACGTATATGATTTTAGATAACGTGCTTGAACCGATCAACACTTGATATAGGAAATGTTCAAAACATTATCCATCAATACAAAATTATATCCTTTCTTTACTAATAAAGAGACTGATATGATGTTGTATATCAGGTTCGGTATCTAATAACATTCGTTCAAAATCAATATATTCTGGTAATACAGGGTGATAACTACCAATAGACTTGGCTGCAACACTTGCACCGTTTCTATCTCATGAAACTTATCACCCGTTCTCAGTTTTCTACCTGTCTGTAGCCCATGTAACAAATTACATATGCGGGATCCTGATCCGGTATCTCATACCCAGGACGTAAAGGATACTAAGAAACAGTTCTCTGTAATGAACACACCCGAAGAAGATGCATCAGCATGCACTTTCTTCGTTTGGGCGGTACGGGAATTCTGGTAATCCCCTATTTCCTGCTCTGTCTTATAACAATTATAAGTTGGAGCGAGACCAACGTTCCCTAGGGAAGTATAACAAGCGGGTTCGGTCAATACATCCATATTATTATCTTGATTAAGGCGTGACATAGTCGTAACCAGGAGAGAGAGAGAAGAAAACACTCAGCGTGCGCTATTACAAGATTAGATTGATTATCAATTTATCTAATCAGGATGTCTCCCACTGTTTTAGTCAAATCTTCCTTCAAACCCTAAAAGGAAAGACTAGCCGGGATTAATTACACTCTACAAGTTCGCCAATCTTTCAGCCAGGCCAATGCCGGTACTTTGAGGGAGGTTCCCCGTGCTTTCGCACGAACATAATTAAAGTAAACCTCGTTTTCCCAGGGGCGTAACCCCATTGACACCTTTCTAGACACCTACTTGATCGGCTAATTGTAATGTGTAAAACTCTTCCAGGAGTAACTCTTACTCGCAGCGGGTATCGGGATCCAACTATCTCATAGAAGGTATGCAATCTCATTGCAAATTTCAACACTTGAAATTCCCAATAAAGCTTTTACCCCTAGCGTCCTATGGCCTTGACGGAGGTCAACAAACCATAGGCTGCTAGTCAAGTTCCACCTGTCATTTCCTGATTGAATTAAACCCGCCCCCACGACCCTTGACGGAGGTCAAGAAGGCCGCACAACTACCCTAAAACAATCTGCATCATATGCATAAGCAGATAAATACTAGTTAGTTACCGTACACTACGCCTTGACGGAGGTCAACAAACGTAGTACGAATACTAAGTAGAACTTATCTGAAATGACGGAGGGCTACGACAGGTTTTTAAGAAAACCCTTTGCGTAATGAACTTGATATCGTTGTAGAATCGAGTGATTTTAAATGGAGTGTTTTGAGGCTTTTCTATTTTCGCTAAAGAGGTCACTCCCGGTGAAGGGATCGTCGGCTCTTTCCTTATCGAATAAGGTGCAGGATATTTCATAAATACCACTATGCAAAGCAAAAACTATAAAAGAAATCAAAAGACAAACCGTGTTTGTAGCATCTGCTAGTTTCACTAAAGAGGTCACTCCTGGTGAAGGGATCTCGGCTCTTTCCTTATCGAATAAGGTGCTGGATGTTCTACAAGGAACACCGCTATGCAAAGCAAGAACCAGAGCTACCAGTTTTTAAACAAGTTTCTACAACATCTTAGGTTTCTTTTAGTTTCATTAATCTCATTAATGAAGTCCCATTTTTATTATACTTCACAAGCATTACATTTGAAACGAAATCTGCAATATAACATATATCTCATATATATAATATAAGCATTCGTCTCAGGCAATAATATGATCTCATCATAGAACATTGTAGCAGAAGAACATATATGAAATATTGGATATACTAGGACGCCCGTGTTTTAATACAAGCCTGTATAAAACACGGATTCTACGGTCGCGATGAGTAGCCAAACCCACATCCTTAGACCCCTACAAGAGCGGCAAGCAACTCTGCTAATTCCAGGGTCAGGAGACCCGGTCTCGACTCCTCGAGATGGTCTCCTACTGGACCCTAGAACCCGGTTACTTGTGCTCCCCGCCTTGGGTCTACCTAATGCGGAAAAGTAAATAATATACAATGGTGACATCATCCTCAGCCCGGAAGTGCCCCAATAAAAGAATATTACATAAAAATGAATTTTACATGAATGAAAAAGAAAAACTCTCATCTCACATAAAACCCCCGGCTATTCAAAACGCGACGATCCAATATAACATATCACAGCAACACATAATATCACATATCATCAACGTAAGCAAGTATGCGTATCCCGATTTTCGTTGATGTATAGCAACGAAGCCAGCGATACACCACATACTACGCTTACGGTCACAGAAAAGAAAGTGTAAAACTACAACATTTGGAATCCACAATCTCCTTAGACATTGTAAATCCAAAATATCACATACTTTGCATTTCATGCCTAACTACGTGAATTCCACATATTGTATCACATTCCAGATAAATAGACAATGTTAAACTTTCCGATCGAATAAACAAACACCCAAGATTTCCTAAATAGTTCTCAACACTTGAGCGGAGTTCAAAATGTATCCATTACATGCTACAGTACCAATGGTCCAGCCGTAGAAGGGTCAAGCCAACGCCTCACATGTGGCAATGCCGTACTGCCACAAACCCCAAGTTTTAGAGGCAGTTCAAGACGGTCACATAATCGAGTTAAGGTTTGTGTTCTTCTAGAGGGTCCACCGCGTTACTTGCATGATTTTCCGGAAGTTTCAAACTCGAGAAAAAATCCAACTTTTGAAAAAATTTCCGACAGGGGAAAAAGTGAGTTATTAATATCCGTTCGAACTTTTTAACAGTTTCTAAAATTATCCGGAAAAAACAAACGAAGTTAAATTATCCGATCGAATCAACGAGTCCCCAATACAACCCAGAAAACTCAACACTGGAGTAGAATTAAAAATTCCCAGAAGAATCAGGAAACACCTACGGATGTTACTGTAGAAAAATGAGTCCCTGATCTCCACATACGGCCGCGGAACCGCCGCCAAAAGTAGGGTATTGCGGCGGATCCGCGGCGCTACAGTGGAATTAGGTAGTCGTATTTCACAGTTATCCTTAGATTTCCCTGCTTATTTTTTGAGCATTTTTAATACAGAAAAAATCACATTTTTAGAAAAAATCCAGAGAAGGGTATATATCGGGGTTTCCGGGTTCTATTGGACTTTAAATTTCGTCTAAATTTCGCCTAAAACTCTAGCTTAGCTCTGATACCACTGTAGGGTTACTAGGCATACGCACAAGGGTCTATAAGGCATCAACCATGCCCGAATAAAAATTTAGCCGTGCCGAACAACCCTAAACAAGATCTTTAAACTAGAGATTGGGTGAAAACAAGCATGTTAAACACTTTAACACTAAGTGAGAGGGATCACAAGCTTTGTAGATCCGGTCCTTCACTTCATAATCTCCGTGTTGAGGTCCTTTCGCTGTGATCATCATGTTCCGAACTCTCGAGAGGCTCCACGAAGAGAAAGATGCAAGCTTGCATCTTCGATAACAAAGATGATCTACCTTGAAGTTTCATTAACACAAGCTCTCACTCACTAAATGAAGTGAACACTCTCATCTAAATGTCAAGGGTAGATGAGGATGATGAAGTAGGATTTTAGATCTCATTTGTTTTCTTATTCTCACTCATTTTCATCACCTTTGAAAAATCTAGTAAGCTTTTCCATCAAAGAAAGAAGAAGGAAGAAGAAGAACAATGGTAAAAACCTTTTGTGATTAATAATGAAAGAATATATGATTAATAATGTAACCATGGTCAAGGATGACTCATGTAGAGATTTAATTAGGGCTAGGGTTTGGGTTGGGTTAAGAATGAGTCACACAAAAATATCAAGCATAATATCCCATTCATGACAAAAGAAAAACCTTCTAGAATGTTCATGAATGAACTAACCCAATTCAAATCCTAACCTTGTTTAATCTCCACTAAACATGTTGCATTACTAATCATATCATGTTACAATATTATATATCACATATATAATATTTATTGTAACAAAATAAAATAATACAATTAACATATATCGCATATATATCAATATATTACCTGAGTGAGAAAAAGAATCTTTTAGTGAGCTAATATTAGTTAATGTAATTTAATATATCATATATATAATTATATATTAAATTATCGAATCAACACTTGATCCGACAATCCGGCTATATCGCATATAACCGACTAATATATCATTTACCGATTCATCGAATCAACACTTGATCCGATGATCCGGCTGATATCATATATCGCGAGAATATAATACGGTATCTCATATCGCATTATCCTCGGTCCTGCACATATCACATATGTGCCCCTACTCCGTTTTGCCTGAGCGAAGAAACCTCTGTGTAGGACTCTAAAGAATCGTCAATACGCCGGCAGTAGATGATGATCATATCAAACATCTATAAGCTGCAAGCGGTCAGCTAAACGTAACAGCCACCCAGGTATTGAGCACTCAGAAGATCAACAAGCAAGCCTGTATATTCTCTTGTGAATCCAGTCAGTAACACTCCCGTACAGTCCGGTCTCGTCGTCTGATATGTCGCATATCTCGCCTAGGGGTGGTATACGTCAGACCCAAGTAGCTTGATAAGTCGTATCGATATGAGGTCTATAACAGTTCGAGAAACTACTGATAACACTTACCAGTAAATCTCAGCAACCCTGGCCAGGGATTTCTAGTTATAGCCAATCGAACACAACGCCATATCAACTCCCTATACCAGGAGAGACGAATCCCCTCCTATCGCTCATTGCCTCCATGTGATTCGGGACTGTACCCAAAAGCCACCTTTTTGCACGGCCTCTTGGACGCGGTATGATGGAAATCAAAGCACAGTGGGAATCACACAAGACTCTATGACGATCTCGGGTCAACAGACTACTCTGTACCAGTGTCACCGGAGAACTGCCATCTGACGTGAGGTATAATACCATCTGGGAGTTCTCGGCGAGTTCGTCCAGTGTACCCAGTCTCCACTGAGCACCCATACACCATCCTTGATGTCAAACACCGATGTATATGGGATCATCCATCGCCCATCATATGGGTCAAGATGTGTATACGCTAGTCTACTCTGGTGTATTGATGCCCTGTCTCGGTACACCCTCGACTAGGAACAGTTATAGGATGTACTCGTCGACTACCGTGGCCCCACTAGTATGATCTCATCATAGTCCCAGTAGTCGAGTACATATCCTAAGGGCTTTATCAACATGTAACATAGAGACAATCAGAGTACATGTTAAGATAAAGTACAACCAGATAGCGTATTATCATGTCGAGCAAGAAAGTCCTCCCTATATATGTCCAAGCATCCACTATAATATACATCGTATGTACAGTAATGGCCTCTAGGGCATACATATAACTAACACGATTGCGCAAGGTTATCTCCTGGAATAAGTCATGTCTTTCTGTGCTCGTTTCCTGAACAACGATGTCAGGACGAAACTGAAAAAACCGCAGAGTGTTCCTGACGGTCTAATTGGAGCAGGACGGCTAAAAAAACATGTCTTATGATCTCGCGGTCAGTGTATATGCGTACATCTTGAGAAACAACGAATGGTTTGCTAAATATGTAGAGTAAGTGTTTATTATTTCATCGTTATAAACATTTAAAATTAAATTTAATCTAATTAATATAACTATATATTAACGAACAGCACGCACAAAGATATACTCAAGAGATCGAATCCTAGGACGTGGTCGAATGATGGGATCGAAGAAGAACATAGGCGCACTTTCGCCGCTTGGTCTATAAAAAGAAATGAACGGACAATTAAATCATGGAGAGAAGGTTAATAGAGAGGTTCACGACCTTTTAAATGCTCCAACGATTACAGCTAGGTCTTGCAATGGGTACGGGGTATCCGGATATAAATTTGAGATAGAAAATACGGAACGTATTAGAGCTACGCAAAATAGCGGCATCACAACCGTCGACGAGGATGGAAATCCCTACTACGGTGTTCTTGAGAAATTTATAGCGGTCTCATACCGGCATACGACTATCCCATTTCATATATTCAAATGTAGATGGTACGATACCAAGTTTGAACAGGGTATGAAGGTCGATCAATACAGTCTGATTTTGGTAAACTCCAAACGGATGTTACCAAAATACGACAGCTTTATCTTTCCCATAATGGCAACACAAATATATTATTCTCGGGACTTGTAGAAGATTGACTGGGATGTTGTTTATCGTTGGAAACCGATAGATTATTATAATGTGTCAATGTTGAATGGTTCTGAAGATGAGAGCAACGATGAAGATCTCGCGATAACACATCTCGGTCAATCTATTAAACGTACCTGGGATCCAAACTATTCCGCGCCGTCTATCCATACGTTTGTAAGGAGTGACATCGGCCAATTGATTGTCACGGATCATGATTTTGAGAATCCACCGAATGAATCTTCAGATAATGTACCACATAAACGTGTTAGGTAATGAAGTTAAATTGAATATTCTAAAATATATAATGATTATAAGTAATGAAATAACTTTTAGATATATATGTAGGATTTGATCATGGACGCAGGAAAAGTCACTAAACGCCACAAGAGACAGCGTCTACAAGATATTCTGATTTGATCCATACCCGCCGATGAAACTGTCCCAGAACCCTCAGCAGGCACGGGAGCCGCAGCAGCAACATCTATCCTTAGCAGTGCTTCTCCTATTACCGCCACATCACCTCCATGTCCCCACTACTCATACCGCATCACCTCCGACTGTCCCTACTATCCTTACTAGCGCTCCCCATACTACCGTCGGATCATCCACAGCGTCGCCGCCTCTCCTATCCTTATTAGTGCGTCAGCAGGTCCTCATAGCCTAATCACTTTTGTGCATGGTGCATAGTTTACTTATTTATAATTTGATACATCATTACAATATAGGTGGATATTGAATCATCTAACAGTTTATTGTTTGCAGATCCGCATTCTACTAGCGTGATGGCGTTTAGCGCCGGTTCTAGCGCCACGCCAAGGACGACAGGTATAATCGCTATTTCTTAAAGTTTTTAAATAACGATTGTAATTTAAATTTATCAAATTCTATATTCATATTCTAAATATTATAATATTGTGTATGTATATCTATGTTTTCGCAGGCTTGACCAGTATTAGGACGAGGGGTCTTACTGGCCCGACTGCTGCAAACTGCCCAAAGATGCTGGGCCATGGGATCTGTTCTTTGACGCGACAGGTGTACATGTTAGAGAGCATGTGACCCAGCGGTGGGATTATGTTGGGCAGGAGATCAGTGCTTATTATAAGTACCCGCTCCATATTCGGTCGAACAAAGCTCAGACCGAACGTACTACGCGGTTTTTTTTTGTCGGAGGAGGTATGGCATATCATTTCACACATTTAAATTTCAATCATCATTATATACATACACATATAATTATTTGTTTAATATATTTCAATTTCAGACCAGGAAGAATTACAGATTGGTTGGCGAGCCAAGCGAGGATGACGTGTACAAGAAATTCGATATAGATCGTGTCATTGCTTACTTCCTAGGCCAGTGTCAAGTGATCAAGAGACATCGTCAATGGAAAGCGAAGAGTGAACTTTACCTTTCCTGGGACGCGGTGACCGAGGATCAACAGAGGCACTTGATAGAGGTCATAGTGCTGGAGATCCGGAGAGAGGATTGACTGCTTCTTGTCACCTATTTTGAGCGCAATGATGTGCATGGATCAATTTAATTTTTAAGATTTTAGTAATATAACATGAAATCATATTCTAAAATATATTATAACCATTATTTTTGTAAGACAATGTTGGTTCAAAATAAGCAGAATCGGAACAACGGCATGCGAGAACGCGCTATCCCGATCCCAGGGAAGCGCTCGCAGACTAACGCTCGGTGGCACTTAGTGAGTATTTCGACGCTTAATTCCATATATTTTCTATATTGTTAATTAATTATTAAACTAAATCTTAATTTCATGGCAGACAAAAAAAGACCCCACCAATTACAATGAAACCAAGGGGTAGGACGCGTTACACAAGGGCACGGGCGCATACATAATAAGTTTCATATAATCAAGTTGATTATTTATTTTAAATTGGCACCTGTGTGTGTGCGTGTATTCCATACAGACCCAGTTCCAGGAGTAGACGGACGCCTTGGGACTTGGTCCCGACGACTCGATCACCGCCATTGTCCCTGTCCTGGATTCGATATACGGCAGGCATTGTTGGGTTTCCTAGTGCCTTGGTCGTCTACCGCGGCCGTTGTGGAATGAAAAAGTTTTACTTTTAAAAATCCGGCGCTAGAAAACACATCCTAGAATATAACCATATACCGAAACTAGCTATCTAAAGAGATCCAGCTACTGTGATAAGGAGTTATACCTAGAGACTCGTGTCCTTCGGGTCTTTACTCCTCTTCTTAAGCTCCTAAGGTGATCTTGATCAAACTTGATGGCCGGCCTCCTCAGTCCTAGATGATCCACCTGAAGGTCCTTGATTCAAGCTCCTAACTCTAAAAGAAGTAAACTAGGCAAACCGGTTTGCTAATCTAGCTTGCTTAGTTGATGTGGTGATATTTAGTGGTAATTTTCTACCACTAAACCCTTATCTCTCAACACATGAGAATGGTAGGGTTTGGAGATGAGATGAACTCAAGAGGAAGATGTTGTTGAGTTGTGCCCACTCTACATCGAAGTAGAAAGGCGGAAATGCACAAAAATTAAATTTTTAAGCAAGCACAACCAACTTAACCGAAGTGATCAAACCATAACCCTAAACTAGCAACTACAAGAGATCTATCTACTATAAGAAAATGTTTTATACCTAAGCTCCGTGTCCTTCGGGTCTTCACTCTTCTTCTTAAGCTCCTCGTGGTCTCCTAGATCAAGCTTGCTTAATGTCCTTCTTGATCCTAGATGATCTACCCAAGAGTTTATAATCCAAGCTTAGCTTCACTAATGAAGCAACTTAGTAACCTAGTTTGCTAATCTAGATTACTAAGGAGATGTAGTGAGTTTTCTAGTGTATTTATATCTCTCTTCCTCCCTTGATTCTCAACACATAAGATGGTGAGGAGGAAGATGAAGAAGAAGGAGGAGGAACTCAAGAAAGGCAAGTGAGAAGAGAGAAGCTCATGGTGAGAAATGAGATCAAATTTGTGTGAAAAATAATAAACCATGGTTTTGTATCTCATTTTTCCAATATAAAATCACAACCATACTTGAATAGTTTGTACAAATGAATATTCAATTAATTTGTTAACACTATTGAAGTATGGTTCTCACCATTCTTACCTCACCACCTTTACACCTTATTTCTATTTAAAAGAATAAATGGATAAATAAAAAATGAGGTGTCCACCTTCTAGAATATTTTCCGTATAAATACGGAATACATTCTATCATATATACATACCCGTATTCATACCAAACTAAGAATACCCAAGAAATAGAACAACACTACTAATATAATACTAGTATTAAATTAATATCCGATTTAACAAACCAGCTTAATCCTAAACCCGCTATTATTATCAACCGTCCGATCAAAAACCTAGATAACACTAGAATATACATATCAAAATATGTATATATAAATTATTAAATCAATACATGATTTAATAATCCGGCTTAATCCTAAGCCGGCTAGTATTATCATTCGATCGAAACTATGCATGTATAAACATACGGCCACCGCATCGTTTCGCCTGAATCAGAGAAACCCTCTGTGTGGGACTCTAAAGACTCGATAGTACGCTGGCAGTGGGTTTAACCACAAGCACGCCAGCGGCATTAGCTTTATGTAACGGCTATCCAGGTACCTGTTGAAAAGAAGGTCGACGAGCAAGTTCATCCGGACCCCTACTAAGCCTATCCGTGACAATCCACGCACAGTCTGGTCTTTTCGTCTAAGAGTATTGCATACTGGGTCTAGGGGGTGGTAAACGTCAGACCCCTACTGACCTAATAAGTCGTCGATTTGGCTCAGGACCAATCTGAGAAACTACCAATCTAACCATCAGTAAATCTCAACTGCAATAGCCAAGGTCTTATGGTTCTAGCCAACCGGACACAGTGTGATATCAACTCCCAATACCGGGAGAGAAAAATCCCTAACAATCACTTACTGCCTCCATGCGGCTCAGTACTGTACCCAACAAAAACTTGTTTGCACGACTCAGTAGAGCCGTGGTAGGGTAATGATCAAAGCACAGTAGGATCTTACACGAGGCGAATGATCTCAGGTCTAAAGACTAACTTGTACTCATGTCACCTGAGAATCGCTATCTGACGATAGGTATAATACCATCTAAAGGTTCTTGGCGAGTCCGTCCAGTGTACTTACCCCCAGTAAGCACCTATATACAATCTTAGGTGATCACACCAATGGCTGTGGGACCAACCATTGCCCCTCGTCGGGGTCTAGAAATATACACACAAGTCTACTTTGGAATATCGATACCCGGTCTCGATATTCCTTCGACTTGGGACCTTTAAGGATGTGCACATAGACTACCCAGCTCCCACAAGTATGATAGCCATCATAACGCTGGCAGTCAAGCAAAATCTTACGGACTTTATCAACATGCATCCGCCATATGTGATATCGAGTATAACATATGCACTTGTTAAGTTAAAGTCAAACCATTATAGTATACTACTATATCGAGTCTTTATCAATATGTGTAAGCAATAAAAAGCAACAAGAGAAAGAAATACACATATTAAGACAAAGACAACTCAAATAATATACTATATACAACTGAGCAAGATTGACCTATACATACATATCCCTAACATCCTATACAATACAGGTCTCTAGGACATACATATCCAACAATCTCCCACTTGCACTAATACCTGTAATTGGTATACCGAATACCCAACGTCTGCTCTAGGGCCAGTTGTTGGCGTATCGCATACCCAAAATCTCAAGAAGTCGCTCGAATTGCGCTTGAGGGAGGGCCTTGGTAAATGGATCCACCGTGTTGTCTTTCGTACATACTCTATGGACCTCGATCTCCCGGCGATCTACGATCTCCCTGATCAGGTGATACCGCCTCAAGATGTGTCTGGATTTCTGATGGGACCGTGGTTCTTTCACTAAAGCTATAGACCCATTGTTATCACAATAAAAAGGTATTGGATTAACAATGGACGGAACCACCTCAATTTCAGTAATGAACTTCTTCATTCAGACCGCTTCTTTTGCGGCATCGTTCGCAGCAATGTATTCAACCTCCATCGTTGAGTCTGCGACGGTGTCTTGTTTGGAGCTCTTCAAAACACCGCCCCTCCATTGAGGGTAAACGCAAAACCCGAGACAGATTTGCTATCATCCTTGTCACTCTGGAAGCTTGAATCGGTAAAGGTCTCGACCTGAAGATCTCCATTACCGTAAACCAAGAACGTCTCCTTAGTCCTTCTCAGGTACTTGAGAATGTTTTTCACGGCTGTCCAATGATTCTCACCCGGGTTTGACTGATATCGGCTCACCATGCTAAGCGCGTATTTTATACCTGGTCTGGTACACAGCATCATATACATTATAAATCCTACCGCCGAAGCGTACGGTATAGTGCTCATGTGAACCCTCTCCTCATCAATCCTGGGAGATATCTCTTTGGAGAGTGTGATTTCGTGCAAGGCGGGTATATTACCGCGCTTGGAATCTTCCATACTAAATCTCTTTAGTATGGTCTCTGTGTACTGGACTGTGAAAGTCCCAACAATCTCTTAGATCTATCTCTATAGATCTTAATCCTTAGAATGTATGAGGCATCATCCAGGCTCTTCATGGAGAACTTTTGTGAAAAGAACAGCTTGATCGATTGCAGTATAGGAATGCCATTTCCAATCAAGAGAATGTCATCCACGTACAAGACGAGGAATGCGACAGTTCTTCCTACAATCTTCTTGTAGATATATGGTTCATCTTCATTTTTGATGAAGTCAAATTCCTTGACCGTCTCATCAAAACAGATGCCTCCAGCTCCACGACGCCTGCTTTAATTCATAAATGGATTTAAGCAACTTGTATACCTTCCTACTGCTCCCACTGTCAACAAATCCCTCCGGTTGATCCATATAAACACACTCTTCTAAACTTCTGCCAGATATCGTTGTCAAGGTAGGCAGCAATGGCAGGTAGGATCTGAATTGATTTTAGCATAGCCACTGGAGAAAAGGTTTAGTCATAGTTCACTCCCGGTCTTTGACGAAAACCTTTTGCAACAAGTCTAGCCTTATAGGTTTCTACCTGTCCATATGCACCAATCTTCTTTTTGAAAATCCACTTGCATCCAACGGGTTTTACCCCAGGAAGAGCAATATCCAAAGTCCAAACTTTGTTGGTGTATATCGACTCTATTTCGGATTGCATAGCATCAAGCCATTTTACAGAGTCCCTACTGTTAATGAACTGCTTATAACTAGTAGGATCATCTTTTTACAAGATGCAATTCTCTCGATCCCCATCTATGAGAAAACCATAGTATCACTCGGGCGGACGAGAAATCCTACTAGATCTGCGGAGTGGCTGAGGTTCATCCGGGATTATTGAATCTTGAGGTTCCACCAACTCTTCAGTTTCAGTTTGTGGTTTCAGAATTTCTTCCAGTTCTACCGTGCTCCCACTAATTTCTTTTGCAAGAAATTTCCATTCTAAAAAGGTGGCGTGGCGAGTAACAAATACCTTCTGTTCCTCGGTGTAGTAGAACAGATATCCCGTTGAATGTTTTGCATATCGCACAAACTTACATAAAACTGAACGTTCCTGAAGTTTGTCCGGATTTTGTACTTTAACATAGGCCGGACAACCCTATATCTTAGTACGTTTAAGATAAGGTCTTTTTCCACTTCATATTTCATATGGAGTCTTAGGCACAGACTTGGATGGAACATCATTCAATACGTATGCCACTGTTTGTAGCGCATAACCCCAGAATGAAAGAGGTAACTCAGTATTACTCATCATTGAGCAAACCATATCCAATAGGGTATGATTCATCCACTCCGATAAACTATTGTGCTGTGGTGTATACGAAGGAGTAAGCTGAAAGAGAATACCATTCTCTTTTAGGTATTTTAGGAATTCCGTGATTAAGTACTCCCCTCCTCTATCAGATATGAGGATCTTGATATTTTTTCCAGTCTGGTTCTCTATTTAGTTTTTATATTCATTGAATTTCTTAAAAAACTTCAGATTTGTGTTTCAAAAGATACACATATCCAAACCTAGAAAAAATGTCGGTGAATGTAATGACGTACGAGAACCCACTCTTCGCATGTATAGAAATCGGACCACATACATCACTGTGTATGAGTCCCAAGAGCTCTGTAGCTCTTTATCCATGTCCAGTACGGAGATTTGGTCATCTTTCCTTTGAGACAAGAATGACAAGTTTCATAAGATGAAAATTCGAACGTATTCAAATATCCATCCTTATGCAACTTACTTAGTCTTTTCTCACCGATATGACCAAGTCTACAATGCCATAAATAGCTTTCGTTCATATCTGAACTTTTCCTCTTGCGTGTGTTTTGTATGTTGAAGACCGTGTTTTGACTTAGATTGTAGATACCATTACATAGTGTAACTTTTGCAACCAATACCTGATTAAGATAAATGTTCATGATATTTCTATCTAGAACAAAATTATATCCATCTATCAAGTAAAGATACTGATATGATGTTGCAAAGCATGGAAGGTACATAGTAACAATTGTTCAAAATCATAGTATTGCCGCTTAGCAATACTAGGTGATATTCATCGATGGCAGCAGCAGCATCCTGTGCTCCGTTCCCCACTCTGAGGGACATATCACCCGGTCCAACCATTCTACTTTTTCCCAATCCCTGTAATAAATTACATATGTGAGATACTGATCCGATATTTTGTACCCAGGAGGTAGGGTTGACCGAAAAACATTTTTCAATAACAAATACACGCGAAGAAGATGCATTAGAATGCTTCTCCTTCAATAGGGTTATATGGAATTCCTTACAGTCCTCCTTCCCTTGCTCATACTCTTAAAAGTTGTCAAAAGTTAGAGCCGAACCGACGTTCCCCGGTCCTGTGTAACAAGCTGGTTCAGTCAAGTCAAATATTTTATTATCTTGATTAGGGCGTGAAATGGTTGCTACCTGGAGAGGGAAAAAAGAAACACTTAGCGTGTGCTCTTGTAAGATCAGATTGGTTATTAGTTTGTCTAATCAGGATGGCTCCCACTGTTTCCTCGAATTTTCCTTCAAATCTTTAAAAGGAAAAATAGTCGGGATCATTCGCACCTTACAAGTTCGCTAACCATTCATCCAGGTGAGTCTTGGTACTCCGAGGGAGGTTTCCCGTGCTCTCGCATGGACCTAATTAAAATAAACTTCATTTCCGCAGAGGCGTAGCCCCGTTAACACTTTTCTAGACACCTAATAGGTTAGCTAATTATGAAATGAAAAATATCTTCCAAAAGTAATCCTATTCATCAGTAGCATCAGAATTCAACTATCATCGCGTGATAACTTAGATGGAAGCCACTCTAGTTACCACACTTTAGAACGTATGCAACACTAGAAAATTTCATGTATATTTGAAACCCCCGATATGGTTTTTACCCCTAGGACCCCAGTGACCTTGACTGAGCCAACATATCAAAGGGTCCTAGTCAAGTTCAATCCGTCATTATCTTGATTGCATTAAACCCACCTGTATGAGTCATTGACTAAGGCAAAATGACCGTACGGCCGTCCTAACAAATCACATTTAATGCTACAGAAAAGTACTACATAGCTACCGAACACTACACCTCGGCTGAGCATGACATACATAGCATGAATACTAAGCAATACTAATCTGAAATGACGGAGGTCTACAGCTGGTATTGGCAAAAAAACTTTTAACGCAATGAACTTGATATTGTTGAAGGAACCGAGTAGTTTTGAAAAGGAGTGGTTTAGGCTCCGCTTTTGAAAACTAGTGGTTTTGAAGAAAACCAAATAATCTATAGTAACATAAACCTTTGCTTATGAGGTCACTCCCCGTAAAGGGATCTAGGCTCCTACCTCCTCGAATGAAGTGCTGGATATTCCTCACCGAATACAACTATGCAAAGCGAAAGAGTTTGACTATATTTTTTCGAAATCTGTTCCAACAATATCTTTTAGATTTCTTTTTCTTGCATTAATTAAAATTAACGCGGGTCCCATCAATTAAATCCTATCACACCAGAAAATAAAAAAAATAAAATGTATGTATATGCTATCCGCATTCGCCACGGGCCCCCGTCATACACCGTTAGGTTACTTAACTACCAGCAGAGCAGGGGCAAGACTAGCGTGGATGAAAAACATATACAACATCTACTAGTGTGTGTGTGTGTGTGTGTGTGTGTATAGCCATTCGTCCCAGGCATGATACAAGCAACATCACAGAATATCAATAAGCAACATGGAATAGCGGATAATCTTGGAGTCTCGGGTTTCATTTGAGCCGCAAATGAGACCCGACGTTCTCGGTTGTGTGGATAACCGTGCAATGAAAAAACTTAGACCCTTACGAGCACGGAAAGTCACCCGCCAATCCTGGAAGTGAGGCAACCCCAATCAATAAAATGAATGGGCTACCCAGCACTTCACGAAATCTGGTAACTTGAGCACCCCTCCATGGGTCATCCTATACCCCTTACGAGTGCGGCGAACAGCCCGTTAATTCTAGAGTAAGGCCCCCTCTGTCTCAACGCCATGAGATGCAGGCCCGTTACCCTCTAGAAGCCGACTATTCGAGCACTCCTCCGTGGGGTCATCCTAGCACAGAAAAGAAAAATAGATATACAAACGGTGATATTGACCTCAACCCGGCTGTGCTCCAATAAAAGAATATACAATCAGTCAAAAACGTCAATCCACATATCGGACGCTCGCCCCGCAATACTAAATATACAAATGATCAACATTGTACATCGACCATTGCACTATAGGCTATCCACCATGACAATCCATCCATAATATCAGTGCAACACAGAACATCAACGCGAATATCATGTTCATAAACCCGTCTGATTGTACTTATAGCAATCAGTCGGATTATACCGCGTAATGATATTCACGGTCGCAGAAACAAATACACAGAAAAGCAAGAATTTAGAATTTCGATCGATTAAAACTTTCCGCATTTACCCCCATGTACAAACTAGTACACAAACAAATCTGGGAAAAAACCAAACATACCAAAAATCACATTTCCATGAACTTGAACCCATGGAAAAATTTGGAGCAACGTAGCCGCAATTGGGCCGCGGATCCGCGGCCTAATGACCTATTTGGCGACAGATTAGCGGTCCAATTTGGTGATTAGGAGCTCAAAAATCTTTCTTGGCTCTAAAATCGCCTGCACATAATTTTAATATGACTTAAAATATTTTTTGAATGACTTTAAAATTCGAACAACGAGCAAATATTTGGAAATGTGATTCAGATAATTTTTGTTGATCGAAATTTTAAATTACTGCAAACTAGCTAGTTAAGGTTTATAAACCGGCTCTGATACTATGTTGGGTTTCTTAGCGTCCTAGCCGTCTACCGCGGTCATTGCGGAACGAAAAACTTTGACTTTTAAAAATCTGGCGTTAGAAAACACATCCTAGAGTCTAACCATACACCGAAACTAGCTAGCTAAAGAGATCTAGCTACTGTGATAAGGAGTTATACCTAGAGACTCGTGTCCTTAGGTTTTTACTCCTCTTTTTAAGCTCCTAAGGTGATCTTGATCAAACTTGTTGGCCGACCTTCTCGGTCCTAGATGATCCACCTGAAGGTCCTTAATTCAAACCCTTACCTCTAAAAGAAGTAAACTAGGCAAACTAGTTTGCTAATCTAGCTTGCTTAGCTGATGTGATGATATTTAGTAGTAATTTTCTATCTCAAAACCCTCGTCTTTCAACACATGAGAATGGTAGGGTTTGGAGATGAAGATGAACTCAAGAGGAAGAATGCAAGAGAGCAAGTGAAGAATAACTCTATTCTTTTTGCATGAGAAGCATGATGGCTATATCAAGAGAATGGCTAAGTAATTTCCTCTTTAAAAAATCCCACCATACTTCAATAGTATTAGCAATAAATATCCAAGGCATGCCTCTCCTTTCCACTTCATTTTCTATTTTCAACAGAATAGAAAAAATACAAGATGACGTGTCATCTTCTAGAAGATATTTTGTATAAATACAACTGTATATACATACCCCTATTCATACAAAAATACGAATACCCAAGAGAAAAAATAATAACACTAAAATAATACTAGAATTAAAGCAATATCCGATTTAATGAACCAGCTTAATTCTAAGCCCGCCAGTATTTATCAACTGTCCGATCGAAATTCTAGATAACACTAGAATATACATATCATAATATGTACACGTAAATTATTAAATCAATACCTGATTTAATAATCCGGCTTAATTCTAAGCCGGCTAGTATTATCATTCGATCGAAACCTTTCTCGATCACTAGAATATACACATCGAAATGTGTATATGTAAATTATCAAATAAATACCTAGTTTAATAATCCGGCTTAATCCTAAGACGCCTAGTATTATCATTCGATCGAAACCCTACACGTATAAACATACGGCCACCACATCGTTTCGCCTGAACCAGAGAAACCCTCTGTGTGGGACTCTAAAGACTCGATGGTACGCTGGTAATGTGTTTAACCACAAACACGTCAGCGGCACTAGCTGTACATAACGACTACCTAAATACCTGTCGAAAAGAAGGTCGACGAGCAAGTTCATCCGGACCCCTACTAAGCTTATCCGTGACAATCTTCGTACAGTCCGGTCTCTTCATCTAAGATGATCGCATACCGGGTCTAGGGGGTGGTAAACGTCAGACCCCTACTGACCTGATAAGTCATGTCAATTTAGCTCAGGACCAATCTGAGAAACTACTGATCTAACTATTAGTAAATCTCAACTGCCTTGGCCAATATCTTATGGTTTTGACCAACCGGACACAGTGCGATATAGACTCCCAATACCGGGAGAGACGAATCCTTGACAATCACTCACTGCGTCCTTGCGGGTCGGGATTGTACTCAAACAAAACCTGTTTGCATGACTCAGTAGAGCCGTGGTAGTGGTCAAAGTATAGTGGGAACTCACACGAGAAAAATGATGATGTCAGGTCCTAAGACTAACATGTACTCATGTCACTTGAGAACCGTTATCTGACGATAGGTATAATATCATCTAGAGGTTCTTGGCGAGTCCATCCAGTGTACTCACCCCCAGTTAGAACCTGTATACAATCTTAGGTGATCACACCAATGGCTGTGGGACCAACCACCGCCCTTCGTCGGGATCTAGAAACGTATACACAAGTCTACTCTGGAGTATCGATACCCGGTCTCGATACTCCTGTAACTTGGGACCTTTAAGGATGTGCTTATGGACTACCCAACTCCCACAAGTATGATCGCCATTATAACTCTGGTAGTCAAGCAAAATCCTACGGGCTTTATCAACATGTAATCGCCATATGTTATATCGAGTATAACATATGCACATGTTAAGATAAAGTCAAACCATAATAGTATACTACTGTATCGAGTCTTTATCAATATGTGCAAGCAATATAAAATATCAATAGAAAGAAATACACACATCAAGATAAAGACAACTCAAATAATATACTATATACAACTGAGCAAGATTGTCATGTACATACATATCCTTAGTATCCTACACAATACATGACCCTAGGGCATACATATCCAACAATCTCCCACTTGCACTAAGGCCTATAATTGGCGTACCAAATATCCAACGTCTGCTCTAGGGTCAGTTGTTGGCGTACCGCATACCCAACATCTCAAAAAGTCGCTCAAACTGCGCTTGAGGGGGGGCCTTGGTAAATAGATCTGCCGTGTTGTCTTTCGTATCTACTCTCCAGATCTCGATTTCCCGGCGATTTACGATCTCTCTGATCAGGTGATACCGCCTCAAGATGTGTCTGGACTTCCGATAGGACAGTGGTTCCTTTGTTAAAGCTATAGCCCCATTATTATCACAATATAAAGGTATTGGATTAACAATGGACGGAACTACCTCATGTTCAATAATGAACTTCTTCATCCAGACCACTTCTTTTGCGGTATCGTTCGAAGCAATGTATTTAGCCTCCATCGTTGAGTCTGTGACGGTGTCTTGTTTGGAGCTCTTCCAACACACCGCCCCTCTATTGAGGGTAAACACAAAACCCGAGACAGACTTGTTGTCATCCTTGTTACTCTGAAATCTTGAATTGGTAATGGACCCGACCTAAAGATCTCCATTACCGTAAACCAAGAACATCTTCTTAGTCCTTCTCAGGTACTTGAGAATGTTCTTCACGGCTGTCCAATGATTCTCACCCGGGTTTGACTGATACCAGCCCACCATGCTAAGCGTGTATGCTGCACCTGGTCTGGTACACAGCATCACATATATTATAGATCCTACAGCCGAAGCGTAGGGTATAGTGCTCATGCGAACCCTCTCCTCATCAGTCTTGGAAGACATCTCTTTGAAGAAGGTGATTCCATACAAGGCGGGTATATTACCGCTCTTGGAATCATTCATACTAAATCTCTTTAGTATGGTCTTTATGTACTTAGACTGTGAAAGTACCAACAATCTCTTGGATCAATCTCTATAGATCTTAATCCTCAGAATGTATGAGGTATCACTCAGGTCCTTCATGGAGAACTTTTATGATAAGAACAACTTAACCGATTGCAGTATAAGAATATCATTTCATATCAAGAGAATGTCATCCACATACAAGACGAGGAATACAACAGTTCTCTCTCCAATCTTCTTTTAGATACATGGTTCATCTTCATTTTTGAGGAAGTCAAATTCCTTGACTGTCTCATCAAAATAGATGTTCCAGCTCCGCGACACCTTCTTTAATTCATAAATGGATTTAAGCAATTTGAATACCTTCCTGCTGCTCCCACTGTCAACGAATCCCTCCAGCTGATCCATATAAACGCATTCTTCTAAACATCCATTTAGAAAGGCCGTTTTTATATCCATCTACTAGATATCATAGTCATGGTAGGCAGCAATGGAAAGTTGGATCTGAATGGATTTCAGCATAGCCACTGAAGAAAAGTTTTCATCATTGTTCATTCCTGGTTTTTGAGGACAACCTTTTGCAACAAGTCTAGCCTTATAGGTTTCCACCTGTCCATCTGCACCGATATTCTTTTTGAAGATCCACTTGCATCCAACGGGTTTTACCCCAGGAGGAGCAACATCCAAAGTCCAAACTTTGTTGGTGTACATAGACTCCATTTCGGATTGCATAGTATCAAGCCATTTTACAGAGTCCCTACTGTTCATGGCCTGCTTATAACTGGTAGGGTCATCTTCTTCCAAGATGCAATCCTCTCGATCCCCATCTATGAGAAAACTGTAGTGTCTCTAGAGCGGACGAGAAATCCTACTAGATCTGCGGAGTGGCTGAGGTTCATCCGGGATTATTGAATCTTGAGGTTCCACCAACTCTTCAGTTTCAGTTTGTGGTTCCAGAATTTCTTCCAGTTCTACTGTGCTCCCACTAATTTCTTTTGCACGAAATTGCCATTCTAAAAAGGTGGCGCGGCGAGCAACAAATACCTTCTGTTCGTTGGTGTGGTAGAATAGATATCATGTCGAATATTTTGGATATCCCACAAACTTACATAAAACTGAACGTGCCTGAAGTTTGTCCGGATTTTGTACTTTAACATAGGCAGGACAACCCCATATCTTAATACGTTTAAGATAAGGTCTTTTTCCACTCCATATTTCATTTGGAGTCTTAGGCACAAACTTAGATGGAACATCATTCAATAGGTATGTCGTTGTCTGTAGCGCATAACTCCAGAATGAAAAAGGTAACTCAACATTACTCATCATTGAGCGAATCATATCTAATAGGATACGATTCCTCTGCTCCGATACACTATTGTGCTGTGGTGTATACAAATGGGTAAGCTGAGAGAGAATACCATTCTCTTTTAGGTATTTTAGGAATTTCGTGCTTAAGTATTCCCCTCCTCTATCAGATCTAAGTATCTTGATACTTTTTCCAGTCTGGTTCTCTACTTCGTTCTAATATTCTTTGAATTTCTCAAAAGCTTCAGATTTGTGTTTCAAAATATACACATATCCAAACCTAGAGAGATCGTCAGTGAATGTAATGAAGTACGAGAACCCACCCCTCGCATGTATAGATATCGGACCATATACATCACTGTGTATGAGTCCCAAAAGTTTTGTAGCTCTTTCTCTGTGTCCGGTGAACGGAGATTTGGTCATTTTTCCTTGGAGACAAGAATGACAAGTTTCATAAGATGAAAATTCGAATGTATTCAAATATCCATCCTTATGCAACTTACTTAGTCTTTTCTCACCGATATGACCAAGTCTACAATGCCAAAAGTAGGTTTCGTTCATATCAGAACTTTTCTTCTAGCATGTGCTTTGTATGTTGAAGACTGTGTTTTGACTTAGATTGTAGATACCATTACATAGTGTACCTTCTGCAACCAATACTTGATTAAGGTAAATGTTCATGATATTTCTATCTAGAACAAACTTATATCCATCTTTATAAAGTAAAGATATTGTTATGTTGTTGTAAAGCATGGAAGGTATATAGTAACAATTGTTCAAAATCATAGTATTGCCACTGGCAATACTAGGTGATATTCACCGACGGCAGCCTGTGCTCCGTTCCCCACTCTGAGGGACATATCACCCGGTTCAACCATTCTACTTTTTCTCAATCCTTGTAATAAATTACATATGTGAGATGCTGATCCGGTATCTAGTATCCAGGAGGTAGGGTTGACCGAAAAACAGTTTTCAATAACAAATACACCCGAAGAAGACGCATTAGAATGCTTCTCCTTCAATAGAGTTATCTGGAATTCCTTACAATCCTCCTTCTCTTGCTCATACTCATGACAGTTGTCACAAGTTAGAGCCGAATCGACGTTCCCTTGCCCTGTGTAACAAGCTGGTTCAGTCAAGTCAAACATTTTATTATCTTAATTAGGACGTGAAATGGTTGCTCTCTGGAGAGGGAGAAAAGAAACACTCAGCGTGTGCTCTTGAAAGATCAGATTGGTTATTAGTTTATCTAATCAGGATGGCTCCCACCGTTTCCTCGAATTTTCCTTCAAACATTTAAAAGGAAAACTAGTCGGGATCATTTTCACCCCACAAGTTCGTTAACCGTTCATCCAGGTGAATGTTGGTACTCCGAGGGAGGTTCCCCGTGCTCTCGCACGGACCTAATTAAAATAAACCTCATTTTCGTAGAGGTGTAGCTCCGTTAACACTTTTCTAGATACCTAATAGGTTAGCTAATTGTGAAGTGAAAATTATCTTCCAAGAGTAATCCTACTCATCAGTAGGATCGAGATCCAACTATCATCACGTGATAACCTAGATGGAAGCCACTCTAGTTACCATACTCCAGAAGGTATGCAACACTAGCAAGTTTCCTGTTTATTTGAAACTCCCGATGTGGTTTTTAACCCTAGGACCCCAGTGACCTTGACTGAGCCAACATATCAAAGGGTCCTAGTCAAGTTTAACCCGTCATTATCTTGATTGCATTAAACCTACCCGTACGAGTCATTGACTGAGCCAAAATGACCGTACGACTGTCCTAACCAATCACATCTAATACTACAGAAAAGTACTACATAGCTACCTAACATTACGCCTCAGCTGAGCACGACATACGTAGCACGAATACTAAGCAATACTAATCTGAAATGACAGAGGGCTACGGCTGGTTTTTGGCCAAAAACCTTTAACGTAATAAACTTGATATTGTTGAACGAACTGAGCAGTTTTGAAAAGGAGTGGTTTAGGCTCCGCTTTTTAAAACTAGTGGTTTTGAAGAAAACCGAGTAATCTATAGTAACATAAATTTTTGCTCAAGAGGTCATTTCCTGTAAAGGGATCTAGGCTCTTTCCTCCTCAAATGAGGTGCTAGATATTCCTAACCGAATACCACTATACAAAGCGAAAGTGTACGACTTTAGTTTTCCGAAATTTGTTCCAACAATATCCTTTAGGTTTCTTTTTCTTGCATTAATTAAAATTAACGCGGTCCCATCAATTAAATCCTATCATACCAGAAAAGAACGAAAATAAAATATACGTATATGCCATCCGCATTCGCCATGGGGCCCCATCATACACCGTTAGGTTACTTAACTACCAGCAGAGCGGGGGCAGGACTAGCGCGGATGCAAAACATATATAACATCTACTGGTATATATAAATATATATAACCATTCATCCCAGGCATGATACAAGCAACATCACAGAACATCAATAAGTAATATGGAATAGCGTATAATCTTGGAGCCTCGGGTTTCATTTGAGCCGCAAATGAGACCCGATATTCCCGGTCGTGTGGATAGCCCGTGCAATGAAAAAACCTATGCCCATACAAGCTTGGCAAGTCACCCGCCAATCCCGGAAGTGAGGCAACCCCAATCAACAAAGTGATTGGGCCACCCAGCACTTCACGGAATTCGATAACTTGAGCACCCCTCCATGGGTCATCCTATACCCCCTACGAGTGCGGTGAATAGCCCGCCAATTCTAAAGTAATGCCCCCTCCGTCTCAACGCCATGAGATGCGGGCCCGTTGCCCTCTAGAACGCGGCTATTCGAGCACTCCTCTGCGGGGTAATCCTAGTACAGAAAAGAAAAATATATATACAAACGGTGACATCGACCTCAACCCGACCGTACCCCAATAAAAGAATATATAATCTGGCAGAAACAACAGTCCACATGTCGGACGCTCGCCCCACAATAATGAATATACAAATGAATTAACACTGTATATCTACCATTACACTATAAACAATCCACCACGGCAATCCATCCATAACTTCAGTGCAACACAAAACGTCAACACGAATATCATGTTTGTAAACCCGTCTGATTGTACATATAGCAATCGGTCAGATTATACCGTGCAATGATATTCACGGTCGCAGAAACAAATACACAGAAATACAAGAATTTAGAATTTCAATCGTTTTAAACTTTCCGCATTTACCTCCATGTACAAACCAGTACACAAACAAATCTGGGCAAAATCCAAATATACCAAAAATCACATTTCTATGAACTTGAACCTATGAAAATTTTTAGAGCAACGTAGCCATAATTGGGCGCGGATCCGTGGCCCAATGACCTATTTGGTGGCAGATTAGCGGTCCAATTTGGTGATTAAGAGCTCAAAATTTTTTCTTGGCTTTAAAATCGCCTGCACATAATTTTAATATGAATTAAAATATTTTTTGAACAACTTTAAAATTCGAACAGCGAGCAAATATTTGGAAATGCGATTCGGATAATTTTTGTCGATCAAAATTCTAAATTAGTGCAAACTAGCTAGTTAAGCTTTATGGACCGGCTCTGATACCATGTTGGACTTTTTAGCACCCTAGCCATCTACCGCGGCCGTTGCGGAATGAAAAAATTTGACTTTAAAAAATCCAGCTCTAGAAAACACATCCTAGAATCTAACCATACACCGAAACTAGCTAGCTAAAGAGATCTAGCTACCGTGATAAAGAGTTATACCTAGAGACTCGTGTCCTTCGGGCCTTTACTCCTCTTCTTAAGCTACTAAGGTGATCTTGATCAAACTTGATGGCCGGCCTCCTCGGTCCTAGACGATCCACTTGATGGTCTTTGATTCAAGCTCCTACCCTAAAAGAAGTAAACTAGGCAAACTAGTTTGCTAATCTAGCTTACTTAGTTGATGTGGTGATGTTTAGTGGTAATTTTCTATCTCAAAACCCTTGTCTCTCAACACATAAGAATGGTAGGGTTTGGATATGAAGATGAACTCAAGAGGAAGAGAGCAAGTGAAGAATAACTCTCTTCTTTTTGCATGAGAAGAATGATGGCTATCTCAAGAGAATGGCTAAGTAATTTCCTTTTTAAAAATCCTACCATACTTCAATAGTATTAGGAATAAATAGCCAAGCCATACTTCATGCCATGCCTCCCCTTTCCACCTCATTTTCTATTTTCAACAAAATAGAAAAATACAAAATGAGGTGTCATCTTTATTCACCACCAGAAGACGGACCGGTATGTTGGGACGTCTGACCTGAATTCTGGGGCAGATGCAATTTGGATTTATTCATCCACCTCTCTAAAGATGCCAAGTTGATTTATGGCATCGTACATAGGAGGTTTGGACGGATGCAGCCGTTGTAGCGCGACTTTATCAGATTCCCCCTCATTTGCGAGGGGTTTTTGATTGTGGGGACGCTCTTCCCTGCAGGCGTAAGCCCCTGCAGTAAATTACGTTACCGCATCATGATAACCACTTTCTCCTACTCCAGAGGTTCACTTCGTGTCGTATGTGTTTTTGTTTGTTTTGATTGCCCGTAGATTGTATACGGAGACTAGTTTATGTCATTACCCGTAAGGCCATTAGTCAAAATTTGTATATTTTTAGATTTATGTTTGGGTTAGTTTAATGATCGTTAATCTGGTTTGAGATTAAGATTGACTCAAAACGTATGAGCGTTTGGGCTCGATTACTTTAGTTTAAGGATATCGCGGTCCATTATCGTCATGTTTGAGATGAAATGTTAGTTTAAGGACGTTTCGGTTCTTTGTCGCCGTATTTAGGGGCGAGTATTAGTTTAAGGACATTTCGGACCATCATTCACCATGTGCGCATGTGTATTTGTTACGTGGAAGAGTGAACAATGGAGATATGGAATGCGCCCAATTTGGGGCACGATCCGATTTGAGGCGTGTACGTCAGTTTGGAAGTGCATCAATGAATGAAGTTGTTGGTCGTCGAGACCCGCTACCTCTCTGAAGACATTGAGAAATTACAACGACATATATCCGAGGTGTGAAGAGATGTACCCTCGAACCAAATCCCGTATTTGAGGGAAAAGGGTTATTGTGGACTCAAGAATTTTTGGTCATATTTGAGACCTTGGAAATCAAGAGCATATGGGCTCGATTGATTTCTTTGTTAAGGATATGTTAGTCCAATTTGGACTTTAGTCTGCTTAGTCTCCCTTTTTTTTTGAAAAAGTGCTAAGCACTAGCTTGGGCTCTGCTTATTCAGTCCCTCTTTTTTTATGCAAAAAGTGTTGAGCACTTATACGTGTTCTGACGCTCACATATAAACATGTGGAGCTTTCAGTCATGGGTATTGCCCAATAAGTGTTGAGCACTTTACTCATTTTGTCTTTATATGGAGTGCTAAGCGCTCTTTATGGCGTCCACGTAGGGAACACGTGAGGTACTGGCGCTGCCCAATGAGTGTTGAACACTCAGTCGTTTGACTCTCTCTTTTTTTATGGAGTGCCGAGCACTTTATGGCGCCCTCGTGATTTTCACGTGCGGCGCTGCCCAATGAGTGCTAAGCACTCTTCTTTTTTATGGCGCCCACATGAGGAGCACGTGAGGTGCTAGGCTCTTTTAGAGGCGTTCACGTAGGAAGCCCGTGTGGTGCTGAATTCCTTTCTCCTCTGTTGATGGTATTTTTGCCCATTAATGATAACCAGGATCTTTGTTTTGAAGATCTAGGATCAAGCTTCATTTTTAAGAAATATGTTCTTTTGTAAGAACTAGGTTTCTCTTGTATGCTTTTGTTTTTAAGGAACTCAATTTCTGGTTCTTTTCTGAATGTTTGATTCACACAAGTTCTTCTCGATGAGAATTAAATTCTCAACTTGTGAGAGACTTGCCTCACAGATCTCAGATCCAGAGAAAGAACTAAGTTCTTTTAAAAGGGTTAAACCCTTCAATAGGTAAATGAGATGTTTTGATCTCTATTTTTTATTTACCTAGAGTTTTTGAGGAGGGAGATCTTCTTCCTTGAGAATTTAATTCTCTGTTCCTTTTGAAGCTTTCTGTCTCTTTTTGTAGGAGCTTATGGGGGGGTGTTCCTCTCTATCAGACTTGAAGTTTTCATGTGCGGCGCTGTCCAATGAGTGCTAAGCACTCTTCTTTTTTATGGCGCCCACGTGAGAAGCACGTGAGGTGCTAGGCTCTTTTAGAGGCGTTCACGTAGGAAGCCCGTGTGGTGCTGAATTCCTTTCTTCTCTGTTGATGGTAATTTTGCCCATTAATGATCACCAGGATCTTTGTTTTGAAGATCTAGGATCAAGCTTCATTTTTAAGAAATATGTTCTTTTGTAAGAACTAGGTTTCTCTTGTATTCTTTTGTGTTTGAGGAACTCAATTTCTGGTTCTTTTCTGAATCTTTGATTCTCACAAGTTCTTCCCGATGAGAATTAAATTCTCAACTTGTGGGAGACTTGCCTCACAGATCTCAGATCCAGAGAAAGAACTAAGTTCTTTTAAAAGTGTTAAACTCTTCAATAGGTAAATGAGATGTTTTGATCTCTATTTTTTTATTTACCTAGAGTTTTTGAGGAGGGAGATCTTCTTCCTTGAGAATTTAATTCTCTGTTCCTTTTGAAGCTTTTTGTCTCTTTTTTTAGGAGCTTAGGGGGGGCGGTTCCTCTCTATCAGACTTGAAGTCTTGGGTCCTTTATATAGTAGAGGCAATTTGTTAATTAGCTTTGAGGAAATCTCTTATTGAGAGATTCCAATTGATTTGGGGAATTTTACCCACCGTTGGATCTTTGATCTAAGTTTTTCTATTTTACAGAACATATTTTCTTTTTTTTATAATAAGATTGGGAAAATATTTTCCCATATGCAGAGTTTTATTCTGTGAAATGGTGATTTTTAATCATAATTGGATTTTTAATTCAAGAGTTCTCTGTTTTACAGAAGGCAATCTTTCTTGTTTAGAAAGATTGAGCCATATCCCAAAAAAGAATTTTATTCTATGATCCAACCGAAGGTATCTTTTTTATTTTTTTTAGAAAGATTTGGGGAATGCTTTCTCCCGACAGAATTTAATTCTGCATTTTTGATGATTTATCATCTCCGTTGGATCTTTGATCCAACGGCTCTGTTTAACAAAGAGTAGAATTTAATTCCACCTGGGCGCCGGCGCTCATGTGTTGTGCACGTGAGGCGCCACCTGAGAGTTTTAACTCTTATTTAATAGATTCTTTTATTCTTTGCACAATGGTGCCCGCGTGAGGAGCACGTGCGGCGCTATATGAGAGTTTTAACTCTTATTTAATTTAATACATTCTTTTGTGCTTTGCACACTGGCGCTCGCCTGAGGAGCATATGAGGTGCCACCATAGGATTTAATCCTATAAGATTGGCTCTGGCGCTGACGCCCTTGTGGAGGGCACGTAAGGCTCTACCTCATTAATTTTGAACAGAGCTTTGCTCTTTTATTAGGGGAAACAAATTCCCCCCACCGTTGCGCTCATGTGACTCACACGTAAGTGCAGCAGTGGCATCTTTTCTACCGTTTGATCTTCTAGAGAGTTGAACCGTCCTCTTATGTTTTATAAATAGGGCCTTTGGCCCTTGAAATGACTGTCGTTTCCTTCATCTTCTTGAGTATTCTTTCTTCCTTGAGAATTTAATTCTCTTTTCAGAGCTCAGATCTTTGTCCAAAGAAACTCCCCTTAGAGTTAAAACTCTGTCAAAATTGGTAAGAATCATGACCATGATTTAACCCTTGAAAGAATCTTTTCATGTTCTAGGGATTTTTAACCCATTAACAGAGTTTTGCTCTTCTCTTGTAATGATCTCTTAGAGAATCTGTTCACCACCGGAAGACGGACCGGGATGTTGGGACGTCTGGCCTGAATTCTGGGGGCAGATACTATTTGGATTTATCCGTCCACCTCTCCGAAGATACCAAGTTGATTTATGACACCGTACATTGGAGGTTTGGACAGATTCGGCCGTTGTAGCATGATTTTAACAGATTCCCCCTCATTTACGGGGGTTTTCTTGATTGTGAGGATGCTCTTCCCTGCAGGTGCAATCCCCTGCAGTTAATTACGTTACCGTATCGCGATAACCACTTTCTCCTGCTCCGGAGGTTCACTTCGTGTCGTGTGTGTTTTTGTTGGTTTTGGTTGCCCGTGGATTGTATACGGAAACTAGTTTATGTCGTCACCCATAGGGCGTGGATTAGTCCAAATCCGTATATTTTTAGATTTAGGTTTGGGTTGGTTTAAGAATCGTTAATCTGGTTTGAGATTAAGATCGACTCAAAATGTATAAGCGTTTGGGCTCGATTATTTTAGTTTAAGAACATCGCGGTCCATTATCGTCATGTTTGAGGCGAAATGTTAGTTTAAAGACGTTTCGGTCCTTTGTCGCCGTATTTGGAGGCGAGTATTAGTTTAGGGACATTTCAGTCTATCATTTACCCTGTGCGCACGTGTATTTGTTACATGGCAGAGTGAACAATGGAGATATAGAATGTGCCTATTTTGGGGTACGATCCGATTTGAAGCGTGCACGTCAGTTTGAAAGTGCATCTACGAAAGAAGTTGTTGGTCGTCAGGACCCTCCACCTCTCTAAAAACATTGAAGAATTATAATGACATATATCAGAGGTGTGAAAAGATGTACCCTCGAACCAAATCCCATATTCGAGGGAAAATGGTTGTTGTGGACTCAAGAATTTTTGGTCATATTTGAGACCTTGGAAATCAAGAGCATATGGGCTCGATTGATTTTTTTGTTAAGGATACGTTAGTCCAATTTGAGACTAAGATCCACTTAACGATATTTTAGGATCTTCGTTATTTAAGACCCAGCAACGGAGCATTTGGACTCAGTTGCAAGTCTTTAGCAACTTAGCCAATTTGGGCTTTAGTCTGCTTAGTTTCTCCTTTTTTTTGAAAAAGTGCTAAGCACTATCTTGGGCTCTGTTTATTCAGTCCCCTTTTTATGCAAAAAGTGCTAAGTACTTATACGAGTTCTGACGCCCTCATATAAACATATGGAGCTTTCAGTCATGGGCATTGCCCAATAAGTGTTGAGCACTTTACTCATTTTGTCTTTATATGGAGTGCTAGACGCTCTTTATGGTGTCCACGTGGGGAACACGTGAGACGCTGGACGCTACCCAATGAGTGTTGAACACTCAGCCGTTTAGCTCTCTCTTTTTTTATGGAGTGCTGAGCACTTTATGGCGCCCTCATGATTTTCACGTGCGGCGCTGGGTGCTGGGCGCTGTCCAATGAGTGCTAAGCACTCTTCTTTTTTGTGGCGCCCATGTGAGGAGCACGTGAGGCGCTAGGCGCTTTTAAAGGCATCCACATGGAAAGCCCGTGGGGCGCAGAATTCCTTTCTCCTCTGTTGATGGTATTTTTGCCCATTAATGATCACCTGGATCTTTGTTTTGAAGATCTAGGATCAAGCTTCATTTTTAAGAACTAAGTTCTTTTGTAAGAACTAGGTTTCTCTTGTATGCTTTTGTTTTTGAGGAACTCAATTTCTGGTTATTTTCTGAATCTTTGATTCTCTAGAACACGTTCTTCCTAATGAGAATTAAATTCTCAACTTGTGGGAGACTTACCCCGTGGATCTCAGATCCAGAGAAAGATCTAAGTTCTTTTAAAAGGGTTAAACCCTTCAATAGGTAAAAAAGATGTTTTGATCTCTATTTTTTTTATTTACCTAGAGTTTTTGAGAAGGGAGATCTTATTCATTGATAATTTAGTTCTCTGTTCCTTTTGAAGTTTTCTGTCTCTTTTTTTAGAAGCTTATGGTGGGTTCCTCTCTATCAGACATGAAGTCTTGAGTCCTTTATATAGTAGAGGCAATTTGTTAATTAGCTTTGAGAAAATCTCTCATTGAGAGATTCCAATTGATTTGGGGAATTTTACCCACCGTTGGATCTTTGATCCAAAGGTTTCTGTTTTACAGAACATATTTTCTTGTATTTTTAACAAGATTGGGGAAATATTTTCCCATATGCAGAGTTTTATTTCGTGAAATGGTTTTTTTTAATCACCATTGGATTATTAATCCAAGGGTTCTCTGTTTTACAGAGGGGAATCTTTCTTGTTTAGAAATATTGAGAGAATATATCCCAAAATAGAATTTTATTTTGTGATCCAACCGAAGGTATCTTTCTTATTTTTTTAGAAAGATTTGGGGAATGTTTTCTCCCGACAGAATTTAATTCTTCTTTTTTGATAATTTATCATCTCCGTTGGATCTTTGATCCAGCGGATCTGTTTAACAGAGAGTAGAATTTAATTCCACCTGTGCACCGGCGCTTACGTGTTGTGCACGTGAGGAGCCACCTGAGAGTTTTAACTCTTATTTAATAGATTCTTTTGTGCTTTGCACACTGGCTCCCGCGTGTGGAGCACGCGCTGCGCTATATGAGAGTTTTAACTCTTATTTAATTTAATAGATTTTTTTGTGCTTTGCACACCGGCGCCCGCGTGAGGAGCACGCGAGGCTCCACCATAGTATTTAATCTTATAAGATTGGCTCTGGTGTCCTTATGGAGGGCACGTGAGGCGCTGCCTCATTAATTTTGAACAGAGCTTTGCTCTTTTATTGGGGGAAATAAATGCCCCCACCGTTGCGCTCACGTGGCTCACACGTGAGTGCAGCAGTGACACCTTTTCCACCGTTTGATCTTCTGGGGAGTTGAACCGTTCTCTTATGTTTTATAAATAGGGCATTTGGCCCTTGAGATGACTGCTGTTTCCTTCATCTTCTTGAGTCTTCTTGCTTCCTTGAGAATTTAATTCTCTTTTCAGAGCTCAGATATCTGTCAAAGAAACTCCCCTTAGAGTTAAAACTCTGTCAAAATTGATAAGAATCATGACCATAATTTAACCCTTGAAAGAATCTTTTCATGTTCTAAGGTTTTTTAACCCATTAACAAAACTTTGCTCTTCTTTTGTAATGATCTCTTAGAGATCTAAAAGTTTTATTTGAGTAGACCATAGTTCTTAAAAATCTTTAGGGTTTTATCCTATTACTAACTTTGATTTTTTTGAAAGTTATTTGGAACTGAATTTCATTTTCCGAGCGGATTTCTGGGATTTTATCTCATTGTTCTACAAAGCTTGGCATTGAGAAAAGAAAGAAAGAAAATTTCATTTAAAGAAATTCTTTTCGGGGAATTTTATTCCCTTTCTTATTTTCCTTTTAGGATCCTTTTTTGGCAGATTTGAAATCTGTTTGTAGGAGACATTTCTCGAGGGAGTTTAACTCCGTAGTTCAATGAGATTTTATCATTAAATGAGAATCCTTATGGATTTTCACAATGAGTGCCTGCCTCATCATTGGTGGGGGTATTACCATGATTTTGTGGGGGCCCTTATCCCTTTCCCTTTGAACTGTGGTGACTTTTACCAAGCAGTACAATTCTAGGTGTAATAAAAATGTTAAAGTCTTAAACATCGTGTTGATAATTAACTCCTCCTCTTTTTTTGTGCAGGTACTATGGCTTCTGATTCCTCCTTCCCCTTCGTTCGCTCGGAGAGTGCTTTCACCGACGCACCTACAGATCGGGAACTCTTTGCACTTATTCGGGACTATGACCTAAGGCAAAAGTCTCTTCATCTGTGGGGGTCATGGTACAGTAAAATTATCCAGGTCGACGCAGTTTTACTTGCATAGCGCCTTCGGAACCGATCCCGGCGATCCATTATACTAACCCGCCGATGGTAACTTATGTAGTAGAAGAGGTCAACTGGACCTCGGAAGGTCGTCTTCAGCCTTCCATTGCATCAATACCAGTGCAACCGCCGTGGGCCATGGACATTTTAGGGCGACGCATATGCCAAGGAGAGTCGTGTCCTTGGGGGCAAGTTTACATGATAGGAATAACTTCCTATCATTCGGCTGGCTATCTGCAGTGGGCTCGATATATCCTGTCGGCCAAGAAATCGCTGCTACTGAAGACCGGGCTGTATCCCGTAATCTATGCGTCCCTATTTCTCTACCACACTCCTTATGTGTGGTGGGTCAAATATTTTCTGGAACATTGGAACATCCCGACCCACACATTTCTCTTATCGAATCCGGGGGTTTCAATCTCATTGGAGGAGTTTGCAGAGATATCTGGATTACCCGTCAGAGGGGAACATTATGAGGAGATACTTCCTCCTGACAAGTATATCTTTGCCACCAAATCAGCGGTAATGGGTCTTACTCTGGAGAATTCCGTTCAATACCAGTTTCCGAGCTTGATCAAGGTGTTGAACATGTACGAGAGCTTATTCCTGGAGTCTGGAGGACAAGGAGTTAGCTTCACAGATTCCATCGCCCGTTTTCTTCGTCCAAAGGCTCTATCTAAACAAGCTGCGAAGTTCGCCAAACTCGACGACCCGTTCGGATTTGGTTCGGACAACTTACCTACCGCGGAGGCAGATCTAAAGAACTTCTTTATTCCGGATACTCCAGTTGTCCCCTTCACAGAGATTGCCGCTCCGGACATTGACGAGGAGACATTCTTCATTGGTTTTATCGGCTTGTGGCTGAGTTGGTTTGTGCTTCCGATGCACCCCCGCTATATGAGACCATCTGTCTTTTATCCAGCTCATCGCAACACCGCGGGGACGCGCATGGCCATTAGGGTAGCGGGACTGGCTCATTTATATCATGGCTTGAGTTTAGCAGCCGACACTACTTAGGCAAGGGTAAAGCCCGTAAATCTCCCATTGCACTACTACACTTCATAGATCGAGATGCACGTGTTGGGTGCTTTTGGTGTCCATAAACGACCCCGATTTTACGAAGGCTACAATTTTCCCCGGGTCATGCACTTAGTCGACGCTTCTGCTCCAGACCCAACACAGCGGGAGGCTCGGCGATTGCTCCTTCACCCATGCATGGTTGGGGATAGCATGACCTTTGTCGATAAAGTCCTGACCATCGGCAAAGAATTTTCCAAAGTGATTTAACCGTTTCATGATGTTTTCAAGGATGGGGCTTCTGTGTTGAGGGCTCGAGAGGTTGTACACATGTATTCTATCAGGCCAGGTTTTCTGGTATTTAGACAGAACGCCTCAGTGTAGTTTATGAGGTATAACCCGCATCGCTTTGCCCAGCAATCGGGTTACAACCAAGGCATTCCTGTCGAGGCGTTCCTGACTGATCCAGTTGCTACGGAAGAGGGCATTCGCAGTGCAGCGCATCATTTCATGCAGTTAAATACGGGGTCCCATTTCCTCATCACTGAGCCGAGTTATATTTCAAAGGATTCGAATGCTTACGTTGCTTGGTACCAGCATGCAACAGGTGCTGTCATCAAGGAGGAGAGGAGGCTGCTGCTTGACCATAAGGATGCTGCCCCAGCCAGTAACCCAGCAGTCCCACTGAAGCGACGGGTAGTCGTGTTCCCTTTTTTGATAGAGATCGTCACGGTTATAGCCCCGTGCACTTTTCCTAGTGAGCCTCGACCAGATGTTCCTGCGACAGCGGTAACCGTGTTGTCTCCGGAATCGGGCATTGGTTTGGAGATCGGGACCCGCCGTCCGAAGAAGCCTGTTAAGCGAAAGCTCTTATCATCGGCTGTTGGAGCCAGTTCACAGAAGAAGAAGAAATCCTTATTCTCTGCTGACGTCGTATTCGGCCAGGAGCCTCATGCTCTTTATAGCGAGGGCTTGTGAGAGAATGGCACCAACGATGGTCTATTCGATGCGCCTGTGCCCGATACCGATCTTCAGGCTGCTAGTGAAGCTTCCAAACAACTGGCCCGTGAAAAAGCGGCGTTAGCCTCTATTGCGGAGTCCGGTATACTTCATTTATACTCTCATTTATATATTCCTCTCCCTTTTTTTGAACTTATTAAGCTTTATTAACGCTCTCTTCCTTAACATGCATTTCTGCTGAAGAGGCTCTATTGGTGTCCCTTAATATGTTTGAGGAGGAGGAGAGGCTCCGCGCCTCCTTGGACTTTAGTATGATTCATTTCACTACGCCTTTACATCTTTAGTTTCTTTTATTCATGACTTGACTCTTTTCTTAATCTTATTACAGGAACCATCACGACCTAGGTTTTTCTGGGTGTAATGCCAATCCTGGGTGGTGATGCAGAAAAGCCTTCAGAGCCACCGACTACAGCTGAGGCCTTTCCAAGACCACCACAGGAGGTGTTGGTAAAGCAGCCGATGATGGATGCCACAGTGGATCTGGAGGCTGAGCCTGATTTGGATGATGATGTCCCCCTGTCAGAAGTTTTGAGGAGATCAGTTCATACAGCCTAGGCTGAGAGGAAGCGTAGAAAGCATGCTGCGAGGGAACATCAGGCTATCTTGGTCATGGACGCAGGTTCGAGTAATGCTCAACCCTCTGGAATTCCTATGGTGGACATTCCTTCTGCCATGTCCACTGCCCATAGACGGGTTGCACGTGCGGCTCGAGAAGAGTTTGAACGGCTACTTCAAGGTAGAACAACGCACGGTCCTTAGTAACAGACTTTTCTTGAATCATAACACACTCATTTTTTAACAGGGCCAAATTTAGGTGATGGCGTGGCAGGTGAAGTGCCGGTGATTAAAGAGCCTGAAGTGGCAAACCTTCCTCTGGAATCTGGGATATTTCCGACTGCCGCTTCTTTTCCCTGTGGATCCTTGATATCGCCAGGTGATGCAAGCATTACGATAGCCCTTATCGAGTTAGGGGATGAGGGTGTGGATGCTGAATCTACTTTCCCAAGGAAGACCGAGGAAGCCGTCACAACTGGTGACGCTTCGGGCACTGTCACGGTTTCTGCCCTGTCAGGTACTCCTTAAGTTATTATCTTTGAGTTTTTAATCCCGCTAGACATCTCTCATGATATCTCCTTTATTCTGAGTATAGGCGCGGTAAACCCTGATGCTGTACTGACTGAAGAATTACCGCCTGTCATTACCATGACTGTCACGGTTCCACCCCTCTCTTCTGCGTCTCCCCGAGCCCTAGAAGGTGAAGATTTCTCATTTATTTGCTTCAGTATAGATACTATTTTCTTTCATTAACCATATATTGTCGCAATCATGCAGGAGTGTTCTTTGATTGCTTACACCAGGAGTTAAGCCCGCATTTTGCCTTCCAATCGGAATTCGTTCCCACTTCCGGCATTGGTTAGTATATTCTTCGCTAGGTGTTTCTTCTTTTCATGAGTAAGCTTTCTGTTGCTAAGCTCTCCTCATATTGACCACAGTATCACAGCTCGAGGGAGGGAGCGAACGAACAGCCGAGCCTCCTGTGCTCCCTGCCGTGCCACTTTCAATAACTGGTACGGTAGACCTCGTCCATCAGCTTTCTTCTTTATTTTTCAAGTTAAAAGTTGACCCTTATTCATGTGTGATTTATTTTGCAGCAGCTACACCGGCTTCAGTTCCTTTTGAGTCTCGCATTCCCATGCCTACAGGGCTTTTTGCTAAGCTTCAATCTTCTAGGGGCACGGTGACTATCAGGCGGATGTTAAACGAATTTATCGAAGATCTTGATGCCGAGGCTCTCACTTCTGCCACAGATTTCTCTTACGAAGTCAACCCTATGCTGGCGATGCTTGTGAATTTCCACAACGAATATTTCGTCAACCTTTCGGTTGATTATTGTAAGCGGATCGAGACTTGTCTGCATGAGATCGAGCTCAAGCGTCTCAATCCTGAAGTGTTGACCTTGAAGACTCAGCGGGTCGCGTGGATCGAGCAAAGAGCCGATTCCATTCAATATTTTGAACAAAAGTTGGCCCTGAAGCGAAAGGAGCATGAGACAGCTTCCAGCAAATCCATCCAATTGCGTGTCCAGATTGAAGAAAATGCCGCGCAGCTGCAAGTTATTTTCGAAAACCTCCAACAATGTATTTCTAATGGGCCTTCCCTGAGGCAGAACCTTGATTTTACCAAGAGGGGCATGGAAGAATGCGAGGTTGCCAAGCAGGAAATCGCTGAGAAACTTTCATCATGCTTGCAACAGCGGGTTCAAATTGAAGCGGGGTTGGCTGCAGTAGTAGCATGCGAGGAGGAGCTGCAGGGAGCGCGTGAGCGGGTTTCCAATTTGTTGAAAGCCCCGCCTTCTTAACAAATGCAAATGTATTCCCCCCTTTTGTATTAATTGCATCTCTTAAACACTTTGATTCATGAATAAAGCGTATACACTTTTTGCATGCGCTCATCTGTGTTTTGATGTCTTGACTTGGCGTAAAGTAGTTTATGTACTCACTTCGGAGTTTGTAGTTTATTCACTCGTTTCGGAGTTTCTAGTTTATGTACTTATTTCAGAGTTTATTTAGTTTACCTCCCTTAGGTTTACAGGCAAACTTGTCCTACCGTTATATATAGATAACCTCCATTCTTTACGACAGAGGTCCGTTAGGTTTTGTGGTACAAGGGTTTTGGTCCGTGGCACCGTCTGTTGGTTGATGTATTCATCAATATGCGGTCTTTAAGCCGTTGTTCGAGTAGCCCCACGACTATCGTGTCTCTGATCCCTTCGGGGGTTGGACAAGACTTCTTCAAGTAATCTCCTTAGGCTATATTACCGTCAAGAAAGCAAGCGTTAGGAATTTGCCATGTCGCTTTTTACTTAAGGTTAGGCTCAATTTGGAGCTCCGATGAGTCATAACCACTCCGCGCTGGAGTGGAATGATCTCCGATAGTCTTTTAGGCTTTATATGAGTTTCCGTCAAGACCCGAAGCTAGGAATATGCCGTCACTTCATTTTTGTTTTACGATGTCGTGCTGTTTCTTTGCCGAAGTAGGGTAGACATCTGTAGGACCTCTGTGCTGTATGTATTGCAGTTGAAGTCCGGAGCTAGGAATATACCTTTGCTCCAATTTGATTTGGCTCGTTGGAGTTTTGTTGACGTCACATCTGCACCATGATGGAATGAGAAAGTACGCCGAAGTAGTCTTTAGGTTGTATATGTACCGTCAAGACTTGGATCTAGGATTTTGCCATGGCTCTGTTTTTGAATTGACCCTTAGATCTTTGTTAACGTTGTGCCTGCATCGAGAAGGAACGTCGAGCTGGAGCTGGGATTATGCCATCGCTCTGCTTTGTTTGACCCTTGGGTCTTTGTTGATGTTGCATCTGCATCGAGAAGGAACGTCTAATTGGAGCTGGGATGTTGCCATTACTCCTTTTTGATTTGGCTCCATGGAGCTTTGTTGACGTCATGTCTGCACTGAGAAAGAACATCGAGTCGGAGCTGGGATTTTTCCGTCACTCCTTTTTCTGATTTGGCTCATTGGAGCCTTTGTTGACGTTACATCTGCACTGAGAAGGAACGTCGAGCTGGAGCTGGGATTTTGCCGTCACTCCTTTTTTTTATTTGGTTCCTTGGAGCCTTTGTTGACGTTGCGTCTGCATCTTGTCGAAATGAGAAGGAACATCGGGGTAGTCTTTAGGTTGTGTATGGACCATCAAGACTTGGAGCTAGGGTTTTGCCGTAACTCCATTTTTGATTTGGCTCCTTGGAGCTTTGTTGGCATTATGTCTGCACCCTGTTGGAATGAGAAGAATGTCAAGCTGATCTCTAGGCTGTTAATGTTGCCATCGAGGTCTGGCTCTCCCTTTGATGGAGCCTGGTGGGAAAATATGGTTCCCTTTTTCATTTGTGCACATGGATTGTATACAGGGGTCAGTGTAGACTCACCTGCAAGGAAGAAAAGTTTCTTTTTCATTTTTTTATTTCTTTTCCGCGATGCTCTATCTTTTCATCTTTTATGTTGCGAAAGTCGCGATTGCCCAATCATTTCGACTTTTTATCCGCGGTGCCCAATCATTTCGGCTATTTTTTATATATTTTTAGTTGTTGCTTTTTATTGTGAGTTGCCCAAACATTTCGGCTGTTTTTATATGCATATATTTTGCTCGCTGATTTTTATTGCGAGTTGCCCCATCATTTCGGCTATTTCATATGCATTTTTTGCTCGCTGATGTTTTTATTGCGAGTTTGGAATCTGATACCAACCTTAGCATCAGCATCGCCATGACTGGAATATTGCTAGGAGCGAATCATCATTTGCCTTGAGAGTATTTGAAATTTGATGCCTGTTTAGGCATCAGCATCGCTGCAACTAGAATATTTCCAGGAGCAACTCATCATTTGCCTTGGTTGATTTGATCAAAGGTAGCTTAGCAAACAGGTTTAGGCTCCTGTCGACTAAGGCTTGTTTGACTTTATGAGCCATAAGGGTCTCATAAAGGTATTTCTCCCAATGAGTCGTGAGGATCTCGTAAGCTTATTTTCTCCTTAGGAATCATAGGGATTCCTAAGTGTGTGTCCTCTTATAAGTCATAAGTATCTCATAAGATTATTTTCTTCTTATAAGTCGAGAGAACTTACAAGTGTTGTTCACCATATGAGGACATTTCTCGTCATTAGTGGAACTTAGCAGGGAAATCGTTTATCTGTGCCCGTGGATTGTATACAAGGGACAATATTGGACCGCTTGTAGGGAAATTTGGGGAATACGACGGCTTAAGCACAAGTTTGGATCCCTATAACTTAAGGCTTTTGAATCCTATGAGTCGTAAGGGTCTCATAGGGGGATTTCTCCTTACGAGTCGAGAGGATCTCGTATGTATACAAAAATTACGAGATTGTGCCCTTCCGAGTTTTCACAAGCTCGCCGGTAATCCTGTTGTTTTTACTCACGACGCTCTTTCGGGTTTTCATTTGTGCCTATTTTGATTGTGGACATACCATTTTTTTAACGAGATTGCGTCCTTCCGGGTTTTCACAAGCTCGCCGGTAATCCTGCTGTTTTACTCACGACGCCTTTTCGGGTTTTCGTCCGTGCCCATTTTGCTTGTGGACCTACCATTTTTTTAACGAGATTGAGCCATTCCGGGTTTTCACAAGCTTGCCGGTAATCCTACTGTTTTACTCACGGAGCCCTTCGAGTTTTCGTCTATGCCCATTTTGCTTGTGGACATACCGTTTTTTTATGACCTATCTGTTTTCCAGTGGGACTTGAGTTGTAGTCTTCGCCGTTGGGGCTTCGATTGCAATATAGATCTCAAGAGAGCATATCGCCGTACTTGAGACGATGCGCTAGTTTAGGGACGTTCCGGTCCATTATCTCCATTTTTGAGACGAAATTTTAGTTTAAGGACATCTCGGTCCAATGTCGCCATATTTGAGGCGAAGTTTTAGTTTAAGGACATCTCGGTATGTAATCGCCATGTTTGAGGCGGATAATTTCTAGTTTAAGGACATCTCGGTCCAATATCGCCATATTTGAAGCAAGGTTTTAGTTTAAGGACATCTCGGTCAGATGTCGCCATATTTGAAGCGAATTTTTAGTTTAAGGACATTTCGGTTCATTGTCGCCATATTTGAGGCACCGTTTAGTTTAAGGACATCTCAATCCGTCATTCCCCTTTTGGAGACGAGTATTAGTTTAGGGACGTCTCGGTCCATTGTCGCCATGTTTGAGGCGAAGTTTTCTTGAACACTACTTTCAGAGTTTTGACTCAGGAAGATAGCGAGCGGACACAAGCGTCGCCATCTATCATTGACCTTAGTCATGACTCATCAAGCGTAGTATTTCTTGAGGAATCGGTCGTTTATTGGCCGGAAGGGTCTTTCGCCATGCATATCCATCAACAGGTAGGCTCCACCTTGGTAGACTTTGTCTATGATGTACGGACCTTTATAGTTTGGCTCGAATTTCCCCCATTTTGCATGATTAGGGATCATTGGTCTTTTGACAACTAGTACGAGTTCGCCTTGGTGGAATGTTCTCGGCTTGGTTGGTCTTTCATATGACCGTGTCATCCTTTCCTTATAAGCCTCCAGGTTTTTCTACGCTATAAGGCGGGTTACGTCGAGGGCATCCAGCTCCTTAAGCCTAAGATGAGTGTTTTCCTCATCTGTCAGCCCGTATCGAACTGATACTCATAGAGAGGGGAGCTCTATTTCTAGTGGGAGCACTTCTTCCATGCCGAACACTAACACGTACGGTGTTGTAATCGTAGCCGTCTTGAACGTTGTTCGGTATACCCAAAGAGTTTCATGCAACCTTTCGTGCCAGTATTTTTTGCTTCTAGATACTGTTTTCTTTATAATCTTTGTCAAGGTCTTATTGAAAGCTTCAGTTAGACCGTTGGTACGAGAATTATATCCTGAAGAGTATCTCCAATCTATCTTATGTTGTTGTGCGAAGTGACCGATTTTATGGCTTTTGTAGGATGGTCCATTATCCGAGATATTTCATCGTGGAGTGCCGAACCGATAGATGACATGTGCCCTGAAGAAATGGAGGATATTCTCCGTCTTCACTTCTGTTAGTGGTACTGCTTCTGCCCACTTGGAGAAGTAGTCGGTCGTTGCCAGTATGAACTATTGTCCTTTGGATGATGCTGGTTCGAACGGCCAACTAGCTACTGTTAAGTGTAGCGGGTTCGGATGCTGGTGGATGAAGTCCCCGTGAATTTAGCACGAGTGACATTGCTTCGCATATTCGAGGTAGTCCTGAATTATTGTGGGCCAACAATAACCATTCTTTTGATCTTCAGCTTCATTTATGGCCCAGCTTGGTGAGAACCGCTGAGTTTGTCGTGAGTTTCTTGGACGACTCTCTTCGCTTCTTCTGGTCCCAGGCATCTTAGTCACAGACAGTCGAATGATCTCTTATATAGAGTATAACTGACTAAGGCAAAGGACATAGCTCGTTTCATGAGCTGATGTCGAGACGACGCATTTTCGGGCGTTCGTCGAGATTTGAAGTAGTCTATGAAGACTTCTCTCCAATCCTTGACCTTTTCTTCGTCCTCTATTTGAAGGGCTATTTGTTTGGTCGTTTCTTTTCCTTCGGATGGCTCTATTAGGTCTTCCGAAGATATCTCTGTTAGCGTGAGGATCCTACGATTTTGCACGATGATCTTTACGTCATCGAGGTCTTCGTCAGCTAATTCCTTAGCCAGTTTGGCCAACGCATCCTCCTTACTGTTTTCAGCACGCGGTATGCTCTCCAGGATGTAGGAGGGGATTTGCGTCAGTAGTTGCTGCACTCTTTCACTGTATTTTATCAGCTCTGGCTTGCATGTCTGATAGTCGCCATTTACTCGGCCAACGATCAGCTGGGAGTCTCCATAAATGAGGAGGACTTTAATTCCCACGTCGACAGCGATCTCGAGACCTGCTATCAAAGCTTCATATTCAGCTTCGTTATTAGTCTTCAGCTTTGTTAAGGAGTGGGAATAACGTAATATCCCTTCTTGTGGAGTCACGAAGACAAGGCCCACCCCGGCTTTGATTATGGGGGTGTTTTGCTTTCGCCTCTTCATGGAAGATGCTCCATCGAAGTAGAGTTCCCATCGGGAATCATCTTCTTCTTTTTCTCCTCCGATTGTGTTCATTCGGCTAGAAAGTCGGTGATGGCCTGGCCTTTCATTGCTTTGAGAGGTCGATACTCTATCGAGAACCCCATCAGGAGGAGGGCCCATTTGGCAAGCCTTCCTGTTAATATGGCCCTTGACATCAGATATTTGAGAGGATCCACCTTTGATATGAGATGGACCTCATGTGCCAAGGCGTAATGTCTGAGCTACCTTTAAATGAGGATTGGTGCTAGGCAATGCTTTTCGTTGGGAGAGTAGTTGTGTAACACCCCACGCCCCAGTACAGATGGTATTGTCTGCTTTGGCCGCAACCATACAGTTTTGCCCTTTAGAGCGAACCGGACCCGACCAGGGGCCACTTCCCAGGAGGTCACACATCCCAAGACTTCCCTAACCCGAGCACACTTAACTGCGGAGTTCTCAAGTTCCTGTAGTGCCGATTCACATAAAAGGCGCCTCTGTAATTGAGAGTGGTATCATTATCTTTATAATGCAGTTCGGTTCTCTTTCGGAATGTGTTTCGAAAATTTCCCATTTTTCTATAGTGGGTCCCACAGACTCTAGAGATGGCCCCCACGGATTCAAGAGGTGGCCCCACCCCCTTGGTATGATAATTGGCGTGGCACTTTGTTCTGTGTGGCACTTAGCTCTGTGAACAAGAACTGGGTCCCGACATTCTCCCCACCTTTAAACAAGGGTTTGTCCTCTCCCCACCTTTAAACAATGGTTCTTCCTCGAACCACAGACCTACTATTGAGGGACCTGCATGGGCCACCATAAATGTTACGCCCCACGCCCCAATACAGATGGTATTGTCCGCTCTGGCCGAAACTGTACGGTTTTGCCCTTTAGAGCGAACCGGACCCGACCAAGGGCCACTTCCCAGGAGGTCACCCATCCCAAGACTTCCCTGACCCGAGCACACTTAACTACGGAGTTCTCAAGCTCCTGTAGTGCCGATTCACTAAAAAGGCGTCTCTGTAATTGAGGGTGATATCATTATATTTATAATGCAGTTCGGTCCTCTTTCGGAATGTGTTCCGAAAATTCCCCATTGTTCTACAGTGGGTCCCACGGACTCTAGAGGTGGCCCCACGGATTCAAGAGGTGTCCCCCGCCCCCTTGGTATGACAATTGGCATGGCACTTTATTCTGTGTGGCAATTTGCTCCGTGAACAAGAACCGGGTCCCGACAAGTTGTTTTCTGCCCCCCGGAGAACCCGACTCAAATAGTATAAAGCTCTCTCCTTTCCCTGATCATTCTCTTATGCCCATAGTGCGCCTAGAGAACTCCCAAGGGCCGTTGTATATAGGATAAGGGGTTTTCCCTTAACCGGAGTGGTCAATACCGGTAGATTTTGCAGGTATTGCTTGATTTCGTCCAATGCATTTTGGCACTTTTGATCTCAGACGAACGGGGTCCTTTTCTTCATCAGATGACTGTAGGGACGGCATTTTTCGGAGAGGTTGGCTATGAACCGCCGGATATATGCGAGCTTTCCTTGAAGGGATCGCAACTATTTGAGGGTCCTTGGCGTGGGCATTTCCGTAATTGCCTTGATCTTTAAGGGATCGATTTCGATACCTCGGTGCCATATGATGAATCCTAGGAATTTGTCTGAGGAGACTCCAAACGCGCATTTCAGAGGATTCATCTTCAGATTATACTTCCGGAGACGTTGGAACACTACGTCTAGATGTTCCCAATATTCCTCGTAGGACTTGCTTTTCAGCACCAGGTCGTCGATGTAGCATTCGACAATCTCATGGATGAGGTCATCGAAGATCTTCGTCATAACCATCTGGTAGGTAGCGCCAGCGTTCTTTAAACCGAAAGGCATCACCTCGTAACAAAATATGCCCAGCGGAGTCCAGAAAGCGGTATGTTTTTGGTCTTCAGGATGCATTTTTATTTGGTTGTATCCTGAAGATCCATCCATGAAGGAGAAGACCTCATGGGTAGACGTGTTATCGATCATCATCTCGGTAACATGTACTGGGAAGTCATCCTTCGGGAAAGCTTTGTTGAGGTCCTGAAAGTCCACACAGATGCGCACCGTCCTATTTTTCTTCATCATAAGAACGATGTTAGCGATCCAGTCGGGATATTGAACTTCTTGGATGAAGCCGGAGTCGATTAGTTTCTTGAACTCAGCATTTATACTCATTTCAAGTTCGAGCCGCATTCTTCTTGGTGCCTGTTTGACTGGCTTTATGTCCGGCGATATGGCTAGTTCATGTACTACAACCTTTGGATCTAGACCCGGCATTTCGGAATAGTTCCATGCGAAGCAGTTTTTATAATGCATGAGCACATCTTTTAACGTGGCTACCTGTTTTTTAGATAGCAGTTCACTGACGAACATTGGCCTCGGATCGTTTTCCGTCCCTAAGTCAATTTTCCTTAGGTTGTCCGTCGTAGTGTATATCCCGTCTTCCAGCTCTTTTGGTGCTGGTGGAAACTCTAAGATCATCCCGTCCTTGTCTTCATTTGCGAAGCACCTAAAGAGGTCATCCATAGTCTCGTGCCCTCCCTTCTTTAAGAGTGTTGCCACATGGCAGGTATGGGTTTGCTTCCATTCTTGACGTTGAGCTGGTCCTGTCATCACGGTATATGTCCTCTTTGGCTCATGCTTTTGCGGCGGGGTTAGCTTCTAGCTGTCGGACAAAGCGAACCTGCCTTGTTGATACTGGTTTTCGACCCAATCTTTGAAGGTGAAGCAGTCTTCAAGGGGATGACTTATTGCTCGGTGATAGGAACAATAATTCGGATAATAGAACTTGTTTATTTGTTCGGGGTGTCGAGACTCCGGAAGCGTCATCATTTGATCTTCATGACAAGGTTGAATACTTTCATTGTCTTGTCTTGAGGGAAAGAGTATTCCCGGCCCATCTTCCTCATAAAGGATGGGTTCCAGCTGTCTTTTCCTCGATTGTACGGCTTCTTGGATCCGTTTTACTATTTTTAAGCGTTGTTTGCTTTCTTCGCCCTTTTTTGCCTCTATTTTGGGATTTTCCTTCGAGGAGAGAACGCACAGCTGGCTGAGGATGAAGGGCATTTTAGTCTTCTTTCTCCACAGACTGTTGGTTGAGGCGTTGAGTCCTGGCCTTTTCATAAATAACAATTTCGCGACTGCGGTTATCCCGAATCCTTTGACATGCTTCTTTTATTAGCTTGTCAACTTGTTCTTCGAACGATGGACTTAACGTTCTTAGAGCGGGATCTAGTTCTGTTTCAACGTCACAACTATTTGGAAAAGCGTTCTCTTCTTCACCAGAACTGTTTATGACGCGGCAGCTGTAGAATCGTTCCCGTTTCTTAGACCAAATGTATCCGAGCCCGGTTGTTTCCATCTTCCCGTTGGGCATCTTTCGCTGTGTCCCAGGGATATCCCAAATCTTTTTGTAGAATTGGGCTTGCCGAGCAGTTTGTTCGAGGGGTACACCTTGGCATCTTAACAGCCTTTTTAATCTCTCCGCATAGTATCTTGGGAGACGGATTGGTTGAAGCCTGTCAAGTGCAAAATCGGCACCGCGCCAGACTTCTTTCTCTACTCTGGTCTCCATAGATTGGTAGAAGAGGATCGCCTTTTCGCCTCTTCGCCTGGGAGGCATATAGAAAGTCTGTAGTTCTTGTATGCTGTATGTATCGAGCGCATCAAGTTCCTTGTAATGCTGAGGCGGAACCATTGTGATTTGAAGGCTCTGATCTGCTTCATCGAGGGTTTGCACTAACAAGCGGATGGAGAACACTGCGTTGGCCTCGTCCTCAGAGTCGCTGCCAAAGACTAGAATAGGGGTCGATGGTTCGGGCCGGTTGTTTTCTTTCTGTGGTTGCCCCGAGTAGACTATTTCTTCATCTTCCTCGGAATCTCTCCCAAAGATTAGGATAGTGGCGACAGACTTCTGTTTTTCTTCCGGCTTATGACATCTTTCCTTGTCTTTGAAGTCTAGTAGGAAGTACTTTGCTTCTTCATATTTCCGAACTTCATTTACGGAGAACGGATTCAGCTCCCCTGTGACGGTGCATTCCAAACCAACCTTGAAATATTTCATATACTGATGTTGTGTAGAAAGGATGACGTTGTACTCATGCAGCCAGGGTCTGCCGAGCAAAGCGTTATAATAAGTCTTGCCGTCAATGACGTGAAATTTAATGTCAGTGACGAGCAACCCGAAGTGTAACGTCAGAATTACGGACCCAAGCCTCCATGACGACTATGAGTCGAACCCGGAGATGGTAATTTTTTCCCGATCCAAGTGCTGAACGTTCATGTAAATCTCCTTCAGCACTTTCACGTTGAGAAGGTTGATGTAGGATCCGTTGTCCATAAGGATTTTCCCTATCTTGATGTCGTGGCAGTACCAGGTGACGTATAATGGGCGGTTATGCTCGTACATACCAAAGAGGAGGTCTTCATCACTGAATGTAATGTCAGCTGTGTGAACCTCCGCCAGCTCATCCTCCGTCTTCTCTTCTGTGAGAAAATCTTGGAACATATCGGGCTCTTGTAATGCCTTGATCAGAGACTCTTGTGATTCTTTGGACAAGAGGAGAGCATCCAATATGCTCAGTTGTGAGGGTATTTTTCTCAAATGTGCCAGGACGTTTAGTCCACCTTATTTTTCTTAGGCGGGTCCCTCACTGTGAGCTCTTTGACAACTCCCTCATCAAGGGTGATTTCCTCAGGAATTTTTTCCTTCTCTTTGTCTTTTTTGCTCGAACCCTTATTTGTAGGTCCGAGATTCTTTTCAGGCAGCGTGTGGCTACACAGCTGAATGTTCTCACAGTTCTTCTCTCCCTCTTCTTTTTCGGAGGTGGAGTCCTTGAAGAGAGAGCTGAGGCTCATTTCATCCTTAGAATCGCTCCCGAAAGTAAGAACTTGGGGTTTTTTCCCTTTCCGGACTGGTATCAACCATATGACAGTTGCCAGTCGTTTTTTCACGAGTACTTGTCGCACCTTTTTGCTGTCGATGAGCTTCGCGCTTCATCCTCTTGAAGTGTTTTTGATGGGCAACGTATCCTTGCCGCCACTTCTTGAAAGTACTGCATTCCTCGGTAGGGTGGGTAACCCTCCGATGATATAGGCAGTAGTTTGGATATGAATCCTCTCCATCGAGATGTATGACCCCCGGAGTATTTCCTATCAGAGGTGGCAGCTTCATTCCCATTAACAAGGTTTTGGCGAACCGCTTCTCTGCCTTGATCCTGCTCTTATTTGTGGCAGGGGTGCTTCGGTTTGGTTGGAGTACTTTATGACTCATCCTCGCCATAGCTTCTTCATCCTGACGCTGATACTTAGCCTTTTCGTATATAGTTGTTTCGCGTTCTCGGCCAGCTTTGCTTTTTCGAAAGGCTTTGTTTAACAGCTTATCGATCGGGTCTTCCGGCAGTTCCGGCGATTTTAGCGTCGATCCTGCCCCCAGTTCCCCTGCGCTATTTTCTGACATTGAGCGAGCTTCTTCGCCATTTAACGACGAATGGGAGACCATGTGGTAACTTGATATATAGTCCTCTTTTTCTTCTGATGAGTCATTTTCCTCATCGTTGTCACTGTCTTTGTTCTCATGAATATGCTTAAGGAACTCTTCGAGGGTGACCAGTGCCCACGCCTTCTGGTTGTACTCCTCCAATGTGTCGATGTACTTTTGAAGTTTTGTGCGCTTGTCTTCATACTCGGCAGGCTGCACGGGCTTCTTGGTCTTCTTCTTTTTCTTTGAAGTCTATGAAGGCTTGTCTTGGGGATTTTTCCCTGTGTCAACAACTTTCAGTACGAGACACAGTTTTAGCATCCCTTCGATCATTTCGGGTTCAAGTGGGATTTTCCACCTGACTGCTGGACATGCCTGTAGATCCTTCAGCATTCTTTTGGTCTTTGCTGAAAGAACGACTTCCTATGGAGTTTCTTCCACGAGCAAGCATGACGCCCTCGGTGCATCCACCTTTTTGGGAGTGTGCTTTTGTGGCGGTTCATCCTCCAGTTCTTAGATAGCGCGAACTTTCCCTGTTGATACTGGTTCTCGACCCAGTTCTTGAAGATATAGCAATCCTCAATTGGGTGGCACACCATTCTGTGATAGGAGCAATAGTTGGGGTTGTTGACGTCGCCGGGTTACGGTGGATGTCTTGGGTCTGGAAATGCGATGAGTTTGTTATGCATTGCCAACTCAAATAGTCTCTTCTTCTTATCGTGGGAAAACGAGTAAGCGCATCATAGCCTTTCTTCTATGGATAGGCATGGACGTGCATTATTTTGGCGAGCCGCCGGTTTTGGGTTGCTCGGTTGTTATTGAGTGTTGGCGAAGAAGGCCGCTTTCCCTTTACCCGTGGCCCATCTGGTCCATTTGGGCCAGTTTATCAATCAGAGCCTGGAACATTGTGGGCTTGAAGAACGTCATGAACTGGGATACGGTCGTTTGAGGATCGAGGGTCCTAATGAACAAGCCTACTGCAGGAGATTCTTCGATACGTTGTTCACACTTAAACCATAGGTTCCACCACCGGATCGCATATTGGACCCAAGTTTCTCCCGGCTTTACCCTGGCATTGATTAATGTCGTGATCGAGATGCGCTCGCTTGCGCTGGCGAACCAATGTGTGAACATCATCTCTATCTTTGTGAATGTCTTTACGGAGTCATTTGGGAGCTCCGAGTACCATTCAAAGGCTGTCTCCGACAGGCTACCAACGAACTAGCGAAGCGGTAGTTTGTCGTCGCCTCCAGTGTTGCCGCACAGAGCTCTGAACTACGCGACGTGCTGATAGAGGTTGCATATCCCCTTGTATACATGGAACTTAGGGATCTTATATCTTGGCGGGTACTTAACTTGGTCATACCAGCCTGGATACGGTCGCCCAGTTCTGACGATTTGGCTAGCCGCTTCACTAGCTTGATGAGCTCGTATTTGTTGAGCTACAAAATCATCAAGAGCAGCCTTGGAGATCGTTTCCTCCTTGGCTACTGATAGAGCCGGAAGAGGGTTTGATGTTTCCCCTCTGTCATCCTCGATGATTATTGGTGGATCTTCGGCTGGAGATTCTGGCTGGATCATCATTCCAACTATATCCTAGAATAAGAGCACCATCTGATTTATATTGGCGGCTTGCTCAGCGGCCTCCTTGTCCTTTCTTTCAAGCACCCTTCGTAGGAACTCTGTATCGGTCTTCTGCTCCTGGCGCTGTTCACATGCTGGTTTCGGACTTTCTTTCTGTCTGGTGAGTGTTGTTATTTTCGTCAGCATCTCTTGGAGCTTTTGTTGTTGCTCCTGAGCTTTTGTTAACGACCGAGTTTGCGGTCGATGAGCCACGGAAGCACGGCTTTCCTCTTTTCTGGAATCCATGTAAACCGTGTGTACGATCATACCCCTAGACTTGAGGCGTTTGGGTCCGTCGCCTTTGGAATTTGCTACCGGCGGTGGAATTTTCTCCGGCCTCGTCCTTTTGTGGGAAGTCGAAGTTGAAGGAGACATTATGACATGCACCTTTGTAGAAGAAGTCCCTCACTGTATGACGGAGGGATGATCTTTCTTTTGCCGAGCCTTCGATTTCTTCGGTCGGCGGGAGTAGTTTTCGTCGATCACAGAGTCCTGGACTTTTTGTCAGACTCTGTGAATTTGGGAGAAGAGCCGCTGATGGAACCGCTCATGCTTTTCTTATACAGAGACCTCAATAAAAAGAGGTAATTTCTTCAGTACCACTGCGGGGGAGTTTTTGCGCACCCTCTTCAGCGGTTCAAAGTTGTTCCCGGTTGGAATAGCAGCATCAACTTCCACTATTGGAGCTAGTGGGATAAGTCCAGAGGGAGAGTTGCCCCCAACTTTCCTCACCCGGTTCCAGTGACGACGTCGAGCCTGCCTTGCTGAAGGGACCGCCTAAGTTTTGGAAGCAGTTGCAGCTTGCTCTTGGTTTTGTTGAGGAGATCCAGCAGTTGCCGGTCTGTTAAAGACCAACATCCTTAGAAAGATTTGATTGGAGACGGTCAGCCTCTCGAAGACCGATCGCCTGACTGGTGAAGCACTTTTGACGGCTTCATTTGCAGCAGGAATTGGGAGGGCTATCCTTTTTGGGGTAGCCCCTTTTGGAATCACAGGCTTCTTTGCAAGCCTGCTTGAGCTTTGGCTCAGCCTATTAAAGACTGAGACCCCCTTTTTGGCCGGCTTGTTGAGAGGAGCCGTTGCGGTCTTCAGTCGGTGGAAGAACGACTTCTTGGGAACATCGGGTTGCAGCATTGAGGCACCGACGCTCATTGGTGGGAGCATGGTCCCGAAGAACAATCCAGTAGTGGCTTCTGTTACTTGCCCCACCGGCATTGAAACAATGGAGGCCGCGTTGGGCCTATAAGTCACTCCTCCAGTTGGGGCGGAGCGGGAGTTGCTGTTGTAAGTTGTGCAGCTGGAAGCCATTGATTTTTCTTCTTCTTCTAGCATAGGAGCAAGACACCAAATCTTAGTACCTCGAATCCAAAGGAAACCATAGCAAACCGCGATTTTGTTCACGAACACGACACACGAAGTGTGGAGTGGAAAGAGGAAAAGGTTCCACCGGGCATGCCAGAATTTGTTCACCGCCGGAAGACGGACCGGGGCGTTGGGACATCTGGCCTGAATTCTGGAGGCAGATGCTATTTGGATTTATCCGTCCACCTTCCGAAAATGCCAAGTTGATTTATGGCACCGTACATCGGAGGTTTGGACAGATGTGGCCGTTGTAGCGTGACTTTACAGATTCCCCCTCATTTGCGAGAGGATTTTGATTGTGGGGACGCTCTTCCCTACAGACGCAAGCCCCTGTAGTTAATTATGTTACCGCATCGCGATAACCACTTTCTCCTACGCCGGAGGTTCACTTCGTGTCGTGTGTGTTTTTGTTTGTTTTGGTTGCCCGTGGATTGTATACGGAGACTAGTTTATGTCGTCGTCCGTAAAGCGTGGATTAGTCCAAATCCGTATATTTTTATATTTGTGTTTGGGTTGGTTTAAGGTTCGTTAATCTGGTTTGAGATTAAGATTGACTCAAAACGTATAAGCGTTTGGGCTCGATTATTTTAGTTTAAGGACATCGCGGTCCATTATCGCCATGTTTGAGGTGAAATATTAGTTTAAGGATACTTCGGTCCTTTGTCGCCGTATTTGGGGGCGAGTATTAGTTTAGGGACATTTAGATCCATCATTCACTCTGTGCACATGTGTATTTGTTACGTGACAGAGTGAACAATGGAGATATAGAATGTGCCCAATTTGGGGCACGATCCGATTTGAGGCGTGCACGTCAGTTTGGAAGTGCATCAACGAAAGAAGTTGTTGGTCTTCGGGACCCGCTACCTCTCTGAAGACGTTAAGGAATTAAAACGACATATATCAGAGATGTGAAGAGATGTACCCTCGAACCAAATCCCGTATTTGAGGGAAAAGGGTTGTTGTGGACTCAAGAATTTTTGGTCATATTTGAGACCTTGGAAATCAAGAGCATATGGGCTCGATTGATTTCTTTGTTAAGGATACGTTAGTCCAATTTGAGACTAAGATCAACTTCGATATTTTAGGATCTTCTTTATTTAAGACCCAGCAACAGAGTATTTGGAATCAGTTGCAAGACTTTAGCAACTTAGCCAATTTGGGCTTTAGTCTGCTTAGTCTCCCCTTTTTTTTTGAAAAAGTGATAGGCACTAGCTTGGGCTCTGTTTATTCAGTCTCTCTTTTTTTATGCGAAAAGCATTAAGCACTTATGTGAGTTCTGACGCCCACATATAAACTTGTGGAGCTTTCAGTCATAGGCATTGCCCAATATGTGTTGAGCACTTTACTCATTTTGTCTTTATATGGAGTGCTATGCGCTCTTTATGGCGTCCACATGGGGAACACGTGAGGCGCTGGGCGCTGCCCAATGAGTGTTGAACACTCAGCCGTTTGGCTCTCTGTTTTTTTATAGAGTGCTGAGCACTTTATTGCGCCTTCATGATTTTCACGTACGGCGCTAGGAACCGAGTGCTGCCCAATGTGTGCTAAGCACTCTTCTTTTTTGGGGCGCCCACGTGAGGAGAACATGAGGCGCTAGACGCTTTTAGAGGCGTCCATGTGGGAATCCCGTAGGGCGCTTAATTCCTTTCTCCCGTTGATGGCATTTTTGCAGGGTTATCTAGCACGGCAGCAAGGTTTCGGGAGTCATCTCTCATGCCATATTCAAAAATTTGCCGTTCTAGCTAACCCTAACCTTAGAATCGTCTATTAGAAATCGACGGAATAGAAATGCAAACACTTTGCAACCAAAAGAAAGAAAGGAATACAACCTTTGTAGACCGGTCCTTCACTTCATTAGCTCCGTGTAGTAGTCCCTTCGCTGCGATCGTGAACTCTGGACTCTTGAGAGGCTCACATGAAGAAACGAACATGGTTGCTTCGATGTCCTCGAGGCCGAAGATGATCTACGTCGTGGAGACACTAACCCAAGCTATCTCTTCACTAATTACGGAATTAGTGAAGCAAACACCCTATACTAAATGGCAAGTAGTAGAGGATGATGAAGTAGGAAGTGGGCTCACTTTAGATTTGATTTTCTCACATTTTTTTCATACCTCCATTGAAGCTAGAAAACTTTGAGGAAGAAGAAGAAGAAGAATGAACTCATCATATGAATTAATCCTAATGAATTATTGCAACCATGAGTGAGTTAAGACCTCATGCCTAACTCATGTAGAGAATTAACCAAGGGCTAAGGTTAAGGGTTGGATTAACAAATATCTTAAGCAATGAAAAAAGAGTTGAAAAAGTCAGTGAGTCCATAAGCTTCTACAAGCTTATCCATGACTAATTCAAATGTTTTGTGAATTACTTAATGATAAATAAAACCCAAACACAAACCCTAGTATGGTATAAGTCTCATACAACCATCTTGCATGTATCATCAAGCATGACACAATTGATGTACACAAATACATATCACATATAGACAATGTGCACATCAAGTAAGAAAAGAAATCTTAAGTGAGACTAATATTAGTTAATGTAATGTAATATATCAAATATATAATTATACATTAAATTATCAAATCAACTCTTGATTTAATAATCCGTCTATATTACATATAACCGACTAATATCATATGTAACAACTTATCGAATCAACACTTGATCCGATAACCTGGCTATATCGCATATAACCGACCAATGTCATAAATCGCGAGAATGGAATACGGTATCTCATATCGTATTAATCTCGGTCCCGCACATATCACATATGTGCTCCTACTCCGTTTCGCTTGAGCCAGGAAACCCCTGTGTAGGACTCTAAAGACTCGTCAATACGCCGGTAGTAGGTGATGATCATATCAAACACCCATAAGCCGCAAGCGGTCTGCTAAACGTAACGGCCACCCGGGTATTGGGCGATCAAAAGATCAACAAGCAAGCCTGCTCGTACTCCTGCAAATCAAATCAGTAACACTACCGTACAGTCCGGTCTCTTCGTCTGATATGTCGTATATCTCTTCTAGGGGTGGTAAACGTCAGACTCCAGTAATTCGATAAGTCGTGTCGGTGTGAGGCTCATAACGGGTCAAGAAACTACCGATAACTCTTACCAGTATATCTCTGAAGTAGCCCTGGCCAGGGACTTCCTGTTATAGCCAATCGAGCACAGCGCAACATCAACTCCAAATATCGGGAGAGACGAAACCCCTCCTATCGCTCAATGCCTCAATGTGATTCGGGACTATACCCAAAAGCCACCGTTTTGCATGTTCTCTTGAACGTGGTAAGGTGGAAATCAAAGCACGGTGGGAATCACACAAGACTCTATGACGATCTCGGGTCTACAGACTAACCTGTACCAGTGTCACCAGAGAACTGCCATCTGACGTTAGGTATAATACCATCTAGGAGTTCTCGGCGAGTCCGTCCAGTGTACCCAGTCTCTACTGAGCACCCGTATACTATCTCCGATGTCAAACACCAATGGATATAGGATCATCTATCGCCCATCTACATTGGTCGAGAAGCTATACGCTAGTCTACTCTGGTATATCGATGCCCTGTCTCGATACACTCTCGACTAGGAACATTTGAAGGATGTACTTAACGACTACTCTGTCCGCACTAGTATGATCTGCATCATAGTCCTGGTAGTCAAGTACTCATCCTTAGGGCTTTATCAACATGTAACATAGAGACAATCATAGTACATGTTAAGATAAAAAGCAACCAGATAGCATACTATCATGTCGAGCAAGAAAGTCCTCCATATATATGTCCAAGCATCCACTACAATATACATCGTATGTACAGTAATGGCCTATAGGGCATACATATAACTAACAATCTCCCACTTGCACTAGGGCCATCTGTTGTAGTATCTCATACCCAACAATCAGCAGTGGTTGAAGTATCTCATACTCAACCATCCCATAAAAGTCTCTCCTGAGAATAGGCCTTTGTAAGTGGATCCGCGCTGTTGTCCTCTGTGTCTACTCTCCTTTCCCCGATCTCCCTGGCGAACAACCATCTCCATGATCAGGTGATACTGCCTAAGAATATGTCTGGATCACTGATGGGACGGGGGTTCCTAAGCCTTAAGCCACAACACCATTGTCACACAATGGTAGGAACGAAGTTCATCTCATGAACTTATACACCCAGACTGCCTCTTTGGTAGCATCATTGGTAGCAATGTATTCTGCCTTTATCGTCTAGTTTGCCACAGTATTTTCCTTGGAACTCTTCTAACATACCGTCCCTCCACTTAGGGTAAAGACAATGCATGTGACTAACATTTAGTCGACCTTATCACCCTGGAAGCAATCCAGTGATTCTCCCCAGGATCGATTGATACCAACTCACTACACCTAGTGAGAATCCTAACATCCACTTAGATCTATCTCATAGATCCAAAACCCTGGATTTAGGAGGTATCACCTTGATCCTATATGGAGAATCCTTGTGATAAAAGGAGATTGACCGAGCGTAGCATAGGAAACTTCTTTCCTATCAAGAGTATGTCATCCACGTACAATAAGATGATCACCACCATACTCCCTACTAACTTTTTGTATATGCAAGGTTCATCTACTATTTTGATGAAGTCAAACACTTTGACTACCACATCAAAACAGATGTTCAAACTCCGCGATGCCTGCTTTAACTCATAAAGAAACTTGCACACGTTTCCGCTGCTCCCACTGTCTACGAAGCCCTCTGGCTGTGTACTTATAGACGCTCTCTTCTAAATCATCATTTAGAAAATCAGTCATGACACCCAACCGCCAGATATCGTAGTCATGGTATGTAGTAATGTCAAGTAGGATCCGGATGGACTTAAGCATAGCCACTGGAGAAAAGACTTCATCATTATCCACACCTGGTCGATAACGAGAACCTTTTGCAACAAGTCTTAGTTTTGAAAGTCTCAACCTTTTCATGTACACCAGGTAATCTTCTCAAGATATACTTGCTTCTGATGGGAACTTAACCCTTCAGATATAGCAATCAAAGTCTATACTTTGTTGGTGAATATGGATTCCATCTCAGATCGCTTAGCATCCAGCCATTCTCACAGAGTCCCCACTCCTGATGGCCTGTTGGGTCATCATCTCATGATGCAATCCTTGCTACCACTGCCATAGAGAAAACCGAAGTATCTCTCAGGTTGGTGAGGAACCCTACCAGATCGGCAGAGAGGCTGAGCTTCGTTGGGAGCTATTGAATCCTCCGGTTCTACCAAATCATCAGCTGTAGTTTGTATAGTTGGAATTCCTTCCAGTTCTACCTCATGACCACTAATTTCTTCACAAGAAATTCCCTTTCCAAAAGGTGGCATACTGAGAAACAAAACACCTTTTGTTTCGCGGTGTGGTAGAAGATATTCCCTTGCGAACGCTTGGGATATCCAACAAACTTCCATAGAACTGACCTTGCCTCGAGCTTGTCCGGATTTTTCTTTTAGACATAGGCCGGACAACCCAAATCTTAACTTCCTTAAGAGATGGGATCTTCCCATTATATCACATATGGAGTGGTAGGCACCTGATTTGATTGGAACCCTATTTAATAGGTATGCAGCTTCACAAGTGCATAACCACCAAAAATAAAATAGGCAACTTAGTAGTACTCATCATAGAGCACACCATATCACATAGGGTGTGATTGCTCTGCCCTGATATACCAACGTGCTGTGGTGTATACGGAGGAGTAATGCTGAGAGAGAATCTCATTCTCCTTTAGAATAGTTCAGGAATTCCGTGCTCAAGTATTCTCCTCCCTGATCATATTAAAGGACATAATACTTATACCCGTTTTGGTTCTCTACTTCTGACTTATATTCTTTGAATTTCTTAAAAGCTTCAGATTTGTGTTTCAACAGGAACATATGTCCGAATCTTGAGAGATCATCAGTGAATGTAATGAAGTACAAAGAACCGGTCCTTGCATGTGTAGACAGGAGACCTTCATACATCAGCATGTATCAATCCCAAGAGTTCACTAACACTTTCTCGGTTTCCAATAAACGGAGCTATGGTCATCTTATCTTTGTGACATGACTGGTAAGTTTCACAAGATGTAAATTCAAACTGATTTAAATATCCATCTTTATGTAACATCAGCTAGTCGGGTTGCATTGATATGACCTAGTCTACAATGCTTCAAGAAGGATTCGTTCATTTCTGAACTCTTCCTCTTGTGTGTGTTCTGTACGTTAAAGAATTGTGGTTTGATTTAGAACGTATATGCTTTTAGATAACGTGCCTGAACCGATCAACTCTTGATATAGGAAATGTTCAAAACATTATCCAACAATACAAAATTATATCCTTCTTTACTTAATAAAGAGACTGATATGATGTTGTATATCAGGTTCGGTATCTAATAACATTCGTTCCGAATCAACGTATTTCGTAATACAGGGTGATAACTGCCAACAGATTTGGCTGCAATACTTGCACCGTTTCCAACTCTTAAAACTTATCACCCATTCTCTGTTTTCTACCTTTCTGTAGCCTATGTAACTGATTACATATTCGGGATCCTGATCCGGTATCACATACCCAGGACGTAAAGGATACTGAGAAACAGTTATCTCTAATGAACACACCCGAAGACGATGCATCAGCATGCACTTTCTTCGTTTGGGCGGCACGGGAATCCTGGTAATCCTCTGTTTCCTGCCCGGTCTTATAACAATTATAAGTTGGAGCGGGACCAACGTTCCTTAGCTGAGTATAACAAGCGGGTTCGGTCAATACATCCGTATTATTATCTTGATTAAGGCGTGACATGGTCGCTACCTGGAGAGAGAAAAAAGAAAACACTCAGCGTATGCTCTTGCAAGATTAGATTGGTTATTATTTTATCTAATCAGGATGGCTCCCACTGTTTTAGTCAAATCTTCCTTCAAACCATAAAAGGAAAGACTAGCCGGGATTAATTACACCCTACAAGTTCGCCAATCTATCGGCCAGGCCAGTGTCGGTACTTTGAGGGAGGTTCTCCGTGCTTTCGCACGGACCTAAATAAAATAAACCTCGTTTTCCCAGGGGCGTAACCTCGTTAACACCTTTTTAGACACCTACTTGATCGGCTAATTGTAATGTGTAAAACTCTCCCAATGGTAACTCTTACTCGCAGTGGGTATCGGGATCCAACCATCTCATAGAAGGTATGCAATCTCATTGCAAATTTCAACACTTGAAATTCCCGATAATTTTTCCCCTGGCGTCCTATGACCTTGACGGAGGCCAAACTACCCATAGTCGCTGGTCAAGTTCAACCCGTCATTTCCTGATTGAATTAGACCCACCCGCACGACCCTCGACGGAGGCCAAACTACGCCGTACGAATACCTTAATCCAATCGCATCGTATGCTATAGATAAGCACTAATTTAGCTACCGTACACTACATCTTGACGGGGGCCAAACTACTGTAGCACGAATACTAAAATAACACTTATCTGAAATGACGGAGGGCTGCGACAGGTTTTTAAGAAAACCCTTTGCGTAATGAACTTGATATCGTCGTAGAATCGAGTGATTTTGAAAAGGAGTGTTTTTTAGGCTTTTACTAGTTTTGCTAAAGAGGTCACTCCCGGTGAAGGGATCTCGGCTCTTTCCTTATCGAATAAGATGCAGGATATTTCACAAATACCACTATGCAAAGCAAAAACTATAAAAGCAATCAAAAAACAAACCGAGTTTGTAGCATCTGCTAGTTTCGCTAAAGAGGTCACTCCCGGTGAAGGGATCTCGGCTCTTTCCTTATCGAATAAGGTGCAGGATATTTCACAAAGGAATACCGCTATCCAAAGCAAGAACTAGAGCTACCAGTTTTTAAAACAAGTTTCTACAACATCTTTAGGTTTCTTTTATTTCATTAATATCATTAATGAAGTCCTATTATAATATGCTTCCCAAGCATCACATATGAAACGAAAGCAACAATATATAATATATATCATATATATATATATATAATATAAGCATTCGTCTCAGAATATAATCAATGATCACATCACAGAATATCGTAGCAGAATAAAATATATGAAATATTGGATATACTAGGATTTCCGTGTTTTAGATTAAGCCTGTATAAAACACGGATTCCACGGTCGTGATGCATAGCCAATCCCACACCCCTAGACCCCTATGAGAGCGGCAAGTAACCCTACTAATTCTAGAGTTAGGAGACTCGGTCTCGACTCCTCGAGATGGTCTCCCATTGGACCCTAGAACCCGGTTACTTGTGCTCCCCGCCTTGGGTCTATCCTAATGCGGAAAAGTAAATAATATTACAATGGTGACATCATCCTCAATCCGGAAGTGCCCCAATAAAAGAATATTATATACAATGAATTTTACATGAATGAAAATGAAGAACTCTTATCTCACATAAAACCCCCGGCTATTCAATCACGACGATCCAATATAACATATCCCAGCAACACATAACATCACACGTCATCAACGTAAGTAAATATGCGTATTCCAATTGTGGTTGACATATAGCACCGAAACCGACGATACACCACATATTACACTTACGGTCGCAGAAAAGAAAGTGAAAAACTACAACAGTTGGAATCCGCAACCTCTTTAGACATCATAAGCCCAATATATCACATATATTGGATTTCATGCCTAACAAAATGAATTCCTTAGACATCGCATGCCTAACAATTATAAACCCCGCATTTTAGTCTCGATCTCGAAAACACTTTTCAATATCTAGTCGGGAAATTCAACAAGATTCTCGACGTCCTGATCGAATGCTCGTCGGAAACTTTAGTAGACGGCCGCACCCCCGATGCCGTCGACGAAGTGCACGAAGGCGGAACACCGCTGCCGCGAGCACTCGAACGGATGCTTTTGGCGATGGGGTTCTCCTACAGTCACTTGATCGGGGCTATGGGGCATGGCTATCTATTAAGTTTACCTGGCGAGTATCCGCGTACGCTACGTGATTGCGACGGACTTTTGATCACATCAAAATCCCATGGCAACCGATCAAATGAGACTAAATTGCTAGATTTATAACATTCAAACTAGTTATCTCATAACTATATTTGTAGATTTCAAATATTGAATCCCATCACATAATATCCAGACGACGTTAAACTTTTTGATCAAATCATCAAAGTCCCACGATTTCCCGATAGCTCAACACTTGAGCACAGTTCAATAATACCCAGAAGATGCCACAGTACCTATGAACCAGCCGTAGAAGGGTCAAACCAACGCCTCACATGTGACAACGTTGAACTATCTCAAACCCTAGGGTTTAGTGGCGGTTCTTACGGCCACATAATCGAGTTAAGGTTTCGTTTTTCTCAGGGTCCACAGAATCACTTGCATATTTTTCCGAATACGTTAAACTTGAAAAAATGGGTTTTTGACATTCGATCGAAATTTTTTACTTCGCCTAGACAATATATGAATAACCTGAAACATTGTTAAAACTGCGAATACAAAACACTCTGAATTGTTTATAGTGTAAGATTACATCACATGAAAAATTAGCAAAAACAAACAACACCTGAAACATCAAAACCAAGTCACTGGAACACAGAAAAATTTTCGGGGGGGAGCTCGGATTTGGCCGAGATGAGCATGGTGGCGGCCGGCCAAATATTCTTAGAATATCCTGAAATTTTCATGGTGTTCTTGATATATCTCATACATCATTCTGTACTTGTTTAAAAAAAATTTGACAAACTTTTAAAATCGACAGAAACTTCAATTTTCCGTCTCAAGTTTCGGAGTATTTCGGTTTCGTAATCCTAACAAAATCCGTCTTAATTTCTAGCATGGCTCTGATACCACTGTAGGGTTATCTAGCACGGCAGCAAGGTTTCGGGAGGCATCTCTCATGCCATATTAAAAAATTTGCCATTCTAGCTAACCCTAACCCTAGAATCGTCTATTAGAAATCGACGGAATAGAAATGCAAACACTTTGCAACCAAAAGAGAGCAAGGAATACAACCTTTATAGACCGTTCATTCACTTCATTAGCTCCGTGTAGTAGTCTCTTCGCTGCGATCGTGAACTCCGGACTCTAGAGAGGCTCCCATGAAGAAACGAACATACTTGCTTCGATGTCCTCGAGACCGAAGACGATCTACGTCGAGGAGACACTAACCAAAGTTATCTCTTCACTAATTACGGAATTAGTGAAGCAAACACCCTATACTAAATGGAAAGTAGTAAAGGATGATGAAGTAGGAAGTGGGCTCACTTTAGATTTGATTTTCTCACATTTTTTTCATACCTCCATTGAAGCTAGAAAGCTTTGAGGAGGAAGAAGAAGAAGAAGAAGAAGAATGAACTCATCATATGAATTAATCCTAATGAATTGTTGCAACCATGGGTGAGTTAAGACCCCATGCCTAACTCATGTAGAAAATTAACCAAGGGCTAAGGTTAAGGGTTGGGTTAACAAATATCTTAAGCAATGACAAAAGAGTTGAAAAAGTCAATGAGTCCATAAGCTTCTACAAGCTTATCCATGACTAATTCAAATGTTTTGTGAATTATTTAATGATAAATAAAACCCAAACACAAACCCTAGTATGGTATAAGTCTCATACACCCATCTTGCATGTATCATCAAGCATGACACAATTCATGTACATAAATATACATATCACATATATACAATGTGCACATCAAGTGAGAAAAGAAATATTAAGTGAGCTTAATATTAGTTAATGTAATATAATATATCAAATATATAATTATACATTAAATTATCAAATCAACTCTTGATTTAATAAGCCGTCTATATTACATATAACCGACTAATATCATATGTAACAACTAATCGAATCAATACTTGATCCGATAACCCGGCTATATCGCATGTAACCGACCAATGTTACAAATCGTGAGAATAGAATACAGTATCTCATATTGTATTAATCTCGGTCCTGCACATATCACATATGTGCTCTTATTCCGTTTCGCTTGAGCCAGGAAACCCCTGTGTAGAACTCTAAAGACTTGTCAATACGCCGGCAGTAGGTGATGATCATATCAAACACCCACAAGCCGCAAGCGGTCTGCTAAACGTAACGGCCACCCGGGTATTGGGCGATCAGAAGATCAACAAGCAAGCCTGCTCGTACTCCTGCGAATCCAATCAGTAACACTGCCGTACAGTCCGGTCTCTTTGTCTGATATGTCGCATATCTCATCTAGGGGTGGTAAACGTCAGACACCAGTAACTCGATAAGTAGTGCCGGTGTGAGGCTCATAACGGGTCGAGAAACTACTGATAACTTTTACCAGTATATCTATAAAGCAGCCCTAGCCAGGAACTTTCTGTTATAGCCAATCGAGCAAAGCACAATATCAACTCCCAATACCGGGAGAGACGAAACCCCTCATATCGCTCATTGCCTCCATGTGATCCGGGACTGTACCCAAAAGCCACCGTTTTGCACGTTCTCTTGAATGTGGTAAGGTGGAAATCAAAGCACAGTAGGAATCACACAAGACTCTATGACGATCTTGGGTCTATAGACTAACCTGTACCAGTGTCACCAGAGAACTGCCAACCGACGTTAGGTATAATACCATCTAGGTGTTCTTGGCGAGTCCGTCCAGTATACCCAATCTCCACTGAGCACCCGTATACTATCTCTGTTGTCAAACACCAATGGATATAGGATCATCCATCGCCCATCTACATTGGTCGAGAAGCTATACGCTAGTCGACTCTGGTATATCGATGCCTATCTCGATACACCCTCGACTAGGAACATTTGAAGGATATACTTAACGACTACTCTGTCTCCACTAGTATGATCTGCATCATAGTCATGGTAGTCAAGTACTCATCCTAAGGGCTTTATCAACATGTAACATAGAGACAATCATAGTACATGTTAAGATAAAGAGCAACCAGATAGCATATTATCATGTCGAGCAAGAAAGTCCTCCATATATATGTCCAAGCATCCACTACAATATATATCGTATGTACAGTAATGGCCTCTAGGGCATACATATAACTAACAATTTTTGCCCATTAATGATCACCAGGATCTTTGTTTTGAAGATCTAGGATCAAACTTCATTTTTAAGAACTAATTTCTTTTGTAAGAACTAGGTTTCCCTTGTATGCTTTTGTTTTTGAGGAGCTCAATTTTTGGTTCTTTTCTGAATCTTTGATTCTCAAGATCAAGTTCTTCCCGATGAGAATTAAATTCTCAACTTGTGGGAGACTTGCCTCTCGGATCTCAGATCCAGAGAAAGAACTAAGTTCTTTTAAAAGGGTTAAACCCTTCAATAGGTAAATGGGATATTTTGATCTCTATTTTTTTATTTACCTAGAGTTTTGAGGAGGAAGATCTTTTTACTTAAGAATTTAATTCTCTATTCCTTTTGAAGCTTTATGTCTCTTTTTTTAGGAGCTTATGAGGGGGGGGGTTCCTCTCTATAAGACTTGAAGTCTTGGGTCCTTTATATAGTAGAGGAAATTTGTTAATTAGCTTTGAGGAAATCTCTCATTGAGAGATTCCAATTGATTTAGGGAAGTTTACCCACCGTTGGATCTTTGATCTAAGGGTTTCTGTTTTACAGAATATATTTTCTTGTTTTTTAACAAGATTGGGGAAATATTTTCCAATATGCAGAGTTTTATTCTGTGAAATGGTGATTTTTAATTACCATTGGATTTTTAATCCAAGAGTTCTCTGTTTTACAGAGAACAATATTTCTTATTTAGAAATATTGAGGGAATATATCCCAAAATAGAATTTTATTCTATGATCCAACCGAAGGTATCTTTCTTATTTTTTTAGAAAGATTTAAATGTTTTCTCCCGACAGAATTTAATTCTGCATTTTTGATGATTTATCATCTTCGTTGGATTTTTGATCCAACGACCTTGTTTAACAGAGAGTAGAATTTAATTCCACCTGGGCGCCAGCGCTCACGTGTTGTTCACGTGAGGTGCCACCCGAGAGTTTTAACTCTTATTTAATAGATTCTTTTGTGCTTTGCACACTGGCACCCGCGTGAGGAGCACGTGCGGCGCTAAATGAGAGTTTTAACTTTTATTTAATTTAATAGATTTTTTTGTTCTTTGCACACTGGCGCCCGCGTGAGGTGCACGTGAGGCGCCACCATAGGATTTTATCCTATAAGATTGACTCTGGCGCTGGTGCCCTTGTGGAGGGCACGTAAGGCGCTACCTCATTAATTTTGAACAGAGCTTTGCTCTTTTATTGGGGGAAACAATCTTTTAGATGATATTTTGTATAAATACAAAATACTTTCTACTGTATATACATACTCGTATTTATACCAAAATACGAATATCCAAGAGATAGAATAATACCACTAAAATAATACTAGCATTAAATCAATATCTGATTTAATGAACCGGCTTAATCCTAAGCCCGCCAGTATTTATCAACTGTCCGATTGAAAATCTGGATAACACTAGAATATACATATAATAATATGTACACGTAAATTATTAAATCAATACCTTATTTAATAATCTGGCTTAATCCAAAGATGGCTAGTATTATCGTTCGATCAGAACCCTGCTTGATCGAAAACCTAGATGACACTAGAATTTACACATCGAAATGTGTATATGTAAATTATCAAATCAATACATGATTTAATAATCCGGCTTAATTCTAAGCTAGCTAGTATTATCATTCGATCAAAACCCTGCATGTATAAACATACGGCCACCACTCGTTTCGCCTGAATCAGAGAAACCCTCTGTGTGGGACTCTAAAGACTTGACAGTACGCTGGTAGTGGGCTTAACCATAAGTACGTCAGCGGAACTAGTTATACGTAACGGCTACCCAGGTACCTATCGAAAAGAAGGCCGACGAGCATGCTCATCCGGACCCCTACTGAGCCTATCCATGACAATCTTCGTACAGTCCGGTTTCTTCGTCTAAGATTACCGCATACCGGATCTACGGGGTGGTAAACGTCAGACCCCTACTAACCTGATAAGTCATGTCGATTTAGCTCAGGACCAATCCGAGAAACTACTAATCTAACCATCAGTAAATCTCAACTGTCTTGGCCAAGTTCTTATGGTTCTAGCCAACCGGACACAGTGCGATATCGACTCCCAATACCGTGAGAGACGAATCTCTGACAATCACTCACTGCCTCCATATGGATCGGGACTATACTCAACCAAAACCTGTTTGCACGACTCAGTAGAGCCGTGATAGGGTAGTGGTCAAATCACAGTAGGAACTCACACGAGACAAATGATGATCTCAGGTCCTAAGACTAACCTGTACTCATGTCACCTGAGAACCGCTATCTTACGATAGGTATAATACAATCTAGAGGTTCTCGGCGAGTTTGTCCAGTGTATTCACCCCCAGCGAGCTCCTATAAACAATACTAGGTGAACACACCAATAGCTGTGGGACCAACTACCGTCCCTCGTCGGGGTCTAGAAATGTATACACAAGTCTATTCTGGAGTATCGATGCCCGGGCTTGATACTCCTGCAACTTGGGACTTTTAAGGATGTGCTTATGGATTATCCAGCTCCCACAAGTATGATCGCCATCATAACGCTGGTAGTCAAGCAAAATCCTACGGGTTTTATCAACATGTAACCGCCATATGTTATATCGAGTATAACATATACACATGTTAATATAAAGTAAAACCATAATACTATACTACTGTATCGAGTCTTTATCAATATGTGCAAGCAATATAAAGCATCAATAGATAGAAATACACACATTAAGATAAAGAAAACTCAAATAATATACTATATACAACTGAGCAAGATTGTCCTGTACATACATATCTCTAGCATCCTATACAATACAGGCCTATAGGGCATACATATCCAACATGCATCACGGTCGGTATGAGCACCGGGTTAGTACCAGGGCCCATCGATTTTTTGATAGGCGTTCGACTGCGCATGAGTACGCCGTGACCTAAACGCGGGCAGATGCGGCAGCTGCGTCGCAGGAGGAGATCCACTGGCTCCACGAGCTGGTGGAGCAACAACATCAGATGCAGCAGGAGACGCGGCAGTAACTGCAGAAGACGTGGCAGGAGCTGCAGGAGTTTAGGGCATAGATCCGAGATATGAGGTAGTCGCACGCCGATTCCGTCCAGCATGCTATACGAAATGAGTTGAGTGCATTCTTTAGGCCACGGGACAATTGAGGTGGATCATCGTCCCAACGGTTTTAGTTCTATTTTTTGATTTGTTGACACATACATTATTTGTTCATTAGTGGAGTATTGATCATATTGTATGATTTGTTGACACATATATTTTTTTGATTTCTTAATACATACATTTGTTTATATTTGCCTGCAATTCAGAGTTTATTACTTTGATTATCGTATATTACGTGAGATTTGAATATATTGCGTGAATGAAAATTACATATTGCTGCTTGTGAATGGAAATTATATATATATTGCTGGTTGTGATTGACATTAATGCACGTGGGGCGCGGAAAATTTAATTATTTAAAAAGAATAATACTGTTCACGGTTGTAACCGTGACTAAAGACATTTGTTCATGGTTACAACCGTGAACAAAAGGCTGCTCCATATACTGATATCTGGAGCAGGTAGTGTTTTGGGTCATGGTTACAAGTTTTGTTCACGGTTTTAACAGTGACCCAAAACTTATTTTGTTCACGGTTAAAACTGTGAACAAAAACCTAGGGCCCACCAATTAACCGACTTTTTAATTTTTCACGCTAAGAAATGTTCACGGTTCTAACCTTGAACATTTCTCATTTTATTCACTGTGAGAACCGTGACCCAATCTTTGCTTACGCAGGTTTTCACTGTTCACTCGCGGTTTAAACCATGAACAAAAGGACTTTAGTTCACAGTTTAAATCGTGAACAAATCCCTATCCTGTAGTAATGAAATTAATGCTTTCGGGGCATATTTATCGGTCTTCTAGGTGCTTGTGTGTGATGTGTGATTGTGTGTGGATGATGTAAGTAAAGATCAAGTCTTACAGCACTACTACAAAGTATGGATTTGGTCACAGTTTTAACCATGACTAAAGATACGTTTGGTTATGGTTAAAACCATGACACACCCGTCTCCTAAAACCCCGTTACGAGAAATCTAGTCACGCCCTTAACTGTGACCAAATTTTTTCTAGTTGCGGTTAAGACCGTGACCATGTATGCGGTGTTACCAAAAATGGTTCAAAAAGCTAAATGAAATTGGTGTGGATCCATTTATATGGTCACGGTTATAATCGTGACCGATTTATGGTCACAGTTTAAACTGTGACCATAGGAGATATATGGTCACGGTTTAAACCGTGACCAATAAGTTAAACCGTAATGTGAGATACCCGCTATAGCAGGTAACCGTGACTATATAATCCCTATGGTCACGGTTTGACAATAAAGGGAAACCATAGTGAAGGTTCTCTGCTACTAGCAGGTAACTGTTACTATATCTTATGGTCATGGTCAAAACTGTGACCATATATTATTTGGTCATGATTAAAACTGTGACCAAATATATTATCATTTTTTTTAAAACAGAAATTTGTGCACCCAACGTGCGCTACTTTCAATCACAACCAGCAATAGATAATAATAATATAATCAAATCTCATGCAATTATAACAATCAAGAAGTAATATGATTAGAATCAAACACAATTATAAACAAAATATATACACCAAACAGTATAATAAAAAAACCAATAATAAAAATGTTTGTATTAAAAAATCAATAATCTATAGTCGTTGGGACGAACCAGCTCCATCGTCCCGTGATCTAAACTTACTCCCAAACTCATCTCGTATAACCTTCCTGATGGCCTTCGCGTTTGACCGCCTCAGCTCCTCGATCTGCGCTTCAAGCGTATACACCCGCACATTCTGCTGCTCCACCTGATTTTGGAGCCGATGAATCTCCTCCTGCGACGCAGCGGCCACATCTGTCTGCGTCTGGGCCACAACGTACTTGTGGACGGACGAACGCCCGACAAAGTGTCGGTGGACCCTGGGACTAACCCCGCGCTCATAGCCACCGTGATGTCCGTCGGATATTGAATCCAAAAAAGGGACAATAGCGGTAATCGAGTCGTCGGGGCCAAGTCCTAAGGCGTCAGTCCTCTCCTAGAACTGGGTCTGTGAATATATATATATATATATATATATATATATATATATATATATATATATATAAACATGTTAACTTAAATATAGTATCGACTTGATTATATGAAACTTACCATGTACTCGGCCGTGCCCCTGTGTAACGTGGAGCATCCCCTGGCAGCAGTGTAGTTGGCGGGGTCTTTCTTTTTCTGCGATCAAATTAGGATTTATTTCAATATGTAATTTGCGATAAATAAAACATATATTCTTAAACGTCGAAATACTCATGAGCTGGTGCTGAGCGCTAGCATGCGACCGCTTCCCTTGGCTCGGGATAGCGTGTTCTCTGACGTCGTTGTTCCGGTTCTTTCTGTTGCGAACCGACACTGCCTTAAAAATATAAAGAAGATAATATAAGATATCACAAAATATGATTTCATATTATATTATTATAATCTTAAAAGTTAAATTTATACCTAAACATCATCGCGCTCATAATACGCAACCAGCAGCGGCCAATTCTCTCTCGGGACATCCTAAAAAATAGCTTCCATCATCGCCTCCCGCTCCTCCTCGGTCTCCACGGCCAAAGAAATGTAATGATTCTTTCTTACTTTGGCGTCTTCTCTTGATAATCTGGCACTCGGATATGATCCATTTTATGGCCCGATGTGCATCGAACGACGTAGGAATGCCATCCTCGCCGATGACTCCGATGAATATGTAATGTCCCTGGGTCTGAAATTACAAAAATATAAATAAATAAGTGTGTGTGTGTGTGTATATATAACAACGATTAAATTTAAATGTATAAAAGGGTATGTGATACCGTGGCCGCTGTAAAAAACTACCGAACACAATCGGTCTGGCGTGGGCTCCACCTAATATGGAGCGGGTACCTATAGTAGGTACAGATCTTCGCTCCCATGTAATCCCCCCACCTGTTTGACTACTCGCCAACAGGCACACCTGACGCGGTCCACTCCTGTGTTCATACAGCAGTGCCTGGGGTTGGCCTAGAGGAGGAGGGCCCAGTAGGACCCCCCGTCCTAACACCGGTGGAGCTTAAAAAAGATATATATTCGGACACAATATTATAATATTCAGAGTATATATATATAGAATTTGACAAATTTAAATTACAATCACTATTTAAAACATTTAAACAATAATGAGTATACCTGACGTCCCCGGCATGGCGTTATAATCGACGCCAAACCCCATCCCGTCAGTACCATGCATGACTACAAATAATTAACTATTAGATAATTTGATAGAATTATTTTAATAGAAAACTAAAAAATGAATAAATAACTATATATCATGTGCAGGAGGAGTGACTGGGGTAGGAGAATCTGCTACCTCGCTAATAAGGGTAGGTAGCGGGTCCTGTGGCGCTGTGACTACTGGGGGTAGTGAGGGTCCTGTAATATGGGCGCCGATAAGAGGGGCCATGGTAGGAGGGGTGGTAGGAAGGTCTCCAGTAGGAAGGGAGCTAGTACATGGGGCACGGGTAAGGGTAGGCACTGTTGCCGTCGCTGCTGCAGCTACTGACATCCTACCAATCTCATCTAGACGTCGTTTCCTATGACGTCTAAAGCCGGATCCACGGCTTCCTATAAGAACCTACATATTTATTCAAATATTAATAATTTACTTATAATCATTATACAATTTAAAACATTTAGTTCAATTTCATTATCTAGCACGTTTGTTCGGTGCATTAGCTGAAGATCATTGGGTGGATTATCGAAATTTTGATATGTGACAATCACTTGGCTGATGTCACGTCTTACTAATGTATTGATGGACGGCACATAATAGTTTGGATCGTTGGCACGTTCAATAGAAGGACTGAGACGTGTTATCGCCACTTCCTCGTCACTCTCATCTTCAGAGTCACTCAACGTCGGCATATTATAATAATCTCATGGTTTCCAACGACAAACAACACTCCAGTCAGCCTTTTTCATGTCCCGAGAATAATATATTTGTGTTGTCATCGATGGAAAGATAAAGTTATCGTATTCATAGGCTGTCTGTTTGGTGTTTACCAAAGTGAGTTTGTATTTATCAACCTTCATACGCGGTTCAGACTTGGTATCATATCATCTGCATTGGAATATAAAAAATGGGGGAGCCTTATGAATGTATGCGACCGCTAAAATCTGCTCATGAACACCGTAATAAGGATTTCCTCTGTCATCGAAGGTTGCGACGCCGCTATTTTGCGTAGCTCTAATGCGTTCCATCCTTTCAATCTCAAATTTATAACCGGAAACCCTTTACCTGTTGTAAAACGTAGCTGCAATCGATGGACCGATTAAAAGGTCTTGGACCTCTTTATCAATCTGCTCACCATGATTTATTTGTCCGTCGACTTCTTTTCTACACCAAGAGACGAAAGTGCATCTCTGTTCTTCTTCGATTCTGTCATCTGACCACATCCTAGGATTCGATATCTTGAGTATAGTTTTGTGTGCTCTATTTGTTAATTTATAGTTATATCGGTTAGATTATACTCTATTTCAAACTGTTTAAAAGGATGAAATTAGAAAAACTTACTCTGCATATTTAGCAAAACATTCACTGTTTAGCAAGATGAACGCATGTAAACCGCTAATGAGATTGCAAGACATTTTTTAGCCTTCCTGCTCCAATTGGACCGTCAGGAACATGGGTGGTTTGTTCAGTTTCATCCTGACATCGTTGTTCAGGAAATGAGCATAGAAAGACGTCGCTTCTTCCAAAAGATAACCTTCCTTAATCGAACCTTTAGGATGATACTTTTGAGATATAGTTTTTTAAAGTTAATAGATATCTGTTGAAAATAATGTTGGATATGTATACCCTAAAGGCCATTATTGTATATGTATATATAGTGGATGCTTGGACACATGTATGTATCGGACAATCTTGCTCGATATGATAGTATGCTATTTGGTTTGTCTTTATCTTAACATATGTATATGTTTTACTTGTTATTACGTATCATTAATACATATTGATAAAGCCCGTAGGATTATTGCTTGACTACCGGCGTTATGATGGCGATCATACATGTGGGGGCTGGGTAGTCCATAAGCACTTCCTTAAATGTCCCTAGTTGTGGGAGTATCGAGACTGGGTATCGATATTCTGGAGTAGAATGGTGTATACGTTTCTAGACCGCGACGAGGGGCGATGGTTGGTCCAACAGCCATTGGTCTTTGGCACCTAAGATCGTATACAGGTGCTCACTGAGGGTGAGTACACTGGACGGACTCGCGAGAACTTCTAGATGGTACTATACCTATCGTCAAATAGCAGTTCTCAGGTGACATGAGTACAGGTTAGTCTTTAGACCTGAGGTCATCATTTGTCTCGTGTGAATTCCCACTGTACTTAGATTACTACCCTACCACGAATCTACTTAGTCGTGCAAACAGGTTTTAGTTGGGTACTATCCTGAACCACATGGAGGAAGTGAGTGATTATTAGGGATTCGTCTCTCCCTGTATAGGGAGTCGATATCGCACCGTGTTCGGTTGGCCAGCACCATAAGATCTTAGCCAAGACAGTTGGGATTTACTAATAGTTAGATCAATAGTTTCCTGGATTGGTCCTGAGCCACACCGGCATGAATTATCGGGTTATAGGGTCTGACGTTTACCACCCCTAGACCCGGTATGCGATACTCTTAGACAAAAAGTCCGGAATATACGGAGATTGTCACAGATAGCCTTAGTAGGGGTTCGGATGAGCTTGATCATCGGCCTTCTTTTTCGACAGATACCCGGGTAGCCGTTGCGTACAGCTAGTGCCGCTGATGTGCTTGTGATTATGGATTTATCCAGTAACTCACTGCCGGCGTACTGTCGAGTATTTAGAATCCTACACAGAGGGGTTTTTCTGGTTCAGATGAAATAATGTAGTGGCTGTATTTTGATACGTGCAGGGTTCCGATCAAATAAGTGTACTAGCTACTCGGACTTTTGATCGGACGGTTGATAATACTATCCGGTTTAAAATTAAGCCGGATTATTAAATCAGGTATTGATTTTATAATTTACACATATATATTTTCGATATGTATAGTCTAGTATTACGTTCTTTGTATTATTCTATCTCTTTGCTATTCGTATTTTGAAACGAATACGTATATGTATATACGGTAGAGTGTATTCCATATTTATACGTAAAGACATTCTAGAAGGAGAACACCTCATTTCTTTTGCATTTCCATTTATGGAAATTAGAAATGAGGTGGAGGGATGAGGTGGCTTGAGAATGGTGGGGGAATGGATGAATAATTCATTTGTCTACACTATTCAAGCATGGTTGGTTTTTAATATTGCAAAAATCATTTGACCAAAACCATTCTTGCATTATTTTTTTGTGATGAGATTTTTCATTCCATCATTCTCTATCTCTCTCCCTTTCTTGAGTTCCTCCACCTTCTTCAATCCTACACTCTCATAAGTTGATAATCAAGAGTTGAAGAGAGGTAGAAAATTACTAGAACAACTCCCTACATCTCTAAACATCTTAGTGTAGTAAGGTAGAAACTTTAGTTGCTCCACTTGATTTTTAGTGTGGAGCTAGAGCCATGAACCATATCCCTCAGGTGGATCATCTACGACGGAGGAAGACTGGTGGTCAAGCTCAATCACGAAAACCCCAAAAAACTAAGGAAGAGGAGGTGAAGATCGAAGGACTTGATCTCTCGGTATAATCTACTTCTATAGTAGCTAAAATCTCTTTGTAGTTGTCTAGTTTATGTGTTTGGTTTAGATTTTAGGGCTTGTAGTTTCTAGAGCCTCTAGATTTTTTGTTTTTGATTCCATATAGGCAGCGGTTATGGCGGTTAGGACGCTAGGAACTCTAACAGATAATAGATATTAATAATCCACGATGATATTTTTCGATTTAAATGATTAATATTTAACATTTTCATACCTCTCGATGGGATACATCCAACGATAATGTACATGACCGCCAATCTTGATCTCGATTGCCGAATGGACGGACATGTGAACAATAATATCGAAAAAAGAAGGTGGAAAGATAGTTTCGAGTTGTAGAGGATCATAAGAATCTTTTTTGAGCTCTACTGTCTCATTGACGTCCACATTTTTGGAACACAGTTGTCGAAAATACGTGCAAAAGTCATTAAGAACAAGACCAAATTCGGGTTTTACCGATGCTCTCAGGCATAAAGAAAGAAGATGTTGTATCAATATGTGTTAGTCGTGGCTCTTGAGTCCTACGATTTTTCCATTTTATACTTATATCTATTTCGAAATGTTTGATGAGAAACCATCGGGGACTTTCAATTCTTTCAACACCAGCAGGAACCGCCGCTTGTTCTCTTTGTCCACATTGTAGATTGTCGGTGGGACCTCATAATAACCTGGTTTACCAGCCACAGGCCGAGGATGCAATTCTTCTTTAATGGAAAAACTATCCAAATCTGTCAAATCGCGACGGACGTTAAGATTGTCTTTCATTTTTCCATCCTTACAAAGCAGAAAACTGATGACGTGTTCAGAGACACCCTTCTCGATATGCATAACATCTAAATTGTAGCGGAGCGGTAGATCAGAGCAGTACGAAAGTTGAAATAAACCTCTTAATTTCTTCCAACCGGTTGGGCATGGCATTACATCTTTGTTTTGTTTCTTTCTGAATGTGATATTTTGATAAGCTCTCCATTGTTGCAATATATCGTTACCGGACTATAGTTTAGAAGGCCCACCAGTCTCTGTCTTGCTATTGAACAATTATTTATTTTTTCTGAATCTGTAAGTTATAAGTAAGAAACGTCGATGACCCATAAACGACTCTTTCTTGCTAAACTTCAAGCGTACGACACTCGTATGAATATGAAAACTGGGGCAAGCAGACTTACCTTGAGTTGTCCACCCCAACAGCATGACGTAGGCAGGAAAATCATTAATAGTCCATAACAAAGCAACTCACATCTTAAAAAAATTATTTACAATCCGCGTCATAGATTCTCACGCTAGGTTCCCACATCAACTTTAACTCATCGATCAAGGGTTGAATGTACACGTTGATGTTTTTCCCAGGAGACGAGAGACCGTCGATTAAAAACGCCAACATAAAATAAGACTGCGTCATAACCCACCATGGCGGAAGTTTGTATATAGTCACCACAACGAGCCAAGTACTATGAGTACGCCCGCCACGAACCATCCCAAATGAACTGAAACCGTCGCTCGTAATTCCCAGCCTCACGTTATGAGGGTTTGCACTGAATGAAAGATGTTTTTATCTAAAACTTTCCATGACATCGAATCTCCGGGATGACTTATCTTTCCCTCTTCACCAGGCATTTTATGGTGCCACTGTATTTCGGACACCGTCTCCTCACATATAAATAACCGTTGCAGTCTCGGTATTAATGGAAAATGACGAAGAATTTTCACGGGCACATCACTCGACTGAGGATCTTTCTTAGGCTTGAATCGGCCGGTCCCACACACGGGGCAATTTCTGAGTATGGCGTGTTCATTCCGAAATAAAACACAATCATTCTCACATGAATGTATCTTATGATACTTTAGGCCGATATTTGTGATTATCTTCTATCCCTCATACCAGCTCAATAGCACTTCATTTCCATCGGGAAAACCTTCATTCAGCAGTTCTACAATATCGGTGAAAGACTGGTCACTCCATCTATTCTTGTACTTGATCCGGAAGAAATGTACGAAAAAAGATAGTTTTGAAAACTCTTTGCAATTTAGATATAGCGGGATCCTAGAGTCCAGTAACGAGGGTCCAGTAACGAGGGTCCAGTGCTTTATGTATCATAAGAAAGTCCAGCGGTATTTATAAGCTCATCTATGTCATTGATAGGAGCGAATACAACATCATCTTCTTCGACGGCTTCGTCTTCTTCAAACTGTCATTCCTTTACCTCATCTTCTTCTACTATCCCTTGCCATTCTTCGGTTTCCGTTTTGATGAATTCATTTTTCGTCTCTTGCACCCATGCATCGTTTCCTGTTACAATGACTTTTTCTCCGTGAAGTTCCCACGTAGTGTAATCTCTAACGAAACCGTATCTTACGACGTGTAACTCAACTTCCGACTTTTTGAGCAATCACTTATTCATACACTTAGAGGAAGGACAATACGTGTCACGCCCCGCTTTCCAATAGACGAAAACGGAGACGTGGCAAGCCCGCAACGTATTTATTTCGTGAAGGTTATTTCCCGGAATAAATATGCTAAGCGTAAAGTAAACAATATAAAATGATAAGAAATAAACATGAGATTTAAACTTCAACAACTTTATTTACATTCAACTTGAAGCATTTATAATATATGAGTTCAACTGAAAGAAAATACAATAAAAGAAGAGAAATGCCTAAACATGTGGCATACATAAACTGAGAAAAATAGCTAGTCTAGTCCTGAGTCGTGATCTGGTCGTGCTCCTCCTCGATGGTGTCCACCTCCTCAGTTTCCACAGTATCTGATGAACATTCCAAGAAACAAAGATGGGTGGAATGCCCATCAGCGAACTTTCGCTCGGTAAGTCCCCAAGAAATAGATGTGAAGTATAAAGTATAATGATAAAAATATATATCATAAAACAATGGACTATGAGATATGGTGTTGGAACATATTATTTAATATAAGCATGGCAATTCTGTATAACATGCAGTTCTCTCTCTCTCTCTCTCTCTCTCTCTCTCTCTATATATATATATATATATATATATATATATATATATATATATATATAAGCATGGCAATTCTGTATAACATGCAGTTCTCTCTCTCTCTCTCTCGCTCTATATATATATATATATATATATATATATATATATATATATATATATATATATATATATATATATATATATATATTGGCAAAATAACACGAGTATAGTAGGCCGTGTAGTGTAGGTATAGTAAACATGAAGTGAATGTGAGTGTCCTAAAATGTCTTTACATATGTCAACTAATCTAACGTAAGTTCAAGGGTGAATGTCAACCAATCTCAAGAGTGTTCTCGAACCCAACAGGCTGTAATTCAGGGGTAATGAATCACGGGCCCGAATCAAGTGTTAGTAACGGGACTTCAATTTAGTGTTGAAGTATTCCAAACTCAACAGGCTATAATTCAGGAGTAAGAAAACATGGGCCCTCATGGTAGCTTACTTGTGTTAGTAGGTATGGATTTATGATCCAGGGGGACTCCTGAGATTCCGTTGGATTCACACAAGAACTACCCCAACACCCCGTGTATTCTACGTTACAGTTAAGATTACCAGCCTTGCTCGAATCCATGAATACATCAAGTTGCAAGATTGAGTTCATGTCAATATCATGTATTCGTGTCAAGTATTCATGTATTCATGTCAAGTTATATTCATGGTTCGAGTCAAGTCAATTTCAATAGCAACCATTGTGTTCTGGTATTCATGTTAAGTTCAAGTCAAAGTATGACCAGAGTTTGGTCAGGTCAAGTATATATATTTGAGTTTGATATTGATTTCGAGCGTTCAAGTTCATGATTAGGTATTCGTGTTTGATCTTGGATTCAAGTTTAAGTTTGGACTCAGACTGAGTAAGACACTTGTACTGATTTAACTCTGGAATTCTTAGGTTCGGGAGTTATCGACAACTGTTGCACATGGACGACAGGATTTGTGTCTTTTTCCAAGATAAGCCATTGATAACTCCGGTTAAGTTTTCTATCTTAAATAGGCAAGCACTCACTTTCTCCGACTTCCTAGAGCTCAAGAGAATTGATCCCGTTTAAACCTATATTTACTAAATTCCTTAAATAGTGTTTTTTTATATCTCGAGGGGGTTTTATGAAAAATATATTAATATCGATTAAAAAGTAAAGCTCGAGGGTGATTAGTCTTACTTAGGTTTTTCATGAGTATGGATTTTAAGTATTGGGGGTATTTTAATGATAAACACTTAGCATTTGAAAGTTCATGGTATTTTATTGAAAAACTTGTCATTTGATAATCTTTCATTTTTATAGAAAAATATAAGTTTATTATATTTTGAAAATATGGATTTATAATTTTATATAATTTTAATTTTAAAAAAAATAATTTTATTTTATTTAGAAAACTCGTATTTCTTAAAAACCGTATTTAAATCTTTTCGAGATCGAATGCTCCGTGAGGAGGTCTGCATCTCGCTCTACTATCCTCAGGATATGCGATAATCCGCACCATCTATTAGCGGGTCCCCTAAAGAGGGTTGAAGATGCATAATCGCAAAGAAAAAGAAATACCGCTTTTAAAAGAAATCCGGTTTTATAATTATGTGGTATTTTATCGTAAATTTTTCTTCATAACAAATATTCATTCAAAAGAGTATCGCGCTATGAAACCAAGTGTGCGTGTGGGGTAGGTCGTTACCCCATTGAGTTTTTCTAAAGGTATTGTTTGAAAAAGTACTAAAAGAGGTGTTTATAAAGTTCAAAGTATTTTAATGAAAAAGTTCTACTATTGTTGTTTCACATAAGATTTTTGACGAAATTTGATTCTAAACATTATGGCTTAAAATTACAAGTGATGTAGTAAAATTAGATTGACTAAATTATAAAAGAAAAGGGAGTTGTATGTTTTAGAAAAGAAGATGTCGGTATTAACTCTACTTTTACCGATATAAAACTTAAAGGAAATTTCAATAGAAATGAGGAGATTTGGAAGGGACTTACCATTTGGAAATGTCAAGAAGAGGTTAAAGAAGATGAGGGAGATTTCGGGGCATCACGGGAGCTCCGAAATTGGCTTCAATTTTCGCCGGAACCAACTTGCTCGCTAACTTCACTTTACTTCACTTGCACCTAGGAACTTTTGAGAGTTTTGGTTAGAATTTTCAGAATGGTGAAGAGTTAGGGCATATGGTGATATTTATAGTGGAGAATTAGGGTTTGAAAATTAAAATTTTGATTAAAAAACATTAAAAATGTTGTTAAATTATGAAATAAAAGGTCTCTGTTTGATTGCAGGGAAATCAAACAGTGTAGAGAAGTTAAGGGTAGCTGAAGAGGTGTGTGTGCAAAGCACGGAGTTTAATGGCCACCATCCAACCGTCCCTGCCGGCCCCAAGCTTGTTTTCGCCGTTCAATCTAGGGTGTTGTGTCTCGAGATTTGTGCCACGTGTATTTCTCTGTGTTTACACCATTTTCCACATATTGATTTTTCTGAACTTTTCATTTCCCCGCGTGCAATCTTTTGGGCTTCCAAAAAGTTTAAAGAAATTCAGAAAAAATAATTGTGTCTGATGGGAATCGAACACAGAGGCTATGTTACAGCAATGTAAGGGCTTTACCAGTAAGCTACAAGTAGCTTCTTGTTTTTAATTAAAAGAAGTAACTTATAATTCAAACTCAGGCTGTAAAACTCTTTTCTGTATTGTAACAGAAGAATTTCCGTACAGAGATTTCTGAGTTGTTATAATACATTTCGTTCTCTTTCGGTAACCCAATACGTGGTTAGAACAAATAATCATTTCAATGTTGTGAAACACTATTGAAATGAACATCTAATCTATTGTTGTACACGGAGAACCAGCGGAAAGATACCGAAAAAATATCCCGAAATGAATAAAAAACACAAGTGAATGCAGGTATCTACTTTATACATTCCTAATTTGTCCATACGGGACAAATATATCTGTTATCATACGATCGAATATTAATTCTTGTCACATAGACTACGCGACAGTTGTTAGAAACCGAACTATAACGTCCCGTGTTTAACAATCTTCATGTATTTTTATGTCACGATGAACACTGAATGTATGTTAATCGATAGACGGGAACTAAATCACAATTTCATTTTCACATATGATTAGCTACGATAATATGAAAATTTCATATTTTCATCGAGTATCATAGGCGCAAGTTTAATATTTAATTTGAACTAGTTTTACATTTATGTTTCGATTTCAATATGTTGAAGTTTTTATTTTAAGGTAAAATTTTTAAAACTTAGGGTTTTCTTAATCGAGTTTAAGATTTTGGATTTAGGGTTGGGATTCGGGTGGTATTTAACAAGAGTTCGATGAAGAGAATAATGAACGAGGATAAATTATGATTTGGCCTTGTACGCGCGCGCGTGCGTGTGTGCATGTGTGTGTGTGTGTGTATGTGTGCTTGTATGTGTATGTGTCTTTGTGTATATTACACTAAAATACCCTTGACTATTAGGGTTTTTAACAAAACTACTTTAACAAATTTAAATAAACAACTCATATTTTTAAATTAACTAATTTAATATAAAATTCACTAAAATACCCTTAATTATTGTTGTTTTTCACTAAACTATGATTAAATTTTTTAGTACAACACCCCTTCACTCAACTTTATTTTTTTACACAAAAATACCCTTAACTTTTGTAACTATGTCACTAAAATACTTAACAATTCTTACATTTCACTAAACAATATATCCCTAACCCTTACCCTAACCCTAACCCTAACCCCAACCCTTAACATTATCCCCAACCCTAACCCAAAAGCCTAACCACTGATCCTAACCCTAACCCTAACCCAAAAGCCTAACCCAGTCCCTAACCCTAACCCTAACCTTAACCCAAAACCCTCACTCAATCCCTAACCCTAACTCAATCCCTAACCCTATCCCTAACACCTAGCTAACCTCTAACCCTAACCGGTCGGCGGACCTAGCCTGACCCTAACCCTAACCCATTCAGCAACAATAAATAACATGAACAACAACAATGAATAATCTACAGATTTTAACCACATCAATTCAAGAAATCAACAAATTTATAAAATCAAAATTAACCAAATTAAATCACAAATTAACACTAACCTGTTAACGATCCAAGAAGCAGCAACGGCCACAAAGCTCGAGTCGATCGGCGGAGAGCGGCAAGGGCGGCGATAGGAGATAGGCAAAATAAAGATATAATTTTTTTTTAGATAATGCAAAAAATTCTAAATTTAACCGGAAAAAATTAACATTAACAGTTTATACTTACCAATTGATGACACCGGCGACCTTCAAACGATATAGGGGCGGCGGAGAATTCTGCGGACGGTGACGACAACTTAGGGCTCAATCGATGGGGCCGTGGGGTTCGATGGGAACAGGGAGGAGATGGCTTCGACGGGGCCAAAGGCCCCAGGGAGAAGAGACGGCGAGGCGGAGCTCGGCTGACAGGGACGGGAGATTTAGGAAAACGAGGAAGGAAAAAATTTTGGAGGGAGGGAAAGATAAGCTGAGGTGGGGGGAAAGGAGGAAATTTGGGTTTTAATCGAGAGTGGCTAGTGGGGCCCGTCCCTTACCGCAATAGGTTACAGTTAAAATCGTGACCAATTATTTTACGAACGTGACAATAAAACAGTCGCGGTTTAAACCGTGACTAAATTCTCGTTATCTTTGAGCATTTTTGTAGCAGTACGGTGACTATAAAACGGTCACGGTTTAAACCGTGACTAAATTCTGGTTGTCTTTGAGCATTTTTGTAGTAGTGCATATGCAAGGCAATCAAAACAAAATAAAATTACAGAGTTTCCAATTTCATATTAGCCGGTCTTTCCAAATGTAGTTTCAAGATATTTACCAAGGCTCCTTGCTCATAGTCAACCCCTTCCTTTACTCTTTGAAAGATCATACACGATTTGCATTTCTACAAGGTAGATCTACTATTGATGTGATATAGCAACATGTCGAAACAAAATGAGCAACACTGCAACATGTACACCCATTTGTCATCTAAAAACTACATGATTATTCTTTTTCTTATTCTTATTTAAGAAATGTCCATGTCCATATCCATAGTATAATTCAAATAGAATTTTCTTGTGAATATCAGTATTTTTTATTTGTCAAGAATCCGAAAATGGAGAAGGATTAGATTATGGGCTCTTTTTTTTTCTGGGAGTAAACAAAGATAAACATATCCGCGTTACATTAAAAGAAGATTTTAACGAGACAACAATGCATAGAATAATATGGGCTTTGTCTACATTCTAAGGTAAAACTATAATTCTCCTGTAGTTTCTTGAGTATATCAAACTAATTATTAAGATTATAATAAAAGACTAGGATTAATTTTCTCAGTGGCACCACCGACTTCGAAACTTGCAGGCAAAGTACTTCAAGTATTAGTAAACCAAAAAATTCTAATGTGGACGTACGATAGATAGAGAGAGGTACATCCCCTAGCACACGCTGTTGACTAATTTAGAGAGAGAGAGAGAGAGAGAGACTTAGTTGACACTATAATATCCCTTACTGCAATAGGTTACGGTTAAAATCGTGACCAATTATTTTGGAGGGAAAGATAAGCTGGGGTGGGGGGAAAGGAGGAAATTTGGGTTTTAATCAAGAGTGGCTAGTGGGGCCCATCCCTTACTGCAATAGGTTACGGTTAAAATCGTGACCAATTATTTTACGACCGTGACTATAAAACGGTCGCGGTTTAAACCGTGACTAAATTCTCGTTATTTTTGAGCATTTTTGTAGCAGTACGGTGACTATAAAACGGTCACGGTTTAAACCGTGACTAAATTCTCGTTATCTTTGAGCATTTTTATAGTAGTGCATGTGCAAGGCAATCAAAACAAAATAAAATTACAGAGTTTCCAATTTCATATTAGCCAGTCTTTCCGAATGTATTTCAAGATATTTACCAAGGCTCCTTGCTCATAGTCAACCCCTTCCTTTACTCTTTGAAAGATCATACACGATTTGCATTTCTACAAGGTAGATCTACTATTGATGTGATATAGCAACATGTCGAAACAAAATGAGCAACGCTGCAACATGTACACCCATTGTCATCTAAAAACTACATGATTATTCTTTTTCTTATTCTTATTTAAGAAGTGTCCATGTCCATATCCATAGTATAATTCAAATAGAATTTGCTTGTGAATATCAGTATTTTTTATTTGTCAAGAATCCGAAAATGGAGAAGGATTAGATTATGGGCTCTTTTTTCTTCTGGGAGTAAACGAAGATAAAGATATCCGCGTTACATTAAAAGAAGGTTTTAACGAGACAACAATGCCTAGAATAATATGGGCTTTGTCTACATTCTAAGGTAAAACTATAATTCTCCTGTAGTTTCTTGAGTATATCAAACTAATTATTAAGATTATAATAAAAGACTAGGATTAATTTTCTCAGTGGCACCACCGACTTCGAAACTTGCAGGCAAAGTACTTCAAGTATTAGTAAACCAAAAAATTCTAATGTGGACGTACGATAGATGGAGAGAGGTACATCCCCTAGCACACGCTGTTGACTAATTTAGAGAGAGAGAGAGAGAGAGACTTAGTTGACACTACAATATCCCTACATGGCGGCCATTTAAATATCAGAATTTCTAGAAATTCGCTTAGGACATCAGGACAATATTTAGTAAAGGTGGCGGCTGTTGAAGAAGGCTATATTTTCATCAACAACAAAAAAAAAAAATTAGAAGAAGGCTATATATTTCTTTTTTAATTTTTAATTATTGGTTAATTTCAGGTTTTCTTCCCCTGCGCGCATGTATGTTGTCTATGCTTTGTGTTTACACAGGTTGAGTCAATAGTGCTTAGACCTATTGCCAGGAAGCTATGTTGGGATTGACAAAAAATTTCTAGTCCATTTGAATTTTTTTTATTAAACATGTATTCTCTCATAATTATAAGGATAAAAAAAAAAAAGAGAAGTAGATATGGATTATAATTGCATGCATGAATATATCAAAAAACTTTCTAGTCTATTTGAAAATTTTGGATAGAGACAAAATTTGGAATTCTTGATCATCTATCCTATTAACGATAATAATTATGCATTACTGATAATGTAACATTAAACTTAGAATTTTCGGCATGAGGGGGTTGGGCAGATCACTTGGCTCGGGAAGGAACTCATTATATATATATATATATATATATATATATATATATATATATATATATATATATATATCGGGCTCAATTAATGCCTTCAAAAAAAATCGATTGCAGCTCTATTTTCTTGACAAGCTCGGCTCTTTCAACAGGTCTTTTATCTTTTAATTTATATATATACTCTGACCACAGAACTATGATCCGTGTTCAATCCATTGGTTGTGTTATGACCGCTAGCTTGATGGTTCAAGAGCTTATTAGGCCCAAGCAATAGCAGTTTTCTAGTTGGGGTTGGAACACATATGCCTACAACTTCGGTTGGTTTGGCGAATTTGCTAAAGCACTAGTTGGCGCATAGCAAGCAAGAAAGCTAAAAAGCCCAACAATATCATATGTCTGGAGCAGGAGCATTAGGATAGTCGACCCAGAAAGACTATAATCTTAGTACACACAAGAGGCATGACAATTTTAACTCCTTCAATTTATTCTTTTGTTCGTAATTAACACAAGATCAGGTAAGCCGGGTGCCTAAGCTAGACTGTTAAATTAAGGATCGGACCTTGATAGCGTAGTTAATTTTCTAGCTATTGAGTTTGTGAAAAAGTGAATTGTACGTATAACCATAAGGGTAATTGGTTTAAGTATAAATCAAATTAATTTGCACAGAAAATAAAAAATAAACAAGTGCGTGTCAATTTGTGTGTATAGAACGGGAAGGCTAATTTACTCTTAGAATATAACCAGTTTAATTATGTCCTACGGATGATCACATCATTTACCCATCATATATATGGATAAAATAAGGATACTTTTTGTTATTTTTAAGGAGAGAGAAGGTAGAAAATCTTGTAAAGATCCTATGAGATTTTCTCTCATTATAATAATCAATTCCTTATTTAATTACAAAAATTCTCTACATATTCTCTCTTCTTTTATTTACACACACGCGCGGCATGTTAATTTGTTTTGTTTGAGTAATATTTTTTAGGAGTTTGCAGAAAAATAAAAATGAGTGAAGAGTTGGAATTCCAATTTTTGTTTGGAAGAAATTACTTATACTACAAATTATTAGTTTGAAGTTTGTGTTTGATAGGGATTTAAAAAAGTTAGGAGTTTATTGATGAAAATGGAGGGAAATATGATAGTTAAGAGAGAAGAAGTATTTAAGAAAATTAAGTAGTACTTGATGTGACAAACTCCAGTCTAGCTTTAGGGGAAAAAAAACCCCACTCCGAACTCGGTTCTGTACATGCTAGGTAGGAAAGCAAGACTTCGAATTCATGGATTTTGCTAACAAAACAAACACAAAAATTTGAACTCTAAGCTAAAATCAATAGTTGAAACAATTGATTTTGTAAACTCCTGCCAAACAAACTCCGTATAAAATTTGGATTGCAGCGGGGCTATAACTTAAGAGATTTTTGGTGCAAGTCTTGAAAAGTAGCCTTGAACATGTATCACATGGTACACTGACATTATTGGTGCAGGTCTAAAATTCACGTCAATGTCCCTCTTTTGCTAATATTTGTTTAAGCATAATACCATTGCATAAATCAAAGAGAAGATCCAAGGAACCTATTTTCCCCCCTTAGAAAAGTAAACTATTTTGTGTTCAAAGCCCCCACTTGATGTCCACGTAGGATGCATGACAGTGAAGTTTTTCGTATTTTTTAACGATACATCATGCATTACAATAATACATCGTTTAATTTTCGTTACTGTTATTGTATATTAATCTTTGGGTAGCTGCAACCTCATTTCCAGGAAACATCCATCCTAGAATATATTAAGCAAATAAAGGAAGACAAGGATTCACATATATATCTCTAAAGAGTTGAGTGAGCTCAACACTAAGCTGATAATAATTAGATATGAAGAAAGAAATGGCGATTCAAGAGCTCGAAAAAGGTCTGCTGCTCATAACTGGGCTTTGGCTGATCATGAACGACGACCAATCTGAGTTAGTTAGAGGAATAATAACATCTCTTCAAGCAGGGATCTCACTTCTCCAATCATCCGAAGAAATATCTGACAAAGGGGTGCAGCGTTCCAATTTAGAAGATCATAACCCTAGGGGCCTAAAGAGAAGGTAGTGTTTTTGGGCTCTTTAAATCCTTTGTATTTGTAAATAGCCCCGTAATATTATCTCTTATGTTTTCTAAACCTTTCTTCCTCACTTTTTAGTGTTTATCTTACATAAAACGAAGATTTCTATATTTTACTTTGCGTTAACCGTAAAACTGTTTACATGTAATGAAATATTTGAATAAATTGATAAATGATCAGCAAGAGATTAAGAAACTTCAATCTAACTTTTTAAGAAAATATTCTGGTATCTTAATGAAAAATAAAGAAAATTGCAAAAATAGCTAGTAATCTTCATTTCCTTTTTCTTTTCAAATAAATAGCTAAAATTAATTTATTGTTCCAACTCTCAATCATCATGTTTTAAACAAATTATGAAGAAACAAAAAAGATTTCATACCAATTTGAAGATTTCAAGCCATGTGTGTGTGTGTGTGTGAGAGAGAGAGAGAGAGGATCTGGAGGGATACATCAAAAAAAGAGTTTCTAGACATTTGAATATATATACTTCGAATTTGGCATGCTAAATACAATGAAATCTGAAATGTTTTTTTTTATTTTATTTTCCTTCCAATTTTCCTTGGAAACAGAAAACAGCTGCATCCAAATAAAATAATCACTGATTCGCCTTTCGGTGATGCTTATCGATATCGGTGGCGGAAATATGGGCAAAAGTTTATTCGAAATGCGAAGTATCCAAGGTTCTTATCCTTCCTGATTAGTTTATTATTCAGACGATATCTTACATATAATTATCTCGAATTGTTATAATCATTGAAAACACACAGATGGTTTTTATCTACGTTATGCCTTTACCGCCTTGCTTCTTTTTTCGAAGTTTTTCGGGTAGGGTTTTTCATCCTACTTTTTACTTCCAAAAAGAGAGAGAGGAAAAAGGGAAAAAGGAAAAAAAAATAAAAATACAGTATGCCCTTTCTTTTCAGTCTAGAATTACACTGCCCAATTGTAAGGGTTGGGAAAATTTATCTCATGGAAACATGCAGCCATATATATTTTAGACACTTGATTTAATTCTCTTATTCTCTCCATCAAAATGATAAACTGAAATAATATTATATTTCAAAAGATCAATGATCGATATAATTAGTTACCATTGTATCAAAATGGCTAGTTGTATCAAGAAAGTAGCTAGAGATCTACTTGGTGAGTCGAGAGGTGGTGCTCCACCATCTAAGGACATATCATGGTGGAATGAAGATGTAAATGCTGCTATTAAAATTAAAAGGGATTCTTATAAAGATTTGAAGAAAAGTAGAGATGTGGAGAGATTTGAGAAGTACAAAATGGCTAAAAAGGAAGTTAAGAAAGCTGTTCGGGAAGCTAAATCTAAGGTCTACAAGGAGGTGTACGAGAAATTAGACACTAAAGAGGCTGCAAATGATATATACCGGATTGCTCGAATGCGGGAAAGGAAGACCAGAGACTTATGTGCGGTGAAGTGTGTCAAAAATGAAAATCAAAATGTTTTAGTTCGAGATGAGGATATCAAGGAAAGATGGAGAGATTATTTTGACAAATTGTTCAATGAGAGCTTTACTAAGAATTTGGATGGACTTGTCATTCAATCTCAAGATATAAATCGTGATTTCATGCGTAAAATAAGACTTACTGAGGTTAAAGAAGCTTTGAACAGAATGGGTTTAAGAAAAGCGGTTGGTCCTGACGGGATTCCTATCGAGATTTGGAGATGCTTAGGCGAAATAGGCGTTAAATGGCTGACAGATCTGTTTAATAAGATTTGGCAGACAAAAAAGATGCCAAATGAATGGAGGAAAAGTATCCTTGTACCTATCTACAAGAATAAGGATGACATTCAAAGTTGCTCAAACTACCGTGGAATAAAACTAATGTGTCACACCATGAAACTTTGGGAGAGGGTGATTGAACACAGGCTAAGGAAGGATATTAAGATAACAGAGAACCAATTTGGGTTCATGCCTGGACGATCGACGACAGAGGCGATTCATTTGCTTCGTCAACTTGTCGAGCGCTTTCGAGAGAGGAAAAGAGATTTGCATATGATATTTATTGATTTAGAAAAAGCGTACGACAAGGTACCTAGAGAGGTATTATGGGGGACAATGATGAAAAAGGGGGTCCCCGTCAAGTATATTGACATAATCAAGGATATGTACGACGGAGTAGTGGCAAATGTCAGAACTTGCGGTGGCTTAACAAGTGATTTTCCGATCACTATTGGTTTACATCAAGGATCTGCATTAAGTCCTTTCCTGTTTACCATCGTGATGGATGAGCTTACTAGAACTATCCAAGATGAAGTCCCTTGGTGCATGCTATTCGCTGATGATATTGTTCTAGTAAATGAGACGAAAGCAGGGGTTAATGCCAAATTGGAATTATGGAGACAAACATTGGAATCTCGGGGATTCAGATTGAGCAGGTCCAAGACAGCATATATGCACTGCAAATTTAGTAGCCAGAGAAATCAAAACCATATTGGTATAACATTGGAAGGGCAAGAGATATCACCGAGCGACCAGTTTAGATATCTAGGTTCCATCATCCAAAGAAATGGGGAGATCGATAGTGATGTTAATCAAAGGATCCAAGCTGGTTGGTTGAAATGGAGGAGTGCAACAGGGATTTTGTGTGATCGTAACTTTCCGTTAAAATTGAAAGGGAAGTTTTATCGGAGCGCTATTCGGCCTGCCTTATTATATGGTACAGAATGCTGGGCTCCTAAGAAGCATCATACACAGAAGATGCACGTAGCGGAGATGCGCATGCTTCGTTGGATGTGCGGTAACACTAGAAAAGACAAGGTACGAAATGAGGATATCCGTGCAAAAGTTGGTGTAGCACCCGTGGAGGAGAAGATGCGGGAAAACCGGCTTAGATGGTTTGGTCATGTGCGACGCAGACCTATGGAAGCACCGGTTCGACGAATAGATACTCTCGATATGGGTAATGGCAAAAGGGCAAAAGGGAGACCGAAGAAAACATGGATGGAGGTGATACGAAATGATATGGTTGCCAAAGGACTCAATGAAAGTATATTGTTCGATAGAAGTGAGTGGAGACAGAGGATTCATGTGTTGGACCCGGCGTGATTCTCAACAAATTTTTTGCAAGTTAAAACTGGCAATCCAAGTCTGTTGTACAGGTACATGCAGTTAATATTAATTACTGTATACTGTATTATAACCCTGATTAAAGAATAACCATATCAATTTTCCTTATCTTGGTTGTTACGTATAGTTACATTTCATCTCCTGTGTGTACATGTTTGTTTTGAATATAATCAGCAAAAGTTTTTCCTTATAATCTATTAATTAATTACAAATTAGATATGTAATTGCATATACTAACTAAAAATTTCTAATATTCAAATGTTAATACTCTGATTATATTATTTTGGCATACTATGACAGTTAAAATTCTTATCATTTAAAACAATAATCTAAGACCAAATATAATCCTGTAAAAATATTTTAGGAAGGATTTATTATTTTGCAAAGCCGGATTTTTAATCTCAAAATATAAGATTGGCGAAAAAGAAAAGGAAAAAGGCCTGTAAGAGATACATGGTATAAAATATAAAATGAGTTAAATCTCAACAAGGCTTGAGTCTTATTGTTGAAACCCACATATATCATCTATGTATAATCATGAAAGGGCAGTGAGAACGACAAACTTACATTTATAATATTATGTATATATAATTTATTTGGAACTTTGACCAGTCTTAGCTATATATTGGGATCAAATAGATGTGTAAATAATTTTACATCTAGTTGTTACACATGCAATATTTTTATAGTAAGATTAATTAGCTGCATCAAATGCTCAAAATCCAATTGTTATACCCTCGGTGTGTGTGTGTGTATATATGAGAATAATGGAGGAAAGATATCATAGGAGGAAATTTCCTCCAATGGCGTCGAAAAAACACACCTTCCATCGTGTTTTCCGACGATCGGAATGCATCATCTTCATCGTTATATATATATGGAACTTTATTTCCGTAAGTAATTAAAATGGGTCGTGCACTTATAACCAATTCATGAGAAGTAGATTTTTCGTTTGCATGGAATGACGCGTATACAGCTCCCAGTTCTAGGCTTACCAAAATAATTTTCATCTACAGATGCTACTATAAATGCACCTATCCGGACTGCAATGCGAAGAAACAAGTGCAACAACAGAACTCGAGTTTTCCGCCCGAATATGAAGTCATCTTCAATGATATTCCGCATACATGCAATTCAACAACTACAATTCCTATTTCCCAACCTATTTTTCCTTTACAGAATATAATTAGCTTTGATCCAAAGAACTCAGGTCCAAGATCTGAGGATGCTGATGTGTTAACTAGTAAACTTTATGGATCTGATTCTTCAGTTTGTAAAGATTTGGATGAGAACCTTGCTTCTGGGAGTACGTACTAGCATGCCTTCACATTTTGAAGCAGGAGTTGAACCCTAGGACTCAATGGCATCAAAATTTAATATTATGCTATGCATTTGGATGAGCCGGCCGTTTGATCATCGATCGTATTGTTCTTTAATTTATGAGCTGATATTGTAAGAAGAGCCGGTGTGGAGCCAAGGGAAGTTAGGCACACACCCAAAGCTTCAAAAATTTATAACTATATATGTATTGGTGTCAGTAATTAGTATTACTGCATTAATGAATGTTTTACTATTTTACTATGTATGTATCATAATTATGTATTACTTCGTCTGTTAATGTGTTCCAATATTAATTCTACTATGTCAAGAACATTACCAAACGTTTGAAATCGTGTTAATTTGAGGAAATATTTGTTGTCAAAATACATATTAATGTTACATGAGAAAACAGAATCTCGGGTAGCACAGGTGGAAGTTTCCTCCTATATATGGCGTCGAAAAAAATCAACACTCCAATTTTTTCGACGATCGGCATCAGCCATCTTTATCTTCGTTGTGTGAAATGTAGATATACCAAATTTATTGAGAATCCAATATCTTTTCACCGTTAATGTAGTGGGTGCAAAATTAACGGTTTTTCAATAGTATAACATATTTGGTATTTTTACATCACAAAATCAACTGTGAATTGATATTCGATTCACATCAAATTTGGCGTATCCACGTCTTACACGATGAAGATAAAGATGGTCGATGTCAATCGTCGAAAAAATCGGTGAAGTATCGATTTTTTTCGACGCCATGGGAGGAAACTTCCTCCTGTGACATCGTTCCGTTTTCTCATGTTATATATGATTTTATTCATTAACTATTTCGGTTCTTTCAAAATTGAAGAGTTAGGTCTCTAATTTACTGGCTGCGGAATAATCTATTTATTATGGAGGATCTACTATATATATATAGTCTAGAATTGTTCATATCAGGATGGTATGTAGTGATTTTGAAATTGATGCAGGATGGCGATATGAAGGATGGATGATAATAGGTGGAACATGCATGGGAATAGATCCACTACTTTAGGCATAAAGATACACCGGTTGAGAGGGTGACTATGATGGAAGTAGGAGAGAGAGAGACAATGCTAATTTGGGATAAATTGCACTTTTTGTAAAGAAAGCTCATACACTCTTATTATAATAGTATATTTTGCTATAAATACAAACTCACTCTCACTCTTTATTTGGTGCTGCAACACCTCGCTTGAACTCTCTCTTTCTTTATAAACACCTCTCTGCTTCACAGGTTACAACTTAACTAGCCTATTTATAGATTGAGCCATCCACTGTTGAGCACACTATTTTTAATTGTAAATAGCTTATAGTAGGGTGGGTGAACTTGTGGGACCGGCCCATGTTTTACATAAGGATTGCTTTTGTTAGCTGTAGTAGTAGCCGTGTGAAATAAATTGGTTTACTCCCCCTCAGCTTGTTTCATCATGCCGAGTAGATTTTTCAATCTTTCATGAGCTGTTTTCAGTGCCTTGGTGAAAATGTCTGCAACTTGATTTTCCGTTCGATAGTTTACCGGATTCATATTCTTTTCTTTCACTTGGTGCCTGAGGAAATGATATCTTATCTCAATGTGCTTGCACCTTCTATGCATCACTAGACTCTTCGTAAGTGTTATTGCCGACCTGTTGTCATTATTTACCTCTGTTTGTTCTTCTTATGGATGGTGCAGCAACTTCACCATATTTCAGAGCCATATAGCTTGACAGACACATGATATTGCTGCAATGTATTCTGCTTCACAGGATGAGAGCGACAACGGACTGCTTTTTCGAGAACCATGAAAATACCACCGACCCAATGTTGAACATGTACCCGGATGTGCTCTTTCTTTTGTCTTGGTCACCACCATAGTCACTGTTAGTGTAGCCTACCAGTTTTATATATGTACTTTGTGTATAGAGTAAACCATGATCAATACTTCCTTTCATATAACTTAGAATTCTTTTGGCAGCCGTGAAGTGTTCTTGTTTGGATTCCTTCATATATCTGCTGACTAGTCCAACGGCATACATAATGTCGGGCTTTGCGATAGTCAAGTATCGCAAACTCCTGACTAAGTTTTTACACAGCGTCGGATCGACTGGTTTATCTGGTGAGTGTCGCCAGAGCTTAGGGTACAACGCATACTCGTATGGGCTCTTCCGAAAGTCGTTCTCCTGAAAATACATATCGATTCTCGTATTCCATGCTCTAGACGTCTGCTTCAGACCGTATAGCACCTTCTTCAAGATGTACACTTTGTTTTCTTGGCCTCGCTTGATATGCTCAACGTATACTTCTTCATCTAAGTAACCATTAAGGAATGCTGATTTCACGTCCATCCGGTAAATCTTCTACCGGTTCCGTGCCGCCAGTACGATGAGAAGCCTAATAGTGTCGACTCTAACGACAAGTGCATACACTTCTTCATAATTGATGCCTTGTCGTTGACTGTAGCCTTTAGCTACTAGTCTCGTATTATATTTGTCGACCTTACCTTCTTTATTGGTCTTTGTTTTGTACACCCATTTCACACCAATAGGTTTGTCGCCTACGGGCAGAGTGGTAAGCTCTCATATATCATTCTTTCGTATCATTTTGATTTCGTCGTCCATTACTTTTTATCACTTCCTTCTTGTGCGCATATTCAAAGGTAACAGGATCACATTCTGCAAGTAAGCAGAATAATGTGAAATTCTCTATCATCTCATTAAGTTATGTATCATCATACAGATTCCGTAGACTTTTTACTCTTCTAAAAGCTCCCCTTGAAGAGCTTTGTTCACTTGAATTTGAAGAGGATGTTGATGCTGGTGTTGTGGTTATCGTTGGAGTTGGTGTTGGAGCGGTTGGTGGACTTTGATTTGGATTTTCTATCTTCTCGAATTCTTCGTTTTTATCTTCAAAGAACAAGCTTGCAGTGCTTTTCTCTTCATCACTCCATTTCTAATGATCTTCTTCATCGAACTCCACATCTCTAGAAATAATAAGTTTCTTTGAGATTGGATTGTAGATTTTGTATGCCTTTGTTCTTTTATGGTAGCCGATGAAGATACATTTCTGTCCTCGATCATCGAGCTTTTTTTTTCGTTGCTTCGGGATATGTGCATATGCAATGCGCCCAAGCACCTTCAGATGATTGGCACTAGGTTTGAGATTGCTCCATGTCTCCAACAGTGTCATGAACTTGACACGTTTTGGACAACGGTTGAGAAGGTACATTACGCAATTTACGGCTTTAGCCCAGAAAGTCTTTGGCAATTATTTAGTCTTGAGTATGCTTCTTGACATGTTGAGTATTATACAGTTCTTCTGCTCGCTATTCTATTCTAATGTGGAGTGTAGGCAGCAGCGAGTTGATAGATTATCACATAATGATTGTTGAATTTTTCAAACGCTTTTGAATTGTACTAGCCACCTCGATTGGATCAGAGCACCTTGATATGGTGCCCACTTTGATTCTTGTTGACACATGAAAAAATATGTTCATATCATATATATCCAACTTATATTTGCAAGTTCTATACATGATATTGATAGAAGGGCATTTGAGAAGTCAAAAATATTAACTCTCAAAGGTACTCAAATCTGGTACTTGTGAATCTGCACATAGTCTGAGTTCGAATGCCTATAGAGCTCAGCACACTTGGTCAATTGGGACAAATGAGGATTCATTTGAAAGCCCATTAAGTCTAATTTCCATAAAATTAAACGGTGCATCGTTTGGACTTTCCTAGAGAAAGTTATAGCCAAATCACGAAATTCTGCACATGCAGATTTCGGATTTCGGAACCCCTTTTGGGTTTCGGGGGGCCACCTTTGGGTGCCGGGAGGACCCTTTTGGGTTCCAGAAGGCTCATTTGGGTTACAAGACCCCTTTTAAGGTTCTGGGAGACCCGTTTTGGATTCCGGGACCCTCGTAAAGTTATAGGCAGTTAACCTATTTTTAAGGGGTGGGGAGAATTTCTTCCCCATTCACCCGCAAATCATGGAGAGTTACAATTAAGGATGGGTGTATATACCCCTCTGTCAACACAAAAGAGGGAGGATGAAGAGATAGAAAATTTAAGAGAGAATTTTCAAGTGCCAGAGCCTTTGAAGAAGAAGAAGAAGAAAAAGGTGAGATATAGAAATGAGATACCCTCATTCCTTCACTCTTCTCTCTCTCCCTCTCTCCCTCTCTCTGATCAAGGAGATCTATGAAAACTTATACAAGTTTTCATCTTCAATGAAGGAACTTGAAAGGTATGACTATGGCTTTCTTCAAGAAAATGAAGACCTAGAACACAAAAGTGTTCTTGACTTATGAACTGAACCAAGAACATGGGTCATCCCATGTTCCGCAAATTTGAGAAATAGGTCATTCTATTTCCTAAAATATAAATAGAAATAGCTAAGCCATTTCTTGAAGAACACAGTTCAAAACCCTATGTTTCTTCTTCTACACAGAAATTGTGAACAGAACATTCTATTCACTCAGAGACATACATATGTGTCTCTGAAATCACATGAATGGAAATCTCATTCATTGCTTAAGACATAAAAATATGTTTTTAGGGTATCTACGAACATCATATTCACGGGGCATGAAAAATCATGTCTCCTGATCTATGAATAGGAAAACCTTATTCATGAGACATGAAAATCACGTCTCCAGACATATGAATAGGAAAACCATATTCATTTTTATACATAAATATATTTGTGTATGATATATGTCTCTAACAGATATATATGAATGGAATACTCAATTTATGTCCTAAGACATGAACATCATGTCTTCAGGATTTTCATGAATAGAACAATCATATTCTCAACCTACTTGTAAATAAGAATACCCTATTCACTAATCAGACATGCATTGCATTCATCATATGAATATGGTCCCCAAGACACGTTCTTATCCTTGAACACAATCCATGTGTTCACTTTCGCACAAAACCATTTAAGAATGATGATCATACAACATTTTTTATATGTGCAGAAAACTTAATTCAATGAGTTTCATGAAACGAAACTCTATAAAAAGTGATCCTAACTTGGCCTAGGCATGAGTAATCGGGACGTCTGTTGGGGTAAAAATTACACCCCAGTTGACCAAGTCAAAACCAGGGTCAACCTCAAGCCAAGTGGGCCCAAGTCCAGGTCAAAGGGATCGGCCCCATGACAAAGGAATGAAACCATAAATTGGTTTAATGTAATTCTTTTTTTTATAAATATGCATAGAAATAAATGTATGTAAAATAAGCAAAATGCCAAAATTTTGTAAACCCCATAGGTTATGTGCAAAAAGAGATAAGCACATAAGACATAGGGTGGCATACGTGTCATTTGTCAAAGCCCAAGGGGCTATATGTAAAGTGTGTATCCTATAAAGGTAATATGATGAAAAAATCAATGATAACTTTTTCCCTCTAAAAAAAAACTACGGTTTGTACCTCTTTCTTCTTCCTCACGTTCTAAACCTTCTTCTTTTCTTTTAAATTAAATCAAGAGTTTAACCTTTCCTTTTTCAAAAATAAATAGCTTTTTACCATAAAACGCTTGAAGGGGAGCTCGGATTTGCCATCAAATCCCTAAAAGGGGAGATTTTAAGTCTCACCTCCCCTTTTCCCCCCAAAATCCAACCAGTAGAGAGGAAGAAGAAGGATACCCATCTCCAAAAATCCTATTCCAGGAGAATCCGATGCTCAAAAGAAGATCCAAAGATTTCTAGGAGTTTAACTCCATTCAAGATCTGTTGCAGTTTAACTTCATAAATCAACCCCCTTTTTAGGAGTTTAACTCCAAATCTATATATAATCCATGTTAGGAGTTCAACTCCAAAACCCCTTGGGAGTTCAACTCCTAACACAGGGGCTAAGCCCTTTTTTCCCGCTGGTGTTTCCAGCGGTCGCGTGCCGCGCACGTGACCTGCGAGTGCCCAGCGGCCGCGTGCAGGGCACATGACCTGCGGGCGCTAAGCACCGGCGTGCGCCTCACGCGACCCGCGGGCGCTCAGCACCCAGCGGTCGCGTGCAGCTCATGTAACCCGTTGGCGCCCAGCGGCCGCATGCTGCGCACGTGACCCGCGGGCGCCCAACGCCCACGCGCCTGGCACGTGATCAGCGGGCGCCAAGCGCCCATGCGCCAGGCACGTGACCCGCGGGCGCCCAGCGTCCACGTGCAATGCACGCGTCTTTAAGACGCTCTTCACCCCTCATTTTCCATGCACTACATACCAGAAACATGTCCCCCGATAGGAAAATTTTCTAACAGGGCGCTGTCCCACACCCCGCAAAGGGGCTGCTAGCCCCCTTGACCCCCAGCCCGCTATCCGGGTAGCGGGACCCCCGTAAACTCTGTGAGGTCTCCAATATATCCAAAACCCCCTTTCAAAACACAACATACGCACACTGCACACTGATTTCGCATGACTAGTTGACCCGTCAATTGAAGATTCTCTCGCTCCAAAAGCAATTAACGACAGCTTAGTCTGCGGCTGCCGGAGATTCGAACCCCAACAATCAATAAACCTACGCCTACCCCCGCATGACTAGTTGACCCGTCAATTGAGATTCTTGCGTACACATGGCGCACTAGATGTAATTTTGTGCATGCCAGATGTACTAAATCGAGATTCTTCGTGCATGTCAGATACACCTGATATTGTTGTCAGGCACACCGTTGCACTTGACAGATATTTTCGTGTACACTCGTTGCACTTAGTTTTGTTTCTGAACACATTCGTGGCACCTATATTTGATTTCGATTTCCGTGCGCACCAGACGCACGCGGTATTCTTGGCGTATATTTTTGGGATTGATTTCTTTCGAGCAGTATGTTTTATGATATATACTATATGGGTTAATAACCGAGCAGGACTAGTCTGTGAACAGTACCTGAGTGTTTTTTTTTGCATGCATCGATATTTACCGAGGGGATTTTCAAAAGGAGCTATAGTCTCAATATTTTCCTACGTGTCTAAGATGACAAAAAAACTTTACGAAGAAAACCCTTCCAAATCATTTTCAAAAGGCGGGACGTATATGGTAAATAAAGGCCATGTATATGTATATATAGCTATTTTTCTTATAATGAACGTCCGCTACTTGTGTCGTGATATGCGAATCGCACGGCAATTTGAAAAGGTTTTGCATACACTTTTATTCAGTTGTTTGACGATTTCACAACGATGCGTACTATATATATATATATATATATATATATATATATATATATATATATATATATATGATATAGTCCTAACTACATTATACTTGATCTTGACAATGAATTTTGAAACTGGTATTTTCGCATTAACTCCGATGATTGTGTGACGCTTGACGGAGTTTTGATTTTAAGTTTTGCACTCGTTTTCACGTGCATACGATGCGTTATGATATATCTTATGTATTCATGATTCCGGAGCCCCGGTGACTTGATTGTTTGCTGGAATGTTTTAATTATTGGGGGGTTTAAATTTAAATTCGGGGACCGAATTTATTTAAGGGGGGAAGATTGTAACATTTCAAAAAATATATTATTTTGGAATTTAAATAAATAAAATAATAAATTTCATGAATATTATGAAAAGTATGGGAATTGGTTTTGATGAAATAGTATGATTATATACTCATGGTTTGGTAAATAATTGTAAAATTAATATAAATTATTGATTTTGAAAGTGTTTAGTTGATTTGGACATTTTATAAATTATTATACAATTAATTGTATACAGTGTTTATGCTATATTTGATTAATATTTCGCTAATTATGCATTAACCCTGTTTATGATTCTTGACATGAAACAAAACATATTGCAAAACACTTGCTACATTTTGTTTGTTATCAACCATGGCATCTTCTTTTCTTTTGTAAATGAATTTGTTTTAAAATAAGAGGTGACATGTATCATGGCAAGAGAGAGGGAGAGAGGGAGAGAGAAGGGAAACTTCTACACACTCTTGGTTCATTTTCTTTCATCACTCCATTCCTTTCATTCATTCTTCTCCTCCTCCTTCTCCTCACCCTCCACCATCTCTACCACTCCCTACCACCTTCAAAACCATCTCAAACCACCATACTTCCTTCACAAAAATTGATACCAACCTCCCTACAAACCCCATGGACCAATCAAGTGAAGATTTTGAGCACTTTGGGCAATCCAAAAGTTTTCTTGAGTTGCCAAATGAGGTTGTCACGCCCCGCTTCCCAGTAGATGAAAACGATAACGTGGCAAGCCCGCGACGTATTTATTCCGAGAAGGCCATTTCTCGAAATAAATACGCTAAGCGTCTATAAGAAACATAAAGTAACAAGAACAAACAAAAAAATGAAATCCAACTCTGATTTATTACATTCATGATTCATAGTAGATAAAATATCCGAATACAAGATATATAACATGATATGCCTTAACAAGGAGACATACATAAATAAGGTGAAATGAAATGAAAAGCTGAATGAAACTATACATCTGTTTGTGATACAAACTATTGGACTCTTTTTCGACCACTTCTATCTTCTCTGTCTCAATGACACCTGACGAACATTCCAAGAAAGAGAGAAAGATGGGTGGAATGCCCGTCAGCGAACTTACGCTCGGTAAGTTCTCAAGAAAGGTGAGATATGAAAGTATATAAATGAATATGCAAGGTGACATGTGATATAGTATGAATGGAAATAAAACATGAACAAATATAACATGATAATGTTAATGACAACTATGTAAGCATGGCAATATAACATAAGCATAGTAAACAAGTATAGCTTGACCGTGGAGTGTAGGTATAATGAACATGAAGTGAATGCAAGTGTGCTAAAAGGTCTCTAAAAGAGTAAAATTAACTGACGTGAGTTCAAGTGTGAATGTCAACCAATCTCAAGAGTATTCTCGAACCCAAGGCTATCGTCCAGGGGCAAGGAATCACGGGCCCAAAATAGCGGGACTTCAATTGTTATTAAAGTATTCCAAACCCAACAGGCTATCATCCAGGGGCTTGGAAAAACGGGCCCTCATTCGTGAATTCGTGATTTGTACCGTTTCAGCCCGGTACCACGGAAACATGATTTGTATTAATGGGACTCATGATATTCCGTTGGATTCATACTCAAACTATCCCAACAGCCCGTGTATATAAGTGTATGATTAATGTTTTGAGTTTTGATCGAATCTATGAATACAAAAGGTGATATATGATATCAAGTTTTCAAGGTTCAGTTCATGTAATCATGTCAAGTGCAAGTCATGCTAATTGTATTTATGGTTCGAGTCAAATTGGTTCAAGTGTACATATTGGGTTTAAGTACTCATGATTGAGTCGTGCCAAGATCAAGTCAATTCTAGCATGTAATGATTTAATCACAAATTATATAAATAAACATAAATAAGCAATCACAGAACATGATATGAAATAAGTATACAGGTAACGTCCAAAACAATGTTGTAAATATGTGATACGTATAACTAGTTAATCAAGTCATTTGAAATCAGAATATAAATGAAAACATAGCCTTAAGTGTTATACACACGTGAGTTTCAGTCTCGTCTAATTACGAATACCGGTTTGGGAGATATACATGTTTTCGTATCATCGCGCAAAACAGATCAGAATCTGTTCAGCACCGTCACACATTCTTAAAACGCAGTTTGAGTTAATTTTCATCAGGTTTCAGATTACGATGATTAATAGAAAATTGTAGGTATTTCTGATTACTTATCCAAAACATTAAGATTCACACGATTGGGATTTCTGAAGCTCTAGTTATGATCGTTTTAATATCAGCGTTTAAAACCGAAATTCAGATTTCTGGACAGCAACTATATGTTATATTGTAAAACCTATATCGAGTTATTTCATGCGTTTCTAAATAATCTAATATACAGAAAATTATAGTTCTATCAATTGTACATCTACACATCTAAAGTTTGTCACGAACGGAGAACGGGAGTTTGAGTTATGTCTAATTTAAAAACAGTGTGTGAATCATGACAAATTCTGTCCAGATTCATCATTTAATATTGTAACGCAGTTTTCTATATTTTACGTCAATTTTCAGTAAGAACATAAAACTAATACAATATATATTATTCGATGTAGTTATCCAAAACACTTGAGTTTGCTCAATTTGGATACCGATAGACCAAATTATGTGTCCTAGAAGTTAACCGATAACTGCAGTTTTCTGTTTTACAAACAATGAATAAAAACAATATAATTCCTAAACCGTTAAGCGATTCGATCTGAAATTTTTACAGCATGTACAAAATAATATATTCTATCATATGTAAATTTCCTGAAATTTAAGTAAAAATTAATTTCTAAAAATTATTTTAAAAGTAAAAGTATTGATATGTTATATGTGAGAAATAAGAAAACCATGGTATTTATTCGTAACTTTATTTTATTTTTTTTTACAAATTTTAAATAAAGTAATTTAAAATACAACAACAAATGATGCAATCCTAATTGGTTACTATGAAATCTTAACATATGGATTGAGAGTAATGAAAAAAAGACTTTACAAACTATATATTTGTGTATGTTTGTGTGTGTTCATTATTTATATATGTATCCATTTAAATAATTATTTAGGAACTATGATATGTTAAGGGAAGTTTTTCATGGCAATATAAAACAGAGAAAGAGAAAGAGATGGAGGGAGGGAAAGAGGGAAATGACTTACATACACAAGCCGGTATTGTCACCGGACTTGTCTATCCACCGATAATCTCGCATTACTAGCGAGATTTTCTTGAAACTTCTTGGTGTTCTTCTTCTAGGACTCTAGGTGAAGAGGGAGAAGGGAGAGATAGAAAAATGTGAGGAATAAAAAGAAAGAGAGTGACAAATAAAGATGGTGTAATGGTGAATTATCTATAATAATATATACATTCAACATGGAAATTAAAAGAGAAATGAAAGGTCGCCATTCATTTTGGAAATGAAAGGTCTCATTTGTAAGTTATGAGAAGAATAAAATTTGATAAAAAATAATTGTGAGAATAGGGATTTGAACATGTGATCTATAAAATAACAATGTAAAGACTTAACTAATGAGCTACAAGGTTGTTCATACACATATTTAATAAGAATTAAATATATGATGTTGCTTAAAAAGAAAGTGGGTTTTTGGGCTCATAGTTTTATTAAAGAAAATGAAAAAAAATTGGATTTGAGTTATGGGCTGGGATAGGTCTTATGTTTAATTTGAAAAAAAATTAAAATTTAGTTTTAAAGAAATGTGTTTGGGAAAAATAGATGGAATAATAAAATATTATATTTATAAAAAATCAAAATATACAGAAAATACTAAGAATAAATAAATACAATATTTTACTAAAGAAAGAAAATACAGAGGTATATTAATATTGGGGTCGTTACATTCTAGCCTCCTTAAAAATAATTTCGTTCTCGAAATTACTTAAGAAGGATATTGCAAAAGAGTGCTGGAAAGTTAAGAATGGCGTCGTTTTCGAGCTCCGTCGATCGGCACCCTAACCAATTGAGCTAATAGGCCAACGAGATACAAATAGAAAAAGTGAATTAGAGTTAAGAATTCGAAAGTCGAGAGATGAACTTCAAGGAAGCCGAAGGTGGAGTTCCAGATGGATTCAAGGAATGGAGAAAAATTCAAAAGTAAAGTCGAATATAATAATTGAATTTTATAATTCTTGTATTATATTGCTTACGATGTTCATGAAGAACTGGCCTGCATAAGCCGCCAACAAAACCTGTCATGCCCCGCTTTCCAGTAGATGGAAACGATAACGTGGTAAGCCCGCGACATATTTATTCCGAGTAAGCCATTTCTCGAAATAAATACGCTAAGTGTCTATAAGCAACATAAAACAATAAGAACAAACAAAAAAATGAAATCCAACTCCGATTTATTACATTCATGATTCATAGTAGACAAAATATCTGAATACAAGATATATAACATGATAATCCTTAACAAGAAGGCATACATAAATAAGGTGAAATGAAATGAAAAGCTGAATGAAACTATACGTCTGTTTGTGATACGAACTGGTTGTACTATTTTTCGACCACTTCTATCTTCTCTGTCTCAATGTCACCTGACGAACATTCCAAAAAAGAAAGAAAAATGGGTAGAATGCCCGTCAGCGAACTTGCGCTCGGTAAGTCCTCAAGAAAGGTGAGATGTGAAAGTATATAAATGAATATGCAAGATGACATGTGATATAGTATGAATGGAAATAAAACATGAACAAATATAACATGATAATGTTAATGACAACTATGTAAGCATGACAATATAACATAAGCATAGTAAACAAGTATAGCATGACCGTGGAGTGTAGGTATAATGAACATGAAGTGAATGCAAGTGTCCTAAAAGGTCTTTAAAAGGGTAAAATTAACTGACGCGAGTTCAAGTATGAATGTCAACCAATCTCAAGAGTATTCTCGAACCTAAGGCTATCGTCCAGGGGCAAGGAATCACGGGCCCAAAATAGCGGGACTTCAATTGTTATTGAAGTATTCCAAACCCAACAGGTTATCATCCAGGGGCTTAGAAACACGGGCCCTCATTCGTGAATTCGTGATTTGTACCGTTTGAGTCCGGTACCACAACAACATGATTTGTACCGTTTCATCCCGGTACCACATAAACATGATTTGTATTAATGGGACTCATGAGATTCCGTTAGATTCATACTCAAACTACCGCAACGCCCCGTGTATATAAGTCTATGATTAATGTTTTGCATCTTGATCGAATCTATGAATACAAAAGGTGATATATGATATCAAGTTTTCAAGATTGAGTTCATGTAATCATGTCAAGTGCAAGTCATGCTAATTGTATTTATAGTTCGAGTCAAATTGGTTCAAGTGTACATATTGGGTTCAAGTATTCATGATTGAGTCGTGTAAAGATCAAGTCAATTCTAGCATATAATGATTTAATCACAAGTCATATAAATAAACATAAATAAGCAATCACAGAACATGATATGAGATAAGTATACAACTAACGTCCAAAACAATGTTGTAAATATGTGATACGTATAACTAGTTAATCAGAATATAAATGAAAACATAGCCTTAAGTGTTATACACACGTGAGTTTTAGTCTCGTCTAAATACGAATACCGGTTTGGGAGATATACATGTTTTCGTATCATCGCGCAAAACAGATCAGAATCTGTTCAGCACAGCCACACATTTTTAAAACGCAGTTTGAGTTAATTTTCATAAGGTTTCAGATTACTATGATTAATAGAAAATTGTAGGTATTTCTGATTACTTATCCAAAACATTAAGATTCACACGATTTGGATTTCTGAAGCTATAGTTATGATCGTTTTAATATCAGTGTTTAAAACCGAAATTCAGATTTCTGGACAGCAACTATATGTTATATTGTAAAACCTATATCGAGTTGTTTCATGCGTTTCTAAATAATCTAATATACAAAAAATTATAGTTCTGTAAATTGTGCATCTACACATCTAAAGTTTGTCACGAACGGATAACGGGAGTTTGAGTTATGTCTAATTTAAAAATAGTGTGCAAATCAGGACAGATTCTGTCCAGATTCATCGTTTAATATTGTAACGCAGTTTTCTATATTTTACGTCAATTTTAAGTAAGAACATAAAACTAAGAAAATATATATTATTCGATATAGGTATCCAAAACACTTGAGTTTGCTCAATTTGAATACCGATAGACCAAGTTATGTGTCCTAGAAGTTGACCGATAACTGCAGTTTTCTGTTTTACAAACAGTGAATAAAACCAATATAATTCCTAAACCGTTAAGCGATTCGATCTGAAATTTTTACATCATGTACAAAATAATATATTCTATCATATGTAAATTTCCTGAATTTTTAAGAATTAAAAATTAATTTCTAAAAATTATTTTAAAAGTAAAGGTATTGATATGTTATATGTGAGAAATGAGAAAACCATGGTATTTATTCGTAACTTTTTTTTACAAACTTTAAATAAAGTAATTTAAAATACAGCAACAAATGATGCAATCCTAATTGGTTACTATGAAATCTTAACATATGGATTGAGAGTAAAGAAAAAAAGACTTTACAAACTATATATTTGTGTGTGTTCATTATTTATATTTGTATCCATTTAATTAATTATTTAGAAACTATGATATGTCAAGTGAAGTTTTTCATGGCAATATAAAAAAAAGAAAATAAAGAGAAAGAGATGGAGGGAGGGAAAGAGAGAAGGGACTTACATACACAAGCCGGTATTGTAACCGGGCTTATCTATCCACCGATAATCTCGCGTTGCTAGCGAGATTTTCTTGAAACTTCTTGGTGTTCTTCTTCTAGGACTCTAGGTGAAGAGGGAGAAGGGAGAGATAGAAAAATGTGAGGAAGAAAAAGAAAGAGGGGGACAGATAAAGATGGTGTAATGGTGAATTATCTATAATAATATATGCATTCAACATCGTAATTAAAAGAGAAATGAAAGGTCACAAAAAATAACTGCATGAATGGGGATTTGAACATGTAATCTATAGAATAACAATGCAAAGACTTAACTAATGAGCTACAAGATTGTTCATACACATATTTAATAAGAATTAAATATATGATGTTGCTTAAAAAGAAAGTGGGCTTTTGGGCTCATAGTTTTATTTAAAAAAAATGAAAATGAAATTGGATTTGAGTTATGGGCTTGGTTAGGTCTTATGTTTAATTTGAAAAAAAATTAAAATTTATTTTTAAAGAAATGTGTTTGGGAAAAATAGATGGAATAATAAAATAATATATTTATAAAAAAATAAAATATACAGAAAATACTAAGAATAAATAAATACAATATTTTATTAAAGAAAGAAAATACGGAGGTATATTAATATTGGGGTCGTTACAGAGGTAATCCCTACACATTTAGTCTAGTTTTTAGTTTTCATAATGTCCTAGTGTAGTTTAGAATTAAACTAGTGAAGATTAGTGGAGATTAAATATTCCAAGAGAGGGTTAGGGATGTTTTGAATTTGTGAAAGTGTAATTGAGGTGTAGTGAGTGTTTTACATGACCTTAGTTATGTTTGCGGACCTAGACCAGAGACTAGAACCCAATGCACATGAATTCAGAATTTTCCCGTGTCAGTTTTCTTTGATTATTGATGCTCAGCTGGAATCTGGAGCAACTTGGGGTATCTATAAATAAAAAACAACTATATTGACCTAATTAGACCACTAGAAGACCACCACAGAAGAACGAGACCAAAATTCCTAGATGTAGCCGGCGACACCGGATACTGTAGCATATCTCGCCGGGTTGATTTTGTAGTTTGATGTTGGGGTTGGACTGTAGCTCACACTCCCTATAACTTAGCCTTTGTATTATTAGTTTTGTCCCTATCTACCTGTGCAAAAAAAATAATGTATTTAAATTGCAAGTGTTAAATACTCCGGCCTCTCTCCCAACATTTCTCCACAGCCGAAGGAGATGCATGTGGAGCCGCAGCCGAAGTAGCCTGCCAAATTTGTTAAATTTTGTGTGTAATAAACGAGTAAGAACGGTGTATTATATTTTAGTCGAATTCGTATCATTATCAGGTTATTGCGAAACCACAATCTAAGAATACTTAAGGAATTAAGCCTAATTTGGGTATCTAGTTTGGAAAACCATAGTTTATTTTAATTGGATAGTTTTATGTAAGTATGATTAATCAAAACTAAGTCTACAACCAAATAAGCTCAGACTACTAATATTGCATATGTTACTATCTATAACATGATATAATATTTTACTATTAAATACTATACGTACCAACATCTCCTTTAACTCCTCTACGGTGGTCTTCATGGCGGCAACATCATGCTCCAGACGTCGGTCACGGGGTGTCGGGGAAGTAACCGCCGGAGTGGAGACCAACCTCATATGGGCTCTACTAGGACCCAGTCCCCGGCCTCTCTCCCAACCTCCGTGGTGCTTTCTGTGTGTGGCATCTAGGACTGGGTTCAGTAGCATCGGATCGATCTGTGCACTAAAATCGATTCCCGATGCCTCCTCCTGCTCCACCACCCGCTCCTATACCCATATTAACCATTAAAATATAAGTATATCATTTAAATTTGAACTTATCAAAACAAAAATTTCATTCGAAAATCTCGTTTCTTGTTTGTATAGATCTCTATGATCTATGATCATAGAGAGGCCCTGGAAATAAGAAATTCTAGTGATATTAAATAAATAAAAGAAAAAAATAGTGGGTTCCGTCGTTTCTATGGTTACTTCGTAAACGGTGAGGTCCTTTCTATACACCGGAGCCTCTTCTTTCATAAAAAAAAAAAAAGAATGCATATCCGAATGGATGATGCATATAGAATAAAATAAGGAATATGAAGCGGGTAGCGGGAATCGAACCCGCATCGTTAGCTTGGAAGGCTAGGGGTTATAGTCGACGTTGATTGATCATTTTTAACGTCTCTAATTCAAGAATAAATATTAATACTTACACAATACTCTTGGGTAGCAGTGTCGGGGAATCGAAGCTCGCCCGTAGCGGGATCTGTCGAGGTGCCATGGACGGCAAGATACACGGTCAGCACGCTCGGTGTACCACCCTGCGGTAGGGTCTGAGCTCTCTGCAATTCTCCATAAATTTGCATATATTATAAAATAACTCTTAATATTACATTGTATCAAAATAGATCTATTGTAATTTACTGATACCTCTATGGCACGAGTAATGTTCCTCGAGCCAACTGTATAAGTGGGGCAACCCCTCTTCGCCGAATTTCTATTCTTTTTATTTTGATCGGCCTGTTTCTGCACAGCACATTCAGATTTAGTTTTCTAATCAAGCAAAAAAATAAATAAAGTATATACTAAACAATGAATTACATTTAAATTACAAACTTATTTGCGCTGAGAGTCGTAATATTGACACAAGAGAGGCCATGTATCTACGTCGACTCTCGCAAAGACTGGAGTATGTAGGAGAGATGCTCTCTCAACCTTGGGGGTCGCCATCCATACCAAATAGCAGTCGATCTTCAGCTCGTTCCTATTGTATCAGACCTTAGATTACAGGTTCTTCATCAGGCCCACGTATAGAGCATGAAGATCGAGCACTCTCTCAAGGTGATCAGGGTCGGGTACAGGCTGAAAGCCGTAATCCAACTGCAAATACAAAAAATAATGTATTTAAATTGCAAGTGTTAAATTATAATAAATTTATTGGATAAGTAAAATGAAAATATATATTAATACACGAGCATGATTCCAGAAGATGGCAAATGAGCGCCGGTACTGATCGCCCCACTCAACGTGAAGTGGATACTTCTTTTGGATGCGACTCTCATCCTCCATGTACCGGCCGAACCGCTCGGCATAATCTCCAGTATAGCGATAATCGGTGGTAAAGAAGAGGGGGAATGGTGCCTCCCCCCTAACTCTATTGGGCCTCAGCCTGTGGGACTGATTTGGCCCTCGAGTCCCCCTCTCGAGATGGGGCTGCCCTGCATCTACAAGAAATATCAAGACAAGAAATATTAAGAAAAAACAGTATTAATAAATAAAGGATTAACGAAAATTGAGCTGCGATATATACTTCCGGCGACAGCAGCACGAGCCTGGGCCCAGGCAGCAGCACGAGCGGGACGATAGTTCCTCCGGTGAGGAATAGCCAGTGATCCGGACGTGGACACATCCCCTTCAACTATAAAATAAACATTGACGATAAAATTACATGAAGTTCATGCTTATTCTTAGAGGATATGTAAAATGACTAAATATTTTATATTTATTCATACTAACCTGCAGACTGAGCGGAGGGTACGGAAGTGGTGGGGGTGGCCTCTGCGCCAGATGTGGATGCACCACCTATAATTAGAAAATTAAAAATAGATTATATAAGTAATTGCAAAAAAAATATGTATATCTATAATATAACATTCTAAATCAATATGCATGCAATATAGGATATATAAACACACCCGCAGGTGCGGTGGTGGTCTCTGCCCGAGAAGTGGAGACACCACCTACAGCTAGACAATCAAAAATGATTATCTAAGTAAGAGAAAAAAGAATGTGTGTATATTTATGATATAAAATTCTAAATCAATATGCATGTACTATAGGATATATAAACATATCTGCAGGTGCAATAGTGGCCTCTGTCTCTGATATAAATACACCACCAACAGCTAGACAATTAAACATTGACTATATAAGTAATTTTGAAATAAATATGCGTGTATATCTATAATATTACATTCAAAATGAATATGAGTGCAATATATCTGGAGGTGTGGCAAATTCCATACGGAAGGAGTCATCCGAAGGGGATACCGATCGGGGTGCAAGACCAGCCCTCTGGAGCTCCCTACACAGCTCTTCGGGCGGCAGAAACGCTCTGCCTCTGCCGTGGCTGGTGCTCCTGCTACCCTTCACTGCTCCGGGTGTCATCATCAGACCTGGACAACGAAGCCATGGCAAAATCCCTAGTTCCAAGCCTCGACGGTTCACAGACAACCTAGAGACAACCTCGACATTCGTCTCATTACAGCAGACGCAATGCCAGCAAACGAAGCAAAGGAAAATCCCTGGCTTCTGGGTCTTGATGGCGACTCAAATAAAACCTAAAAGACTATCGGAGATCATCCCACACCAGCGCGGAGTGGTTATGACTCATTGGGGCTCCCAAATTGAGCCTAACCTCAAGTAAAAAGCGGCATGGAAAATCCCTAACGCTTGCTCTTCTGACGGTAATATGACCTAGGAGATTACTTGAAGACGTCTTGTCCATCCCTCGAAGGTATTAGAGACACGACAGTCGCGGGGCTACTCGAACAGCAAGATTGTATATCGGGGAATGCATCAGCCAACGCGACGGTACAACGGATAAAAACCTAGTACTATAGACCCTAACGGACTTCTGTCGTAAAGAGCAGAGGTTAACTGTGACGTTAGGATATTCTTGCGAGAACTTATCAACTCGTCTCGACTCGTAGGGAAAACAATGTTCTTGCGAGAACTTCTCGACTCGTCTCGACTCGTAGGGAAAAACATCTTCATGAAACCCTCACAGCTCATGAAGGTGAAAAGCCTTAGGCAACGGGAATATCAACCTGTTTCCTAAGCACTGTGGCCCTACAAGCAGGTCCAAAATGACTCTTGTATACTATCCACGTGCCATATTCTCCAAAGTTGAATATCGACAAGGAGAAAAAAAAACCTCTTACGAGTCCTCTCGACTTGTAAGGGGGAAATTCTCTTATGAGATCCTTACGACTCTCAAGAGAAAACACACTTAGGAGATCCTCAAGACTTCTAAGGAGAAAATACTCCTGTGGGATTCTCTCGACTCGTAGGGAGAAAACCCTTTATGAGACCCTCATGGCTTATAAAGTTGAAAAGTTTTAGGCGGCAGATCCAAACCTGTTTCCTAAGCCATCGCTGCCCTACAAGAAGGTCCAAACTGACTCTTGTACACCATCCACGGGCCACATTCGTCAATGAAATAAAGAAGCTACTTATGGGTCCTCACGATCCGTAAGGAAAAATACCCGAGTGAGATCTTTACGACTCACGGAGGCGATGAACACTTAGAAATCCTCACAATTTATAGGGAGAATATGCACCTATGAGATCTTCTCGACTCGTAGGGAGAAAAAACCTTCTTGAGATCTTTACGGCTCATGAAGATGAAAAAAGTCTTAGGCTACAAGGACTCTAAACTTATCTCCTAAGCCCTCAATTCTATGGCCATGCATAACTCTACACTACTTCACCCACGTAAATGCTTACGTGGGCAAAGTAGTGGGGGGCATTTGTTCCTGCCAAAATTTTCGGCCAAGAGCTATTTGTTCCCTTATAACCCTTATAAAAAGAGAGAGAGAGGAAAGAGGAAAAGAATTCACGGTTGGACATTACATGTTAAACACGTGAGCGCTTATATGCAAAGCATATAAGCGCTGAAAGAAAATAACAAATGGCCAAACAGGCCTCACGTGCCCAACACGTAAGTGCCTACACGTGAGTGCCTATATGCAACGCATATAGGCACAGCAATTAAAACAATTGCAAGGCTAAAGAGCCCCACGCGTTTAACACTTGAGTGCCTATATGCAACGCATATAGGCACTGTAATTAAAACAATTGCTAGGAAAAAACAACCCCACATGTTTAACACGTGAGTGCCTATATACAACGTATATAAGCACAACGATTAAAACAATTGCTAGGCTAAAACAGCCCCACGTGTTTAACACGTGAGTGCCTATATGCAACATATATAGGCACAATAATTAAAACAATTGCCAAGCTAATAAGCCTCACGTGTCAAACACGTGAGGACACTTCCCTACGTAGAATTAAATTCTACTCAACAAGGAACCGTTGGATCAAAGATCCAATGATGATAGAATTAAATTCTATTGAACTTTTAAATGGGAAATGATATTTTCTATTAAACAGAAAGTTGGCGGATCAAAGATCCCAGAGTTGGAAAATATTTTTCATCACTCTTTAAAACAAAGAAAAATTGTGCTCCGTTAAACCTAGCACCCTTGGATTAAAAATCCAACGGTGATTAAAAATCACCAATCTACAGAATAAATTCTGTACAGGAAAATATTTTCCCTAATCTTGTTTAAGAAACAAGAAAATATGTTCTGTGAGACAGAACTCTTGGATCAAAGATTCAACAGCGGGTAAAACCCCCAAATCAATTGAAGTCTCTCAACAAGAGATTTCCTAAAACTAATTAACAAACTTCTCTCCACTATATAAATAACCCAAGACTTCAAGAAAAAAGAAGAAGAAGGAACAGAAGGGAGGATACAAAAAAAAGAAAGAGAATTCAATACTCTGAGAGAAGAAGATCCCCTTCTTAAACAAAAAAACTAAGTAAGAAGAAAATAGAAGAGATTATTCTAATCCTTCCTCGCCTTTTTAAGAGTTTAACCCTTCGTACAAGAACTTAGTTCTTCCTCTGGTTGAGGTCTGCAAAAGCAGATCTCCCCACAAGTTAAGAATTTAATTCTCATCGGGGAGATTCTGTTATGCAGATTCAAAACTTAGGGGAAAGAACTAAGTTCAAAGAATTTAATTCTTACACAAGTATATAGGAATTTAATTCCTCTGATAACACTAGGGTTTAATCCTGTAAAGAATTTAATTCTTATAAGACAAGAGACTTGAAATGCTTTAAACTCATATCCCAGCTTCGTTAATATGATATCAAAATCTTCATACACGTAGAAGGAAAGACTGGCGATTCATTAGTGCTCAACACTATAACAAAACCTCACGTGTTTCCCCACGTGAGTACCTCTGATGAAAAAAAAAGAATGGCTGAGACCGAGTCACGTGTTTCCCATATGAGCGCCTAAAAGAAGAACAAGAAGTGCCTTCTAGGGCAGTCACGTGTTTTCCACGCACCCCCCAATTAAGTGCTTATCACTTATATGAAAAAGGGAATAAACCCAAAAACAGTGATCACATTTTGAAGGCGCCTTACGTGTTCGCACGTGAGCACCACAGGGTCCAAGTGCTTAGCACTTATAAAAGAAAGAGAAATAAAATTCAGAGAATAGTTTCTATTTCGAGCGCCTCACGTGCTCACACGTGAGCCAAATGCTCAACACTTATAAAAGAAGAAGGAAATAAAACCCAAAAAGGCAGTACCCAACTTCAGGGTGCCTCACGTGCTCACACGTGAGTGCCACAAGAATTAAGTATTTAACACTTATATATAAACGGGGACTTGAACCCAATGTACAGAGCCAACTTTGAGGTGCCTCATGTGAGCGCCCCCGGAATCCAGTGTTTAACACTGCTTTAGAACCTCACGTGGGAACACGTGAGTGCTGAACAAATACTAGTGCTTGACACTATGAGAAATCAACTCCAGCCTTAAGTTGGCTAAATCTTCTTTATATTAAAACATCTTCGATCTCCAAATAGACCGAGCCTCTATACTCATGACTTCCCAAACTAATGAAGAAATCTTAATCTCAAAATATGACTAATGATACTGGGCTCGACCATCAATTCCTTCTCCCCTCAATCTGGAAATTGGTTCAAGGGTACGACTCTCCACACCTCTGATACATGTCGTTGTAATTCTTTAACGTCTTCAGAGAGATGGCGGGTCCCGACAACCAACAACTCTTTGGTGCACTCACAAACCGATGTGCACATCCCAATACGGACCGCAACGTCCTTAAACTACAATGGACCGCAACGTCTTTAAACTAGCTATGGACCGAAACGTCCTTAAACTAACAACGGACCGAAACGTCCTTAAACTAAAGCAATAGAGCCCAAATGCTCTTTTGTTGGGTCTGAATGATCCCAAAATCCTATTGAGTAGATCTTAGTCTAAAATTATACTAACGTATCCTTAAAAAAACATTTAAGGCGATCTTAATCTCAAACGAGATTAACGATCCTTAAATCAACCTAAATCCAAATCTAAGAATATACGGATTTGGACTAATCCACGCTCTACGGGCGACAACATAAATTAGTCTCCGTATACAATCCACGGGCAACCAAAAATAAAACAAACACATACGACACGAAGTGAACTTCCGGAGCAGGAAAAAGTGGTTACCGCGATGCGGTAACGTAATTAACTGCAGGGGCTTGCGCCTGCAGGGAAGAGAGTCCCCACAATCAAAAAACCCCTCGCAAACGAGGGAGAATCTGACGAAGTCTGATACAACGGTCGTATCCGTCCAAACTTCAGATATACGGTGCCATAAATCAACTTGGTATCTTCGGAGAGGTGGACGGATAAAACCAAATAGCATCTGCCCCCTAATTCAGGCAAGACGACCCATCCCGGTTCCGTCTCTGTTTTCGGCGGTGAACATACATGTTATCCAAACATTGATCATATGCCCCTACGTGTGTGTAAAAGACATCACTATACTTAGAGAATTCAATTCAAGCTATCATACTCTTGTCCATCTTCCTTAATACTTTATTCGGTGAATATTTCAGATGGATATGCTCAAACATTCTTCTTGTGACCGTTAATACTTCTCGAGGTACTAACCAATCGATTACCAAATGTGCTCACTCGTTAAGGCGTAAATAGCAATTTCCTAGTCTTGCAACACCTAAGGCTTAGCAGTGGCTCTCAAACCAGTTGGTCTAAGGCACTAAGTGATAAAGCACTCTCGCTATATTTTTTATGCTATTATTTAGTATAATGAAAAATGATGCGTGAATAAGCACAAACCTCTCCCAAACCTATTTATAGCGGTGTCCTCACTGATGTCATTTTTTTAATCTCAAAAAACTGTAGACTTGGGAGGAAAAGTTATTTAAAGGGGACAAAAATTAATCACAGTGAAATCCTCCCCCAAACTTATTGTTGGCTCAAAATCTTGTAAAAAAATTTTTATCAAGGGCCAAAATATATTTTTCTCGCCCCAAACTTGAGTAAAACAGTATTAAGCATTTTAAAGTTATAAAGAGGGGGGTAAAATTATTGGTCAATATAAAGCTTTACAATGACCAAAAGTCAACACCAACCATTCGAATATTTTATCAATATAACACCAAGGTTGGTAGAAGATCATGTCACCTATAGACGTGAAGAAGTGGAGAGGAGACAAGAAGTGTAATATAAAGAGTTTACGTCTCGGTTTGTAGAGACGAAACAATGATGATGGATTACTCGCATTCGCAAAAGAAAAAGGGGTGGCGGTTCAACTTCTTTGGTTTGGGGTTGATTCATCACAACTCTCATGTCTTCTAAGAATACGAGTTCTTCGGCAAAAATGTCTTCAAAGTTTTTATTGATATTCCGAATGATAATCTCATCAGAAAGAAAGGTATGATCCTCGGACTCCATAAAAGATTCATATTTAGCGTTAGATGTTGACCCGGAGAGCTCGACTAACTTATTCGACAAGTCAAAGGATTCAGACTTAGGTGTGGACTTATCGATAGAAGGGTCCTTAAGTGTATAATAAAAAACAGGGTCAAACAACAACGCACTATGGAAGTCTAGATCTGTATCGTGAAGCTCTTCAAGTTTGCTGCTGTCGGAATCCATCCTTTCGACAGAACATACATGAGCATAGGGTTTGGACGGTTCACTTCCCAACTTGTAAATGTTAAGCTCAATTGATATCTTCCCAAAGGATAGGTTCATAGAACCGTTATGATAATTGATTACAGTGTTGGAAATCGCTAGAAAAGGTCGACCTAAAATCACCGGAATTTGGTTTCGTGGGTTCGCCACGGGCTGTCTATCTATAAAGATAAAGTCCACAGGCAATATAAATTCCCCGACTTTGATTAACACATCCTCTAGCTCACCCCTAAGTTGAGTGATAGATCGATCGGCCATCTGAAGAGTGCAGTGCGCCAGTTTTAACTCTCCGATCCCTAATTGCTGATAAACAGAATACGGAAGCAAGTTAACACTAGCACCTAAGTCGAGTAGAGCACGATTGATATTTTTACCCCCAATAGCAATAGATATTGTAGGAATCCTGGGGTCCTTTCGTTTCTCGAGTAATTTTTGGGTAAAAGTAGTGCTCACATTAGGAAAACTTTTTTAGGTAATTGAATTTTCCTTTTCCTAGTGCACAAGTCCTTTAGAATTTTCGCATAGGACGGAACTTGTTGGATAGCATCTAGGAGGGGAATATTTATATTAACTTGCTTAAAAATTTCCACAATCTTCTCCATTTGGGGACTTGGTCTGTTGCCCCTTAACCTGTTTGGATAAGGAGCTTTATCAATAAGGGTTTGGTCCACCATTTGTGGAGAAGTTTGTGGGTATGGAATCGATCCCAGAATTGGAGTTAGGATCGTTTTAGGTTGACTCGAGGAAATGGGCGAAGGGTTCGAGCCTATTGGAAAACGGAGAATAGGCTCGGAAGAAGGTGGTGGACTCGACGAAGTAGGAATAGAAGAAGTAGAAGCCGGGGTATCATTAATATCATTGACATCAATGTCATCAACATGTTCACCCACTTGGTTGTTCAGCACTCTTCCCGATCTCAACGTGGTTACGGCACTAACATTATAATTTTATGAGTGGCTGATTTTGTGCGATGTTTTGTGATCAAAGAATTAATTACCGCAATCAAGAACGACGTCTCTTGGTAGCTAGCCGGTGAGTACGCGTCGGTCCACAGAGATTTTGTGTATTCTCAATTTGTTCTAACGAGTTAATTCCAAATGGTGTTGGATTGATTATCACTAAAAACTAAAGTTGATTTAAACTAGGATTAAAATATTGCTAGGGTTAGGTTTAGGTTAAGTTTGGAAAGTTAAGATTTCTCACCGCTTTCAATGCCCTAATTTAGATCTATTTAGGTGTTATGGTAATAATTAATAAAGGGGATTAGGACGATCGGGAAGAAACGATGTTTCTTCCTCTAGGTCCTTGTCCGTCCTTTCTTAATTCTTACCCTAACCTCCATGGAAAACATGCACAACCAGTCTTTTAAACTACGGTATCACCGTTACCTTATGGGGTAGGGTGCCGTAGTGAGCGGTGTGTGTATGTATGCATGGGGTCCTATAAAAATATGTGATGGGCAAGAAAGGTGAGAGATTTTCATCTCTCAAATCTTTCCTATTTCTAATCCTAACTAGTGAAGAACTACTCACTCATTAGGGGATTGATAAAAGACATTTTTTAATGATTTTTCTTAAAAGACTAACTATCTAAACTACGGCATATTAATAAAAATGCTAAACTAATTAACTAGGACAGATAATAAAATCTATACTAGGGCAGAAAAAGAATTTAAGAACTAGGGCAAGGTAAAAAAAATCTACTTACTTTATTCGATGCACTCTCAAAGCATTACAAAGAATTCTGAATTTTATTTGATAAAAAGAGGCATACCTCAAAAAGAGGTTTAGGGCTTCTATTTATAGATCATAGAAACCCTAGAGTTATATTCGATACAGATCTGCATTTACAAATTTACCCCTAAGAAGACTAGTCAACGCACCGCCGCCACCGTCACAAAAATGCACCGACACGTGCTTTATATGGCCGCAGAACCGCGGCCACAAGCCCTGTTTGACCGTGGATCCGCGGCCATGTGGTGGCTTCTTGAGCTGCAATTTTCATAGGTTCTTTCTGTTGCTTTTTACTTGGCTTTTCTTCACTTGGTTTCTCAGATTGTCTTCTAGTTCTCTTCCAGATTTCCACAGTGAATAATGTCGTGGACTTTACCGTTTGCTTCGTGTCGAAATCTTGAACCTTGCGCTGCCTTTGTACTTTGTGAACTTTTTCATTGATCTTCATTATCTCTCAAACTGTAGGCATGATCAAGATTCTTCCATTTGTCGGTCGTAGTCTCACTTTTGTATCGTCTTTTCATCATTTTCACTGTTTTTGTTCCGAGAACCTGTAACCTGCAACTATGAGCAAACATGGATCAAAAGCACCTGTTTATTTGTAAACTGAATAAGAATGGGGAATATAATAATGCAAAATTATGATATGGACAAATACCTCCAAACTTATCTTTTGCTCGTATTCGAGCAAAACTAGTTTTATTTTTGAAAAAATACCTAGCCTCTCTTTCGCAGGGAAACGCGATTACACTGAGCTCGTGCAACAAGCCGCTAAACCTCTAGGTGTCCCTAGTAGGAGGAGTGTTGTCTCCTGTGGGTTTTCAGCGGATACTACCCACAAAATCCTATCAATTCGGCCTATTGACTTTTATTCTTCAATTATGTTGTTTAACAAGAAACTCTATTATCTTTAACTCAGAAATTATCAACCCGTATTTTTCACGCTTCCTTATCATTTGAGTTAAGATTATATATATTTTGTAAATTTACTTAGCTTTTAGCATCTTCCTTCTAAGGTTCCATCTCAACTTAAGAATTTTTATCATCTCTACTAAAGATATAAGTCCTATTTTTCATTCTTATCTCTTATCTAAACCCCAATTATATACCCCTACGTGTGTGTATGTATCACACCTACACTTGGAAATTCAATTCAAGCTATCATACTCTTGTCCATCGTCCAAAGTACTTTTAGTTGGTGAATTTTTAGATGAAATTGCTCACACATTCTTCATGCGACCGTTAATACTTCTTGAGGTACCAACGACCGATTACAAAATGTGTTTGCACATTAAGGCATAATTCCTAGTCTTGTAACACCTAAGGCTTTAGCAGTTGTTTCCCTCCGAAAGACGGCGCAAGACTGACGTCTTGCCTGAGTCTGGGGGCAGATGCTAATTGGTGCTATCCGTCCACCTCTCCGAAGATGCCAAGTTGATTTATGGCACCGTGTATCGAAAGTTTAAACGGATGCGGCCGATGTAGCAGACTTCGTCAGATTCCCCCTCATTTGAGGGGTTTCTGATTGTGGGGACGCTCTTCCCTGCAGGCGCAAGCCCCTGCAGTTAATTACGCTACCGTACCGCGGTAACAACTTTCTCCTTCTCCGTATGATCACTTCGTGTCGTGGGTGTTTGTTTTGTGTTTGGTTGCCCGTGGATTGTATACGGAGACTAATTTGTGTTGTCGCCCGTAGGACGTCGATTAGTCCAAATCCGTATCTTCTTAGATTTGGGTTTGGGGTTTGGGTTTAAGGATACGTTAGCCTCATTTGAGACTAAGATCAACTTAATCATTTGTTAAGGATACGTTAGTCTAATTTCAGACTAAGATCGACTTAACGGGATCGTTTAGATCCGGCAAGAGAGCAATTGGGCTCTATTGCTTAGTTTAGTGACATTGCGGTCGATAATTAGTTTAAGGACATTACGGTCCATTGTTAGTTTTAAGACATTGTGGTCAAGGTTAAGGATGTCATAGTCCGTGGATTTAAGGACTCCACAGTCCGGTGTTAGTTTTAAGACATCACGGTCAAAATTAAGGACGTCATAGTTCGTGAGTTTAAGGACCCCACAGTCCGGTGTTAGTTTTAAGACATCACGGTCGAGGTTAAGGACATCATAGTCCGGTATTAGTTTTAAGACATCACGGTCGAGGTTAAGGACATCATAGTCCATGAGTTTAAGGACCCCACAGTCCGTAACAGTGTGTGGTTGTCGGGACCCGTCACCTTTCTGACGACGTTGAGGGATTACAACGACAGATATCAGAGGAGTAAAGAGATGTACTCTAGAACCGGGTGTAAATTGGTCGGAAGAGCAGTTGTGCTCACCTCTCTGTACGCTCTGCGGTAAGCGCAAGTCTGTTAGCGCAACGCGCTTTCTGAGTGCGCTGCGCCAGTGAATGACACGTGGCGCGCTCTGGTGCAGTGCGCCACTTCAAGAGCGCAATGCTCTGTTTTAGAAGCGCAAAGCGCAGATTGTGTCTGTGGTTGACACGTGGCGCGTTCTGGCGCAGTGCGCCAATCCAAGGAGCGCAAAGGCGCTTTAAAAGTGCAAGGCACTGTCCAATAGCGCAGAGCGCATCTTAATCAAATTCAGATCAAAGAACAAGTTCTTTGTTCTCTTAAAAGAGGTTTTACCTCAAGATTCAAGAACCGATGGTTCTTATTCTCATCAAAAGGCTGTGCCTTTATATAAATCAAAAGATCTAAGAATGAAGTAAGTCACTTCTTTTAATCTTTTATAATTAGATCTTTTTGATCTTTTTTCTTTTTTCATTGAAGATCTTGTTCTTAGATCTTTGATCTTTTTAGAAGAAAATTCTTCTTTTAATGAGATGTTTTCATCTCTGTTCTTCCAAGAATCAAATTCTTTACCTTTAAAGATGAAGAAGATGATCTTCTTTCTTCAAAGGCTTGCCTTTTTTATCTTTGAGTTTTTCTCAAAGTTTTTAGAGGATTCTCTTCCTTCTGTATCTCTGTATCTCTGTGTGAGACTTGGAGTCCAGGGGCCTTTATATAGGGCCAATTGATTTGTTAAGTTAGTTACAGAGATGTTTCTCTGATTGATCTGGGGATATTCCCCACCGTTGGATCTTTGATCCTAAGGCCTCTATTTTACAGAAGACAATTTTCTTATTTTAATAAGATTGGAAAGATCTTTCTAGAATTTTAATTCTGATTAATTAATAATTTATTATTTAAATTCCAGTGCTGGCGCAATTGGCGCTAGCGCACCTATGTTTGACACATGTCGCGCAACGCGGAGCACATCGCAACTGCGCTAGCACACCTGTATTTGACACGTGGCGCGCAGCGTAACTGCGCTAGCGCGCCTGTGTTTGACACGTGGCGCGCAGCGCAGAGCGCAACTGCGCTAGCGCACCACTGTTTGACACGTGGCGCGCAGCGCAGAGCGCAAATGATCTGAAGCGTTGCTTCATTTATTTTAACATTTGAATTTTGAAACAGAGCCTTGCTCTGATTAGGGTGCGCTGCCTTCGGCGCAGCACTCCTCGCGCTGGCGTGTCTGCTTTTGACACGTGGCGTGCAGCGCAAGGAATCTAAAGCGTTGCTTCAATTTTTGAATTTTTGAAATTCAAACAGAGTTTTGCTCTGATTTGGGGAAACAAATGCCCCCCCACCGTTGCGCTCACGTGGCGCACACGTGAGTACAGCGGTGGCAACATCTGAGCCCTTGGATCAACTCAGAAGTTGAGGAGGCGCTTCAGCGCCTATAAATAGGACCCTTGGTCCTCAGATGATTATCATCTCCTTCTAGAATTTTATTTTCAGAGTCTTGCTCTCATTTTCAAGAACTTCAAGAGTTAAACTCTATAAATTTTGTAGGTAAAAATTAAATTTAATTAAATCAATTTTAATTAACAGAGCCTTGCTCTTATAGATCTTTTGATCTAAAGAAATCCCCTTTGGGGTTTCATAAATAGAGCTTTGCTCTCAAGAACCCATAGATATAAAGAGATCTTGTTTCAGGGTTCCTTAACCCATGAACAGAGCTTTGCTCATGGACAATGTATAGATCTTTTGATCTTCTGATGAAGAACTCTTAAGAGTTTTTTTTATGGATCTTTAAGATCCCAGAACTTTAATTCTTAGAAATTAGTTTTTCTTTGATGGATTTTTTTCATCATTATTACAGAGCTAAGCTTTTTAAGGAATTTTATTCCCTTGTGACCAGAGTTTGACAAGTGTCACTCTGTGACAGAGCTTTGCTCTGAAAGGGGAGATTTTCTCCTTGTCTCAAGGGATTTCTTATTTAATGAGAATATTCTTTGAGGATTTCCTCATTAATTTACAGTCTCATCCAATGATGAGGCTGTCTTATTAACTGATGCATTGTCATCTGGATTTTGTGGGTCCCCCTTAGGTCCCCTCTCCACTGCATTGCAGTGTGGTATAAATTTTAAAGTACCAAGAGTCGGGATTTTAAAATTAAATTATGATACTGATAGTTGAATTTCGCTTTTTCTTGCAGGCAACATGTCTTTTGACCTTTCATTCACGTTTCTCCGTTCAGAGGGAGGATTCCCTGAGGCACCGGTAGACCGGGAGGTTCTTGCTCTCATTAAGGACTACGACCCGGAGTACAAGAACCTTCATCTGTGGGGTAGGTGGTACAGCGAAATTATCAAAGGTCGCCGAAGCTTATCTTGCGCGACGCCGTCGGATCCAATCTCGTCGATCTCTTACGCGGATATACCCCCGATGAACTATGCCGTGGAGGTCGTAAATTGGACTTCGGAGGGTCTGCTTCAACCTTCGATTACTGCCATACCCGTGCAGTTGCCGGCAGCCGTGGATATTTTGGGGCGGCGCATATGCCAGGGTGAGTCGCGCCCTTAGGGACAACCTTATAACATTGGATTGACTCCTCGACATTCGGCTGGGTATTTACAGTGGGCCAGGTACATTTTGTCAGCGAAGAAGGTGCATCTGCTGAAGATCGGCCTGTACCCTGCAGTTTACGCATCGCTGTTCGAGTACTCTGCTCCTCCGACGCAGTGGGTTAAGGCGTTTGTAGAACAATGGAACATCCCCACCCATACCTTTCTTTTAATGGACAGGGAAGTTTCCATCCCCCTGGAAGAATTTGCTGAGATCTCCGGTCTGCCGGTGAGGGGGGAGCACTATGAGGAGCTACTGCCTCCGGACGAATACGTTTTTGCCACTAAGCCGTTGGTGATGGACCTAACGCCGGAGAATGCTATTCAGCACCAGTTTCCGAGTCTGGTAAAGGTGCTGAATATGTATGAAAGTCTCTACTTGGAATCGGGAGGCCGGGGAGTTAGTTTTGCAGACATCATCGCCAGCTTTCTTCGACTGGAGCTTCTATCACAACGGGGCGAAAAATTTGCCAAGCTTGACGACCCTTTCGGCCTTGGCTTAGAGCGTCGACCAGCACTGGAGACCGATCAAAAAGGTTTTTACTTCCCCGATGCTGCAACCATCCCTCTGTCGGAAATTGCTGCTCCGGGCATCGACGGGGAGATTTTCTTTCTCGGGTTTCTGGGGCTATGGCTGTGCTGGTTCGCGCTCCCCATGCACTCGCGCTACATGAGGCAGTCCGTCCTCTACCCAGGGCATCGGATGGTGGTTGGCATACAATTGTCGATTGGAATTGCCGGATTGGCCCACCTGTACCATGGTCTCAGCGTGGCGGCGGACGCAACTGAACCGGGGGTGCAACCCGCCAATTTCCCGATGCGCTACTTTACTTCGTGGATGGAAATGCACGTGCTCGGGGTATTTGGTATTCATAAGAGACCCTCATTTTACGAGAAGTACAGACTCCTGAGAGTTATGCGGCTGATCGACGCTTCTATAGTGAATCCGCCTCTGCGGGAGGCTAGGGGGTTGCTTCTTCGTCCGCACGGTCGGAGCAGGAATTTTTGTCTTTTGGAAGAGCCTGCGGCCACCAGGGAGGGAATACGGAGCGCGCTGCACCACTTTATGCGGTTAAACATGGGCTCTCACTTCTTCATTAGCGAGCCAAGTTGCATTCTAAGGGCCCTCAACGTGTATGGGGCTTGGTATCAGCACGCGATGGGTGCTGTTATCCGGGAAGAGAAGTGGCTGTTTCTTGAACGCAAGGGTGCGCCCCCTGCCAGCGATCACAACATTCCCCTAAAGCGAAGGGTCCCTGTCCCTCCTCCACTAAGAGGAGATGCTGAAGATGAGCCTCCATGAGTGCTAAGCCCCCCGCGTAGATTGCCCCTCGATCCTGTGGATTTTCCATCAGTGCCCCGTGCTCCCGTGGAGACCGTGAACGTGGTTTCACCCGAATCCGGCATGTGCTCGGATATCGGGACCCGCCTTCCCAAGGTACCTACGAAGCGTAAGTTGATTTTGGGTCCGACCGGAGTTCATGCGCAGAAGAGGAAGAAGAAGTCGATCCTCTCTGCTGACGTTGCATTTGGTCAGGAACCTCATGCTCCTTATAGCGAGGGCTTGGGTGAGTACGGGACCAACGAGGGCTTATTTATGCCGCCAGACAACACTGATGTGGCGGCCGCCATCGCAGCTTCTGAGCGATTGGCAAGGCGCGACGTGTGGTTGGCTAAACTTACGCAATCAGGTAATCACTAGTCGTATTTTTCGTCATTGCATCATACCTCTATCATTGTTTTTTGACTAACGTTTTTCCTTCTTTAACAGGCATTTTTACCGAAGAAGCTATCGCCGCTTCCCTCAAAACTTTCGAAGAGGAGGAACGACCCAGAGCATCCTTAGGCCTTGGTACATTTCGGTTTACTATGTCTCTCCTCCCATTTCTTATGAGTAATCTGACCCTCTCTTTGTCTTTTCGCAAGGACCACAAGACCTACCTCGCAAACTGATGCGGGAATTCTCCCCGGGCTAGCTACCGAAGTTCCGGCCTCTTCGGGATTGCCGCAAGAGACCCAACTCAAAAAGCCGATGATGGAAGCTTTGACGGCTCTGGAGGAAACCCTGAATGCGGATGACGATGCCTTGCTGAAGGAGGCTTCCAAAAGGTCCGTGGTGACGGCCCGGGAGGAAAGGAAGCGCCTGAGGCGCGCGCAAGGGAGCGTAGAGTTGCTTTGGCTGCAGGAGTAGGTTCAAGCACCGTTACTCCCGCTGCTACTCCTTCAGAGGAGCTCCCGGTCGCCTTGTCTACTACTCATAGACGGGCGGCACGTGCAGCTCGGGAAGCCAACGGTAAATCCACCTCAGGTAATGTGTTTTTGAGGCTTTGTTGTCAAAGTTTTAAACTATCGGTTCTCATATATCTTGTCCTGCAGGGCCGAGTCTTACTGAAGGAGCGGCGGCGACCGTCGAGCCTGAGGGGATGGTGGAGGAGGTAGCGGCTGAACCCGAGGCGACGGTAGGCGATGTAGACTGTAACACCCGAGCCCAATAATACTATTTCTGTTACTGGTTGAGTGTTTGGCATTGCTCATTTCATTTATCTTGCTTGTTTGGTTCTTATTGCAAAATTTTAACCGGCTAAGTCATTCTGCATATAACAAATTTTAGCACCTAAAATAAAATTGAAAATATTCTTCTTGGCCTACTTGACACCTTTAGCCTCGTGGTAGCGTCCGTGCATTGTATTCTCGTCCCGTTCAGTGAAACGGGCGAGTTTGGATGGCTACGTGCACGTGCGTGTGTCCGTTTTGGGAGTATGATTTTTAATCATAAAACATTTCATTTTAAAATTTGGAACCCGCTTAAAATCCTATTATTTGAATTTCGAATTTTTAGACCCAACCCGGGCGTGTTAGTTATGTATATGCCCTAGAGGCCATTGTTGTACATATGATGTATATTATAATGGATGCTTGGTTATATATAGAGAAGACTTTCTTGCTCGTCATGATAGTATGCTATTTGGTTTCACTTTATCTTAACATGTTGACTTGTATTGGTTTACTGTTTTACTCTCACATGTTGATAAAGCCCTTAGGATCAGTACTCGACTACTGGGACTATGATGAGATCATACTAGTGGGGCCGCGGTAGTCAATGAGTACATCCTATAACTGTTCCTAGTCGAGGGTATATCGAGACAGGGCATCGATACACCAGAGTAGACTAGCGTATACGCATCTTGACCCATATGATGGGCGATGGATGATCCCATATCCATCGGTGTTTGACATCAGAGATGGTGTACGGGTGCTCAGTGGAGACTGGGTACACTGAACGGACTCGCCGAGAACTCCCAGATGGTGATATACCACACGTCAGATGGCAGTTCTCCGGTGACACAGGTACAGGGTAGTCTGAAGACCCGAGATCGTCATAGAGTCTTGTGTGATTCCCACTGTGCTTTGATTTCCACCTTACCACGTCCAAGAGGGTGTGCAAAACGGTGGCTTTTGGGTACAGTCCCAAATCACATGGAGGCAATGAGCGATAGGAGGGGATTCGTCTCTCCCGGTATAGGGAGTTGATGTTGTGCTGTGTTCGATTGGCTATAACTGGAAGTCCCTGGCCAGGGCTGATATGGAGATTTACTGGTAAGTGTTACTAGTAGTTTCTCGACCCGTTATGAGCCATACATCGACACGACTTATCGGTTACTGGGGTCTGACGTATACCACCCCTAGACTTGATATGCGACATATCAGACGAACAGACCGGACTGTATGGGAGTGTTACTGGTTGGATTCACAGGAGAACGCACAGGCTAGCTTGTTGATCTTCTGATCGCTCAATACCTGGGTGGCTGTTACGTTTAGCTGACCGCTTGCAGCTTGTGGATGTTTGATATGATCATCACCTGCTACCGGCGTATTGACGATTCTTTAGAGTCCTACACAGAGGTTTCTTGGCTCAGGCGAAACAGAGTAGTGGCACATATGTGATATGCGCAGGAACGAGAATAATGCGATATGGGATACCGTATTATATTCTCAGGATATTTAGATATGAACCGGGTCATCGGATCAAGTGTTGATTCGATGAATCGGTACATGATATATTAGCCGGTTATATTCGATATAGCCGGATCTTCGGATCAAGTGTTGATTCGATGATTTAATATATAATAATATATATGATATATTATTATATTAACTAATATTGGCTTGCTTTATTATTTCATTTTCTCAGTGGATGATACATTGATATATATGCGATATATGTTAATTGTATTATTTTCTTTTGTTGCAAATATATAATATATCTGTGATATATATTATTGTGACATGATATGATTAATTGTTAAACATGTTTAAGGATGATTAATTGAGGTTAAGGTTTGATTAGGGTTGGATGCTTCAAGTTCCTTCTAGAAGCTTTCTTTCTTTTGTCATTACAAAGATCTTTTGTGATGACACATTCTAAACTTAACCAAACCCTAACCCTAGTTGTTTCTCTACACATTCTCATCCATTCATCCTTGACCATGGTTTGCATATCAATCATATACTTAATTTTCTATTCATGACAAAAGGATTAATTCATATTATGATTTCCATTATCTTCTTCTTCTTCTTCTTGAAGAAGCTCTCTTGAAAATCCTTATGTGATGAAAGATTATGAGAAAATGATATAAAAAGAAAGCTAAATCACTACTCTCTCATCCTCATCTCATCTAGCCCTTGGGATTAGGGTGTTCTTCTCTTTTGAGTGAGAAAGCTTGAGTCGAAGCAACTTCAAGGTAGATCATCGGAGACTTGGAATACGACGAGCTATAATGGATCGTTCGAGTCGTGGAGCCTCTCATGAGTCCGGGAGATCGTGGATCGCGGCAAAGGGACTTCTACTCGGAGCTTGTGAAGTGAAGGAGCGGACTACAAAGGTTGTAATCCCTCACACTTAGATAAAAGTTATCTTATTACATGTTAAACCCTAATAATCTAGCAAAGATCCCGGCTTTGGGTTGTTCGGCACGTCTAAAATTTAATCCGGGCATGTTTGATGCCTTAAGAACCTTCACAAGAGTGTCTAGGAACCCTACAGTGGTATCAGAGCCTAGCTAGAGCATTAGGCGATGTGTTTACGAAGTTAAAACTCCGATCGAACCCGAAACGGACAAAATGGACCCCTCTCTGGAAATTTTTTAAATTTTGGGATTTTTATGAATTAAAAATATGTAAAAAAATCAGCAGGCAATTATAAGAATTACCATAAAATCCGAGCCTCTAATTCCACCAAACAGCGGCGGAAGCGCGGCGCAAGCATGGCTTGCGCGGCGCTTCCGCGGCGGAACAGTAAGATCAGGACACGTGGCTTCATGGTAATTCCCGTAGGTACTTGCTGACCATTCTGGATATTTTTATTCTGTTCCAGGTGTTTAAAATTCTGGGGTTTGTTTTGTAATAGTAGACTCGATCGGGATATTTAAGTTCGTATTTCTTTCCGGATATTTAGAAACTGTTAAACTGGTTGAACGGATATCATTAACCCACTTTATTCCGGCACGGCAAACTTTCAAGCGTTGAATTTTTATTGGGTTTAAATCTTTCGGAAAATTGTACAAGTTAAGCGGTGGACCCTCTAGAAGACAACAAACCTTAACTCGAATATGTGACCGTCTTGAACTGCCTTTTGAACCTTCGGGTTTGGGGCAGTACGGCGTGCCACATGTGAGGCGTTGGCTTGGCCCTTCTACGGCTGGATCACTGGTACTGTGACATATTCTGGGATTATTTGAACTCCGCTCAAGAGTTGAGCACTTCGGGAAATTTTGGGTGTTTGATTATCTGTTCAAATAGTTTAATACCGTATATTTATCTGGAATGTGATACAATATGTGGAATTCATAGAGTTAGGCATGAAATACGAAGTATGTGATATTTCGGATTTACGATGTCTAAAGTGATTGTGGATTCCAAATATTGTAGTTTTACACTTTCTTTTCTGTGACCGTAAGCGTAGTATGTGGTGTATCGCCGGCTTCGTTGCTATACATCAACGACAATCGGGATACGCATACTTGCTTACGTTGATGATATGAGATATTATGTGTTGCTGTGATATGTTATATTGGATCGTCGCGATCAGAATAGCCGGGGGTTTTATGTGAGATGAGGGTTTTTATTTTCATTCATGTAAAATTCTTTTGTAATGTAATATTCTTTTATTTGGGGCACTTCCTGGTTGCGGTTGCTGTCACCAGTGTATATTATTACTTTTCCGCATTAGGTAGACCCAAGGAGGGGAGCACAAGTAACCGGGTTCTAGGGTCCAGTGGGAGGCCATCTCGAGGAGTCGAGACCGGGTCTCCTAACCCTAGAATTGGCAGAGTTACTTGCCGCTCTCGTAGGGGTCTTGGGATGTGGGTTTGGCTATTCGTCGCGACCGTGGAATCCGTGTTTTATACAGGCTCGTATTAAAAACACGAACGTCCTAGTATATCCAATATTTCATATATGTTCTTCTGCTGCAATGTTCTGTGATGAGATCATATTACTGCCTGAGACGAATGCTTATACTATATATATATGCTGATATATAAATATTACTGCTTTCGTTTCTTCTGTGATGCTTAGGAAGCATAAGCTGATGGGATTTTTATTAATGAGATTAATAAAAGAAAAGAAACCTAAAGATGTTGTAGAATCAAAAACTTTATAAAAGGGGTAGCTACAGTTTTGCTTTGCACAGTGATATATACGATATATCCTGCACCTTATTCGATGAGGAAAGGACCGAGATCCCTTCACCGGGAGTGACTCCTTTAGCGAAACTGGCAGATGCTACAAAACGCGGTTTGTCTTTTGATTGCTTTAAGTGTTTTGCTTTGCACAGCGGTATATATGATATATCCTGCACCTTATTCGATGAGGAAAGGGCCGACGATCCCTTCACCGGGAGTGACCCCTTTAGCGAAACTAAGAAAAGCCTCAAAAACACTCCTTTTCAAAACTTCACTCGATTCTACGACGATATCAAGTTCATTACGCTCAGGGTTTTCTGAAAAACCTGCGTAGCCCTCCGTCATTTCAGATAGAGACTAGTTAGTATTCGTGCTGCGTTTGTTGACCTTAGCCAAGGCGTGGTGTACGGTAGCTAATTAGTATTTATCTGCTAAAACATGAGATGTGATTGAGTTAGGGTAGTCGTGCGACTTTGTTGACCTTAGCCAAGGGTCGTACGGGTGGGTTTAATTCAATCAAGAAATGACGGGTTGAACTTGACTAGCGCTTATGATTTGTTGACCTTAGCCAAGGTCATAAGTTGCTAGGGGCAAAAGCATTATCGGGAATTTCAAGTGTTGAAATTTGCAATGAGATTGCATACCTCCTATGAGATAGTTGGATCCTGATACCCACTGCGAGTAAGAGTTACTCCTGGGAGAGTTTTACACAGGACAATTAGTCATTCAAGTAGGTGTCTAAGAAAAGTGTTAACGAGGTTACGCCTCTGGGAAAACGAGGTTTACATTAATTAGGTCCGTGCGAAAGCACGGGGAACCTCCCTCAAAGTACCGACACTGATCTGGCTGAAAGATTGACGAAATTGTAGGGTGTAATTAATCCCGGCTAATCTTACCTTTTAGGGTTTTAAGGTAGATTTGATAAAAACAGTGGGAGACATCCTGATTAGATAAGATAATAACCAATCTAACCTTGCAAGAGCATACGCTAAAGTGTTTTCTTCTCTCTCTCTCCAGGTAGCGACCATTTCAGGCCATAATCAAGATAATAATATGGATGTATTGACTGAACCTGATTATTGTACTGAGCAAGGGAACGTTAGACCCATTCTTTCTTATAAGAGTTATAAGACTGAACAGGAAACAGGAGAATATCTGGATTCTCACGCCGCCCAAAAGAACTTGCATATTGATGCATCTTCTTCGGGTGTGTTTGTTATTGAGAACTGTTTCTCAGTTCACCCTACGTCCTGGGTATTAGATACCGGATCAGGATCCCACATATGCAAACAGTTGCATGGGCTACGTAAAGGTAGAGAACTGGGAAAAGGTGATCATTCCGTTCAAGTAGGGAACGGTGCGAGTATTGTAGCCAAAGCAGTTGGCGAATATCACCTTGTATTGCCAAGTCGTAATACACTGATTCTAAATGAGTGCTATTATATACCGAACATGATGTGCAACATTATATCAGTTTCTTTATTGAGTAAAGAGGGATATAATTTTGTAGTACAGGATAATGTTATGAACATATTCCTAGATCAAAAGTTGATTGCATCAGGCTCGTTACATAATGGCATATTCATTCTAAATCAGAATACAGTTCTAAATATACAAAACACACACAAGAGGAAAAGTTCAGATATGAACGAATCCTTCTTGTGGCATTGTAGACTTGGTCATATCAATGCGACACGACTGGCTAAGTTACATAAGGATGGTTATTTGAATCCGTTCGAATTATCATCTTATGATACTTGCCATTCATGTCTCAAAGGAAAAATGACCAAAGCTCCGTTTAGTGGACACGGAGAAAGAGTTACCGAACTCTTAGGACTGGTACATAGTGATGTATGCGGTCCCATGTCTACGCATGCCAGGAACGGTTCTTCCTACTTCATTACATTCACTGACGATCTCTCAAGATTCGGATATGTGTTCCTGATGAAACACAAGTCTGAAGCTTTTGAGAAATTCAGAGAATATAAGCACGAAGTAGAGAACCAAACGGGCAAAAGTATTAAGATTCTTCGATCTGATCGAGGAGGTGAATACTTAAGCGGTGAGTTCCTAGATTATCTAAAAGAGAATGGGATTCTCTCTCAGCGTACTCCTCCTTATACACCACAGCACAACGGTGTATCTGAGCGGAGGAATCGCACCCTATTAGATATGGTGCGCTCTATGATGAGTACAGCTGAGTTACCTATTTCCTTTTGGGGGTATGCGCTGGAGACAGCCATATATCTATTGAATAGAGTTCCAACTAAATCAGTGCCTACCACTCCATATGAGATATGGAATGGGAAGAGACCGTCTCTTAAAAGAGTTAAGATATGGGGTTGTCCGGCCTATGTTAAAAAGCAAAATCCGGACAAACTCGAGGCACGATCAGTTCTTTGTAAGTTTGTAGGATATCCAAGCAATTCGTATGGATATCTATTCTACCACGTTGAACAACAAAAGGTGTTTGTTGCTCAACATGCCACCTTTTTAGAAAAGGAATTTCTTGAAAAAGAAATTAGTGGCTCTGAGGTAGAACTGGAAGAAGTTCCAGCAGAACAAACTACAACAGATGATTTAGTGGAACCAGAGGATTCAGTAGTACCCGACGAACCCCAGCCTCTCCGCCGATCTAGTAGGGTTTCTCGTCCACCTGAGAGATACTACGGTTTTCTCATTGATGGTGGAAGCGAGGATTTCATCATGGAAGATGATGAACCCACTAGTTTCGAGCAGGCCATCACAAGTACTGACTCTGTGAAATGGCTGGATGCAATGCGATCTGAGATGGAATCCATGTACACCAATAAAGTGTGGATTTTAGAAAATGCTCCTGAAGGGGTAAAACCCATTGGAAGCAAGTGGATTTTTAAAAAGAAATTTGGTGTTGATGGAAAAGTTGAGACTTTCAAAGCTAGACTTGTAGCAAAGGGTTTTCGTCAACGTCCAGGTGTGGATTATGACGAAACCTTTTCTCCCGTAGCTATGCTTAAGTCCATCTGGATCTTACTTGCCATTGCTGCATACCATGATTACGAAATCTGGTAAATGGATGTTAAGACCGCCTTTCTAAACGGTGATTTAGAAGAGTGCGTGTACATGACTCAGCCAGAGGGCTTCGTAGATAGTGGGAGCAGCGGTTAGGTGTGCAAGCTGCTTAAATCCATTTATGGGTTAAAGCAAGCATCGCGGAGTTGGAACATCTGTTTTGATGTTGTAGTCAAAGAGTTTGACTTCATCAAAAATATAGATGAACCTTGTATCTATAAGAAGGTGGCAGAGGGTAAGGTAGTCTTCCTCGTATTGTACGTGGATGACATACTCTTGATAGGAAATGATATTCCTATGCTGCAGTCAGTCAAGCTCTTCTTATCACAGAGATTCTCAATGAAAGATCTAGGTGATGCCTCCTGCATATTGGGAATCATGATCTATAGAGATAGATCTAAACGGATACTGGGATTGTCCCAATCCAGGTACATTGACACCATACTAAAGAGGTTTAGTATGGAAGAATCCAAGCGTGGGAACCAGCCCACGATATCTGGACTCACTCTCTCCAAAGAGATGTCTCCCAAGACTGATTTGGAGAGAGCTCGCATGCAAGGGATACCCTATGCTTCGGCAGTAGGCTCTATCATGTATGCGATGCTATGTACCAGACCCGATGTAGCATACTCACTAAGTGTAGTGAGTCGGTATCAAGCAGATCCTGGAGAGAGTCATTGGACAGCAGTGAAGAACATTCTCAAGTACTTACGAAGGACTAAGGAGATGTTCTTGGTGTATGGTAACGGAGAACTCCAGGTGGAGTCCTTTACCGATTCCAGCTTCCAAAGTGATAAGGACGACTCTAAGTCGCATTCGGGTTTTGTCTTTACCCTCAATGGAGGGGCGGTATGTTGGAAGAGTTCCAAACAGGATACCGTTGCAGACTCAACGATGGAGGCTGAATACATCGCTGCCAACGATGCTGCCAAAGAGGCTGTCTGGATCAAGAAGTTCATTAGTGAACTTGGTGTGGTTCCATCCATTGAGCATCCAATACCTCTGTATTGCGATAACAATGGAGCTGTGGCTTTGGCCAAGGAACCCAGGCCCCATCAGAAGTCCAGACATATTCTGAGGCGGTATCACCTGATCAGGGAGATAGTTGATCGCCGGGAGATCGAGGTCAGGAGAGTAGATACGAAGGACAACACTGCGGATCCATTCACGAAGGCTATTCCCCAGATACAGTTTGAGACATTATTCGGGATGCTAGGTATGAGATACTACAGCAGCTGGCCTTAGTGCAAGTGGGAGATTGTTAGTTATGTATATGCCCTAGAGGCCATTGTTGTACATATGATGTATATTATAATGGATGCTTGGTTATATATAGAGAAGACTTTCTTGCTCGTCATGATAGTATGCTATTTGGTTTCACTTTATCTTAACATGTTGACTTGTATTGGTTTACTGTTTTACTCTCACATGTTGATAAAGCCCTTAGGATCTGTACTCGACTACTGGGACTATGATGAGATCATACTAGTGGGGCCACGGTAGTCAATGAGTACATCCTATAACTGTTCCTAGTCGAGGGTATATCGAGACAGGGCATCGATACACCAGAGTAGACTAGCGTATACGCATCTTGACCCATATGATGGGCGATGGATGATCCCATATCCATCGGTGTTTGACATCAGAGATGGTGTACGGGTGCTCAGTGGAGACTGGGTACACTGAACGGACTCGCCGAGAACTCCCAGATGGTGATATACCACACGTCAGATGGCAGTTCTCCGGTGACACAGGTACAGGGTAGTCTGAAGACCCGAGATCGTCATAGAGTCTTGTGTGATTCCCACTGTGCTTTGATTTCCACCTTACCACGTCCAAGAGGGCGTGCAAAACGGTGGCTTTTGGGTACAGTCCCGAATCACATGGAGGCAATGAGCGATAGGAGGGGATTCGTCTCTCCCGGTATAGGGAGTTGATGTTGTGCTGTGTTCGATTGGCTATAACTGGAAGTCCCTGGCCAGGGCTGATATGGAGATTTACTGGTAAGTGTTACTAGTAGTTTCTCGACCCGTTATGAGCCATACATCGACACGACTTATCGGTTACTGGGGTCTGACGTATACCACCCCTAGACTTGATATGCGACATATCAGACGAACAGACCGGACTGTACGGGAGTGTTACTGGTTGGATTCACAGGAGAACGCACAGGCTAGCTTGTTGATCTTCTGATCGCTCAATACCTGGGTGGCTGTTACGTTTAGCTGACCGCTTGCAGCTTGTGGATGTTTGATATGATCATCACCTACGACCGGCGTATTGACGATTCTTTAGAGTCCTACACAGAGGTTTCTTGGCTCAGGCGAAACAGAGTAGTGGCACATATGTGATATGCGCAGGAACGAGAATAATGCGATATGGGATACCGTATTATATTCTCAGGATATTTAGATATGAACCGGGTCATCGGATCAAGTGTTGATTCGATGAATCGGTACATGATATATTAGCCGGTTATATTCGATATAGCCGGATCGTCGGATCAAGTGTTGATTCGATGATTTAATATATAATAATATATATGATATATTATTATATTAACTAATATTGGCTTGCTTTATTATTTCATTTTCTCAGTGGATGATACATTGATATATATGCGATATATGTTAATTGTATTATTTTCTTTTGTTGCAAATATATAATATATATGTGATATATATTATTGTGACATGATATGATTAATTGTTAAACATGTTTAAGGATGATTAATTGAGGTTAAGGTTTGATTAGGGTTGGATGCTTCAAGTTCCTTCTAGAAGCTTTCTTTCTTTTGTCATTACAAAGATCTTTTGTGATGACACATTCTAAACTTAACCAAACCCTAACCCTAGTTGTTTCTCTACACATTCTCATCCATTCATCCTTGACCATGGTTTGCATATCAATCATATACTTAATTTTCTATTCATGACAAAAGGATTAATTCATATTATGATTTCCATTATCTTCTTCTTCTTCTTCTTGAAGAAGCTCTCTTGAAAATCCTCATGTGATGAAAGATTATGAGAAAATGATATAAAAAGAAAGCTAAATCACTACTCTCTCATCCTCATCTCATCTAGCCCTTGGGATTAGGGTGTTCTTCTCTTTTGAGTGAGAAAGCTTGAGTCGAAGCAACTTCAAGGTAGATCATCGGAGACTTGGAATACGACGAGCTAGAATGGATCGTTCGAGTCGTGGAGCCTCTCATGAGTCCGGGAGATCGTGGATCGCGGCAAAGGGACTTCTACTCGGAGCTTGTGAAGTGAAGGAGCGGACTACAAAGGTTGTAATCCCTCACACTTAGATAAAAGTTATCTTATTACATGTTAAACCCTAATAATCTAGCAAAGATCCCGGTTTTGGGTTGTTCGGCACGTCTAAAATTTAATCCGGGCATGTTTGATGCCTTAAGAACCTTCACAAGAGTGCCTAGGAACCCTACAGGGCGCAATTTGGAAATGTTTTATTTGGCGCCAAAATCCCAAATTTTAATATTATTAAAACCATCGTATATATTTTTTCTAACTAACCTGATATCTTACTGTTCATTATCTATCTTTTAAATTTTTAAGTTAACCATATAATATTTTTACAATCTTTATATCCTTCTTAATTCATTCTCTCAGCCAATCGCAACCTCCCCTTTAACCCTGTGGGTCCCACTTTCTCTCTCTCTCTCTCCACTTTTTTTCTCTCTCTCCCTCTCCCTCATATATTCTCTCGTACTTCTCTTTATCATTCTTTCTCTTCTTGCTTCATGTTCCGTTTTTCATTTTTTTTAACTGTTCTTTTGTTGCCGGAATTCCGTCGTGCCGGTGACGCTTCTCGACGTTCCAGCGAGGTACCCCGACCCGTGTGGTTCCTCTGTTCGTCGTTTGGGTTCATTCCGTGAACCGTGCGCCCGTCGCGAGTTTTCCCCGCCGACGGTTAACGTTCCGTTTTCCCAATTCGCGACCCATCGAGGCAAGTTAATCTTGCTACATGCTATATACTTTTATAATCTTCATTTTATAATGTTATACATTTGAAAATCTTATAGTTTACACATGAAACGTCGTTGAAAAATCGGATATAACAAATCTGAAATTTACTGTACACCTTATCTTATAAAATTCATTATAAATCATAGAAAAATCATTAGTATACGTTCTTTAGTTCGTTACGAAGCTAATTCAGAATAATATAACTCTATGAAGTATTTACTGGCAAAATAAATTGTTTAAATAACGTAAAATGCAAATGAAAATGCCTTTAAACTGCTGTCCAGGGAAATTCCAGCAGCAAACTTTCAACTTCGAATATTCATAACTTTTTGTAGGGATAACCTGAGATGCTTATACTTATAAAACTGAAAACCTTATTGAATTATCTTTGTTTTGGTATAAGATACGTCTCTTTTGGAGAACATTTGTTATTTTTAAGCTATTTTACAAATTAGGGTGACGCTGAATTTCTGAACGGAACCTTCTTGTGCGTGGTTAATCAATACCACTTTTATAGTTATTAATCGCTTTGAATATGCTATCCATATTAATATTATTATATCAATATTTATATCATATATTGCTTAGTTGTGCATCCCACATTACCATTTTATAGTTTTATAACCTTTCGGATACCCGTTTGCATCCATCGCATTTAAGTTGCATATAATTGCATTCATGAAGTCTTAAACTTATTAACATGATTAAATGACTATAATTGTCTTACTGCATTCTTGTAATTTTGAAATCCTCTCTGTGACACAACTAATAACTGTACTACAAACTGAGTGCATCTGCCTATTGCTTAATTCATTGCTTATATCATGTTGTTGATGACCATGCTTGATTCTATAACTGACTGTGAATTCACATATGATATTGTTCACAACTTGACTTGACTTACTACATGTATATGGATCTACCCGACATGGTACCGTATACTGTTTGACTTGACCCGTTACCTGATCGTGTGTCTAATGCCAACAAACCTAACATGTAGTCCTCATGGACCGTTCCTGTTGTCTATCCAGACAAACCTGTTTACCTGATCCTGTGTTGGCATTAGTTTCTTGATTACGGGATACCTGACTTGACTTACACATATAACTTGGTGGTATGGGGAAATCAGTATTGTAACCGAACGTAACTCCAAGGGCCATCCTATTGTTTGCCGTTTTTCCGGGCGTTACGGAATATCCTATTGTTTGCCGTTTTTCCGGGCATTACGGAATATCCTATTGTTTGCCGTTTTTCCGGGCGTTACGGAATATCCTATTGTTTGCCGTTTTTCCGGGCGTTACGGAATACCTATTGTTTGCCGTTTTTCCGGGCGTTACGGAATATCCTATTGTTTGCCGTTTTTCCGGGCGTTACGGAATACCTATTGTTTGCCGTCTTTCCGGGCGTTACGGAATAACTACCGACGAGTTACGATGAGGATTACCTTACCTGGTTTCAAATACTTTAGAACAGAGAACCTGATAGCACAGTTTAGTTTACCCACTGCATACGACCCTGCACTGCTCTGATTCATATTATTGCTACTCTTGCTTATTTCATGTTCATATTCGCATTGCCTGTCTATTATGTTATTACTGGTTGACATGACGCGCTGACGTCTGGGTTTTGCATGGCCCAGATTCCGTACCGCTGTCGCCGACCGAGCAGGAGTACTTCAGCTAGCAGGCTGATTTGTGAGTTCTGTAGTGATTTGTTTATTTCTTGCATTTTATTTCCAGATGTGAGCCCGCATTATGGGACGTACTTTTCTATTATTGTATTGGATCATTTGCTTCCGCACTTATTTATCATTGACTCTTGTTATTCTGGATTTGGACATGTGTTAGATAGTTTATTTATCTTGTTCTTGATATCTCTACAGCCGTAATGTGACTGTGGATGGATACTTCCTACCCACAGGTAGCATGGTTGGCTATGTCACGTGCCCAATCTTGCGTACTCTGGGAAGTGGGGCGTGACATGGTTCTTTTGGTATCAGAGCCATAAGATAGTCGGGTTAATTCTTTTGTAGTTGGGTATTGTACCCAATACACGAATCAGAATACCCGTGTTTAGGAAACATGTCCTGCCACCTTGACCGTTTTACCATTCTTGAATCACATTCTTCCTGATTATATCTTTTACGATATGCAAACTTACTTTGCATGTCGACTCGAAAACCTGATTTCTTGTTATCCCTAGGACTTTGGCGACTTGGGTGGAGTTAAGTAATTGTGGCTATGATACCGCGGCATAGTTACAATGCGGTACTCTATTTAAGTATCTTGCAGTTCTAGCCTTGATCTATATTCAGAATCTATCATCATGCTAATGTTGGGTGTTTTGAGTTCAGGATTATGGCAAGTAAGAATGTGAAGACGTACCAGAGGCGTGTGGATGAAGCCGCCATGCTTGGAGTGATAAGAGGAATGCTGGAGAATCAAAGAAACAGACCGAGCTGATCCAGCAGCAAGCAGACTCGTTTCGGGAAGGTTTGCAGATCGTTCAGTAGTCTGTGAACAATATTGGAGCTAGACCAGTTGACCGAGTAGGGACCGTAGCAGATTTCAGGCGGTTGGGTCCGTCTACATTTACTGGTTTAAAGGAGCCATTGCCAGTGGAGCAGTGGCTAGTTGACACAGAGAACTTGCTTTTTGCGGCACAGATTCCAGATGACAAAAAGTTGTTGTGGTACACATTCAGCTAGTGGACTATGCCCGAGAATGGTGGCTTGTTGAGGAGACCCGCTTGCCCAAGCCGATCAAGTGGGCGGATTTTTCTAAGAGTTTCCTGGAGAAGTTCTTCCCGCGGACTGCACGGGAGGAAATGGAAGAGAAGTTCATCGGACTAAAGCAGAAGGGAGCACCCGTAGATGTGCATGTAGCAGAATGGACGAGACTCAGTAGTTTCGCTGGACCTTTAGTTGCCAACGATGCAGACAGGGCACGGAGGTTCATGCGCAGGCTGGACGTGGACATCCAGAGGCAGAATGTCTCTCTGGGTTTGACCATTTTCTCATAAATACTTGCAGCAGCCAAGAGCGGCAGAGTTTATCTGGGATGAAAGGGAGTTTGCAGCAGACAGCAGTTGCGTTAAGGAAGCAGTTCTATCGGGCCAGTCGAGTTTAGGGCTAGGCCGACTAACAATGTTCTTGCAGCAATGGAAGTTGATAATAGTGAAGAGCTGGCGGTTGTTCACGATTTTATGGATGTGTTTGAAGATATATCGGGCTTGCCGCCGAAGCGAGACGTGGAGTTCGCAATTGACCTTATTCCTGGTGCAGCGCCAGTATCTAAAGCGTATTATCCAATGGCACCAGTAGAATTGGAAGAAGTTAAGAAACAAGTTACTGAATTGCTTGAGAAGGGTTGGATTCGAAACAGCAACTCGCCTTGGGGAGCTCCAGTTCTTCTAGTAAAGAAGAAGGATGGCACGAGGAGGATGTGCATCGATTATCGAGAATTAAACCGGGTAACTATTAAGAACAAGTACCCGATCCCTCGCATTGGAGAACTTTTTGAGCAGCTTAGTGGCGCGAGGGTATTCTCGAAACTGGATTTGCGATCCGGATATCATCAGGTCCGAGTGAAAGCAGAGGATATTTGCAAGACGGCGTTTTGAACTTGGTATGGACATTACGAGTATCTAGTGATGCCCTTCGAAGTAACGAATGCGCCGGCAGTATTCATGGACTTGATGAACCGAATCTTTTCACCATTCTTGGACCAGTTTATTGTGGTATTCATTGACGATATTCTGGTTTACTCGAAGAGTTTGGAGGAGCATGCTGAGCATTTGAAGATCGCACTGCAGACATTGAGACCGGAGAAATTGTATGCGAAGATGAGTAAGTGCGAATTTTGGCTGGAAGAAATAAAGTTTCTGGGGCATGTTGTGTCGGGCGATGGAATCGCCGTCGATCCCAAAAAGATTGCAGCAGTTCGAGATTGGCCTATTCCAAGAAATGTAGCTGAGATAAGAAGTTTCCTTGGATTAGCCGGATACTACAGGAGATTTGTGGAGAACTTCGCCCGTTTGGCAGAACCGTTGACCAAGCTTACGCGCAAGGAGGTTCCTTTTGTATGGACGGATAAGTGTGCGTTGGCTTTTGAGACGTTGAAGCAGAAGTTGATAACCGCCCCTATCCTGACCGTACCAGACAATTCCGGAGGACTAGTGATTCATAGCGACGCATCTGGGAAAGGATTGGGATGTGTTTTGATGCAGCATAGGAAGGTTGTAGCATACGCATCGAAACAGTTGAAGACCCATGAGAAGAATTATCCAACTCATGACTTGGAGCTTGCGGCTGTGATTTTCGCTTTGAAGATTTGGAGACACTACCTTTTGGGGGAAAGAGTCGAAGTTTTTACAGATCATAAGAGCTTGAAGTATGTGTTTACACAGAAGGAGCTTAACATGAGGCAGCGTAGATGGTTGGAGCTGATGGCTGACTACGATCTTGATCTTAAGTACCATCCGGAGAAGGTTAATGTTGTGCCGGATGCGCTTAGTCGGTTACCAGCAATTCAGGTGTTAACTACACAGAGGGAGATCATTGCAGATTTTCGAAGATTTGACTTTGAAGTTGTGCTACCACATTCTACGGGACAGTTGATGCAGTTGCAAGTACAGTTGTCCTTGGTTAAGAAGATTAAAGCGGCACAATCGCAGGATCCTAGACTGCAGAAGTTTCGAGAGCAGGTTGAGGCTGGACTATGAACAGATTTACTGGTCTACGAAGATGGTTCGTTGAGGTATGGTAGCCGTTTGTGTGTGCCAAAGGGGGATGTTCGTGAAGAGCTTATGAAGGAGGCACACAGTTCAGCTTATTCTATACATCCAGGAGGTACAAAGATGTACCGAGATATTCGACAGCATTTCTGGTGGGAAGGCATGAAACGGGAGATTGCTCGCTTTGTGGCTAAGTGCTTGGTATGTCAGCAAGTCAAGGCTGAACACCAAAGGGTTGCTGGTTTGTTGCAACCACTTCCGATTCCTCAGTGGAAGTGGGAACATATAACCATGGATTTCGTGACGGCTTTACCGCGAAGTCCAAAGGGCAACAATGCAGTATGAGTGATTGTCGATCGATTGACCAAGGCAGCTCACTTTATTCCTTTCCGGTTGGTCAATCAACGGAGACTTTGGCAGAGCGGTACATGCAGGAGATTGTAAGATTGCATGGCGTACCGGTGAGCATCGTGTCCGATCGGGACACTCGGTTCTTATCACACTTCTGGAGGAGTTTACAGGAAAGTTTGGGGACTCGATTGAAGTTTAGCACAGCTTATCATCCTCAAACTGATGGTCAGTCGGAGAGAACGATCCAAACTCTTGATGATATGTTGAGAGCATGCATGTTGGACTTCAAGGGTTCGTGGGAGGATCATCTACACTTGGTGGAGTTTTCTTACAACAACAGTTTTCAGGCAACTATCCAGATGGCTCCGTTTGAAGCTTTGTATGGTCGTAAATGTCGTTCACCTATTTGTTAGGATGATGTCGGTGAACGAAAATTGTTGGGACCAGATTTGGTGATGCAGACAGTTGAGAAGGTTAACACTATCAGAAATCATATGAAGGCAGCACAAGACAGACAGAAGAGTTGGGCTGACACGTCGAGAAGACCTCTAGAAATCACCGTGGGTGATTTGGTGTTCTTGAAGATATCACCGACTAGAGGGGTGATTCGTTTTCGAGGTCGAGGAAAGCTTAGTCCTCGATTCGTTGGACCCTTGAGATCGTGGAGCGTGTTGGTGAGGTAGCATATCGTTTGGCGTTACCGCAGTCCTTGGTAAATGTGCACGATATGTTTCATGTATCTCAACTCCGTAAGTATGTTCGAGATGAAACACACGTTTTGGATCATTCAGAGCTAACAGTACGAGAAGACTTGACTTTTGAGGAGCGACCGATTGAAATCGGGGATCGAAGGGAAAATGTTCTTAAGAACAAGGTTATCCCCCTTGTGCTAGTCTCTTGGGGTAATCGATCGCATGGAGAATCCACTTGGGAGCGAGAAGACGAGATCCGGCAGAAGTTTCCTCACCTTTTCCTGTAGTTATCTATCTTGAATTCTTGGAATTTCGAGAACGAAATTCTTTTTGTAGTTGGGTATGATGTAACACCCGAGCCCAATAATACTATTTCTGTTACTGGTTGAGTGTTTGGCATTGCACATTTCATTTATCTTGCTTGTTTGGTTCTTATTGCAAAATTTTAACCGGCTAAGTCATTCTGCATATAACAAATTTTAGCACCTAAAATAAAATTGAAAATATTCTTCTTGGCCTACTTGACACCCTTAGCCTCGTGGTAGCGTCCGTGCATTGTATTCTCGTCCCGTTCAGTGAAATGGGCGAGTTTGGATGGCTACGTGCACGTGCGTGTGTCCGTTTTGGGAGTATGCTTTTTAATCATAAAACATTTCATTTTAAAATTTGGAACCCGCTTAAAATCCTATTATTTGAATTTCGAATTTTTAGACCCAACCCGGACGCAATTTGGAAATGTTTTATTTGGCGCCAAAATCCCAAATTTTAATATTATTAAAACCATCGCATATATTTTTTCTAACTAACCTGATATCTTACTGTTCATTACCTATCTTTTAAATCTTTAAGTTAACCATATAATATTTTTACAATCTTTATATCCTTCTTAATTTATTCTCTCAGCCAATCGCAACCTCCCCTTTAACCCTGTGGGCCCCACTTTCTCTCTCTCTCTCTCCACTTTTTTTCTCTCTCTCCCTCTCCCTCATATATTCTCTCGTACTTCTCTTTATCATTCTTTCTCTTCTTGCTTTATGTTCCGTTTTTCATTTTTTTAACTGTTCTTTTGTTGCCGGAATTCCGTCGTGCCGGTGACACTTCTCGACGTTCCAGCGAGGTAACCCGACCCGTGTGGTTCCTTTGTTCGTCGTTTGGGTTCATTCCGTGAACCGTGCGCCCGTCGCGAGTTTTCCCCGCCGACGGTTAACGTTCCGTTTTCCCGATTCGCGACCCATCGAGGCAAGTTAATCTTGCTACATGCTATATACTTTTATAATCTTCATTTTATAATGTTATACATTTGAAAATCTTATAGTTTACACATGAAACGTCGTTGAAAAATCGGATATGACAAATCTGAAATTTACTGTACACCTTATCTTATAAAATTCATTGTAAATCATAGAAAAATCATTAGTATACGTTCTTTAGTTCGTTACGAAGCTAATTCAGAATACTATAACTCTATGAAGTATTTACTGGCAAAATAAATTGTTTAAATAACGTAAAATGCAAATGAAAATGCCTTTAAACTGCTGTCCAGGGAAATTCCAGCAGCAAACTTTCAACTTCGAATATTCATAACTTTTTGTAGGGATAACCTGAGATGCTTATACTTATAAAACTGAAAACCTTATTGAATTATCTTTGTTTTGGTATAAGATACGTCTCTTTTGGAGAACATTTGTTATTTTTAAGCTATTTTACAAATTAGGATGACGCTGAATTTCTGAACGGAACCTTCTTGTGCGTGGTTAATCAATACCACTTTTATAGTTATTAATCGCTTTGAATATGCTATCCATATTAATATTATTATATCAATATTTATATCACATATTGCTTAGTTGCGCATCCCACATTACCATTTTATAGTTTTATAACCTTTCGGATACCCGTTTGCATCCATCACATTTAAGTTGCATATAATTGCATCCATGAAGTCTTAAACTTATTAACATGATTAAATGACTATAATTGTCTTACTGCATTCTTGTAATGTTGAAATCCTCTCTGTGACACAACTAATAACTGTACTACAAACTGAGTGCATCTGCCTATTGCTTAATTCATTGCTTATATCATGTTGTTAATGACCATGCTTGATTCTATAACTGACTGTGAATTCACATATGATATTGTTCACAACTTGACCTGACTTACTACATGTATATGGATCTACCCGACATGGTACCGTATACTGTTTGACTTGACCCGTTACCTAATCGTGTGTCTAATGCCAACAAACCTAACATGTAGTCCTCATGGACCGTTCCTGTTGTCTATCTAGACAAACCTGTTTACCTGATCCTGTGTTGTCATTAGTTTCTTGATTACGGGATACCTGACTTGACTTACACATATAACTTGGGGGTATGGGGAAATCAGTATTGTAACCGAACGTAACTCCAAGGGCCATCCTATTGTTTGCCGTTTTTCCGGGCGTTACGGAATATCCTATTGTTTGCCGTTTTTCCGGGCGTTACGGAATATCCTATTGTTTGCCGTTTTTCCGGGCGTTACGGAATACCTATTGTTTTCCGTTTTTCCGGGCGTTACGGAATATCCTATTGTTTGCCGTTTTTCCGGGCGTTACGGAATACCTATTGTTTGTCGTCTTTCCGGGCGTTACGGAATAACTACCGACGAGTTACAATGAGGATTACCTTACCTGGTTTCAAAGACTTTAGAACAGAGAACCTGATAGCACAGTTTAGTTTACCCACTGCATACGACCCTGCACTGCTCTGATTCATATTATTGCTACTCTTGCTTATTTCATGTTCATATTCGCATTGCCTGTCTATTATGTTATTACTGGTTGACATGACGCGCTGACGTCTGGGTTTTGCATGGCCCAGATTCCGTACCGCTGTCGCCGACCGAGCAGGAGTACTTCAGCTAGCAGGCTGATTTGTGAGTTCTGTAGTGATTTGTTTATTTCTTGCATTTTATTTCCAGATGTGAGCCCGCATTATGGGACGTACTTTTCTATTATTGTATTGGATCATTTGCTTCCGCACTTATTTATCATTGACTCTTGTTATTCTGGATTTGGACATGTGTTAGATAGTTTATTTATCTTGTTCTTGATATCTCTACAGCCGTAATGTGACTGTGAAAGGATACTTCCTACCCACAGGTAGCATGGTTGGCTATGTCACGTGCCCAATCTTGCGTACTCTGGGAAGTGGGGCGTGATATAGACGTAGTTGCCGGGCCCGAGCTAGTGGCTGACGAGACAGTCACGACTGCTATGCCCGAGATGGCTAACAATGCCGAGCCCGAGGTGGCGGCGGATGAGACGGCTGCTACGGCCGAGCGTGAGGCAGCAGTGGATGAAATGGCTGCTACGGACGAGCCTATGGCAGCGATGGACGAGACGGCTGCGACCGCTGAGCCCGAGGTGGTAGCGGGTGAGACGGCTGCTATGGTCGCTAAGCAAGAGATGGCCGCTCTTTCTCAAGAGTCGAGCGCCGCTCCGATCATCGCTCTCCCTGTTTACGGTTCTTTGTCGTCTTCCGGCGTCGCGAGCGTGACGACGGCTCCTGTAGAGTCGGGCAATGTGGCAACGGGAGGTGAGACCGTCCCAATGGAGGAGGAAGACGCCACCGTTGTATCAAGTAACGCCCTCGTTAGGGCTCTGGCCGACGACTCTTCAGGTAAATCTTGGGTCACCGCCCTTCTTTTATTCTGCAATCTTTCCTAATAAAGTTTATCTTGTTTCTAATGTAGGTGTGGCTAGTGCTGAAATCGAGCTGCTCAAGACAGTGCCGCCAGTTACCGCCCTGACGGTGACCACCTCTCTGCCTTCTCTCGCACCGTCGCAAATGCTGGAAGGTATGGATTTTTAACCCATCAGTCTTATCTTGGTTGCATAATTTATGTACTGACGTTGTACTATTGCGTCTTTGCAGGAGTCCTTTTTGACCACCTGTACCAGGTGCTGCATCCCCACTTCTCCTTCCCGTCGGAGCTTGCTTCATCCAGTGGCGCTGGTGAATATAGTTTTCAATTAATGCTCTTTATTTTTCCAATAATGAAATTATTTCTGACTCTTCCTTGCCCTGATTGCAGTGCTACAGATCGAAGGAGGAGATAAGAGATCAGTTGCGCCACCGGTCCTCCCGGCCTTGCCACCTGCTGCAGCTGGTATAGTAGATTCCATCATTGATAACCTCCCTATATTTCTTGAACCGTCATTTGATTGTGGTCTTGTTTTGCAGCTGTCGCTTCGACTCCGGTCCCTTTCGAGTCTCGCATTATGATGCCGGCAGGCCCATTCTCCAGACGTCCATCCTCAAAGGGTGCCATGATGAGTCTGAGTATGCTAAGCGGATGCGTCGAGGAGCTTGACGCAGAAGCTCCCACATCTGCCGCAGATTTCTCTGCTGAGGTTAATCCGATGCTAGCGACGCTTATAAACTTCCATAATGAAGGCGTCGTCGAGTCTTGGGTTAATCACTGCAGGGAGATCGAGGCCTGTCTGCATCAGCTCAAGGTTGGACGTCCTGTTCCAGAGGTCCTGGCTATGAATGCTCTGCGTGGGTTGAGCAGAGCACTCCTTACTTCCGTCATCTTGAACAAGAGGCGGCTTTAAAACGTAAGGAGTGCGGAGAGACTTCGAGCGAATCTGCCCGACTGCATGCTCAGGTTGATGCAAATGCTGCCCAGTTGAAAGTTATCTTTGAAGGCCTTCTGTGATGCATCTCTGACGGGTTAACACTGAGGCAGCAGCTTGACGTCGTCGAGCGGGATGCACAAAATCGCGGGGTAGCTCAGCAGGCAGTCGAGGAGCAGCTTTCATTTTATTTGCAGCAACGAGATCAGGTTGAAGCAGAGTTGGCCGCGACAACTGACCATGACGAGAGGCTGAGGGGAGTGCGTGAGCAATTGATTGGCCTACTTAAAATTCTTCCTTCCCAATAGTTGCTTTTGCGTCATTTGTAAATTTTGAATAAAATGTATTCATTCTTTTATTCTTTCATATGATGTATTTTGTACCCAACTGCATACATGAATTAAAGATACATTTCTTTCGCAATGTCTTGTGTCATCTTTCTGCTTTCTTCTTTCTTCCTGTGTTGTTTGTCATGTGATTTTAGCAAGTGCGGTCTGTAGATAGCATATAGCTGTCAGTCTTAGGCTCTTTGTAAAGTGGCGATGGCTTAGAAAACAGGGTTAGGATCTGTCACCTAAGACTTTTCAACTTTATGAGCCGTGAGGGTCTCATAAGGAATTTTCTCCCTACCGGCCGAGAGGGTCCCATAGGTGTAATTTTCTCCTTAAGAATCGTGAGGATTCCTAAGTGTGTTTTCTCTTGAGAGTCGTAAGGATCTCACAAGAGAACTTACTCCCATACGAGTCGTGAGGACCCGCAAGTGATGGGTGAAGTTGCCCTTATCTGCATTTCACGGAATCAGGGGTTGCTCTGAGTGCTTCCCACGGTTTCACTGCCGTGCTTGGCGAGGACCAGGCTCCGCTCTGGACATTTTCCAGGCTGCCGTAGTTTAAAGACATCGCGTTTGAGGTTAAGGACATCATAGTCCATGGATTTAAGGACTCCATAGTCCGTTGTTAGTTTTAAGACATCACGGTCGAGGTTAAGGACATCATAGTCCATGAGTTTAAGGACCTCACAGTCCAATATTGGTTTTAAGACATCACGGTCGAGGTTAAGGACATCATAGTCCATGGATTTAAGGACTCCACAGTCCGTTGTTAGTTTTAAGACATCACAGTCGAGGTTAAGGACATCATAGTCCGTGAGTTTAAGAACCTCACAGTCCGGTGTTAGTTTTAAGACATCACGGTCGAGGTTAAGGACGTCATAGTCCGTGGATTTAAGGACTCCACAGTCCAATGTTAGTTTTAAGACATCACGGTCGAGGTTAAGGACGTCATAGTCCGTAGATTTAAGGACTCCACGGTCCGTGAAATGTGTGGTTACCGGGACCCGTCACCTCTTTGAAGACGTTGAGGAATTTCAACGACAAATATCAAAGGAGTGAAGAGATGTAACCTTAAACCAAGGTAAAATCAGTTTAAAATCATTTTGTTTGATTGTTAGTTTTAAGACGTCACGGTCGAGGTTAAGGACATCATAGTCCGTGAGTTTAAGGACCTCACAGTCCGATGTTTGCTCTGGATGCTTCCCACGGGTTCACTACCGTGCTTGGCGAGGACTAGGCTCCGCTCTGGACGTTTCACACGGGTTCACTGCCGTGCTCTGCGAGGACCAGGATCCGCTCTGGACGTTTTCCACGGGGTCAAAAGTGACGTTATCCGTGTTCCACATAACCAGGAATTTGCACTAGATGCTTCACACGGGTTCACTGTCGTGTTCGGCGAGGACTAGGCTCCGCTATGGATGCTTCACACGGGTTCACTGCCGTGCTCTGCGAGGACCAGGATCCGCTCTGGTCATTTTCCACGGGGTCAGAAGTGACGTTATCCGCGTTCCACGTAGCCAGGAATTTGCACTAGATGCTTCCCACGGGTTCACTGCCATGTTCGGCGAGGACTAGGCTCCGCTCTGGATGCTTCACACGGGGCCAGAAGTGACATTATCCGTGTTCCACGTAACCAGGAATTTGCACTAGATGCTTCTCACGGTTTCACTTCCGTGTTCGGCGAGGACTAGGCTCCACTCTGGATGCTTCACACGGGGTCAGAAGTGACATTATCCGCGTTCCGTGTAGCCAGGAATTTGCACTAGATGCTTCCCATGGGTTCACTGCCGTGTTCGGCGAGGACTAGGCTCCGCTCTGGATGATTCACACGGGGTCAGAAGTAACATTATCCGTGTTCCACGTAACCAGGAATTTGCACTAGATGCTTCCCACAGGTTCACTGCCGTGTTCGGCGAGGATTAGGCTCCGCTCTGGATGCTTCACATGGGGTCAGAAGTGACATTATCCACGTTCCACATAGCCAGGAATTTGCACTAGATGCTTCCCACGGGTTCACTGCCGTGTTCGGCGAGGACTGGGCTCCGCTCTGGATGCTTCACACGCGGTCAGAAGTGACATTATCTGCGTTCCACGTAACCAGGAATTTGCACTAGATGCTTCCCACGGGTTCACTGCCGTGTTCGGCGAGGACTAGGCTTCGCTCTGGATGCTTCACACGGGGTCAGAAGTGACATTATCCGCGTTCCACGTGACCAGGAATTTTGTTGATTATACCCTCATTTCACGGAGTTGGGATTTGACTCACGGTTATCTGTATACCGTCGAGTCATGGAACTGGGAGTTGCCGCTGTTCCGCTTTGCTTGATGTTGTGTCTGCTGGGACAAATGTTGAGATGATTTCCAGACTATCTGTGACTCATCGAAATCTGGCTTCTTCTTCTGATGAAACCTGGGAGAGAAGGAGTGCGATTCCTTCTTTGTTTGCGCCCCTGGATTGTATACAGGGATTGATGTAACATCACCTGTAGGGCGTAAATTTCATTTTAATTTTTATTTTATTTCTTTCCGCGATGCTCTATCATTTCAGCTTTGATATCGCGAAGGTCGTGATTGCCCCATCATTTCGGCTATTTTTCACGGTGCCCAATCATTTCGGCTATTTGTTTTATTTTTACTCGCTGTTTTTTATTGCGAGTTGCCCAATCATTTCGGCTATTTTGCATGCATACATTTTTACTTGCTAATTTTGTCGCAAGTTGCCCCATCATTTCGGCTATTTCGTATGCATGTGTGACTTGCTGGCTTTTTGCCGCAAACTTGGGATTAGACACCGATTTCGGCATCAACACCGCTACAACTGGGATATTGCCAGGAGCGAATCATCATTTGCCTCTGTCGATGTCGAACAAAGGTGGCTTAGTAAACAGGGTTGAGATCCTATCAACTAAGGCTTTTGACTTCATGAGCCGTAAAGGTCTCACAAAGGTATTTCTCCCTACAAGTCGTGAGGATCTCGTAGGTGTGTTTTCTCCTTAGGAATCGTGAGGATTCCTAAGTGCATGGCTCCTTGTAAGTCGTAAGGATCTTACAAGAGAATTTTTTCCTTACAAGTCGAGGGGACTCACAAGGGTTGCTCACCGTGCGAACATATCTCTAGTCACGGATGGGACTTGGTTAGGGAAGTGTTTATTCGCGCCCGTGGATTGTATACAAGGGTCAGTATTGAGCCGCTTGTAGGGCAATATCGAAGGTTGTGGGGGTTGCTTAAGAATAAGTTCAGGTCTCTGTAACTTAAGACTTTCAAATCTTATGAGCCGTGAGGGTCCCATAAGAGAGTTCTCCTTACTAGTCGTGAGGATCTCGCAAGTGTAATTTCTCCTTAGGAATCGTGGGGATCCCTAAGTGTGTTGCTCCCTTGTGAGTCGTAAGGATCTCACGCGGGCGGTTTCTCCTTACAAGGTCGAGAGGACCCTGTAAGTGTCTTTTAACGAGGTTGTGCCCTTTCGGGTTTTCACAAACACTCGTCGGTAGCCCTGCTGTTTTTACTGACGGAGCCCTTTCGGGTTTTCATCCGTGCCCATTTTGCTTATGGACATACCGTTTTTTTATTCTCTTTTTTTTTATATAACGAGGTTGTGCCCTTTCAGGTTTTCACAAACACTCGTCGGTAGCCCTGCTGTTTTTACTCCCTTTCGGGTTTTCATCCGTGCCCATTTTGCTTATGGACATACTGTTTTCCTTTTTTTTTATTCTTTTATTTTTTTTATCGGCTTTGGGATGCTGCAATCCACCGTAGTTTATCGACATCTCGGTCAACAGCTAGTTTTAGGACATAGTAGTCCGTCATTAGTTTAAGGACGTTTCGGTCCGCTGTTAGTTTAAGGACGTTGCGGTCCGCCGTAAAGTAAGCCGGTTACTACTTATAGAGTTTGGGCTTAGGAAGATAGCGAGCGGACATAGTCGTCGTCATCTATCATTGACCTAGGCTGTGACTCGTCAAGCGTAGTATTTCTTTAGGAAGCAGCCGTTTATCGGTCTGAAAGGTCTTTCGCCATGCATATCCATGAGTAGATAGGCTCCACCCTGGTAGACCTTGTCTATGATGTACGGGCCTTCATAGTTCGGCTCGAATTTCGGCTCGAATTTTCCTCGCTTGGCGCGATTGGGGATCATAGGTCTTTTGACCACTAGTACGAGTTCGCCTTGGCGGAATGTCCTCGGCCTGGTCAATCTTTCATATGAGCGCGTCATCTTTGCTTTATAAGCCTCCAGATTTTGTTGCGCTATGAGCCGGGTTTCATCAAGGGCATCAAGCTCCTCAAGCCGAAGGTGGGCATTCTCTTCGTCCGTTAGCTCGTAATGAACTGCTATTTGTAGAGAGGGTAACTCTATCTCAAGGGGGAGTACCGCTTCTGTACCGAATACCAACACGTACGGCGTTGTGTTCGTGGCGGTCTTGAACGTAGTTCGATATGCCCAGAGAGCTTCATGCAGTCTCTCGTGCCAGTCCTTCTTATTTTGGGACACCGTTTTCTTCACGATCTTCGTCAAGGTCTTGTTTAAAGCCTCCGCTAGACCGTTGGCTCGGGGATTATAAACTAAGGAATATCTCCAGTCTATGTTGTGCTGTTGTGCGAAGCGGCTGATCTTGTGGCTTCTGTAGGCTGGCCCGTTATCGGAGATGATCCGTCGTGGAGTTCCAAATCGATAAATAACGTGCATCTTGAAGAAGTGGAGGATATTCTCTGTCTTTACTTCCCTCGGCGGTACTGCTTCTGCCCATTTGGAGAAGTAATCAGTCGTCGCCAAAATTAATCGATGTCCCCTAGACGATGCTGGTTCGATGGGGCCGATTATGTCAGTTCCCCACATTTCGAATGGCCAGCTAGCCACTGTCGGGCGTAGTGGATTTGGGTGCTGATGGATAAAGTCCCCATGGATTTGGCACGAATGGCATTGCTTCGCATATTCGAGGCAATCCTGAATCATCGTGGGCCAGTAGTAGCCCATCCGTTTAATCTTCAACTTCATCTTCGGTCCGGCTTGGTGAGAACCGCAGAGTCCGTCATGAATTTCCTGAACGACTCTTTTTGCCTCTTCAGGTCCCAAGCATCTCAACCATAAAGAATCAAACGACCTCTTGTACAGAGTATCATTGACGAAGGCGAAAGATAGGGCTCGCTTCATGAGCTGATGTTTTGAGGACGCATCTTCAGGCGTTCGACGGGATTTGAAGTAGTCTATAAAGACTTCTCTTCAATCCTCAGCCTTTTCTTGGTCATTTATTTGCAGGGCCGTCTGCTCAGTCGCTTCCTTTTCCTCGGATGATTCCGGAGATATTTCTGCCGGAGTAAGAACCCGACGGCTTTGTACCACGATCCTCACGTCATCGAGGTTCTCGTCGTCCAGTTCTTTAGCGAGCTTGGCTAATGCATCCGCTTTGCTATTTTCCGCACACGGTATGCTTTCCAAAGTGTAGGAAGGAATTCGGGTCAGCAGTTGCTGTACCCTTTCGCCGTACTTCACCAGCTCTGGCTTGCACGTCTGGTAGTCGCCGTTTACTTGACTAACGACCAGTTGGGAGTCTCCGTATATGAGGAGGTTTTCAATTCCCATGTCGATGGCGATCTCGAGGCTTGCTATCAAAGCTTCATATTCGGCTTCATTGTTCGTCCTCGGCTCTGTTAAGGAGAAAGCAAAGCGCATTATTCCTCCTTGCGGGGTCACGAAGATAAGGCCTACCCCTGACTTGATTATAGGTGTGTTTTGTTTGCGCTTCTTCATGGAAGATGCTCCATCGAAATAAAGTTCCCACCGGGTACCACTTCCGTCGATTGTGTCAAACGCATGTTCGTCTGGCAGTTCGCAGTTCAAAGGGGAATCGGCCGGTATCGGATGTTCAGCGAGGAAGTCGGCGATGGCCTGCCTTTCACTGCCTTAAGAGGTTGATAAGTTATTGAGAACTCCATCAGGAGCAAGGCCCATTTAGCGATCCGACCTGTCAATATGGCCTTTGACATTAAATATTTGAGAGGGTCCACCTTCGAGATGAGATGGATTTCATGCGCCAATGCATAGTGCCGGAGTTTCGTTATCGCGAAGATCAACGCCAGGCAGTGTTTTTCGATGGGAGAATAATTGCGTTCTGCCCCCAGTAGAACTCGACTCAAGTAATAGAGAGCTCTTTCTTTCCCTTGGTCGTTCTCTTGTGCCCATAATGCGTCTAAGGAACCTTCGAGGGCTGTTGTATAAAGAATAAGGGGCTTTCCTTTGACCGGAGCGGCCAGCACTGGCGGGTTCTGCAGATACTGCTTGATTTCGTCCAGCGCGCCTTAGCATTTGTGATCCCAGACGAACGGGGTCCCCTTTTTCATCAGGTGGCTGTAAGGACGACACCTGCCTGAGAGATTGGCTATAAATCGCCGGATATATGCAAGCTTTCCTTGGAGAGACCGCAGCTGCTTGAGAGTTCTTGGCGGAGGCATTTCCATAATCGCCTTGATCTTTGACGGATCTATCTCGATACCTCGATGTCGGACGATGAATCCTAGGAATTTACCTGAGGATACCCCGAACGCGCATTTGAGAGGGTTCATCTTCAAGTTATATTGCCGAAGGCGTTGAAATACGATCTTCAGATGTTCGAGATGTCCCTCGTATGATTTGTTTTTCACCATGAGGTCGTCGATATAGTATTCGACGATTTTATGTATGAGGTCATCGAAGATCTTCGTCATGGCCCTCTGATAGGTGGCACCGGCGTTCTTTAGACCGAAAGGCATCACCTTGTAGCAAAATATACCCAAAGGGGTCCGGAAAGCGGTGTGCTTCTGGTCCTCGGGATGCATCTTTATCTGATTGTATCCTGACGAGCCGTCCATGAAGGAGAAAACTTTATGGGTGGATGTATTATCTATCATCAGCTCAGTGACCGGTACTGGGAAATCGTCCTTCGGGCAGGCTTTATTGAGATCCCGAAAGTCCACACATATGCGCACTGTCCCATTTTTCTTCATCACCGGGACGATGTTGGCGACCCAGTCAGGATACTGGACCTCTTGGATGAAGCCAGAGTCGATCAGCTTCTTGACCTCGGCGTTGATGCTCATCTCAAGCTCGAGCCGCATTCTTCTCGGTGTTTGTTTGATTGGCTTTACGTCTGGGGATATTGTCAATTTGTGGACAGCAATCTCTGGATCTAGTCCCGGCATTTCGGAATAATTCCATGCAAAGCAATCTTTATGCTGCATGAGCACGTCCTTTAATGCAGCCACCCTTTCTTCAGATAGCAGCTCACTGACGAATGTCGGTCGCGGGTCATTCGCCGTCCCCAAATCAATTTTCTTGAGGTTATCTGCAGTGGTATGTATTCCATCTTCCAGCTCTTTCGGCGCTGGTGGAAACTCTGAGATCACCTCATCATCATCATTCTCGAAGCACCAGGGGAGATCATCCACATTCTCGGGCTTTTCTTCTGATAGCGCTATCACGTGACAGGTACGAGCTCGCTTCCAAGACCGATGTTGATCTCGTTCTATCCTCGTGGTCTTGGGTTCATGCTTCTGCGGCGGAGTTATCCTCCAACTATCGGATAGAGCAAACTTGCCGAGCTGATACTGATCTTCGACCCAGTTCTTAAAGGTGAAGCAGTCTTCGAGAGGATATCCTATTGCTCGGTGATAAGAGAAATAGTCTGGATGAGAGATCTCGTTAGCTTGCTCGGGGTGCTTGGACTCCGGGAGTGTAAGCATTAGATATCTTATGGCAAGATCAAGTATCTTCTTTGTCTTGTCTTGAGGAAAAGAGTACGCTCGACTCATCTTCTTTATAAGGGACAAATCCGGACTGCTCGATTCCCGTTCGTGTGACTTCTGGGTCCCGCTTTGTCGTTGCTGAATGTCTTTTCCGCCTTTTGACTTGTTTCTGCCTCTGCGTCGGGCCTTTTTTACAACAGGTTGACAGGGAGGGGAATTTTCATCTTTTGCAGCCTGTTGGAGAAGGCGTTGTGTCCTGGCTTTCTCGTAGATGGCCATTTCGCAGTTATGGTCGTCTCGAACTTTTTGACCAGCTTCCCTTATAAGCTTGTCCATTTGTTCTTCGAACGACGGACTGGGCATTTTTACGTCGAGGACTTTTTCTGGTTCAGGATTAGCACTCTCCCATTGAGCATCACCTTCTTCATCAAAGTCATGTACAACATAGCAGTCGCTGAGTAGCTCCCGTTTCTTGGATCGAACATATCCGAGCCCGATTGCTTCCATTCTCCCATTGGGCAACTTGCGCTGAGTTTCGAGAACGTTCCAGATCCTTTCATAGAACTTGGTTTTTCGAGCGGTCTGTTTGAAGGGTATCCCTTGGCGCTTCAACAGCCTTTTCAAGCCTTCTATATAATATCTAGGCAGACGGATGGGCTGAAGCCTATCAAGTGTAGGATCCGCACCATGCCAGATTTCTTTCTCCACTTTAGTTTCCTCGGAGCGGTAGAATAGGATCGCTTTTTCGTCTTCTCGCCTGGGAGGGACATAGAACGTCTGCAGCTCTTCTACACTGTAGGTATCAAGCGCGTCCAGTTCTTTATGATGTTTGGGCGGAACCATGGCAACTTGCAAACTTTGCTCTTCATCAGCGAATGTTCGTATTGGAGGCCGAGCAGAGAATATAGCATGGACCTCGTCTTCTGAGTCGCTGCCGAAGATTAACTTAGGAGCGGAAGGTCTTGGCTTGTTGTACTGGGGTGGGCCTGAATAAACCATCTCTTCCTCTTAGTATCACTCCCGAAAACAGGAATGGTGGTGATATCTTTGTTCTCCGGTTTGCGACATCTCTCGGTGTCCTCGAAATCCGGTAAGAAATACTTTGCATCTTCATACTTGCGGACTTCGTTTACGGAGAATGGATTCAGCTCTCCCGTTACGGTATACTCGAGACCATCCTTAAAGTATTTCATACACTGATGTTGTGTAGAAGGGATGATGTTGTACTCGTGTAACCAAGGCCGGCCGAGCAAAGCATTATAGCATGTCTTGGCTTCAATGACATGAAATTTAATGTCTGTGACAAGCAGCCCGAAGCGTAATGTCAATATCGCAGACCCGAGAGTTCGCGATGACTGGGAATCGAAACCCGAGATGGTGATTTTATCACGAGCGAGATGCTGGACGCTCATGCAGATTTCCTTCAACACTCGTGCGTTGAGGAGATTGACGGAAGACCCATTGTCGACCAGGATTTTACCTATCTTTATATCGTGGCAGTATCCTGAGATATAGAGGGGACGGTTGTGCTCACACGTCCCAAGGAGGAGGTCTTCATCGCCGAAGGTGATATCGGCCGTGTGTACTTCCTCCAGCTCATCCTTCATCTTTTCTTCGGCGAGAAAAGCTTGGAATTGCTCTGGCTCTTGCAGCGCCTTGATCAATGAATCTTTTGCTTCTTTTGATAGTAAAAGGGCGTCGAGAATGCTGAGATGCGAAGGTAACTTCCTCAAGTGCGCCAGAACATTGTAGTCCACCTTATTCTTCTTTGGCGGGTCCTTGGCAGTCAGCTCTTTCATGACTTGGTCATTCAGGGCGATATCCTCAGAGACCTTTTCTTTTCCTTTATCTCTTTTACTCGTGGATCCGAGATTCTTTTCTGGAAGCGTGCGATTGCGCTGCTGAATATTTTCACAGGCCTTCGGTTTTTCCTCCTTCCCCAAGGTGGATTCTTTAAAGAGAGGGCCAAGAGCCATTTCTTCGTCAGAGTCGCTTCTGAAAGTGAGAACTTGCGATCCCCCGGTGTTGACCATGCGACAGTTACTGGTATTTCTTTCATGCTCCTCAGTCGCACTTCTTTGCTCCCGCCGAGTTTTGCGTTTCATCCGCTTAAAATGTTGCCGGTGAGAAACATATCCCTGCCACCATCTTTTAAAAGCATTGCACTCCTCGGTGGGGTGCGAAATCTTTCGATGATATAAGCAGTAGCTAGGATGTATTTCCGCTTCACCAAGGGTGTTTTCTTCGGAGGGTGGTAGCTTCATTCCCATCGATATGGATTTAGAAAACCTTTTCCTTGTCCTGAACTTGTTTTTATCCGCAACGGATGTCTTTTGATTGGGCAGAAGTGACTTGACTCTTTCGTCTAGTCGCCGGCGTTTGGCTCATTCAAATATGGCTATCTCACGCTCCCGATTGGCTTTACTTTTCAGATGAATCTCATTCAGGAAGGCGTCGATCATTTCGTTTGACGGCCATAGAGGTTCCAGCTCGGGACCTTCCCCCAGTCTTTCTGTGCGGGGAGCTTCTTCATTGTCTAGTGATGAATGAGAGATCACATGGCAGCTTGCTACGTAATCCTCAGATCCATCCGACAAGCCTTCTCCATCATCTTCGTCCTCAAGGACGTGGCTGAGGAACTCTTGGAGTGTGATTGGAGTCCGCGCCTTCTGGTTATACTCTTCCAGCGCGTCAATCTGTTTTTGCAGGTCCGTGCGCTTGTCACCAGGCTTCACGGGCTTCTTGGATCTCTTCTTCTTTTTCTTTGAAGATTTTGACGGCTGGGTGTGAGTGCTTAGGCCATCACCACCAATCTTTGGAGTTGGGCGCGGCTTCAGCATCCCTTCGAAGATCTGGGGTTCTAGCGGGTTCTTCCACTTGATCGCCGGACATATATGAAGATCATTCAGCATCCTTTTGGTTTTGGATGAAAGCACGACCTCCCATGGAGTTTCTTCAACAAAAGAACAAGTTGCCCCCGGTGTGTCCGTCTTCTTAGGAGTGTGCGGTTGTGGTGGGTTTACTTTCCACTTTTCAGACAACACGAACTTGCCTTGCAGGTATTGATCCTCGATCCATCCCTTAAAGACGAAGCAATCCTCGATCGGGTGACTTACCGTTTGGTGGTAAGGGCAATAATTGGGATTATTCACTTCGCTGGGTTGCAGCGGTCGCCTGGGATTCGGCAAATTGATAAGCCTGTTGCTCATAGCCAGCTCGAACAGCCTCTTCATTTTGTCCCGTGGGAATGAGTAAGGGCGCTTCATTTTCTCATTGTAATAGCGTCGTTTCTCCTCCAGTTGATCCACTAACTTTGGGGCACTGGGCTTCTGTTGGGTGTTCGCAACGAAGGTTGCTTTCCCTTTACCCTTGTCATTCCGCGGTTCCGGCTTCGGGGGAGACGGTCCGTGACCCCTTTGATCCATCTGGGCTAGCTTATCGATTAAGGCCTGGAACGTGGTCGGTTTAAAGAACATCATGAACTGTGAAATACTTGCATGAGGATCTAGAGTACCCATGAACATGCTTCGATGCGCTGTTCGCACTTCGACCACAAGTTCCGCCATTGGATTGCATATTGAACCCAAGTTTCGCCCGGCTTCACCCTTGCATTGATCAAAGCTGTTATCGGGGTGCGTTCACTGGCGCTCGCGAATCGCTGAGTGAATAGCAACTCCATCTCTGCGAAAGTTTTGACGGAGTCGTTCGGAAGCTCGGAGTACCACTCAAACGCCGTCTCCGATAAGCTGCCGACGAATTGGAGAAGCAAGAGCTTATCATCGCCGCCGGTGTTGCCACAAAGAGCCCTGAACTGGGTGACGTGCTGGTGGGGATTGCCTGTCCCCTTGTAGACATGGAATTTGGGGATCGTGTAGCCCGGCGGGTACTTTATCTGATCATACCAGCCTGGATACGGTCGCCCAGTTTTGACAACTTGGCCGGCTGCCTCATTTGCCTGGTGAACTCGTATTTGTTGAGCGATATAATCATCCAGGGCAGCCTTAGAAATGGTTTCCTCCTTGGCTGTTGAAAGAGCCAGCAGGGGATTCGATGTTTCTCCTCTGTCATCTTCAATAATGATCGGAGGGTCTTCGGCTGGAGGATCCGGCTGTATCATCATCCCGACCATGTCTGGGAACAGAAGAGCCATCTGCTTTATATTGGCCGCTTGCTCTGCAGCCTCCTTGTCCTTCTTTTTAAGCATTCTACGAAGGAATTCAGCATCGGTCTCGTGTTCGCGACGTTGTTCCGATGACGCCTCCGGGCTTTCTTTGGGCCCGGTGAGTGCGGCCATCGCAGTCAGCATCTCCTAGAGCTTCTGCTGCTGTTGTTCCTGGGCTCTTGTGATGGATCGGGTGAGTGTTCGGTGGCCCGTCGAAGCACGGCTATCTTCCATCCCAGATGCCATGTAAACAGTATGGACCACCATGCCCCCAGACTTAGGGCGTTTGGGTTCAGTGCCTTTGACTTTCGCCGCAGGCACAGGGATTTTCTCCGCCCTTCCCTTTTTATGAGCATTCGAAGTTGAGGGGGCCGTCGAGGTGGGCACCCAGATAGCCTTTCGTGACTTAGCAGGATGGCTTTCTTCTTGTCGGACCTTCAGCTTCTTGTGCTGGTGGGAGAAATTTGGATCGATCACCGAGTCTCGGGCCTGCCGCCAGACTTTGTATATCTTGGAGGACAGCAGCTGAGGGGACTGTTCTGTCTTTGCTTCCGTAACCTTCTCCAGTGGAGGAGGAGACCTTTTCAGTACGGCGGTAGGAGTATTCCTACGCACCTTATTTAGCAGCTCAAAACTGTTCCCAATTGGAACAACAGCATTAATTTCCACCGTCGGGGCTGGTGGTGTTCGCCCAGAAGGGGAGTTGCCCCCGGCCTTCCTCACTCGGCGACAGTGGCAACGTCGAGCATGCCGAGCTGATGGAGTTGACTCGGTGACGGGGGTGGCCTGGTCTTGCCCCCTGTTCAGGTGAGGGGCCGTTGATGGCGTCAGCCTGTTAAAGACTGATGTCCTTTGAGTAGCAGGAGCGGGAGTGGGAGTTGGGACGGTCAATCTTGTAAAGACCGACCCCTTGGCAGGAGAAGCCGCCTTGACGACTTCGGGAGCAGGGTTGGTTACTCTCTTCAGAATGACCTTCTCTGGGATTTCAAGCTTCATTGCGGGCCCGCATGTATTTTGGCCCAATCTGGAGAAAACCGAGGCACCGGTGTTGGACGACCCATTGAGAGGGGCCGCAGTAACTGTAAGTCGATCGAAGACCGACTTCTTAGGAGCTTCTGGTACGGGCACGGGAGCAGTGAAGCTCATTGGCGGGAGCATGGTCCTGAAAAACAGTCCAGTAGTAGCCCGGGTGACCTGTTCTACCGGCATCGTGAACATTGATGCCGCTTGAGGTCCAAAGGCTACACCTCCAGGTGAGGCGGAGCGTGGGTTGTAGCTGCAGTTGGAGCACTTTAAGCAGGTGAATGCCATTGATGTTTTGCTTTCTACTCCAAGCAAGAGACCAAATCTTAGTAACTATAAACCCAAGGGCAACCATTAACAAACCGCGATTCGTTCGCGAATACGACACACGAAGTGTGGAGTGGAAAGAGGAAAATGTCCCACCGGGCGTTCCAGAATCTGTTTCCCTCCGAAAGACGGCGCAAGACTGACGTCTTGCCTGAGTCTGGGAGCATATGCTAATTGGTGCTATCCGTCCACCTCTCCGAAGATGCCAAGTTGATTTATGGCACCGTGTATCGAAGGTTTAAACGGATGCGGCCGATGTAGCAGACTTCGTCAGATTCCCCCTCGTTTGAGGGTTTTTTTTATTGTGGGGACGCTCTTCCCTGCAGGCGCAAGCCCCTGCTGTTAATTATGCTATCGCACCGCGGTAACAACTTTCTCCTTCTCCGTATGATCACTTCGTATCGTGGGTGTTTGTTTTGTGTTTGGTTGCCCGTGGATTGTATACGGAGACTAATTTGTGTTGTCGCCCGTAGGACGTAGATTAGTCCAAATCCGTATCTTCTTAGATTTGGGTTTGGGGGTTTGGGTTTAAGGATACGTTAGCCTCATTTAAGACTAAGATCAATTTAAACGTTTGTTAAGGATACATTAGTCTAATTTCAGACTAAGATTGACTTAACGGGATCGTTTAGATCCGGCAAGAGAGCAATTGGGCTCTATTGCTTAGTTTAGTGACATTGCGGTCGATAATTAGTTTAAGGACATTACGGTCCATTGTTAGTTTTAAGACATTGCGGTCAAGGTTAAGGACGTCATAGTATGTGGATTTAAGGACTCTACAGTCCGGTGTTAGTTTTAATACATCACGGTCAAGGTTAAGGACGTCATAGTCCGTGAGTTTAAGGACCCCACAGTCCGGTGTTAGTTTTAAAACATCACGGTCGAGGTTAAGGACATCATAGTCCGGTATTAGTTTTAAGACATCAAGGTCGAGGTTAAGGACATCATAGTCCATGAGTTTAAGGACCCCACAGTCCGTAGCAGTGTGTGGTTGTCGGGACTCGTCACCTCTCTGACGACGTTGAGGGATTACAACGACAGATATCAGAGGAGTAAAGAGATGTACCCTCGAACCGGGTGTAAATTGGTCGGAAGAGCAATTGTGCTCAGTTCATTTTATATTGAGGACTTATGGCCAGAATTGGGCTAAGTCCAGTTAAAAATGTTTAACATTTTATTCATGTTCTTCCTATTAGGCTTTTACTTGGGCTCTGCCCTTTTATAATGCATAGCATTGGGCTCTGTAATTAAATGCATAGCATTTATATTTGGCATGTTAGGCCTTTACTTGGGCTCTGCCCTTTTTTAATAATGCATAGCATTTATACTGGTCTGATAGTGCGCCACGTGGCTTGTCAGGCGCTTTGCGCCAATTATAGAGCGCAGTGCGCTAGCGCATGAGAACGTGACACGTGTCACTCTCTGCGCTAAGCGCAAGTCTGTTAGCGCAACGCGCTTTCTGAGTGCGCTGCGCCAGTGAATGACACGTGGCGCGCTCTGGTGCAGTGCGCCACTTCAAGAGCGCGGTGCTCTGTTTTAGAAGCGCAGATTGTGTCTGTGGTTGACACGTGGCGCGTTCTGGCGCAGTGCGCCAATCCAAGGAGCGCAAAGGCGCTTTAAAAGTGCAAGGCACTGTCCAATAGCGCAGAGCGCATCTTGATCAAATTCAGATCAAAGAACAAGTTCTTTGTCCTCTTAAAAGAGGTTTTACCTCAAGATTCAAGAACCAATGGTTCTTATTCTCATCAAAAGGCTGTACCTTTATATACATCAAAAGATCTAAGAATGAAGTAAGTTACTTCTTTTAATCTTTTATAATTAGATCTTTTTGATCTTTTTTTCTTTTTTTATTGAAGATCTTGATCTTGTTCTTAGATTTTTGATCTTTTTAGAAGAAAATTCTTCTTTTAATGAGATGTTTTCATCTCTGTTCTTCCAAGAATCAAATTCTTTACCTTTAAAGATGAAGAAGATGATTTTCTTTCTTCAAAAGCTTGCCTTTTTTATCTTTGAGTTTTTCTCAAAGTTTTTAGAGGATTCTCTCCCTTCTGTATCTCTGTATCTCTGTGTGAGACTTGGAGTCTAGGGACCTTTATATAGGGCCAATTGATTTGTTAAGTTAGTTACAGAGATGTTTCTCTAATTGATCTGGGGATATTTCCCCACTGTTGGATCTTTGATCCTAAGACCTCTGTTTTACAGAAAATAGTCTTCTTATTTTAATAAGATTGGAAAGATCTTTCTAAAATTTTAATTCTGATTGATTAGTAATTTATTATTTAAATTTTAGTACTGGCGCAATTGGCGCTAGCGCAGCGCAACTGCGCTAGCGCGCCTGTGTTTGACATGCGGCGCGTAGCGCAGCGCGCAGCGCAACTGCGCTAGCGCACCACTGTTTGACACTTGGCATGCAGCGAAGAGCGCAAATGATCTGAAGCGTTGCTTCATTTATTTTAACATTTGAATTTTGAAACAGAGCCTTGCTCTGATTGGGGTGCGCTGCCTTGGGCGCAGCGCTCCTCGCGCTGGCGTGTCTGCTTTTGACACGTGGCGCGCAGCGTAAGGAATCTGAAGCGTTGCTTCAATTTTTGAAGTTTTGAAATTCAAACAGAGCTTTGCTCTGATTGAGGGAAACAGTAGTGACTCCCAAACCAGTTGGTCTAAGGCACTAGGTGATAAAGCATCCTCGCTAAATGTTTTTCTATTTATGCAGTCTTAAGTAATTACAAAAACAAGTGTTTATTTTTTTTTCTTTATTCACACTTGTATTTTTATTTTATTTTCCTTCATACTAAGGACTTTAGATAAGAGTATTTCAAGGTCTCTTCTACTATTCCAAGTTTCAAGGTTCGTGTTTGTGCAAATTGTATGGTATATATTTTCAGAATTTAGACTTAAGCTTAGGAATTATTTTTCAGACTTATACTTTAATAAAAATATCAATATTTTTCCTTTGTTTTAACTTAGCCCAAGAAGTGAACTCAAAATTTGTCTATTTCTAAGTGAACTCAAAATTTGTCTATTTCTAAGTAAACTACAAAGACATATATTCTCTACCGTTAAATCTTAAGAAAGGTTATTTTTAGGGTTTTTAATTTACTAAGTCTAAGATCTAGTTGTTTCTAGCTAGTTAACCTTCTTGTCAAACTCAAGTCAATTATGGCCAAAATTGAATGTTTTATTTTATTTTTTAATTTTTCAATTTTTTCAGTTTTTATTTGATTTTTATATATTTTTTTTTTTTGTATTTTTATATTTTTAAATTTTTATGATTTTTATATAAGGATGCAATGCAGAATTTAAACATGCAAAAGAAAAAGAAAAAAAATATATAAAAAAATTAAAAGAAATATGCAATGCAAAAGATAACTATATACAACCACCAACTCCCCCAAACTTAACACAAGCAGTGCCCTCACTGCTCGGCCCCACGCCACGCCCTCGAGCGTGAACGGGAACGCTCAGCCCTACCCAGCAGGGTTCGAATCCCCTGCTCGACCTCCGTCAACCGCTTATCGTGCTCCCTCGATGACGACTCCTTTATGCCCCTCACAGCTCTTCGCATCAATTGTGCATGTTCTAGAGGGGTCATTTCTCCTTCGCTCGCGTTCAAGCTGGAGCTAGGTGTGCGGGCGGGCACATGCTCCGCCGGTTCAGTCCTCGACCATACATCTGTCAATTGTGAATAGAACGTAGAAACGCCCTCAATAAGTGGCCTGACAGGTATGCCACCATGCATGTAAAATTCGAACTCCTCCACGGGGAGGAAATATCGACAGAGTTGTGTAACAAACATGGGGCAAGGGTAATTTGCGGCTCGTTTGCCCGCACCAATAGAGTTTATCAAAACTGTGCACATGTCGAAACGGGGGTTTTTTGTCATGAGGGTATGCACAATATGTAATGAGGGTGTAAAAAATGTAGTGTTGTGAGAGCTTCCAAAAATATTATTTTGTGCCCACCGGCACACAGTTAAAACATTTGCGAAAAGGGTTCTCGCTTGAATCCCCTTCCGCGGCTCCCTTGAGCAATCGTTTCCCATCAAGGGCATGTAATCCTCAAATTGTAAGGTTTGGTCATGTGCGGGTATGCGAGAGATTAATGCGACTTCGTGTATAATATCCCTATCGATGATGATTTCCCGATCACCCCACTGCAGTTTAATAAACCCGAATTGGGTGAGACACCCATCTTCAATACACTCATAAAAACGAGTGACTAATTCCGGTAGTGCATAAGCATTAGGGTGATTGTATATCAAAAAGTTCCAACCCCTACGCGCTATTTCGTTCGCAAAGTAACTATCGTACACCTCGTGTGAAAATACTTGTGAAAAATCACGTTCAAGTTGCATGCTGTGTGCATGAGGTAACTACAGATCTAAAAAATTGTAAAAACAGAGAGGGTTTGAGGAATCGAACCTCCCCTGAAAATTTCTGGGGGTGAAGACCAGAGGCCCGCGGCGGATCAGCGGCCAGAGAGGGGTTCCTGTGGCGGTTGGGCGGCGCAATGAGAGGATCTCGCTGTAGAAAAGAGGAGGCAGCGACTAGGGTTTGTTCCCCCAATCAGAGCAAGGCTCTGTTTGAGTTTCAAAAATTCAAAATTTTGAAGCAACGCTTCAGATCCCGTACGCTGCGCGCAATTTGCCATGTGTCAGAAGTTGACTCGGCAGCACAACGCCCAAGGCAGTGCGTCCAATCAGAGCAAGGCTCTTTAAAAAGCAAAAGCAACGCTCAGTTGCGCAAGCGCGAGCTGCGTGACACGTGTCTGCGCAGTTGCGCAAACACAACTGCGCAAGCGCACCGCTGCGCGACACGTATCTGCGCAGTTGCGCAAACGCTGTTGCGCAAGTGCACCACAGCGCTCCACGTGTCTGCGCAGTTGCGCAAGCACATCTGCGCAAGCACATCTGCGCAAGCGCACCGTTGCGCGACACGTGTCTGCGCAATTGCGCAAACACTGTTGCGCAAGTGCACTGCAGCGCGACACGTGTCTGCGCAGTTGCGCAAGCACAACTGCGTAAACGCACCTCTGCGCGACACGTGTCTGCGCAGTTGCGTAAACACTGTTGCGCAAGTGCACCGTTGAGCGACACGTGTCTGCGCAGTTGCGCAAGCTCAGTTGCGCAAGGGCTTCGTTGAGCGACACGTGTCTGCGCAGTTGCGCAAGCTCAGGTGCGCAAGCGCTTCACTGCGCGACACGTGTCACTCACTAGGAGAGTTGCGCAAAACAGAATAAATCTTGTTAAAACAAGAAGATTTTCTTATATAAGGCAGGGGCCTTTGGATCAAAGATCCAACGGTGGGGAAAATTCCCCAAATCACTCAGGAAAAGATTTATGTAACAAATTTAACTAATTTATGAGCACTATAAAAAGGACCCCAGACCCCATTTCAAAGATATAGACATCTGGTTTTAAAAAAAAAGAGAAGAAAGAAGAGAACTCTAGAGAACTCCTTGAGAACATAAAGAAGAAGGTAAAAACCTTTAAAACAAGAGAGAATTCTCTTAGGAATAGACCATGGATCTAAGAAGAAGATCAGTGATCTTCAACAAATAAATAAAAATAATAAAAATAGTGCCTTGCACTTGCTATGAACCTTTGGTTCTCTGAAACAAGGAAAAACTTGTTTTTCTTTGATCCAAATCAGAGGATAAAAAGTGCCTTGCACTTCTGTTCTTGAATCTAAAAGATTCTTGGTGCTCTGCATAAATGCAATGCATTATTTGAAGGGCCAGGCCCAAATCAAAAAGACCCAGCAGGCCAAAATAAAGTGCAAAACAATAAAAAGAGCAGAGCCCAAATGAAATGGATGCTTTGCATCATTTATAAAGGGCAGAGCCCAAAACAAATTGATGCTCTGCATCTTTTTGGGCAAAGCCCAAATAAAAATAAAAAAAATAAAAGATGCAATGCAAAAGCGAGTAAATGTTGGACACTTTCAACTGGACTTAGACCAATCGTGGCCATAAGTCCTTAAAATTAAATTGACTGAGCAAAATGGCTCTCCTAAATCAATCTATATCCGGTACGAGGGTACATCTCCGAACTCCTTTGACATCCATCGTTGTAATTCCTCAACGACGTCAAAGAGGTGACGAGTCCCAACGACCAGATACCTAATGTTGGACCGAAACGTCCCTAAACTAATATTGGACCGAAACGTCCCTGAACTAATGTCGGACCGAGACGTCCCTAAACTAATATCGGACCACCACGTCCCTAAACTGGAATATGGACCACTACGTCCCTAAACTGGCGATGGACCACCACGTCCTTAAACTGGAACAACAGTGCTTCCAAATGCTCTTTTGCCGGATCTAAACGGTCCCGTTTAAGTTGATCTTAGCCCCAAACACGGCTAACGTATCCTTAAACATTTAAATGGATTATAAAACTCCCAATCAACTCTGGTTCGAGGGTACATCTCCGAGCTCCTCTGATACATGTCGTTGTAATCCTTCAACGACGTCAGAGAGGTGACGAGTCCCGATGGCCATACATTAAATTAATCACTACGTTAAGTTGATCTTAGTCTAAAACAGGACTAACGTATCCTTAACGAACGTTTAAGTTGACCTTAGCCGCAACGCGACTAATGCATCCTTAAACCAAAAACACCCAACCCAAATCTAAGTAAATATGGATTTGGACTAATCCACATCCTACGAGCGACGGCATTACTCAGTGTCCGTATACAATCCACGGGCAACCACAAACAAAACAAACACACACGACACGAAGTGAAATTCTGGAGAAGGAGAAAGTTGTTACCGCGATGCGGTAGCGTAATTAACTGCAGGGGCTTGCGCCTGCAGGGAAGAGCGTCCCCACAATCAAAAACCCCTCAAGCGAGGGGGAATCTGACGATGTCTGCTACATCGGCCGCATCCGTCTAAACCTCCGATACACGGTGCCATAAATCAACTTGGCATCTTCGGAGAGGTGGACGGATAAAACCAAATAGCATCTGCCCCGAATCTCAGCGTCAGGACACCGCAGTCCTGTGCGCCGTCCTTCGGAGGGGAACAGATTCTGGCACGCCCGGTGGGACCTCTTCCTCTTTCCACTCCACACTTCGTGTGTCGTCTTCGCGAACCAATCGCGGTTTGTTAATTGGTTGTCTTCGGATTTCAAGTTACTAAGATTTGGTCTTTTACCTGGCGCAGAATTCGAGATCCAATGGCCACCAACTGCACCAACTGCTCGAAATGCTACTGCAACGGACGCTCCACCTCACCGAGAGGTATAACGTATGGGCCTCAAGCGGCTTCCTTCCTTACTCTGCCGGTAGACCAGGTGACCCAAGCCACCACCGGCTTGTTCTTCGGGACTATGATCCCACCTGCAAGCTTTTCTGCACCAATACCTGCACCGAAAATGGGTAAAAAGTCGGTCTTCAACCGGCTCACTGTTTCGACAGCCCCTGTCAACGGGTCGCCCGCTACTAAACCGACAGCCTCCGTTTTCGCCAGGCTAGGTCAGAACTATAAAGTGGTCGTCCCAAAGAGGGCAACGGCCGCTGCTTTGGAAGTCGTTAAAGCGGCTTCTCCCATCAGAGAGTCGGTCTTCACAAGCTTGACGGTTCCCACTCCTCTCCCAGCTGGTCAAAAGGCATCAGTCTTCGATAGGCTGACATCGGCAGTTACCCCATACTCGAACAGGGGGAAACAAGAAACCATCTCGATTTTCGAGCCAGTCCCAACGGCTCGTCGTGCGCGACGTCGCCATTGGCGACGAGTGAGGAAAGCAGGGGGCAACTCCCCCTCAGGTCTAACTCCATCTACTCCGATGGTGGAGGTCAACGCTGCTGTCCCAACTGGGAACAGTTTTGAACTACTGAGGAGGGTGCGTAAGAACTCTCCAACCGCTACCTTGAAAAAATCTCCTCCACCTGCGGAGAGAGTTCCAGAAACAAAACAAGAACAGCCCTCTCAACGGCTATCCTCAAAAGTTTATAAAGTCTGGCGGAAGATTCAAGACTCCGTGATTGATCCAGACCACTTGCGTCACCAGAAAAGGGCAAAGGTGGAAAATAACAAAAAGCGACCCATTAAACAGCAGGGAGCAACAGCTGCTAGGATGCCCACTCCAACGGCTCCTTTGACCTCGATGGCCCACAAAAGGAGGAAGCCAGAGAAAGCTCCCGCGTCAGCGGCAAAGTTTGAAAGCAGTGAACCTAAACGCCCCAAGTCAGGGGGCATAATTGTTCATATGATTTATATGGCTTCTGGAAAGGAAGAAAGTCGTACTTCTACGGGTCACCGACCGCTTACCCGATCAGTGACCAAGGCTCAGGAGCAGTAACAAAAGCTCCAGGAGATGATGACTACAATGGCTGCACTCACGGAACCAAAAGAGAACCCTGAGACGTCCTTAGATGAACGCCAAGAGGAAGAAACCGACGCCGAGTTCCTCCGCCGAGTACTGGAAAAGAGAGACAAAGAGGCTGCTGAACAAGCAGCCAACATACAGCGGATGGGCCTCCTCTTCCAGGATATGATAGGGATGATGATACAACAAGATCCCCCGACTGAAGAACCCCCGATCGTCCTTGGAGATGATAGGGGAGAGACATCAAACCCTCAGCCCGTTCTATCAACAGCTAAAGAGGATACAATCTCTAAAACTGATCTGGACGAATACATAGCCCAGCAAATAAGGGTTCATCATGCGGCCGAGGCAGCCGGCCATTTCGTAAAAACGGGGCGGCCATATCCGGGCTGGTATGACCAAATCAAGTACCCGCCGGGTTACACAATTCCCAAGTTCCATGTCTACAAGGGGACCGGCAATCCCCATCAGCATGTTGCCCAGTTCAGGGCGCTTTGCGGTAACACCGACGGTGATGACATGCTTTTGCTCCGCCAGTTCGTTGGAAGTCTATCAGATACGGCGTTCGAGTGGCACTCTGAACTCCCTAATGATTCTATTAAAACCTTCGCGGAAATGGAGCTGCTGTTTACCCAACATTTTGCAAGTGCCAGTGAACGTACCCTGATGACGGCACTGATTAACGCTAGGGTAAAACCCGGCGAGACATTGGTTCAGTACGCTATACGGTGGCGTAATCTATGGTCGAAGTGTGAGCAGCGCATAGAAGAAGCCCCTGCGGTGGGAATGTTTGTTGGAACCCTTGATCCACAAGCAACCATCTCACAGTTTATGATGTTCTTCAAGCCGGCTTCCTTCCAGGCTTTGATTGACAAACTAGCGCAGATGGACCAGATGGGCCATAAACCCCCTCTCCCAAAGCCGGACTCCCGAAATGACAAAGGAAAGGGAAAAGCGATCGTTGTCGCTAATGCTCAACAACAACCGAGCGACTCGAAGCCGGTTGCTCGTCCAAACAATACGCGCCCGTACGTACCCCTTGAGGATAGGATGGGACGTCCTTATTCCTTCCCCCGCGATAAAACGAGGAGGCTATTCGAGCTGGCGTTGCGCAACAGACTCATAAATCTGCCAGATCCAAAACGCCCGTTGCAACCAAGTGACGTCAACGAGCCTAATTACTGCCCTTATCATCGAGTGCTAGGACATCCGATCGAAGACTGTTACGTTTTCAAAAATTGGCTTGAAAACCAGTACCGACAGGGCAAATTTACGTTATCTGATAAATGGAAGGTGAATCCCCCGCAGCCCCACACCTCTAAAGGGACGAATACGCCGGGGGCAACATGCTCTGTCATTGAAGAAACTCCGTGGGAGGTTGTACTATCATCTAAAACGATGAGAATGCTAAATGATCTTCGGACGTGTCCAGCGATCAAGTGGAAGAACCCATTGGAACCGCAGGTCGTTGAGGGGGTGTTGAAGCCACGTCCAACTTCAAAGACCAATGATGGGGGTTCAAGGGGTTCAAGCACTTGCAGCCAGTCGTCAAAATCTTCGAAAAAGAAGAAGAAGAAATCTAAGAAACCCGTGAAGCCTGGCGATAAGCGCACGGACTTACAAAAGCAAATTGACGTGCTAGATGAATACAACCAAAAGGCACGGACTCCCATCACGCTCCAAGAGTTCCTCAATCACATCTTTCAAGAGGAAGATGAGGGAGAAAGTTCATCGGATGAATCCGAAGAAAATGCAGCGAGCTGTCATATGATCTCCCATGCGATCACGAACGATGAAGAGACTTCTGGCACTAAAACGCTGGGGGCAGATACCGGATCAAGAATTCCAGAGCTATCAGTCGAAATGATTGACTCGTTCCTTAACGAAGCTCGACTGAAAAGTAAAGCTGATCGAGAACGCGAAGTGGCTATATTTGAAAGGGCCAAGCGTCAGCGACTTCATGAAAGAGCTGAGACGATCCTGCTGGAGCGAGACACCTCCGCTACCAACAAAAGCCAATTCAAGATGAGGAAAAAATTTGCTAAGGCCATATCAATGGGCATGAAGCTACCATCCTCTGAAGGAAGCATCACCGGTGAATCGGAAATGCACCCCTCCTATTGCTTGTACCATCAGAAGGTGTCGCATCCCACTAAAGAGTGTAAAGCTTTCGATAAGTGGTGGCAAGGATATGTTACTCACCGGCAACAATTTAAGCGGGAAAAACGCAAAGCTCGCCAAGAGCAGGGCAGAACGATCAAAGTGCTTGATAAAACTACCGGTGGCTGTTGCATGATTGACGCCGGAGGATCACAAGTGCCTATATTTGGGAGCGATTCTGATGAGGAGTTAGAGCTTGGCCCCCTCTTTAAAGAATCCACATCGGGGAAAGAAGAAGGACCGAAGGTTTGCGAGAATATACAGCTACGCAATCGGACGCTACCTGAAAAAAATCCCGGACCCTTATACAAGAAAGACAAATGGAAAGAGAAGGTCTCTGAAGACATCGCCTTGGATGACCGAGTTGCGGAAGAGTTAACCACCAAGAACCCGCCAAAGAGGAATAAAGTAGATTACAATGTCTTGGCGCATCTGAGAAAGCTACCCTCACAACTCAGCATTCTCGATGCCCTATTGCTATCAAAAGAAGCAAAGGATTCTTTGATTAAGGCCCTACAAGATCCGGACCAGTTCCAAGCCTTCCTGGCCGAACAAAAGATGAAGGATGAATTGGAAGAGGTGCACACGGCCGACGTTGCTTTCGGCGATGAAGACCTTCTCCTCGGGACGTGCGAACACAATCGTCCCCTTTATGTCTCAGGATACTGCCATGACATAAAGATAGGTAAAATCTTGGTCGATAACGGATCATCTGTTAATCTACTAAATGTACGGGTGTTAAAGGAAATTTGCATGAGCGTCCAACACCTCGCCCGGGACAAGATCACCATCTCCGGTTTCGACTCCCAATCATCAAAAACTCTTGGATCTGTGATATTGACATTACGCTTCGGGCTACTCGTCACAGATATTAAATTCCATGTCATAGATGCCAAGACGTGCTACAATGCTCTGCTCGGTCGACCATGGTTGCATGAGTACAATATCATCCCTTCTACACAACATCAGTGTATGAAATATTGTAAGGATGGTCTCGAGTACACTGTGGCAGGAGAATTGAATCCGTTTTCCGTGAATGAAGTTCGCAAGTATGAAGATGCCAAATACTTTTTGCCGAGTTTTGAGGACACGGAAAGGTGTCACAAGCCGGAGAACAAGACTAACGCCACCATCCCTATCTTCGGCAGTGACACCGAGGACGAAGAGGATATAATTTATGCGGGTCCATCCCAATCCGCCAAGCCGGGACCATCCGTTCCTTCATTAATCTTCGGTAGTGATTCGGAGGATGAAGTTCATGCTGTATTCCCTGCTCGGCTTTCAATACAGGCTTCTGCCGATGAAGAGCGAAGTCTGCAGATAACCATGGTGCCGCTTGAACACTACAAAGAACTGGATGCACTCGACACCAACAGTGTGGAAGAATTGCAGACATTTTATGTCCCTCCCGGACGAAAAGGCGAGAAGGCAATCCTATTCTACCGTTCTGAAGAAAACAAGGTGGAAAAAGAAGTTTGGCATGGCGCGGATCCCACGCTCGACAGGCTTCAGCCTATCTGTCTTCCCAGATATTATACCGAAGGTTTGAAGAAACTGCTGAAACGCCAGGGGATATCCTTCACACAGACCGTTAGAAAGGCCAAATTCTATGACAAGGTCTCGAACGTTCCCGGGACTCAACGCAAACTGCCTAACGGGAAAATGGAAACAAAAGGGCTTGGGTACATCCGGTCAAAGAAACGAGAGTTAGTACACAGCTGTTACGTCATGTATGACTTCAATGAAGAGGCGGACACTCAATGGGAGGAGGCTAACCCTAAGCCAGTAAAAGTTCCTGATGAAAAATTGCCCGGTCCGTCATTTGAAGAACAAATAGATAGGCTTATAAGGGAAGCTGGTCAAAAAGTCCGAGATGACCACATCCGCGAGACGGCCATTTATGAGAAAGCCAAGACGCAACGCCTTCTCCAACAAGCCGTGAAGGATGAAAATGCCACTCCTTGTCAACCTGCTACAAAAAAGGTTCGATGCGAAAGCAAAAACAAGTCGAAAGGCAAAAAAGGCGCTCAACAACCACAAAGCAGAGCTAAGAAACCACGTATCCGGGAATCGAGCGTTATTGACTTAGACCTCATGAAGAAAATGGGTCGAGCTTACTCATTTCCTCGGAACAAAACAAGGAAGATATTTGATCTCGCTCTAAAACACCAAATGCTTACGCTGCCAGAGTCCAAGCACCCCGAGCACGCAGGCGAGGTCTTCAACCCAAATTATTGCTTTTACCATCGAGCAATGGGACACCCTCTTGAAGATTGCTTCACCTTCAAGAATTGGGTCGAAGATCAGTATCAGCTTGGCAAATTCGCGTTTTCTGACAACTGGAGGGTAGCGCCACCACAAAAGCACGAGCCCGAGGCCACGAAAGAAAAACCAGCTCCACATTGGGATTGGCAGAAAATTCGCACCTGTCGTATGATAACAATATTAAAAGAAGAGTCTAAGAACGTGGACAGCCTTTCCTGGTGCTTCGAAAACAGCAATAATGAAGTGATCTCAGAATTTCCCCCAGCCCCGAATGAACTGGAGGATGGAATACATACCACTGCAGATAACCTCAAGAAAATTGAGTTGGGGACGGTAAACGATCCGCGACCGACATTTGTCAGCGAGCTGCTGTCTGAGGAGAGGGTGGCTGCGTTAAAGGATGTCCTCGTACAGCATAAAGATTGCTTCGCATGTAACTATTCCGAAATGCCGGGACTAGATCCAGAAATTGCTGTGCACAAATTGGCGATATCCCCGGACGCCAAGCCAGTCAAACAGGCGCCGAGAAGAATGCGGCTCGAGCTTGAAATGAGCATCAACGCCGAAGTCAAAAAGCTGATAGACTCCGGCTTTATCCATGAAGTTCAATACCCTGAATGGATCGCTAACATCGTCCCGGTGATGAAGAAAAATGGGACGGTGCGCATATGCGTGGATTTTCGGGATCTTAATAAAGCCTGCCCAAAAGATGATTTCCCAGTGCCAGTCACCGAACTGATGATAGACAACACATCCACTCATGAGGTTTTCTCCTTCATGGACGGCTCATCAGGGTATAATCAAATAAAAATGCATCCTGAAGATCAGAAACATACGGCTTTCCGGACTCCTTTAGGGATATTCTGTTACAAGGTGATGCCTTTCGGTTTAAAGAACGCCGGTGCCACCTACCAGAGGGCCATGACGAAGATCTTCGACGACCTTATACACGAAATCGTCGAATGCTATATCGACGATCTCGTGGTTAAAAGCAAATCATACGAGGAACATCTCGAGCATCTGAAAACTGTATTTCAACGCCTTCGACAATACAACTTGAAGATGAACCCTCTTAAGTGTGCATTCGGAGTTTCCTCAGGCAAATTCCTGGGATTCGTTGTTCGACACCGAGATATTGAAATAGATCCGTCAAAAATCAAAGCGATCATAGAAATGCCTCCACCGAGAACTCTCAAACAGCTGCGGTCTCTCCAAGGGAAACTTGCATACATACGGCGATTTATAGCCAACCTTTCAGGAAAGTGCCGTCCTTACAGTCACCTGATGAAGAAGGGAACCCCATTCGTTTGGGATCAAAAATGCCAAAGCGCACTAGACGAGATCAAGCAATACCTGCAGAACCCGCCGGTGTTGGCTGCTCCGGTTAAGGGGAAGCCTCTCATTCTTTATACAACCACCCTCGAAGGTTCTTTAGGCGCATTATGGGCACAAGAGAACGATCAAGGGAAAGAAAGAGCACTCTACTACTTAAGTCGAGTTCTGCTGGGGGCAGAAAGCAACTACTCCCACATTGAAAAACACTGCCTGGCATTGATCTTCGCGATAACAAAGCTCAGGCACTATGCGTTGGAGCATGAAGTCCGTCTTATTTCAAAAGTGGACCCTCTCAAATATTTAATGTCAAAAGCCATATTGACAGGGCGACTCGCTAAATGGGCCCTGCTTTTGATGGAATTTTCGATAACATATCAACCTCTCAGGGCAGTGAAAGGCCAGGCCATCGCCGACTTCCTTGCTGAGCATCCCATACCCGCCGATTCTCCTCTAAATTGCGATTTGCCAGACAGACATGCGTTTGACGCAATCGACAGTGGTGATACACGTTGGGAGCTTTATTTCGATGGGGCATCTTCCATGAAAAAGCCCAAACAAAGTACGCCAATGATCAAATCGGGGGTAGGACTCATCTTTGTGACCCCACAAGGAGGAATAATGCACTTCGCCTTCTCCTTAACAGAGCCGAGAACGAATAATGAAGCTGAATATGAGGCTTTGATAGCAGGCCTCGAGATCGCCATTGACATGGGAATTGAACACCTCCTCATATACGGGGATTCTCAACTGGTCGTTAGTCAAGTAAATGGCGACTACCAAACGTGCAAACCGGAATTGGTAAAATACGGTGAAAAAGTGCAACAACTGCTAACCCAAATTTCCTCCTATACTTTGGAGAGCATACCTCGTGCGGAAAATAGCAAAGCGGACGCGTTGGCCAAACTTGCTAAAGAACTGGCTGATGAGAACCTCGATGATGTCAGAATCGTGGTACAAAGCCGTCGAGTGCTTGCCCCAGCAGAAATATCTCCGGAATCATCCGAAGAAAAAGGAGCGAGCGAGCAGACGACCCTGCAAATAAAAGATTGGGAAAATACCGAGGATTGGAGAGAAGTCTTCATAGATTACTTTAAGTCCCACCAATTGCCCAAAGAAGCGCCCACGAAACATCAGCTCATAAAACGAGCTCTATCTTTCGCCTTCGTCAATGATACTCTGTACAAAAGGTCATTTGATTCTCTGTGGCTGAGATGCTTAGGACCTGACGAAGCGAAAAGAGTCGTCCAAGAAGTTCACGACGGACTCTGTGGTTCTCATCAAGCAGGCCCTAAGATGAAGTTGAAGGTCAAACGGATGGGCTACTATTGGCACACAATGATTCAGGACTGCCTCGAATATGCGAAACAATGCCACTCATGCCAAATTCATGGGGACTTCATCCACCAGCATCCAAATCCACTACATCCAACGGTGGCTAGCTGGCCATTCGAAATGTGGGGGACTGACATAGTTGGCCCTATCGAACCAGCATCTTCTAGGGGACATCGTTTCATCTTGGCGACGACTGACTACTTCTCTAAATGGGCAGAAGCAGTACCGTTAAGAGAAGTGAAGACGGAAAATATCCTCCACTTCTTCAAGACGCATGTCATATATCGATTTGGAACTCCGCGACGGATCATCTCCGATAACGGGCCAGCCTACAGAAGCCACAAGATCAGTCGCTTTGCGCAACAGCATAATATAGACTGGAGATATTCCTCAGTTTATAATCCGCGAGCTAACGGTCTAGCCGAGGCCTTCAACAAGACCTTGACGAAGATCATGAAGAAAACGGTGTCACGAAATAAGAAAGACTGGCACGAAAGACTGCAAGAGGCTCTTTGGGCGTATCGAACTACATTTAAGACGGCCACAAACACAACGCCGTACGCGTTGGTGTTCAAGACAGAAGCAGTACTCCCCCTCGAGATAGAGTTACCCTCTCTACGAGTGGCAATCCACTACGAGCTGACGGACGAAGAAAATGCTCACCTTCGGCTTGAGGAGCTTGACGCCCTTGATGAAACCCGGCTCATAGCGCAACAAAATCTGGAAGCTTATAAAGCAAAGATGACACGCTCATATGAAAGATTGACCCGACCGAGGACATTCCGCCAAGGCGAACTCGTGTTAATGGTCAAAAGGCCTATGATCCCCAATTGCGCCAAGCGAGGAAAATTCGAGCCAAACTATGAAGGCCCATACATCATAGGTAAGGTCTACCAGGGTGGGGCCTATCTACTCATGGACATGCACGGTGAAAGGCCTTTCAGGCCGATAAACGGTCGCTTCCTAAAGAAATACTACGCTTAATGAGCCGCAGCCTAGGTCAACGATAGATGACGACGACTATGTCCGCTCGCTATCTTCCTAAGCTTAAGCTTTCTAAGCAGTGGCCAGCCTTCTCCATGACGGACCGAAACGTCCTTAAACTAACGACGGACCGAAATGTCCTTAAACTAATAGCAGACCGAAACGTCTTTAAACTACTACCGCAGCATCTTTAGGCTGATGAGATAAAAAAAAGAGAAAATATATAAAAATAAAAAGAATAAAAAAAACGGTATGTCCATAAGCAAAATGGGCACGGATGAAAACCTGAAAGGGCTCCGTGAGTAAAAACAGCAGGACTATCGGCGAGTGTTTGTGAAAACCCGAAAGGGCGCAACCTCGTTAAAAAGACACTTATAGGGCCCTCTCGACCTTATAAGGAGAAACCACCCGCGTGAGATCCTTACGACTCACAAGGGAACAACACACTTAGGTATCCCCACGATTCCTGAGGAGAAAATACACTTGCGAGATCCTCACGACTCGTAAGAAGAACTCTCTTATGGGACCCTCACGGCTCATAAGATTTGAAAGTCTTAAGTTACAGAGGCCTAAACCTGTGCTTAAGCAACCCCCACAACTTCCGATATTGCCCTACAAGTGACTCAGCATTGACCCTTGTATACAATCCATGGGCGCGAATAAACATTTCCCTAACCAAGGTCCATCCGTGACTGGGGATATGTTCACATAACCCTTGTAAGTCCTCTCGATTTACAAGGAGAAAACCCCCCTGTAGGATCCTTACGACTTACAGAGGAAACAAACACTTAGGAATCCTCATGATTCCTAAGAAGAAAATACACCTATAAGATCCTTACGACTTGTAGGGAGAAATAACTTCGTGAGACCCTTACGGCTCATGAAGTCAAAAGCCTTAGTCGACAGGACCCTAACCCTGGTCGCTAAGCCTCCTTTGCTCGACAACGACAGAGGCAAATGATGATTCGCTCCTGGCAATATCCAAGTTGTAGCGGTGCTGATGCCGAAATCGGTGTCCAATTTCAGGTTTACGGCGAAAAACCAGTAAACCGCACATGCATACGAAATAGCCGAAATGATAGGGCAACTTGCAATAAAAAGCAGCAAGTAAAATGTATGCATGCGAAATAGCCGAAATGATTGGGCAACTTGCAATAAAAAGCAGCGAGTGGAAATAAGATAAACAGCCGAAATGATTGGGCACCGCGAAAAATAGCCGAAATGATTGGGCAATCGCGACCTTCGCGATATAAAAGCTGAAATGATAGAGCATCGCGGAAAGAATAGAAAAAAAATGAAAGAATGAAACTTTTTGCCCTACAGTTAAGGTCACATCGATCCCTGTATACAATCCGAGGGCATAAACAAAATGGGAAACAAATAATCCCAGCAAATTCCTCGACTCACGGACACAAACACTCCTTGACGAGAGCTTCCTGATCCGCGTCGACCCGCAGAGCTACCAGAGCCCCCGTGGGAACCCTCGACTCGTTTCAAACCCCAAGGAAACAAATAATCCTTGGCGCCTTGGAAACAAATAATCTCAGCAAATTCCTCGACTCACGGATACAAACACTCCTTGACGAGAGCTTCCTGATCCGCGTCGACCCGCAGAGCTACCAGAGCCCCCGTGGGAACCCTCGACTCGTTTCAAACCCCAAGGAAACAAATAATCCTTGGCGCTTGGGAAACAAATAATCCCAGCAAATTCCTCGACTCACGGATACAAACACTCCTTGACGAGAGCCTCCTGATCCGTGTCGACCCGCAGAGCCACCAGAGCCTCTATGGGAACCCTCGACTCGTTTCAAACCCCAAGGAAACAAATAATCCTTGGCGCTTGGGAAACAAATAATCCCAGCAAATTCCTCGACTCACGGATACAAACACTCCTTGACAAGAGCCTCTTGATCCGCGTCGACCCGTAGAGACGCCAGAGCCTCTATGGGAACCCTCGACTCGTTTTAAACCCCAAGGAAACAAATACTCCTTGGCGCTTGGGAAACAAATAATCCCTAGTAAACTCCTCGACTCACGGATCCAAACACTCCGTGACAAGAGCTTCTTAATTCATGTCAACTGTTCCGCTACAACTGCAGACAGATCCCCGATTCGTCTCAATTTGTAAGAAGAAGTCTCAGACAGCAAGGATTGAAAAGCCTGCTTTTTGAGCAATGGGGCCCTGCAAGTCAATCCAAACTGGTGTCTTGCATACCATTCACGGGTCTCACTCTCCGAAGTCGAATTTCGACGAGGAGGGAAACAACCACTTACGAATCCTCTCGACTCGTAAGAGGGAAAATTCTCTTATAAGATCCTTACGACTTATAAGAGAAAACCACACTTAGGAATCCTCACAATTCCTAAGGAGAAAATCCACCTATGAGATCCTCTCGATCCGTAGGGAGAAAAGCCTCTATGAGACCCTCACGGCTCATAGAATTGAAAAGTCTTAGGCAGTAGACCTGAACCTGTGGCCTAAGCCACCGCTATTTCCTGAGGAAGTCGGAATACTCGTTTTAGACATCCATCAACCATGGTTATTAAGACAGCCTGCCGCCATTAAAAGAAAGAAGATGACAGAAAGAATATCTGGTTTACATTTGATCTGGCATGCGTGACGCGTTCATTTATGCATGGACAGAAGACTCAGGACGAGAAATAAGACAAGCTGAAATAGAAAGGGGGAGGGTTTCCATTCATACCGCTAAAAATTTTTACAAGCATAAGAATAATGAATAAGAAACATTATTCAAATTATTACAACGGTATAACCTCAGATCCGGGGCACGGATTGAGGAAATCAAAAGTAAGGCCATCCAGAGTTCTTCTGGCCTTTCTAATTATTCTTATGCGCAGTCTTTCACGCTCCTCTGTATCGAGATCATCGGCGAGCCCTCCTGGCCTTTGATAAGCAGCAACTATCGTCGTCTGCTGGAAGACTTGGTGTAGGATGTCAATAAGGTTGTTCCGCCGTTTCTTTGAGATCAGCCCTGTCAGGTGCACTGAATGCACCTTATCTTCGGCGTCATCCAGCGCGTTGAGGGGTAAGGCCTCATGAAGACCCGGAAGTGCTCTCCATATGGCTCCCAGCACAACTTTCAAAAGGGCCGAACGACGAGGCAACAGCCAACCACCGCTTACGTTCAGACGACCCATGACTTCTGCATATTCAGCGTCTGTAAACTCCTGGTTTTGTTGACGACCCTGAGCGCGGATATCGTGGTAGGTAATAAACTCGTGCAAACTGTATAGATGCACCGCTGCCATTATGCCTGGAGAGAATGTTACAGAAAGATCAGCAATATAAAGGCAATAATATACATAGAGGACTAAATTCCTAGAGAGCAAAATTATTTTTAAGGATAAAGTCCCCTGGACGAAAACTCTGCTGGTTAAGACTGATCCAAGAATCGATTTTACCTAAAGTTTTCCTAAAAACTTAAAAAAAAAGGGGAGGAGGAGCAAGGCACCATAGTTCTTGAAGGCAAGAACAATGCTCTGAAGTCTTCGCAAATAGAAATCTGAAAGATGATAAGTATGTGGAAGGGACCAAAGGTCCTATTTATAGGCATCAAGTGCCTCCTCGATTTCCAAGAGTTGTCACGGCAGTTTACCCTAATCGGAGCGGGCCTCTGTTCAGATTCCGAGACAGGAGATGAAGCAACGCTTCGTCTTTCCCCAATCAGAGCAGAGCTCTGTCTTGAAAATCAATTTAATGAAGCGACGCTTCAACTTATCTGCGTTGCGCAACGTACCATGTGTCTGGCGCAAACGCATCAGCGCAGCGCCCCAAAGCAGCGCACCCGATCAAAGCAAAGTTCTATTTCAAGCAAAACCAAATGAAGCAACGCTTCAGCGGCGTATGCGCCGTGCGTTGCGTGACACGTGTCGACGTAGATGTGCTAGCGCAGTTGCGCTGCACCGTGCGCTGTGCGACACGTGTCATACTCTGGAGCAATCGCGCTAAACAAAAATTAAGGTTCTGAAGAAATCTTTTCTGTTATTATCTTCTGTAAAACAGAAGCCCTTGGATCAAAGATCCGATGGTAGGAGAAATCCCGCCAAATCTTTCAGAAAAGGGATTCCTTCAACAAATTGAACTTACTTCTTAATTTGCAAGAGGAAGCCTCTGGCATCAAAGGTAGGAAAACTTTCTTCCTGAGCAATGGGGCCCTGTAAGTCAATCCAAACTGGTCTCTTGCATACTATTCACGGGTCTCACTCTCCGAAGTCGATTTTCGACAAGGAGGGAAACAACCGCTTACGAATCCTCTCGACTCGTAAGAGGGAAAATTCTCTTATAAGATCCTTACGACTTATAAGAGGAAACCACACTTAGGAATCCTCACGATTCCTAAGGAGAAAACCCACCTATGAGATCCTCTCGATCCGTAGGGAGAAAAATCTCTACGAGACCCTCACGGCTCATAGAATTGAAAAGTCTTAAGCGGCAGATCTGAACCTGCGGCCTAAGCCATCGCTATCTCTTGGAAAAATTAAGTTGTCTGCCAATCAGGTTCATCGACAACATCATGATGCAAAGGCAGGAAACAAAAGAACACACAAGATATTGCAAAAGAAAGTGTGTATCTTTATTCATTGACCCCAATCAAATACATGGTGAATCATACAAAAGAGCAAAGAACGGATACATGTTACTCAGAAAAGAAAATTTTTACAAATACATTGATACAAAGGCAGCTATTGGGAAGGAAGCGTCTTAAGTAGCTCTAGCAATTGCTCGCATACTTCCTTCCACGCCTTCTCTTGATCGGCTACCACCGCCAGCTCTGCCTCCGCTTGGGCTCGTTGCTGCAAGACCGACGTAAGCTGCTCCCTGACGACCTGATAGGCAGCTTCCCGACTTGGGATATTGCACTCGGCTATGTCAAGCTTCCGCTTCAAGTTTAGCCCATGGGAGATGCGCTCCAAGAGACCCTCAAAAATAGTCTTCACTTGGGCAGCATTTGCCTCGACCTCAGCGCGCAAGTGGGCCGTTTCGTTAGAAGTCTTTTGGCATTCCCTTAATCTTAAAGCTGCTTCTTGCTCCAAGCGGCGGAAGTGCAAAGTGCTTTGCTCAAGCCAAGTTGTGCGTTGGGTGCTCAGGGCTAAAACTTCGAGAGAAGGGCGTGTCGACTCCAGCCGATATAGGCAGGCCTCGATCCCCCTGCAATGATTAACCCAAGATTCGACGACACCTTCGTTGTGAAAATTTACGAGCGCCGCCAACATCGGGTTAACCTCCACAGCGAAATCTGCGGCAGAAGGGGGAACGTCCATGTTGAGCTCTTCGATGTACCCGCTCAGCATGCCCAAGCTCATCACAGCACCCATTGAAGATGGACGTTTCAAGAAAGGGCCTGCCGGTGAAAGGACGCGAGACTCAAAAGGGACCGGAGCCGGAACAATAGCTGCAGAACAAAACATAGTCAAAAGGTGGTTCAAGAGATGTTGAAGGGTTACCAAAAAAGGGAATTTGCTATACCAGCTGCAACGGACGACAAAACCGGAAAGGCCGGTAGCGCGGCGGGTTTTGCATCCCCTCCTTCGATTTGTGGCACTGCAATAAGGAAAAGGAAAAGTCAGAAATCATCCCATTGCTAAAGAAGGGGATAAGTAAAGACATTGTAGTGAACGTATACTCACCGGCACCACTAGAGGGAGAAGCGAGTTCGGATGGGAAGGAGAAGTGTGGAAGCAACACTTGATATAAATGATCAAAGAGCACTCCTGAAAAGGCACAATGGTATAACGTTAGTACAAAAGCTACATGTTTAAAACATTAACGCATGAGTCGTAAGTCCATACCTTCCAACATCCGCGAGGGTACAAGGGAAGGCGGGGAGGTGACCACCGCCAAAGCAGTAGTTGACGGTGCTCCTTCGAGCAATGGAGCATCAGCACTGGCCGCACCTGCAAAGACAGACTTGTTAGAAGAGATCGCGAGATATATAAAAAAAAGGGGGAACGCTGGTGACTAAAAATTTACCCGACGAGCTGCCAGCAGAAACTGAAGCAATCCCCTCATCCATTGACATGAGACCACCGCCCGTAGCCTCATCACCCGACTCGATGGGAACCGTTGTCGTGCTCGCGAGCCCGGGAGACAGCAAGGAACCATACGCGGGGAGGGCTATGATCGGAGTATTACTAGATTCCTGGGAAAGAGCGGTTCGCTCCTCCTCAGGAATCGTGGCCGCCTCACCCGAAACTCCCTCAGTTTCTGCGGTCGCGGTGGTCTCGTCCAGCGGCACCGTGACGTCTCCAGCCTCAAGCGCCTCGACTTCTACTGCCTTCGGCTCGACAATCATCTCATCTGCCGCCACTTCAGATGTGGCATCAATGACCTTCTCGGCGGCGGATCCTTCGACTTCTGTTTCAGGTGCCGTGGCCCCGACGACGGTGCTCACTGTCGGCTCGGGTTCGGCAAGTACCGTTTCCTCTATTCCCCTGGGTTCAACGGTCTCCGCCTCCCCCTCAGTCGGACTTGGCCCTGCAAGATGGAATGCGTATGAGCCAATGGCTTGATAATTCTTGCAACAGGGTTCTGAAAGAAATTTTTCCTGAAGAGGACTTGTCATTTGCACTCCGAGCCGCGCGCGCCACTTGCCTATGAGCATTAGACAGAGCGGCGGGGGCCTCTTCGGAAGGAGTGTCAGCACGAGGAATAGTGCTAGGGCCCGCTCCCGCGGCCGAAGCAGCTCTGCACGCCCTTGCTTCGCGTCTCAACCGCTTCCGCTCCTCTCGAGCCGTTGAGACGGATGCCATTAGGGCTTCCTTGAGTGAGGCTTCCTCGTCCTTATATAGGGATGCCTCTAGATTCTTCAAGGCATCCCTCATCGTCTTGTCAAGCCGGGGCTCTTGTGGCAACTTCGACGAAGCCGGGACTTCGATGACGGACTCGGGAAGGATCCCTGCGTCAATTGATACAACCCCTGCAAAGAAACAAAAAAAGGTCAGGTTGACTATCATAAAAAGACAACAAACTTTCCTTATAAAAGAGAAAGGGGTGAAACATACCAACGCTTGCTAGGGCACGCTTCTCCTCCTCCTCCTGGAAGGTTTTCAGGGAGGCAGCGATAGCCCCTTCAGTAGAGACACCTGTTGAAAACGGAGCAAATGTTAGTTAAATATAATAATACAAAGTGCAATGAAATGACAAATAAAGCGTCTGATGATTACCGGACTCAGCGAGTTTGCTTAACATCGCTTCAAGCCTCGCCGATCGCTCTGAAGCTGCAATGGCGGCAGCCAGATTGGTGTCCTCAGGGTCTACCACGAAACCCTCATTGCTGCCATACTCACATATAGCCTCGGCGGGAGGAGCCGCAGGCTTTAGGCTAAGGATCGCATCGAGGGATAGGGTGGACTTCTTCTTCTTCTGTCCGCTAGCTTTAGATCCACCCGGAGCAGCTTTGCGCTTGGCAGTCACTTTCGGGCGGCGAGTCCCGATATCCGCTCCTGCGCCAGACTCTGGCGATACCACTTTAACCGTCTTTATGGGAGCACGGGACGCCGGTGGTGCATCCACCATAGTAGGCAGTGGCAATCCACGCGGGGGGGCCAACACGCATGGTCGGTAAGCTCCGGCATCTTTTATCGGGAGGGTGACCTGGATCCTTGGCTGCAATGGAGCCTTGCGATCACCGCCAGGAGGCGCACCCCTACGGTCAACCAGCAAGCGTTTCTCCATTAAAATGATTGGGCCCATAGCATGCGCATACCAGGCTACATACGGATGGATTATTTTAGGGGCACAGCTAGGCTCACTGATAAAAAAATAGGATCCCGTATTAAGCCGGACGAAATGATGCATCGCATTCCTTATCCCCTCTGGGCCGACCGCGGGTGTTTCCAGAAAGGCTTCCATCGGGATCCCTTGATTGTAACTCGATTGTCGAGCAAATCGATGTGGGTTATACCTCATAAAGAGAGCCGTCTTATTCTGCCTAAATACTAGGTAGCCCGGCCGAATGGAGTAAAGGTGAAGGATTTCCCGAGCCTTCAGTACAGAAACCCCGCCCTTAAAGTCATCACGCAGCGACACCACTGATTTAGTGGTCTCGGAGCCTATGGTGATGACCTTATCCACAAAAGAGGTCTTCGCTCCGACTAGATGTGAACGCAAGAGCAGTCCCCTAGACTCCCGCGGAGGTGCAACCACAATTGAAGCCCCGACTAACCGCATGATTCTTGGGAGTCTGTATTTCTCAAAAAACGGAGGAGTCTTATGGGCACCAAACACCCCTCGCACATGCAGCTCCATCCAAGAAGTGAAGTAGTGCATCGAGAAGTTAGCAGGCTGTACCCCAGGCTCATTAGCGTCCGCCGCTACGCTAAGTCCATTATAGAGGTAAGCCAGCCCGGCGATCCCTACTGATAACTGTAGACCAGCCGTCATTCGATGCGCCGGGTAAAAGACAGAGGACCGCATGAGGCGTGGGTGCATGGGAAGCGCGAAGCTGCATAGCCATAGACCCAAGAACCCTATGAAAAAAGTCTCCTCGTCCATGCCAGGAACGGCGATCTCTGAGAAAGGGACGCTGGCAGTGCCGGGGAAATAAAAATCCCGCTGGTCATTTTCCAATGAAGGTCGGCGGTCCAAGCCGAAACCAAAGGGGTCAGCAAGCTGAGCGAACTTCTCGCCCTGCTCTAATAGGAACTCCGGGCGGATAAAACGAGCAATGAAATCCGCGAAACTGACGCCCCGGTCGCCCGATTCCAAGTGGAGTTCCTCATAAATCTCCAATACCTTCACCAAGCCCGGGTGCTGATGTTGAATGGCATTTTCCGGAGTTAAGTCAAATACAAGCTGCTTGGTGGCGAAGACATACTCGTCAGGAGGAAGCAGCTCCTCATAGTGTTCTCCCCTCATTGGCAGACCTGAAATCTCAGCAAACTCCTCCAGAGAGATGGAGACTTCCCTATCCGCTGTCAGGAAGGTATGGGTGGGGATATTCCATTGTTCGATGAAGGCCTTTATCCACCACGTCGGAGGAGAGGGATACTCGAAAAGCGAGACGTAGACGGCCGAGTATAAACCAATCGTCGTCAGGAGAGCCCTCTTCGTCGCCAAAATGTAACGGGCCTATTGCAAATATCCGGCAAGCGGCCGCGGGATCAATCCAATGTTATAAGCCTGTCCCCAAGGGCGTGCTTCACCCTGACAGATTCACCTCCCCAAGATATCTATAGCCGGCGGCGGCTGCACCGGAATGGCACCGATTGCAGGCTGAAGGAGGTCGTCGGAATTCCAATTTTTAACCTCCACGGCATACTCCACCGGGGGCTTGTCCGCATAAGGGATCGTAACTATGGGCTCAGAGGGCGAAGCGAAGCTGAAGCTGCGACGGCCTTGGATGATTTGGCTGTACCACCTTCCCCACAGGTGAAGTCTCTTGTACTCAGGATCGTGATCTTTAATCAAGGCGAACACCACCCGGTCCACTGGCGAGTGAGGGAACCCTCCTTCCGAGCGAACGAAGGGGAAAGACAAATCATCAGACATGTTTCCTGTGATAAGAAAAAATAACCATTAGTGTTCTAACGCTTGACTTTTTTTAAATCTTATTTCACATTGTGACGTAGTGGGTAGGGGACCAAAGGGGGACCCACAAAATCTAAATGACAGTACATCACTTAATAAAACAAACCAATCATTAGATGAGACTGTCAATTAATGAAAAGGCCCCCAAAAGAATATCCTCACTGATGGGAAATCCCTAGAGACAAGGAGAAATATTCTCTTTCAGAGCAAAGCTCTGTCACAGAGTGACATTTGTCAAACTCTAGGCTCAGGGGAACAAGGTTCCTTAAAAGAGCATAGCTCTATGGTAATAGTGGAAAGATCCACCAATTTTATTTAGAAGAATTAGAGTTTTGGAGTCTAGAAAAATCCAGGAAAACTTATAAGACAAAAATTTTCTCCGTTTCTCAAATCTAAAAAGATCTACATTTGATCTAAGAACAAAGCTCTGTTCATGGGTTAAAACCCATGGATCAGATCTCTGTAAATCTGTAATTTTTTTAGAGCAAAGCTCTGTTGAAGAAACCCTAAAGGGGTTTTTCTTTATATCAAAGATCTATAAGAGCAAGGCTCTGTTAATTAAATTTAATTTAAATTAATTTAATTTAATTAATTTTACCTAGAGTGAATCTAAAACTGGAACTTTGAAGTTCTCACAAGAGCAAGGCTCTGGAAGTTCTTAAACAAGAGCAAGGCTCTGAGATTCAAATTCTTGAAAATAGTAAAGAATTTTCTAAGGACCAAAGGTCCCATTTATAGGCGCCTGCGCCCCTTCAACTGACCCCCATGATCCAACAGTCAGGATCTTGCCACCGCTGCACTCACGTGCGCACCACGTGAGCGCACCGGTGGGGGGGCATTTGTTCCCCCAATCAGAGCAAGGCTCTGTTTGAATTTCAAAAATTCAAAATTTTGAAGCAACGCTTCAGATCCCGTACGCTGCGCGCAATTTGCCACGTGTCAGAAGTTGACTCGGCAGCACAACGCCCAAGGCAGTGCGTCCAATCAGAGCAAGGCTCTTTAAAAAGCAAAAGCAACGCTCAGTTGCGCAAGCGCCGCGCTGCGTGACACGTGTCTGCGCAGTTGCGCAAACAAAACTGCGGAAGCGCACCGCTGCGCGACACGTGTCTGCGCAGTTGCGCAAACGCTGTTGCGCAAGTGCACCACAGCGCTCCACGTGTCTGCGCAGTTGCGCAAGCACATCTGTGCAAGAGCACCGCTGCACGACACGTGTCTGCGCAATTGCGCAAACACTGTTGCGCAAGTGCACTGCAGCGCGACATGTGTCTGCGTAGTTGCGCAAGCACAACTGCGCAAACGCACCTCTGCGCGACACGTGTCTGCGCAGTTGCGCAAGCACAACTGCGCAAACGCACCGTTGAGCGACACGTGTCTGCGCAGTTGCGCAAACACTGTTGCGCAAGCGCTTCGTTGAGCGACACGTGTCTGCGCAGTTGCGCAAGCTCAGATGCGCAAGCGCTTCGTTGAGCGACACGTGTCACTCACTGGGAGAGTTGCGCAAAACAGAATAAATATTGTTAAAACAAGAAGATTTTCTTGTATAAGGCAGGGGCCTTTGGATCAAAGATCCAACGGTGTGGAAAATTCCCCAAATTACTCAGGAAAAGATTTATGTAACAAAGTTAACTAATTTATGAGCACTATAAAAAGGACCCCAGACCCTATTTCAAAGATATAGACATCTGGTTTTAAAAAAAAAAAGAAGAAAGAAGAGAACTCTAGAGAACTCCTTGAGAACATAAAGAAGAAGGTAAAAATATTTAAAACAAGAGAGAATTCTCTTAGGAATAGACCATGGATCTAAGAAGAAGATCAGTGATCTTCAACAAATAAATAAAAATAATAAAAATAGTGCCTTGCACTTGCTATGAACCTTTGGTTCTCTGAAACAAGGAAAAACTTGTTTTTCTTTGATCCAAATCAGGGGATAAAAAGTGCCTTGCACTTCTGTTCTTGAATCTAAAAGATTCTTGGTGCTCTGCATAAATGCAATGCATTATTTGAAGGGCCAGGCCCAAATCAAAAAGACCCAGCTGGCCAAAATAAAGTGCAAAACAATAAAAAGGGCAGAGCCCAAATGAAATGGATGCTTTGCATCATTTATAAAGGGCAGAGCCCAAAACAAATTGATGCTCTGCATCTTTTTGGGCAAAGCCCAAATAAATATAAAAAAAATAAAAGATGCAATGCAAAAGCGAGTAAATGTTAGACACTTTCAACTGGACTTAGCCCAATCGTGGCCATAAGTCCTTAAAATTAAATTGACTGAGCAAAATGGCTCTCCTAAATCAATCTATATCCGGTACGAGGGTATATCTCCGAACTCCTTTGACATCCATCGTTGTAATTCCTCAACGACGTCAAAGAGGTGACGAGTCCCAACGACCAGATACCTAATGTTGGACCGAAACGTCCCTAAACTAATATTGGACCGAAATGTCCCTAAACTAATGTCGGACCGAGACATCCCTAAACTAATATCGGACCACCACGTCCCTAAACTGGAATATGGACCACTACGTCCCTAAACTGGCGATGGACCACCACGTCCTTAAACTGGAACAACAGAGCTTCCAAATGCTCTTTCGCCGGATCTAAACGGTCCCGTTTAAGTTGATCTTAGCCCCAAACACGGCTAACATATCCTTAAACATTTAAATGGATTATAAAACTCCCAATCAACTCTGGTTCGAGGGTACATCTCCGAGCTCCTCTGATACATGTCGTTGTAATCCTTCAACGACGTCAGAGAGGTGACGATTCCCGATGGCCATACATTAAATTAATCACTACGTTAAGTTGATCTTAGTCTAAAACAGGACTAACGTATCCTTAACGAACGTTTAAGTTGACCTTAGCCGCAACGCGACTAATGCATCCTTAAACCAAAAACACCCAACCCAAATCTAAGTAAATACGGATTTAGACTAATCCACGTCCTACGGGCGACGGCATTACTCAGTCTCCGTATACAATCCACGGGCAACCACAAACAAAACAAACACACACGACACGAAGTGAAATTCTGGAGAAGGAGAAAGTTGTTACCGCGATGCGGTAGCGTAATTAACTGCAGGGGCTTGCGCCTGCAGGGAAGAGCGTCCCCACAATCAAAAACCCCTCAAGTGAGGGGGAATCTGACGAAGTCTGCTACATCGGCCGCATCCGTCTAAACCTCCGATACACGGTGCCATAAATCAACTTGGCATCTTCGGAGAGGTGGACGGATAAAACCAAATAGCATTTGCCCCGAATCTCAGCGTCAGGACACCGCAGTCCTGTGCGCCGTCCTTCGGAGGGGAACAGGGTTTGAGAGAAGATGAAAATTAGGGTTTGTGAAAAGAATAAGGGCCGGGGTCTGTATATATAAGGAAAATGATGGATATTTGCAAATAAAACCCTCTAAAAAGAGGAAATTATTTGCAAATAAAATTTTTATTTATTTATTTAATCTGTAAAAAATACCCAAAAATTTTTATTTTTAATTTTTTTTAATTTTTATTTATTTTTTATGTTATTTTGTATTTATTTACAAATGGTACATACCCCCAAATTTGTTTGAAATAAAGTCTTGGCAAGATGATCGAAAATTTGGAGGTAAAATGGAGGAAAATCAGTCAGTGTAAATCGGCTCCTGCAAAAACAGGAGCTCCTCCGACGGGTCCGCAGTGAGGAACGGTTTGAGACGATGTCCGTTTACTTTAAATAAAGTACCGTCCTCCGGGTTTTCAAGATCTACCGCACCGTGCGGATATACGGTGCGTACCAAAAACGGCCCTTTCCATCTAGATTTGAGCTTGCCGGGGTGAAAGTGTAACCGAGTGTCATAAAGCAAAACCTGTTGAGCAGGTTTAAAAGTTTTGCGCATAAGATGTTTGTCGTAGAACACCTTCGTTCGGTTTTTAACAATTACCGCATTTTCGTAGGCCTCATCCCGCAGCTCATCTAGTTCATTTAATTGCAGCTTTCGATTGCTGCCCGCATCTCCTATCGATAAATTCAACTCTTTAATCGCCCAAAATGCCTTGTGCTCAATTTCAACTGGGAGGTGGCAAGCCTTCCCATAAACAAGCCGGTATGGAGACATACCAAGATCGTTCTTCTAGGCAGTACGGAATGCCCATAGTGCATCAATCAGTTTGTGTGACCAATCTTTACGGTTTTTAGAAACCGTTTTCTCCAAAATTTGTTTAATCTGCCGATTCGAAAGCTCGGCTTGCCCACAAGTTTAGGGATGATAAGGTGTTGACAATTTATGAGTAATGGAGTATTTGCGCATTAAGGACTCAAAAGTCCTATTACAGAAGTGAGATCCATTATAACTTATAATTGCTCGAGGATGCCCAAACCGAGAAAAAATGTTTTCTTTAAGAAATCGAATGAAACCTTGTTGTCATTCGTTCGGCTGGGCACAGCCTCGACCCATTTTGACACATAGTCAACAGCCAATAGAATATATATATTCCCAAAGGAATTGGGAAATGGTCCCATGAAGTCTATTCCCCAAACATCAAAAATATCCACAATCAAAATTGGTTGGAGCGGCATTTCATTTCTTCGCGATATCTGGCCCAAGTGTCGGCACCGGGAGCAAGTCTTCCAGTATTCGTATGCATCTTTAAAAAGTCGTGGCCAGTAGAAGCCACGCTGCAAGATTTTCTCTGCTGTCTTCTTGGGACCAAAGTGCCCGCCACACGCTTGATCGTGGCAAAAAGACAGCACACTCTTAAACTCGTTTTCAGGTACACACCGACGAATGATTTGGTCGGAACAGTATTTAAAGAGATACGGTTCATCCCAGTAAAAATGTTTTACTTGGGACAGGAATCGGAGTTTGTCCTGTTTCGACCAATCTTTTGGTATCAGTCCGGTGGCCAAATAGTTTACTATATCAGCGAACCAAGGTTCGCATGACACGGTTAAGAGTTGCTCATCAGGAAAAATATCTTTAATAGGAATTTCAAGTGTGGGCGAAGAAGGAAGTCGTGAAAGGTGGTCAGCAACTACGTTCTCACATCCTCTTTTGTCCCTTATGACAAGGTCAAATTCTTGTAACAAGAGGATCCAACGTATTAGCCGCGATTTAGCATCCTTCTTCGCAAAAAGGTGGCGGAGGGCTGAATGGTCCGTGTAAACAATCACTGGAGAGCCGATTAAATAGGGCCGGAATTTTTCAAGTGCAAACACAATGGCTAAAAATTCTTTTTCTGTTGTTGTGTAATTCAATTAGGCTTCATTTAATGTTCGGCTAGCGTAATAAATTACGTGCGGCATCTTATTAATGTGATGTCCAAGAACAACACCAATGGAGAAATCAGATGCGTCGCACATAATTTCAAATGGATGCATCCAGTCGGGAGATGAAAGAATGGGCGCAGAAATGAGTGAGTGTTTCAATGACTCGAATGCTTTCATGCATGATGAGTCAAAATCAAAAGTTGTGTCCTTGGCCAATAAAAGAGTCAAAGGTCTAGCTATCTTGCTAAAATCCTTGATGAACCGTCTATAAAAACCGGCATGACCAAGGAAGGCTCGGATGTCTTTGACGCATTTAGGAGGAGGAAGATTGGAAATGACTTCAATTTTGGCTTTATCAACCTCTATGTCATTTTGTGAGATGACATGTCCTAGGACAATACCTTCTCGTACCATAAAGTGGCACTTCTCCCAATTTAAAGTGAGGTTTTTATCCCTACAGCGGGTAAGAACTGCGTCTAAGTGCAGCAAACACTCATCGAAGGAGTCACCGAAAATGGAGAAATCATCCATAAAGATCTCTAAAAATTTCTCCACCATGTCAGAAAAGATCTCCATCATACACCGCTGGAAAGTAGCGGGTACATTGCATAACCCAAAGGGCATGCAACGGTAAGCGAAAGTACCGAAAGGACAAGTAAATGTGGTCTTGTCTTGATCCTTTTCAGCGATGGGGACTTGATTATAGCCGGAATATCCAACCAAAAAGTAGTAAAATTCATACCCAGCCAATCGTTCTAACATTTAGTCAATAAAAGGTAAAGAAAAGTGGTCTTTCCTTGTCGCGGCGTTGACTTTTCTATAGTTGATGCAAACTCGCCACCCAGTTTGGGTGCGAGTAGGTATTAACTCATTCGCCTCATTGGTTATGACCGTAATGCCCGATTTCTTTGGGACAACATGAATGAGGCTAACCCACTGGCTATCCGAGAGAGGGTAAATGATACCACTATCAAGACATTTAACAATCTCCTTCTTGACAGCCTCCTTCATAATGGGGTTGAGGCGTCTTTGTGGATCCCTTACTGGCTTGGCATCATCCATCATGTGTATATGATGTTCAACTATGAGGGGACTAATCCCCTTGATGTCCGCCATAGTCCAGCCAAAATCTTGCCGGTTATTTTGTAAGACCATTAAAAGGGCTTTCTCTTGCTCGAGAGCTAGAGAGGCCGATATGATAATGGGAAGGGTCTCATTCTCACCTAGGTAAGCATATTTAAGGTAAGACAACAAAAGCTTTAGTTCGAGTTTTGTAGGTGAAACAATTGAAGGTAATATTGGTGAAACTGTCTCGAACTCGAAGGATTCCAACAACGGTTCAAATCGAGTGTAAGAAACCGAGTCGGATGGTTCAACTAACTCATCCGAAAAATCAAAAGACTCAAACTCGGGTGGTGAGTCTTCAAAATCTTCCAAAAAAGTGAAACACTCGTAATCGTTTTCTGGCGTGAAAGCTGTGTCAGATTCTAGGAGGAACGCACTAGAGGCGTCAAAACTGCTGTGATTGAACAGAAATTTTTCGAGCTCACAGTCCTCCTGTGTGATCTCATGGATCCAGCAAACATCAAGTATACTAGCATTCGGCTCAGAGGGCTGATTCCCCAAGTTAAAAATGTTGAGTTCAATCGTCATATTTCCAAAAGATAGGTTCATTGAACCATTTCGATAATTGATCACAGCATTAGAAGTCGAAAGGAATGGTCGACTAAGTATCACCGGAATTTGACTCCGGGGGTTAGCTATAGGTTGTGTATCCATAACAATGAAATCAACGGGGAAAATGAAGTCCCCAACTTTGATCAACACATCCTCTAACTCTCCCCTAGGATGGGTGATGGATCGGTTGGCCATTTGGAGAGTACAATGAGTGGGTTTAAGCTCTCCAACGTCTAATTGTTCGTATACTGAATAGGATAGCAAATTGACATTAGCACCAAGATCTAAAAGTGCTCTGTGATGTTCTTATCCCCAATTGTTATCGAAATTGTAGGACAGTCGGGGTCCTTATGTTTTTGGGGTAAAAATTGGACAAGAGCATCACTAACAGCACTAGCCACGAAAACTTTCTTTGGTACTTGTGACTTCCTCTTCTTGGTGCATAAGTCCTTTAAGATTTTCGCGTAGTAAAGGACTTGTTGGATTGCATCCAAGAGAGGTATGTTAATGCTAACCTGTTTGAACAACTCTACAATCTTCTCCATTTGTGGAGTTGGTTTATTGGATCTCAACGTGTTTGGAAAAGGAACATTTTGAAAATTTGTTGAGTCAAATATTTGTGGAGTAGATTACTGAGTTGGAACGGATCCCCGTGTTGGTGTGTTCGTGAAGTGAGAAGTGGGTCCGTTCGAGCTAGAAGAAGTAGAGCCTTGTGAAGAATAGGCTCTAACGAAGATGACGATGAAGAAGGAGAAGATGAAGAAGATGAAGAAGAAGCACCGGCAGGGGTGTCATCACTATTACCCACGTTATTGTGCAACACTTTTCCAGATCTCAACGTGGTCACAGCATTTACATTATGATTTTGTTGATCATATGCAACATGTGCGTTGTGTGTGTGACCGGGATTTGGCAATGGTTGAGATGGAAACTTTCCCTTTTCTCGCTCGCTCAACGCAGCATTTAGTTTTGCAATTTGTGCCTCAATTGATTTGATGCTTTGATCATGTGAAGCACTGTTTTGCACCAAAGATTGAATGGAAGTCTCCAACCTTGCTGCAGATTGTGTGGATTGTTTTAAGAATGCATCCAAACTTCTTTCTAGCGAGGTAACCTTTTCGTTATTCGGTTGAACAAAATTGTTTTGAGGGTAAGAATTGTTGGGCACAAAATTGTTCACTTGGTTTGGGTAAGGTTGCGGTTGGAAAGGTTGCTGGTATTGAGTTTGTTGAGGTGCTTGTTGTTGTGGAGGAGGAGGCCTTTGAAAGTTGTTGTTGTCTTGGAATTGTTGATTTTGATTCCACGCAAAATTTGGGTAGCTTCTCCAACCAGGATTATAAGTCGAAGAGTATGGATCATTTCTTTGTCTTTACTGAAAGGCAGCATTGACCTGATCTTTTCCTTGAACGGGTGGATTGTAAAGACACTCTTCAGTAAGGTGGGATGGATCCGAACAACAAGCACAAACAGTTCGTAGGGGTAAAGTAGGGGCAGGAGAAGGCGATGAGATTTTGGTCTCAATTGCTTCTAGCTTTTTCGTAAGTGCGGCCATTTCGGCCTTCATTGCAATCGACATATCTAATTGATGTATGCATGCCCTAGACTGACCAGTTGAAGAAGATGAGGTAGTCTTAGTGCTTTCCCACTGAAGTGTTTGTTCAGCAAGATCCTCGAGAAACTGCCAAGCTTCCTCACTAGATTTTGTTAGAAAGTGACCTTGACAAAAGGTTTCCAAAAACTGCTTAGTTGCTGGGTTCAATCCTTCGTATAAAGTTTGGCAAAGTTGTCAATTCTCGATACCATGGTGAGGGCATTGAACGGGTAGGTCTTTAAATCTTTCAAAACACTTCCAAAAGGATCCGGAAGGAAGCTGGGAAAATTGAATAATCTCATTGTGAATTCTCGCGGTCTTGTGATGTGGGTAAAACTTTGTAAGAAAAGCTTTAACAAACTCTTCCTAATTTTTAATCGAGTGTGATACTGTGCTATACAACCATTTCTCAGCTAGGTCACATAAGGTGAAAGGAATGACCCGTAATCTTATAGCATCATCAGAAAGTTAGGTTGTCTTCATCATTGCACAAACATTTTAGAATTTGTTTATGAAGATATAGGCATCTTCGGATTCCAGTCCGTGAAATTTTGGAAACATGTTGATGAAGTGGGGTTTGATCTCAAAGTTATCCCCATTTGCCGGTGGGAGTGAAAGAAAAGTAGGTAAGGTGGTGCGGATAGGGTAGAAAAGATCCTGGAGCGTGATTCGTTGGGGCGCTTCAACAGGCAGGTGTTGTGGGTTATTCGCACCTAACGGAGGTGGAATCAGTCCCGCGGGTAAGGGGTTGTTAGGATTAAATCCCGACATCTCCTCAGAAGATGAAGAATGTGAAGGTAAAGGTAAGGAAGTGGAAGGAATTTCGACTTCGGAGTCGAAAGCGTCGTCAGTCGGTACCAACGAGACACGGACTAATCGGGCACTAGTGTCCCTAGTCCAACCGGACATACACTAAAGAGGTAGTGTAGTCAAAAAGGTGAAAAACAGAAGGTGAGGGTAAGAAAACGTCAATAAGAAGAAAGTGGGTGTAAGTGGGGTGCATGGATTTCTTAGCGACAAGTTGCAAGTTTTTGTAATTTTTTTTTTCTTTTTGTGTTTTTTTATAAGGAGCTTTTTGCAAAAAGATTTTCAATAAAAGGCTTAGACACACGTTCAATCAATCATAAATGCACAATCAAGCCTAGATCTAGGGTCACCTAGGTCAGCTAGATAGCTCCTAACTGTTCCAAAGGGCAAGATGTGAGGACCTCAAACCGCCACTTCACCGCCAATTGTGGCCAGATAAGCACAAGTAGAGAAAGGAGGGATCCGCTCACGAATCACCGTGAGACAGGCCTTTTAAAGTTACCTTTCCCTACCTGTCTAGCCTAGGCACCACAAAGTCAGGTTAGGATCAACGGTCGATGCCTACAACTATTTCTTTGTCCTATTGAGCGTGAAGTCCTTAGGGCTGAGTCTAATCTTTTTTAATTAACTTGATGGTCAATGCAATATGCTTTATGTGATTTTTGGGGTCCTCGGAAGGGTAATGAAATCCCCACCGAATCTGGATTGGTGTTCAAGCCCCTTAAATCCAAATTAAAATATGCAAAGCAGTAAACACAATCACTTGCAAACAATTTTTTTTAGCGGCGCAAAGAATCCTGCACAAGATCAAGTTATTGGAGGAGAGAAGTTTTTGCGCAAAGAAACCTGCAGGAAAATTTTACAGAGGAGATATCAGGGGGTTCAGAAGAAGAAGAAAAGGCTTACAGAGAAAAATTGGACAGGTGACGTCACCACCAAGCCGCGGTTCCGCGGCCAAACGGTGGTATGTGCAGCGGTTCCGCGGTCGTCTCTGCGGTTCGGTTCCCGAGACTTCTTCTGCTCCTCTGTTCTGATTTTCCTCTGTTGTTCAGATCTATTGTTTTCTGTTTTGCTTTTTGGATTTTTCCAGATCTGAATTCGTTCGTCGGTCCTGCAAAATTCAAACGAAACACCCTTCAAACAATAACAAGATGATGAAAATTTTTATATTTTTTTTTCAGTTTTTATGAATTTTTATGATTTTATATTAACCCGAAATTGCAAAAAGAAAATACTACGCCATTCCTAGCAACGGCGCCATTTGGTTTGTGTACGATGTTTTGTGATCAAAGAATTAATTACCGCAATCAAGAACGGCGTCGCTTGGTAGCTAGCCGGTGAGTACGGGTCGGTCCACAGGGATTTTTTGTATTCTCAATTTGTTCTAACGAGTTAATTTCAAATGATGTTGGATTAATTATCACTAAAAACTAAAGTTGATTTAAACTAGGATTAAAACCTTGCTATGGTTAGGTTTAGGTTAAGTTTGGAAAGTTAAGATTTCTCACCGCTTTCAATGCCCTAATTTAGATCTATTTAGGTGTTATGGTAATAATTAATAAAGGGGATTAGGACGATCTGGAAGAAACGATGTTTCTTCCTCTAGGTCCTTGTCCGTCCTTTCTTAATTTTTACCCTAACCTCCATGGAAAACATGCACCACCGGTCTTTTAAACTACGGTATCACCGTTACCTCGTGGGGTAGGGTGCCGTAGTGAGCGATGTGTGTATGTATGCATGGAGTCCTATAAAAATATGTGATGGGCAAGAAAGGGGTGAGAGATTTTCATCTCTCAAACATTTCCTATTCCTAATCCTAACAAGTGAGGAACTACTCACTCATTAGGGGATTGATAAAAAACATTTTTTTTTATGATTTGTTCTTAAAAGACTAACTATCTAAACTACTGCAGATTAATAAAAGTGCTAAACTAATTAACTAGGGCAGAAAAGAATTTAAGAACTAGGGTAAGGTAAAAAAATTTACTTACTTTATTCGATGCACTCTCAAAGCATTACAAAGAATTCTGAATTTTATTTGATAAAAAGAGTCATAACTCAAAAAGAGCTTTAGGATTTCTATTTATAGATCATAGAAACCCTAGGATTACATTCGATACAGATCTGCATTTACAAATTTACCCCTAAGAAGACTAGTCAACGCACCGCCGCCGCCGTCACAAAAATGCACCGACACGTGCTTTATATGGCCGCGGAACCGCGGCCACAAGCCCTATTTGGCCGCGGATCCACGGCCATGTGGTGGCTTCTTGAGTTGCAATTTTCAGGGGTTCTTTCTGTTGCTTTTTACTTGGCTTTTCTTCACTTGGTTTCTCAGATTGTCTTCTAGTTCTCTTCCAGATTTCCACAGTGAATAATGTCGTGGACTTTACCGTTTGCTTCGTGTCGAAGTCTTGAACCTTGCGCTGCCTTTGTACTTTGTGAACTTGTTCATTGATCTTCATTGTCTCTCAAACTGTAGGCATGATCAAAATTCTTCCATTTGTCGGTCGTAGTCTCACTTTTGTATCGTATTTTCATCATTTTCACTGTTTTTGTTCCGAGAACCTGTAAGCTGCAACTATGTAGTAGACATGGATCAAAAACACCTGTTTATTTGTAAACTGAATAAGAATGGGGAATATAATAATGCAAAATTATGATATGAACAGTGGCCGGGATTTGGTAGAGGTTGAGATGGAAGTTTCCCTCTCTCTCACTCATTGCGGCATTTAACTGTGCAAGTTGTGCTTCTATCGATTTTATGCTTTCACCGCGAGAAGCGGTGTGTTGCACTAGAGTTTGGATAGAAGACGTTAAATTAGCCATTATTTGTGTAGATTGATTAATGAACGTTTCTAATCTTTGTTCGAGAGAAGAGGATTTTTCGGCACTGGCCGTTTGGAAAAAAATATTAGAAGGTGCAAAATTGTTGGCTGAATTTTGAAAAGATTGCAGTTGAAAGGGGTGCCGACTTTGTTGTGGCGGTTGCTGTTTCTATGGAGGAACCTTTTAATAGTTATTTTGGCTTGGGAATGTATTTTGAGTTTGAGTTTGGTTTTGGTTCCAAGCAAAATTATGGTGATTCCTTCATCCCTGATTAAATGTGGAAAATAAGGATCGTTTCTAGGTCATTGCTGAAACGCAACATTAGTGTGTTCTTGACTTTGAAATGGAGGATTCAAAGGACATTCTTCCGTTAAATGTGATGGGTTAGAACAACAACCATACACGGTTTTGGGGAGCGTTACTCGGGTTAGGGAGGCTGAAGATACTTTGTTTTCTATAGCTTCGAGTTTCTTTTGGATCGCGGCCATTTCGGCTTTTACTGCAATGGAAACATCGAGCTGATGGATACCTGCCCTAGATGAAGATGATGGTGGTCTAACATTTTCCCACTGTAAAGTTTGTTCAGCGAGATCTTCCAGGAATTGCCAAGCTTCACATCGTCTTTAAACCTGAAATGGCATTGACAAATGGTTTCAAGAATCTTCTTTGTCGCTGGATTAACACCCTCATATATAATTCAGCAAAGGTCTCATCTATTGATTCCGTGATGAGGACATTGGACAAGCAGATTTTTAAACCGTTCAAAGTATTTCCAAAATGGTTCATTGGGAAGCTAGGTAAACCGGTTAATCTCGCTTCGAACACAGGCAATTTTATGATTAGGATAAAATTTCATAAGGAATGCTATAACGAATTCATCCCATTTGGCGATAGAATGTGTGGCAGTGTTATAAAGCCATTTTTCTGCTACATCGCACAATGTAAAAGGGAGAAGACGTAATCTCATAGCATCCACTGAAAGTTGTGAAGTTCCTATCATTACGCATACGTTTTCGAATTTAGTTATGAAAACGTAAGCATCTTCGGATTCTAGCCCATGAAATTTGGGCAACAAGTTGATTTAGTGGGGTTTAATTTCAAAATTATCCCCATTGGCTGGTGGAATAGATAGATAAGTAGGAAGAGGACCGCGTATAGGGTAACATCTTTCTTGGAGAGAGATGCGCGGTGGATTCTGCACACCTATGGGTGGTAGCAAGGTGGTGGTGGTAAAAACTGATAGAGAACCGTCCATCTCGGTCGATGTGGTGGATGGAGGAGAAATAGAAGACGAAGAAGTACCGACTTTGGATTTGATAGAAAAAACGTAGACAAGACCGGCACTAGAATCCCGTGTCCAGCCGATCATGCACTAAACGGGTTTAGCGCAAGTGGCAGCGTGTGCGAGAACGATTTTAAAAAGGTTTGTTTTTTGTTTGAAAAAAATGTCGGACATGAGGCAAATCACAAAAAAAATGCACAATCAACCCTAGAACTAAGGTCAACAAGGTCAAGTCACTAGACGGTTCCTAGACTTCCAAAGGACAAGCCGCAAGATCAATCCTCTACCACCTCTTTATCACTCTTGTGGCCAGGTAAGTTCCAGGTAAGTGGGAGGTATTGTTCATATCAGAATTTTGCATTATTTTATTCCCCATTCTTAATCATATTGCAAATAAATAGGTGCTTTTGATCCATGACTGCTAAATAGTTGCAGGTTACATGTTCTCAGAAAAATACAGTGAAAATGGTGAAAAGACGCTACAGATGTGAGACTACGACCAACAAATAGATGAATCTGCAAGATACCGCCTACCAGTTTGAGAAACAAACGGAGATCAGCAAACAGTTCAATATACAAAGTACAAGGACAGCACAAGATTCAAGATTTCAACGCGAAGCTAACGGTAAAAGTCCACAAATTCTGCACTGTTGGAAATCTGGAAGAAACTAGAAAATATTCTGAAGAACCAAGTGAAGAAAACAGAAGGAAAAAGCAACATGAAGCAACCCTGGAAAGATGAGACAAAGAGCCCCCAAGATGGCCGTAGATCCGCGGCCAAACATGGCAATCCGCCGCGGATCCGCGGCCGTGCTGTGCACGTGTCGGTGCAAAGTGTCGGTGGTGTCGGTGCTTTGACCCGGCTTTCTTAGGGTAGTCTTGTAATTTTAAATGTGGATCAGATATAGACCTTAGGGTTTCTCATATCTATAAATAGGAAACCCTAAAGCCTCTTTTGGGTGCCTCTTTTGAGATGCCTCTTTTGAGATGCCTTTTTTTATTTTCCTAGATTAAAATTTTCACTCCTTGTAATTGTCAAAGAGTGCATCAATAAAATGTATGTTTTTTATCTTAAATTTCTTATCTGCAATTTTATTTCTCTGCAATTTTTTTTTATCTGCCGTAGTTATTTTCAGCAAGTTAATTAGGCTATTAAAATGAAATCACGAAAAATGAATTCCATTGTTAATTCCCTAATGAGTGAGTAGTTCCTCACTTGTTAGGGTTAGGTTTGGGGAAGGTTTGAGAGATGAAAATCTCTCACTCCTTTCTTTCCCATTCAATATTTTAAAGTAGGACTCTATTCAAATCAATCACACACCGCTCACTACGGCACCCTATACCACGAGGTAGCGGTGATTCCCTAGTTAAGACCGGTTGTGTTTGATTTCCATAGAGGTTAGGGCTAAGAGTTAAGAAAAGACGGACAAGGACCAAAGGGAAGAAACCTAGTTTCTTCCTGGTCTTGCTAATCCCCTTTGTTAATTATTACCTTAACACCTAAGTTCTTAATTAGGGCAAAAAAAGTGGTGAGAAGAATTGACTTTCCAAACTAACCTAATCCTAACCCTAGAAAGGTTTTAATCCAAATTAATTTCAAACTCGGTTTTTATAGAAAATCAAAACCTACCACAAATAGGAATTGACTCGTTAGAACAACTAGAAAATACACGTTTTCCCTGTGGACCGACCCGTACTCAACCGGCTAGCTACCAAGCGACACCGTTCTTGATTGCGGTTAATTCTTTGATTTCAAAATGCATACGCACGCAAAACAGCTCTCAATCAAATAGCGCTGTTGCCGGGGATAATGGTAGTTATTTTCTTTTTGTAATTTTGGGTTAATTAAAAATTAAAAAATCATAAAAACTGAAAAATATATATATAAAAAATTCATCTTGTTATTTTTTGAAGGGTTTTCGTGCGAATTGTGCAGGATCGGAAAGACGAACAGATTCAGATCTGGAAAAATCCATCGAATAAAACAGCAAACAGCAGATCTGAACAAACAGAGGAGAACCATAACAGAAAACAGAAGAAGTTTGGAGACCTGAGTTAACTCTTCAACCGCGGAACCGCCGCAATACTGTGCATCCGACCGCGGATCCGCTGCGCCTTGCTGACGTCAGCCCTCTGAATTTCTCTGTAAGCATTCTTTTACTCTCTTCTGCCCTCTGAACTCCACTGAAAAATTTTCCTGCAGGGTTCTTTGCGCAAAATTCTTCTCCCTCTCTAATAAATTGTTTTTGTGCAGGATTCTTTGCGCTGCAAAATTAAAAAAAAATTTGAAAGTGTTTTAGATTTTGTGTGTTTACTGCTTTGCATTTTTTAAACGGACTTTTAAGGGGCTATAACACCAATCCAGATTGGGTAGGGATTTCATTACCCTTCCTAAGACCCCAAAAATCACAAAAAGCATATGCATCAACCCTCGAGTTAATTAAAAAATATTTAGACTCAGCCAATAAGGACTGTCGCGCTCATTAGGACAAAGGAAGGTTGTGGGCAATCGTCCGTTTATCTAAATCTGACTTTGTGGTGCCTAGGCTAGACAAGTGGGAAAGGTAATTTTAAAAGGTCCGTCTCACGGTGATTCGTGAGCGGATCCCTCCTTTCTTTACTTGTGCTTACCTGACCACAATTGGCGGTGAAGAGGCGATTTGAGGGATATCTCACAACTTGTCCTTTGGATCAGTTAGGAGCAGTCTAGTTGACTTAGGAGACCCTAGCTCTAGGCTTGATTGTTCATGTTCAAATTGTGATTGTTTGAAATTGTGTCGTAGTTCCGTACAAATTTTTGCAAAACTCTTTCTAAAAAAACACTTTCAAAAATTTCAAAACTCCAAAAACAAATAATTTTTTTTAAATAAAAAAAAAATCAAAAAAAAAATAATCACATTCTTTTTCTTCTCCTTCCTCACATCATGGGTACCCCAACTCGCAAAACTCTTGCCGAACTTTGGTACCCTCAACCATACATTACTTCCTACGTGCATTGTTTTGGTCGAATTTCGGACGACCCCTCCATGCCCAAAATTTCTTTGAAAGATCGAATAGACGCGTCTAGGAGAAACAGTTGGACTCCGCAATCCACTTTGTATCAACCATTTCAACCTTCACCACCTTCTTACGTTGATACTCTTTTTTCGAGTCCTGTTATAACTCTGAAACCCATGCCTATTGCTGAACATATTGAACAATCTCGTAACCGATCTTTCACTCCTTTCAACACTTCCAGTTCTTGGGATCAACAAGTCCATTCACCTTTTTATCCAAATATTGATCCTACTCCTGTCAAACCATTCAATTCCTACCAGTCCTACCCGACTTTCGCACCTTCCCTAGACATTGCTTCTACACAACCATTTGGGAGTTTCCAGTATCCAAACAACTTTGAATCTTTTACTGAAACCCCTTCACAACCCATGTCTAGTCTGGAACAGTCGTTGGAAGATTTTATGGTAGCATCAAGACAACAGATTAAGGATTTGAATGCATCCATGGCTGTCCTATTACAACCTAATGACCCGGTAGGTAGTTTCCAACTAGCTCCAAATTTTCCAATGTATGATGAGGCGGTTGGACAGATTGAGAATTTGAGTGGTGAGAGTGAGTTGTACACACTTCCAAATCAAACCTACCCATCCCTAATTGAATCTAACAACTCGAGTTTTGAATGTCTATCAAGTGTCCCAAATGATTCACCAGTTGAAAATAAAACGTTTAATGAGTTGTGCGACTTTGTAGTGCTTGATTTGCCAGATTGTGAAGGGTCTCTTTCGAGTGAAACCATCACCAATCCTTTTAACCTCTACACCTCCACTCTAGAACCTGAATTGATAAATATCTATTCTTTTGATGAGGTGTCTAAAAAAATTGATTTTCACTTGATTGAGGATATTGACGCAGGGAATATTTTGGATGATGAACCCGCAGATTTGGTCGAGTTTTTCTCTCCAATTCATCATCCCAAATCATTAAATGTTTTTCCTGAACTTCATATGCGTCTTGATTTTGATGAGAATGGCATGGATAAGCTAAATTTTGAGAAGAATATTGAGGAAATTATTGAGGATAAACCAGTTTTGTTTGATGAGTCGGATTTTCCAATTCATCATGTTCCTTCCACTGACTGTGTACACCCTCCTGAACCTTTAACTGTGGCCTTTCCTAAATCACTCCCCTTTGTCCTTTCCATCGTTCTAACCGCGCAAGAATCCGTTACGCTTTCATTTCCAATGTCTGGTTTACCAAGTTCGACGTACCCATGTTTGCTCACGAATCTTAAGGAATTTGACCTCATTTCTCAGTGGGTTGATAGATTAGCACAATCGCTTTTTACACATCGGTCATTACAAATTGTGCTAATTTATACACTCCATCTCCACCCTCAAGTTCGTATTCAACTTCTTTCTCCCACTTTATCAGGTTCCTCTTGTATTCTTCCTATAATTTCAATGAGTGTTGATGAATCACAATCCGATAATTCAAGTTTGATCATTCCAGAAAGCCAACTTGAATTGGATACTTTTGAAAATGAGGTAGATGAGTTTTTCGAGTCTCCTACCTCCATAATTTTTGACAAATCAAGTCTGATAAATTCTGGCACAAAACTTACTGACAGCAAAATGTTCAATTACTTCGATGAGAGTTTTGAAGAACTTTTTGCTGACGAACTTGCATTCCTAAACGACACGGATTTTGTGATTAATCAACCTCCACCTGAAGAAGTCGAACCACCATCATTTCTTTTTCCCTTCCGCCATTCTTCTCCTCCACCGAGACCGTATATTGCTTTTATCTCCGCATGGTCTCGTGTGTTTCTCATTTCTTTTCTTTACACTCCATTCTTTCACCAACTACACCATTATAACGATAAATTTTTTGAATGGTTGGTGCTAACCTTTGGTCTGTGTAAGGCCTTGTATAGCTTGATACTGTGTTTTTCTCCTCCCTAACTCTGAACTTTGATGCTTCAACAGTGGAAACACTGTTTCACTTAAGTTTGGGGGGAACCTTTTTGTGTATATATCTTTTGTTTTCTTTTTCTGTTAATAATAAAATAAATAAAAAAAAAAATAAACAGGGGATTGCCGACAATTTTGAGCCTCTTGGTGTAGCCTAACAGTGAGGACTCTGTCACGTTTAAGTTTGGGGGTGTGCTCGGTAAGCTTTCTTCCTTCGCATTCATGTGTATATTTTTGCATTTGCATATTTATTTTAAAACCCATAAAAATTGATTTTTTTTTTAAAATTATAAAACTTGAAAAGTTCAATTTTGGCCATATTTGACTTAAGTTCAACAAGACAGTTAACTAGCTAGGAAAAACTAGATCCTAAACTTAGTAAATTAAAAAAAAACCTAAAAAAAACCTTTCTTAAAGTTTAACGGTAGAAAATATATGTTATTTAGAAATAGGCAAATTTTGAGTTCAGTTCTTGGGCTAAGTCAAAATAAGGGAAGAGTATTGAATTTTTATTTGAAATGTAAGTCTGAAAAATAATTCTGAACCTTAAGTCTAAATTCTGAAAATATATACCCTACAACTAGCACCTACACGCACTTTGAAACTTGGAATAGTAGAGGATGCCTTGAAATGCTCTTGTCTAAAGTCCTTAGCATGAAGGAAAATAAAATAAAAGTACAAGTGTGAATAAATAGATATAAAAAAAATGAACACTGGTTTTGTAATTACTTAAGGCCGCATAAATAAAAAAAATTATAGCGAGGGTGCTTTATCACCTAGTGCCTTAGACCAACTGGTTTGGGAGTCACTGCTAAAGCCTTAGGTATTACAAGACGAGGATTTACGCCTTAATGCGCGAACACATTTTGTAATCGGTCGTTAGTATCTCAAGAAGTATTAACGGTCGCATGAAGGATGTGTAGGCAATTTCATCTAAAATTCACCAACTAAAAGTACTTTGGACGATGGACAAGGGTATGATAGCTTGAATTGAATTTCCAAGTGTAGGGGTAATACATACACACACGTAGGGATATATGATTGGGGTTTGGATGAGAGATAGGAATGAAAGATATGGCTTATACCTTCAGTAGAGATGATAAAAATTTCTAAGCTGAGATGGAACCTTTGAAGGAAAATTTAAAAGATGCTAAAAGCTAAATAAATTTACAGAACATATACGATCTTAAGTTAAATGATAAGTGAGTGTGAAAAATATGGGTTGATGATTTCTAAGTCAAAGATAATAGAATTTCTTGCTAGAATATCGAATTGAAGAATAAAAGTCAACAGGCCAAATTGATCGGATTTTGTGGGTAGTATCCGCTGAAAACCCTCAGGAGACAACACTCCTCCTACTATGGACACCTAGAGGTTTAACGGCTTGTTTCACAAGCTTAGTGCAATCGCGATTCCCTGCGAATGTGAGGTTAGGATTTTTTTCGAGAATAAATTGGCTTTGCTCGGGATAAGAAAAAGATAAGTTTGGGGGTATTTGTTCATATCATAATTTTGCATTATTTTATTCCCCATTCTTAATCATATTGCAAATAAATAGATGCTTTTGATCCATGACTGCTAAATAGTTGCAGATTACAGGTTCTCAGAACAATACAGTGAAAATGGTGAAAAGACGCTACAAATGTGAGACTACGACCAACAAATAGATGAATCTGCAAGATACCGCTTACCAGTTTGAGAAACAAATGGAGACCAGCAAACAATTCAATATACAAAGTACAAGGGCAGCACAAGATTCAAGACTTCAACGTGAAGCTAACGGTAAAAGTCCACAAATTCTGCACTGTTGGAAATCTGGAAGAAACTAGAAAATATTTTGAAGAACCAAGTGAAGAAAACAGAAGGAAAAAGCAACATGAAGCAACCTTGGAAAGATGAGACATAGAGCCCCCAAGATGGCCACGGATCCGCGGCCAAACATGGAAATCCGCCGCAGATCCGCGGCCGTGCTGTGCACGTGTCGGTGCAAAGTGTCGGTGGTGTCGGTGCTTTGACCCGGCTTTCTTAGGGTAGTCTTGTAATTTTAAATGTGGATCAGATGTAAACCCTAGGGTTTCTTCTATTTATAAATAGGAAACCCTAAAGCCTCTTTTGGGTGCCTCTATTGAGATGCCTCTTTTTATTTTTCTAAATTAAAATTTTCATTCCTTGTACTTGTCAAAGAGTGCATCAATAAAAAGTAAGTTTTTTTTATCTTGAATTTCTTATCTGCAATTTTATTTCTCTGCAATTTTTTTTATCTGCCATAGTTATTTTCAGCAAGTTAATTAGGCTATTAAAATGAAATCACAAAAAATGAATTCCATTGTTAATTCCCTAATGAGTGAGTAGTTCCTCACTTGTTAGGGTTAGGTTTGGGGAAGGTTTGAGAGATGAAAATCTCTCACTCCTTTATTGCCCGTTCAATATTTTAAAGTAGGACTCTATGCAAATCAATCACACACCGCTCACTACGGCACCCTATCCCACGAGGTAGCGGTGATTCCCTAATTAAGACCGGTTGTGTTTGATTTCCATAGAGGTTAGGGCTAAGAGTTAAGAAAGGACGGACAAGGACCAAAGGGAAGAAACCTAGTTTCTTCCTGGTCGTGTTAATCCCCTTTATTAACTATTACCTTAACACCTAAGTTCTTAATTAGGGCAAAGAAAGCGGTGAGAAGAATTGACTTTTCAAACTAACCTAATCCTAACCCTAGCAAGGTTTTAATCCAAATTAATTTCAAACTCAGATTTTATAGAAAATCAAAACCTACCACAAATAGGAATTGACTCGTTAGAATAACAGAAAATACACGTTTTCCCTGTGGACCGACCCGTACTCAACCGGCTAGCTACCAAGCGACACCGTTCTTGATTGCGGTTAATTCTTTGATTTCAAAACGCATAAGCAAAATCTCTACCAATCAGGTATCCGCTATACGAATCACCGAAATAGCGGGCTTAATTAAGTAACCACTTTCCTTAGTCACACTTGCCTTAGACACCACACAAGAAATGCGGATAAGCAATACATTACCCACGACCTTCCTCTGTCCTAATTGAGCGCGACGGTCCTCAGAGTCTTGGCCTAGATATTTTTTAATTAATGTAGGGTTATGCGGATGCTCGTTTTGTAATTTGTGGGGCTTAGGAAGGATGATGAAATCTCCACCTAATCTGAATTTAGGTTATTGCCCCTTAATGTCTGGTTAAAAATATGCGAAAACAAACCAACAATAAAACACGCAAAAAGATTTTTGAGCGGCGAAATTTGCAAGAAACCTGCAGAAAATCAAATTATTGGATTTCTAGAGGAGAGAGAAAGATATGAGAAATATACCAGAGGAGTTTGGAGATCTAAGTCAACCAAGCCGCCGCGGTACCGCCGTAATAAGCTTGCTTATGCAGCGGTTCTACCGCACTATGGTGGTTTCGTCTGCTGATTTTTCTTCAGTAGCTTTCTTTGCTTCTCTGGGCTTCGTAGAAAATCTCTGAATCTCGTTTTCTTCGCTCTAGTGACTCCAGATTCTCTCGCAAAAGTCGTAAAATAATCGTTAAATACACAATATGCGGTTTTGTTTTATTTTTATGATATAAATCAAATAAGAATTCAACCTGAATAGCAAAAAAAAAAAAATTATGCACGTATCCGAGGCAACGGCGCTATTTGATTGGTGTGAAAAATCATTTTATTGATTTGAAAAAGTGTTTGTAGTTACCACAATCAATACGGCGTCGCGTGTAGCTAGCCGAGATGAATACAGGTCGTCCTTAGGGATGCGGGAAACTTTTAATCTTGCTTTAGACAAGTTGATTGAAAAGAGAGAGAATAGTTTTAATATCTATTTTAAATACGGGTGTAGATTTTATAAGAAGAGGGTTTGTAAGGTTCATAGAATTTAGTAGTAATGGATGATTAATTAAAAATTACTCTTTCTATCTTTTAATTGATTTTAAAACTAGATCGATAGTTGATGCATGTAGATTAGGGTTTTTGGAGGGAATAGGGTTCCCACTCTTAACCCTTATCTTTACATGGATCTCTATTCATATCTAGCCTTTACCAGAATAATTGTTAATCTAATCTCAAATCGTTGTCGCGACTATCAATAAATTGATAGAGCACCCGATTAGGATGTTAACAATTCTTTTGATAAAGTTTATAAACTTTATAAGATGTAAAAAGAGTTAGAATATTTTTTCATCTATTGATCTACCCTAATTTTACGAATCCCAACAAGCGGAGAATTACTCGCTCATGGTTTGAGAAGAAGGATAGAGAAGGAAATCATAATGCAGAATTTAAATGCAGAATTTAGATGCAAAAAGTAAATGCGAAATAATTAAGCAAATGATCTATCTTTATTAATCAACATTACAAGTACAAATCCTACGAATTTATATTACAAGAAGAAGTTGCTCTCGATCTCTGCCTCGTAGGAAGTAGATGCTCCGTCGATATTCACGTTGCTCTATCACGTCGAATCGCGGACCTGTCGTGGATCTCTTGTTCTTGACGGTGATTTGCTTCATTTTAAAGGTGATGATTTTAATTTTAGCCCTCGGTCCTTTATATATCCATCCTATCAGAAACCCTAGATCTCATAGGTTTAGATATGCCATCAAAATCCAATTTCCAAAATCATTGATCCTACGGCCATTAATTGGTCGCGGATCCGCCGCTATTTGTTGCCATTGGCCGCGCAACCGCGACTGTTTGGGGGAGTTAGGGTTCCAAATTTCTGAGGCTTCTACATGTTGACACGTGGAGATTTTTCCATGTCTGGATTCTACAAATATTTCTCTGAGTCTCTGCCAATATTGATTCTACGATTTTATTGGCAGATTTTTTATTCTGACATCTTGAAAATCTCGATTTCCTGACCTGAGCTAAATCTGCACAATATCTCCATGAATAATGTTAGTAATATTTGTTATATTAGAGATATAATCTTAATCATTTTATATGGTAATAAATCTTTAAGAAATTTGATTAAGATTATTTGATATGATATGAATTACTAAAATATTATGCATATATTTTGAAATATTATTCTAACCATTTGTATGATATTATATCTTTTAAGAATCTTGATTAGAATCTTGATATGATATGCATATTTTAATTACCAAAATATTATATAAATATTATATGCATATATTTTCCTTCATAATATTAATTATAATGTAGAAACATATGATAATAATAATTTCACAGATAAACCCTCATATGTTCTATATTTACAATAAACACCTTTAAGCTATTAACATAAGTAAAGAAAAATGTTATATCAAATGTGCAATATTTTCAATTGAACAGATGGTCTCGTGGTAGGAAACGCCGATGACCACAATAACAAACTTTCCTGCTAAAATTCAACCATTTCGATATTGTATATTGATGGCAATAAAGGCATACTTTGTGACCATGTACGGATCAACCTGATAACATTCCATATGCAGGAAAGTCATTAATTGTCCACATTAAAGCTGCACGCATTGTGAAGGTTGTATATGTGTTTGCATCGTAAGTATATATACCATCAATGAATAAAGATTTTAACTCATCGATCAGAGGTCGGAGGTAGACATCGATATTGTTTTCCGGTGAGTTTGGTCTGTCAATAAGAAGAGGTATTATAAACTAGGATTGATTCATAACCAACCAAGACGACAGATTATAAATTATTATTACAACGGGACATGTGCTGTGGCTTTCAGCCATATAGTTGAATGGGCAGAAGCCATCACTAGCGAGTCCGAGCCTGACATTGCGAGGATCACTACTGAATATTTCGTGCCTCCTATAAAAATCCTTCCATGCCGGTGAATCTCTTGGATGACACATTTTTCCTTTTTCATTTGGAGCAGCACGGTGATGCCAAATCATTGCCTCGGCTATTTTCTTGCACCTGAATAGCCTCTGCAGACTTTGTTTTATAGGAAAGTATCATGCTATCTTGACAGGTATATCGGGCTTCTTATCAGAGTCTTTCGGCTTATACCTAGCCTCTCCGCATGTTGGACACTCTTTCAAATCCGAATTCTCTTACTGGTACAACACGCAATTTTTAGGATATGCATGAATCTTCTCACACTTCAGACCCAAATCCGACATCAACTTCTGGGCTTCGTACCGGCTGTCGGGTACGTTATCTCGGGGGCATAGAATCTTTCAGGAACTTCAGAAACATCGTGAATGACTTGTTATTCCATCCATTTAGGCACTTAATCTGGAAAAGTTAGACGACCAATGATAGGGTGGAATACTTTGCATTCTCATAAATTGGTCTTCTTGCATCATTCATGAACTTTTCATACTTATCTGTACACGGTCCTTGACCGGAAGGAATGTCATCTTCGGTAGGAATACTATCATCTAGGGCAGGCTCTACCATATCCTCCATTTTTTCTCCTGGAAAGAAGTTATCGTCGTCTTTTTCTTCTGCCACATTACTGTCTTCTCCTTCTTCTTCTGCCGCATTACCGTCTTCTTCTTGTCATTTCCCGTGATATAGCCAAGTTGTATAAAGTCTAGTAAAACCATGTTTAATGATGTGAAGCTCTACGATTTCTACCTTCTGTCAGAACTTATTCCCGCATCTATCGCGCGGACAGAGAATCTTCTCTAACACAATCTTATTATGTGCGCGTGCAAATTCAATGAAAGCAGCAACTTCCGCGACAAATTTAGATTGCATGCGTTGTTGCCAATCCACGTACATCCATTCCTTAACTCTGATATATTCATGGGCCATGTTAGACTGTATAACATATAAACTGTAAGTTATGGTGACTATATTGAGAAATCTAAGAACGAGATGGTTACTGACAAAGAAGAAAATCCGTAGAGGCAAATTTATCGTTGAAAAGAATAAACTATCGATTAACAAAGTTAGATTTGAAGATACCCAAGTATGAGTTGTATTCTTTGTATGTGTGTTTCAATTTATGATTTCGCTTAAGTGTAGGGTTGTTAGTGTGTGTATGCTTTGTGTGTGCGTTTGTTGTGTATTCGTGTTGTATGTGTGTGTTTCGGCTGTCAGGGGTAAGGCTTCTATCCCATTAAGAATGTATAGAGCAGACACCTATTAGCTTGTGCTTTCATCCGTTTCGAGTAAATTTCGGCAGCACCTCCCTGCTGTTCTCCGAGTACACTGTAATAGAATAGATAATCATTTCAATGTTGTAAAACAATGTTGAAATGAATATCTAATCTATCTTTGTACACGGAGAACCAGTGGAAAAGTACCGAAGAAATAACTCGAAACGAATGAAAACACAAGTGAATGCAGACGTTTGCTTTATACATTCCTATCGGTTATCATACGATTGAATTTTCTCGTCATATAAACTACACGACGGTTGTTAGCACCGAACTATACCGTCCGATATTTAACAACTTTCGTATAGTTCTATGTCACGACGAATATCGAACCTATGTTAACCGATAGACGGGGACTAAGTCGCGCTTTGATTTTCATATATAAATATCGATGAGAATATGAAAGTTCATATTATCATCGAGTATCATATATTGGTTTTAACTTGAATAGCTTTTACGTTTACGTTTCGTTTTTAAGGGTTTGAAGTTTTTAGTTTAGGGTAAGGTTTTCTTACGTTTACAGTAAATTTTACGTTTACGTTATCATCAAGTATCCTACTGAAGGAACTAGTGCACCATAAACCCTAACCCTAATCAATCCAAATTAACATAATTAATCCAAATTAACCCTAATCATTACCCTAACTCAAATTATCCCTAATTTACCTAAAATTAAGCAAATTAAACTAAATTAACCATAATCAGCACCCTAACCCAAATTAATTCTATTTTACCTAATTAACCCAAATTAACCCTAACCCTAATCATCACCCAAACCCAAATTAACCATATTTTACCTAATTAACCCAAATTAACCCTAACCCTAATCATCACCCAAACCCTAACCCAAATTAACCCTAACCCAAATTAACCCTAGCCCAAACCAAAATTAACCATAATTAATCTAATTAACCCTAATCCTAACCCTAATCATCACCAACTCTATTTTACCTAATTAACCCAAATTAACCATAACCCTAACCCTAATCATCATCCAAACCCTAACCTTATTTTACCTAATTAACCCTAACCCTAACTCTAATCATCACTCAAAGCCTAACCCTAACCCAAATTAACCCCCAATTAACCCGGCCCTATAAACCTAACCCTAACCGTATTTTACCTGATTAACCCTAACCCTAATCATCACCCAAAGCCTAACCCTAACCCAAATTAACCCCCAATTATCCCGGCCTGGTAACCCTAATCCTAAAATCAATAAAAATAACACCAATTAAAAACAAAAAGATATAAATTAAAATCAATATTAACTCATCTCTGCCGACGAGTAAAGTTCCTCGAGGAGGTGGAGAGAAAGGCTTTGACGGGGTGGAGGAGACCGGGAAGATAGAGCTCAAAGTGGTGGAGACGGCGACGAGGTCGATTGGCGGCAATGAGTAACTCCACGAAGAGCACGATCGACGGCGATGGAGGAGGAACTCAGCGGCGACGAGAGTGGGGCGACGACGATGGGCGACAATAGGTGAAATGCGTAGCGCGGGTTGGTGGGAAATTTTGGAGGACAGTGGAAAATTTCTTAGATTTATCCTTTTGTCCCCTACGAATTAATCCGTAGGGCTCTCTTTTACGGCACCGTAGGGCCGAATAAAAAAATTGCATTTTAATATTTTTTAATTTATTTATGCTCCTACGGATTTAGCCGTCGGGACAAACAATGTGCCTACAGAGTAAACCGTAGGGGCAATAAAAAATTACCCCTACAAATTCTTCTATCCATAGAGGCAACCTCTCATTGTAGCAGTGGGAATAGCTTATCAACTCATCAACTCCTTCATGGATACAGTAACATCTCTTCGAAATAAAAACAGGTTATCGACTACGAAGGCAAAGGCAGTCATTGGCTATTCTGAGAATACAATCATACCACCTTAAAATTTAATTTCTACAAGCTAACAATTGTGAGGATACAGTCACACCACCCGACTTAATATAATTCACCAAAGAACTAAATGGAGATACAAGCAAAATGCTTATATTCAAAATCAACACATGTTTTATTTCTAATCAAACATACTAATTATTTATCGCCTTTGAAACAACCCTTCAAGCAGAAAAATTATTCGATATGCCGGATGTAATACATCCAGGAAGAGTAATAAAGAAAGGGGAGAATTTCGGGCAGCTGTTCAGTCGAAAATATTGAACTTTTGATATAACAATTTCCTTACTTTCCTTAAATATTTAAAGATGTTTATTATAAATATAGAACATATTTGGGTTTATCTGCAAAATACTATTAACATATGTTTATATATTATATTTAACATTATGAAGGAAAATATATCCATATAATATTTATACAATATTTTGGTAATTAAAATATGCATATCATATCATATCAAATATTCTAATCAAGATTCTTAAAAGATATAATATCCTACAAATGGTTAGAATAATATTTCAAAATATATGCATAATATTTTAGTAATTAAAAGATGTATAGCATATCAAATATTCTTAATCAAGTTTCTTAAAGATTTATTACCATATAAAGTAATTAACATACTCTCTCTAATTTAACAAATATTAGTAATATTATTCATGGAGATTTTGTGCAGATTTAGCTCAGGTCAAGAGATTAAGATATTCAAGATGTCAGGATCAAAAATCTGCCAATAAAATCATAGGATCTGAAGACTTGGAAAGTGGATGTTTATGGCAAGTCTAAACCTATGAGATCTAGGATTTCTGATTTGAGGGCTATATAAATGACCGAGGGCTAAAGTTAAAACTCATCACCTTTTACACTAAGCAAATTACAGTCAAAGAACAAGAGATCCACGGCAGATCCACGATTCGACGTGATAGGGCGACGTGAAAATCGACGAAGCATCTACTTTCTACGAGGCAGAGATCGAGACCGAATTCTTCCTCTTGTAATCTAAATTCGTAGGATTTGTACTTGTGAAGTTGATTAATAAAAGTAGATCATTTTGTTTAATTATTTGTTTTCTGTATTTCTACTTTCTGCATTTTAATTATGATCTCATTCTCTATCCTTTCTTTTTCTTCTCACAACATGCGTGAGTAATTCCTAGCTTGCTAGGGTTCGTAGGAATTTGGTAGAACAATGAATGTGAAAATATTTTAACTTCTTTCAAGTATTATGAAGTTTATAAACTTTAGCAAAAGAATCGTTAACATCCTAATCGTGCGCGCTGCCAATTTATTGCTAGTCTCAACCGCGATTTAAGATCAAATTAACAATTATTTTGTTAAGGGATATACATGAATAGAGATCAATGAAAGGAAAAGGATCAATAGTATGGAAATCCTAGTTTCTTCCAAGAACCCTAATCCCCATTCATCACTATCAATCTCGTTTTAAATCTATTAATAGATAAAAGGAGTAATTTTTATTAGTCATCCATGACTACTAAATCCTAACGAACCCTATAAGCCTTCTTCTTATATATTCTATATTCTTATTTAAACTAGATCTGAAAAATATATATTCTACATCCGTATTTACTATAGATCTAGAATCTATTTTTCACTATTCTCTATTCTCCTTTCTCTTTTCTAATCAACACGTCTAAAGCAAGATTAAAAGTTCCACGAATCCCTGAAGACGACCCGTACTCATCTCTGCTAGCCACAAGCGACATCATTATTGATTGCGGTTATTCTACAAACACTTTTTCGCAATCAATCAAATGGCGCCGTTGCCGAGGATACGTGCGTAAATTTTTTTTACTATTCGTGTTGAATTCTTATTCGATTAATATCATAAAAACAAAACAAAACCGTATCTTACATATTTAACGATTAGTGAGCGATTTTTTGCGAGAGAATCTGGAGATACTAGAACAAGAAATCAAGACTTAGAGACTTTCTAAGTATTCCAGAGGAGAATAGGAGGGCAAAGGAACAATTTTTTTCAAACAATCCCACCAAGGCACGGCGGAATCGCCGCAATATTGAGCATTTACCCGCGGAACCGCGGCCACTTGGTAGACTTGACTTCCCATATTTCTATGGTATCTTTCTCTATACTTTCTCTCTCATCTTAAAATCCTATAATATATTTTTCTGCAGGATTCATTGCAAAATATCGCCGCTCAAAAATCTTTTTGCGTGTTTTGTTTTGCGGGTTGTTTTTGCATATTTTAATACGGACTTTAAGGGGCAAGACCAAAATGCAGATTAGGTCGGGATTTCATCACCCTTCCTAGGCCCCACAAATCACAAAACGAGTATTTGCATCACCCTACATTAATTAAAAAATATCTAGACGAAGACTCTAAGGACCGTCGCGTTCAATAAGTATAGATGAAGGTCGTGGGTAATCTATCGCTTATCAGCATTACTTGCGTGGTGTCTAAGGCAGGTGTGTCTAAGGCAAGTGGTTACTTAATTAGGCCTGCTATTTTCGGTGATTCGTATAGCGGATACCTCCCACTTACCTGGCACTTACCTGGCAACAAGAGTAATAAAGAGGTGGTAGAGGATTGATCATGCAGCTTGTCCTTTAGAAGTCTAGGAGAGGTCTAGTGCTTGACCTAGGTGACCTTAGTTTTAGGGTTTGCTTGTGCATTTTGTGATTTGTCGAGTCAACCCTCAAGTCCCACTTTTAAAGCAAAACAATCCAATTAGAGCTTAAATCTTTCTCCTTCCTCTTTTTTTTCACATTCTTATAATGGGTAACCCAAATAAACGAACTCTTGCCGAACTTTTCTATCCAGAACCAGATATTTCTTGTTTTCGTAATTGCTTCGGTATACCCTCTGACTCTACCATATCTTTAAAAGATTGGATAGAGCAAGCGGAAAAAACAGTTGGACACCTCACTCCAGGTCCTATCAACCGCATCAAAATTCTACATCTTCTTATGTTGATACTCCATTTAAAGCATGTGAGGGAACTCCTAAACGCATGTCCATCGTTGAGTATATAGCGAGGGCTAACGGACAAAGTTTCAATCCGATCAAACCGTTAGGACAACAAACACTACCACTTTCTAAAGAAGATTTTGGTACACGTTTTGCGACGTATATGGCATCTGTTGCCAGTCGCCAACCAACCAACCAATATCAATATTCTTCTTATCACAATATTGATCCTACTCCTGCCCAATTTTCACAACTATTCGATTCATATCAATCCTACCCGACTTTTACACCTTCTCTAGACATTTCTTCTAATCAGTCATTTGGGTACTGAAACCCCTTACCGACCTATGTCTAGTCTTGAACGGACATCAGAAGAATATTGAGTAGCGTCACGCCATCACATAGAGGAATTGAAGGCGTCCATGGCCGTCCTCATAAAACAAAACGAATGAGCAATTAGTTTCGAACTAGCTCAAAATATTCCAACGTATGATACGGCAATAGGAAAAATCGAGAATTCGGATAGTGAGAGAGAGCGGTATACCCTTCCAAATCAAACCTCCCCATCCCAAATTGAAATCCACAACTCCAGTTTCACAGATCTATCGAGTACACCAAATGATTAACCAATTGAAGATAGAATGTCTAATGAGTTGTGTGACTTTGTAGTATTTGATTTACCCGATTGTGAAGGGTCCATTTCAAGTGAAGCCACACCCAATCTTTGTGATCTCTACACCTCCACTCTAGAACCGAATTTGATAGAAAACCATGCTTTTGACGAGGTGTCTGAGAATTGTAACATTCACTTGATTGAGGATATTGACGCTGGGGATATATTGGATGATGAACCCACAGTTTTGGATGAATTTTTCTCGCCAATTCATCAGGTACTTTCACTTCCGTGTGAACATCATCTCGAACCATTAACTGTTTTTCCCGAACCCCATATGCGTCTGGAAATTGATGATAAATGCATGACCGGAAAGCAGAACGAAATTCAGCCTTCATTTCCCACATTTGGTTCAGCAATACTCGACACACCAATTTGTTTACCCATTTCATCACCCACTTTCTCTGGTTCTTCTTCTAATCTTCATTTAATTTTAGCGAGTGTTGATGAATCACAATCCGATATTTCGAGTTCGATAATTTTAGAAAGAAACTTTATTTAGATACTTTTGAGAATGAGGTAGATGAGTTTTTTGAGTCTCCTATCTCCATAATTTTTTACAAATCAAGCGTGTTGAATTTTGGCGCGATATTTATTGACATTGAAACATTCAATCGGACCATCGATGAATGTTTCGAAAATATTTTCGCCGACGAACTCGCATTCCTAAACGACACGAATTTTATGATTAATCAACCTCCACCAGAAGAAGTTAAACCACCACCATTTCTTCTTATCCCATACAAGAATGTGACTATTCTTCCCATTTCTAATCATTCACATTCTTGTTTTCGTTCACCATCTCTATTTCGTCTCTATCAATCGAGACGTAAACCATACCCACTCCTATCTCCCCACTTCTTCAAATCTCTGATCTTCCACCAACCAGTGCATTACATCGATAAAATATTTGAATGGTTGGTGTCGACTTTTGGTCTTTGTAAGGCTTTACTTTGACCAATAACTTTAACCCCCCTCATAATTTTAAATGTTTAATACTATTTTACTCAAGTTTGGGGAAGGGGAGGGGAGAAAAATCTTTTGGCACTTGAACGAAAAGAATTTTTTTACAGAATTCTGCTCCAAAAATAAGTTTGAGGGAAGATTTCACTGTCATTTATTCATGTCCCCGTTACTAACTTTTCCTCCCAAGTCTGCAAGTTTTTAAGCTTAACAGATGATATCAGTGAGGACACTGCTGCAAACAAGTTTGGGGGAGGTTTGTGCTTATTCACGCATTATTTTGCATTATACTATATATAAGCACACAAAAATTTGATAATGAAAGATTGAAAGTGAAAAATTACATATGAAAGATAGGAATAGTTTAAGAAAAGTAAGAAAGTTAGATGTTTTCTTAAACGAAACTAGTAATAAGTAGTTATGAGCCGTTGTCCCAAGGGTTAGTAAGATAAATGAAATTGCTATTCTGAGGATAAAAATAAGTCTGAAAAATAGTTTATATTCTTGAGTCCAAATATTTGAACGTTGATACCCTACTATATGCACTTACACACATCTTGAAACTTGGGATAGTAGAGGATAGCTTGAAATGCTCTTGTCTAAAAGCCTTAGTATGCAAAATAAAATAAAAATAAAAATAAAAAAGGTAAAAGTGGTGAAGAAAAAAAATGAACAGTGGTTTTGTAATTACTTAAGGCAGCATAAAAAAAATATAGCGAGGGTGTTTTATCACCTAGTACCTTAGACCAACTGGTTTGGGAGCCACTGCTAAGCCTTAGGTGTTGCAAGACGAAAAATTACGCCTAAATGCACGAGCACATTTTATAATCGGTTGGTTAGTACCTCAAAAAGTATTAATGGTTGCATAAAAATGTGTGAGCAATTCCATCTAATATATTCACCGACTATAAAATAATTTGGAAGATAGACAAGAGTATGATAACTTGAATTGAATTCTCTAAGTGTAGGAATGTTTTTTACACACACGTAGGGGTATATGATCGATATTTGGATAAAAGGTTGGGAGGAAGACTAAAGGCAATGTTTTATTGAGGGATAATGCGATTTCTAATATCTTTTCACGACCATTAAGATAGAGCTCATGGCAACCGAAAAGCTAGTGTAGTTAGAAACTCTTCTTTTCAAGTTCTTTCTTTTATATGTTCATATCTTTGTATGTAACTTCCACCGTCTTTATTTTATTATGGGATTTTGTGGGTGTAATCCGCTGAAAATCCTCAGGAGACAACACTCCTCCTACTAGGGACACCTAGAGATTTAAAGTCTTGTTGCACGTGCTCAGTGCAATCATGATTGCCTACGAAAGTGTGCTAGGATTTTCTTTTTTCTTTTTTTCCCCTCTCTTGAATAAATAGTTTGCTCGGGACGATCAAAGTTAAGTTTGAGGATATTTGTTCAGTAGAAAGTATTGCAGTTTTGATATAAAATTTTCCTTACTTTCCTTAAATATTTAAAGGTGTTTATTATAAATATAGAATATATTTGGGTTTATCTGCAAAATACTATTAACCATATGTTTATATATTATATTTAACATTATGAAGGAATATATATGTATATAATATTTATATAATATTTTGGTAATTAAAATATGCATATATCATATCAAATATTCTAATCAAAATTCTTAAAAGATATAATATCATACAAATGGTTAGAATAATATTTCAAAATATATGCATAATATTTTAGTAATTAAAAGATGCATAGCATATCAAATATTCTTAATCAAGTTTCTTAAACATTTATTACCATATAAAGTAATTAAGATACTCTCTCTAATTTAATAAATATTACTAACATTATTCATGGAGATTTTGTGCAGATTTAGCTCAGGTCAAGAGATCAAGGTATTCAAGATGTCAGGATCAAAAATCTGCCAATAAAATCGTAGGATCTGAAAACTTGGAAAGTGGATCTTTATGGCAAGTCTAAACCTATGAGATCTAGGATTTCTGATTTGAGAGCTATATAAAGGACCGAGGGCTAAAGTTAAAATTCATCACCTTTTATACTAAGCAAATCACCGTCAAAGAGCAAGAGATCCACGACAGGTCCGCGATTCGACGTGATAGGGCGACGTGAAAATCGACGGGGTATCTACTTCCTACGAGGCAGAGATCGAGAGAAATTTTTTCCTCTTGTAATCTAAATTCGTAGGATTTGTACTTGTGAAGTTGATTAATAAAGGTAGATCATTTTGTTTAATTATTTATTTTCTGTATTTTTACTTTCTGCATTTTAATTATGATCTCATTCTCTATCCTTTCTTCTTTTTCTCACAACATGCGTGAGTAATTCCCAACTTGCTAGGGTTTGTAGGATTAGGGTAGAACAATGGATGGGAAAATATTTTAATTTCTTTTAAGTCTTATGAAGTTTATAAATTTTAGTAAAAGAATCATTAACATCCTAATCGGGTGCGCTACCAATTTATTGCTAGTCTCGATCGCGATTTGAGATCAAATTAACAATTGTTTTGTTAAGGCCTAGACATGAATAGAGATCAATGAAAGGACAAGGGTCAATAGTGTGGAAACCCCAGTTTCTTCCAAGAACCCTAATACTCATTCATCACTATCAATCTAGTTTTAAATCTATCAATAGATAAAAGGAGTAATCTTTATTAGTCATCCATGACTACTAAATCCTAACGAACCCTGCAAGCCTTCTTCTTATATATTCTATTTTCTTATTTAAAATAGATCTGAAAAATAAATATTCTACATCTGTATTTGTCATAGATCTAGAATCTATTCTTCACTATTCTCTATTCTCCTTCCTCTTTTCTAATCAACACGTCTAAAGCAAGATTAAAAGTTCCACGAATTCCTGAGGACGACCCGTACTCATCTCGGCTAGCTACACGCGACACCGTTATTGATTGCGATTATTCTACAAACACTTTTTCACGATCAATCGGCAGTTTTGCGCAGCATGTAGGGCTCACACTTCGATTTCTTCTTTCCGTTAGCTCAGTGTATACGGCCGGCATAGGAAATAATTTTCCCTTCAAGCAATAGGTTACACTACTACAATATGGGGTTGCCCCTACGGACTCAGGAATCCGTAGGGGCAACTATTTCTTGCCCCTACGGATTTATCCGTAGGTCCAAATCGTTGTCCCTACGGTGCCTTCCGTTCTAATTTAAAAATATTAAATCGTAATTTGTTGTTTGGCCCTACGGAGCCGCAAATGGTGGACCTACGGTTATGTCCGTAGGGGCATATAAATAGGCTATTAATAAAAAAAACACAGAAAAGTCATCGATCGTTCCCAAAAATTCTCTCTCTCACTCTCCCGCGTCTCGATCGCTCGTTCCCGCGCCTCGTCGCCACCGCCCTCCGCGCCTCGTCTCCACCTTCCTCGGTCGTTCCCAAAACTTCCTCGTCGACTTCCTCGTCACCACCGTCCGCGACTCGTCGTCGACCACCGGTCTTCTCTGTCGTCTCTTCCACCGCCCGCTACAGGTTAGTAAATCTCAAATTATTTATAATTTTGATGATGTTAGGTCTAGGGTTCAGGGTTCGGGTAAGGGTGAGGGTGAGGGTTAGGCATCAGGTTCGGTTTAGGTTAGGGTTAGGGTTAGGGTTAGGTTTAAGGTTCGGTTGGGGTTGGGTTCGGTTGGGGTTGGGGTTGGGGTTCGGCTGGGGCTGGGGTTAGGGTTCGGTTGGGGTTGGGGTTGGGGTGGGGCTGGGGCTGGGGTTAGGGTTAGGGTTCGGTTGGGGTTGGGGTTGGGGTTGGGGTGGGGCTGGGGCTTCATCACCTGATATAACGAAATACAAAGCATACTTCAGTACACCCGAGCTCATTGAGTTTCCTATTGAAGTTCCCGGTCAAACGGCATATGCATATTTTTATTCGCCATCAAATCCCAATTATCAAGCTACCGAGGACGAAAAGCCACCTTTGTTAGTCGAGAGTCATGGTAATAGACTTGTCATTATAGATCATAGTCAATTGTTTTTCCTATCATTTTCTTGATCCTGATGCTAATCAACTTGTTAGTTACTGTTTTTATGACATATTTGTCTATATTTGTTGACAGTGGCCTTTCTTTTGGATGAACATGTTTTTTTGATGCATGTTTTCAGTCATGTGAATTCATATGTTGCGTATAACGCTTTATGATATCAGTATCCTACATTTGTAGTTTTAATTGTTGATTGTTATAGATGAATGCCATTGCAATAATAGTTTTTGGTTGATATATTAATTTTTCAAATATTTGCATGTATGTATCCATGCCTGCCTGCATATATGTATATATGAGGATAATGGGTATATTATTAGGTTGCCGTAGGAGAAAATTTTCCTTCATATGCTGTCAAAAGTCAATCCTTAATCTCTTTGTGGATGATCAGTTCTATCAATCTTGATCTCAATGGTCTAATATATAGATACACAAGAACATGTTGTTTTCATACTCTATTGTTTTCACACGATAAATATGGATGACTCAAAATATGGATATATAAAATGGATCTATTTTATGCATATGGATACAGATGTGTGGTAGATTGAAATATCCAAATTGATGTCTAATACATTTCTGGAGATACTAGTTCTTGGTACATACGAAGCCAAAGTTTAACTTGCATTGTCGATCAATTTGCAAGTAACTAAGCAAGCATTATTTCATAAGTTTAAAATCATGTTACACATAAAACAAGAATACACAACAAACACATCATTAGAGAGTGATTCAAGATATTCAAGTTAAAACCAATATATGATACTCGATGATAATATGAAACTTTCATATTCTCATCGATACTCATATATGAAACTAAAAGCGCCACTTAGTCCCCGTCTATCGGTTAACATACGCTCGATGTTCGTCGTGACATAGAACTATATGAAGGTTGTTAAATATCGGATGGTATAGCTCGATACTAACAACCATCGTATAGTCTATGTGACGAGAAGATTCAATCGTATGATAACCGATAGATTTGTCCCGTGTGGACAAGTTAGGAATGTATAAAGCAAACACCTTCATTCACTTGTGTTTTCATCCGTTTCGAGATATTTCGTCGGTACCTTTCCGCTGGTTCTCCGTATACAAAGATAGATTAGATGTTCATTTCAACGTTGTTTCACAGCTTTGAAATGATTATCTATTCTATTACAGTGTACTCGGAGAACAGCGGGGAGGTGCTGCCGAAATTTACTCGAAACGGTTGAAAGCACAAGCGAATGGGTGTTTCCTTTATACATTCTTAATGGGATAGAAGCCTTACCCCCGACAGCCGAAACACACACACATAACAAGAATACACAACAAACGCATCATTAGAGAGTGATTCAAGATGTTCAAGTTAAAACCAATATATGATACTCGATGATAATATGAAACCTTCATATTCTCATCGATACTCATATATGAAACTAAAAGCGTCACTTAGTCCCCGTCTATCGGTTAACATACGTTCGATGTTTGTCGTGACATAGAACTATACGAAGGTTGTTAAATATCGGACGATATAGCTCGATACTAACAACCGTCGTATAGTCTATATGACGAGAAGATTCAATCGTATGATAACCGATAGATTTGTCCCGTGTGGACAAGTTAGGAATGTATAAAGCAAACACCTTCATTCACTTGTGTTTTCATCCGTTTCGAGATATTTCGTCGGTACCTTTCCTCTGGTTCTCCGTGTACAAACATAAATTAGATGTTCATTTCAACGTTGTTTCACAGCTTTGAAATGATTATCTATTCTATTACAGTGTACTCGAAGAACAGTGGGGAGGTGCTGCCGAAATTTACTCGAAACGGTTGAAAGTACAAGCGAATGGGTGTTCGCTCTATACATTCTTAATGGGATAGAAGCCTTACCCCCGACAGCCGAAACACACACACACAACAAGAATACACAACAAACACATCATTAGAGAGTGATTCAAGATGTTCAAGTTAAAACCAATATATGATACTCGATGATAATATGAAACTTTCATATTCTCATCGATACTCATATATGAAACTAAAAGCGCCGCTTAGTCCCCGTCTATCGGTTAACATAAGTTCGATGTTCGTCGTGACATAGAACTATACAAAGTTGATCTTAGTCTAAAATTAGACTAACGTATTCTTAACAAACGTTTAAGTTGATCTTAGTCTCAAATGAAATTAACGATCCTTAAACCCAACCCAAACCCAAATCTAATATAATACGGATTTGGACTAATCCACGCCATACGGGCGACAACATAAATTAGTCTCCGTATACAATCCACGGGCAACCAAAAACAAAACAAACACCCACGACACGAAGTGACCATCTGGAGAAGGAGAAAGTTGTTACCGCTATGCGGTAACGTAATTAACTGCAGGGGCTTGCGCCTGCAGGGAAGAGCGTCCCCACAATAAAAAACCCCTCAACGAGGGGGAATCTGACGAAGTCTGCTACATCGGCCGCATCCGTTTAAACCTTCGATATACGGTACCATAAATCAACTTGGCATCATCGGAGAGGTGGACGGATAGAACCAAATAGCATCTGCCTCGAAGTTCAGGCCCGGACGTCCAAACGTCCCGGTCGCGTCTTTCGGCAGAGAACATATGTGACATGTGATATGTATGCATGTGTTTATGTGATATGTGTGTATGTATGCATTTAAGTAAAAACAATCCTACACTTAAGCGAAATCATAAATTGAAACACACATATATAAAATACAACTCAAACATGGGTATCCTCAAATCTAACTTTGATTATCGATAATTTATTCTTTTCAACGACAAACGCACACACAAAGCATATACACGGATTTTCTTCTTTGTCAGCAACCATCCCGTTCTTAGATTTCTCAATATAGTCATCATGATCTACAATTTATATGTTATACAATCTAACATGGCCCATGAGTACGTCAGAGTTAAGGACTGGATGTATGTGAATTGGCAACAACGTATGCAACCTAAGTTTGTCACTGGAGTTTCTGCTTTCATTGAATTTGCACGCGCACATAATAAGAAGGAGAAGACAGTAATGTGGCAGAAGAAGAAGGAGAAGACAGTAATGTGGCAGAAGAAGAAGACGGTAATTTCTTTCCGGGAGAAGAAATGGAGGATATGGTAGAGGCTGCCTTAGGTGAATCTATTCGTACCGAAAATGACATTCCTTGTTCTCTGTTTCAGCATCAATCTTCTGATATGAACTGATGATGGCTTTCACATTGGCTTTTCCTTTTAGAGACTTCTTAGTGTCCAATGGAAAGTATACATCAGATTTGTGCAGGTCAGGTTCTTCTTTGACTTTCAAGAGTTTCAACTGATTCTATAAATTACACCCTTGTTGGGTGATACTTTTACCACTTCTCACTGCAGGTGCGCTCTCTAATTGACTAAAAGAGTTTTCTGTTGCCTTCTTTGGCTTTATAGAAGTCTTTTGATGGGGGTCATCTAAAATCTGAGTATGATGATTGATCAGAATTTTCACTTTCTTTTTTTGTATATTCAAAGTCCTATTCCTTTCAAGAATTTATGAGAATATTAGGTGATTTCTTATAGGAGTTCCAAGGTTTTCTCGACACCGCTATCTGGGAGTATTGCGTAAGTGTTAATATTTATTCTAACAGGTTTGAAATTTTTGTTTTGAAAAGTTCAAATTTAAATGATGTACTTATATTTTACTGGTTAATGTGGGTGTAGGAGCGGGTGGTGGAGCAGGCGGAGGCATCGAGGATCGATTCGTCCTCTTCTGGGATCAGGCTCGGGTATTAATATATATTTTCATTTGATTTATCCAATATATTTATTATTAACAGTTGCAATTTCATAACATTGGTTTTTTTGTATTTGCGGTTGGATTACGATTTTCAGCCTGTAGGCATCGGTAAATTACAATAGATCTACTATATAATGTAATATTAAGAGTTATTTTATAATATATGTAAATTTTTTGCGAATTGCAGAGAGCTCAGACCCTGGCGCAGGGTGGTACACCGAGCGTGCTGTCCGCGTATCTTACCGTCCACGGCACCTAAACAGATCCCGCCACGGGCGAGCTTCGATACCCCGGAGTATTGCGTAAGTGTTAATATTTATTCAACCCCTATTTGAAATTTTTGTTTTTAAAAGTTTAAATTTAAATGATCCGATTTTACTGGACAGAACGATCCGATGCTGCTGACCCCAATCCTTGCATGGCCCATATGAGGTTGGACTCCACCCCGGCGGTTACTTCCTCCGTCTCCAGTGAGCGACGTTTCCAGCAGGAACTGGAGAGCTTGAAGGCCACCGTTCAGCAGTTGAAGGAGATGCTGGTATGTATACTATTTAATAGTAAAATATTATGTCATATTATAGATAGCAACATATCCAATATTAGTACGTAGTCTGAGCTTATTTGGTTGTAGACTTAGCTTTGATTAATCATACATACATATCTAATTAAAATAAACTACGGTTCTCCAAACTAGATATCCAAACGAGGCTTAAGTCCCTAAGTATACATAGATTAGGGTTTCGACATAACTTGACAATGATACGAATTCGAATAATACACAGCTCTTACTCGCTCATTACACACGTAGGTCCAGACGCGACAGGGTACATCGGCCGGGCCTCCACATGCATCTCCTTCGGCTATGGTAGCTTTTTGATTCTTATATTTTAAACATGTATTTATTTATATGATACATATTGTACTACATTTTGGACGATATTGATATTGTGGTGTTTGCATGTTTATATTGATATCATATTTTGCTTGTTGGTTCCTTTTGTATATTATGCATGAGATGTGATTATGAATATTGCGATATATGTTCTGCGTGATGATTAATTTTATAAATGATCAATATATATATTATTGTGCACATGGCGAGAAAAAAATAGACAGCCCTTTTTTTAATAAAAAAAACCCTGATAATATATACCTACGGATTAATCCGTAGGGCCCAACAGTGTACCTACAGATTTATCCGTAGGGGTAAAATATCAGGATACCTGATATTTTGCCCCTATGATCTCAGTATTAGGGGTTACGAATGCCCCTACGGATATATCCGTAGGGGCAAACATATGCCCCTACACAGGTATCCGTAGGGACAACTACTTGGCCCTACGGATAAGTCCGTAGGTACACTTAATCTATTTTATAAAACCGTCAATAAAATAAATTTTTTGTTCCTACGGCCTAAGCCTTTAGGGAAACGATACCTACACATAACTCTGTAGGGGCTAACTTTAGTCCGTAGGGGCATGTTCAAGGCTTCAACTTGCACCTACGACGTTTGTACCTACAGGATATTTTTTTGTCCCTACGGATATATCCGTAGGGGCAGTGGTTTTCCCATACGGATAAATCCGTAGGGGCAACCCTTATTTGTAGTAGTGTTAAATTAAACCATAAATATAATATATAATTCTAGAAAATCGAAAAGTCGTAATACAACATTTAAAGTGCACCATGTAATATTATGGCCAGAAAAACCTCCAAAAATGGAACCAATTCTTAAGTTAAGGTTTGGATGGAGATATCAATCCAATGAACTATAAATTGATGGGTTTGGACTCTTGGAAAAAAGCCAAGAGACATTTTAAGTCGGTCCTGTCACATTTCAGATTCATTTATTTATTATTTTATTTCATGAATGACTGGGAATGCTCCTGTATCAATATGTTAAATGACGAATATAAAAATTCTAATTCTAGCGTTGAAAACACAAGTACCGCCTATCTGTTGATTAATTTGTAGATACTAGTCATATACAAATGGCTTGAGATACTAATATCTCAAACTTCTATTTGTGTTGCAAATGCAATTTAGTCATTTCATGTATGGATTTGCATTTAGCTTATATAATTTAACCAATTCAATATATATATGACTTTGATTTGAAGGCCGCTCACATAAATGAAAAATAATAGTCCAACAGAATCTACGACTTTGATTTGAAGCAGATCCAAATTACAAGAGAATTCAGCATGCACGCGCCTGTTGATCGACCCACATATTATCACGCTGTTGATGACTCCAAATATTCAATCCCACACAAATGGGGTCTCATCTTAAGGGGGGATGTACCCAACAAATTACGTTCGTCATTTTATATTTGGCTCTCAGCGGGGATGCACAGTAAAATATCAACCCATTTTATATTTGAGATTGATGTCGCCTTAGTTTATCAAATTCTATCCCGATCACTTTCCCTCTCCTTTTCTTCCTTTGACTCGTTAAGTTCCAACCACTTTCTTTTGTTAACCAAAAGTATTGAACCTACAATTACTTACTTTCCTTGGATTTTAATTTATTTTCCTCCTTTTCTACGTGAACAGCAAGAAAGAGAAAGTAAGGAAAATAACCGCTGTTTCGCCTTTTGGGGACGTCTATGAGTGGAAAAAATATGGGCAGAAGATGATAAAAAAAACTCGAAATATCAAAGGTTTGTGTTACCTTCTGTTTAATCATACCTAAAATTTGGAATTCAATTAAATTCATAATTATCTGCATCGATTGCTTTGAACAAGTCAACCTAGAAAAATCATGTCCCTGTGCCATTTCTTACATAATAAGAATTTTGAGATTGTTTGCCAATTGATCTTTGACATGTAGTTTGGTTCGTTAAAACTTTCGTTTAATGAAACACGAGGTTTTAGCTTTCGTTTTGATCAAAAGAAAAATAAATCATAGTTAAGATGAGTTGAGTTAGTAATGTCATGGCAGCTAAAATCTCTACTATTATAATCAAACACCAGCGAAGTATGTGGTACTCTCATTTTTAATCCAAATAAAATATTTTATAAATAGAGAAAAATTCTTAATTCTAATTTAATTTGTGTCATCGAACTTTTTTGATGAGAAAATACTATAGAATTAATTGCTTTAAAAGTCTAAAATTAATAGCTTTTAAACAGCTGGCTACCACAACTTTAAACAACACTTCGAAGAATGACGTACAGCAATAACACAACCATAGCCATAAATGTTTTTTTATTAATATAAAGTGAAATATTTAAGAAGATGATTATTATTAATGATAGCTAGATAAAAAATTATGCATATTTATCTTAATAATTATATCATCTACTCAGTAATAGGTAATATTACTATTACCTTATGATCCATGGAACTCTAATGTTTTCACTTCTGATGTATTTTTTGTCTTAATTTATTAGTGTAGTCAAGGGCTTCTACTTTCTGTGGAGCTCTTGTGCATCACTTCAAACCTTATGGATGGAGGCTAAAATCTATAAATCTATAGTTTCCATTAATACTGTCAAACATTAATTCTTCAACAAAAACTTCAACAATTATAATAAATATTTTTTAAAAAAGCTATAAAAATTGTTGAAGCTTTAAAATGTGCAATGTATAAATAGATTTTCAGATCTTTACCCGAATAAATTTCTTGTTGATTGCTTGGTAAGGTTTTAAGTAAAGTAATGAAATGTAATTATTACTGTTAAACTAGTAAATTAGCATTTAGCATGATGAGTATGATTTTAGAGTAGTTAATCATTTCTTAATAATTGTGCATAATAATAATAAAAAGGACTCCCTTCTAGAAACCAAGGGAGTATATCAAAAGCCTTGTCCATCAACCAAACTTTTCAAAAAATAAAATAAAATAGAATAAAAGACACCCAATTCTTCCCTTGTGGATGCATGATAAAACAAAAACCTATATATTTTTTAAAGTTTTCCAAATATTATGAAAATAGTTTATGTAATTTTATTTTGTAGGAATCCCAACTCCCCTCCTAAAACTTTTGGACAAAAATCCAAAATGAACGGTAATTTTTGAAACTCAGAATAAACTTTTTTTTTATAATTTCTCCAAATCCTTTAGTGCTCTTCTGTAGGCAGTTGGTGATAATCTTTGAGATAAGCAGTAAATCCTCAGCAAACAAATTCAAATTTATAGTATGTTGCTCAAATTACATGCAGACGGTAAATTGGAAATACGAGTAAAGAACCTATAGAATACCAATTTGACATTTCAAACTAAAAGCTGGTTATTCATTATCTATGGTATCACCGGCGGTTAAGATTCGATAAGGAAAAGAATATCTATATGAATAAGACATGATTTTTCTTTCAATCTTAGATGTTCGTGTATCGATCATATCCTTGATGGTGGATAAACCAGTTGCTATTTAAAAATGTTAAATGAGAATTTTATAAGAACACAACCATACGATTGAATTACAGTTTAGTTATTTCAGGGACAAGAGCTTAAACCGGCTAATAAAGTAGAAGATGATTTTTAAGTTAGGAACAGTTTTACTGAGAACAAGGTATTAGGAAGGTGCTTTCTTTTCTCTTCAGCCATCTTTTTTTTTGTTGAGATAGTCAGCTATGAATTATTTAAACCCGCTGTTATATTTTAAGAGTTGTGAGGATCCTGCGGAATTTCCATTTGAAATTTTTAGGTAGAACCAGGTTATTTACCATCCATCTTATAATATTCCGGTGATGTAGATTTTGTAAAGGAGGAAAAGGATATCTTTAAGAATAGGATTTAATTTTTTTCTTTTAATATAAGTCGTCCATGTAATACACCAAGGATTACCCACCTCTACCTAAAAACCTAAAAACGTAAAAAGAGAATTCTACAAGATCTCTACATATAACGTCCTTCATATTAATTTCAAATATTTATCTAGCACTTATCAATTTTTAACAGGTTTGTTAGTATAACACCTCAGACAATATCAAAAATGAGGGGAGGGGTCTTGGTTTAATCAAAATAAAGAAAAATACCTCTATCAATAAAAAAAATAAATAAATAAAATTCAAGTCATGTCAAGACCACTTTTCGGTCCAAAATTAGTTTCCTTATAACTTTTATATTATATCTGAGCAAATATGCTATGATTTGAGACCCTAATTTTATTGTCAAAAAAATTGCTATGATTTGATAGAATAAATGTTGTCGATGCTTTCCTCCATTTTTTCTCTACTAGTCTTTTCTCTCATCCCTCGCCACCCCCATCCAAACTCCTAGTCCTTTTAGAATATCATGAATCATATTTTAATCTATGTATGAATCTAAATCCAGTGCTCTTTCTATATGAAAATTTAAATTTATCTCTAATTGAGAGAATAAATGAACACAATCATATATAGAGTTCAATTACTAATTTCTTATACAAGAGTAGGAGACCCCAAAAAATGAAACTAGAAAAAAAAACGAAGGGAGTACAATTTTATATGCAAGTAACCAAGATAAATAATAAATAGCTGTATTAACACTCAGCATGTTCTAGAATTTACATTCGGAACAATATTTGAAGGACCACCATGGAGGTTCCATCAACTCTCTCTCTCTCTCTTTCTCTCTCAATAAAGGAATCGTCAAGTTCAAATGTCAATTGGTCTTAGACCGCGTGCATGGGATATACCATCATTCAAAATTCTCACTCTCTCTCTCTCTCTCTCTACAACGAGTCAAATATTATTAGATTAGAACATGGACGCGAGAGATTGTCGTAAAGAGATCATTGAAGTCAATCTTTTTGTTCACACACATGGTTGGAAAGTAACTTGGCAATTTATTAATTCTAGTCTTTTATTATAATTTAATTTAGTACTAGGAGATTAGCCACCATTAAAGTAGAAAATACAAGGGGATTGTTGGCTTAGGTTTAATTAGAATGCAATTTTCACCCAAGGAAAAGAAAGGAAGTTTAAACACGACTAAAAATATATATGCTCCGCTTAGAATTTTGAAATTCCACAATTTACGTATACAAAATACTAAAATTAATGATATCCAATTTGAATATATTGACTCATCGAATCACAATATTTCTAGTATATACTCTATTAAGGAGAGAAAATAGTCATGACTAAATGAAAATTAATGTGCAGTTAGAACCACCATGTTTTAATACAAAGTTCTTTCGAATAATACACCACGAGCTACGAGTGGCTACAAGACACTCGGCTGATGTATCAGTATTACACTGTCATCAGTATTTACGATAACTGTTGGTTGTATAGCTGTCAGTGATGTATAGCCGACAACCTACTTGCCATCATTAATACAATAATCCAATGCTGGCTTGAATCATCATCCGAGGACCATCTCTAACATAATACATCGGGGAGTTGCAAAATGTAATCTTTTGCACAAACTGACAAAATCATGATTTTTACCGCTACATTCAAAATTTATTCTTATATGTTACCAAATATTACTTGATCTGACCTTAGATTTCATAGCTTTGTTTTTTTGGACTTCGTTTACTTTATGCATATTGACCCCTTTAAATTGTTGCTTTATATATACATATGCACCAATGTTAATATGTGTACTTTAAGGTTTTATTTATTCTCAAAAGAAAAAATTGCATGCAATGTTGCTGGTCCGTTTAATATTTATTGAATGCCAAATATATATGTTTATTTCATATTGTTGAGTTTGACTCTTATTCTCGGCCCATAGAAGTTTTTAAATTGAATACGGCATTTCATGGAGGATTTTAAGTTGAGTCGGCTCAATATCTCTTTGAACCGGCTCACAAGTTGTTTAGAATTATTAACTGTTCTCTGTTTGCAAGAAACGGCTCAGCTCAATCTTGAGCCGGCTCAAGTTGACTCGGGCCGAACTCTTGGCTATTTTGGGATATCCGATCTTTACGCTATTTGCATTATACTATAAATTGTATCTTGTAATCCTAATTGGATTGAACCCTTTGTTAATTTGAATTAAGAAAGATGGGGCTAGAGTTTTGAGAGTGATTTTGTGAGATTTTCTTCCACCATTGTAATTCTCTATATTTGTCGATTAGTAAAGCGTTTCTTCTACGCCTGTGGTTTTTCCCGTAAGGGTTTTTCACGTAAATCTTGTGCCTTTTGGTTTATACTCTATTTCTATTGACTTTTGTTTATTTGTTTACTTCTTTTTATCGTTTGTTTATTATTTCGTGATCATATTTGCCGCAACAAATTGGTATCAGAATTGCGTTGTGGTTCTATGGGAGATTTGGTGTTTAAGGATTCGTTTGCTTGAACCGTTAAGTGGGTGACTACACTTGCGGTCTCTCTCTATTTTCTTTGATTATGATTTTGAAGTTTTTTAGTTTGTACGCACTCAAGGTGTTCATGGAAATTCCTAAGTGAATTTCAACTGGTTCTTTTGATCTTGCATCATGTCTTCAATGATTACGAAGTTTGATGGGAATATAAGTTTTTGTCTATAACAAGTTCGTATGATTGCCGTATTGACACGGAATGGTTTGACGGAGGCGATTCTTGGAAAGAATTCAAGGTCTTCCACTATGACGAAGGAAGTATGAGAGGAGTTGGATGAAAAGGATCTTACGGCTATCCAATTGTGTTTGACAAATGAAGTTTTACAAGAAGTTCTAATGGAGAAGACGACGGCTAGTTTGTAGTTGAAATTAGAGTAGTTATATTTGAAGAAGTCTCTCACAAATCGACTCTTTTTGAAGCAACGTCTTTACACACTTTGTATGTCAAAAGGCGCTTTTATCAAATTTCACATCAGTGAGTTTAATTCGATCGTTACAGATTTGAGTAAGATCGATATTAAAATTGATAATGAAGATCAAGCACTTTTATTATTATGTTCTTTGTCACACTCTTATAAACAATTTCGTGACACCATGGTTTATAGAAGAGATACTATCTAAATCAAGGATGTTAAAAAAATTTGATGAATAAGGAGAAGATCAGAAAGGAGTTAAGTTCCAACGAAAGCGATGGTCAATTTTCAAACTTATTTATTCGAGGGTGAGCGAAGAAGAGAGATCCGGAAGGTAGCAAGAAAAATTCAAGATCGAAATCCAAGCATAAGAAATTGACCTGCAACTATTGTAAGAAGAAGGAGCACTTCAAAGTCGATTGTTACAAATTGCAGAACAAGCAGAAACAGGAAGACAATCAAAAGAAGGAGTCTTCGGCTAATGCTAGTATTGCCGAAGAAAAATGAGATCTACTTGTAATTCTTGATAACACACATTGATCCAAAAATGAATGGATTATGGATTCGGCTTGTTCCTACCATATATATCCCAATAGGGATTTGCTCTCCACCTGTGAGCCTTTTGATGGTGGAGTGGTTTTGATGGACAACAATAGTTCGTGTCAAGCTATTGGCAAGAGAACGATTCAAATCAAAATGTTTGATGGCGTTTTGAGAATATTAGCGGAAGTTAGGTATGTCCCCGACTTGAAAAAGAAAATCATCTCATTGGGTACACTTGAAGTTAACAGCTATAGATTCTCTGCTGAAGGTAGAGTTTTGAAAGTCGGTAAAGGTGCTTTCGTCGTTATGAAGGACTTAAAAAAAGGTCCTTAAATGTGTTGCAGCGTTTGAAAACTACCGGATTGGTGGTAATTTCATCATCTAAATCCATGTCAGATTCAGAAATAGCCAGATTATGGCATATGAGGCCCGACTATATGGGTGAGAGAGGTATGACTGAGTTATCGAAACTGGGTCTACTATATAGTCAAAATACATTGAAGATGGAATTTTGTAAGCATTGAATTTTTGGGAAGCAGAAACGAGTTAGTTTCGGCACGACGGTGCACAACACAAAAAAATATTCTTTATTATATCCATTCAGATCTTTGAGAACTCTCTCAAACTGCTTCTAAAGGAAGCGATGCAAAATATCTGCTTATTTTCATCAACGATTGTTAGAGAAAGGTTTGGATCTACTTCTTGAAGTTAAAGAGTGATGTATTTAATACGTTTAAGTAATGGAAGACATTGATTGAGAAATATACATGAAAGCAGATTAAGAGACTAAGGACGGACAACGAATTAAAATTTCTTGGTGAAGATTTCAATGAATTCTGCAAAAATGAAGGCATCAATCGGCATCATACCATTGTCCACACACCATAGCAAATTGAAGTCGCAGAGCGCAGGAATCAGACTCTTTTGGAGAAAGCTCATTGCATGTTATCTAAGGTAGGGCTCGATAAGAAAGTTTGAGCAGAGGAGGTGAACACAGCACTACGTTGTGAATCAATCACCTCATACAGCAGTTGGTAGTAAAATATCGGAGAAGGATGTTTTAGGAAGCACGCTGATTATTCTATATTTAAAGTGTTTGGCTGTCCCGCATATGCGTATTGTCATGAAAGCAAGTTAGATTCTCGAGCGAATAAATGCATTTTTCTTGGTTATGTTACCAGGGTCAAAAGTTATAAGTTGTGGTGTCCAGATCCTAAGTCGCAAAAGTTTATGATTAGCAGAGATATCATTTTTGATGAGTCTGCTATGTTGAAACCGAAGAACGCGAAATCTCCAATTCAAGACGATACAAGAAAGGACGAGCCGGGCGTTGAATTTGAGGTCGGTGAAAGCTCGGGTTTTCAGGAGATCTCTCATTCACCATTGTCTGATGAAGATCAGTCTCAAGATAAACAGTATCGACTTGCTCGTGACTGCCAGCGAAGAGATATTAGACCGCCAAAGAGACATGGCTATGATGATCTAGTGGTGTATACGCTATCTGTTGCAGAGATAGTTGATAGTAGCGAGCCTACGAGTTATGAAGAAGCTATCTCATCCAATGAGTCAGCTCATTGGCTAGTCGCTATGAATGAAGAGATTGGGTCTTTTTATAGGAACCAAACATGAAAGCTCGTTAAGCCCGAAAGAGGAAATAAAGTAGTTGGTTGAAAGTGGGTTTTCAAATAAAAAGAAGGAGATCAAAGGGTTGCCGATACTCGATGCAAGGCGCGGTTGGTAGCTAAATGCTATTCATAGGTTAAGGGAGTGGATTTCAAAGAAGTATTTTCTCCGGTTGTAAAACACACCTCTATTCATGCCTTTCTCGGTTTGGTAGCTATGCAGGATTTGAAGCTCGAGCAGCTCGATGTTAAGACCATTTTCTTGCATGGTGATTTGGTAGAAAAGATTTACATTCAATAACTCAAAGGTTTCAAAATTGAAAGTAAGAAAGACCATATTTGTTTGTTAGAGAGATCTCTCTATGGTTTAAAATAGTCACCTAGACTTTGGCACAAGAAATTTGATTCCTTAATGAGAGATATTGGAGTTACGAGAAATAAGGGCAACAATTGTGTTTATTGCAAGAAACTCGCTGATGGTTTATTTATATACTTGTTTCTTTATGTTGATGATATGTTAATAGCAGAAAAATATATGGTTGATATTCAGAAACTTAAGAAACAGTTGAAAAGCAAGTTCGAGACCAAAGATTTGGGAGCAGCCAAGAAAATTCTTGGTATGGAAATTAGGTGCAATCGTAAGAGAGGTAAACTTTACTTGTCTCGACAGCGAAACGTTGAGAGAAAGTTTTGGAGCATTTTAGCATGGCAGACACTAAATCTGTAAATACCTCTTTGGCGGCTTTAAATTTTCAGCTCGTTCATCACCGAAAACTGAGGAAGAAATTAAGTATATGCCGCATGTTTCTTATTCGAGTGCAATAGATAGCATTATGTTGTACCCGATCTGACATTTCACATGCGGTTAGTGCTGTTAGTCGTTATATGGTATTTCCTGATAAATATCATTGGCAAGCAGTGAAATGGATTTACAATACCTATGAGGTACGTCTGATATGGGGTTGGAGTTTGGAAGGAACAATGACAGTTTGGTTGGTTTCAGCGATTCTGATTATGCAGGTGTCCTCGACAGGAGAAAGTCGATCACCAGTTATGTATTCTATTTAGCAGAATGTGTCATTAGTTAGCATACTTCATTACAGTCTACGGTAGCGTCATCTACAATAGAGGCAGAATATATGGCCGTTGTTGAGACTGTTAAGAAAACAATCTGGTTGAAGGGAATATTTTTAGAACGTGGTATCCAAGAAAATATCATAATAGTCTATTGTCATAACCAAAGCACGATTCATTTGAAAAAGGACCAGATGAATCATGATAGAACGAATCACATCGACGTTCGGTATTTGTTTGTTCAGGATATCGTTGAAGAGGAAAAGCTGATCGTAAAGATGGTTGGCACAACGGATTATCCGACCGACATGTTGACTAAATTTCTTTTGTTTGTTAAGTTTGAATATTACTTGAACTTAATTGGAGCGTGTCGCACTCATTGAGCTTTTTAGGGGTTTTGTGGAGAAGGTAGAGCTATTCTAATTTATGGAGGAGTTTTGTGGCAAATGTGAGGTAAGGTAGAGATTTGTTGAGTTTGCCTCGTATTCTCGACCCCTATAAGTTTCCCAATTGAATTCGGTGTTTCACGGAGAATTTTAAGTTGAGGCGGCTCAATGTCTATTTGAGCCGGCTCACAAGTCGTTTGGAATTATCAATTTTTCTCTATTTGTAAGAGACGGTTCAGAACAATTTTAAGCCGGCTCAAATCGATTCGGGCCGAATTCTGGGCTGTTTTGGGAAATCCGATTTTTACTCTATCTGGGGCATACTATAAATTTTATTTTGTAACTCTAATTGGGTTGAACCTTTTGATACTTTGAATTAAGAGAAAGAAGGCAAGGATTTTGAGAGGGATTTTATGAGAGTTTCATTCACCATTGTAATTCTCCATATTTGTCGATTAGTAAAGTGTTCTCCTTCGCCCGTGGTTTTCCAGTAAGGATTTTTCACGTAAATCTTGTGTATTATGGTTTATGCTCTATTTCTATTGATTTTTGTTTATTTGTTTGCTTCTTTTTATCGTTTGTTTATTTCTTTGTAATCGTATTTTCCGCATTACACACTCATATATTTATTTATCTTTAAGCATATTACAGATTAGAAAAAAATAGTTTCAGCCATTTCATATGACATTAATATTAAATTCACATTAACATTTTAGATTGTTGAATGCGAATAGTAACGCCTTCAACTCAATTGTCTACATGCTAAATTTTAGCTAATTAACAAATTTTTGTTCTTTTTTCTCTTATTCATAAGAAAACTCTAAGAAATATTCAAGATCGTTTTTGTTGTTCGATTTAGATGTTTTAGATTGTTTTCCATGAATTTTTCCAAGAGACTAAGTTGGTTGCTATCGATCTTATGCAGAGATTTTTCGGATTGTTTCCTCAAATAGAAATTTATTTCCTTCATGATTAATTTATTAAGAAAATTACTAAATTGTTTGATGTTTCAACTTTGTATGTTTTTGGCATTATTATGTTGTGATAGCAGTTTGTAGTCAAATATAAAAACAAAGGGTTTATGGTTGTATTCTAGGTATTTTGGGATAAGACTCTTGACAATTTGGTTTCAAACTGTGTTCAAGCTTTGTTTCTATTTCTACTCTTGGCATAAGAGCCCTGTATGTGCTACATTGAAAGATAATGGATGGTTTTGGTCCTCTCTCCTCTTTGGAACCAAATTTATATTAATTTTAATAAAATATCTTTTCTATTTTAGTTTTTCATAATGAAACCCCGTCGTTTATAATAACATATAATACCATAGCTTAGCGTATTGTAAATAAACAAACAAATTAGGGTGTGTCATTTTAAATTGTTCTTAGAAATAACTTAATTATTCATTCTTAAGTTTAATATTTTGGCTTCAAATTTATCATCTTGCATTTATATGTAATTTTAAGTATTATATTTAACTTGATATAATTTAAGATTATCTTCAAAGACTATGATATGTTGCATTTTATTTTTCCTTGATTATACAAATATTTCTATTTTATTCTCACCATATTAGTATGTTACTATTTTTTAAATTTTTTTCTATATTTATTGCTATAATATTGTTTTATAATATGGTATTTTCTTCTGTATTTTTTTGTTTCTTTTTATCATATACCACATAATATACATTTTCCTTTTTTGTCATGAAATTTTCTATGCGATTTAGGTCATTAATGTTACTATAATAGCAAATTAAAAATTTCTTTCAACTTACTTGGGACCCACGCATGAATGATGTGTGCGTTCTTTGTTAGTATTCTATGTGTAACCCCTGAATCCTAACATATATATATATATATATATATATATATATATATATATATATATATATTAGTACTTCTAACTATGTGTAGAATTTTTAGCACTTATATTCATATTTGAAAATATGAATTTTCTTGAAGTTAGAAAAATTATTCGTATTTCAATTTGAAAAATATTTATGAAATTTCTGATATTTTAAAACTAATAGTATTTTTGATAAATAAGTTTTCTTCTTGAATTTTTAAGTGAAAATCTATTTTACATATTTTGACAAAAGATAAATTACGCAAACCTTGAGAGGGGTTATATGTAATTACTTAAATTTGAAGGGGGTATTTTGTCAAATTCCTATCCAAGAAATGTTTTTTCTTTTCTTTCTACCATATTAATTTGGTTTACTTTATCCTCAAAGTAACCATTACTTTAACCCCAAGTGATTCCAAAATTAATGTTTTCTCACCACTAAAACTTTCTTTCTCTATTCTTTCTCATTTATTTTCCAAAACCTTCATATTTCATCTCTTTTCTCTTCTCAAATCTTCTCCTTTCCATCAATAAATCCAAGTTTTATAAAATTTAGGTAAGAAGAGAAATGGAGATTAATTTGTAGATAAAGGCAGGTGTTCTATTCTTGATTTGTGCTTTATGTTTGATAAATAAATTTCTTGATATGATATTGTTCATAATGATATCTTGTGTTATAGTTAATTTATGTTTCATATTCACCATTCCATGTTTCCTGATTTATCATATGTACTCTAGACTCCATATTTACGGATTTTCGTGACATATCTTATATAATGTTTGTTTTAAGACAAGACACAGTTTACCTGAAGCACCGATATAATTACTAGAAATCATATACAACGACTTACATGACATGACACCGTATTTATTAGTTTCATAACATGATATTGATACCTGAAACAATGATACATGACAATTTATAATTACCACTGAATATTTGTTATAATTGTTTATATATTTACCAGTTTCATGATATGACAAGTTTATATGACATAATACTGTATTTACTGTTAAATAGTATGATAAGCTTTTATGACATGATACAACTACTTGAATAATAATACATGATATGCTTACATGTATCCTGATATAATTACAAGTATGGACATCAATATGAAAACATGTTTTAATGTATTGAATTCCATAAATAAGCTGATACTACGGGGATGGGGAAAAGACTCAGTAGACTTAGTTAATAGTTTTGTAAAGTTTATTTATGGTACTAATAGTTAGGACCCAACTTAGGGGGTCCGGGTAGTTGCTGAACTACCGACATGTTATATGTTATTATTGTAGCTCATTAAATATTAGGGCCAGCCATATTGGTCCGGGTAGCTTGCTACCGACAAGTGCAGATTTTTACTCCATGGAAATATTTTTAAAAAGTTTTCCGAGCTATAATACACAAGTTCACAAGTAGTACCTAGCAGTACGTCCTGGGTTTAGCATCAGAAGACATGGGGCCACAGTCTAAGATATGCACTGGATACTTTCCATTGTTATTCGCTGACTATCAGGGACTTTCACAAATATAAAAGCAAATTGTTTAATAATTCGACATCTTGAGCTACTGCGTATACTCGGGTACTGGGATGGAGCAGTATCGGGTATATGCGAGGCAGTTCATATTCATAAACTAATATTAAACTAAATATCAAACTAAATAACAAACTAAATAATAAATTATTCTAAGCTTACAATATCCATTTATATAATTGATATTCATTTCTTCATGTTTCATGCAACACAAGTGTTATTACCTTACACATGTAGTACTTGGCCAGTTTGAATTCGTTTTACTGTTAATGACTTAACATTAATTTATTTTTGTTATCGACACGATCCTACTATTGACTTGACTAATGGTTTATTGGAAAATGGAAAGTAAGAATACTTGTACTCTGGGATAATATCCACGCTACGTCCATTGTTATCATGATTACTGAAATACTGATTACTGGAATACTGATTACTGGATAATGATATGTCATTGTTACTAGAATATTGATACAGTTATTGAAAGTCATATATAAAGATTTACATGATATAACTACTATATTTACTGTTCCATGACATGACAAGTTTACCAGAACATGACAAGTTACCTGAACATAATATGAACACTGGATAATGATCATTGAATACTGGTTATATTTGATATGGGTGTACCAGCTAGTCATGGGATACCCCAATATATGAGTATCTTACCGTCCACTTCCGCGATACTCCCTAGCCATGTCCCGACTCATCCTGACATCCATTTTATCTATCTCTGGTAACTCGATTATTACTGAACATTATTCCGACATTCTCATATATTGACTTATAGTCTATTATTTCACATATTATATTTTAATTCATATCCACATACATTTTATTTGCACATTATATCCTGGTAGACACACATGTGCACGATTTCTTTCATTTTACTACTTGCTACGTCGCTTTTTGACGACCCTAAGCTCGGATGTCCAGATATTGGAGAATCAGACGGCTGACGTTTGAAAGTACATATTATGATTTTCATCAAAGTTAATCAAAGATAGATTACCGGATATCCATTTTTTCCATTTGAATTTTTGTATCTTGTATCTTTCATGTTTATTAATTCTATCTTATTGTTTCTTAGCATATGATATTTGATGTACGGATCTATACAGCTTTAGTTATATTTCTAGATAAATTTTTGGGCTGCTCAAGTTGATATCGGTGGCAATAATGTATATGACGGAAGTATATCCTCCTTTTGAATATACGTTTCTGCATCCCGTTGCGTGCTCTACCCCGTATTTTTTGTGGGTCCATTATTACCTGTAATTCGGAGTAGGGGCTTGACAACTTTGGTATCAGAGCTCTAGGTTTGACCTGGTGGGGTATTGGTTGCGGAAACCAATATCTGAATGATTGTATAGATAATAACGCATGCTAAATCATCCATACTATAATATACCTTTCCCTTGATTCCAAATGCGAATCTATTTCGCTAACTTCTTGATCCAAAAACTCCTTGATCCAAGAAATGCATCTTTCTCTAATTTGCCAAACTTTGTTATCAGAGTTCGCAGCGAAAACGATGTGGACCTTAACCTATCGATTATCATTTGGTTCATATCTTTCTTGATTCATTGTTTCAATTTTCATGCCTGAAACTTTCTTTACGACTTTGTATTTGGTCCTCGTAATTTAAATAGCCTTTCGACTTTTGAATCCGTAATTTCAGTCCATCTCTTCTACTTGTATTTGAAGGCCTATTAACTCAGCTGGTTAAATTATCGATTGATGGAGTTTGAGAATGATATCATAATTAGTTTTTCCATGCTTTGTTGTGACGTATTTCTTAAGCTAGCATACTGATAGATGGAGCACAATGACGATACATGGCTACATTATCCCGAGTCTTTTCCTTGCTCCGTTATACCATCCATCGCAAGTAAATTTCGAGGACGAAATTTATTTGCTGGGTGGATAGGAATATAACCCTTGAATCCTAATATACATATATTAGTACTCTTAAATATGTGTAGAATTTTTAGCACTTATATTCGTATTTGAAAATATGAATTTTCTTGAAATTAGAAAAATTACTCATATTTGTATTTGAAAAATATTTATAAAATTTCTGATATTTTAAAACTAATAGTATTTTTGATAAATAAGTTCTCTTCTTGAATTTTTAAATGAAAATTTATTTTACATATTTTTGACAAAAGATTAATTATGCAAACCTTGAAAGGAGTTATGTGTAATTACTTAAATTTGAAGGGGGTATTTTGTAAAATTTCTATCCCAGAAACAACTTCGAAATTCTTTTCTTTTCTCTTCCTATCATATCAAGTAACCATTAATTTAATCCCTAGTAACCATTACTTTAACCCAGGTAATTCCCTAATTAATATTTTCTCACCACTAAAACTTTTCTTCTTATTTCTTCTCCATTATTTTCCAAAACCTTCATATTTCTCGTCTCTTTTCTCTTCTCCAGTCTTCTCCTTTCCATCAATAAATCCAATTTTTACAAAATTTATCCAAGAAGAGAAGTGGAGATTAATTTGTAGATAAAGACAAGTGTTCTATATATTCTTGATTTATGCTTTATGTTTGATAAATAAATTTCTTGATATAATATTGTTCATAAGATATCTTGTGTTATTATTAATTTAGTTAGTTATATGGGTTGGTTGTTTAACTTACCTTTTTCAATCCTCATATTTGTGTTGACATGAACAATTAGGTTAACCCTAGATTTACCTTCGCACTCGTGCACACACAAAATTCTAACCTTACACCAAATATCTAAACCTTTCACCTTAAGACTTTGTCCTTTTCCAAATTCCTCAAGTGAATCAACTAAATTAAACCTAGTTGCCTCCTACTACAAGTATGGATTATCCCTTTTCCCTTGAATTAGAGTAAAGATCCAAACTTTGATAAGTTCCTAATTTGTTTTATATGAAAAACTAGGTTTTTAATAGAATAGATCAAATCTGGATTTATCGTGCATGTCGTCTTGAAAAATTGATATTTAATTAAATACATATCGGAATTTAACGTTCCAGGGCTCATATCGAATCTAACTAAATAACCTATAAATCTATGTAAGTGTTTACTGAATATTGCCATAATAAGATAATGAAAACTGGATAAAAGAACGGCTCTGGTCTACAGTTTATAGCAATATTTCCGGTCATAACTTGAATTGAAACATCCATAAATTACTGATCAGAACATGCAGAGACCAATATCAGTACGTAGATAATCGGTTTAGATAACCTATGGAATTGGTTTCATTCAATTTTATTGCCGTTTGATATTCTAAAAGTATTTTAAACTATCGATACGTTCTGCTAAATTCTGCAGTGATTATTTATATACATTGATCTTAAATAGAACATAAATTTTTACTCAGTGATCGGATTTTGATGTTCTTGGACTCGTTGGAAAGAACACTTCGAGGCCTACAACTTTTATGTTTACCATATTTTCTATACTGAGGTCAAGACACCTAAAAGGGTCCCTACAACTTTTATGTTTACGATATTTTCCATACTGAGGGTAAGACACCTAAAAGGTCCCCGAAGTTAGAAGAATAAATTAACCTATGGTTAAAGTAGTGATTAAAAGTGTCTAAGCCTTAAACTTGAGCCGTCTCTTATTTTATTTAATTGGTTTTCACATCTAACGGGTTATATAGATTGTTAATTTATGTTTCATAATCACCATATCATGTTATTTGATTTCTCATATGTACTCTAGACTCCATATCCGTGACATATCTTATATAATATTTGTTTCAAGTCAAAATACAGTTTACCTGAAACACAAATATAATTACTAGAAATTGTTGAATATAGTGCCCTTAATGCAATTATTATGATTGCAAGCAGGCAATTATTATGATTGCAAGTAGACAATTATGATAATTGATGGAACACCTATACAGGTATAATAATCTTACTCGAGATTATAGTATACTATCTCGTTTGTTTTCATCATTAATGAAGCACGTATGATTGTTGCTTGACAACCAGAATTATGATGGCGATCATATATATGAGAGTTGGGTTTTTCATAAGCACATCCTTAAATGTCTCTAATCGTGATAGTATCAAGAGTGGCCATCGATATTCCGGAATAGACTAGTGTGTACGCTTCTAGACCCTGACGAGGGGCGGTGGCCGGTCTCATAAGACATTCGTGTTGCGGCATCTAAGATAGTATACAGGTGCTCACTGGATGTGAGTACACTGGATAGACTCGCCGAGAACTTCTAGATAGTATTATATCTATCGTCAGGAACTTCTTAGGTGGCATGAGTACAGATTAGCCTTTTGATATGAAATCGTCATTTGTCTCGTGTGAGTTCCCACTGTACTTTGATTACTACCCTACCACGGCTCAAAGGAGACGTGCAAACATGTTTTAGTTGGGTACAGTCCCAAGCCACATGGAGGCAGTGATGAATTGTCAGGGATTCGTCTCTTCTGGTATTAGGAGTCGATGTCGCGCTGTGTTTAGTTAGCTATCACCAAAAATTCGTGGCCACGGTGGATGATATTTACTGCTAGTTGATCAGTAGTATCTCTGTTGGTGATGTGCTTGACTCAGACACGACTTATCGGGTTAGTAAGGGTCTGACATTATCCACCCCATAGACACGATATACGATACTCTTCGACGAAGAGACCGGATTGTACGAAAATTGTCATATTCAGACTCAGTAGAGTAAGGATGCACTTGGATTTCGACCCGCATTTCGATAAGTACCTGGGTAGCTGTTACGCACAGCTAGTGTCGCTAACGTGTTTGTGGTTAAACCCACTACCAACGTATTGTCGAGTCTTTAGAGTCGTGCACAGAGGGTTTTCCCGGTTCAGACGACAGACGTAGGAGCCGTACGTTGGTACGTGCAGGGATCCGATTAAATACGTGTATGGGATACACGGACTTTAATCGGACGATTGATAATACTAGCCGGTTTAGAATTAAGCCGGATTATAAATCAGATTTTGATTTAATAATATATATATATATATATATATATATATATATATATATATATATAAGTATTATTGTTCACTATTCATTTTCTCTTTGGTGCTATCCGTATTTTTATACGGATACACATATATGTGGCGATACATATACCAGGTGAAGAATTTCTTATTTATACGGGAATACTTCTAGAAGAAGGACACCTCATATTTGTTTTTCTTTTTAAGAAAAACAAATGGAAAATGAGGTGGTAATGAGGTGGCATGAAGCATGGCTAGATAAATAAAGAGGTATGGCTTGAATTGTGATGTGGATTTATTTGGTGCACTATTGTATCATGGATGTGATTTATGTAGCCATTCTTTTTCATTTGGATTTGATGATTTGCTTGATCTCATGCCTCATGTTCATGGTTGCAAGTGTGAGCAACCATCTTCTCCTCTTCTCCTTCTTCTTCTTGCTCTCACTTGAGTATGGATTCTAGAGAGAATTTTTTAGTAAAATATTCCTACATCACCGACTATCCATGCCTAGCAAGTCTGGATCATCGGTTAGAGGCTCCTCCAGTTTCTCTCGGGTGGATCGTCTTCGGCAAGGGTGGTCTATTTTCAAGCGCAATCTCGACGGTTACGAGGTTGGAAGGGTCTTCCACAATTGGGTGGACACGCGATAAAAGTTGTAGTTTCTCAATCCTTGCACTCTTAGTTAGCTAGTTTAGCTTATTAGACCGTATCCTAGGTTTTACGGGCGTTCGGTGCTCGCAAAAGTTTTTGTTTTCGCTTCCGCTTAGGCCGTGGCTTCTGCGGCACGGGCACCGAAACCCAACATGGTATCAGAGCAATTACATAAAGCTTAACAAGCTAGTTTGCACTTGTTTAGAGTTTCGATTGACGGAATTTTCCGAATCGCATTTCCAATAACCCGCCTGCTATTCGAATTTTCAAGTTGTTCAAAAAATTGTTCAGATTCCCTTAAAATTATGTGCAGACAATACTATAGGCCACGAAGAAATTGGAGCACAAGAACCTAACTTTTGGCCGTGGAACCGCCGCATAACATGGCATTTGGCCGCGGTTCCGCGGTCAACTTGGGGCTGTTGTGCCCCAAATTTCTTCAGATGCTCTAGTATATGGAAATGTGATTTTTGGGATATTTGGTTTTGGCCCATATTTGTTTGAGTACTGGTTTGTACTTGGGATCAATGCAGAAAGTTTTAATCGATCAAAATTTTGAATTCGTGGTTTTCAGTGCGTTTGTTAGTTTCTCCAACCGTGAATTTTATAGTACGGTACAATCCGAATGGTTGCTATATGTACAATCAGACGGGTTTACGAATATGATATTCACGTTAATATTCTGTGTTGCACTGATATTATGGATGGATTGTCGTGATGGATAGCCTTGTGTGCAATGTTAGATGTACAGTTCATATTTATTTGTATATTGATTTTTGCGGGATGATCGTGCAACATGTGGATTGTCGTTTCTACCAGTTTGTATATTCTTTTATTAGGGCACGACCGGGTTGAGATCGATGCCACCGTTATATATATATATATATATTTAATTTTTTTTTCTATACTAGGATTACACCGCGGAGGAGTGCTCGAATAGCCGGGTTCTAGAGGGCAACAGGCCCGCATCTCATGGCGTTGAGACCGGGGGCCTTACTCTAGAATTGGCAGGCTATTCGCCGCACTTGTAGGGGGTATAGGTTGACCCATGAAGGGATGCTCAAGTTACCGGATTCCGCGAAGTGCGGGGTGGCCCATTCACTTTATTGATTGGGGTTGTCTCACTTCAGGGATTGGCTGGTAACTTTCCGCACTCGTAGGGGTCTAGGATCTTCATTGCACTGGCTATTCACACGACCGGGGAACGTCGCGTCTCATTATAGCTTAAATGAAACGCGGGACTCCTATATTATCCGCTATTCCATATTATTGTTCGCATGCTTATGATGATTTTTATTTGCCTGCAATATTGATATATATATATATATATATATATATATATATATATATATATATATATTTAGTAGATGTTTCTATATGTTTTGCATTTGCGCTAGTCCTACGAAGTGATATTTCAGCATGTCATACGAAGTGATAAATTCCAGGTGACTAGATATTTCATATCCAAGATGGACTCCACGCACTTTAGCAAATCATGGATTTTGGACTTTGCTGGGTTCTCTTGAAGGGGTAAAATCCATTAGGAGCAAGTAGATCTTTCGAGACCTGTGTAGGTGGAAAAGTACTTATCTAATAAGGTCAGACTTGTTGTAAAGAATTTTCATCAAATACCCGTTGTGGATCGTGATGTGAATTTTATTTCAGTGTCTACGCTGAAGTCCATATGGATATGATTTGGTACTGATGCAGTTCATGGCTATGATATTTGGTAGGTAGGTGACTATAACGTCTTTCCAAATGGGATTTTGGAAGTGCACGTATATATGACTCTACCAGAGGGTTATCGTAATCAGTGGGAGTAGCGGAAAGTGTGTAAGTTGCTTATGTTTATTCGTAGACTGAAGTATGGATAGCGGAGACGGATCATCTATTTTGATATGATAGTCAAAGTGATTGACTTCATCAAAACAAAAGATGAACCTAGAAAGAAAAATGTAGAGAGTGCTATCTGGGATTTGGATGACATATTCCAGATAGGAAGTGATGTTCCTATACTACAATCGGTCAAATTTTGGTTGTCACATAGTATTTTCTCCACGTTGGATATGTACAATATATCAAGAATTCTGGTAATTAGATCTAGATTTAGGATATTTTCCAAATCGGGTACTTAGACAACATTCTAAAAGTATTTTAGAATGGACGGCTCTTAACGTGGTAGTGTACCCACAGGTGATGGAGTCACCCTCTCTAAAGAGATGTCTTCTAAACTGATGAGGAGAGGGACTAGCATGAATGCCATATCATTTGCTTAGGCAATTGAGTCAATCATGCAATGTCTTGTACAAAACCAGATGGATAATATATCAAGGATTCTGGTTTTAAATCTAGATTTGGAAAGTTTCCCAATCGGGTACTTGGACAGCATTCTAAAGTATTTTAAAATGGACGACTCTTGGCGTTGTGGTGTATCCACAGGTGATGAGTCACCCTCTCTAAAAGGGATGTCTTCTAGACTGATGAGGAGAGGGGCTGGCATGAATGACATATCATTCTCTTAGGCAATTGAGTCAATCAAGCAAAGTCTTGTATAATACCGGATATTTCTTTTGCACTAGTTGTAATAAGTATATATTAATCTAATCCTCTAGAATCAAAGGGAAGCTATCATGAACATAAGTGGATGTTCTTGATATAAGGTAACGACAGCCTCTTTCGGAAGGCGGTTATCAGTTAAGACTTCTAAGGTGATCTGGATGACAGAGATGCTATCAGGGTTTTGAGTTTAGCCTTTTCTGAGGATCAGTATATTGGATAGTGTTCCAATAGAGATACTGAAGTAATCATGGTGTAGGATACTGGTTATAACTCAACAGAGGATACAAGTCAAGAAGTTTGTTGGATGGAGTTGTTCATTTATGAACTTGATCCCATTAAGTATCCAGACAAATTCTTGAGGCGGGGTATCGCTCAGTTTGGGAGATTGTTGATCTCCACAAAGGTGAGATATAGATGGATGAAGTTGGAACATTCTAGAAGATCCACTCACTGAGGCTATTTCTCAAACAAATTAAGTTTCACAAACATAGTTTATGAAACTGATTAGTAAAGAAGTTGGGTATTCGGTAGCACATGAGCTATGGGTAAACGATACCGTAATAATTAACCTTAAGTGCAAGTGGGAGATTGTTGGCTCAAGGCAATTATTATGATTGCAAGTAGGCGATTATGATAATTAAGGGAGGACCTATACAGTTATAACAGTCTTACTCGAGATTATAGTATGCTATCTGGTTTATCTTCATCATTAATGAAACTCATAGGATTGTTTCTTGACAACCAACATTATTATGGCGATCATATATGTGGGAGCTGGGTTGTATATAAGCACATTCTTAAATATCCCAAGTTGTGGGAGTATCGAGACTGGGCATCGATATTCCAGAGTAGACTAGTGTATATGCTTCTAGACCCGACGAGGAGCGGTGGCCGGTCTCACAAGCCATTGGTATTGTGTCACCTAAGATAGTATACAGGTGCTCACTGGAGGTGAGTACACTAGACGGACTCACCGAGAACTTCTAAATAGTATTATATCTATCGTCAGATGGAACTTCTCAGGTGGCATGAGTACAAATTAGTGTTTTGACCTAAAGTTATCATTTGTATCATGTGAGTTCCCACTGTACTTTGATTACTACCCTACCACGGCTCAAAGGAGTCGTGTTTTAGTGGGGTACGGTCCCGAGCCACATGGAGGTAGTGGTCGATTGTCAGGGATTCGTCTCTCCTAGTATTACGAGTCGATGTCGTGCTGTGTTTAGTTGGCTATCACCAGAAATCCGTGGGCACAGTGGATGAGATTTACTGATAGTTGATCAGTAGTATCTCTGTTGGTGATGAGTTTGACTCAGACATGACTTATCGGGTTTGTAGGGGTCTGATGTTATCCACTCCCTAGGCCCGATATGCGATACTCTTTGATGAAGAGATTGAACTGTACGGAGATTGTCACATTCAGGTTCAGTAGGGCAAGGACGCACTTGATTGTCGACCTCCCTTTCGAAAAGTACCCGGGTAGCTGTTATGTATAGCTAGTGTCGCTGACGTGCTTATGGTTAAACTTACTGCTAGCATATTGTCGAGTCTTTAGAGCCCCGTACAGAGGGTTTTCTCGGTTCATGCGACAGATGTAGGAGCCGTACGTTGGTACGTGCAGGGGTCCGATTAAATACGTGTACGAGATACACAGATTTTAATCGGACAGTTGATAATACTTGCTGGCTTAGGATTAAGCCGGATTATTAAATCAGGTTTTGATTTAATAATTTATATATATATATATATATTAGTATTATTGTTCACTATTCATTTTCTCTTTTGGTGCTATCCGTATTTTTATACGGATACACATCCCATCTGATAGAGCTTGAAGAATTCCCAATGGGTCGGCATATTCAGGCCCAATACGTTGTTATGTGGTGATACATATACCAAGTGAAGTATTCCGTATTTATACGGGAATGCTTCTAGAAGAAGGACACCTTATATTTGTTTTTCTTTTTAAGAAAAACAAATGGAAAATGAGGTGGTAATGAGGTGGCATGAGGCATGGCTTGAATTGTGATGTGCATTTATTTGGTGCACTATTGCATCATGGTTGTGATTTATGTAGCCATTCTGTTTCATTTGGACTTGATGATTTGCTTGATCTCATGCCTCATGCTCATGGTTGCAAGTGTGAGTAACCATCTTCTCCTCTTCTCCTTCTTTTTCTTGTTCTCACTTTAGAATGGATTCTAGAGAGAAATTTTTGGTGAAATATTCCTACATCACCAACCATCCACACCTAGCAAGTCTGGATCATTGGTTAGAGCCTCCTCCAGTTTCTCTCGGGTGGATCTTCTTCAGCAAGGGTGGTTTATTTTCAAGCGTGATCCCGGTGGTTACGAGCTTAGAGGGGTCTTCCACAATTGGGTGGACACACAACAAAAGTTGTAGTTTCTTAACCCCACTCTTAGTTAGCTAGTTTAGGTTATTGGATCGTATCCTGAGTTTTACGGGCATTCGGTGCTCGCGAAAGTTTTTGTTTTCGCTTCGGCTTCGGCCGCAGCTTCCGCGGCACGGGCACCGAAACCCAGCAGAAATCATCTACAACAATTTACATGACATGACACCGAATTTATTAGTTTCATAACATGACACTGATACCTGAAACAATGATACACGGCAAGTTATAGTTACCACTGAATACTTATTATAATTGTTTATATATTTACCAGTTTCATGATATAACAATTTTATATGACATGATACTATATTTACTGTTAAATAGTACGACAAGTTTCTATGACATGACACAACTACTTGAATAATAATATATGGTATGCTTACATGTATCCTGATATAATTACAAGTATTGATATCAATATGAAATCATATTTAAACTTATTGAATTCTGTAAATAAACTGATATAATGGGGGATGGAGAAAGGACTTGGTAGACTCGGTTAATAATTTTGAAAAGCTTATTTATAGTACCAACAGTTAGGATCCAACCTAGGGGGCCCGGATAGTTGTTGAACTACCGACATGTTACATGCTATTATTACAGATCATTACATATTATGGCAAGTCATGGTGGTCCGGATAGCTTGCTACCGACAAGTACAATTTTCTATTCCAAGGAAATGTTTTTAAAAAAGTTTTCGAGCTGTAATACACAAGTTCACAAGTAGTACCAAGCGGTACATCCTGGGTTCAACACCAGGAGATATGAGGCCGTAGTCCCGGGTATGCACGGGATGCTTTCCATTGTTATTCGCTGGCTATCAAGGACTTTCATAAACATAAGATTAAACTGTTTAATAATTCGACATCGTGAGCTACTACGTATACTCGGATACTGGGATGGGACAGTACCGGGGTATATGCGAGACAGTTCATGTTCACAAACTAAATAACAAACTATATAGTACATTATTTTAAGCTTACAATATCCATTTATATAATTGATATTCATTTCTTCATGTTTCATGCAACATAAGTGTTATTACCTGGCACATGTAGTACTAGTCCAGTTTAAATTCATGTTATTGTTAATGACTTAACATTAATTTATTTTTGTTACCGACATGATCCTACTATTGACTTGACTAATGGTTTATTGGAAAATGGAAAGTAAGAATACTCGTACCCTTGGATAATATCCACGCTACGCCAATTGTTATCATGATTACTGTACACTGAATACTGGAATACCGATTACCGGATAATGATATGGCATCGTTACTAAAAATGGAAAGCAAGAATACTCGTACCCTTGAATAATATCTACGCTACGCCCATTGTTATCATGATTACTGTAAACTGATTACTGGAATACCGATTACTGGATAATGATATGATATTATTACTAGAATATTGATATAGTTATTGAAAGTCATATACATAGATTTACATAACATAACTACTGTATTTACTGTTCAATGACATGACAAGTCTACCAGAACATGACAAGTACCTGAACATGATATGAATACTGGTTATATTTGACTTAGACGTGCCAGCTAGTCATGAGATACTCCAAGATATGAGTACCTTACCATTCATTTCCTCAATACTCCCTTAGCTATGTCCCAACTCATCCTGACATCCATTTTATCTATCTTTGGTAACTCGTATTATTATTTCACATATTACATTTAAATTCATATCCACATGCATTTTATTTGCACATTATATCCTGGTAGACGCACATGTGCACGATTTCCTTCATTTTACCACTTGCTAGGTCGCTTTCTGACGACCCTAGGCTTGCATGTCCAGATATCGGAGAATTAAACGGCTGACGTTCGAAAGTACAGATTATGATTTTTATCAAAGTTAATCAAAGATAGATTACTGGGTATCCATTTGTTCCATTTAAATTTTTGTATCTTGTATCTTTCATGTTATCAATTCCATCTTATTGTTTCTTAGAATGTGATATTTGATGTACGGATTTATACAGCTATTCACCCGTGTTAGTTATATTTTTCTAGATAAAATTTTGAGCTACTCAAGTTGATATTGGTGGCAATAGCGTATATGACGGGAGTATATCCTCCTTCTAAATATACATGTCTGCCTCCCGTTGCGTACTCTACCCAGTATTTTATTGTGGGTCCACTATTACCTATATTCCGAGGTAGGGGCTTGACATTATATTATACGGATTCTTTATGAAGGTGATGCATTATCTATCAGAATTGATTTTTTTTCTTATTTAGCAAGAATACCGTGTTTGCCCTCTTTTGAACCTTTAACGAGTGAACGTTTAAAATAGTTAGTAAAAAGTGTGCTAGAGAAAGGATGAATAGGGCAAATAGCTAACAATTAAAATTTTATTATTCAATATAATAATTGTTGTGGAAATATAATATAAATAATAAAATTAAGCAAACAATAGAATAAACAAGGATCAGAAAATGCAAACTCAGTAGGACACTGGCGATTGGTAACGAAATTGGATACCCGCGGTATCTAGTCTCCGCCTAGATTTCCTTTAGGAACATCCACTATTCAAACCTTTTAAGGTGAAGAAACCTTTACAATTGATGGGCCATCTCCACCGGGAAATCTTTTCAACGGCCTCAGATCATATCTTTACAACTCAACACTGATGGATCTGCTCCACAGGGTAATCTTTTACACAGGCTCAGATCAAACCTTTACAATTTTCAGTTACAACACAATAACAAAAATCAACTTCTAATCTCGTGTAGAATCGATCACAATTTTAAAACCGGAGAATTAGGGCATATGATAAAGTCAAGTTGTAGCACCTTTTTGATCTCAAAAGAATTTATAAAGAGTTTAAAATAAGAGATCAAGATTTTGCAAAGACAAAATATTCAAAAACCGGTTTAGAAAATCCTTTCCAAAATTTCAAAATAAAAAGATTTCGAAAAACCCAAATAGATTTCAAACTTGGTGACAATTAGGGTTTCGAAAACTTGAGAGCAAGAGGATGATGAATAATCTGTAGAATTATTGTGAAATAATTCATCCAAGACCATATTTAAAAAACTGGGAAAGAATCGCACAAAACTGGAAAGAAATTGGTCGAGAATAATTTCAGGGATTTCAAACGGCCATATGTTAAGCCGGCTCAAGAAAGGCAAGAGGCATCTCAACGACTCAGAGAATAAGTAAATTGATCAAGACATGTATTGAGCCGTCTCAAGCACAACATGAGCCATCTCAAACATACAGGGACTTAAACATCCATGAAGTCAAGTGTTGAGCCGGCTCAAGAGCAACATGAGTGTCTTAAAGAGACATGAACTAAATGAAGAGATCAAAAGAGCAATCAGACAGCTCAAGGCAACTATGAGCCGACTCAAAAACAGATATATGTGATATTTGAGATTTTTGAAGACTTTAAAACTGTGTGACTCATACGAGATAACCTACGACTCAATAAACGAGAAATTACAAGTATTACATTTTGTAGAACGTTCTCCGAGTCGTTTTGAGTCTTTATCTCCAAATTCATGTCCATTTGATTATTTGTCGCTTTGTCTTGATAAACGCCTTGATAATCCATGCCATCGTGTTCTTTTGCTTTTCAATATTTCCAAGCTCATTCTTATTGATTTCTTCATCTGTACGTCTTGTAAATCCACATAATCATATCCTTTTACTCTTCGATATCGCTATACTTGTTCTTTTTCTTCGATATTGCAATACTTGTTATATTTCTCACACTGAAAACATAAAACTCAATTACAAGCATCATCAGTGTGAAAAATGGTTAAATAGTGTTTTTTCCAATATCAATAGTAAGGTGAGTAGATATTACCCAATAAGATCAACAATCTTCCCTTTTTGATATTTGACAAAACCCTATTTACAGAAAATGATATTGAGACATAACAAAAAAGTAAGAACGTATGAAAAACAATAAAAACTCCCCTTGAATTCAATATCCATATGAAATGAAAGAATTCAAGTTTTAAAACCAAATGGAAAATATAACTTGTATACATACCAAAGTATACATACCAAAAGGAAAACGTAACATGTATCCATACCAAAGTCTACCAAAGTTGTGTTGTGTCGCAAATATCTTGTACCTGTAAATAATATTTTTCTCCCCTTTTTTGTCAAAAATAAAAAAGGTAGTACCTGTAGATAGCGATAATAATAACATGCAAAGACAAATCCTTATCAAAATATCATGAAACCAATCACAATATCCATATCATAATATCTAAAACCATCCATATCCATATCACAAAATAAAATGTCACAACCAGCACCAAAATATCCATCACAACCATAACCACATCCATCTCTACAATATCCAAACAAAAAAAATTACAACCTATTTTTTCAACATCTAAACAAAACAAAATCCATAAAACTAATATAACTATGCTCCAATAGTTGTCATCATGGAAGTGCTAAGGCGTGGGAGCAGCTGGATCAATCGAGGTCGAAAGAGTAGAAGGAGTGGGATCGACGTGAGCTACAGAGGTAGAAGGAGCAGTAGATGTAGAGGGTATGTCAAGAGGAGTAAAGATTGGAGTGGTGACGACAACCGGAGGAAGAAGATTAGCAAGAATAGAACTAGGATCAACAGGAGTAGAATCCATATAAGGAGCACCTAAAGTAGATGGTACGATAGGAACAGGAATAGGATGAGGAGTCACGCCATGGAAAGAAGCAATATAGTCCATGACTCCATTCTAAGACTCGATTTGTCGAGTAGCAATAGATTCAAGTTGAGTCGCGGTAATATCCATCCTTACTAAGAGACGAGTACTAACATTATCAATGCGACGGAATGCATGAGTAAGAATAACTGAACGCCGAGGTAAAGAAGTGCCCTGATGATGAGATTCGGAATCCGATGCAGACTCTAACTCAGCAGATGGAGTAGCAGTGTCGTTGGGAACAATGGAGTCATCGGGGGAAATATGCATAAGATGGACGTTTCTCACAGAGAAAGGATAGTCGGATTTCTGAGTGGGAAAAGAGCTAATGGGAATTTTGAAGTGTTCGAGAATTTTTGTTATGATTTTCCCGTAAGAAAGAGTGTTCCGAGATTTGATCAATGTCCACATATGTTTGTAGATGAGCAAAGGAAGATTAACACGAAGTTTCTTCAAGATACTGTATGTGAGAAGTTTGTGACAACCCGTGTATTTAGTATGATTGCCCGCCTTTGGAAGGATACAGAAACCAAGAAGTTTAACAATAAGGTGGGCATGGGGAATTAAATAATTAGAATGTTCGGAACTAACGAGTTTGTCACTATTATGAAGCAAAAGAGATGCAGATTCAGGGGATACTCCTTCAAGGTAGTTAGGGAAAGAGAGAAGATTGAAATTTGATTGATCCGAAAAAGTGTGTCTTTGTGTGTTCTAATTACTGTAATCAATAACGGTGTCGCAATAGCTAACCGCTAGTGAGTGCGGGTCATCCACAGGGAAATTGTGAACTACTTTTCTTGTTTTAGACGAGTTAATAGGAGAAAAATGGAATTTTTATCGTTTTATATTAAGAAAATTTGAAAAGTTTATAGGAGAAGGGCTTGTAGGGTTTATAGAATTTAGTAGTTAATAGATGAAGTTTTAAAAATAATTCTTTTTATCTTTTAATTATTTAATACTAGAGAAATAGCGATGAATGTGAATTAGGGTTCTTGAAGGGAATCAGGGTTTCTCTCTACTGACTTTTGTCCTTCCATTGATCCCTATTTATCTCAAGTTCTCAACAAAGCAAGTATTAACGAATCTCAAATCATGGTTGTGACTATCATGAATTGATAGCATGCTCGATAAGAGGGTTAAGATTTATTTTTGCTAAAGTTTATAAAAATTAAAAAAAGAAAAGAAGTTAATGATTTTGTTCGTCCTTTATACTACCTTAGCCTACAAGTCCTAACAAGTGAGAATTTACTCGCTCATGGAGATCAACGAAGTAAAAGAAAGGTGGAAGAATACAGAACCCATAAGTTAAACAAAAATTAAAATTGCGGAAAGTAAATACGAAAAGTAAATGAGGAAAGTAAATGTGAAAAAATTAAAAGAAAGAACTACGTTTTATTGAATAAACTATTGCATTACAGAAATTGCATACTGAAAAAGTAAATTACAAGAACTAAAAACCAAGTTTGCTTGATAGATCTAAATCGATCGACAGATAGATTATAACCCTAATTGCTCTCGGTTCTTTATAGAGGCTCTGGAACTAAAATCCCTAGACGTCATATTGAAGTGTATGCAAAGACGATCAAGCCCCTTATTTTTCATATCTTACGGCCATCAAAGAACCACGGTTTAGCCACCTAATACCCTTATTGGCCGCGAATTTGCCGCCCTCTGGTGGGTTTGAGTTTCCAGATTCTTCATGCCTTCTTCTCTCGATATTTGAAGATCCTTCTGATAAAAATATTCAGAAAATATTTCTTTTTTTCTCTGCCGTTTCGAGATTCTTCACTTTGTTCCTAATATTCGACAGATTTGGTTTGGTGATTCGATTTGATGTAGATCTCCTACTTGTATTTCAGACCTAAACTAATCTATTAAAATAGCTACAGAATATCTCAAATCAAATTTTTAGTAGCATTTGTTTTGTTTGAGATAATATTTCAACCAATTAACTGATATAATATCTTAATAATATTGGTTAGGAATATTTGGCATGATATGCATATTTTAATAATAAATAATCTCATAGATATTTTATTTAAATATAATATGCATAAATTCCCTAATTATATTAATTATAAATTAAGAAACATATGACAATAATCTTTTTTCAAATAAACCCACATATGTTTTTAATTTACAATTAACACCTTTTAGTAATTAACAATAACAGGGAAAATGACCGTATAAATGTACAGTAAATATGACTGATCAATACCCCCAAACTTATCTTTTGATCGTCCTAAACAAACTATTTATTTTAAAAAGAAAAAAGAAAAAAACTAGCACACTTTCGTAGATAACACGATTGCACTTAGCTCGTGTAACAAGCTGTTAAACTTCTGGGTGTGTCTAGTAGAATGAGTGTTGTCTCCTGCGAATTTTCAATGGATTACACCCATAAAATTCCAAAATAAAAGAAAGAAGATGAAAATTACATGCAAAGATAAGAAACATATAAAAGAAATAAACTTGAAAATAAATATTTCAAACTACACTAACTTATTAGTTGTCATGAGTCTTATCTTAATGGTCTTAAAAAGATGTCGGAAATCACATCATCTTTCAATAAAACATCGTTTTTAGTCTTCCTCCTTATCTCTCCTCCAAATATCGATCATATACCCCTACGTGTGTGTAAAAATTATCCTTACACTGGGTGAATTCAATTCAAGCTATCATACCCTTTGTCCATATTCCTTAGTACTTTTTGGTCGGTGATATTTTAGATGGATTTGTTCATACATTATTCATGCGACCGTTAATACTTCTTGAGCCACCAACCGACCAATTACCGAATGTGCTCACTTATTAAGACGTAATTAGTAATATCCTATTCTTACAATATCTAAGGTTTAGCAGTGACTCCCAAACAAGATGGTGTAAGGTACTGGGTGATAAAGCACGCTATATTTTTTTTATGCCGATTTAAGTTATTACAAAACCAACGTTCATTTTTCTGCACCATTTATATTTTATTGAATTTATATTTTTTCTTTCATACTAAGGCTTCTGGGTAAAAGTATTTCAAGGTATTCTCTATTATCTCAAGTTTCAAGATGTATGCAAGTGCGTATAGTAGGGTATCAATGTTCAGAAATTTGAACTTAAGAATAGGGACTATTTTTCAGATTTATTTCTATCCGCAGATTAGTGATTCCTTTATCTTACTAAACCTTGGGACAACAGCTTATGACTACATATTACTAGTTTCGTTTTAAAATATCTAATTTTCTTCAATTTCTTAAATCTCTTCCTTTCTTTCATATGTATTTTTCACTTTCTAACTTTTATTTTCAATTTTTTAAAATTTTTTATAGTGCAAAATGATACATGAATAAACACAAACCTCCCCCCCAAACTTGTTTGCAGCACTGTCCTCACTGATACTGTTGTTCGAGCGCAAAAACCTGTAGACTTGGGTAGAGAATAATAGGGTCAAAAGATGGTCAAATGGAAAGTCTCCCCCAACTTGTTCTTTAGCACGCACATATATATTTTTTATTTTTTTATTATTAGATCTACTAATATACACATCTCCATTCTTAAATGAAACAGTGTTACCGAAACATATAGGTGAGGCGGAGGAAAATTAGTCGTGATAAAGCGGCTCCTGCAAGAACAGGAGCTCCTCCGATGGGTCAGCGGAAAAGTACGGTTTTAATTTATGCCCATTTACTTTGAAAATAGAACCATTTATAGTATTTTCTACATCCACTGCACCGTGCGGGTATACATACCACACCACAAAAAGCCCTTTTCAACGAGATCTCAGCTTATCCGGATGAAAATGGAGATAGGAATCGTAAAGAAGGACTTGTTGTCCATGTGTGAATGTTTTTCTCAAAAGATATTTGTCATGGAACAACTTTGTCTGGTTCTTTACTATAACTGCATTATCATAGGCTTCATCACGAAGCTCACTCAGCTCATTTAATTGCAGCTTCCGATAGCTTCCTGCTTGGTCAAAATCGAAATTAAGCCCTTTAATTACCCACATTACCCTATGTTCGATCTCGACAGGAAGGTAGCAAGCCTTCCTAAACACCAATCGATAAGGAGACATGCTAAGATCGGTCTTATATGCAGTACGAAATACCCAAAGAGTATCGGTCAGTTTAGAGGACCAATCTTTACGGTTCTTAGAAACCGTTTTCTCCAAAATTTGCTCGATCTGTCTATTAGAGACTTCAGCTTGCCCGCTCATTTGGGGATGATAGGGCGCAGAAAGTTTGTGGTTGATTGAATATTTCCGCATCAAACCATCAAAAGACCGATTGTAGAAATGCGTCCCATTGTCGCTAATGATAGAACGAGGGTGCTCGAATCTAGAAAAGATATTTTCTTTATGGAACTTAACAACAACTTTGTTGTCATTAGTACGGCTCGGTATTGCTTCAATCAATTTAGAGATATAATCAACCGCTAATAAAATGTATAAGTTCCTAAAAGATTTGGGAAACGGGCCCATGAAATCAATTCCCCATACATCAAATATTTCCATAACCAAAATTGGTTAGAGCAGCATCTCATTTTGCCGTGAAATCCGACCCATGTGCTAACACCATGAATAAGTTTTGCAATAATAATATGCATCTTTGAATAACGTTGGCCAATAAAAACCACATTGCAAAACTTTTTCCGCGGTTTTTCTTGGACCAAAGTGATCGCCATATGCTTAATCATAGCAGAAGGACAATACACTCCTGAACTCATTATTATGGACACACCGGTGAATAATCTGATTGGGACAATACTTGAACAAATAAGGTTCGTCCTAGTAAAAATATTTACCTAGGATGAAAATCTTTGATTGTCTTGATTTGACCATTCGCTGAGTAGAAGTCCTGTTGCTAAATAATTCACAATATCAGCAGACCAAGGTTCGCAGGATAGGGTCAAGAGATGTTCGTCTGGAAAGAGCTCGGACAAGAGAGTGGTTTTCCAAAGTCGTTTATTAACAAAGTCAACGTTGGTGAGAAAGAAAGTCGTGAAAGATGGTCGGTTACGACATTTTCACATCCATTTTTGTCTTTTATGATAAGGTCAAATTCTTGCAACAAGAGAATCCAACGTATTAGCCTAGATTTAGCATCCTTCTTCGATAAAAGATGTCTTAAAGCGGAATGATCAGTGTAAACTACGACCGGAGAGCTAATTAGGTAGGTCCTGAATTTTTCTAATGCAAAGACAACTGCCAATAGTTCTTTCTCGGTGGTTGTATAGTTCATTTGGGTATCGTTCAAGGTCCTACTTGCATAATAAATCACATGTGGTATCTTAACGATGTGCTGTATTAAAATTGCACCAATAGCAAAGTTGGATGCATCACACATAAGCTCAAAAGGATGATTCCAATCTGGAGAAGATAGAACGGGGGCAATAATAACGGAACGTTTAAGTGATTCAAAAGCAGCCAAGCAATCCAGGTCGAAATGAAATATTGTATACTTGGCCGACAAAAGAGTTAAGGGTCAAGCAATTTTTCTAAAGTTCTTAATGAATCGTCTATAAAAACAGGCATGACCAATAAAGGATCGTATATTTTTTATGAAGGTTGGAAATGACATCTATTTTAGCTTTGTCTATCTCAATGCCATTTCGTGAAATGATATGCCTGAAGACAATACTGTTCCCCTCCGAACGGACACGCGGGACGTGGGGCCGTCTCGCCTGAGGTTCGGGGCAGATGCCAATAGGTGCTATCCGTCCACCTCTCCGAAGATGCCAAGTTGATTTATGGCGCCATGTATCGGAGATTTAGACGGATGCGTCTGATGTAGCAGACTTCATCAGATTCCCCCTCGTTTGAGGGGTTTTTGATTGTGGGGACGCTCTTCCCTACAGGCGCAAGCCCCTGCAGTTAATTAAGCTACCGCATCACGGTAACAACTTTCTCCTTCTCCAAATGGTCACTTCGTGTCGTGTGTGTTTTTTTTATGTTTTACTGCCCGTGGATCGTTTACGGAGACCGAGTTATGTCGTCGCCCGTAGGGCGTGGACTAGTCCAAATCCGAGTTATCTTAGATTTGGGTTTGGGGGTTTGGTTTGAGGATACGTTAGCCATGCTTGAGGCTAAGATCAACTCAAACATTTGTTAAGGATACGTTAGTCTAGTTTGAGACTAAGATCAACTTAACGGGATCGTTTAGATCCGACAAAGGAGCGTTTGGACTCCATTGTTCCAGTTTTAGGGACATAGTGGTCCATCGTATGTGTGTGGCCGTCGGGACCCGTCACCTCTCTGACGACGTTGAAGGATTACAACGACGGGTGTCAGAGGGGTTCAGAGATGTACCCTCGAGCCAGAGTTAATTGGGGGGATTCGTAGTCCAGTCTGCTTGAAGGTTTAAGGATTCGTTAGCCATCTTTGAGGCTAAGATCAACTTAAACGGGACCGTTTAGATCTGACAAAAGAGCATATAGGGGCTCTATTGTTCTAGTTTAGGGACATTGCGGTCCGTGGGTAGTTTAAGGACATTGCGGTCCGTGGGTAGTTTAAGGACATTGCGGTCCGTGGGTAGTTTAAGGACATTGCGGTCCGTTGTTAGTTTTAAGACATCTCGGTCAAGGTTAAGGACCTCATAGTCCATGGGTTTAAGGACTCCACAGTCCGGTATGTGCTCTGGATGCTTCACACGGGTTTACTGCCGTGCTCGGCGAGGACCAGGCTCCGCTCTGGGCGTTTTCCGCGGGGTCAAAGAGTGACGTTATCCGCGTTCCACATAACCAGGGATTTTGCACTAGATGCTTCACACGGGTTCACTGCCGTGCTCGGCGAGGACTAGGCTCCGCTCTGGGCGTTTTCCGCGGGGTCAAAGAGTGACGTTATCCGCGTTCCACATAACCAGGAATTTTGCATTAGACATGGGTTTAAGGACCCCACAGTCCATATCATGAGTGGTCATCGGGACTCGTCACCTCTTTGAAGACATTGAGGGATTACAATGCCAAGTATCAAAGGAGTGAAGAGATGTACCCTAGAACCGGAATGGCTTGAGTAGTCCCTGGCCCAATTTGGGTTAAGACTGATTAATTATGTTATGAGCCCATTGGCCCAGTTAATCACGAATTGAGGACTTATGGCCAGCTTGGGCTAAGTCCAGTCAGGTCTGGAATATTGGCTTCTTGTTGGTCCACTGAGGGAGAGGCTTTGCCTCTATCCCTTTAGCCAATCGGGCCAAAGCCTAGTGTTAAACACTTCAGAGCAATCAGTGTTGAACACTGGGAATGAGGTTAGTGTTTAACACTAAGAGATAATTGGTGTTAAACACCAGCGACAAGGCTTTCAAATTAGTGTTAAACACTAAAACAGATCGGTATCAAGCACTGGCAACTGAGCCCTCAAATTAGTGTTAAACACTAAGGTAGTCAGTGTTGAACACTGCAAGTAAAGTTTTTGATTAGTGTTGAACACTAAGGCCCAACAGTTGTTTTAACACTGGATTCGGGAGTTTCGATTTAGTGTTAAACACTAAGGTAAGAGGGGTCACGTGGCAACACGTGAGAGCGCCCTCCCTTCATTAATTCTGCTGAGATTATCGCATTTTTCAGAGTATCACGTGTCATCACGTGACGGGCATTCAAATGCTTATATATTAACGCTTCTGCCGAGGGTCACGTGGGTCACGTGGGGTGCTGCCTCAAAAGGGGCTTTCTGTAGATCTTTTGGGGGGTCACGTGGTGACACGTGACCCTGCCTCTATATTGTTTAGAGGATCTGTTACTCCTTTTTCAGGAATTAAATTCCTCGAGCTTTAAATTTCAGAGGAATTAAATTCCTACTTCCTTTTGAAGACTTATATTCTGGAACAGAGTTGAACTCTGAATTTTCTGTAGGAATTAAATTCCTCATATATGCGAAGAACCGAATAGGGTTAAACCCTAATAAAAGCTTTTAAGGAATTGAACTCCCATTCTCTGTTAAATTATGATTAGATTCCCGCTGTTTCAACAGAACCAGGTTCTTAATTAGGGTTAAACCCTGTTTCTCTTTGTTCTGAAGGAATTAAATTCCCATGATATAGGGTCAAGCCCTAATTTTATTTTAAAGGAATTAAATTCCTATAGTTTTGTGAGAATTAAATTCTCGTGCTTGCATTCCCTCTCTATGTTTTGGATCTGCATGGTAGGATCTCAACCCATCGAGAATTAAATTCTCAACTTCAAGGGGAGATGTGCTCTTTACAGATCCTCTATCAAAGAGAGAAGAAATATGTTCTTCTGTTTCATATATCAGAGTTAAACTCTGTTGAGAATTGAATTCTCTTTCTTTCAGAAAGCCTTCCCTTTCTTACTTAGGGTTTTCTTTTGCAGAAGATCCAAGTTCCTTCAAAGTATCAAGGCTCTCTCCTTTTTCTTCCCTCTGCGTATATATCTTTCTCTCTATCTCTTGGCTCCTATTTATAGGAGAAGCAGCCGAATAAATTAGTTTTGTGACGAATCTTTATTGAGAGATTTGATTTGCATCCTTCATTCGTTCTGGACCTTTGGATTATTAGGTGAATTTTATTCACCATTGGATTTTAAATCCAGAGATTCTCCTTTGTTATTTTGGTTAGATTTAAGGGGGAAATCTTTCCAAACCTGAGATTTTCCATAGATAGATGATATTTAAATCACTTCTGAATCTTTAATTCGATTGGTCTCAGATAATCACTTTCCTTTGGAAAGATTCAAATCTCCTTCAGAATTTAATTCTGTCGTCAAAATGGGCTTTGAAAGCCGGTCACGTGTGAACACGTGACCCATGGTCACGTGTGGACACGTGACCCTCTTTGGAATGAAGAGTCCTCTTTCTTTCTGCGCTGTCTTCTGGTTGCTGTTTTAGTCATCACGTGTTAACACGTGACCATTGGTCACGTGTGAACACGTGACCCCTGTTAGGAGCCTCCTTCTTTTTTATTCGACTGGAGGACCGGTCTGCTGCTTCGAGCGTCACGTGCCAACACGTGACCTCTTCTGACGCCTTTTTCCTTGACTTGATCAGTGGACCTTTTCCTTGACTTGATCAGGGAACCCATGAGCCTTTTCCGCTGTTTTCATATGTCACGTGTCAACACGTGACTGCTGGTCACGTGTGAGCACGTGGCCCCTCTTTCTGAAGCTTTTCCCATAAGCTTTTCTGATTTTAAATCAGGAAACAAATGCCCCCACAGCGTTGTTCTCACGTGTCTGCACGTGAGTGCAACGCTGTCATCTTTGTGACCGTTGGATTCATTTAGGGATTTGGGAGATGAAACGTTTCCATTGTCTTCTATAAATACCGCTGTCTCTTCATAGGAGCCTTCACTTTGCTCATCTTCTTTTCTGAGAACTTCCTCTTTGAGAATTTTAATTCTTGCTTCCAGAGCTTAGTTCTCTGTCTTGAAACAGTCTTCAGAGTTTAACTCTGTTCGAAAAGAACCCTTCTTCTCAGGTAATGTTCTTGGACGACGATGGACCTTCACATTTCTCCGGATTTTAGATCCAAAACAAGGGTTTTTACCCTTTCTCCTTCATATTTTCCATAAGAACATGAAAACCGCTTAATCTTCAAACCGTAGATCTCTTAGGGTTTAGATGATCTTCGGGGAAACAATGATGGCGTTTCGACCCCATGGAATTTAATTCCATCCAAAAATATTTCTGGGAATTTAATTCCCTTTTCTTAATAAGGAATTTAATTCCAATGAAGAACTCAGTTTCTTCACGCGGAGGCTTCCTGGGGTCTCATGGCCCTAGGTTGTTCTTCCTGCCATTAATGCAACGGGGGCTTTGTAATGATGTCTCGTGACTTTTATTTCAGGTATCATGGACGCCCATCTGTATAGTCTTGACGAGATCATTTCCTATGGGAATATTCGTGCGCTGGGCCGCAGTCAGAACCAGGAGTTCACCGATGCTCAGTGTGCCGAGATCATGAGCCGCTTCGACGAGTACAACCATAGGCTACTCCCCCGTCGCTCTTCTCTTCTGAGGCTGATCGTGCTGGCGATCCGGGAGGCACTTCCTCTCTTTTGCGCCGGCATACCGCTCGGGGCCTTGGACACTGCCGAGGATAAGGTGCATTCGGTGTACCTTATGGGCTTGATCTCAAAGAGAAGGCGGGATAATCTCATTGATCTCCTTGCAGGACAGTGATGGCTCAGGATTCAGGGTTAAGATCTGCTTCCTAAGACTTCTGCATTTTACGAGCCACGAGGGTCTCATAAAGAGTTTTCCTCCCGGTCGTGAGGACTTGTAAGTGCTGGATGCGGTTACCCTTGTCCGTGTTTTACGGAGTCAGGGGTTTCTCCAGATATTGTAGTTTAAAGACGTCGCGGTCAAGGTTAAGGACCTCATAGTCCGTGGATTTAAGGACTCCACAGTCCGCTGTTAGTTTTAAGACATCACGGTCAAGGTTAAGGACCTCATAGTCCATGGATTTAGGGACTCCACAGTCCGATGTTAGTTTTAAGACATCACGGTCAAGGTTAAGGACCTCATAGTCCGTGGATTTAGGGACTCCACAGTCCGATGTTTGGTTGCAGGGACCCGTCACCTCTTTGAAGACGTTGAGGAATTACAACGCCAGGCATCGAAGGAGTGAAGAGATCTACCCTTAAACCGAGGCAAAAATCTGTAAGGAATAGGGGTGGTTGATCGTTAGTTTTAAGACATCGCGGTCGAGGTTAAGGACGTCATAGTCCGTGGATTTTAAGGACTCCACAGTCCGGTATTTGCTCTGGATGCTTCACACGGGTTCACTGCCGTGCTTGGCGAGGACCAGGCTCCGCTCTGGGCGTTTTCCGCGGGGTCAAAGAGTGACGTTATCCACGTTCCACGTAACCAGGAATTTTGCACTAGATGCTTCACACGGGTTCACTGCCGTGCTCTGTGAGGACTAGGCTCCGCTCTGGATGCTTCACACGGGTTCACTGCCGTGCTCTGCGAGGACCAGGATCCGCTCTGGACGTTTTCCACGGGGTCAAAGAGTGACATTATCCGCTTTCCACATAACCAGGAAGTTTGCACTAGATGCTTCACACGGGTTCACTGCCGTGCTCGGCGAGGACTAGGCTCCGCTCTGGATGCTTCACACGGGTTCACTGCCGTGCTCTGCGAGGACCAGGATCCGCTCTGGACGTTTTCCACGGGGTCAAAGAGTGACGTTATCCGCGTTCCACGTAACCAGGAAGTTTGCACTAGATGCTTCACACGGGTTCACTGCCGTGCTCTGCGAGGACTAGGCTCCGCTCTGGATGCTTCACACGGGTTCATTGCCGTGCTCTGCGAGGACCAGGATCCGCTCTGGACATTTTCCACGGGGTCAAAGAGTGACGTTATCCGCGTTCCACGTAACCAGGAAGTTTGCACTAGATGCTTCACACGGGTTCACTGCCGTGCTCTGCGAGGACTAGGCTCCGCTCTGGATTCTTCACACGGGTTCACTGTCGTGCTCTGCGACCAGGATCCGCTCTGGACGTTTTCCACGGGGTCAAAGAGTGACGTTATCCGCGTTCCACGTAACCAGGAAGTTTGCACTAGATGCTTCATACGGGTTCACTGCCGTGCTCTGCGAGGACTAGGCTCCGCTCTGGATGCTTCACACGGGTTCACTGCCGTGCTCTGCGAGGACCAGGATCCGCTCTGGACGTTTTCCACGGGGTCAAAGAGTGACATTATCCGCTTTCCACGTAACCAGGAAGTTTGCACTAGATGCTTCACACGGGTTCACTGCCGTGCTCTGCGAGGACTAGGCTCCGCTCTGGATGCTTCACACGGGTTTACTGCCGTGCTCTGCGAGGACCAGGATCCGCTCTGGACGTTTTCCACGGGGTCAAAGAGTGACATTATCCGCTTTCCACGTAACCAGGAAGTTTGCACTAGATGCTTCACACGGGTTCACTGCCGTGCTCGGCGAGGACTGGGCTCCGCTCTGGATGCTTCACACGGGTTCACTGCCGTGCTCTGCGAGGACCAGGATCCGCTCTGGACGTTTTCCACGGGGTCAAAGAGTGACATTATCCGCTTTCCACGTAACCAGGAAGTTTGCACTAGATGCTTCACACGGGTTCACTGCCGTGCTCTGCGAGGACTAGGCTCCGCTCTGGATGCTTCACACGGGTTCACTGCCGTGCTCTGCGAGGACCAGGATCCGCTCTGGACGTTTTCCACGGGGTCAAAGAGTGACATTATCCGCTTTCCACGTAACCAGGAAGTTTGCACTAGATGCTTCACACAGGTTCACTGCCGTGCTCGGCGAGGACTAGGCTCCGGTCTGGATGCTTCACACGGGTTCACTGCCGTGCTCTGCGAGGACCAGGATCCGCTCTGGACGTTTTCCACGGGGTCAAAGAGTGACGTTATCCGCGTTCCACGTAACCAGGAATTTTGTCGATTGTATCCGCATTTCACGGAATGGAGGTTTGACTCTTGGTGATATGTATATCGCCGAGCCATGGAGCTGGGGGTTGCCGCCGTTCCGTTTCGCTTGATGTTGTGTCTGCTGACACGAGACGAACGTCGAAATGATCTCTAGGCTATCTGTGAACCGTCGAGATTTGGCTTCTCCTTATGATGAAACTCGGGGAAGGAGTATGATCCCTTCTTTGATTGCGCCCCTGGATTGTATACAGGGTTAGATGTAACATCACCTGTAGGGCGAGGGTTTCACTTTTATTTTATTTCTTTTTCCGCGATGCTCTATCACTTCAGCTTTTATATCGCGAAGGTTGCGATTGCCCCATTATTTCGGCTATTTTTCACGGTGCCCAATCATTTCGGCTATTTATTTCATTTTCACTCGCTGTTTTTTATTGCGAGTTGCCCCATCATTTCGGCTATTTTGTCATGCATACATTTTTACTTGCTGCTTTTTATTGCAAGTTTCCCCATCATTTCGGCTATTTCGTATGCATGTGTGGCTCGCTAGCTTTTTCGCTGCAAGCTTGGATTTTAGATACCGATTTCAGCATCAGCACCGCTACAACTGGGATGTTGCCAAGAGCGAATCATCATTTGCCTCTGTCGATGTTTGAACAAAGGTGGCTTAGTAAACAGGGTTAAGGGTCCTGCCGACCGAGGCTTCTGACTTCATGAGCCGTAAGGGTCTCACAAAGATATTTCTCCCTACAAGTCGTGAGGATCTTGCAGGTGTATTTTCTCCTTAGGGATCGTGAGGATTCCTAAGTGCGTGTTCCTCTGTAAGTCGTAAGGATCCTACAAGAGGGCTTTCTCCTTATGGATCGAGAGGACCTACAAGGGCTGCTCATTATATGGACATATCCCTAGTCACGGGTGGGACTTTGCTGGGGAAATGTTTATTCGCGCCCGTGGATTGTATACAAGGGTCAGTACGAGCCGCTTGTAGGGCAACATCGAGGGTTGTGGAGGATTTGCTTAAGAACAGGTTTAGGTTTCTGTAACTTAAGACTCTCAAGTCTCATGAGCCGTGAGGGTCCCATAAGAGAGTTCTCCTTACAAGTCGTGAGGATCTCGTAAGTGTATTTTCTCCTTAGGAATCGTGAGGATCCCTAAGTGTGCTGCTCCTTTGTGAGTCGTAAGGATCTCACGCAGGCGGTTTCTCCTTACAAGGTCGAGAGGGCCCTATAAGTGTCTTTTAACGAGGTTGCGCCCTTTCGGGTTTTCACAAACACTCGCCGGTAGTCCAGCTGTTTTTACTCACGGAGCCCTTTCGGGTTTTCATCCGTGCCCACTTTGCTTATGGACATACCGTTTTTTATTTTATATACTTTTTCTTCTTCTTTTTTTTTTTATCTCGTCAGCCTAATGATGCTGTGGTAGTAGTTTAGGGACGTTTCGGTCCGTCGCTAGTTTAAGGACGTTTCGGTCCGTCGTTAGTTTAAGGACGTTTCGGTCCGGCGTTAGTTTAAGGACGTTTCGGTCCATCGTTAGTTTAAAGACGTTTCGGTCCGTCGTTAGTTTAAAGACGTTTCGGTCTGTCTTTAGTTTAAGGACGTTTCGGTCCGTCGTTAGTTTAAAGACGTTTCGGTCTGTCTTTAGTTTAAGGACGTTTCGGTCCGTCTTTAGTTTAAGGATGTTTCGGTCCGTCTTTAGTTTAAGGACGTTTCGGTCCGTCTTTAGTTTAAGGACGTTTCGGTCCGTCTTTAGTTTAAGGACGTTTCGGTCCGTTGTTACGGGAAGGCCGGCTGCTGCTTATAAAGTCTGAGCCTAGGAAGATAGCGAGCGGACATAGTCGTCGTCATCTATCATTGACCCAGGCTATGGCTCATTAAGCGTAGTATTTCTTTAAGAAACGGCCGTTTATTGGCCTGAAAGGTCTTTCACCGTGCATGTCCATGAGTAGATAGGCTCCACCCTGGTAGACCTTGTCTATGATGTAAGGGCCTTCGTAGTTTGGCTCAAATTTTCCCCATTTGGCACGATTGGGGATCATAGGTCTCTTGACCACTAGCACGAGTTCGCCTTGGCGGAATGTCTTCGGCCTGGTCAATCTTTCGTACGAGCGCGTCATCTTTGCTTTGTAGGCTTCCAGATGTTGTTGCGCTATGAGTCGGGTTTCGTCGAGGGCATCAAGCTCCTCAAGCCGAAGGTGAGCATTTTCTTCGTCCGTCAGCTCATGGTGGACTGCTACTCGTAGAGAGGGTAACTCTATCTCGAGGGGGAGTACTGCTTCCGTCCCAAATACCAATGCGTACGGCGTTGTGTTCGTGGCTGTCTTGAATGTAGTTCGATAAGCCCAAAGGGCCTCTTGCAGCCTCTCATGCCAGTCTCTCTTATTCCGGGAAACGGTCTTTTTTATGATCTTCGTCAAGGTCTTATTGAAGGCCTCGGCCAGACCGTTAGCTCGTGGGTTGTAAACTGAAGAATACCTCCAGTCTATATTGTGCTGCTGCGCGAAGCGGCTAATCTTATGGCTTCTGTAGGCTGGCCCGTTATCGGAGATAATCCGCCGTGGGGTTCCAAACCGATAGATGACGTGCGTCTTGAAGAAATGGAGGATATTCTCCGTCTTCACTTCCCTCAGTGGTACTGCTTCTGCCCATTTGGAGAAGTAATCAGTTGTCGCCAGGATAAAACGATGTCCCCGAGATGATGCTGGCTCAATGGGGCCGACTATGTCAGTCCCCCACATCTCGAATGGCCAGCTGGCCACCGTTGGGTGTAGTGGATTCGGATGTTGGTGGATGAAGTCTCCATGAATCTGGCATGAGTGGCATTGCTTCGCATACTCGAGGCAGTCCTGGATCATCGTGTGCCAGTAGTAGCCCATTCGTTTAATCTTTAACTTCATCTTCGGGCCTGCTTGGTGAGAACCGCAAAGTCCGTCATGAACTTCCTGAATGACTCTTTCTGCTTCGTCAGATCCTAAGCATCTCAGCCATAGAGAATCAAACGATCTCTTGTATAGAGTATCGTTGACGAGAGCGAAAGATAGAGCTCGTTTCATGAGCTGATGTCTTGAGGACACTTCTTTGGGCATTCGGCGGGACTTAAAGTAGTCTATGAAGACTTCCCTCCAGTCCTCGGCCTTCTCCTGGTCTTTTATTTGTAGGGTCGTCTGCTCAGTCGCTCCCTCTTTATATAATTCCGGAGGTATTTCTGCCGGGGTGAGCACTCGACGGCTTTGTACCACGATTCTGACATCATCGAGGTTCTCGTCAGCCAGTTCTTTAGCAAGTTTGGCCAACGCGTCTGCTTTGCTGTTCTCCGCGCGCGGTATGTTCTCTAAAATATAGGAGGGAATTTGGGCCAACAGTTGTTGCACCTTTTCGCCGTACTTTACCAACTCCGGCTTGCACGTTTGGTAGTCACCATTTACTTGACTAACAACTAGCTGAGAATCCCCGTATATAAGGAGGTCTTCAATTCCCATGTCGATGGCGATTTCGAGGCCTGCTATCAGAGCTTCATATTCAGCCTCATTGTTTGTCCTCGGCTCTGTTAAGGAGAAGGCGAAGCGCATTATCCCTCCTTGTGGAGTTGCAAAGATGAGGCTTATCCCCGATTTGATCATTGGGATACCTTGTTTCTGTTTCTTTACGGAGGACGCTCCATCGAAATAGAGTTCCCATCGGGTGCTTCCGCCGCTAATCGCATCAAATGCATGCTCGTCCGGCAAATCACAATTCAGAGGAGAATCGGCCGGTATCGGGTGCTCAGCGAGGAAGTCAGCAATGGCCTGGCCTTTCACTGCCTTGAGAGGTTGATAGATTATCGAGAACTCCATCAAGAGCAGGGCCCATTTAGCGAGTCGTCCCGTCAATATGGCTTTTGACATCAGATATTTAAGAGGGTCCACCTTCGAGATGAGGCAGACTTCGTGTGCCAACGCATAGTGCCTGAGCTTTGTTATCGCGAAGATTAATGCCAAGCAATGTTTTTCAATGGGAGAGTAATTGCTTTCTGCCCCCAGTAGAACTCGACTTAAGTAGTAGAGTGCTCTCTCTTTCCCCTGATCGTTCTCTTGCGCCCATAATGCGCCCAAGGAACCTTCGAGGGCGGTTGTATAAAGAATGAGGGGTTTTCCCTTGACCGGCGCAGCCAATACCGGCGGGTTCTGCAGGTACTGCTTGATCTCGTCTAGTGCACCTTGGCATCAGACGAATGGGGTTCCCTTCTTCATCAGGTGACTGTAGGGGCGGCATTTGCCTGAAAGATTTGCGATAAATCGCCGGATGTATGCGAGCTTCCCTTGGAGAGACCGCAACTGTTTGAGGGTTCTTGGCGGAGGCATTTCCATGATCACTTTAATCTTTGACGGATCTATTTCAATACCTCGGTGTCGAACGATGAATCCCAGGAATTTGCCCGAGGAGACTCCAAACGCGCATTTGAGGGGATTCATTTTCAAATTATATTGCCGGAGACGTTGAAACACAGTCTCCAGATGCTTTAAATGCTCTTCATATGACATGCTCTTTACTACGAGGTCATCGATATAGCACTCAACGATGTCATGTATGATGTCATCGAAGATCTTTGTCATGGCCCTTTGATAGGTAGCGCCAGCGTTCTTTAGACCAAAGGGCATAACCCTGTAGCAGAATATACCCAAAGGGGTCCGGAAAGCGGTGTGCTTCTGGTCTTCGGGATGCATCTTTATCTGATTGTTTCCTGACGAACCGTCTATAAAGGAGAAAACCTCGTGAGTGGACGTGTTATCTATCATTAGCTCGGTTACTGGTACTGGGAAATCGTCCTTTGGGCAGGCTTTATTGAGATCCCTAAAATCTACGCATATGCGTACCGTCCCATTCTTCTTCATTACCGGGACGATATTGGCGATCCAATCGGGATATTGGACTTCTTGGATAAATCCAGAATCGATCAGTTTCTTGACTTCGGCGTTGATGCTCATCTCAAGCTCGAGTCGCATCCTTCTTGGTGCCTGCTTGACGAGCTTGATATCTGGGGATATTGCTAATTTATGCACAGCAATCTCCGGATCTAGTCCTGGCATCTCGGAGTAGTTCCACGCGAAGCAGTCTTTATGCTGTAGAAGCACGTTCTTTAACGCAGCCACCCTTTCTTCAGAGAGCAACTCGCTGACGAATGTCGGTCGCGGGTCCTCTGCCGATCCCAACTCAATCTTCCTGAGGTTATCTGCAGTAGTATGTATACCGTTTTCCAGTTCTTTCGGAGCGGGCGAAAATTCTGAGATCACCTCATCATCGCTGTTTTCAAAGCACCGGGGAAGGTCATCTATGTTCTCGGGCTCTTCTTTTAATATCGTAATCGTATAACAGGTGCGAATCCGCTCCCGGGACTGAGGTGGATCCGGTTCTGCTCTTGCGGCCTTGGGCTCATGCTTTCGTGGCGGCGTTACCCTCCAGCTGTTGGATAAAGCGAATCTGCCACGTCGGTACTGGTCCTCGACCCAGTTCTTGAAGGTGAAGCAGTCTTCGGTAGGATGTCCTATGGCTTGGTGATAAGAGCAATAGCTCAAACGAGAAGCCTTGTTGGCTTGCTCAGGGTGTCTAGATTCTGGAAGCACGATCATTTGATGTTTTAAAGCGAGTTTGAGTAACTTCTCCGTCTTGTCTCGGGGGAAGGAGTACGCTCGACTCATCTTTTCCATGAGGGACGAATCCGAGCCGCACAGTACCTGTAACCCTCTAATCCTACGTCGTTGTTGTCGGCTCTTCTTTCCGCTCCTTGACTTATTTCCGTCTCCGCATCGGGCCTTTCGCATGATGGGTTGACAAGGATGAACATCTTTGTCTTTTGCAGTCTGTTGAAATAGACGTTGCGTCCTGGCCTTCTCGTAGATGGCCATTTCACGGTTGTGGTCTTCCCGAGCTTTCTGACCCACTTTCCTGATAGGCTTGCCCATTCGTTCTTCAAACGACGGACTTGGCGCATCAATCGCGGGGTCTAGTTTTGATGAGGGGTCGGCATCTCCTGACAGGGCGTCCTCTTCTTCATCAAAGGTATATATAGCGTAGCTGCTGTGGGCCCGCTCCCGTTTTCCGGTTCTCGCGTATCCAAGCCCAAGTGTTTCCATTTTCCCGTTGGGCAATTTGCGTTGGGTCCCAGGGACATCCCAAATCCTGTTGTAGAACCGAGCCTGTCGAACAGTTTGTTTTAAGGGTACCCCTTGGTGCTTCAATAGCTTCTTTAATCCATTTGTATAGTATCTGGGCAGACGGATGGGTTGGAGCCTGTCAGGTGTAGCATCTGCGCCATGCCAGATCTCTTTCTCTACTTTCGACTCTGAGGATCGGTAGAATAGGATCACCTTCTCACCGCTTCGCCTGGGAGGGACGTAAAACGTTTGCAGGTCCTGCACATTGTGAGCTTGAAGCGTGTCGAGATCCTTGTAGTGTTCTCACGGTACCATGGTGATCTGCAAATTATGATCATCGCCAGGGGGTGCTTGCATTGACAGCCGATTGGAGAATACGGCATTAACTTCATCTTCTGAATCACTTCCGAAGACCAACATGGGGGCGGGCGTCCCCAGGTTGTTACGCTGAGATGGCCCTGTATAAACTATCTCTTCCTCTTCTTCGGTATCGCTTCCGAAAACAGGGATGGTGGCGGCGGCTTTGTTCTCCGAGTTGCGACACCTTTCTGTATCTTCAAAGTCTGGCAAAAAGTATTTCGCATCTTCGTATTTGCGGACTTCGTTCACGGAGAATGGATTTAACTCTCCTGTTACGGTATACTCGAAACCATCCTTAAAGTACTTCATACACTGATGTTGTGTAGAAGGGACGATGTTGTATTCGTGTAGCCAAGGACGACCGAGCAAGGCGTTGTAGCAGGTTTTGGCGTCAATGACATGAAATTTGATGTCTGTGACGAGAAGTCCAAAGCGTAATGTTAGTATCACAGATCCGAGAGTCCGTGACGATTGTGAATCGAAACCGGAGATAGTAATTTTGTCACGAGCGAGGTGTTGCACACTCATGCAGATTTCCTTCAACACCCGAACATTAAGGAGATTGACGGAGGATCCATTATCCACCAGGATCTTGCCTATCTTGATGTCATGGCAGTATCCGGAGACATATAGGGGACGGTTGTGGTCGCACGTCCCGAGAAGAAGGTCTTCATCACCGAAAGTGACGTCGGCCGTATGCACTTCCTCCAGGTCGTCTTTCATCCTTTCAGTGGTGAGGAAGGCTTGGAATTGTTCAGGTTCTTGCAACGCCTTAATTAGTGAGTCTCGCGATTCTTTTGACAATAGGAGGGCATCAAGGATGCTAAGCTGAGAAGGTAGCTTCCTTAAGTGCGCGAGGATGTTATAGTCCACCTTACCCTTCTTAGGAGGGTCTCTGGTAGTTAGTTCTTTCGTGACTTGGTCATCTAAAGCGATATCTTCAATGACCTTTTCCTTTCCCTTATCTTTTCTGCTCACGGGCCCGAGATTCTTTTCTGGGAGTGTGCGATTGCGCAGCTGAATGTTCTCGCAGGCCTCCGATTCCTCCTCTTTCCCTAACACGGATTCTTTAAAGAGAGGGCCCAGAGTCATTTCTTCATCAGAGTCGCTCCCAAAGGTGAGAACTTGTGACCCCCCGACGTTAACCATGTCACAGCTGCCAGTAGTTCTGTTGCGCCCGTCGACAGTGCTTCTTCGTTCCCAACGGCTCTTGCGTTTCATGCGCTTAAAATGTTGCCGACGAGCAACATATCCTTGCCACCATATCTTAAAGGCGTCGCACTCCTCTGTGGGGTGTGAGATTTTCCGATGATATGCGCAATAATCAGGATGCCTCTCCACCCCATCGTGTGTGTTTCCTTCTGAGGGTGGTAGCTTCATCCCCATTGACATGGCTTTGGCAAACCTTTTCCTCGTCTTGAATATCTTCTTGTCTACTTCGGATGCCATTCGCTCTGGCAGGGGTAGTTCAACTCTTCCGTTCAGTCGCCTGCATTTGGTTCCTTCTGACGCTGCCATCTCACGCTCCTGATCCGCTTTACTCTTTAGCCGAATCTCGTCTAGAAAGGCATTGATCATTTCATTTGTCGGCCACGCACGCTCTGGTTCAGGCTCTGTCTCCAGCTTCTTAGTGCCAGAGGTTTTCTCATCATCGGTAAACGAGTGGGAGATTACGTTACAACTCACCACATACCCTTCGGATTCATCCGACGAGCTCTCTCCATCATCTCCCTCTTGAAAGATGTGGTTGAGAAACTCTTGCAGTGTGACAGGAGTTCGTGCCTTTTGATTGTATTCTTCCAGCGCGTCGATTTGCTTTTGCAAGTTCGTGTGCTCGTCTCCAAGCTTCGCGGGCTTCTTGAATTTCCTCTTCTTTTTCTTTGAAGATTTTGACGGTTGGGCATGAGTATTTGGGCCCTTATCCTGAATCTTCGTAGTTGTGCGGGGCTTCAACATCCCTTCGATAATTTGAGGTTCAAGAGGGTCCTTCCATTCGATCGCAGGGCACGCATGAAGGTCTCTCAGCATTCTTTTGGTTTTAGTTGATAGTACGACCTCCCATGGAGCTTCTTCAATAAAGGAGCAGGTTGCCCCCGGTGTATCTGCTTTCTTAGGAGTATGCGGTTGTGGTGGGTTCACCTTCCACTTTTCGGACAGTACAAACATCCCCTGGAGGTATTGATCTTCAATCCATCCTTTGAAGACGAAGCAATCTTCAATCGGATGACTTACCGTTTGATGGTAAGGGCAATAGTTAGGGTTATTCACCTCGGTGGGTTGTGGCGGTCGCCTTGGATTTGGTAGGTTTATAAGTCTGTTGCGTATTGCCAGCTCGAATAACCGTTTCGTCTTGTCTCGTGGGAACAAGTAGGGACGCTTCATCTTTTCATTATAATACCGGCGTCTTTCTTCCAATTGATCTGCCGGTTTCGGGGCGTTAAGTTGCTGTTGGGCATTCGCGACAAAGGTTGCCCTTCCTTTACCCTTGTCATTCCGAGGTTCCGACTTCGGGGGAGGTGGTCTATGACCCATCTGGTCCATCTGAGCCAACTTGTCGATTAAAGCCTGGAATGTGGTTGGCTTAAAGAACATCATGAACTGGGAAATAGTTACGTGGGGGTCTAGGGTTCCCACGAACATGCCCACCGCGGGTGCCTCCTCAATGCGTTGCTCGCATCTCGACCACAAATTCCGCCAGCGTATAGCATACTGGACCCAGGTTTCGCCTGGTTTTACCCTGGCGTTAATCAATGCAGTTATTGGAGTGCGCTCGCTGGCACTTGCGAACCGCTGAGTGAATAACAACTCCATTTCAGCGAACGTTTTGATGGAATCGTTCGGGAGTTCCGAATACCATTCGAACGCTGTTTCTGATAAGCTGCCAACGAACTGACGGAGTAACAGTTTATCATCACCGCCGGTGTTACCGCAGAGGGCCCGGAACTGGGCGACATGTTGATGGGGATTGCCGGTCCCCTTATACACATGGAATTTCGGTATCGTATAGCCTTGCGGGTATTTGATTTGATCATACCAGCTCGGATACGGCCGCCCCGTTTTCACGACTTGACCAGCTGCTTCAGTCGCATGATGGACCCGGATTTGCTGGGCTATGTAGTCAGCCAAGTCAGCTTTAGAGATGGTCTCCTCCTTGGCCGTTGAGAGGGCTGGTGGTGGATTTGACGTTTCTCTCCGGTCGTCTTCCAGAACGATTGTGTAGGGTGTTTTTCGTCACCCCAGTGAGATGGGAATACGCGAGCGCTTGTCAGGCGTACTACAGATTCCCCCTGCCTAGGGTAGGCGGGGGTTTAATGATTGTGGGGATCCGAATCTCCGGCAGCCGCGGACTAAGCTGCCGTTAATTACCCATCGCCTTTGGAGCGAGGGAACCTCCGATTAACGGGTTAAACTGGTCATGCGAACTCGATGTGCAGTGTACGTGTGTTGTGTTTTGAAAAGAGGGGTTTGGACATATCGGGAGCCACGCAGAGTTTTTACGGGGGTCCCGCTACCCGGATAGCGGGCTGGGGGTCAAGGGGGCTAGCAGCCCCCTTGCGGGGTGCGGGGCAGCGCCCCGTTAGAAATTTTTTTCTAACAGGGACAGTGTCGTGGAGTACGTGTATGTATAAATTTGTATACATATGTATATATGTGTATATGTACACAAAAAGAGGGGGAAAAGACATCCAAGGGATGCGCAGTTGCGCAAGCGCGCGCGCCACGTGTCGGCACGCGGGCGACTTGCGCACTTGCGCAGTTGCGCAAGCGCGCGCCACGTGTCGGCACGCGGGCGACTTGCGCACTTGCGCAGTTGTGCAAGCGCGCGCGCCACGTGTCGGCACGCGGGCGACTTGCGCAGTTGCGCAGGCGCGCGCCACGTGTCGGCACGCGGGCGACTTGCGCACTTGCGCAGTTGCGCAAGCGCGCGCGCCACGTGTCGGCACGCGGGCGACTTGCGCACTTGCGCACTTGCGCACTTGCGCAGGCGCGCGCGCCACGTGTCGTCACGCGGGCGCCTTGTGCACTTGCGCAAGCGCGCAGGTGAGGCACAACAGGCTTTTAGCCTAAAAAAAATTTCTCAGAAGAGAAATCAGAGAGGAGTTGGACTCCTGAATGTGTTTTTCTTCTTTTTTGGGGGGGTTTAGTGAAAGATGTTCTTCTTCTTCCTCCTGTTGTTTGGCCGGATCTTGAAGATCGAGGGATGTGAGATATCAAAATCTCTCCTTTTTGAGATCTGATGGCAGATCTGGGTTCCCCTTAATGGGTTTTGTGGTGGAAAACTATTTAGTTTTGAAAAAGGAAGAGTAAAACTCTTGATTTAATTCAAGAGAAAAGAGAAGGTTTTGGAACCTTGAGGAAGGAGAAAAGATCTCAGATCTATTATTTTTTTTTGGAATGAAAAGTGTTACTTTTTTATTCATCATGTTGCCTTTTATAGGCTTACATATTTACATATAGCCCCTTGGGCTTTACAAAAATGGCATCTTAGCCATCCCATGGCTCATGTGCCATTTCCTTTTTGCACATAAGCCATGGGCTTACAAAATATTGGCTTTATGCCCATTTTGCATACATTCATGTATAAAAAATTACATAAAAATTATTTATAACCTGATCTATATTTTAGCACGGAGGAGGCTGGCCGCGGGCTCGACTTGGGCATGGGCCCGCTTGACCTGGGCTTGGGCCCACCTGGCTTGGGGTTGACCTTGACTTTGACTCGGTCAACGGGGGTGTAAATTTTTACCCCAACAAAGTGCCCCCCATCAATAAATGCACACCGCACATTTGAGTTGTGTGCATGAGATTGATGGATCTTGAAGCTGAACTTCGAGGTGGAACATCATTCCGGAGGCGAAGCATCATCCCGGGGAGCATGATTCCCGAGGATCGGAGCATCATTCCGATTCGCGGAGCCTAATTCCAATGTCAGAACATCATTCCGAAGCGCGGAGCATAAGTCCGGGGTCGGAGCATCATTCCGATTTGCGGAGCATAATTCCAGGAGATCGGAGCATCGTTCCGATTTGTGGAGCATAATTCCACGGATCGGAGCATCATTCCAATGATCGGAGCATAATTCCAGGGTTCGGAGCGTCTTTCCGAAGAGCGGAGCATGATTCCAGGGGTTCGGAGCATCATTCCGAAAGGCGGAGCATGATTCCAAGGATCGGAGCATCATTCCGATGATCGGAGCATAATTCCAGGGGTTCGGAGCATCATTCCGAAAGGCGGAGCATGATTCCAAGGATCGGAGCATCATTCCGATGATCGGAGCATAATTCCAGGGGTTCGGAGCATCATTCCGAAAGGCGGAGCATGATTCCAAGGATCGGAGCATCATTCCAAGATTCGGAGCATCATTCCAAGATTCGGAGCATCATTCCGAAGCGCGGAGCATAATTCCAGAGTTCGGAACATCTTTCCGAAGAGCGGAGCATGATTCCAGGGGTTCGGAGCATCATTCCGAAAGGCGGAGCATGATTCCAGAGTTCGGAACATCATTCCGAAGTTCGGAGCATCTTTCCGAAGTGCGGAGCATAATTCCAAGGATCGGAGCATCATTCCGATGAGCGGAGCATAATTCCATGATTCGGAGCATCATTCCGAAGAGCGGCAGATATTCTGACCGAAGCATAATTTCGATGCAGAGGTTGATTCCCAAGCGAAGCATAATTCCGACAGGGAAAGCAAATACTCTGAGGCAAAGCATGATTTCAACACGGGGTACATTCTGAGACGAAGCATAATTCCGACGCAGAGCTTGTTGGCTGACTTGATTCCGAGGTGGAGCATAATTCCGACGAGGAGGTCGTTGGTTGATTCCGAGCCGAAGCATAATTCCGACAGGGAAGGCAGATACACCGAGGCGAAGCATCATTTCGACACGGGGTGCATTCTGAGACGAAGCATAATTCCGACGCAGAGCTTGTTGGTTGATTTGATTTGGGTTGACATCAGCATCACTACACTGGAATATGGTACCAGGAGCGAAATCATCATTTGTCATGAGAGGATTTGGGAATGGGTTTTTTTTTTCTTTTTTTTTGTTTGGCATCTGCATTGCTGCACTGGAATAATGCCAGGAGCAACTCATCATTTGCCCGGAGAGGATTTTGGGGATTGGTTTTGGTTGGCATCTGCATTGCTACACTGGAATATGGTACCAGGAGCGACTCATCATTCGCCGTTGGGGTATAGGATTTGGAATTTGGTTGGCGTCTGCATCGCTGCACTGGAATATGGTACCAGGAGCGACTCATCATTCGCCATTGGGGTATGGGATTTGGAATTTGGTCGGCGTCTGCATCGCTGCACTGGAATATGGTACCAGGAGCGACTCATCATTCGCCATTGGGGTATGGGATTTGGAATTTGGTCGGCGTCTGCATCGCTGCACTGGAATATAGTACCAGGAGCGACTCATCATTCGCCGTTGGGGTATGGGATTTGGAATTTGGTCGGCGTCTGCATCGCTGCACTGGAATATGGTACCAGGAGCGACTCATCATTCGCCGTTGGGGTATGGGATTTGGAATTTGGTCGGCGTCTGCATCGCTGCACTGGAATATGGTACCAGGAGCGACTCATCATTCGCCGTTGGGGTATGGGATTTGGAATTTGGTCGGCGTCTGCATCGCTGCACTGGAATATGGTACCAGGAGCGACTCATCATTCGCCATTGGGGTATGGGATTTGGAATTTGGTCGGCGTCTGCATCGCTGCACTGGAATATAGTACCAGGAGCGACTCATCATTCGCCATTTGGGGATTGGGGAGCGATGGCTTAGGAGACCGGTTTGGATCCCTATCACCAAAGACTTTTCAATTTTATGGGCCGTGAGGGTCCCATAAAAGCATTTTCTCCCTACGAGTCGTAAAGATCCCGCAGGTGTATTTTCTCCTTAAGAGTCGTGAGGACTCCTAAGTGTGTTTTTCCTTGGTGAGTCGTAAGGATCTCACGAAGGTTTGTTCTCCTCATGCATCGTGAGGACACATGAGTGGGTCTTCTCAATGGAGCATAATTCCAAAGACGGAGACCAGCCGCGCAACTTGGTAATTGTGGTGGGGCATGAGTATGATGAGAATTATTTGAGCCCGTGGATTGTATATGGTAGTCAATTTGGGGACTAACCGTAGGGCCGGGAGAATTTTGAGAAATTGGATTTTGGTTGGCGTCTGCATCGCTGCACTGGAATACGGTACCAGGAGCGACTCATCATTCGCCGCTGTTGTTTTTTTTTTGTATTTTTTTTGTTTTACCGCGATTGCTCTATCATTTCAGCTTTTCTTATCGCGAAGGTCGCGATTGCCCCATCATTTCGGCTTTTATTCGCGGTTGCCCCATCATTTCGGCTTTATTTTCGTCTTTATTTTACTCGCTGATTTTTATTGCGAGTTGCCCCATAATTTCGGCTTTTCTTTATTTTCCTTTTATTTACACATTTTTTTTTTATTTACATATTTCTTTTTACATTCCCAGTTTAACGACTTAGAGGTCGACTGTTCCCAGTTTAATGACGTGGTGGTCGATTGTTTCCAGAGAAAGGCAGATGCCTGAGAGAATCGGTTTCACGAAGAACTTCGGTCTCCGTTTGTATGAGATTGGCGGTTGCAGCTTGACTGTTTGTTAACACGCCTTTGGACAGTTCTATCTCTCCTGCCTTGTATTGCTTTTCGACCCAATCTTTGAAGACGAAGCAGTCCTCAATGGCATGGCCTATCACTCTGTGATAGGGGCAGTATTTGGGGTCGTCGGTCCTATTCGCTTCCTGCGGTCTTTTTGACTCTGGCAGTTGTAGACCGTTCCTCAGGGCGTCTTTGAATATTTTACGGATTTTGTCCCTTCTGAAGGAATAGACCTTATCCAGCTTCTCTTTCAGTGGAGATTCTCCCCCCTCTCCGAACATTGGCTTCCGAGGCTGGTTGGCGCTAGGCCCGCTCATCCCCTGCTTATTTCGGTTAGCCGAAGCATTGAAAGATTCAGAATCGTCGGGATCTCCGCCTTTGCGATTATCGTCCTTTCGGTTTCTCCAGGACCTATTGTTATTTTGGGAATCCGAGGAGGACTCCTGCTTTGAGCGCTCCAGCATTTGAACTTTTCTGGTCAGTTCTTGGAATGTTTTGAGACCCGCGGTGCATAGAAACGGGGTCATCCAATTGTTGAGATTTCCGACGAGGAGACTGACAGATTGGTCCTGCTCTATCGGCGGTTCGCATTTGACGGAGAGATTGCGCCATCGGGTTATAAAATCCGTGCTGCTTTCGTCGCTCTTGGGCTTGGTCCTTACGAGCTCGGCAATGGTAATCTTATCGCTGACGCTCATGAACCTCTGCCGAAACAGAGACTCCATTTGGACAAAAGTTGTGACGGAGCCATCCGGTATGCTCGCGTACCAGTCGAAAGCAACATCGGTCAAGCTATTAACGAACTGGCGGAGGAGAAGCGCATCATTGCCCCCAGTATTTCCGCATGAGGCTTTGAAGTGGGCGATATGCTGATTCGCATTTCCCGTCCCATCGAATCTTCCGAATTTGGGGATGACATAGCCGCTAGGAAATTCTACCAGATCATACTGAGCAGGATATGGTCTCCCACTACTGCTGATATCTTTTTGCGCTTCGGCTTCGGCCACCAATGTTTTGACTTTGCTGGCAACCAAATCCATGATTTGATCTTGAGTTAGCGGGCTACTGTCATCGGTAGCCAAGACATTTCCTGAGATAGGATGCGATTGACTTTCATGCGGTCCGGCCACTTTTGGATTTGAGGGAATAGGCGTCGGCTGCTTTGGGACACCATTTCCCGGTTCATGAGAGCCCTGCGCCTGATTGGGCGGCTGAGAGGCAAGTTGGGCCGTAAGCCGTAAGACGACATTTGTCAAGTCGTCGATCTTTGAGTAGAGCTTGGCCATCTCCTTGTCTTTGCTTCTGAGCTGCTTTCGGAGCTCTTGGAGAAGTTGTTGCTCTGCGGTCTTAGGACGGAAAGTTGGCTCATCTTCGCTTTCCGAGCCTGACTCCTCCTGAATTGAGGGCTCTCTCTGCCTATCAGCCTCATCGAGAGGGTTTTCATCATCCAGCGGAGGCGGCTGTTCTTGGGAAGCGGCCACCACATTCAAGCCAGATTGGGTTTGAGATGTGGTGGCCCCGTCCTTGCTCTTGCTGCGCGTGCCCACCACGTAGACAGTGTGGATAACACATTCAGCCATCCCCTCATCTTTGGCGGGGTAACCCCGTTCTTCGAACCTCATAAGGTTTAGCCTGGCAGTAGCCTTAGCCCTTTTGTTGGCTCTATATCTGAGCCTTTTCTCCCTCAGCCTCTTGATTTTGAAGGCTTGGCGGGCATCTGCTACCCGGGAAGCCATTGTGAGTTGATCAGCGGGGAGCTTAGAGAAGACACACGATCGAGCATTTGTCAGGGGCGCCGCTGTAGCTTGCTCGGGACGCGTTGTAGCTTCGTTGGTGTTGATGGCCTTGCCCCCAGCTGGGGCCAAGGAAAGTCGTTCAGATACCGACTTGCATTCGGGTTGGGGCGCCCTTGAGATCACCACATTTGGTCTCCTGCCTTTCGAGACCGGTTTGTCTGCCACCGGGGCTTGAGGAGATGGGATGACGCCAACTGGCATGAACATAATAGAGCCGAATGGTAGCAGCGGCTCCTCCCATTGTCGCCCGAGACTGGCCGGAAGGACCAGCCTGGAGTCTATCTTCATCGTGTAGGAGACGGGAGCTGAGTTCATCATCGAAGACATCGTCGGAAGGTGATTGCTTGAAAATCTGCATGAAAAAAAAACATTATTTTTAGTATAAATATAGGTATGTATATTGATTGAGTTCGCATGAACGCTTAACCCGAAATATGGGAGGAGAGACATGTCCCACCGGGCGTGCCAGAATCTGTAGGGTGTTTTTCGTCACCCCAGTGAGATGGGAATACGCGAGCGCTTGTCAGGCGTACTACAGATTCCCCCTGCCTAGGGTAGGCGGGGGTTTAATGATTGTGGGGATCCGAATCTCCGGCAGCCGCGGACTAAGCTGCCGTTAATTACCCATCGCCTTTGGAGCGAGGGAACCTCCGATTAACGGGTTAAACTGGTCATGCGAACTCGATGTGCAGTGTACGTGTGTTGTGTTTTGAAAAGAGGGGTTTGGACATATCGGGAGCCACGCAGAGTTTTTACGGGGGTCCCGCTACCCGGATAGCGGGCTGGGGGTCAAGGGGGCTAGCAGCCCCCTTGCGGGGTGCGGGGCAGCGCCCCGTTAGAAATTTTTTTCTAACAGGGACAGTGTCGTGGAGTACGTGTATGTATAAATTTGTATACATATGTATATATGTGTATATGTACACAAAAAGAGGGGGAAAAGACATCCAAGGGATGCGCAGTTGCGCAAGCGCGCGCGCCACGTGTCGGCACGCGGGCGACTTGCGCACTTGCGCAGTTGCGCAAGCGCGCGCCACGTGTCGGCACGCGGGCGACTTGCGCACTTGCGCAGTTGTGCAAGCGCGCGCGCCACGTGTCGGCACGCGGGCGACTTGCGCAGTTGCGCAGGCGCGCGCCACGTGTCGGCACGCGGGCGACTTGCGCACTTGCGCAGTTGCGCAAGCGCGCGCGCCACGTGTCGGCACGCGGGCGACTTGCGCACTTGCGCACTTGCGCAGGCGCGCGCGCCACGTGTCGTCACGCGGGCGCCTTGTGCACTTGCGCAAGCGCGCAGGTGAGGCACAACAGGCTTTTAGCCTAAAAAAAATTTCTCAGAAGAGAAATCAGAGAGGAGTTGGACTCCTGAATGTGTTTTTCTTCTTTTTTGGGGGGGTTTAGTGAAAGATGTTCTTCTTCTTCCTCCTGTTGTTTGGCCGGATCTTGAAGATCGAGGGATGTGAGATATCAAAATCTCTCCTTTTTGAGATCTGATGGCAGATCTGGGTTCCCCTTAATGGGTTTTGTGGTGGAAAACTATTTAGTTTTGAAAAAGGAAGAGTAAAACTCTTGATTTAATTCAAGAGAAAAGAGAAGGTTTTGGAACCTTGAGGAAGGAGAAAAGATCTCAGATCTATTATTTTTTTTTGGAATGAAAAGTGTTACTTTTTTATTCATCATGTTGCCTTTTATAGGCTTACATATTTACATATAGCCCCTTGGGCTTTACAAAAATGGCATCTTAGCCATCCCATGGCTCATGTGCCATTTCCTTTTTGCACATAAGCCATGGGCTTACAAAATATTGGCTTTATGCCCATTTTGCATACATTCATGTATAAAAAATTACATAAAAATTATTTATAACCTGATCTATATTTTAGCACGGAGGAGGCTGGCCGCGGGCTCGACTTGGGCATGGGCCCGCTTGACCTGGGCTTGGGCCCACCTGGCTTGGGGTTGACCTTGACTTTGACTCGGTCAACGGGGGTGTAAATTTTTACCCCAACAGATTGGGGGATCGTCGGCGGGTAGGTCCTGCTGGATCATCATTCCTATCATATCTTGGAAGAGAAGGCCCATACGTTGTATGTTGGCCGCTTGTTCAGCAGCCTCTTTGTCCTTTTTCTCCAGTGTCCGGCGAAGGAATTCAGCGTCGGTTTCCTCTTCCTGGCATGCGTCTGAGGACGTTTCTGGGCTTTCTTTTGGTCCGGTAAGTGCGGCCATAGCATTCATCATTTCCTGAAGCTTTTGTTACTGCTCCTGGGCTTTCGTCACGGATCGGGTCAGCGGTCGGTGGCCCGTGGAGGTGCGGCTTTCCTCCTTTCCAAAAGCCATATAAACAGTGTGCACCCTCATGCCCCCAGACTTAGGGCGTTTGGGCTCAGTGCTTTTAGCTGTTGTTGCATGGTGAGGGATCTTTTCTGGCCTCCTCCTTTTATGAGTCATGGAGGTTGAGGGGGCCGTTGAGGTGGGCGTCCAGATAGCCTTTCGGGGTTTAGCCTGATGACCGGCCTCCGGTTGGATTTTTAGCTTCTTGTGCTGGCGGGAGAAGTTTGAATCGACGATCGAGTCTCGGGCCTGCCGCCAAACCTTATAAATTTTGGAAGATAGCCGTTGAGGAGATCGGGGCTGTTCTGATTCTATTTCCACAACCTTTTTTAATGAGGGAGGAGACCTCTTTAGCACTGCAGTAGGGGAATTCCTTCGCACCTTATTTAGCATCTCGAAGCTGTTCCCAGTTGGAACAGCAGCATTAACTTCTGCCGTCGGGGCTGATGGAGTTAGCCCAGAGGGGGAGTTGCCCCCAGCCTTCCTTACTCGGCGCCAATGGCGACGTCGAGCGTGTCGAGCGGACGGCGCTGGTTCAGCGGTGAGAATGGCTTCGTCTTGCCCCCTGTGTAGGTGAGGGGTCGCTGCTGGTGTTAGCCTGTCAAAGACCGATGTCCTTTGTGCAGCAGGAGTGGGAGCTGAAGCCGTTAATTTTGTGAAGATCGACTTCTTGGCTGGGGAAGCCGCCTTGGCGATTTCGGAGGCAGGAGCGGCCGCTTTCTTAGAAGCAGCCTTCTCTGAGATCGTAGGTCCCGTGATGAGTTCGCAGGATTTCTGGCCCAATCTAGAGAAGACCGAGGCGTTGACATTGGGCGACTCGTTGAGAGGAGCCGCGGCAGGGGCAAGACGGTCAAAGACCGACTTCTTGAGAGCTTCCTTTGTCATCACCGGCGCCGCGAAGCTTGATGGTGGGAGTATAGTCCCAAAGAACAATCCGGTAGTGGCTTGAGTCACCTGGTCCGCCGGCATTGTGAACAACGAAGCAGCTTGGGGTCCTTAGGCTATACCTCCTGGCGAGGTAAAGCGTTGGTCGTAATTGCAGTTTGAGCAGTTGGAGAATTTCGCAGAAGTAGAAGCCATCGATCCTTTGCTTTCTGCAATAAGCAAGACGCCAATTCTTAGTATCTTGAAACCCAAGGGCAACTATTAGCGAACCGCGATTGGTTCGCGAATCACGACACACGAAGTGTGGAGTGGAAAGAGGAAAAGGTCCTACCGGGCGTGCCAGAATCTGTTCCCCTCCGAACGGACATGCGGGACGTGGGGCCGTCTCGCCTGAGGTTCGGGGCAGATGCCAATAGGTGCTATCCGTCCACCTCTCCGAAGATGCCAAGTTGATTTATGGCGCCGTGTATCGGAGATTTAGACGGATGCGTCCGATGTAGCAGACTTCGTCAGATTCCCCCTCGTTTGAGGGGTTTTTGATTGTGGGGACGCTCTTTCCTGCAGGCGCAAGCCCCTGCAGTTAATTACGCTACCGCATCGCGGTAACAACTTTCTCCTTCTCCAAATGGTCACTTCGTGTCGTGTGTTTTTTTTTTATGTTTTACTGCCCGTGGATCGTTTACGGAGACCGAGTTATGTCGTCGCCCGTAGGGCGTGGACTAGTCCAAATCCGAGTTATCTTAGATTTGGGTTTGGGGGTTTGGTTTGAGGATACGTTAGCCATGCTTGAGGCTAAGATCAACTCAAACATTTGTTAAGGATACGTTAGTCTAGTTTGAGACTAAGATCAACTTAACGGGATCGTTTAGATCCGACAAAGGAGCGTTTGGACTCCATTGTTCCAGTTTTAGGGACATAGTGGTCCATCGTATGTGTGTGGCCGTCGGGACCCGTCACCTCTCTGACGACGTTGAAGGATTACAACGACGGGTGTCAGAGGGGTTCAGAGATGTACCCTCGAGCCAGAGTTAATTGGGGGGATTCGTAGTCCAGTCTGCTTGAAGGTTTAAGGATTCGTTAGCCATCTTTGAGGCTAAGATCAACTTAAACGGGACCGTTTAGATCCGACAAAAGAGCATATAGGGGCTCTATTGTTCTAGTTTAGGGACATTGCGGTCCGTGGGTAGTTTAAGGACATTGCGGTTCGTGGGTAGTTTAAGGACATTGCGGTCCGTTGTTAGTTTTAAGACATCTCGGTCAAGGTTAAGGACCTCATAGTCCATGGGTTTAAGGACTCCACAGTCCGGTATGTGCTCTGGATGCTTCACACGGGTTCACTGCCGTGCTCGGCGAGGACCAGGCTCCGCTCTGGGCGTTTTCCGCGGGGTCAAAGAGTGACGTTATCCGCGTTCCACGTAACCAGGGATTTTGCACTAGATGCTTCTCACGGGTTCACTGCCGTGCTCGGCGAGGACTAGGCTCCGCTCTGGGCGTTTTCCGCGGGGTCAAAGAGTGACGTTATCCGCGTTCCACGTAACCAGGAATTTTGCATTAGACATGGGTTTAAGGACCCCACAATCCATATCATGAGTGGTCATCGGGACTCGTCACCTCTTTGAAGACATTGAGGGATTACAATGCCAAGTATCAAAGGAGTGAAGAGATGTACCCTAGAACCGGAATGGCTTGAGTAGTCCCTGGCCCAATTTGGGTCAAGACTGATTAATTATGTTATGAGCCCATTGGCCCAGTTAATCACGAATTGAGGACTTATGGCCAGCTTGGGCTAAGTCCAGTCAGGTCTGGAATATTGGCTTCTTGTTGGTCCACTGAGGGAGAGGCTTTGCCTCTATCCCTTTAGCCAATCGGGCCAAAGCCTAGTGTTAAACACTTCAGAGCAATCAGTGTTGAACACTGGGAATGAGGTTAGTGTTTAACACTAAGAGATAATTGGTGTTAAACACCAGCGACAAGGCTTTCAAATTAGTGTTAAACACTAAAACAGATCGGTATCAAGCACTGGCAAATGAGCCCTCAAATTAGTGTTAAACACTAAGGTAGTCAGTGTTGAACACTGCAAGTAAAGTTTTTGATTAGTGTTGAACACTAAGGCCCAACAGTTGTTTTAACACTGGATTCGGGAGTTTCAATTTAGTGTTAAACACTAAGGCAAGAGGGGTCACGTGGCAACACGTGAGAGCGCCCTCCCTTCATTAATTCTGCTGAGATTATCGCATTTTTCAGAGTATCACGTGTCATCACGTGACGGGCATTCAAATGCTTATATGTTAACGCTTCTGCCGAGGGTCACGTGGGTCACGTGGGGTGCTGCCTCAAAGGGGGCTTTCTGTAGATCTTTTGGGGGGTCACGTGGTGACACGTGACCCTGCCTCTATATTGTTTAGAGGATCTGTTACTCCTTTTTCAGGAATTAAATTCCTCGAGCTTTAAATTTCAGAGGAATTAAATTCCTACTTCCTTTTGAAGACTTATATTCTGGAACAGAGTTGAACTCTGAATTTTCTGTAGGAATTAAATTCCTCATATATGCGAAGAACTGAATAGGGTTAAACCCTAATAAAAGCTTTTAAGGAATTGAACTCCCATTCTCTGTTAAATTATGATTAGATTCCCGCTGTTTCAACAGAACCAGGTTCTTAATTAGGGTTAAACCCTGTTTCTCTTTGTTCTGAAGGAATTAAATTCCCATGATATAGGGTCAAGCCCTAATTTTATTTTAAAGGAATTAAATTCCTATAGTTTTGTGAGAATTAAATTCTCGTGTTTGCATTCCCTCTCTATGTTTTGGATCTGCATGGTAGGATTTAAACCCATCGAGAATTAAATTCTCAACTTCAAGGGGAGATGTGCTCTTTACAGATCCTCTATCAAAGAGAGAAGAAATATGTTCTTCTGTTTCATATATCAGAGTTAAACTCTGTTGAGAATTGAATTCTCTTTCTTTCAGAAAGCCTTCCCTTTCTTACCTAGGGTTTTCTTTTGCAGAAGATCCAAGTTCCTTCAAAGTATCAAGGCTCTCTCCTTTTTCTTCCCTCAGCGTATATATCTTTCTCTCTATCTCTTGGCTCCTATTTATAGGAGAAGCAGCCGAATAAATTAGTTTTGTGACGAATCTTCATTGAGAGATTTGATTTGCATCCTTCATTCGTTCTGGACCTTTGGATTATTAGGTGAATTTTATTCACCATTGGATTTTAAATCCAGAGATTCTCCTTTGTTATTTTGGTTAGATTTAAGGGGGAAATCTTTCCAAACCCGAGATTTTCCATAGATAGATGATATTTAAATCACTTCTGAATCTTTAATTCGATTGGTCTCAGATAATCACTTTCCTTTGGAAAGATTCAAATCTCCTTCAGAATTTAATTCTGTCGTCAAAATAGGCTTTGAAAGCCGGTCACGTGTGAACACGTGACCCATGGTCACGTGTGGACACGTGACCCTCTTTGGAATGAAGAGTCCTCTTTCTTTTTGCGCTGTCTTCTGGTTGCTGTTTTAGTCATCACGTGTTAACACGTGACCATTGGTCACGTGTGAACACGTGACCCCTGTTAGGAGCCTCCTTCTTTTTTATTCGACTGGAGGACCGGTCTGCTGTTTCGAGCGTCACGTGCCAACACGTGACCTCTTCTGACGCCTTTTTCCTTGACTTGATCAGTGGACCTTTTCCTTGACTTGATCAGGGAACCCATAAGCCTTTTCCGCTGTTTTCATATGTCACGTGTCAACACGTGACTGCTGGTCACGTGTGAGCACGTGGCCCCTCTTTCTGAAGCTTTTCCCATAAGCTTTTCTGATTTTAAATCAGGAAACAAATACCTTCTTGAACACACAACAAAACAAAACAACAACTGAGCCTTTTATCCCAAGCATATGGGGTAGGCTACATGAACCAACATGAGAATCACGCCGGGTCCAGCACATGAATCCTCTGTCTCCACTCACTTCTATCGAACAATATACTTTCATTGAGTCCTTTGGCAACCATATCGTTTCGTATCACCTCCATCCATGTTTTCTTCGGTCTCCCTTTTGCCCTTTTGCCATTACCCATATCGAGACTATCTATTCGTCGAACCGGTGCTTCCATAGGTCTGCGTCGCACATGACCAAACCATCTAAGCCGGTTTTCCCGCATCTTCTCCTCCACGGGTGCTACACCAACTTTTGCACGAATATCCTCATTTCGTACCTTGTCTTTTCTAGTGTTACCGCACATCCAACGAAGCATGCGCATCTCCGCTACGTGCATCTTCTGTGTATGATGCTTCTTAGGAGCCCAGCATTCTGTACCATATAATAAGGCAGGCCGAATAGCGCTCCGATAAAACTTCCCTTTCAATTTTAACGGAAAGTTACGATCACACAAAATCCCTGTTGCACTCCTCCATTTCAACCAACCAGCTTGGATCCTTTGATTAACATCATTATCGATCTCCCCATTCCTTTGGATGATGGAACCTAGATATCTAAACTGGTCGCTCGGTGATATCTCTTGCCCTTCCAATGTTATACCAATATGGTTTTGACTTCTCTGGCTACTAAATTTGCAGTGCATATATGCTGTCTTGGACCTGCTCAATCTGAATCCCCGAGATTCCAATGTTTGTCTCCATAATTCCAATTTGGCATTAACCCCTGCTTTCGTCTCATTTACTAGAACAATATCATCAGCGAATAGCATACACCAAGGGACCTCATCTTGGATAGTTCTAGTAAGCTCATCCATCACGATGGTAAACAGGAAAGGACTTAATGCAGATCCTTGATGTAAACCAATAGTAATCGGAAAATCACTTGTTAAGCCACCGCAAGTTCTGACATTTGCCACTACTCCGTCGTACATATCCTTGATTATGTCAATATACTTGACGGGGGCCCCCTTTTTCATCATTGTCCCCCATAATACCTCTCTAGGTACCTTGTCGTACGCTTTTTCTAAATCAATAAATATCATATGCAAATCTCTTCTCCTCTCTCGAAAGCGCTCGACAAGTTGACGAAGCAAATGAATCGCCTCTGTCGTCGATCGTCCAGGCATGAACCCAAATTGGTTCTCTGTTATCTTAATATCCTTCCTTAGCCTGTGTTCAATCACTCTCTCCCAAAGTTTCATGGTGTGACACATTAGTTTTATTCCACGGTAGTTTGAGCAACTTTGAATGTCACCCTTATTCTTGTAGATAGGTACAAGGATACTTTTCCTCCATTCATTTGGCATCTTTTTTGTCTGCCAAATCTTATTAAACAGATCTGTCAGCCATTTAACGCCTATTTCTCCTAAGCATCTCCAAATCTCGATAGGAATCCCGTCAGGACCAACCGCTTTTCTTAAACCCATTCTGTTCAAAGCTTCTTTAACCTCAGTAAGTCTTATTTTACGCATGAAATCACGATTTATATCTTGAGATTGAATGACAAGTCCATCCAAATTCTTAGTAAAGCTCTCATTGAACAATTTGTCAAAATAATCTCTCCATCTTTCCTTGATATCCTCATCTCGAACTAAAACCTTCTGATTTTCATTTTTGACACACTTCACCGCACATAAGTCTCTAGTCTTCCTTTCCCGCATTCGAGCAATCCGGTATATATCATTTGCAGCCTCTTTAGTGTCTAATTTCTCGTACACCTCCTTGTAGACCTTAGATTTATCTTCCCGAACAGCTTTCTTAACTTCCGTTTTAGCCATTTTGTACTTCTCAAATCTCTCCACATCTCTACTTTTCTTCAAATCTTTATAAGAATCTCTTTTAATTTTAATAGCAGCCTTTACATCTTCATTCCACCATGATATGTCCTTAGATGGTGGAGCACCACCTCTCGACTCACCAAGTAGATCTCTAGCTACTTTCTTGATACAACTAGCCATTTTGTTCCATGTTTTGTCTGGATCATCTTCCGACTGCCAATCCGCTTCTTAAACCATGAAATAAAATTTTTCCCAATTCAAAATTAGATTCTTATCCTTACAGTGGGTAAGAACAGCGTCAAGATGACCTAAGCATTCCTCAAAGGAATCTCCAAATATGGATAAATCGTCCATGAATATTTCTAGAAAATTCTCGATCATATCCGAGAATATCCCCATCATACATCGCTGAAATGTAGATAGAGTATTGCATAACCCAAACGGCATGCGTTTATAAGCGAAAGTGCCAAAAGGATAAGTAAAAGTTGTCTTATCTTGATTCTTTTCGGTGATGGGAATCTGGTTATAGCCTGAATAACCGTCCAAGAAACAGTAGAACTCATGCCCCAGCTAAGCGTTCCAATATCTGGTCAATGAAGGGTAGAGGGAAATGATCTTTCTTCGTCGTGGCATTGAGTTTTCTATAATCAATACATACCCGCCACCCGGTTTGGGTGCGGGTTTGAATCAACTCATTTGGCTCATTAGTTATAACCGTGATGCCTGACTTTTTAGGGACAATGTGAATAAGACTTACCCACTGGCTATCAGATATTGGGTAAATTATACCATTATCTAAGTATTTAACGATTTCCTTTTTCACAGCCTCTTTCATAACGGGATTCAACCATCTTTATGGGTCATGGGCTGGTTTGGCATCATCCATCAAATGTATATAATGTTCAACAATTAAGAGACTAATCCTTTTGATGTCCGCCATTGTCCAACCGAAAGTTTGCCAATTCGATCTCAAGACAGACAGAAAAGCTCCCTCTTGCTCTAAGGTTAGAGAAGCCGATATGATGACAGGAAAAAACTCATTCTTACCTAAATATGCATACTTAAGATAAGACGACAGCGGCTTGAGATCAAGTGTCGACGAAGAGACGATAGAAGGTAGGGTAAGGAAATGATACTCGGACTCCATGAGAGGTTCATAACTAGCGTAAGAGATTGACGGATAGCTCAACTAACTCATTCGACAAATCAAAGGATTCGAAATCGGGGGTGGACTTGTCGACAGAAGGGTCTTGTGAATCAAGATTATTAAAGAAAGTGAACTCTTTATATTGCTTATTCGTGTAAGAAGTAGCTGTATTAAATAATAACGCACTAGTGGCGTCAAGATCATTGTCGTAGAGCACAAACTTCTCAAATTCGGAACTGTCGAAAGCTATCTCATGGACGGAACATATATCTATCATATGAACAGAAGGTTTGGAGGGTTCACTTCTTACCCTGAAAATGTTAAGTTCAATTGTCATCTTCCCAAAGAATAGGTTTATAGAACCGTTATGACAATTGAGTACCGCATTTGAGTTTACGAGAAATGGTCGACCCAAGAATCACCGAAATTTGATTCCGTAGGTTCGCTACAGTCTGTGTATCTAAAACGATAAAGTCCATAGGGAATATAAATTCCCTGATTTTGATCAACACGTCCTCTACCTCACTCCTAAGATGGGTGATAGATCGATCGACTATCTGAAGAGTGCAGTGCGTGGGTTTCAACTCTCCTATGCCTAATTGTTCATAAACAGAATAAGGAAGTAAGTTAACACTAGCACCAAGATCAATTAGAGCGCGATTGATATTTTTACCCCCAATAGTTATAGATATTGTAGGACACCCGGGGTCCTTATGTTTCTTGGGCAAATTTTGGGTAAGAGCATTACTCACATTGCTCGCTAAGAAAACTTTTTTAGGTATTTGAGTTTTCCTTTTCTTAATGCAAAAGTCCTTAAGAATTTTTTCATAAGATGGAACTTGTTGGATAGTATCTAAGAGAGTAATATTAATATTAATTTGCTTAAACATTTCCACAACCTTCTCCATCTTTGAACTTAGTTTGTTAGGCCTCAACTGGTTTAGAAAAGGAGTTTTATTAACAGGGGTTGGGTCCAACACTTGAGGACAAGTTTGTGGGGATGGAATGGATCCCAAAATTGGATTTAGGATAGCCTGAGAGGGTAATTCATTCAAGGAAGTGGACTTAGAGTTCAAGCCTAGTGGAGAACGGAGAATGGGCTCAGAAGAAGATGTTGGATTAGAAGAAGTAGAAGTAGAAGTAGTAGCTAGGGTGTCATCGAAATTATCAACTTGTTCTCTACATGGTTGTTCAGCATTCTTCCCGATCTCAACGTAATTACGGCACTCACGTTATGATTTTGTTGGTTAAAGACAGTATTAGCATTTTGTGGGTGGCCGGGATTTGGTAGAGGTTGAGATAGAAGTTTCCCTTTATCTCTTTCACTCATTGCGGTATTTAACCATGCAATTTTTGCTTCGATAGATTTGATGCTTTCACCGTGGGAAGCAATGTGTTACACTAACGTTTGGATAGAAGAAGTTAAATTAACCGACATTTGCACAGATTGTTTTATAAACGCTTCTAAGTCACTTTCGAGTGCAGAGATTTTATCGGTACCGACAGGAGCAATATTATTCTGTGGTTGGAAAGAATTATTATAAGGTGCAAAGTTGTTGGCTGGATTTTGAAATGATTGCGGTTGAAAGGGCTGCTGAATTTGTTGTGGTGGTTGTTGTTGCTGTGGAGGAAGCCTTTGGTAGTTATGTTGACTTTGGAACTGATTTTGATTTTGGTTTTGAGTTTGGTTTTGGTTCAAGCAAAATTAGGATGATTTCTCCATCCTTGGTTATATGTGGATGAATAAAGATCGTTTCTAGGTCTTTGCTGAAAAGCAGCATTAGTTTGTTCTTGATCTTAAGACGGAGAATTCAAAGGTCATTCTTCGGTTAAATGTGACGAATCATAATAGCAACTACACACGGTTTTGGGGAGCGTAACTTGATTTAGGGAGGCTGAAGAGAATTTGTTTTCAATAGCTTCGAATTTCTCTTGCATCGCAGTCATTTCGGCTTTCATTGCGATGGAAGCGTCGAGCTGATGGATATCTGCCCTATATGAAGATGAAGATGATATTGTTGGTCTTGTGCTCTCCTACTTTAGTGTTTGTTCGGCGAGATCTTCAAGAAATTGCCACGCCTCCTCGTCGAATTTTGACATGAAATGAAATTGACAAATGGTTTCTAGCATTTTTTTGTCGCTGGATTAACACCCTCATACATAATTTGGTGAAGTTGCCATTTTTCGAATCCGTGATGAGGGCATTAGACAAGGAGATCTTTAAACCTTTCAAAACATTTCCAAAAGGGATCGTTGTGAAGTTAGGCAAACTGGTTAATCCCGCTCCTAATATGGGCGGTCTTATAATTAGGATAAAATTTCTTAAGGAATGCTTTAACAAATTCATCCCAATTGGTGATAAAATGTAAGGAGGTGTTATAAAACCACTTTTCTGCGAGATCGCACAAGATAAAAAGGAGAAGACGTAATCGCATGCATCGCCTGAAAGTTGGGTGGGGCTCATCATTGCACATACGTTTTGGAATTTGGTTATAAAAAACGTATGTATCCTCAGACTCAAGCCTGTGAAATTTGGACAACAAGTTGATGAAGTGAGGTTTAATTTTGAAATTATCCCTAGTGGCTGGTGGAACAGACAGACACGTAGGAAGGGGTCTGTATGTGGGGTAGCATCGGTCTTGGAGAGCGATGTGTGGTGGATTCTGAATTTGCACACCTACGGATGGTGGCAATGTAGTGTTGTTAAAACCCGGTAGAGGTCCTTCCATCTCGGGAGATATAGTAGGTAGAGGAGAAAAATAAGGTGAAGAAGTATCGACTTCGGAGTCGACTGCGAGAACGCTGACTAGACGGGCACTAAAATCCTATGTCCAGCCGATCATGCACTAAGCGGGATTAGTGCACGTGACAGCGTGTGATATGTGTGAGAATGATTTTAAGAAGGCCTTGCTTTGACAAAAGTGATGGACGCAAGACTCAATCAATCACAAAATGCACAAACAGTCCCTAGAGGTAGGGTCACCTAGGTCAAATTACTAGACCACTCCTAGACTTTCAAAGGACAAAACGTAGGATAAATCCTCTATCACATCCTTATCAATCTTGCAACCAGGTAAGTGCCATGTAAGTGGGAAGTATTCGCTATACGAATCACCGATATAGCGGGCCTGATTAAGTAAAATACTTTTCTTGGTCATATTTGCCTTAGACACCACAAGATAAATGCGGATAAGCAATAAATTACCCATGACTCTCCTTTGTCCTAACTGAACGTGACCATCCTTAAAGGTTTTGGTCTAGATATTTTTTATTAATGTAGGGTGATGCGTATGCTCGTTTGTGATTTATAGAGCTTAGGAAGGATGATGAAATCCCCACCTAATCTGAATCTGGGTTTCTTGCCCCTTAATGTCCTTTTTAAATATGCAAAATAAACCAAAATATAAAACACGCAAAAAGATTTTTTTAGCGGCGATGTTTGCAAAGAATTCTGCAGGTAAAAACAGTGTATTGAAGTTTTAGAGGAGAGAGGAAGACGGTAGGATAATACCAGAAAATTTTGGGGGCTTAACTCCCCAATATGGCCACGGTTCAGCCCCCAAAAGCTCCTTTTGGCCGCGGTTCCGCCGCTGTCTGATGGAGTCTCCTCTTCAAATTTTGGCACTACACTCCAATTTTCCTCTGCTCCTATTTGACAATCTTTAAATTTTTGTTGGTTCGCTCCAAGTGCTCCAGATTTCTCGCAAAACTCGCACAAAAATCATTAAAAATACAAAATGTGGTTTTTTATTTCTATTCTATTTTTATTTCTATTTTTTCTGGTTTTTTTTAGAAATTAACCTGAATAACAAGAAAAATATAACAACCGTTTTCCCGACAGTAGCGCCATTTGATTGATTCGAAAAAGTGTGTTTTTGTGTGTTCTAATTACCGCAATCAATAACGGTAACATAATAGCTAGCCGCTAGTGAGTACAGACCATCCACAAAGAAATGGTGAACCACTTTTCTTGTTTTAGATGAGTTAATAGAAAAAGGTGGAATTTTTATCGTTTTATATTAACAAGGTTTGAAAAGTTTAAAGGAGAAAAGCTTGTAGGGTTTATAGAATTTAGTAATTAATAAATGAAGTTTTAAAAATAATTAATTTTATCTTTTAATTATTTAATACTAGAGAAATAGCGATGAATATGGATTAGAATTCTTGGAGGGAATTAAGGTTTCTCTCTACTGACCCTTGTCTTTCTATTGATCCCTATTTATCTCAAGTCTTCAACAAAGTAGGTATTAATGATTCTTAAATCGTGGTCGTGATTATCATGAATTGATAGCACGCCCGATAAGTGGGTTAAGACTTATTTTTGTTAAAGTTTATAAAAATTAAAAGATGAAAAGAAGTTAATGATTTTGTTCATCTTTTATACTACCCTATCCTACAAACCCTAACAAGAGAGAATTTACTCGCTCATGAAAACCAACGAACTAAAAAAAAGGTGGAAGAATACGAAACTCATAAGTTAAATAAAAATTAAAATTGCGGAAAGTAAATATGACAAAATTAAAAAAAAGAACTATCTTTTATTGAATAAACTCTTACATTACAGAAGTTGCTCCATGAAAAAGTAAATTACAAGAACTAAAAACTTATTTTTCTTGATATATCTAAATCGATCAATGGATAGATGATAACTCTAATTGCTCTTGGTCCTTTATACAGGCTCTGGAACTAGAAACCCAAGACGTCATATTGAAGTGTGTGCAAAGAATATCAAGCCCCTGATTTTTAACATCCTACGGCCATCAAAGAACCGCGGTTTAGCCACTCCTTATTGGCCGCGGATCCACCGCCCTTTGGTGGGTTTGAGTTTCCGTATTCTTCGTGCCTTCTTCTCTCGATATTTGAAGATCCTTCTGATAAAAATATTCTGAAAATATTGCTTTTTTATCTGCCGTTTTGAAATTCGTCAATTTGTTCCTAATATTTGGCAGATTTGGTTTGGTGATTCAATTTGATGTGGATCTCCTATTTGTATTTCAGACCTGAACTGATATATTATAATACATGCAGAATATCTCAAATCAAATTGTTAGTAGCATTTGTTTTATTTGAGATAATATTCCAACCAATTAATTGATATGATATCTTAATAATATTGGTTAGGAATATTTGGCATGATATGCATATTTTAATAATAAATAATCTTATGGATATTTTATCTAAATATGATATGCATATATTCCCTAATTATATTAATTATAAATTAAGAAACATATGACAATAATCTCTTTACAAATAAACCTATATATGTTCTTAATTTATAATTAACACCTTTTAGTAATTAACAATAATAGAGAAAATGAACGCATAAATCTGCAGTAAATATGAATGATCAAAATTATATATGTCAAGACCCTTATTTGGAATGTGCGGGATTTTGCTTAGTAAAACAGGGTTGAATTCAAAATCAGAAAAGAAAAACGATTTGAGTGAATTAGGTGTATGAAAGTAACTCGAAAAGTTCGCAAAGACGCACTGAACAGCGTAGGGGTACGTCGAACAGTTCAGGGACAAGAACTCTAACCAACCTTGATATTCGAAGAGAGGTTTAATATCCCAATCATCTAAACCCATGAAATCTATCACAGAACCAATTAACACTTTACGAGTCAAGATTTTCTCAAAAGGTTTTAAAGTGTTCCTTCATATGACAGCAAGAATCATATTGAGTAGATGGTTTAAGGGGTGTGATAGGGATAGATGACAAAGGAATAACAGTAGTTGTAATAGATGAAGAAGATGGTTGATTACCTCGGCGTATAATTCTGGGTTTGGTAAGGACACTCGGTGGCTTTGAGATGGTATGCTTTCCTCTCGCCTGTTCAGACTAGAATATTGTATTATTATATTCTCCATTCTTATTCTTTTTATAAATAAACAGGTGCTTTTGACGCATGTCTGCTATATGTTACATGTTACAGGTTCTTGGACAGAAAACAGTGAAAATGATGTAAAGACGATGAAAAAGTGGACTTTGACCAACAAACAGAATACTCTTGATCAAGCCTACATAAGAAACAGTTCATAAAGCAAGGTTCAAGACGTCGACATAAAGCCACGGTTAAATTCCACAACAATGTTCATTGGAAGATCTGAAAGAACCTAGAATCCAAATTAAGAAAAGACATAAAGATACAGGAAGCACAAGACACCAGAAGCCCACAACAGAAGTCTCAAAGCACACACCTTCCTTTTGGCCGCGGAACCGCGGCCAAACCAGGCCTAATGCCGCGGTTCCGCGGCAGTGATGAGCAATTAGGGGATAGAAATTTTACCATAAATTGGTGGCGGCGTTGACTGGTCTTTATAGGGCTATATTTATAATTTTAGACATGCGGTTCAAGATGTAACCTAGGGTTTCCTATTCTCTATAAATAGGAACTCTAAAAATTGTAATTTCTTTATCCCTCCTTTTAATAAAATTTCAGAAATCCTTTTTGGAGAGCATCGGTGTTTCTTCTCCATTCAGAAATTCAGATCTGACAACCCTGCATGGATGATTGGAGGGATGCATCTGTAAGTAATTTAATTTCTTGCCCTAGTGTAGTTTTCAATTCCTTGCCCTAGGTAGATTTAATTTCATGCCCTAGGAACTTGTTTAGAGTTAGCTTTGGGGAAGGATTTTGAGAGATGAGATCTCTCATCTCTTTCTTACCCACCAAATATTTACAATAGGATTCCATGCATACATGCACATACCGCTCCCTACGGCACTCTATCCCTCGAGGTAGCGGTGATACCGTAGTATAAAGGCCCGGGTGTGATGTTTTCCATGGAGGTTAGGGTAAGGATCTGTAAAGGAAGGACAAGAACCTAGAGGAAGGAACACCTTCCCGAACGGATCTAATCCACTTTATTCATAATTACCATAACTCCTCATAGATCTTCATTCGGGTATTGAAAGCCGTGAGATTTAATTACATTTCCAAACCATTCCTAAACCTAGCCCTAGCAAGAATAGATCTAGATAATTGCACTAGGTTAATTAGATTTTTAGATTTAATAATTAATCCGAACACCCTTCAGAATTAACTCGTAAGTGCGAATCGGAAACTCACAACATCCCTGTAGACCGACCCGTACTCACCGGCTAGCTTCATGCGACGCCGTTCTTGATCGCGGTTATAAATATTTTTGATCTATCTTTTAGAAAGCGCAAGCACGCTAAATCACTCAAATCATCGCCCTACTACCACATGGGAAACTCAAGCACGCTTTGTCAGGATCACTTCGTAGTTTGAATCTTGATGAATCAAGCGTCTCTTCACCGTTGGATTCATCTCCTTAGGAGACATTATAGCGATCGAAGTCGAGAGAATCGTATGAGTTAAGAGGGGATCGATGAGAATCAGCGGAGAAAATGAATGGAGTCGACGAAAACAAGGAATTTTAGGTCGAAAATAGGAAATTTTGATCTCTAAGGTTTTAGAACTGGGAATGAGAGACGGATTGAATAAGAAGAGAAAGAGTGTGGCAGACTTAAATAAGAATTTAGTAGAAAAATAGGTTGAGACGGCCCAAATTAGTGTTGAGCCGGCTCAAGCACTTAGAGACTCAAGATAACCAAGATTCAACTTTTGAGACGCTAAAAAACGTATATGCTGAAATGACAGAAAAATTGTAAAGGAGAGAGCTTTTGAAACGGTTCAAAGAAATTTGAGACGGCTCAAAGGCTGAAATATGACATATCAAGGGATTTAAGTATACTCTCACTCGTTTATTGACTTCTCAGGTTTAAAGATTTAATAAAAGTATAGTATTAAGTTTTGAAAACCATTTTACCATCAAATCTTATAGAAAACATGATATAAACCATTTAACTTCATTTCTCATTTGATGAATCGAATATCCCTTTACGGATTCTAAAACATCTCCGCTAGACTCGTGAATAGGATTTGTTATGAATAACGAAATCCACATCTGAGTTTCCTAAAAAGGGTTGCAGATGCCATTCGGAAAAATGAACTTAGGAGTTACTTTCAGTCATATCAAATACCAAGGATATATATATATATATATATATATATATATATATATATATATATATATAATCTCAAATTTCACAAAATCGTTTTCCAAACCATCAATCAAGAATCAAATCTTAGAAAATCAATCCAAAAATGCCATGAAATCATACATCTATGTCGATTAAATTCAAGGATCCTCGAATTCTAGCAAAACGAAGCTTATCCAAGGGTTTTGTGAAAATATCTGCCATTTGATTTTCAGTTGGTACATACTCAAGAATAATATCGCTCTTGTGATAATGATCGCGCAAAAAGTGATAGCGAATATCTATATACTTAGTATTTGAGTGTTGCACCACATTTTTAGTCAAATGCATAGTACAAGTGTTGTCGTACAAAATTCGAATTTTTGAAAAAATTTCATCACAATCGTTTAAAAGTGTATTTTATTCAAAGAGTTTGTGCACAACATGCACCAACCGCGATGTATTCTTCCTTGATCGTGGATAATGCAACAGAGTTTTGTTTCTTAAAGATTCACGAGACAAGACAGTTGCCTAGTGGATAGCAAGTACCTGTCACGTCTCTGTTCCCAGTGTATGGGGAAGAGGACGCAGCGAGACCCGCTACGTATTTACTCAGAAATAAACACGCTAAGCGTATCTAAGAAATATAAAATGAAAAGTACACAAGAGACAAAATGTAAATGAACAACAACTTTATTTATTTAACATTCTTTTTACAATATATCTAAAAATTAAATACATGGAATGAAAGAAATGCCTAAACAATGGCATAACAGAAATGAAAATATATACAAGTATCTAAAACTCCGGATCAAAAGCTAACTGCTCCAAGTCCTCGATGCTGGGCTCGAACTCCAGTGAATCCGATCTACCTAACAATATTCTACAGAAAAAAGAAACGGAATGTTGTCAGCGAACAATCGCTCGGTAAGTCCCAAAGATAAGTAGAGATAGAATAGACAAAAAAAGAATATAACTTTTAATGTTTTATTATATTGTTAATGTTGTTGTTTGTATATTGGTACAGAAAAGGCCAGCGTATACGAGAAGAGTCCCACTATTCCGGAGACTAAGGTATACGGAGCACAAGGAACCGTTTAGCCACGGTACAACAACAATGGATATTCAGGTTAGGTGTATTATGGTTACAGTCTTATACCACTTTTAACACCTTCCGTACCAATCTATCCCTTATAAACCCCGCGATATCTTTATTGTATTGATTGTATTGATTGTATTGTATGGTCTTGTTTTGTAAATTGTATATGGATGACTTGCCGAAACTATGATTTTAGTAAATGGAATGGATATAATGGATGTACATGTAGATGGAGTATATCTATGGTTCGGTTCAGTCAATATAGATTGAATAGATGGATTTATACTTGAATTGTAGTTTTATACTTGAATCATATTCAAGTCAGATTGATTATATTGAGACACAATCTGAGTCGGACACTTTGAAAAAAAAATTGAATCCTGAATTAGGTTTTAGTGTTATCGGTAACTGCTGCACATGGACAGCAAGATTTGTGTATTTTTTAAAGACAATTACCGTATTGATAACACTGTTATTTAAGTTGTCTACCTTAGATAGATAAGCACCCATATTCTCCGGCTCCTTGAGGCTCAAGAGAACCGGTCCCGCTTAAACTTATATTTACTAGGGTCCTTATTGTAATTTAGTATAACTTGAGGGGGTTTTATATAAAAATAGTTTTGGTATAATTTCAAAATACACCTCAAGTATTTAAATATCGTCTTTAGGGTTTTCATAGATGTATATTTTATAAATGTGAAATTTCTAGTGAGTATAACCCAGTTTTCATAGTATATAGTATTTTATTGATATATTGCAATTGTTTTGTATTTGGATGGTATTTTCATGTAAAGGTGATTCCTTCGATTTGAAAAACTTGGAATATTTATATAATATAATTAAAATAGATATTTTGATAATACTTATATATATTTAGATAAAAATAAATTTGATTTATTTTCTAGAAATCTTATTTTCTTAAAAATGGTATTAAAATTCTATCGGAATTCGAATGCTCCTTACGGAGGTCTGAATTCCGCTCTATTAAACCCGAGGATGTGCGATAATTCGCACCATTCCGAAACGGGGTTTCCCAAAAGTGGGTTGTAGAGACGCAATTGTAAGGAATTGATTTAACACCGTTTTAAAGAAATGATTCTACAAGTTGATGGTATTTATTTGAAATATCGTATTATCCCATAACTATTTTCCCAAATTCCATCGTGCTATGTTAAAGATGTGTGTTGTGATGAGGTAGGTCATTACCTCATGAACTATCTAAAGGTAGAACAGGTATTATGTTGTTTTATGTCGGAAACTATAGTGTGTGGTATTTTACTGTAAAACTACAATAAAAATTGTAATAAAGATTCTTTTAATATGAAACTTGTTTAATATGTTTGTTAATATTTGTTAAACATGATATGAGAGTTTGGTATTTTCTTGTTTAAGAAAAATAGGGTTTTTAAAGAAAAACCGAATTGGAAGTCGGATTAACTCCGCTTCCGTCGGGTTATAGAATTTGAAAGCTTTTAGAATAGAGAAGTGAGGGAAAGAGGGGACTTACTGGCCTTTGGACTATAGGAGAGAGAGATGAAGCTACGGAAGGTCTTGGGGCGTCGTTTCGTCGTCGGAATCTTCTTGGAACTTTGTCGGAACTTCACCCTTTTGCTAACTCCACTTGCACACTAAAGGACTTGAGAATTTGGTAGAGTTTTGATAATGAAATTCTAAGTGAGGAAGGGTGAAATAGGGTGTGGTATTTATAGGGAAAATTAGGGTTTGGTGTGTTAAAGAATGCATTTAAAATATGCATTAAAAATTGGATTAAAGGTGTATTTATAAGGAAAATTAGAGTTTGGTATCTCCGATGTCGTCCCAACTTAATGGCGATCGACACTTCCTTCCATAGAGCGCTGCAAAGGGTGTTATTCCAATGCTTTCTTTGTAGCTATTGCTGTATGAAAACTCTACATGATGTAGGTGATCTTCCCACGATCCTCTGAAGTCTAGCATACACGCTCTAAGCATATCTTCCAAAATCTGAATAGTTCGCTCAGACTGACCATCAGTTTGTGGATGATAAGCTGTGTTGAAATTCAGACTTGTTCCTAAGCTAGCTTGCAAACTATGCTAAAATTGCGATCGAAATCTGGTATCACGATCGGAGATAATGCAAACCGGTACTCCATGTAATCTCACGATTTTGTGCATGAGTTCATGGGTATTAGAAATAGTACATTATGAAAAGTTAAAATCTTAAGTAGATTCCTACATCCATGTACTTCTTTGCTATTGTCTCAGTAGATTGGACAACTCAAAATAGGATGAAGTAAGCCGACTTTGTGAGTCGATCCACAATAACCCATACCGCATCGTTACCTTTTGTAACACCCGAGCCCAATACTACTAATTTCTGTTACTGTTTGAGCATTAGGTGGTACCCATTTCATTTATCTTGCTTATTTGTGGCTTACTGTAAAATTTTATCCGGAAAAGTCATTTCTGTACATAACAAATTTTAGCATCTAAAATGAAATTAAAAATATCCATCTTGGCCTACTCGACACCCCTAGCATTGTGGTAGCGTCCGTCCATCGTGTTCTAGTCCCGTTCGGTGAAACGGGCGAGTTTGGAGGGCTACGCGCGCGTACAGGTGTCCGTCTTGGGGGTATGCTTTTTAATCATAAAACACTTAATTTTAAAATTTGGAACCCGCTTAAAATCCTATTATTTCAATTTCGAATTTTTGGACCCAATCCGGGCGCAATTTGGAAATGTTTTATTTGGCGCCAAAATCCTAAAATTTAATAATCTATAAACAGTATATATTCTGAACTTATAAACATAACTTTCACTGTTAGGTAATCTTTAAAAATCTTTTAAAATATTTTTCTTTAACCTCCACATAGTTCTCAGCCAATCGCGAGGCAAACTTTTCCCGTGGGCCCCACCTCTTCAATCTCTCTCTCTATCTCTCACGTCTCTCTCTCTCTCTCTAACCTCATTCTCTCTCTCTCTCTCTTTTAAATATTTTCCCCCCTTGTTTCTTTTCCTCCATCACGAGAACAGAAACCCATTGGCAGAACCCTAGCCACCCTCACCCCGTCGCCGCCGCGGCCCGACGCCGACGCCGCGACCAACTCCGTCCTCGCCTCCTCTTCCTCGTCTCACCCATATCCTCATCCTCCCACCTTCGCAGCCACCTGTGAACCCCATCGCAGCCACCTGCAGCCCCTTGTGCACCGCCGGACCGCCGACTGTCACCGCCGGCGACCCCGTCCTCTTGTCCCCGACCTCGCACGCTCCTCGGTAAGATATTTCCCTCCTCTTTCCCTTCTTCCTTCCTTCTTGGCTAATGTTTTCTTCATCGACAGTTCTCTTCCTCCGCGATCACTGTTCACCGCCGGAGCTCCGGTGGCGTCGTCAACCCTCGCAACCCCTCTGCTGATCTTCGTAAGCACCCTCTCAGATCCTCCTCCCCCTTCCCTTGTATTTTCCTTGTATTTCTCGTTTTTCTTGTTTCATATCTTGATGTCTCGCTCACTGTTCTTTTCTCGCCGGAATCCGGCGATGCCGACGACGTGATCCGACGTTCCAGCGAGGTACCCCGATCCGCGTGGTCCCAGTGTTCGTTGTTTGGGTTCAATCCGTGAACCGTGCGTCCGTCACTAGTTTCCCCGCCGACGTTACGTTCCTTTTTTCCCGGTTCGCGACCCGTCGAGGCAAGTACCCCTTGCTACATGCTATACAGTATATTTATATATGTATCGACACCATAAACCTGTAAAATTAGCTTAGTACAATTGTTTTCCCTTTTCGGTTACAATGTTGCATTATATCATTTTACTATTAAACATGGAATTTACAGTTTGCCAATTTGAACCCACTAATCAAATCTACCTGTTCAATCACAGTTTACTGTTAAAATAGCTGGTAGCAATTATCCCTGTAGTTCTGATACATTCGGACACTCGCATGCATTAACCTGAAACAACTGTATTGGACCGTTATATAAATTATTGCACCGCTAAAGGTGCTTAAACCTGTTAACATGACTAAATGGCTATATCGTTTTACTGCACTCTTGTAATTTAAGTGAAACTGCTTATTATTTAATTCACTGCTTATTTCATGTTGTTAATACCCACGTGTGATTATATATCTGATTGGGAGCACACTCACGATATTGCTTACATCTTGACCTGACATGGTTACACATATAGATATATTGATACACCTGACATGGTACCGTATACTGTTGACTTGAACTGATGTACCATGACCTGACCCGTTACCTGATCTTGTGTCTAATGCCAACAAACCTGACATGTAGTCCTCATGGACCGTTCCTGTTGTCTATCCAGGCAAACCTTCTTTTACCTGATCCTGTGTTGGCATTAGTCCTTGATTACTGAATACCTGACTTGACATACATAACTTGGGGGTATGGGGAAATCAAAGGTGAAACCGACTTGTAACTCAACAGTTCGATACCTGTTCTGATCAGTCTTACGGGCTCGGCCAGCCCCGGAGTGATGATGCTGACATCACTCGCCCATCCTGCTACCTGTTACTGCCTAACGGCACGTCTCGGATTCAGCCCCGAGGATCTTGACCGTGGTCCCGGGCATGCACGGGATACTATTGAGTCACATCGACGATTCATCAATTGATTTCAAAGACTTTAGAATAGAAAACCTGATAGAACAGTTTAGTTACCCACTGCACACTACCCTGCACTGCTTGTTTCACATTATTGCTTTATTCATGTTTATTTTGCATTGCCCGTTACATTTTCATATTATATTACTTGTTGACATGACGCGCTGACGTCTGGGTTTTGCATGGCCCAGATTCTGTACCGCTTTCGCAGTCCGAGCAGGAGTATTTCAGCCAGCAGGCTGAGCTGTGAGTTTAGTGGTAGTTAGTTTTATTTCCTGCATTTATTTCCTGATGCGAGCCCGCATTATGGGACATACTTTCAGTTATTTGTATCGGATCATTTGCTTCCGCATTCATTTATTATTGACTCCTGTTATTCTGGTTTATGGACATGTTTTTAGATAGTTTTATCTTGTTCTTGATATCTCTACAGCCGTAATGTGACTGTGGATGGATACTTCCTACCCACAGGTAGCATGGTTGGCTATGTCACGTGCCCAATCTAGCGTACTCTGGGAAGCGGGGTGTGACACCTTTCGTACTGCGAGGAAGTCCAGTCACGTAATCTATTGTGATGTGTTTCCACTTCCATTATGTGATAGGTAATGGTTGAAGTAATCCAGCAGTCCTGTGATGTTCAGCCTTTACTTACTGACACATCAAGCATTTAGCGACGCTTCTGGCTACTTCACGCTTCATTCCATGCCACCAGTAATTTTGACGTAGATCTTTGTACATCTTTGTACCTCCAGGGTGTACTGAGTAGGGAGTGATGTGAGCTTCTTTCATTAACTCGTCCCACACAGAACCTTTTGGTACACACCATCTACTGCCGTACCTTAAAGATCCGTCTTCATGGATGATGAAATCTGTTCTAAATCCATTCTCTACTTGTTCTCTGATCTTTTTCAACTTAGCATCACTTGCTTAAACTTCTTTGATCTGATTGACAATGGTAGATTGAACTTGTAAATTCATCAAACTTGAAGCATTGCCTGGCATGACCACTTCAATCTCCATTTGATGTAAGTCATGTTGAAGTTTCTACTGAGTGGTGAGATTCATTGCTAATGGTTGGCGACTAAGGGCATCAGGTACCACATTCACCTTCCCTGGGTGATATTGTAGGTTAATGTCGAAGTCTGCCATAAGTTCTAACTATCTTCTCTGCCACATATTCAACTCCTTCTGAGTAAATACATATTTCAGACTTTTGTGATCTGTGTATATGTCCACTCGTTCACCAAGAAGATAATGGCGCTAAATATTGAGAGCAAAGATTACGGCTGCCAACTCCAAATCACGCGTCGAGTAATTGCGCTCCTGAATCTTCAGTTGTCTTGATGCATAAGCCACAACTTTACCGTGCCGATGTAGAACACATCCTAATCCTTTACCGGATGCATCGCAATGCACTGCGAAACCTTCAGTTTGGTCCGGTATGATAAGGATAGGTGCTGATGTCAATCTTGACTTGACTTCTACGAAATCTCGTTCGCATGCTTTTGACCACACGAATTCTTCATCTTTATGTATAACCTTGGTCAGGGGTGTTGCGATCTTGGAAAAACTTTCAATGAATCTTCTGTAATATCCTGCTAGACCCAAGAAACTTCGAATGTCTTTCACTGACTTTAGTGTCGGCCATTCGCTTACGGCTGATACTTTTGCTGGATCTACAGAGATTCCTTCGCCTGATACAATATGTTCGAGAAATCCGAATTGATCTAGCCAAAACTCACACTAGCTGTATTTGGCATAGAGTTGATGCTGTCGCAAAGTCTCCAGGACAATTCTCAAGTGTTCGGCGTGTTCTTTCCGACTCTTTGAATACACCAGGATGTCATCGATGAAGATGATAACAAACCTGTCTAGGTACTCTCGGAAAACTTGATTCATCGGGTTCATGAATATTGCTGGTGCGTTGGTCACTCTAAATAGCATCATGAGATATTCGTAATGTCCATAACGAGTTCTGAATGTCATTTGATGGATATCAGATTCCTTGACCTTCACCTGATGATAACCCAAACGAAGATCTAATTTAGAGAAAACACAAGATCCACTTAGCTGATCGAATAAATCGTCGATGCGCGGGAGTGAATACTTATTCTTTATCGTTACTTCATTCAGGGCTCTATAATCAATGCACGTTCGATATGAACCTTCCTTCTTCTTTACGAGCAAAACTGGAGATCCCCAACTTGAAGTGTTGGGATGAATCCATCTTTTCTTCAATAATTCGTCCAACTGAGTTCGGATCTCCTTCAAAACATCTAGATTTAGGCGATAAGGTGCTTTGATCACCGGTTGCGCTCCAGGTATTAAATCAATGCTGAATTCAAGAGCTCGATCGGGAGGCAAACCTAATAAGTCTTCAGGAAATACAACGTCGAACTTTTGAATTATCTCCGGCTTATCTTCTTCCGCCTGATGTGTAGCAATCACTGCCTTCTTTGGATTCGCCTTGTAAGTGCCTGGCTCTAGGGTACGGTCTCCACTTTTGAAATAAATGACCGGATGGTCTGGAATCTCGAACACTACCCTCCTTTGAAGACAGTCGATGGTAGCGTAGAAGGTTCCTAACCAATCTATACCCAGAACCACATCGATGTTCGGTATGTCCAGCACCTTGAAGTCAGCATAGAATTCTCTACCGCAGACGACCACTGAACATAGCTTGTATCCCATTTTTTCCTTTAGAACGTCGTTCCCTGAACTGACTTTCCATCTGGATACAAGCGGTGTGACTAGAATCGCATGAGTTTGGACGAACCGTTGCGACATAAAGCAATGAGATGTTCCAGTATCGAATAGTGCGAGTGCAGGGAGTAGGGTTACTAAGATTATACCTAAGGTATGTGGGATTTGTTTTAGGTATAATGAAAAGATATATAGGTATGTATATGGACTGAAAGAGAGTTTGAAAGGGAAGTGTTACCAGTGATGACTTGGCGGGTGGCTTCAGCTTCTTCCACAGTCATTGTGAAAGCATGTTGCCTCGGTACGTTCCTCCTTGCTGGAGGAGTATTCCTCTATCCTTGAGGTGGGTTCCGTTGAGCTTGATAGAACTAACGAGGAGGAGGTGCAGTCGGTCCACAAGGTGGTGGAGCAAGGAGAGCGAGTCGTGGAGCAGGTGCCTGAATAGCTGGGCACTGCTGATAAGTGATTGCTTATCTTGGTGAAACATTTGGGTTATGTCTACGAGGACATGTTCCAATGTCATGAGTAGCCGATCCGCAGACTAAGCAAAGACGATTCGCACGTCGGAAGTCTTTCGCCAGATGTCTATCTCTCCTACAGTATGTACAAAAGGCTGGGAAATCTCATTTTCTAGATAAAAATAAATTTTATTTATTTTCTAGAAATCTCACCAGCGCCCCACGTGCAGGGATGCATACGCCTGATGAGTCGCTCCTGGTACCATATTCCAGTGCAGCGATGCATATGTCGACCAAAATTTCAAATCCCAAGTTTTACCAACGGCGAATGATGAGTCGCTCCTGGTACTATATTCTAATGCAGCGATGCAGACACCAACCAAAATCTAAATTATCAAACGGCGAATGATGAGTCGCTCCTGGTACCATATTCCAGTGCAGCGATGCAGACGCCAACCAAAATCCAAATTCTCAAACGGTGAATGATGAGTCGCTCCCGGTACCATATTCCAGTGCAGCGATGCAAACACCAACCAAAATCCAAATTACCAAAATTCTCCCGGCCCTATGGTTAGTCCCCAAGTTGACCACCGTATACAATCCACGGGCTCAAATAATTCTCATCATACCCATGCCCCACAGCAACTACCAGTCATGCGGCCGGTCTCCGCCCTTGGAATTATGCTCCATTGGGAAGACCCACTCATGTGTCCTCTCGATACATGAGGAGAACAAACCTTCATGGGATCCTTACGACCCAGAAAGGAAAAACACACTTGGGAGTCCTTACGACTCCTAAGGAGAAAATGCACCTGCAGGATCCTTTCGATTTGTAGGGAGAAAATGCTTTTATGGGATCCTTACGGCCCATAAAATTGAAAAGCCTTAGGTGATAGGGACCTAAACCTGTCTCCTAAGCCATCACTCCCCAACAGGAAATGGCAAATGATGAATTGCTCCTGACACATGTGCTTCAGTGTTAGCAACGCTGATGCCTACCCCTACCCCAAAATTCTAAACTTCTGATCCAATAGACCCCTAAGTCATTAAATTGGGAACAGATGACCTCTAAGTCGTTAAACTGGGAACAATAGACCCCTGAGTTATTAAACTGGGAACAGATGACCTCTAAGTTGTTAAACTGGGAACAGATGACCTCTAAGTCGTTAAACTGGGCACAATAGACCCCTAAGTCATTAAATTGGGAATAGATGACCTCTTAGTCGTTAAACTGGAAACAATTGACCCCTAAGTCGTTAAACTGGGAACATATGACCTCTAAGTCGTTAAACTGGGAACAGATGATCTCTAAGTCGTTAAACTGGGAACAGATGACCTCTAAGTCATTAAACTGGGCACAATAGACCCTTAAGTCGTTAAACTGGGAACAGATGACCTCTAAATTGTTAAACTGAGAACAATAGACCCCTATGTTTTTAACCTGGGAACAGATGACCTCTAAGTCGTTAAACTGGACACAATAGACCCCTAAGTCTTTAAACTGGGAACATATGACCTCTAAGTTGTTAAACCGGGAATAGATGACCTCTAAGTCATTAAACTGGGCAAAATAGACCCCTAAGTCCTTAAACTGGGAACAGATGACCTCTAAGTCGTTAAACTGGGAACAGATGACCTCTAAGTCATTAAACTGGGCACAATAAACCTCTAAGTCGTTAAACTAGAAACAGATAACCCCTTAAGTCATTAAACTGGGAACGAGGGAAATCCACTCATGTGGCCTCACGATGCATGAGGAGAACAAAACTTGCGAGATCCTTACGACTCGTAAGAAAACACCTTCGTGGGATCCTTACGACTTATAAGGAAAAAACACACTTGGGGGTCCTCACGACTCCTAAGGAGAAAATGCACCTACGAGATTCCTTACGAATCATAGAGAGAAAATGCTTTTATGAGACCCTTACGGCCCATAAAATTGAAAAGCCTTAGGTGATAGGGATCTAAACCTGTCTCCTAAGCCATCACTTCCCAACAGGCAAAGGCAAATGATGAGTTGCTCCTGGCATTATTCCAGTGCAGCAATGTAGATGCCGATCTAAAAACCAATTCCCAAATCCTCCTATGGAAAATGATGAGTTGCTCCTGGCATTATTCCAGTGCATCAATGTAGATGCCAAACCAAAACCAAATCCCCAAATCCTCTCATGACAGATGATGATTCGCTCTTGGTACCATATTCCAGTGTAGCGATGCTGATGTCAACCCAAATCAAATCAAACCAACAACCTCTGCAGTGGAATCATGATTCGTCCCAAAATTTACCCCGTGTCGAAATCATGCTTCGCTTCTAGATATCTTCCTCCCTGTCGGAATCATGCTCCGCCTCGGGATCAAGTCGAACAGCGACACTCCATGCCGGGGAAAAGTCAACCAGCGACACTACGTGCCGGGGACAAGTCGACCAGTGACACTCCGTGCCGGGGACAAGTCGAATAGCGACACTCCGTGCCGGGGACATGTCGAACAGTGACACCCCGTGCCGGGGACAAGTCGAACAGCGACACTCCGTGCCGGGGACAAGTCGAACATCAGCGACACTCCGTGCCGGGGACAAGTCGAACATCAACGACACTCCGTGCCGGGAAAAAGTCGACCAGCGACACTCCTTGCTGGGGACAAGTCGAACATTAGCGACACTCTGTGCCGGGGAAGGGTTGAACATCAGCGACACTCCGTGCCGGGGACAAGTCGAACATCAGCGACACTCCGTGTCGGGGACAAGTCGAACAAATCACTCCGGGCCGGGGAAACGTCTACCACGGACACTTCGCCTCGGAGATGCATCAAGCGTCGACCGTCCATGTTGTAAAAAGGGCAGTGCAGACTTCCCACAAATCGGAAACCAAATCGCTCTGGGCCAGGAAAAAGTCTACCATGGACACTCCGTCTCGGAGACGCGTCAAGCGTAGACCATCCATGTCGTAAAAAGGGCAGTGCAGGCCTCCCATAAATCAGGAACCAAATCACTCTGTGTCGGGGAAACGTCTACCATGGGCACTCCATCTCGGAGACGCATCAAGCGTCGACAGTCTATGTTGTAAAAAGGGCAGCGCCAGCTTCCCAAAACCGGGAACCAAATCAAGTCGCCTCCACGTGAAAGAAGATCCATCAATCCCATGCACACGACCCACATATGTGGTGTGCATTTATTGATGGGGGCACTTTGTTGGGGGTTGAAAAATGCACCCCGGTTGACTAAGTCAAAGTCAAGGTCAACCCCAAGCCAGATGGGCCCAAGCCCAGATCAAGTGGGTCCATGCACGAGCCGAGCCCGAACATGAAGCGGCCGTCCTCCCCCATGCCGAAATAAAAAAATCATGTAATAAATAATTTTGATGTAATTTTTTTATGCATGAATGTAAGAAAATGGGTATAAAGACAAATTTCTGTAAAGCCCATATCTTATGTACAAAAGAAATGAGCACATGAGATATGAGATGGGCAAAATACCATTTTGTAAAGCCCAAGGGGCTATGTGTAAATGTGTAAGCCTATATAAGGCAACATGATTATGAATAAAAGATATACTTTTCATTCTCTAAAAACTCTAGCGTTTTTGTGTCTCCTTCTCCTTCCTCAAGGTTCTAAACCTTCTTCCCCTTTTCAATTAAATCAAGAGTTTTACTCTTTTTTTTCCAAAACTAAATAGTTTTTCACCACAAAACCCACAAAGAGGAGCTTAGATCTTCTATTAGATCTCAAAAAGGAGAGATTATTAAATCTCATCCCCTTTCTCCAAGTTCCGGCCAACCGAAAGGAAGAAGAAGGAGACCCATCTCCAGAAATCCTATCTTAAAAATATTCAAGGCCAAAGGGGAGAAACAAAGCAGTCCCTTTTAATCATTTCTAAATTTTTGTAGGAGTTTAACTCCATTCAAGATCTATTGGAGTTCAACTCTCTGAATTAATCTCTGTCGGGAGTTCAACTCCATAAGTCAAATCGGGAGCACATCTCCCAGTGCAGGGACCAGGTCCCTTTCCCTGCAGACGCCGAGCGCCCGCGTGCCAAGCACGTGGGCCGCTGGCACCCAGCGCCCGTATGCCCTGCACGTGGGGCGCTGGCGCCCAGCGCCTGCGTGCCACGCACGTAGGGCGCTGGCCCCCACGTGTCCTTTGGACGGTTTTACCCTTTCTTATATATATGTATATATGTATACACACACACTGCACGCCATGTACATTGAGTTCGCATGACCTGTTTGACCCGTCAATCGGAGGTTCTCTCGCTCTAAAAGCGAGGGGTAATTAATGACAGCTTAGTCCGCGGCTGCCGGAGATTAGGATCCCCACAAACAATAAAACCCAGCCTACCCGAGGCAGAGAGAATCTATAATGCGCCTGATAAGCGTGTGCGTATTCCCATCTCAATGGGGTAATGAAAAACACCCTACACCTATATGGGGGCCACATCCTTTCATTTTAAACAAATAGGGCCACTTTCTGTTGGACCCACACATTTTTAAGAAACAGGGAAGTTTCAACTTGCGGCAAGCTTATTTTGGGGCTTCCCGACCATCGGGAAGGGAGTCCTGACCCTAGGGTGTTCAGGCAGGGTCTTGACCATCGAGTGGGGATCCCAACTCTTCTTTGATAAGTAGAAAACACTTCTCTTTCAATGTCCAAATTTGTTTTGAAAGAACATAAAATTTACCCTATGTTCAAAATTCATTCAAGGACATAATTTTATAGTTTTTATGTCCATGAATGGTATTGTTTCGAAACTTAATAAGTTATATTTCATATTCTTCGAACGGATCGCGATTTGGTACTCGTAGATGAGAGTTATGGTTGTTTTGCTCAGATATGTCTATGCTAGAAGATTTAACCCGAAATTCTGTTTGATGCGGATATTTTTTTAAGATATCTGAAACTTTATTATTTTAAAACCATTCATATTCATGTATGGTCTTGTTTCAAAACTTAATGAGGTCGCTTTCATATGCTTTAATCGGATCGCAATTTGGTATTTTCGAGTGAGAGTTCTGATCATTTTTCCCCAATGTGTCGGAGCAGACATATTTCACCAGAAAATCTATTTTGAAAACATATGGCCTTTTTTCTGTTCAAAGTTTTGTTTGAGAAAATAGAGTTTTTTCTATTTTCAATTTATAGGGAATATAGAGTTATATTCTATGTTCAAAAATATGAAGAAAATAAGGTTTCTCCTATTTTCATATTGTTTTGTAGAAAATATGGGTATGTTCCAAATATGAAAGAAAATGGGATTTTTCCATTTTCAAGTATTTAAAGAATAAAGGATGGCCTATTTTCCAAATATGAAAGAAAATAGGATTTTCCCATTTTCAAGTTTGTAAAGAACATAGGGTGGCCTATGTTTCAAATATGAAAGAAAATATGATTTTCTCACTTCAAGTTTGTAAAAAAAATAAGGTGGCCTATATTCCAAAGGAAGTATACGATATTTTAGCACCATATTCCAAATTCAAAGACATAATTTTCATGTCTTAAAGGAAATATTGAATATGATTTTCTTATTCTTGTATTTTATTAATGGACATGGGGATTTTGATCCATATTCATATTGTTTAGGGAAATAAGGTGTTATCCCATTTCCAAATAGTTCAAGAGAAATATGATGGCTTATTTTATTTTATGCAGAACATAGGGTGACAACCATATTCTAAATGAAATCTAATTTATAGAGAACATAGGATGAAGTCATGTTCTAAATTTGTTCTTCTAAAGGATATGTAGTTTTTTCATGTTCTAATCGTCATTTCGTTGAAGAAACAATGGAGACCCATTGTCTTGGCCACTAACCCCTTTAAAGATTAAAACTTGTAGAAGTTTTCAAGGGTGTGATTTATTCTCTTAAATCACACACACACACAGACACACACACACACACAGATAATAGAAATCGAGAGAAGAATGGTGATTCCATTCCTACGGTTCTCACCTTCTTCTTCTCCGCTTCTTGGAAATGAGAGAAAAGTGTTTTTTTCTTTTATATTTAGAAAATTTTAAATATTATAAGAGTCTCCTTTTCTTTCTTTCACTACAAGAAACACCCCTTTATTTCGTCGGGTATCACCCTACAGAATAAATATCCTCATGACGGAATAAAGTTATTCCGTCGGGTGATATCCGACAGAATAAATGTCAACGTAATAGGTTTATTCCGTCGGGTGCTTATTTTATGTTTTCGGGTAGTCTATTCTTTTAGTTTACATCCGACGGAATAAGGTGGGAAAAACTGGGGTTAATTTCCTGTAATAGGTTTATTTCATCGGGTAATTTCCGACGAAATAAGTTATTTCGTCGGATATTACCCGACAAAATAGGTGTGGTACAGAGAAAAAAACAATGAGCATATTTTTTTGTTCAATTTGACAATTCAATACAAATTCAATTCATTTACTGAAATCATAACCAACAAACAACCAATTCACATCATAATAATCATGGTCATGTCGCATACAAAATCAATTCAGAACACAAAAATTAGATAATAGACACAAATCCGATACGATATTAAAATAAAGTTCATTATTTAATACAACTTCACGAAGTTATAGAATCCGATACGAAATATAATTAACATATCATTCGTCTAATAGTATTTTACAACTTCTTAAAACGTATTTGTCCAAAAAACTTTTAAAACGTACGAAATGGAGTGATTCGAATATCGATGTGCGTGCGTGGGGTGATTATCTATCTCCATCTCGAGCTTACTCTTCGCCGCAGCCATGGAAAGTCATTGAAATAGAGTAGGTTCTATAGTGTTATCAATAGACAATTATCCGTACACATTTTTAATAATTATATGAAAAATGTATTGAAACCAAGAATTATCAAACTTACATGCGAAATTTGCTTCCCTTGAGATTTCGAGCTATCTATGATCTGAATTCTCGTCCCAAATGACCTAGATACTTCTTCTCTGTTCATCCTCCTTCGCGAACTAGAAGCTGGCTAGGGTCCAGATGCAGGAGTAGACGAGAAGACGCATGCTCGAGAACCCGCAGAAGTATGAGGAGATGGGCCTTCTCCACGAAATACCGAAGTGGAAAAAATGCAGGTAGGGGCGCAAGCTCCTGAATGAATATCCCTGCGCGTATCTATGGAGGATGTAACTTTAGGCCCTGATAGGCGTGATATATTGTAGGCGAAATGCCCTGGCCACTCAGATGAACTCTCCCGTGCCGATCCAGATGGTGTTGCTAAATGACATCCTCGTTAATTCCATGAAGTTCAATAGGAAGAGGATCTTGGCCATGCTCCTCAACAAACACCACCACCAGCTCATCAATCTCTTTACTCATCTCTTGCTGCACGAAATTATAGTATGAACTACGTAAATTCAATTATTGAAAATGAAATTAATTAATTTAAATAACTAAAAAAACCCGTATAGGATCATACTTACGTAATACTCAGTCGCCTCCTCTGAGCCGGGGAAATCGGACTGACGCGCAAACTCTATACCATAAATGTCCACACGGCTAGGCATTTCTCCCGTTTGTCTATTTAGACAAAAATTCGATTTAGATAAAATTTACGAAATAAACAAATTCGGAATCTTTGATTTTATCTTATATGAACAACTCCATACTGAGAGGAGTTCATCCTTCCGCCCAACCAATAATCAGTGTTATGGCTCTGCGCTGGTGCTCCCCGCTCGCTCTTCTCCTGCCATTTAGATATGATATAACATCCATACTAATTGACAGATTAATGTCTAATGCTTTTACAGTTTATGCGATATACGTACCCTAAATTCATTTGAATAGAAGTGTTCTATCATAGCGACCAGGTACCCGTCTGTCCAAATCACGGGCTTCACCGCCCATTTAGATGCATCGGTGGGAACATCCTTCCATTTCTTGTGGACCAAGTGTTTATGATCATGCCAACTCCTCAACACATACACACACACACACACACACATAAACAATCTCACTCGGACGATGTGCAGAGATATAGGAGCTCTGTCAATTCATCAAACTACGGTATAGCGCGTCTACAAAAAAACACTGAAAATGTATTAACATCATACACATATATGAAAAATTAATAAACGAATGCTTAATTAAATAATCTTACCAAAATCTCATCTAATACCGTTTGCTTCTTGGCCTCCAAAGCTTTCTCCATCCAATCCAGTGAGGTATAATTGGAACCGAATTTCACGCAATGTAGCATTCATTTTCATTGTTGCAGAATGAGGCACATAATTTTTTTAGCTATTTCATCCTGGGATCGACGAAATTCCTAGTAGCTGACAAATTCGCCTCGATATTTGGGTCGGCTGGCCCGAGACTCCATATATCTTTTGCCTGTGTAGGGGCCCTTTTCCTAGGAACCCTACTCGTTGAACTAGATATCACGTCTTCCTTAGACTGTCTACGCCACGACCATATAGCTAACTCGTATCCCGAAAAATATTTAATAAAATATACATAGACAACCCAACTTAGGATCAAGATGCATGTCAGTTCGGAGCTCATCCAGCATATTATTAAAACCCGTGTCCCTAAAACATGTACGAGGAGGATCATTTTTTTTAATCCAATGTCTCGTAGAAAGTTCGACTCTTGGTGCAGCTTCTCCATGATACTTCCATTTTTTATACCTAGGGGAAATCTTGTTATTCAGTAGATGGTCATAAACTATATCTCGATGAAGGTCGATGCTTTTCACACACTTTTACACGAACACGAAATCAATTCTTCAGGGGATCGGTCTCTCAATGCAAATTCCATAAATTCTTCAACGTCGGCCTTGTAATCATCACTAAATTTCGACAGTTTCACTCAACTCGTATCCATTACTCTCCGATTTCTGACATCATGTATTACATAATTAGCATATCATTTTGATATTTAGTTTATGACTTGTGGGTTAGGATTAATATTTCAGTTTGATCCATCAGTACATCATATCGGCTGTCGGGGTAAGGCTTCTATCCCATTAAGAATTTATAATGCATACACCTCTGCATTTATGTTTCCATTCGTTTCGAGAAAATTTCAGCAGCACCTCCTCATTATTCTCTAAGTACACTACAATAGAAGGGATAATAATTATTTCAATACTAAATATCAATATTGAAATGACTATCTCCTCTTTATTTGTACACGAAGACCAGCGAAAAGGTATTGATGAAACTAATCTCCAAGCGAATGAAAGCATAATGCATGTGGTGTTTGCGTTATAAATTTTTAATTTGTCGACACTAGATTAATCTGTTGGTTATAGTACGACTAGTTTTTTCGTCATATAAAGTACATGTCGGTTATAAAAAAACAAACGATTAGCGCTTGATGTTGACCATCAAGTAGTTTTATGTCACAAAGAAAATTGTTAGGTATATAACTGATAAATGGATACTAAGGCGCGGTGATTTGTTATGTGATATCCTTAATGATAACATAGATTTCCATGTTATCATCGAGTTATATTGTAACACTCTAGTTCGGTTATACCATACTTGATTTGATTATTCTATTTATTTTTGTGGTTTTCTTGAGTTTATTAGTTTTGGGTGCGGACAGTGTTTTAATATCTGTGTTTAGCATCCGACCCGACCTACATACTTGAAACCCGTCTTAACTCCTATTTATGTGTTATCCCTGCTTGTGCAGAGCATTCGTGCACACATGTTCTGTATCTTGTGTACCTGCATTATATCTAGCATCTGCATTTTTTAATAATACAATTATAATCAAATAATATATTTAAAAAATATCTAGCATGGCCTGCATCATACCCCTAACCCTGTGGTGGCATTCGTATATCTTGTTCTCGTTCTGTTTAGTGAAATGAACTCGTTTGGATCGCTACGTGTACGCTACGTGTATCCGTTCTTGGGGGTATGCATTTTCGTTGCCCGGATATCGCATTTTGATTTTGGTTGATACGTATATTATCCGTATTTTCAAACTGTAATTTTAAACCCAACCCGAACATATTTTGGAGTATTTTTGTATTAGCTAGAAATCTCAAAAAAAAATATATAATATTCTTAATATATTTCTACTGGTTATTAGATAGGAAAATATAATTTTTTTAACTAAAAATATGTTTTTAAATATTTTCTAATTTCTAATCCTAACAGATCCTCACCTGTTCTCTCTCCTCTTTCTATATAATATATATAGGATTTATTTTATAAACCAAAAGACCTATTTAAAACTAAAACCCACGTTCCTCTATCACCTTCTTCCCCAGTTCCCGCCTCCTCGCGAAACCCGAACTCCAGCCCCCTGCCCCTCGCCTCGCCGTCGCCACCTCCACCCTTGCCCATCTTCTCGACCCTCTCCTCTCATCCCCCTCGACCACCTCACCTCCTCCTTCATCTTGCCGACGCATGCAACCCCAAACCTAACCCGACAAACCCACGCACCCATCACCCCGCGACCCGACCTCGCCTCTGTCCCCGTCGCCGTCGACTTCCACGTCTCCGCAAGCACCACCTCCTCTTCTTCCTCCACTTCCCTTCACTCTTCTTTCCCGAGCTTCATCCCCTGCAACCCATCACCCTGCACACTTGCAAATCGCGCCCGCACCCTCGCCGCTGGAGCTCCGACCTCGTCGTCGCCTCTACGTTCTCACCACCACCTCTTCTTCCTCTCTCCTATCTTCTTCTCCCCAAACCCCGAGACTTTTCCCTGCACAGAACCCCGACCCCGACGTCAAGAACCCAAGAACCCCGACGAGAACCCATCACCTCTTATCCCTGCTTTGCCACCACCCTCATCATCAACTCTCTCTTCCCAACCTCCCGACACCGCCACAAACCTTCTTCCTTCTTCTTCCTCTTCTTTTTCTACTTCTCCTTCTCTTTTCTTTTCTTGGTTTCTTGATTCCGGCCATCGCCGGAGCAGTACCCGTCGCTGACGATCCGGGCGACCCAGTAGACGTTCTCATGCAGTGTGGTCACTTTCTTTCTTTGCCTGGTTCTATTCTGTATGCGTGCGTGTGCATTGCGACGTTTACCCGACATCGGACGCGGCGTACATACCCCATCGTGAGATCCGATCAGGTAAGTTTATCTTGCTACATTCTAAGCTTGTAAATTTGCATCCATATGAATAAAAATATTACATGTTTATTACATTGTGCATCCATGTTACAGTTTTACCGTTTTTCGATATCCATACTGTTTATTACATATCTAGTTGTATGCAAGAATCATATCATTTCATGTCACCGTTGTGTTAGTACCCCATACTTGATAATGTGTATCATACACAGTCATGGAGTTATATATGTGATTCCTGATAGACACTTGTGCATCCGTGCTTTTACCGTGTTTTGATACTTGCTACAGTTTTACTTGAGCATCAGTGTGATACATATGCACTACCTGACATGACTTGATACCTGATCTTGTTACTAATTCCGACAATCCTGACTTATTGTCCTAAAAGACGTATCATGTCGTCTACATAGACAGAGCTGTACCTGCTTGATTCTGTGTTGGCATTAGCTCCAGATTATCAATACCTGACTTGAATACATAACTTTAGGGGTATAGGAAAATCAAAAGTGTAACTGAAGTGTAGCTTAAAATGATATTATTTGATCCGTAGTACCTGATCCATGGTCCCAGAGGATAACGGGACAGAACCATTCTTGGTTCATACATCTTGATCCGTGATCCCGGAGGATAACGGGACATATGCTTTTGAGTTAAATGGAGGAGTACACCAATTGATTTCAAATAACTTTAGAAATGATAACTCGGTAGTACAGTTCATGTTACTCACCGCACGCCACATACACTTATACACTTCACAGTTTTATATCCGTCTTTACTTATTATATTCATGTTACTATTCATGCCTGCATATCTCATGTATCCTGGTTATTTTTTATTGTTTGATATTATAACGCACCGACATCTGGATTTTTCATGGCCCAGTTCCTCTATTTTTGTCGCAGGCTGACCAGAAGTATTTCAGCCGACAGACCGAGCAGTGAGGATCATGCTAGTATTTAGTTTAGTTTAGTTGGTTTCCGTACTTTTATTTCCTATTGTGAGCCTGTATTTAGGACGTATTTTCCAGATGTTACAGTTTATTGGATTTTATTGCTTCCGCACATATATTTCTTGACTCTTTATTCTGGAAAATGGACATATACTAGATAAATTATTTTATTTTTTACTGTTCTTGATATCTTATAGACAGCCGCAATATGACTGTGGAGAGATGTTTACTAACCACAGGTGGCATGGTTGGCTCTGTCATGTGCTAATCTTAGCGCACTCTGGAAAGCGAGACGTGGCATATATCATACACTTGGATAAGAGTTTCATTTCGCTTTTGAAGTTTCCAAGTTTTTAGTTAAGAGTTTCATAGTTATTAATTAGGGTTTTCGTATCATTGTTTATTGTTTTATTATAATTCGATTCTGAGATTTTCAAGTTTTTAAGTTCAAAGTTTTGGCTCTAAGGCAATGAAGTTATCAAGTTTTTATTTTAGGGTTTTCAAGTATTTATTTTAGGTCGAGTTTTTACTTTAGGGGTTTTAAATTTTCGTTTTCAAATTCTCAAGTCCGAGAAGGAAGAGGAGGTCGAAGAGAGGGGCGATGAGAAGAGGAGGTGGCGGCATTGCGGGGAACGACGATGAGGAGTGGAGGAAGAGGCGTCGACAACGATGATGAGGAGAGGGGGAGGAATCGGCGATGACGACGAGATGGAGTAAGGAGGCGGCAGCCGTGATTTGAGGAGGAAGGAGCAGGGAAATGGGAGGGCTAGGGTTTGAAATCTAAAGAATGATCTCAAACCTGAGACCTCCTAACCTTTACTAGATGTTCGATCTTATTCCGTCAGCATAAAGCTGACGGAAGAAATTACCAAAATTATTAAGGCTTTGGGCCTACTCCACTTGTCTAAATAAGGTTTATTCCATCAGATAATAACCGACGAAATAAACCCCCTGACAGAATAAGCATAAATTTCTTGTAGCGTTTGAAGAGGTATATATATCTCTACCCTATTTTAAGGGGAGTGGGGAGTGGTTATGAAAGTAATCCATTTTTTTAGGGATTTTGAGTGGAGAGAATAACTCCTCACCCATTATCCTGTTTTTCATATACATATATATTATTTAGTTTTATTATTTGTTTTATATATGTATATTTTTTTGGGTCCAACACCCCCATGAAACTCTTACTGGCATATCCTAAAATTTATATTTTATTCTAGATACATTGAACATATATCAATGGCCAGTAGGCCCCGCCAACAATATAAAGGGCATCGATACCCACAAATTATTTGTAATCTTTGCATTATTTGCTAAAATCGTAATTCTTTTTGTTATTATGTATATATTTCTAAACAACAAAAAATCATTGTATCCCAATTAATCGTATTCTAATTTTTTGAAAAATTGTGAGTTTGCTAATCCGATGTGTAAAATTTCTTGTATCTGTATCCACGTCCCTGCTACTTAGATCAGATCATCATAGGCTCGAATCGTTACGATTTGACAAGAACCTAAAAAATTATAATACCGTCAGAAGTTATTTGATTTCCTTCATTATTTTATTCCATGTTGACTGAAATTTTCATATAAAATAAATATGGTACAACATAATGGCGCAAATAAGAATCGAAAATGATTTTTTCGGTCACATACCGCTAATGATTAGGGCCTTTATCTGGTTGTTAAATAGATATGTGCAGGGTACTTCAAAGAACATGCAATCTGGCAATTAGGAAATGGATAGGAACTATGGAGTGTGGTCTCTGCCGATAGTCGAAAGAATCTATCAACAGATTGTTTTGCAGTACATTTGCGGTTCCTATTAGGGTCTAGGATAGTTTTCATAGGATTGTTGGAGGAGGAATCTTACCTATGTCTCTCCCGACATTTGGGGGTCTTGGCGATATATATCTAATGTGATGAAAACAGTTATCTGTTTGGAGTGTCGTTGCTAGTGCAGTATGTTAGGTAACATAGATAAAAAGAAACAGCAGAATTTTTAACTCAAAGGCTAAATCTATTTCGAGCATTAATTATAAGTTGGACTGAAACAACGACTTTATTATGAATATGTTCTGCCGCCATCAGGTAGCAGATAGGGCACAGATCTACGTTCAGGAGAGAGATGGAAATGCCTGGGATGACTTTGTACACTGGCAGGATACCCTGGCTTGAGAGGACATACATGCAGAAGATATAGAAAGCTTTGTCAAAGGGAGCTGGCAGTAGGATGGTTCATGGTTGTATTATATGGTCCGTAATTATTTGGTTGTCACCACTACAGATATGGCTAATATTAACGGGAAGGTGGTCACGGTTACCACCGTGACATATTTTGCGTCACTGTTTTAAAAGATATGTTCACGGTTTTATCCGTGACTAAATCAAAGATAAAGCGGGCCCCACAATCTTGAAGCCATAAAACACCATACCCCTAAAATTACCCCCGATCACTTATTTTCCCTCTCCCGAATTTTCCCCCCATCGTTCCCAATTCTCCTGCTCCTCGCTTCCTCCACTGCCGACGCCACCTCACCTCTATAGTCGAAAACAAATCTTCCACAAGTTGAAAATTTAATTCTTATTAGGAAGATCTTGTTCTTGAGAATCAAAAATTCAGGAAAGAACAAAATTGAAAAGAAAGAAGATGGAGTTCATAATACTTCAGAAACTTGGTTCCTTCAAATCAAGAACTTAGTTCTTTAAAGAACCCGATCCAAAATCCTCAAAATAGTGATCCTTAATGGTCAAAACACCATTAAAAGATATTTAACCTCTCTGAAAACATGAACATGGAAAATATGGAGTTCATAATACTCCAGAAATTTTGTTTCTTCAAATTAAGAACTTAGTGCTTAAAAAACATGATCCCAGATTCTCAAAATAGTGATCTTGGTGATCGTTAATGATCAAAATATTATAAACAGATATTTAAGTTCTCTAAAAAGTATCAATAGAGATTAAATCTCCAAAAACATAGCGCCTCACATGAAACACACATGAGCGCCAGAGAAAATTAGTGCTTAGCACTATTGTAGCACCTCACGTGAAAAGCACGTGAATGCCTAAGGCTAAAACTCAGTGCCGTACGTGAAAAGCACGCGAGCGTCCATGGTTAAAAACCCAGCGCCTCACGTGAAAAGTATGTGAGCGTCAGAAAAGATTAGTGCTTAGCACTATTTTAGCGCCTCACATGAAACACACGTGAGCACTGTATATCTTAGTGCTTAGCACTGCTGGATAGTATAGAAAGCCAATCTCTTTTCAAATTGGCTAAGTTTTATGAAATTAAACCTTTTTGATTTTAAATCAACCGAGATCATATGCTCGTGATTTCCAAACCGATCTTTGTCACGCCCCGCTTCCCAGAGTACGCTAAGATGGGCACGTGACATAGCCAACCATGCTACCTGTGAATAGGAAACATCCTTCCACAGTCACATTACGGCTGTAGAGATATCAAGAACAGGAAATTAAACTAACTATCTAGTACATGCCCATAAGCCAGAGTGAAAGAGTCAAGAAATAACAATATGCGGAAGCCAAAAGATACAATAAATGAAACACCTGGAAGTGAAACTACATACCGACAGGAACTTCACCGCTCGTTTAACAGCGGCAATACTCCTGATCAGTCTGCAACAAAGTAGAAGAATCTGGGCCATGTAAAACCCAGACGTCAGCGCGTCACGTCATCAAGCAATAAAATATAAACAGGGTAACAGGCAATGCCAATATGATCATGAATGAAAAGCAGATGTAACAGTAATGTAAATCAGGGCAGTGAAGGGTAGTGTGCAGTGAGTAAACTAAACTATTCTATTGGGTTATCTACTCTCAAGTCTTTGAAATCAATTGGATGAATCATCGATGTAACTCAATAGTATCCCGTGCATACCCGGGACCACGGTCAAGATTCTCGGGCTGAATCCGAGACATGCCGCTAGGCACTAAAACAGGAAATATATACAGATGAATGATGTCAGCAGCATCATCCCAAGGCTGGCCTAGCCTCTAAAACTGATCAGTAAAGGTAGTACACTGTCGAGTTACAAGTCATCTTTCATCATTGATTTCCCCATACCCCCAAGTTATATGTGTATGTCAAGTCAGGTATTCAGTAATCAAGAACTAATGCCAACACAGGATCAGGTAAGAGCAGGTTTGTCTGGATAGACAAAAGGAGCGGTCCGTGGGGACTACATGTCAGGTTTGTTGGCATTAGACACAAGATCAGGTAACGGGTCAAGCCATGGTACATCAGGTCGAGTCAAGTAGTGTACGGTACCATGTCGGGTCAGGTAATATGTGTAGCAAGTCATGTCACGGTGTAAAAGATATCATGTGGGTGCTCATAATCAACTAACATAATCATGGTTATAAATAAACAAGCATGAGTATTATCAGAACAGTAAACTGGTACATATAATATGATATGCTAATAGGTACAGATTAAACTACTTGGATGCACGGTTATCAGTTTGGGTTTAAGGGATAGTTTCAACATTACATACATGCAGTATAATAAATGTGGGTGATAAAATCATATTAATATGTACTAAAACAATCTAGAGATGCAATTGAATATGAATTAGACTAGATGTATGCAACCGGTCGTCCGATAGGGTATAAACTACAAAAGGGTATTATGGCTATGCAAACAATTGTGATTATGAGATCTAACATATAAATGTGGTTATTAGGTTTAGTAAACTAAATGCAACAGTTATGTTTCAAGTTCTAGATCTGAAATATGTAAACGGAATATTGTACTGTTAACTTGGAACTCATGGATTTAGATTCTATTTATAGATTTAATAAGAAAATAGATAAATTAATATAGGAATAGTATGAATAGCATGTAGCAAGTTTCACTTGTCTCGACGGATCGCGAAGCGGTAAACGGAACGTCACGCGTCGGCGGGAAAAGTCATGACGCGCGCACGGTACACGGAATGAGTCCAAACAACGAACAGTGGGATCACACGGGTCAGATGTCCTCGCTGGGTCGTCGAGATCGTCGATGGCCCGATCGGATTCCGGCGATCTAAAAACAACAGTGAATAAAAGAGAACAGAAAATGCACAAAGAAACAAGAAGAGAAGAAGGGAAAGAAAAGAAGAGGAATGAGACTAAACTGGCTTACTAGGTTGTAGTGGGGTGATCTGGTGATGGCGGCGAGACCAGCGGCGATGAGGGGCGCCGGCGAACGGGTTTTGAAAAGCTAGGGTTGGTTAGGTCTTTCGCGAGGAAGCGGAAGAAATAACAGAGGAGGGAGAGAGATACATGGCACGGTTACTTCAAAAAAAAATAGTGGTATCCAAGATTTAGAAAATCACGTAAAATATAAATATAATTTAAGAGAGAGAGAAACGGAGAGAGAGGGAGAGAAGAGAGAGACAGAGAGAGAGAGTGAGAAACGGAGAGAAACGGAGAGAGAGAGAGGAGAGAGAGACAGAGAGAGAGAGTGAGAAACAAAGAGAGAGAGAGAAACGGAGAGAGAGGAAGAGAGAGAGGGAGAGAGAAACGGAGAGAGAGAGAGAAAAGAGAGAGAAACGGAGAGAGAGAGAGAGAAGAGAGAGACAGAGGGAGAAACGGAGAGAGAGAGAGAGTGAATATTTTAATTTTAATAAAGATTATAAAGGTTTGAAAAGATATTAGAATATAATATTATAATATTAGTCCGTTTTGAGATTTTGGCAAATACAAATTTACTCCAAAACACGCCCGGGTCAGGTCCAAAAATTCAGATTTAAAATATGAAAAATATATGCGACTTCCAAATTTCAAAATAAATGCTCAGTTAAAGAAAATGTATACCCCCAAGAACGGATGCACGTACGTGCGCATAACCATCCAAACACACCCGTTTCATTGAACAGGACGAGAACAAGATGCGTGGACACTACCACGAGGTTAGGGGTATCATGCAGGCTATGAAATGCAATTTTAAATTATTTTACGTGATTTAAATTGTTATATGCAAAAGATGCGATACTAGATAAAATACCAATATATACTAACTTATGAGATGCATTAGTCCATGCAACAAGTCAAGCTAATCTATAAATAAGAGTCAAACAGATTCAAGCAAGCGGGTCGGGTCGAATGCAATATAAAGTGTAAAATACCATTCGTACCCAAGATACGCTAAATCAAGAAATATCACGAATAAAGAAAATACGGGAACTGGAATTGGTATAAATGAACTCGGGTGTTATAATCTTAGTCTCAAACATGAATAATGATCTCTTATTGATGATATCCAAAATTATATTCACCACATATCTCCTAAGATAATCTTAGTCTCAAATATGACTAATGATTCTTAGGTCCACCGCAATTATTTTCCTCAAATATGAGATTTGGTTCAAGAGTATATCTCTTCATACCTCTGATATATATTGTAATTTCTCAACGTCTTCAGAGAGGTGTCCTGTCATCCCTTATTGATGCACTTTCAAATTGACATGCACACCTCCAATCAGAACGCATCCTAAATTGGGTGCATTCCATGTCACCATCGTTCACTCCGCCACGTAACAAATACATGTGCGCACAAGATAAATAATGGACCGAAATGTCCCTAAACTTCTTAAACTAATATTCGTCTCCAAAATGGGAATAACGAACCGAAATGTCCTTAAATTAATATTCATCCCCAAAACGGGAATATTGGACCGAAATGTTCTTAAACTAACATTCTTCCCCAAAACGGGAATATTGAACCGAAATATCCGTAAACTGATATTCGCCTCAATCATGACAATATTGGACCGAAATATCCTTAAACTAACATTTGTCCCATACAGGGAATGTTGGACCGCGACGTCCTTAAACTAATATGTTTTACCCTGCGGACTGTCTCCATAATGACTACCGTATGCTATCCATGAGCTATTCATATATGCTCTAATGATCAGTTGAGCCCATATGCTCACTGTTCATAAGTCAATCTTAGTCTCAAATATGACTAACGATCATTAGATCAAACCCAAATTTCATATGAACCGATGTACCTCATTTATATGAGATTTGCGTCCTAGGTTCACTCCTGTTGGAAAATCAAGTTACCAACGTGGACCCCGTCAAGCAAATCCTTGACCCAAACCCAAAATAAAGCAAACAACACACGACACGAAGTGAACTGCTGGAGCAGGAGAAAGTGGTTATCGCAATGCGGTAACGTAATTAACTGCAAGGGCTTGCGCCTGCAAAGAAGAGCGTCCCCACAATCAAAACCCCCTCATAAATGAGGAGGAATGTGATAAAGTCACGCTACAATAGTCACATCTATCCAAACCTCCGATATACGGTACCATAAATCAACTTAGTATTTTCGGAGAGTTGGGTAGATAAGTCCAAATAGTATCTGTCCCCAACTTCAGGCCAGACGTCCCAACGTCTCGGTCTCTTTCTTTTGGCAGTGAAAAATGACATGCAAGACTAGATAAGAAAATATATTATCTAGTTTTATACTGTATTTTAAAAAGATATTTAGATTCTAAAATATATTATATATGTATATAAAATCTAGATTTGCATGAATCTTTTGTACTAGCAAATATTTGAGGTAATCTTGAACCATGATGGGTTTTAAACAAACGGGTCAGGTCGGATAATAACCACAGCTGCTAATTGCGCTATCCGCAACCCAAAATCAATAATAATAAAGAAATTTATCGCAAGATTTGAAATACCTCAAAATAAATAGTATAAATGCACTAGGATGTTACAATTTTTCAAAAGTTTTTAGGACATTTCAAACTTGATATCTAATTTTCAAAACTCACGACACGTGTAATGTGATACAAAAGACGTATAATAGATATGGTAAAACTCAAAGAAAGGTTATTTCTTGGATTTTTAATCTCTAAAAATAGAATTTAGTTGTTTCTATCTTATCAAACTAAATCGTCGGAGTTCGAGTCTAAGTTCCCTAACCATCAAACTTGACGATAAAGTTTTTATGTTTTAAAAAAAAATTCAAATTTTTATAGGTTTTTAAATATATATGCAATGCAGAATTTACACACAACAAAGTAAATGGAGTGCTTGTACCCTTATAAAAAAACAGAAAAAAGGATGGGGAAAATTCCCCATTAATGGAGCCTCACGTGCAAGCACGTGAGCATTTATATATAAAGTATATAGGTGCCGTATTAAAACAAATGTAGGCGCTGCGTTTAACAATTGACAGGCTGAAATTGAGCCTCACGTGCAAGCATGTGAGCATTTATATACAAAGTATATAGGCGCCATATTAAAACAAATTACAGGCCAGAGAAACTCGTGTGTTAGCACGTGATGCCCTATTAGGCTGTTGCATATAAGCAAACAAGTTTAACTCAGTGGGGGTCACGTGCTACACGTGAGTGTTCCTAAACACCTTTCAAGCTGATAGAATTAATTCTAAATAAAGCGATCAAAACCCTATTTAGAAAAAATTTTATTAAATCTTTCTAAACTATCTGATAGAATTAAATTATATATATATGGGAAATATATCCCTGATCTTCTTTAAAACAGAAATATCTTTTCTGTTGTTAAATAAAAGACCTTTGGATCAAAGATCCAACGGTGATAATCTGATAGAATAAAATTCTATCTTAGAAAAATATTTCTTAATTTTGTTAAACAAACAAGAAATCTTCTCTGCTAAACAGAGAGTCTTTAGATTAAAAATCCAACGGTGAATAAAATTCACCGATTGATCTAAAAAGATCATGGAATCAATCATGATCTCTCAATGAGAGATTCTCTTAACAAATTGATTCTTTTTCTTCTCATATAAATAGGAGCGAGAAGAGGAACAAAAGGAAGATATACAGAGAATAGAGAGAACACAGAAAATAGAACAGAGAAGAGAGAGTATAAAAAAAGGAGAATTTAATTCTCTAAAAAGAAGAAGTTCCTTTTTTTAGAAAAAAAAGAAATCCTAGATAAGAAGAAAAACACAGAGATTATTTTATCTCTTCTTCGCCTCTCCAAGAGTTTAACTCTTCTAAAAAGAACTTAGTTCTTTCTCTGGTTGAGATCTGCAGAAGCAGATCTCCCCACAAGTTGAGAATTTAATTCTCATCAGGGAGATTCTGTCATGCAGATTTAAAACTTAGGAGAAAGAACTAAGTTCAAAGAATTTAATTCTTCCAAAAATATATAGAAATTTAATTCCTCTAATAAAAATAGGGTTTAATCCTGTAAAATAATTTAATTCTTATAAAACGAGAGACATGAAATTCTCAAAACTCAGATCAAAATCTCTATGCATATAAAAGAAAAGACTGCTCACGTGTTCCTACGTGAGCACCTCTGATGAACAAAAAGGGACGACTGAGATCGAATCACGTGTTCCCACGTGACCTGCAAATAGTGCTTAGTACTTATAAAAGGAAAAAGGGGAATAAACCCAAACACGGTCCCCATTTTGGGGTGCCTCACGTGATCTCACGTGATCCCCAAATAGTGCTTAGCACTTATAAAAAGAAAAGGGAATAAATCCAAAGACAGTTCCTATTTTGGGGCGCCTCACGTGGTCTGACGTGACCCCCAAATAATTCTTAGTACTTATAAAAGGAAGAGGGAATAAACCCAAAGAGGCGGTGCCCAACGTTGGGGCGCCTCACAAGCTCATACGTGAGGGCCACAGGAATTAAGTATTTAACACTTATATAAAGACGGGGATTCGGACTCAAGTGTACAGCGCCAACTTTCAGGTGCCTCACGTGCCACACTTGAGCACCCCGAATTTCAGTATTTAACACCACTTTAGAGTTTCACATGGGAACATGTGAGCACCGAGCATATATTAGTGTTTAACACTATAAGAAGCCAACCTTAGCCCAAATTAGACAAGCCCCCCGAGGCCAAAACCTCTTTGATCACCAATCAACCGAGCCCCCTATGCTCAGGTCTCCCCAAACTGATCTTAGTCCTAAAGATGACTAATGATCTCCTAACAGATGGTATCTAAAATGATGTCCATCTCACATCTCCCCTCAATATGGAATTTGGTTCAAAGGTACATCTCTCCACACCTCTGATACATGTCGTTGTGATTCTTCAACGTCTTGAGAGAGATGGCGGGTCCCGACAATCAACAACTCTTTGGTGCACTCCCAAACCGATAGGCACATCCCAATACGGACCGAAACGTTCCTAAACTAACTACAGACCATAACGTCCTTAAACTAAACCCTCACCTCCAAAATGGTGATCTACGGACCGAAACGTCCTTAAAACTAACAACGGACCGAAACGTCTCTAAAATAAAACGATAGAGCCCAAATGCTCTTTTGTTGGATCAAAATGATCGTAAAGCCCCGTTAAGTAGATTTTAGTCTAAGATTAGACTAACATATGCTTAACAAACATTTAAGTTGATCTTAATCTCAAACGAGATTAACGATCCTTAAATCAAACCAAACCCAAATCTAAGAATATACGGATTTGGACTAATCCACGCCCTACGGGAGACAACATATGAGCAACCAAAAATAAAACAAATACACACGACACGAAGTAAACATCTGGAGCAGGAGAAAATGGTTATCGCGATGCGGTAACGTAATTAACTGCGGGGGCTTGCGTCTGCAGAGAAGAGCGTCCCCACAATCAAAAAACCCCTCGCAAACGAGGGGGAATCTGACGAAGTCTGCTACAACGGCCGCATCCGTCCAAACCTCCGATATACGGTGCCATAAATCAACTTGGAATGTTCGGAGAGGTAAACGGATAAATCCAAGTAGCATCTGCCCCCAAATTCAGGCATGATGATCCATCTCGGATCCATCTCCGGTTTTCGGCGATAAATAGATTCTGGCACGCCCGGTGGGACCTTTTCTTCTTTCCACTCCACACTTCGTGTGTCATGTTTCGCAAAAAAAAAAGCGGTTTGCTATGGTTACCTATGGATTTGAGGTACTAAGATTTGGTGTCTTGCTCCTATGCAGAAAAGGAGATAATATCGATGGCCTCCAGCTGCACTAACTGCAACAGCAACTCTCGCTCCGCCCCGACTGGAAGAGTGACTTACGGGCCCCAAGCGGCCTCCATCTTTGCAATGCCAGTGGAGACTCAGGCCACCACCAGATTGTTCTTCGGGACCATGCTCCCGCCAATGAGCTTCAATGCTTCTGTTCCATCATAGGAGGCTCCAAAGAAGTCGGTCTTCGATCGGCTTGCAACTACCGTGGCCCCTCTCAACGGGTCGTCCAAGTCTGCAGCCTCAGTCTTCGACAGGCTGAGCCTAAGCTCAAGTAGGCCCGCAAAATGGCTCGCGATACCTGAAAAGGAAATCTCAAAATAGATAGTCCTCCCAACTCCTGCTGTGGGCGAGATCGTTAAAGTTCTTCCTCTGCAAGAAAGTCGGCCTTCGACAGATTGGTCGTTCCCTTTCAGCGGGCGTAAGTTTTCGACAGGCTGACACCAACAACAGCCTCTCATCAAAGCAGAGGGCATAACTAAGCCGCTCCCATGACAAAGGTGGTCCCGTCTACACGGCGTGCTCTACGTCCCCACTGGCGCCGAGTGAGAAAAGATGGGGTAGTTTCCCCTCTGGACTTACCCCACCAGCTCCAATGGTGAAAATTGACGCTGCTGTTCCAACGGGGAACAGCTTCGAGCTGCTCAGGAGGGTGCGCAAGAACTCTACAACCGCTGTATTGAAGAAGTCTCCTTCGCCTGCCGAAAATATAACACAGGTGAAGCCAGAGCAGCCCCCTCAGTGGTTGTCCTCCAAAATCCACAGGGTATGGCAAAGAGTCCAAGACTCTGTAATTGACAAAGACTACTCTCGCCGACTGAAGAAAATGAAGGCTCGGCAAGAGGAGGACCATCTTGTAAGTCCACGTTACCTCTCCCGGTACTTACGGGCTTACGGAAATGATGAAAAACGATTTTTCTTTTGGTGGTAACATGGACTCAAAATACGGATCTTTGTTAAACAACTATCTAACAACCTAACAAGAGTTTTACCTACTCGGTTAGGGATTATACCTTAACTTGAACTCCTTCTCTTGGTCTCCTTATGGTGGTCGGATGGTTCTCTTCTCGTCGCCTCTTTGTACCGAAGGTGGATCCACCTGAAAGCTTCTACCTTTGGCTTCAACCTTAAACTTGAGGAAACTAGAACACTTGGTTTGCTAAACCTTGTGTACTAGGATGAGTAGAGGAGTGTGTTGGGTTTTATCTCTATGGTTCTTGCATCTCAACACATGAGACAAGTAGAACCATGGACTAGAGAGAGAGCAAGAGGAAGAGGGAGAGCTTGAGGATGAGAGAGAATGAGAATGATAGAATGAGCAAGACTTTTCTCACCCTTGCTCTCATAATCCAAAATCATCATAACACATAATAATAATTGAGTATTATGTGATGGTTGTTATCATATCAAGTGGCCATATCATTTCTTGCATTAAATGCAATGTGTGAACAAATAAGCAAGCCAAGGTCAATGCCAAGAAATGATAGCCATTGTCATGATGATGGTCAACAAGTCCAACCTAGTCAACCGGTCAACTAAGTCAACAAGTCAACAAAGTCAACCATCAACAACCATGTCACAATAATACTTAATTAATATTATTGTTAATCATATTTCTTATTCTCATTAGGGTTTAGCAAAAGTCAACAGTCAACAACCCTAATGAGAATCCTCTACCTCTGTCTCTCTGTCAACTGTGTATACACACCCGCATCCGCGTTCCGAGGAATACGAATACAAACGAGATAAAACCAATCCCAAAACGTACACTAGGATCTAGCTTAAACCAAAGCCCGCTAGTGATAACTGCCCGGACACTATACGTGCACAAGTGCACGGATATGACCGAACCCTGTCGCAAAACCATGCGACCTCTACTATTTTGCCTAAAGGCGAATAGCTCTCTGTGTGGGACTCTAAAGACTCGACACTACGGTGGCAGTGGGTTTAACCACAGACCGCAAGCGGCACTAGCTGTGCGTAACGGCCCCCAGGTAGATGCCGATAAGAAGACGGACGAGGTGAAACCCATCTGAACTCCTACTGAGCCTGAATGTGACAATCTGCGTACAGTCCGGTCTGTTCGTCTGAGAATATCGCATGGCAGGCCTAGGGGGTGGTAAACGTCAGTCCCCTAATAGCGGTACAAGTCGTGTCGGAGTGTAGCCCAGAACACCCTGAGATACACTGGAAACCTACCAGCATATCTCGCTTGCCCAGGCCAGGGACTTTGTGTAATGGCTCTCTTAGACACAGCGCGATATCAACCCCCAATACTGGGAGAGAAGAATCCTGTCTAACCGTTACTGCCTCCAAGTACTTCGGGACTGCACCCAACTACTACCTGTTTGCACGACTCCTTTGAGCCGTGGTAGGGTAGTAATCTAAGTACAGTGGGAACACACTCGAGGCGAAGTGACAGTGTCAAGTCAGCGGACTAAGCTGTACTCATGTCACCTGGGAACTGATAACTGACGATAGGTATAGTACCAACCAACAGTTCCCGACGAGTCCTGTCCAGTGTACTCGTAACCTAACGAGCACCCGCATACTATCTCAAGTACGACGTACTGACGGCTGTAGGACAGACCGTCTCCCCTGCTGGGATGAGAAGCGCATACGCTAGTCTACTCCGGAGTATCGATGCCCTGTCTCGATAGTCCTACGACTAGGGACCTGCATAAGGATGTGCTTGTGGATTACCCAGCCCCCACGAGTGCGACTGCCATCATAACGCTGGTAATCAAGCAAAGATCCTAAAGGCTCCACTAATGTGTATAGGTGATATACTAAAATAAACACATGTACACATTAAAGTAGAAACAAACCAAGTAGCATACTACTATTTAAAGCAAGATTGTCTATACAACCGTGAATATCCCAAGCTTCCATTAAGTAATATACAAACTAGTATGATACAGTAATGGCCTCTAGGGCATATACACTAACAATCTCTCACTTGCACTAAGGCCATGTACTGGTGTATCGGAGACTTATCATCTCGATCAGCAGCTCGAACTGAGTCTGGGGTAAGGCCTTCGTGAGTGGATCAGCAGTGTTATCTTCCGTATTTACCCTCTTCACCTCGATCTCCAGGCGATCTACGATCTCCCTGATCAGGTGGTACCGCCTCAAAATGTGCCTGGACTTTTGATGGGACCTGGGTTCCTTCGCTTAAGCTATAGCGCCATTGTTGTCAAAATACAGTGGTATTGGATCAACAATGGTAGGAACCACCTGAAGCTCCGTGAGGAACTTCTTCATTCAACAGCTTCCTTTGCAGCATCGCAAGCAGCTATGTACTTCGCTTCCATAGTTGAGTCAGCAACGGTTTCCTGCTTGGAGCTCTTCCAGCAAACCTCCCCTCCATTAAGGATAAAGATATAACCCGACATGGACTTGGAGTCATCCTTGTCACTCTGGAAGCTGGAGTCAGCAAAGGCCTCGATCTGGAGGTCTTTTCCGCCATACACCAAGGACATCTCCTTAGTCCTTCTTAGGTACTTGAGAATATTCTTTACCGCTATCCAGTGTTTCTCCCCTGGGTCCGACTGATACCGGCTTACAACGCTCAATGCGTATGCTACATCTGGTCTGGTACACAACATCGCATACATAATAGAGCCTACCGCAGATGCGTAGGGTATTGATGACATGCGAGCCCTTTCCAAATCAGTCTTGAGAGACATCTCTTTGGAGAGGGTGATTCCGTGACAAGCCGGTAGATTACCGCGCTTGGAATCTTCCATACCGAATCGTTTCAGTATGGTGTCGATGTACCTAGACTGTGAAAGTCCCAACATCCTTTTAGATCTATCACGATAGATCTGGATCCCCAGAATGTAGTTGGCATCGCCCGGGTCCTTCATGGAGAACCTTTGTGACAAGAATCCTTTGACTGACTGTAGCATAGGAATATCATTTCCTATTAGGAGAATGTCATCGACGTACAAGACGAGGAATACCATATTTCTCCCTACAATCTTACTGTAAATGCATGGTTCATCTGGGTTTTTGACAAAGTCGAATTCTTTGACAGTATCATCAAAGCAGATGTTCCAACTCCGCGATGCCTGCTTCAGTCCATAGATGGACTTGAGCAACTTGCACACTTTACCGCTGCTCCCACTCTGAATGAATCCCTCTGGCTGATCCATATAGACGTACTCTTCCAAATTTCCATTTAGGAAAGCCGTCTTTACGTCCATCTGGCAGATTTCATAATCGTAGAAGGCAGCAATGGCAAGAAGGATCCGAATGGATTTGAGCATAGCTACCGGAGAAAAGGTCTCGTCATAGTCCAAACCAGGTCTTTGACGAAAACCCTTTGCAACAAGCCTAGCTTTATAGGTTTCAACCCGCCCATCTACACCAATCTTCTTTCTGAAGATCCATTTGCAGCCTACGGGTTTTACCCCTTCTGGAGCAAAGTCCAAAGTCCAAACTTTGTTGGTGTACATGGACTCCATCACGGTCCGCATTGCATCCAGCCATTTTACTGAGTCACCGCTCTGAATGGCTTGCTGGAAGCTAGTAGGCTCATCATAATCAACTGTGCAATCCTCTCTATCCCCTTCTATGAGAAAACCGAAGTATCTCTCGGGCGGATGAGACTGCCTACTACTTCTGCGGAGCGGCGCAGGAATGTCCGGTTCCCCTGAACCTTCTGGTTCTACTAAGGTTTCAGTAATAGCTTATGGTTCTGGAATTTCTTACAGTTCTATTGCGCTCCCACTTATCTGATTTTCTAAAAACTCAGTTTCCAAGAAGCGGGCATAATGAGAAACAAAGACTTTTTGCTCCTCTGCGTAATAGAAAAGATACCCCTTGGAGTTCTTTGGGTATCCCACAAACTTGCACTGTACTGAGCGTGCTTCGAGCTTGTCCGCATGCTGCTTTTTGACAAAAGCTGGATATCCCCATGTCTTAAAGGGTTTAAGACAGGGTTTCTTCCCACTCTACATCTGATATGGTGTGGTAGGCACTGTCTTAGTAGGAACTTGGTTCAAGAGATATGCAGCTGTTTCTAGTGCATAACCCCAGAAAGATCGCAGTAACTCAGCCTTACTCATCATGGAACGAACCATATCCAATTGGGTTCGATTCCGCCTTTCAGATACACCGTTGTGTTGTGGTGTGTATGGAGGAGTACGCTGAGAGAGAATTCCATTCTCTTTTAAGTAGTCCAGAAACTCGGCACTCAAGTATTCACCACCTCGATCAGATCGCAGTGTCTTTATACTTTTGCCTGTTTGTTTTTCAACTTCATTCTTGTATTCCCGAAATTTCTCAAAGGCCTCGGATTTATGCTTCATTAAGAAGACATGTCCATACCTAGAGAAATCATCTGTGAAACTAATGAAGTATGAATAACCACTTCGCGCGTGTGTAGACATTGGACCACACACATCACTGTGTATGAGTCCCAAGAGCTCGCTCGCTCTTACTCCATGTCCAGTGAACGGAGTCTTTGTCATCTTTCCCATGAGACAAGATTCACAGGTGGCATAAGACTGATACTCGAACGGATTTAAATATCCCTCTTTATGTAACTTAGTTAATCGTGTCTCATTAATGTGACCCAGTCTACAATGCCATAAGAAAGCCTGATTTGTTTCCGGAGACTTTCTTTTAAGTGTGTTCTGAACACTGAAAATCTGAGCTTGATTCAATACGTATATCCCGTTATTTAATGTACCTGACCCAATCAGAACTTGATTTAGGTGGATGTGGACCACATCGCTTACAAAAGTAAAATCATATCCTTCCCTAGAAAGTAAGGATACAGATATGATATTACCAGTCGCACCTGGTACATACAAACAGTTACACAGAACCAATATCTGCCCAGTTGTCAGTCCAAGATGATATTCCCCTACAGATTCAGCATCCATGCTCATTCCGTTAGCAACCCTGAGAGTCATATCACCTTTCCTGATAACCCTACGGTTTCTCAGAGCCTGTAATGAATTACAGATGTGAGATCCTGATCCGGTATCCAATACCCAAGAAGTAGGGTTAACTGACATTCAGTTCTCTGTTACAAACACACCCGAAACTGAAGCCACAACATGCTTCGAATTCTGGCTACTGGCTTTGCTAGCCCTGCAATTCTTCTGCCAATGTTCATTCCTGTAACAATAGGAACGTCCCTCCTTTACTACATCCAGTCCCGAAACTTTTGCCTTTTCCTTTCCTTCTACTTCCCTGGTTTCCTTCAGGGAAAAAGGTAGAGACTGTAGAATCAAGTCAGCATCTGACCCGTTCTCCAACGTGGTCTTCAGGTCCGTGAGCTCAAAATAGCTGGTCTCTATAGGGACGTTGCCTCCTACAGATGACCCGATAGCCAACCTCGCTTGAAGTAATTCGTTCGAGATCTCATATCTTGCGATACGAGATTGCTCTCCATATAAATTTTTGTTATGGAGGAAGAAAGAAACTAAGTCCATCTTCTCGTGCTGCCTCTGGTATGCACCATCAACTGAGGCTGACACGAAGCACTTGGCTTTCACACAGTCTTTTTCCGATATCTTACGGATATCACTATCCATGACAGGGGAAACTGGTCCTGAGACATCAGGGGTTTGATTAGCTATGAGGTGTCCCAGTTTGTCATGGGCAATGGACATCTGGACAGACCTTTGCCAATCAAAACAGTCAGGTTCAGTCATTTTATTATCTAGATGTAACCTATGTGTGGTCACTGGGTCGCTGCAATTAAGAGAGAGAGAAGAAAATACTCAGCATGATGCTCTTGCAAGTTTAGATTGGTTTTTAATTTATCTAAACAGGATGGCTCCCACTGTCTCTCGAATCCCTCCTCAAACCAAAAAGGAAGAATTAGTCGGGATCAATCTCACCGTACAATACTTGCTTAACCGTTCAGCCAGGCCAGTGTTGGTACTTCGAGGGAGGTTTTCCAACGCTTTCGCGAAGTTCCTTAATTAAATAACCTCTTTTCCCTATGGGCGTTACCCCGCTAACACCTTTCTAGACACCTACTTGGTTTATAGCATTGATTGTTAAGTGAGAAAGTTCCGGAGGAGTAGCATATACTCACAGTAGGATCGGGATCCAAATATCATCGTGTGACAAAACTGAAGGAATCCTATCAGAATCATCACACTCCAAATGGTATGCAGTGCTAGCAAGTTTCAGTTTCTTTAGAAACTCCCGATGTGGATTTTTGCCCCATGCTCTTATGACCTTGACTAAGGCCAACAAATCATAAGCCACATGTCAAGTTCTACCCATCGTTGTCCAGGTTGATTTGAACCCACCCATATATACCCTTGACTATGGCCAACAAAGTAATACGTGTTAGTGTATATGCCATAGAGGCCATTACTGTATCATACTAGTATGTATATTACTTAATGGAAGCTTGGGATATTCACAGTTGTATATACAATCTTGCTCGAAATGGTAGTATGCTACTTGGTTTGTCTCTACTTCAATATGTGCATGTGTTTCTTTTAGCATATCGCTTATATACATATTAGTAGAGCCCTTAGGATTATTGCTTGATTACCAGCGTTGTGATGGCGCTCACACTCATGGGGGCTGGGTAATCCATAAGCACATCCTTATACTGGTCCCTAGTCGTTGGACTATCGAGACAAGGCATCGATACTCCGGAGTAGACTAGCGTATACGCTTCTCATCCCAGCAAGGGAGACGGTCTGTCCCACAGCCGTCAGTACGTCGTACTTGAGATAGTATGCGGGTGCTCGTTAGGTTACGAGTACACTGGACAGGACTCGTCGGGAACTGTTGGTTGGTATTATACCTATCGTCAGTTATCAGTTCCCAGGTGACATGAGTACAACTTAGTCCGCTGATTTGACACTGTCACTTCGCCTCGAGTGTGTTCCCACTGCACTTTGATTACTACCCTACCACGACTCAAAGAAGTCGTGCAAACAGGTAGTTTTTGGGTGCAGTCCCGAAGCACTTGGAGGCAGTGACGGTTAGACAGGATTCGTCTCTCCCGGTATTGGGGGTTGACATCGCGCTGTGTCCAGGAGAGCCATTACACAAGTAGTCCCTGGCCAGGGCAAGCGAGATATACTGGTAGGTTTCCAGTGTTATCTCAGGGTGTTCTGGGCTACACTCCGACATGACTTGTACCGCTATTAGGGGACTGACGTTCACCGCCCCCTAGGCCCGCCATGAGATGTATCAGACGAACAGACCGGACTGTACGGAGACTGTCACATACAGGCTCAGTAGGAGTTCAGATGGGGTTACCTCGTCAGTCTTCTTATCGGCATCTACCTGGGGACCATTACGTACAGCTAGTGCCGCTTGCGGTCTGTGGTTAAACCCACTGCCAGCGTAGTGTCGAGTCTTTAGAGTCCCACACAGAGAGCTATTCGCCTTTAGGCAAAATGAGTAGAGGTCGCATGGTTTTGCGACAGGGTTCGTTCACATCCGCGCACTTGTGCACGTTTGCTGTCCGGACAGCTTATACTAGCGGGCTTTGGTTTAAGCCAGATCCTAGTATATGATTTGGGATTGGTTTTATCTCTTTGTATTCGTGTTCCTCGGATCACGAATACGGGTGCGTATGCACAGTTGATTGAGACAGAGGGAGAGGACTTTGATTAGGGTTAATGACCATTGTCATTTTGCTAACCCTAATGCTTATGTGTGTATTATGGTTAATTGAAATTAGTTTAATATAATTGTGCATGGTTATGGTTGTTGACCATTTGACATTCTTGACTTGTTGACCTAGGTTGACAATTTGACCATCATCATTTCATTTGAAAGATGCTCTTTGATCCTTGCAATTTGCATTAAAATTGAAATGATAATGGTCATGTCTTGAATAAGCCATGACAATTATCTCACTAATTTTCAATTTACAATAATTCATACATATATGTGAGAATGCTTCATTATTCTCTCATTATATCATATACTTTCTCTCTCTTGCTCTTCCTCTTCCTCAAGCTCTCCCCTCTCATGTATTGAGAAACACTTGAGCTTGAGAAAAACCACTCCATAGTAATCTCTACTCTCATCTAGGGTTCTAGGATTAGCACTTCTAGCACCTTAGTTACTTCTAGCTTGAAGTTGAAGCCAAAGGTTGAGGCTCTCGGGTGGATTCTTCTTCGACTAGAGAAGACGACAAGGTGCTCCCTTTCTACCACTTCAAGGAGCAAGGAGAGAAGGACATAAAGCCCAAGGTATAACCTTTCTACCCTATAGCTAATTTCTAGTTAGCTTTAGCTAGTTTTGTTTAGTAAAGATCCCGACTTTGTCTAGTCCATGTTGCCTAGAGTAGTAAAAATCTGATTTTTATTCCGTTTTCCGCCTCCCCGCAAGCACCGGGGTGGGCAACGTGGACTTACAGTGGTATCAGAGCCTAACTAAATATAAACTAGCTAGGTAGTAAAAGTGTATGGAAGTTTGATCGGAAAAATCGCTAAACCAAAGCATACAAAACCCTAAGTTTCTGTTGAAATTTTTTCTGCTCAAAATAAAATAAATCTTACGTCAAAATCCATCTCAGGGTTTTGTTAAGAAACTCACCAAACCCGGTCCAGTGAATCGTTCAAAGCGCAGCGGTTCCGCGGCAATAGCAAGCTATTGCCGCGCAACCGCGGCCGAGTTGACTCGGTTCTGGGTTGAGTTTGGTGCAGTGTTCTTCTGACATGGTTTTGGGATTTTTAAGATGGTTTATTTGTGCCCAGGTTTTCCAGAAAATAAATTTGTTTTTGGGGGCCTTTAAATCCGTATTTTTGATCGAACTTCACTACACTTTGACTAATGGGTTATATCTGTGTTGTTTATATGTATTGAACGTCGGCTAATCGCTATATGTCGATTAGTGGGGGTTAAACATATCTGTGATCTGTGTTTGATGATGGTATGTGTATATGAATGCGTTGGATTGTCGCGGGTGAATAGCCGGGGTGGATGTGAGATGAGTGTTTCTTTTTCTTTCATTCATGTAACATGTAAATTGATGTATTTTTATTTGTTTGGCCGCACAACCGAGTCGGGGTTGTAGCCGTCATTGTATAATTCTTTTTACTGTTTTTGCTCCTAGGATAGACCCATGGAGGGGGTGCACAAACTACCGGGTATCTCGAAGTGCCGAGTGGCCTACTCACGGTGTTGAGGGAGGTTGCTTCACTTCGGGTACTTGGCGGGTAGTTTGCCGCACCCGTAGGGGTCTTGGGTGGGGTATTGGCTATTCACCGCGACCGTGTAATCCGCTTTTCGTTGCAGGCTCGAACGGATTGCGGATTCCTAGTATATCCAATGTATTCATCTGTGATCTGTAATGTCTATCATTGCTATATATTTATATATGATAACTATTTAGGCGTTGCTTATGTTTTACAGCCGCGCTAGCCCAGCCCCCGCTCTGTCGTTAGTTAAGTAACCTAACGGGTGATGACGGGGCCCTGTGGCGAATGCGAGTGGCATAAGCGTACGTCATATTTTGGTTGTTTTCTGCAATGGTAGGATTAAATAATGGGACGCATTAAAAGAACTAATGCAAGAAAATAAACCAAGTAAAAGTCGATTGGAACTCTTTGAAAACCACTCGGTTCTTTTCAAAACTAAACTTTTAAACGCGGAGCTTGAACCACTCCTTTTAAAAGCTATCTCGTTCCTTCGATTATATCAAGTTCACTACGTTCACGGTTTCGCCAAAACCATTCGTAGCCCTCCATCATTTCAGTTAAATGTTCGGTAGTATTCAAGCTATGTATTTTGACCTCACGCCAAGGCATAGTGATTGGTAGCTGCCGGATATTTATCTGTTGCATAGATAGAATGCGTTGGTTTGAGACAGTCGTACTGCCATTTTGGCTTACGTCAAGGGTAGGTACGGGTGGGTTCAAATTAACCGGGATAATGATGGGAAGAACTTGACATGTGACTTATGACATTTTGACCTCACGCCAAGGTCATAAGAGCATGGGGCAAAAATCCACATCGGGAGTTTCATAAGCACTGAAAATTGCTAGCACCGCATACCATTTGGAGTGTGATGATTCTGGTAGGATTCCTTCGGTTTTATCACGCAATGATATTTGGATCCCGATCCTACTGTGAGTATATGCTACTCCTCGGGAAAACTCTCACTTAACGATCAATGCTAAAAACCTAGTAGGTGTCTAGAAAGGTGTTAGCGGGGCTACGCCCACAGGGAAAAAAGGTTACTTAATTAAGGAACTTCGCGAAAGCGTTGGAAAACCTCCCTCGAAGTACCGACACTGGCCTGGCTGAACGGTTAAGCAAGTATTGTACGGTGAGATTGATCCCGACTAATTCTTTCTTTACGGTTTGAGAAGGGATTCGAGAGACAGTGGGAGCCATCCAGTTTAAACAAACTAAAAACCACTCTAAACTTGCAAGAGCATCATGATAAAGTGTTTCTTTTCTCTCTCCTAATTGCAGCGACCATTCAACATGACCGGACTTAAGTTATTACTAGATAAAAATATACTGACAGGGCCAAACTACAAAGATTGGCTCAGGAATGTCAAGATGGCAATCACTTACGACAAGTTGGGGTATGTCCTTACCACCAAAGCTCCCCCTGTCCCAGGTCCCACCTCCAGCGTCGCGGATAAAGAAATCCGTAAGACATGGGAGATCGATTGCGCGAAGGCCAAATGCCTCGTGTTCGCCTCGATGGACAAAGAACATCAGAGGAGGCATGAGAATATGGACCTAGAGTCCATATTTCTCCATACAAAAGAACTGTATGGAGAGCAGTCTCGTATCTCAAGATACGAAGTGTCGAAGAAGCTATTTTCGGCAAGATTGGCCGTCGGATCATCGGTAGCGGAACACGTGCTTAAGATGATTGGCTACATAGAGGAGCTCGCGGATCTTGGGACCACGTTGGAGAATGAACTCTATATTGATTTGATTCTCCAGTCCCTTCCTTCCACTTACGCCCAGTTTATCCTTAACTTCAACATGCAAGGAAAGGAGGTTGAACTTTCCGAACTTCTGAACATGTTGAGGAGTGCTGAGGGCACCCTACAGAAAGGTAGGGAGACATCCACTTTGTTTGTAGGAGGATCTTCCTCTTCTAGGTCCAGGGCGAAAGCCGAGGGTAAGAAGAAGAAAGCCCCCGCCAAACCAAGAGGCGGTGTCAGTAAAGTGGATACGAAGGGAAAAGGAAAGGAAACAAAGGTAGTGGGAAAGCTGGTGGGGAAGGAAGAATGCTTCTACTGTCACAAAAGTGGTCACTGGAAACAGGATTGCAAGGCTTGGAAGGCCAGAACCCAGGATCTGAAGCGAGTTGCGGCTTCAGCTTCAGGTGTGTATGTTATTGAAAACTGTCTATCAATAAACTCTATATCCTGGGTATTGGATACCGGATCAGGATCTCATATCTGTAATTCTTTGTAGGCGTTGAGAAAGAGTAGAGTTTTGAAGGCAGGTGACATGACCCTCAGAGTTGCAAACGGAGCTAGCATGGATGCTGAGGCCGTGGGGGACTATCACCTGGGATTGTCAGATGGACACTTTTTGGTTTTGCGTAGTTGTTATTATGTACCAAATGCAACCTGTAATATCATTTCTGTATCTTTATTATCTAAAGTAGGTTATGAATTTGCATTTGTAAGTAATGTAGTGAACATTCACCTTAATCAAGTTTTGATTGGGTCAGGTACATTGAACAACAGTATATACGTATTAAACCAACCACAGATTTTCAATGTCCAGAATACACACAAAAGAAAGTCTCCAGAAATCAATAAAACTTTCTTATGGCATTGTAGACTAGGTCACATCAATGAGAGAAGGTTGACTAAATTACATGCAGAAGGATATTTGGATACGTTCGAATATCAATCGTATGCAACTTGTCAATCCTGTCTCAAAGGAAAGATGACAAAGACTCCGTTTACTGGACACGGAGTAAGAGCGAGCGAGCTCTTGGGACTCGTACACAGCGACGTGTGCGGTCCAATGTCTACACATGCACGAAGCAGTTATTCTTACTTCATTACTTTTACGGATGATTTTTCAAGGTTCGGACATGTCTTCTTAATGAAGCATAAATCCGAAGCTTTTGAGAAATTCCAGGAATACAAGAATGAAGTGGAAAAACAAACAGGCAAAAGTATCAAGACACTAAGATCTGATCGAGGTGGAGAATACTTGAGTGCCGAGTTCCTGGGTTACTTAAAAGAGAATGAAATTCTCTCTCAGCGTACTCCTCCATACACTCCACAATATAACGGTGTATCGGAGAGACGGAACCGAACCCTATTGGATATGGTACAGTCCATGATGAGTAACGCTGAGTTACCGCGATCGTTCTGGAGATATGCGCTAGAATCAGCTGCATACCTTTTGAACCAAGTTCCCACTAAGACTGTGCCTACCACACCATATGAGTTATAGAGTGGGAAGAAACCCTATCTTCAATACCTGAAGATTTGGGGATGTCCAGCTTATGTCAAAAAGCAGCATACGGACAAACTAGAGGCACGCTCAGTACTGTGCAAGTTTGTGGGATACCCAAAGAACTCCAGGGGGTATCTTTTCTATTACGCAGAGGAACAAAAAGTCCTCGTTTCTCGTAATGCCCATTTTTTGGAACATCAGTTCTTAGAAAAAGAAATAAGTGGGAGCGCAATATAACTGGAAGAAATTCTAGAACCACAAGCTATTACTGAAAGCTTAGTAGAACCAGAGGGTTCGAAAGATCAGGACATTCCCACGCCACTCCGCAGGAGTAGTAGGCAGTCTCATCCGCCTGAGAGATACTGCGGTTTTCTCATTGACGGGGATAGGGAGGATTGCATCATAGATAGTGATGAGCCTACTAGCTTCCAGCAAGCCATTCAGAGCGTTGACTCGGTAAAATGGCTGGATGCAATGCTGGCCGAAATGGAGTCCATGTATACTAACAAAGTATGGACGTTGAACATTGCTCCAGATGGGGTAAAACCCGTAGGTTGCAAGTGGATTTTCAAAAGGAAGATTGGTGTAGATGGACAGGTTGAGACCTATAAAGCTAGACTGGTTGCGAAGGGTTTTCGTCAGCGACCTGGTTTGGACTATGACGAAACCTTTTCTCCAGTAGCTATGCTGAAATCCATTCGGATCCTTCTTGCCATTGCTGCCTTCCACGATTATGAAATTTGGCAGATGGATGTAAAGACCGCTTTTCTAAATAGGCATTTAGAGGAGTGTGTCTATATGGACCAGCCAGAGGGTTTCATTCAGAGTGGGAGCAGCGGAAAGGTGTGCAAGTTGCTTAAGTCCATTTATGGACTATAGCAGGCATCGCGGAGCTGGAACATCTGTTTTGATGAGACGGTCAAGGAATTTGGCTTTATCAAAAATCCATATGAACTATGCATCTATTGTAGATTTGTAGCGAGAACTGTAGTATTCCTCGTTTTATACGTGGATGACATTCTCTTAATAGGAAATGACATTCCTATGCTACAATCTGTCAAGGGGTTCTTGTCACACAGGTTCTCCATGAAAGACCTGGGTGATGCCTCATACATTCTGGGTATCCGGATCTACCGTGACAGATCCAAGAGGATATTAGGACTTTCACAGTCCAGGTACATCAACACCATACTGAAGAGATTCAGTATGGAATATTCCAAGCGCGGTAATCTACCGGCTTATCACGGGATCACCCTCTCCAAAGAGATGTCTCCCAAGACTGATTTGGAGAGGGATCGCATGTCTATTATACCCTACGCTTCTGCGGTAGGCTCTATAATGTATGCGATGTTGTGTACCAGACCAGATGTGGCTTATGCACTGAGTGTGGTAAGCAGGTATCAGTCAAACCCTGGGGAGAAACATTGGATAGCGGTAAAGAACATTCTCAAGTACCTGAGAAGGACTAAGGAGATGTTCTTGGTGTATGGCGGAAAAGACCTCCAGATTGAGGCCTTTGCTGACTCCAGCTTCTAGAGTGACAAGGATGATTCCAAGTCCATGTCGGGTTTTGTCTTTACCCTCAATGGAGGGGCGGTGTGTTGGAAGAGCTCCAAATAGGAAACCGTTGCTGACTCGACTATGGAAGCGGAATACATCGCTGCATCTGATGCCGCAAAAGAAGCTGTCTGGATGAGGAAGTTCTTGAAAGAACTTCAGGTGGTTCCGTCCATTGTTGACCCAATACCTCTGTATTGCGACAACAACGGGGCTATATCTTTAGCGAAGGAACCCAGGTCCCATCAAAAATCCAGAAACATCTTGAGGCGGTATCACCTGATCAGGGAGATCGTGAATCGCCTGGAGATCGAGGTTCGGAGGGTTGCTTCAGAAGATAACACTGCAGATCCATTCACGAAGGCCTTACCCCAGACTCAGTTCGAGCGGCTGATCGAAATGATAGGTCTTCGATACGCCAGTACATGGCCTTAGTGCAAGTGGGAGATTGTTAGTGTATATGCCCTAGAGGCCATTACTGTATCATACTAGTATGTATATTACTTAATGGAAGCTTGGGATATTCATAGTTGTATATACAATCTTGCTCGAAATGGTAGTATGCTATTTGGTTTGTCTCTACTTCAATATGTGCATGTGTTTCTTTTAGCATATCGCTTATATACATATTAGTAGAGCCCTTAGGATTATTGCTTGATTACCAGCGTTGTGATGGTGCTCACACTCGTGGGGGCTGGGTAATCCATAAGCACATCCTTATACTGGTCCCTAGTCGTTGGACTATCGAGACAGGGCATCGATACTCCGGAGTAGACTAGCGTATGCGCTTCTCATCCCAGCGAGGGAGACGGTCTGTCCCACAGCCGTCAGTACGTCGTACTTGAGATAGTATGCGGGTGCTCGTTAGGTTACGAGTACACTGGACATGACTCGTCGGCAACAGTTGGTTGGTATTATACCTATCGTCAGTTATCAGTTCCCAGATGACATGAGTATATCTTAGTCCGCTGAATTGACACTGTCACTTCGCCTCGAGTGTGTTCCCACTGCACTTTGATTACTACCCTACCACGGCTCAAAGGAGTCGTGCAAACAGGTAGTTTTTGGGTCCAGTCCCGAAGCACTTGGAGGCAGTGACGGTTAGACAGGATTCGTCTCTCCCGGTATTGGGGGTTGACATCGCGCTGTGTCCAGGAGAGCCATTACACAAGTAGTCTCTGGCCAGGGCAAGCGAGATATACTGGTAGGTTTCCAGTGTTATCTCAGGGTGTTCTGGGCTACACTCCGACACGACTTGTACCGCTATTAGGGGACTGACGTTCTCCTCCCCCTAGGCCCGCCATGCAATGTATCAGAGGAACAGACCGGACTGTACGGAGACTGTCACATACAGGCTCAGTAGGAGTTCAGATGGGGTCACCTCATCATTCTTCTTATCGGCATCTACCTGAGGACCGTTACGTACAGCTAGTGCCGCTTGCGGTCTGTGGTTAAACCCACTGCCAGCGTAGTGTCGAGTCTTTAGAGTCCCACACAGAGAGCTATTCGCCTTTAGGCAAAATGCGTAGAGGTCGCATGGTTTTGCGACAGGGTTCGTTCACATCCGCGCACTTGTGCACGTTTGCTGTCCGGACAGCTTATACTAGCGGGCTTTGGTTTAAGCCAGATCCTAGTATATGATTTGGGATTGGTTTTATCTCTTTGTATTCGTGTTCCTCGGATCACGAATACGGGTGCGTATGCACAGTTGATTGAGACAGAGGGAGAGGACTTTGATTAGGGTTAATGACCATTGTCATTTTGCTAAACCCTAATGCTTATGTGTGTATTATGGTTAATTGAAACTAGTTTAATATAATTGTGCATGGTTAGGGTGTTGACCATTTGACATTCTTGACTTGTTGACCTAGGTTGACAATTTGACCATCATCATTTCATTTGAAAGCTGCTCTTTGATCCTTGCAATTTTGCATTAAAATGAAATGATAATGGTCATGTCTTGATTAAGCCATGACAATTATCTCACTATATCTTTCAATTTACAATAATTCACAACATATAATGTGAGAATGCTTCATTATTCTCTCATTATATCATATACTTTCTCTCTCTTGCTCTTCCTCTTCCTCAAGCTCTCCCCTCTCATGTGTGAGAAACACTTGAGCTTGAGAAAAACCACTCCATAGTAATCTCTACTCTCATCTAGGGGTTCTAGGATTAGCACTTCTAGCACCTAGTTACTTCTAACTTGAAGTTGAAGCCAAAGGTTGAGGCTCTCGGGAGGATCCTTCTTCGACTAGAGAAGGCGACAAGGTGATCCCTTTCTACACTTCAAGGAGTAAGGAGAGAAGGACATAAAGCCCAAGGTATAACCTTTCTACCTATAGCTAATTTCTAGTTAGCTTTAGCTAGTTTGTTTAGTAAAGATCCCGACTTGTCTAGTCCATGTTGCCTAGAGTAGTAAAAATCCAATTTTATTCCGTTTTCCGCCTCCCCGCAAGCACCGGGGTGGGCAACGTGGACTTACAATACGACTGTCCCAAACCAACGCATCTATCTATGCAACATATGAATATCCACCAGCTACCAAACACTGTGCCTTGACTAAGGCCAACAAACACAGCTTGAATACTGTTGAATATTCATATGAAACGACGGAGGGCTACAAATGGTTTTGGCGAAACGTGAACGTAGTGAACTTGATATAATCGAAGGAACTTTGATAGCTTTTAAAAGGAGTGTCTTAAGCTCCGTGTTTAAAATTTGTTTTTAAAAAGAAACCGAGTGGTTTTTGAAAGTGTTCCAACGACACTCAACTTTGGTTTATTTTCTTGGATTTATTTTGATGCGTCCCATCATTTAATCCTACCATTGCAGAAAACAACGAAAATATGACGTACGCTTATGCCATCCGCATTCGCCACGGGCTCCGTCATTACCCGTTAGGTTACTTAACTAACGACAGAGCGGGGATGGACTAAGCGCGGATGCAAAACATAAGCAACGCCTAAATAGATATCATATATAGATATACACATTCGTCACATGGAATGATAGCCATTCCAGATCACAGATGAACACATTGGATATAATAGGAATCAGCATTCCGTAGGAGCCTGTAACGAAGAGCGGATTACACTGTCGCGATGAATAGCCAATACCCCATCCTAGACCCTACGGGTGCAGCAAACTTCCCGCCAAGTACCCGAAGCGAAGCAACCTTCCTCAACACCGTAAGTAGGCCACTCGGCACTTCGAGATACCCGGTAGTTTGCGCACCCCACCTTGGGTCTATCCTAGGAGCAAAAACAGTAAAAAGAAATTATACAATGACGGCTAAAACCTCATCCGGTTGTGCGGCCAAATAAATAATATTACATCAATTTACATATTACATGAATTGAAAGATAAAGAAAACTCTCATCTCACAACCCCCGGCTATTCATCGCGACAATCCAATGAATTCATATACACATACCATCAACATTACAGATCACATATATGTATAAACCCCACTAATCGACGTATAACGATTAGCAGACGTTCAATACATATATCACATCACAGATATAACCCATTAGCATAAGTCTTTTGAAGTTCGATCAAAATACGGATTTTTAAGCCCCAAAAACAAATTTTTCTTTCTGGAAAATCTGGGCAGAAAAAACATATTTTAAAAATCCCAAAACACCCCACTGAACATACTGCAAGAAAATTCGCCCACGGCCGAGTCAACTCGGCCGCGAATCCGCGGCGTGAGCATGCTCCGCCGCAGTTCCGGGGCTCTTTGACCGAGTCCCTGGACCAATTTTCTACAGTGTGTTATAAAAAGCCTGAGCCGATTTTTAGTGTAAGATTTATTATTTTTTGAACAAGAAAAAAAATCGGCAGAAACTATACTTTTCGGGCGTGTTTCGTGACTTTTTCGCCGATTGAACTTCTAGTTACTTTGCTAACATGTTAGATAGTGTTTAGCTAGGCTCTGATACCACTGTAAGTCCACGTTACCTCTCTCGGAACTTACGGGCTTGCGGAAATGATGAAAAACGATTTTTCTTATGGTGGTAACATGGACTCAAAATACGGATCTTTGTTAAACAACTATCTAACAACCTAACAAGAGTTTTACCTACTCAGTTAGGGGTTATACCTTAACTTGAACTCCTGCTCTTGGTCTCCTTGTGGTGGTCGGATGGTTCTCTTATCGTCGCCTCTTTGTGCCGAAGATGGATCCACCTGAAAACTTCTACCTTTGGCTTCAACCTCAAACTTAAGGAAACTTGAATACTTGGTTTGCTAAACCTTGTGTACTAGGATGAGTAGAGAAGTGTGTTGGGTTTTATCTCTATGGCTCTTGCTTCTCAACACATGAGACAAGTAGAACCATGGACTAGAGAGAGAGCAAGAGGAAGAGGGAGAGCTTGAGGATGAGAGAGAATGAGAATGATAAAATGAGCAAGACTTTTCTCACCTTTGTTCTCATAATCCAAAATCATCATAACACATAATAATAATTGAGTATTATGTGATGGTTGTTATCATATCAAGTGGCCATATCATTTCTTGCATTAAATACAATGTGTGAACAAATAAGCAAGCCAAGGTCAATGCCAAGAAATGATAGCCATTGTCATGAAGATGGTCAACAAGTCCAACCTAGTCAACCGGTCAACTAAGTCAACAAGTCAACAAAGTCAACCATCAACAACCATGTCATAATAATACTTAATTAATATTATTGTTAATCATATTTCTTATTCTCATTAGGGTTTAGCAAAAGTCAACAGTCAACAACCCTAATGAGAATCCTCAGCCTCTGTCTCTCTGTCAACTGTGCATACACACCCGCATCCGCGTTCCGAGGAACACGAATACAAACAAGATAAAACCAATCCCAAAACGTACACTAGGATCTGGCTTAAACCAAAGACCGCTAGTGATAACTGCCCGGACACTAAACATGCACAAGTGCACGGATGTGACCGAACCCTGTCGCAAAACCATGCGACCTCCACTCTTTTGCCTAAAGACGAATAGCTCTCTGTGTGGGACTCTAAAGACTCGACACTACGCTGGCAGTGGGTTTAACCACAGACTGCAAGAGGCACTAGCTGTGCGTAACGGCCCCCAGGTAGATGCCGATAAGAAGACGGACGAGGTGAAACCCATCTGAACTCCTACTGAGCCTGAATGTGACAATCTGCGTACAGTCCGGTCTGTTCTTCTGAGAATATCGCATGGCTGGCCTAAGGGGGCGGTAAACGTTAGTCCCCTAATAGCGGTACAAGTCGTGTCGGAGTGTAGCCCAGAACACCCTGAGATAACACTGGAAACCTACCAGCATATCTCGCTTGCCCTGGCCAGGGACTTTGTGTAATGGCTCTCTTAGACACAGCGCGATATCAACCCCCAATACCGGGAGAGACGAATCCTGTCTAACCGTCACTGCCTCCAAGTGCTTCGGGACTGAACCCAACTACTACCTGTTTGCACGACTCCTTTGAGCCGTGGTAGGGTAGTAATCTAAGTACAGTGGGAACACACTCGAGGCGAAGTGACAGTGTCAAGTCAGCGGACTAAGCTGTACTCATGTCACCTGGGAACTGATAACTGAAGATAGGTATAGTACCAACCAACAGTTCCCGACGAGTCCTGTCCAGTGTACTCGTAACCTAACGAGCACCCACTTACCATCTCAAGTACGACGTACTGACGGCTGTAGGACAGACCGTCTCCCCTGCTGGGATACGCTAGTCTACTCCGGAGTATCGATGCCCTATCTCGATAGTCCTACGACTAGGGACCTGCATAAGGATGTGCTTGTGGATTACCCAGCCCCCATGAATGTGACTGCCATCACAACGCTGGTAATCAAGCAAAGATCCTAAGGGCTCCACTAATGTGTATAGGTGATATACTAAAATAAACACATGTACACATTAAAGTAGAAACAAACCAAGTAGCATACTACTATTTTGAGCAAGATTGTCTATATAACTGTGAATATCCCAAGCTTCCATTAAGTAATATACAAACTAGTATGATACAGTAATGGCCTCTAGGGCTTATACAGTAACACATCCTGCTGTCATACCACGGAAGGTATCGTCTGCATGGGCCCCTGTTGCAACAGCCCCCTCAACTTCGACTGCCTATAAAAAGAGAAGGCCGGAGAGGATCCCCATGCATGCGGCAAATTTCAAAGGCATTGAACCCAAAACGCCCCAAGTCTAGGGTCATGATAGTGTACACCGTCTACATGACTTCCGAGAAAAAGGAAAGCCAGGCTTCAGTGGGTCATCGACCACTTACACGGTCTATGACAAAAGCTCAGGAGCAACAACAAGCTTCAGGAGATACTGACAAAGATGGCCGCACTCACTTGGCAGAAAGAAAGCCCGGATGTATCGTCAGAATAATACCAGGAGCTGGAGACCGACACCGAGTTCCTACGAAGGGTGCTTGAAAAGAAGGATAAAGATGCCGCGGAATAAGCGGCTAATATAAAACAAATGGCGCTCATGTTCCAAGATATGGTTGGAATGATGATCCAGCCGGACTCTCCAGCCGAAAATCCACCAATAATCATTAAAGACGACAGAAGGGAGACATCAAACTCTCTTCCGGCTCTATCAGCAGCCAGGGAGGAGACGATCTCCAAAACTGCCCTTGATGACTACATAGCTCAATAAATACGAGCTCATCAGGCAAGCGAAACTGCTGGCCAAGTCGTCAGAACTGGGCGACCCTATCTAGGTTGGTACGATTAAATCAAATACCCGCCGGGATATACGATCCCTAAATTCCACGTGTACAAGGGGACATGCAATCCCCATCAGCACGTCGCTCAGTTCAGAGCTCTATGCGGCAATACTGGAGGCGGCGACAAACTGCTGCTTCGCCAGTTCGTCGGCAGCTTGTCGAAGACAATATTTGAATGGTACTCGGGAGCTTCCGAATGACTTCATAAAAAAATTTACAGAAATGGAGCTACTGTTCACACAGCGTTTCGCAAGCGCAAGCGAGCGCACCCTGATCACAACATTAATCAATGCCAGGGTGAAGCCAGGAGAAACCTGGGTTCAATATGAAATTCGGTGGCGGAACTTATGGTCAAAATGCGAACAACGCATAAAAGAAGCTCCTGCCGTGGGCATGTTCGTAGGGACCCTTGATCCTCAGGCAACTATATCCTAATTTGTGATGTTCTTCAAACCGACCACCTTTCAGGCCTTGATTGACAAGCTGGCCCAAATAGACCAGATAGGCCATAGGCCTTCTTCTTCAAAAATGGATCCCCGGAATGAAAAAGGGCAAAGGGAAAGCAACCTTCATCGCCAACACTCAACAACAATCGAGTGATCCGAAATCGGTTGTTCACCAAAGAAAAAACCACGATCCCTTGAAGAGAGGTTGAGACATCCTTATTCGTTTTCCCTAGATAAAATGAGAAGAATGTTCGAACTGGCGGTGCACAACAGCCTCATCACTCTGCCGGATCCGAGACTCCCACTGCAGCTTGGTGATGTCAACAATCCCAACTACCACCCCTACCACAGAATAATGGGCCACCCAATCAATGATTGCTACGTCTTCAAAAAATGAATTGAGGACTAGTACCAACAAGGCAAGTTCGCGCTGTCCGAAAACTGGAAGGTAAATTCGCCACAGCGGCACGCTCCTAAAAAGGTGGACACACCGGGAGCCTCATGCTCATTTGTAGAAGAAGCTCCGTGGGAAGTTGTCCTTTTGACTAAAACTAAAAAATGCTGAAGGATCTTCAAGCATGCCCGGCGATCAGGTGGAAAAGCCTGCTGGAGCCCGGGATTATTGAGGGGATGCTTAAACCGCGCTCGACACCGAAAGCCAGTAACGATGGGCAAAACACTCAGGCCAAGCCGTCAAAGTCATCAAAGAAAAAGAAGAAGACCAAGAAGCCCGTGCAACTTGACGATAAGCGCACAGACCTACAAAAGTACATTGACGCGCTGGAGGAATACAACCAGAAGGTGCGGACCCCAGTCACACTCCAAGAGTTTCTTAACCATGTCCTTGAGAATGGAGACAGTGACAATGAAGAGGGAGACGACTCGTCAGAAGAACCTGAGGATCGTGTGGCGAGTTGCCACATGATCTCTCATTCATCGGTGGATGATGAAGAAGCTCCCTCGGCATTAGAAAATAACGTAGAGGAGCTGGGGGCAGGATCGATGCCAAAATCCCTAGAACCGTCAGATAAGATGATTGACATGCTGCTAAACGAAGCCCTTCAGAAGAGCAAAACTGACCGAGAACATGAAACGGCCATATACGAAAATGCCAAGTGTCGGCGTCAGGATGAAGAAGCTACGGTGAAGATCAATCACAAAGCACTTCAACCGGATCAAACATACTCGCGGCAGGCAAAAGCAAGTTTAAAACGGAGAAACGGTTCGCCAAAGCCCTGTCAATGGGAATGAAGCTGCCACCATTCAAAGGAAATACTTCTGGGAATATGTGCCTCGAAGAAGCAGACGTACATCCGATCTACTGCTTATACATCGGAGGGTTACGCACCCCACCGAAGAGTGCAATACCTTCAAGAAGTGGTGGCAAGGATACGTTGCTCACTGACAACACTTCAAGAGGATGAAGCGTGAAATGCGTAGATAGCAGAAGAGCGTGACAGAAAAGCGTAAAGGAACTGCTGGCAACTGTCACACAGTTGGTACCAGGAAATCTCAAGTTCTCATATTCGGGAGCGATTCTGAGGAAGAAATAACCCTCATCCCTCTCTTCAAAGAACTCGCCTATAGGAAAGAAGAGGAGGAGGAGAACCGTGAGAACATCCAGTTGCGTAACCGAACGCTGCCCGAAAATAACTTCGGGCCTGCAAACAAAGGTTCGAGCAAAAAAGACAAGGGGAAGGAAAAATTCCCTGAGGAGATTGCCCTCGATGATAGAGCAGTCCAAGAGCTCGCGGCCAAGGACCCGCCTAAAAAGAACAAAGTGGATTACAATGTCCTGGCACATCTGAGGAAGATACCCTCACAACTGAGTATATTGGATGCTCTTCTCCTGTCTAAAGAGGCACGAGATTCTCTGATCAGGGCATTACAAGAGCCGATCAGTTTCAAGCCTTCCTTACAGAAGAAAAGATAAAAGATGAGCTGGAAAAAGTTCATATGGCTAATATCACTTTCAGTGATGAAGACCTCCTCCTCGGAATGTATGAGCACAACCGTCTGTTATATGTAATCGGGTACTGCCACGACATCAAGATAGGAAAGATCCTAGTCGACAACGGGTCCTCCGTCAACCTTCTCAATGTGAGGGTACAGAAGGAGATTTACATGAATGTTCAGCACCCGGCTAAGGATAAAATTACCATCTCCTGGTTCGATTCCCAGTCGTCATGAACACTCGGGTCTGTAATACTGATATTACGCTTCGGTCTGCTCGTCACTGACATCAAATTTCATGTCATTGACGCCAAGACTTGCTACAACGCTCTGCTCAACAGGCCTTGGTTATACGAGTACAACGTCATCCCTTCTACACAACATCAGTGTACGAAGTATTTCAAAGACGACCTCGAGTACACCATGACGGGGGAACTAAATCCATTCTCCGTAAATGAAGTTCGAAAATATGAAGACTCAAAGTACTTCCTACCAGACTTCGAAGACACAGAAATATGTCATAAGCTGGAGAACAAACTAAAAGTTATCACTACTATTATGACCTTTGGAAGCGACACCAAGAATAATGAAGAGATAGTCTACTCAGGGCAGCCTCAAGGCAACAGGCCCGGACCATCAGCCCCTATTTTGGTCTTCGGCAGCGACTCTGAAGACGAGGTCAACGCAGTATTCTTTGTTCGTCCATCAATACAAACTTTCACTGGAGCTGATCAAAGTTTGCAAATTTCTATGGTTCCGCAGCAGCATTACAGGGAACTTGATACGCTCGATATATATGGCGTGCAAGAGCTGTAGACTTTCTACGTCCCTCCTAGGAAAAGTGGTGAAAAGGCGATCCTCTTCTATCGATCCACGGAGACCAAAGTGAAAAAAGAAGTTTGGCATGGTGCCGATTTTGCGCTGGACAGGCTTCAACCAATCCGTCTGCCCAGATATTATACAGAGAGATTGAAGAGATTGTTAAGATGCTAAGGCGTACCCTTCAAAAAGATCGCTCGACAAGACCAATTCTACAACAGGATTTAGGATGTCCCCGGAACTCAGCGAAAGATGCCCAACGGGAGAATGAAGACGATTGGGCTTGGATACGTTCGGTCCAAGAAATGGGAGCGATTCCATGGCTGCAGTGTCGTAAATAACTCCGGTGGAGAAGGGAATTGTTTTCCAGATAGCGCCGATATTAAACCAGAGCGAGATCCCACCATAAAGATGCCAAGTCCGTCATTCGAAGAACAAATTGACAAGCTAATAAGAGAAGCTGGTCAAAAAGTTAGGGATGACCACAATTGTGAAATGGCCATTTACGAAGAGGCTAGGATGCAGCGGCTCACTCAACAGTCTACGGAAGGAGAAAATGATGACATCCTTAATCCTCAACCCGCTGTACGTTCCTACGATAAGAAAAAAGCCCGACGCAGAGGCAAAAACAAGGTAAAGAACGGGAATGACGTTCGAAAACAGCGAAATGGATCCAAGAAGCCGCGTGATCGAGAAAAGGTCTGCTGGAATCCATCGCTGATGAAGAAGATGGGTCGGGAATATTCTTTTCCCCAAGACAAGACAAGGAAAATATTCAACCTTGTCATGAAGTATCAAATAATGACGCTCCCGGAGTCCAGGCATCCCGAACAAGTAAACGAAGACCATCACCCGGATTATTTCTCCTACCACCGAGCAATAGGACATTCTCTTGAAGACTGCTTCACCTTCAAAGACTGGGTCGAAGACCAGTATCAACAAGGCAGGTTCGCTCTATCCGACAATTGAAAGGTGACCCCATCATGGAAGGATGAGCTAAAAGCAACCTACATTGCGAGGGTAAGTCCAGATCATCATCGAGCTCGAAAACGAGCCCGTACCTGCCACGTGATAACACTATCGAAAGAAGGAGAGTATGAGAATATGGATGACCTCTCCTGGTGCTTCAAAAATAAAGATGAGGACGAGGTGATTTCAGAATTTCCACCGGCGCCAAAAGAGTTGGAAGATGGGATACACACCATGGAAGACAACCTGAGAAAAATTGACTTGGGGACGGCAAACGATCCGAGGCCAACGTTTGTCATGAGGTCCATCTCATATCAAAGGTGGATCCTCTAAAATATTTGATGTAAAGAGCCATACTAACAGGAAGACTTGTTAAATGGGCCCTCCTCTTAATGGAGTTCTTGATAACATATCGACCTCTCAGGGGCAGTGAAAGGCCAGGCCATCGCCGACTTCCTTGCCGAGCATCCGATACCTGCCGACTCGCCCCTAAATTGTGAGTTGCTGGATGAACATGTGTTCGACGTGAAAGATGAGAAAAATGACTCTTGATGGGAGCTTTACTTCGATTGGGCATTTTCCATAAAGAAGCGAAAGCAAAATACCCCCATAATCAAATCTGAGGTAGGCCTTATCTTCGTGACTCTACGAGGAGAGATAATGCGCTTTGCCCTTTTCTTAACGGAGCCAAGAACAAACAACGAAGCGGAATATGAAACTTTGATAGCAGGTCTTGAGATCGCTGTCGACATGGGGATCGAAAACTTCCTCATATATGGAGACTCCTAACTGATCGTTAGTCAAGTAAATGGCGACTATCAGACATGCAAGCCAGAATTGGTAAGATATGGCGAGAGAGTGCAGCAATTGTTGATACAAATCCCCTCCTAAGTCCTGGAAAGCATACCGCATGCGAAAAATAGCAAAGCGGATGCATTAGCCAAACTCGCTAAAGAACTGGCCGACGAAAACCTTGATGATGTAAGGATCATTATGCAAAGCCGCCGGATTCTCGCGCCAGCAGAAATATCTCCGGATTCGTCTGAAGAAAAGGAAGCGACCCAACAAGCATCCTTACAAATAGAGGATGAAGAAAAGGCTAAGGATTGGAGAGAAGTCTTCATAGACTACTTCAAATCCCATAGAACACCCAAGGTTGCATCCTCAAGACATCAGCTCATGAAACGAGCTCTGTCTTTCGCCTTCGTCAATGATACTCTATATAAGAGATCGTTCGACTCTCTGTGGCTGAGATGCCTGGGACCGAAAGAAGCAAGGAGAATCGTCTAAGAAACTCACGATAGACTCTGCAGTTCTCATCAAGCCGAGCAAAAGATGAAGCTGAAGTTCAAAAAGATGGCCTACTATTGGCCCACAATGATTCAGGACTGCCTCAAATATATGAAGCAGTGTCACTCGTGCCAAATTCACGGGAACTTCATCCACCAGCATCCAAGTCCGCTACACCCAACAGTGGCTAGTTAGCTGTTCGAAATGTGGGGAATCGATATAATTGGGCCTATCGAACCAGCGTCATCCAAAGGATATCGGTTCATACTAGAAACAAACAATTACTTCTCTAAGTGGGCAAAAGCAGTTCCGCTAAGGGAAGTGAAGACGGAGAACATCCTCCATTTTTTTCAAAACACACGTCATCTATCGGTTCGGCACTCCCGACGGATTATCTCTGACAACGGGCCAGCCTACAAAAGCTATAAAATCAGTCGCTTTGCACGGCAGCATAAAATAGATTGGAGATACTCTTCAGTCTATAATCCCCGAGCTAACAATCTAGCTGAAGCTTTCAATAAGACCTTAACGAAGATCAAAAGGAAAATGGTGTCCAAAATAAAAAGGATTGGCATGAAAGACTGCATAAAGATCTCTGGGCATATCGAACCACGTTCAAAATGGCCACGAATACAACGCCATACGCATTGGCATTCGGCACGGAACCGGTACTCCCCTTAGAAATAGAGCTATCCTCTCCATGATAGGCGGTTTGTTATGAACTAACGGATGAAGAGAATGCTCATCTTTGAGTTGAGGAGCTCGACGCCCTCGATGAAACTCGTCTCATAGCGCAGCAAAACCTGGAAGCTTACAATGCAAGGATGACGTGCTCATACGAAATACTAACTAGGCCGAGAACATTCCGCCAAGGCGAACTCTTACTAGTTATCAAAAGACCTATGATCTCCAATCATGCCAAACAGGGGAAATTCAAGCTGAACTATGAGGGCCCATACATCATAGACAAAGTCTACCAAGGTGGAGCCTACTTGCTCATGGATATGCATGGCGAAAGACCTTTCCGGCCAATAAATGGCCGATTCCTGAAGAAATACTACGCCTGACAAGTCAAACTCAGGTCATGATAGATGACGGCGCCTGTGTCCGCTCGTTATCTTCTTGAGTCAAAACTCTAAAAGTAGTATCCAGCAGTACTCCGTCTCAGACACGGAAAACTGTGGACCGTAACGTCTTTAAACTACTGCGGACCGTAACGTCCTTAAACTACTGCGGACTGTAACGTCCTTAAACTAGCTATGGACCGTAACGTCCTTAAACTACCGCAGACTATAACGTCCTTAAACTACTACGGACCGTAACGTCCTTAAACTACCACGGACCGAGAAGTCCCCAAAAAAAATGGTACGTCCACAAGCGAAATCGGCACGGATAAAAACTCAAAAGGGCTCTATGAGTAAAAATAGCAGGGCTGCAGGAGAGTTTGTGAAAACCCGAAAGGGCGCAGACTCGTAAAAATATTCATGTGCACTTGCAAGATCCTCTTAACCTTATGAGGAGAAAATATCTACGTGAGATCCTTACGACTCATAAAGGATCAACACACTTAGGAATCCCCACGATTCTTAAAGAGAAATTACACTTATGAGATCTTCATGACATGTAAGGAGAATTTCCCCCTACGAGACCCTCACGGCTCATAAGATTCAAAAGTCTTAAGATACAGGGACCTGAACCTGTTCTTAAGCCATCACATTCCCCAAATTGCTCTATAGGCGGTCAATATTGACCCTTATATACAATCCACGGGTATAAATAAACGTTCACTTGCCCAGTTCCATTAATGGCGCGAAATTTCCCCCTTTGGTGAACAAGCACTTGTAAGTCCTCTCGACTTGCAAGGAGAAAACACTCTTGGAAGATCCTTACGACTTACAAGAGAAAACATCACTTAGGAATCCCCACGATTCTTAAGAAAAAAATACACCTATGAGATCCTCATAACTTGTAGGGAGAAATACCTTTGTGAGACCCTTACGGCTCAAGAAGTCAAAAAATCCTTAGTCGAAAGGATCCTAACCCTGTATGCTAAGTCACCTTTGTTTAAATCAGCAAAGGCAAATGATGATTCGCTCTTGGCAGCATTCCAGTCGCAGTGATGCTGATGCCTGAATTGATGGCAAATTCCAAGTCCTTTTGAGGCAAATGATGATTCACTCCTGGCAACATTCCAGTCGTAGCGATACTGATGCCTGAATTGATAGCAAATTCCAAGTCTTTTCACAGCAAATGATGATTCTCTCCTAGCAATATTCCATTCGTAACAATATTGATGCTAAGATTGGTATCAGATCTCAAGTTTCATACTCGCAACAAAAATCACCGAGCCAAAAATACATATGAAATAGCCGAAATGATGGGGCAACTCGCAATAAAAATCAGCGAGTAAAATATATGCGTATAAAAATAGCCGAAATGTTTAGGCAACTCACGATAAAAAGAAGCGAGTAAAAAAGAAAAATAGCCGAAATGATTGGGCACCACGAAAAACAGCCGAAATGATTGGGCAATCACGACTTTCATGGTATAAAAACTGAAATGATAGAGTATCGCGGAAAGAGATAAAAAAAATAATGGAACTTTTGCCGTGCATATGAGTCCGTACTGGCCCCTGTATACAATCTATGAGCATAAACGAAAAGGGAACCACATTTCCCCACCAGGCTTTATCAATGGGAGAGTCTGATCTCGACGGCAATATCTGCAGCCTAGAAGATCAACATGGCGTTTCTTCTCACTCCAGCAGGATGCAGATGCAACGTCAACAATTGACCCCAGAGTCAAAACAACGGAGCCATGGAAAAGTCCCTAGTTCCAAGCCTCGACGGTTCACAGATAACCTAGAGACAATCTCGACATTTGTCTCGATACAGCAGACATAATATCAACAAACGAAGCCAAGGAAAATCCCTAGCTTCAGGGTCTTGACAGCAAATCAAATAAAACCTGAAAGACTATTGAAGATCATTCCACACCAGCGCGGAGTGGTTATGACTCATCGGGGCTCCTAAACTGAGCCTAACCTCAAGTAAAAAGCAGCATAGAAAATCCTTAACGCTTGCTCTTCCGACGGTAATATCACCTGGGAGATTACTTGAAGACGACTTATCCATCCCCCGAAGGGATTAGAGACATGACAGTCGCGGGGCTACTTGAATAGCAAGATTGCATATCCGGGAATACATCAGCCTACGCGACAGTACGATGGACAAAAACCCTAGTACCACAGACCCTAACGAACTTCTATCAGCAGAAGTTAATTGTGATGTTAGGACTGCGGGAACTTCCCGATTCGTCTCGACTCGTAGGGAAAATAATATCCTTGCAAGAACTTCTTGACTCGTCTCGACTCGTAGGGAAAATAATGTCCCTGCGAGTACTTCTCGACTCGTCTCGACTCATAGGGAAACTAATGTCCCTACGAGAATTCTCGACTCGTCTCGACTCGTAGGGAAAATAATTTTCCTGCGAGAACTTCTCGATTCATCTCGACTCGTAGGGAAAACAATGTTACTGCGAGAACTTCTCGATTTGTCTCGACTTGTAGGGAAAATAATGTCCTTACGAGAACTTCTCGATTCGTCTCGACTCGTAGGGAAAATAATGTTCCAGCGAGAACTTTTTGATTCGTCTCGACTCATAGGGAAAATAATGTTCCTGTGAGAACTTCTCGATTCGTCTCGACTCATGGGAAAAATAATGTTCCTGCGAGAACTTTTCGATTCGTCTCGACACATAGGGAAAATAATATCCTTACGAAAACTTATCGATTCGTCTTGACTCGTAGGGAAAATAATGTCCTTACAAGAACTTCTCGATTCGTCTCGACTCGAAGGAAAAATAATTTTCCTGCGAGAACTTCTCGATTTGTCTTGACTCGTAGGTAAAATAATGTTCCTGCAAGAACTTCTCGACTCGTCTCGACTTCTAGAAAAAAAAACCACTTACGAGTCCTCTCGACTTGTAAGGGGAAAATTCTCTTGTGAGATCCTTACGACTCTCAAGAGAAAACACACTTAAGAGTCCTCACGACTCCTAAAGTGAAATACACCTACGGTATTCTCTCGACTCGTAGGGAGTAAAGTCTTTATGAGACCCTCACGGCTTATAAAGTTGAAAAGTCTTAAGCGGAAGACCTGAACCTATTTCCTACGTCATCGCTGCCGTACAAGGAGGTCAAGATACACTATCTACGGACCACATTTTCCAAAGTTACATACCACTGAAATGAAGAAAAATATGTTTTTTATTCATGAATCAAAATGAATACAAGATACTCTTATTCATGAATGGGTACAAAAATAAAGAAGAAGAGTATACAACAACAAAAAATGCTTAAGCCGGTTGACGGTGCAGTAGGCTAGTAAGTTCGTCAGTCTTCCGCTGAACCTCGGCTTCAAGCTCCGTTATTACTGCAAGGCGGGTCCCTGCCTGAGTCTGTTGAGTCTGATACGAAGCAAACCAACTCTTAAGCTCCCTTTCGGCGACTTTATAAGCTTAAACCATCTCATGGGTAAAGATAACGGCTTTATCAAGAGCTACCACCTCTGTGATAGCTTCTTGAATCACCCGCCAAATTTTGTACGCGTGAGTGGTCTTGGCAGTAAGTTGAGCCTGAAGTTCTCCCAAAGCATTTGAAGCTAACTCTCTCTCCGAAAATTTCCTGTTGAGCCTCTTCTCGCATGACTGTAGATTAGCGCCACACCGTTCGATCCATTCCCGCAGGCTCGCTTTTACAGTTAAAATGTCGGAGGGAAGGCGTATGCACTTAAGCCCATGTAGGCAAGCCTCCACTCGACGACATTACTCAACCAAAATATGCATCAATCTTTCATCATGATAGATGGCAAGAAAAAGCAAGGAAGTGTTGGCTTCGGCAGCAAATTCTTCGGCCGTGACAGGAGTACCAGCACGAAGATCTTCAATGAGAGTCGACAAGGAGTGAATGCTTTGTTTCGCATCCTCTCAGACGCACGTTGGGCATAAGGGCCTGGTGGCATAGTGATTCGAGACTCTAACGGGATCAGGGTTGGCAAAGCTGTCAAGATTTATGAACAGTCAGCAAGACTTGCAAACATAGAATGGACAAAACAATGCCAAGGATAAAGCCTTACTTACTCACAGTCATGCAAGGAGGGTTTGAAAGATCTCCAGGCCCATCAAGGATCTCAACTTCATCATCAACTTCCAGAACTGTGGAGAGCATATTAGCATCATAAAAAAGAGATGATTATAAAACAAAAGGGGTCAAAGAACACCGACCTTACCCAGAAGAAAGGACTATGCTTTGCGGGGGTATCGCCTGTAGGGCAGCTATATCGAGTAAATGCTGGAAGGACTTCCTGGGAGATAGATCCACGATGGAAGCCGCTAATTCCCCCAGTTCTGAAGAAAAGAAGGGTTTAGATAACGGAGAGATCGTAAAAACGAAATGTAGAAGATTACCTGCGATGCTCCGCCCGCCTTGAATTGGAGGGATAGCAGCTTCGGTAGCCTCCTCCATACCCTCAGGTACATCACTAGGGATATTTGCTGGCGCGGCAGCTTCCAATTCAGAAACAACAGCTGCCACTTCAGGCTCCGAGGAGGGAACAGTGGTCTCGGCGATCCTTTCTACAATCTCCAGAACGCCACCAGAGAGATCCATTGGATCTACGGCCGGCAAGGTAACCTCTGCTGAAAGTATATATGCTGAAGTGATGGAAGTCACTATCGGGAGCTCCAAGATAGGACTAATGGCTTCGGCAATCTTTTCTACACCCTTCGGTGCGTCACTAGAGATGTCCATAGGGTCCGTAGCCAGTGGGGTCACCTCTGCTGGAGGAATAGACATCGAAGGAACCAAAGCTACCACCGGAAGCTCCACAGCAGGAATATCGGCTGTAATGATCTCCTCTACACCTGCCGGTGCGTCACGAGAGACATTTGTAGAATCCACAGTCATGGCACGACATGGACTCAAATCCTCTTTCGCTGCTGAAGTCCCTGTAAAGTTTTCGTAAAGATAAGAAGATATAAAAATGATACAAATTGCTTACCAAAAGAAAGATACGAAAAGTATGAATACCGATACGCCAGGGCGCTTGAAGTATGGCTTTTTCGAGCCATTGTTCTTTTTTGATGAAATGTGCTCGCCCGGCTTTAAGCGCAATTTCATGACCACCAGTCTTCAGTGCTAGTGCGTCTTCAGAAGCAACTGAGATGGGTTGATTGAGGGCTCGTTCTTCTTCCCTTAGCAGAGGACCCATATGTACCCTCCGTAACAAACATCTTCGTAGAATATGACGGGAGGGTAAGCTTTTTTCGGGATGCCTATGTTTTTAGTCTCATCCTATAAGCGCCTTATAGCCTCAGCCAACTGCGCGGCTTCTTTGGCAAATGAACCCGGAAAGAGGAGACCATCATCAGGCTCTTGAACGGCTATCGGTTCGTCTTGGACAATAGGCTTAGATTCAAGCAAGAGGTCGAGCAGGCGAGTAACTGTTTTCTTCCTCCTTTTCGAGCCGGATCTAACACTAGAAGAGGAGCGTTTCCTCCCCCTTGGTGCTTTGGCACGATGCTTCCCGACCTCACCTTAGACATCATCCTTCGGTGGTGTCGCTACCGGCTCTTTCTCAAGGACTTCTGCCTCCGCTCTAGCACGCACTGGCATACCAGCAGTGCGAGGGACTGGTCCGACTTCTATGGTTTTGGGAATAAGTACTGAACCGCTATCCTTTAAAAGAGGGCGAATGACTGACCGCGGCCGCAGCGGAGCGCTGGTGACTTAGGCCGAAGCTGGAGCTATATATTCAAAGAGTACCCGCCTTTCCTCAGCAATGACAGGACCGACCCGATGGCGATACCAACCCTTGAAAGACCCCACAGACCTTGGGAGATAGTCAGGCTCTGGGATCATGAAAAGAGATCCAGAGTTCAGCCACATAAAATGATGGATGACATCGCGAGTGACTTTAGAGACGGAGTGGGCTCGACTAAAAACGCCTCGAAAGGGACACCCTAGTTATAGCCCAATTGTTGGGCAAAGCGGTGTGGATTATATCGCATAAAAGAACCGTGTTATTCTGACAGAATGCCAAATAGCCCGACCTAATCGAGTACAGAGGCATAATCTCTTTAGGCTTTAAAGATGGCGCTCTCCCTTTTGACAGATCAAACAACTGTTGAACGGGCCCCATAAGAGCAGAGAGGACTCGGTCACTAAACACCTTCCCGCCTTTGTTTGAATATGGGTTGAGCAACACGCGGAGGGCCCCTAGTTGAGTCGGATTGGGAGCGGAGGCATCCACCAACCTCATAACCCGTGGAAAGATGTAGGAATTATAGAAATCTGGCCGCCGATGTGCTGCACATGCCCCCAGTACATGCATCTCGATCCACGACGTGAAGTAGTGGAGGTGGAAATTCACAACATCCACACATGGAGTCGAAATATTGGCTGCAACACTTAATCCATGATATAGTTGCGACAGTCCCGCAATGCCAACGGCCAATCGTGCCCCTTCAGCTACGTGATGAGCGGGGTAGAAGACAAAAGTTCTCATGAAGCGTCGATACGTCGGTATCTCAAACCAACTGAGCCAAAGGTTGATGAAACCGACGAAGAAGGTTTCTTCGTCCATGCCAGGGGCCGCAATCGCATCGAAGGACACGACCGACAAGATCGGAATATAAAACTACAACAAGTCTTACTCTTTGGCCGGCAGTTTATTCAGCCCAAACCTAAAAGGGTCGTCGATGTTCGCAAACTTTGGAGCCTCTTTGGATAAAGCGTCTTCACGGAGAAAGCTAGCAATGAAACTCTCAAAGGTGACGCCTTGCCTCTCTGACGTCACGAACAGTTTCTCAAAAATACCTAGAGCCTTGATTAGACTAGGGTACTTATGGCGAACAACATTTTCAGTCGTCGGGTCATCAAGCATAGCAGGCACGATGGCGAATACATACTCATCGGGAGGCAGCAACTCTTCATAATGCTCTCCCCTGATCGGCAATCCGGATATCTCGCAGAATTCCTCCTGAAATTGAGACCTCACGATCCCCTAACAATAAGGTGTTGGTAGGGAGATTCCATTGGTTCAGAAAAGCTTTAAACCACCAGACATGAGGGGCCTGGTAATGAAATAGAGATGCATACACCGCTTGATACAGCCCAACCTTCTGCAACAGTGCGCGGTGGGCGGAAAGAACGTATCGAGCCTAGGGAAAGTAGCCCATTGGGTGGCGCAGTGGGGGTTAACGCCTACCTTATAAACTTGCCCCCAGGGTCGGGCTTCACCTTGACAAATAAGACGCCCCAGAATATCTATAGTCAGTAGGGGCTGGTTAGGTATCCCAGTTGTAGATGGCTCAAGCTGGCCTGTAAGAGTCCAATTAGTCTCCTCCACTGCATAAGCGGTGTGTGGGCGTTCCATTGGCGATATTGGGCGAAGGGGTTCCGTTGGCTCCTCGCAAGAAAAGCTTCGACGGCCCCAAATGATATGACCGTACCAAACACCCCATAAGAGTAGACTAGTATGGTCTCTGTCATGTGCCCTGATCATTGCCATAGCCTCCTCATTTGACGGTGATTGTGGAAAAGCGGCGTCTGAGAGAGTATAAGGAAAGTAGGGAAGTGAAGTCATTGTTCCTGAAATAACAAAGAAAAAACATTAATTAGATATATAAGTATATAATAACAGAAGAAAATGACAGGATGTTTGTTTCGCGGGACCACTGCTAACAAAATACATGGCCCCCACAAAATCAATATGTTGGCTCACCAATGAGGAAGCAAAACAACCATTGAAAGGATCGAAAAGGATTCTCTCCAAACAGTGAAGTTTAAACAACTCTTAAAGCAAATTCTATTAGAAAATGCAACAGATTCAAATCTGCTTTAAGGGTATTAAAACCCTAAAAGTATTCGAGAAAATCAGGAGGTAAATTTTTTTTTCTTTTTCTGAATCTCTGTTTCAGAGCCAAACTCTGTAGGTATATGGAATTAAATTCCTTTAATAAAGGGATTAAATCCCAGAAAACCCCCATGGCAAGGAGGCAAAGAAAACGAAATTAAATTTCAAGATTCTTAAAGATCGGTGGTAGGGTAAAACCCTAAAAGGAGGATTAACAATCCCCATCGATTCAAGACTTCAAAATCTACAATACATATATATATATATATATATATATATATATATATATATATATATTTGTTTTGGGATCTTTTAAAAACCAATTCAAGAAAAGAGCTATGCTCTGATGGTGGATTTAAAATCCAGGACGGAAAACCCAAAAAGGGTCGTTCAAAATCCTTACCCAAAGGGAAGTTTTGCAGAGTTTAACTCTGAAAGATTTTGAGGCAGAGAACTAAGATCTGAAGAAGAGAATAAAATTCTCAAGAAAATAACCAAGGAAGAAGATGAAGGAACATGGGCTTCTCAGAGGCGAAAAGCCCTGTATTTATAAGACATGATGGGAGCGGTTCATCTCCCTGTTCTCCTAGGTTGATCCAACGGCTGTAAGGGTGACAGCATTGCACTCACGTGCAAGCCACGTGAGAACAACGCTAGGGGACATTTGTTCCCTTAAAAAATAACAAAGAGAAAAAGGGATGAGGAAAATTCCCCACTAATGGAGCCTCATGTGCAAGCACGTGAGCATCTATATACAAAGTATATAAGCGCCATATTAAAACAAATGTAGGCGCTGCATTTAACAATTGACAGGCTGAAATTGAGCCTTACGTGCAAGCACGTAAGCATCTATATACAAAATATATAGGCGCCATATTAAAACAAATAACAGGGCCAAACAAGCTCATGTGTTAGCACGTGATGCCCTATTAGGCTATTGCATATAAGCAAATAAGTTTAACTGGGTGGGGGTCACGTGCTACACGTGAGTGTTCTTAAACACCTTTCAAGCTGATAGAATTAAATTCTAAATAAAGGGATCAAAATCCTATTTGGAAATTTTTTCCTTAAATCTTTCTAAACTATATGATAGAATTAAATTCTATATATATGGGAAATATATCCATGATCTTCTTTAAAATAGAAATATCTTCTCTGTTGTTAAATGAAAAACCTTTGGATCAAAGATCCAAGGTGATATTCTGATAGAATAAAATTATATTTTAGGAAAATATTTTCTAATCTTGTTAAAAAAATAAGAAATCTTCTCTGTTAAAAAGAGAGTCTTTGGATTAAAAATCCAACGGTGAATAAAATTCACCGATTGATCTAAAAAGATCATGAAATCAATCATGATCTCTCAATAAGAGATTCTCTTAATAAATTGATTCTTTTTTTCTCTCATATAAATAGGAGCGAGGAGAGGAACAAAAGGAAGATATACAGAGAATAAAGAGAACACAAAATATAGAACAGAGAAGAGAGAGTATAAAAAAAGGAGAATTTAATTCTCTAAAAAGATGAAGATCTACTTTTTAGAAAAAAAAAGAAATACTAGGTAAGAAGAAAGACACAGAGATTATTTTATCTCTTCTTCACCACTCCAAGAGTTTAACTCTTCTAAAAAGAACTTAGTTCTTTCTCTGATTGAAGTCTGCAGAAGAAGATCTCCCGACAAGTTGAGAATTTAATTCTCATCGGGGAGATTCTGTCATGCAGATTCAAAACTTAGGGAAAAGAACTAAGTTCAACGAATTTAATTCTTCCAAAAGTATATAGGAATTTAATTCCTCTGATAAAAATATGGTTTAACCCTGTAAATGAATTTAATTCTTATAAAACAAGGGAAATGAAATTTTCAAAACTCAGATCAAAATCTCTATGCATATAAAAGAAAAGACTGCTCACGTGTTCCCACGTGAGCACCTCTGATGAACAAAAAGGGACGACTGAGATCGAATCACGTGTTCCCACGTGACCCCCAAATAGTGCATAGCACTTATAAAAGGAAAAGGAAAATAAACCCCAAAACAGTTCCCATTTTGGAGCGCCTCACGTGATCTCACGTGACCCCCAAATAGTGCTTTGCACTTATAAAAGGAAAAGAGAATAAACCCAAAGACAATTCCTATTTTGGGGCGCCTCACGTGGTCTCACGTGACCCCCAAATAGTGCTTAGCACTTATAAAAGGAATAGAGAGTAAACCCAAAGAGGCAGTGCATAACGTTGGGGCGCCTCACGTGCTCACACGTGAGGGCCACAGGAATTATGTATTTAACACTTATATAAAGACGGGGATTTGGAATCAAGTGTAAAGCGCCAACTTTCAGGTGCCTCATGAGCCACACGTGAGCGCCCCGAATTTCAGTGTTTAACACTGCTTTAGAGTCTCACGTGGGAACACGTGAGCACCGAGCATATATTAGTGTTTAACACTATGAGAAGCCAACCTTAGCCCAAATTAGACAAGCCTCCCGAGGCCAAAACCTCTTTGATCACCAATCAACCGAGCCCCCTATGCTCAGGTCTTCCCAAACTGATCTTCGTCCTAAAGATGACTAATGATCTCCTAACAGATGGTATCTAAAATGATGTTCATCACACATCTCCCCTCAATATGGAATTTGGTTCAAGAGTACATCTCTCCACACCTCTGATACATATCGTTGTAATTCTTCAACGTCTTCAGGGAGGTGGAGGGTCCCGACAACCAACAACTCTTTGGTGCACTACCAAACCGATAGGCACATCCCAATACAGACCAAAACGTCTCTAAACTAACTACGGACCGTAACGTTCTTAAACTAAACCCTTACCTTCAAAATGGTGATCTACGGACCGAAACGTTCTTAAAACTAACAACGGACCGAAAAGACCTTAAACTAAAATGATAGAGCCCAAATGCTCTTTTGTTGGATCAAAATGATCCTAAATCCCCGTTAAGTAGATCTTAGTCCAAGATTGGACTAACGTATCATTAACAAACATTTAAGTTGATCTTAATCTCAAATGAGATTAACGATCCTTAAATCAAACCAAACCCAAATCTAAGAATATACGCATTTGGACTAATCCACGCCTTACGGGAGGCAACATAAATTAGTCTCCATATACAATCCACGGGCAACCAAAAATAAAACAAACACACACGACACGAAGTGAACATCTGGAGCAGGAGAAAGTAGTTATCGTGATGCGGTAACGTAATTAACTGCAGGGGCTTGCGCCTGTAGGGGAGAGCGTCCCCACAATCAAAAAACCCCTCGCAAATGAGGGGGATCTGATGAAGTCTGCTACAACGGCCGCATCCGTCCAAAACTCCGATATACGGTGCCATAAATCAACTTGGCATTTTCGGAGAGGTGAACAGATAAATCCAAATAGTATCTGCCCCTAAATTTAGGCAAGATGATCCATCCCGGATCCATCTCTGGTTTTCGGCGGTAAAACAGTGATCACCCCCAAACATGAGATATACGATGTCCTCATCGTTGCTCCCGTCTCCGGATATTAGACTTAGACATCAGTACGCGTTTTTATTCACAAAAAGGTAATTTAAGAACTAATTACAATATTTACTAGTTAAGAGATTGCTTTAGTCCAGAAATTAATACCAACCATTCAAAAATTTTGTCAATATAAAGCCAGGGCTGGTAAAAGAAATAGTATACAAAGAAGAAAAATAAAATACTAGTGGTTTGGTTAGTTGTTAGTACTTGGCAAGGGTGTGTGAAAGTAGAGATCAGAAAACGTTGAAGACGAAAACGAAATTTTGAAGGAGTCAAAGAGTTGTTGCTCGGATGAATTTTATTTTTAAGAAACATCTGTTGAGTTTTGAGGTCAAGTTTGTTTAAAAACTGAAATCCATCCTCAAAAAGTTCAGCAAAAGTGAGATCCCTAGGATACTCCCAAAGTGATTGTGACTCGAACTCGCCAAGAATATCAAGTTCATCCTCAAATATCTCCTTAAAACTCGGCATGAAAGAATATTTATCAAAGTTATCCTCGTCCCTATATTCCTTCATTATCATATTCTCATCAATACAGCTCATAACCTCCAATTCAAGTTCTCCGTCAACACACTGACTTATAGGTAGGTTGATGTCGTAAAAAATATAGGTTCCCACTCTAAAGTTTTGTCAAAAACTATACCAATCAGTAATACTAAAGTTGTGTGTTCCTGATTGTAAATTTCGTCAAACTTTATATCGACACCATACCCGTCAAATTCACAAGTTTCGTCCTCTAAAATTTTATCGATAAAATCGGTCAGTGTCATGCCCCGCTTCCCAATGTATGGGAAAGAAGACGTGGCGGTCCACGATGTATTTACTCAGAAGTAAACACGCTAAGCATAAATAAGCAATATAAATGAAAAACACAAGAATAACAAAAGATATAATATAAACAACAACTTTTTATTAATATCCATTTTTTATATACAACTGAAAGAAAAGTACACTAATAAAAAGCGATGCCTAAATAGTGGCATATGAACTGAAAAGAAAATAGTATAAGTAAAAGCCTAGAATTCTGGCTCCTCTATGAAATGCTCCAAGTCGTCCTGGCTGGGCTCGGTCTCTAGAACGTCGGGTCCTCCTGATGAACATCCCAAAGAAAGAAAAGACAGGAATATTGTCAGCGAACTAGAGCTCGGTAAGTCCCAAAGATAGAATAGAAATAGTATAAGAAAAGAGAATAGAACCGATAATAGGTACAAGTATATGTTTGTTATGCTAACGTAGTTGTTTGTAGTTTGGTACAAAATATATATCAGTGTATACGAGAGGATTCCAACTTGCTCCGTGAATTATGGTAACATATAAGTCAAGGCCTCGTCAAAACCAATGAGACAATGGCACAGGATGTTCATATAGGTGTCTTATAGTGACCATCATCGTGCCACTTTTAACACATTCTGTACCAATCTACCGCGTTAAAGCTCCGTAATATATATTGTATTGTTTTGTAGTTATACGACTTAACGAGACCATGTTATAAGTTTTTCATGTAAATAGATTCAGGATGTAAACGGATAGACATGTAGTCAAGTCAGGATATAGCCATGGTTCAGTCAAGTCAAGTCATGTTTGTAAGGTTCCTATCGACGGCAGCAAGGTTTCAGGAGGCATCGTCCATGCCATTTTCAAAATTTTGCCGTTTCAAGGAGCTCTAAACTAGAATCGTTAACTAGAATATAATACGGAAACTACAGTAAACCATTTACAACTAAGTGAACTAGAAATACAACCTTTGTAGATCGTTCCTTCACTTCATAAGCTCCTTGTAGTAGTCCCTTCACTGCGTTGATGGAACTCCCGGACCCTTGCATGGCTTCACAAGGCGAATGGAAAGTTCTTGCTTGAATTCTTCGAGGCCGAAGATGATCTACGTCAAGAGAATACTAACTCAAGCTACTACTTCACTAATGAAGGATTAGTGAAGCAAACACCCAATACTAAAGTGCTAATCGAGTAGAGGATGATGAAATAGGAAGTGGGTTCACTTTAGAATTCTTTTTCTCACAATACTTTCTCACTTTTTTCAAACCCTACAAAGCTTTTTCTTTTGGAGGAAGAAGATGAAGAAAGAAGAAGAGAATGAGATAATGATCAAGTGAGAGAGTGAACCATGGTGAGTGAGTATCATATACTAACTCATGTAGAGACATAACCATGGCTAATTAAAATAGTTAGGTTAATAAATATCTAAAGTAAAACAAAGTGAGTGGACTTTGTCAAAGCACCCACAAGCTTCTACAAGCTTCATGCTTTTAAGAAATAATCCACTAATTTTGTAATTACTTTAAACATTAATAACCCACCATTATAAATAGAATGGTGTATGTCTCATACACCCATGTATGTTGTATCAACAACCATGATACAAAAACAAAACACAAATTAATATATATCACATATATATTAAGTGTGCACATATGAGAAAATAAATGCCTAAGTGAGCAAATGTTAGTTAATGTAGAATATACAATTATACATTAAATTATTAAATCAACACTTGATTTAATAATCCGGCTATATCACATATAACCGACTAACACTAAATATACCGTCATATCGATCAACACTTGATTCGATAACTCGGCTATATCACATATAACCGACCGATACAAAAGTCGCGAGAATAGAATACGGTATCACATACACACATTATTCTCGGTCCCGCACATCTCACATATGTGCTCCTATTTCGTTTTGCCTGAGCTAGTAAAACTTCTATGTAGGACTCTAAAGACTCATCAATACGCCGGTAGTAGGTGATGATCGCATCAAGCACCCACAAGCCGTCAGTGGTACTAGTTGGACGTAACGGCTACCTGGGTATTGAGCGATCAGAAGATCAGCAAGCAAGCCCGCTCCAACTCCTGCAAAAGCCTGACGATAACACTTGCCATACAGTCCGATCTCCTTGTCTAATATGTTACATATCAAATCTAGGGGTGGTAAACATCAGAACCCAATAATCGATAAGTCATGCCGATGTGAGGCTCATAACGGGTCGAGAAACTTCTGGTAACACTTACCAGTAAATCTCTAAATCAGCTCTAGCCAGGGACTTCCCTGTTATGGCCAATCGAGCACAGCGCAACATCAACTCCCAATACCGGGAGAGACGAAACCCCTCATGTCGCTCATTTCCTCCATGTGACTCGGGACTGTATCCAAAAACCACCGTTTTGTACGCCCTCTTGGACGTGGTAAGGTGGAAATCAAAGCACGGTAGGAATTACACAAGACCCTATGACGATCTCGGGTCTACAGACTAACCTGTACAAGTGTCACCAGAGAACTGCCATCTGACGTGAGGTATAATACCATCTGGGAGTTCTTGGTGAGTCCGTCCAGTGTACCCAGTCTCCACTGAGCACTCGTATACCATCTCTGATGTCAAACACCAATGGATATGGGATCATCCATCGCCTATCTCATGGGTCGAGAAGCGTATATGCTAGTCTACACTGGTATATCGATGCCCCGTCTCGATACACCCACGACTAGAAACATTAAAGGATGAACTTATGTACTTCCATGGCCCCACTAGTATGATCTGCATCATAGTCCTGGTAGTCAAGTACACATCCTAAGGGCTTTACCAATATATAACCATAAAACAGTATCAAGAGACAAGTATACATGTTAAGATAAAGAGTAACCAGATAGCATACTATCATATCGAGCAAGAAATTCCTCTTTATATATGTCCAAGCATCCAATATAATATACATCATATGTATAATACTGGCCTCTAGGGCATACATACAACTAACAATCTCCCACTTGCACTAGGGCCAGCTGTTGTAGTATCGCATACCGAGCATCCCGAAGAGTCTCTCGAACTGTTTCTGGGGAATGGCCTTCGTGAGTGGATCCGCTGTGTTATTCTTCGTGTCAACCCTCCTGACCTCGATCTTCCGGCGATCAACTATCTCCCGGATCAGGTGATACCGCCTCAGAATATGCCTGGATCGCTGATGGGACCTGGGTTCCTTAGCCAAAGCCACCTGATTTGTTTCGAAAGAGCGTGTTTGTAGTAGAATAACCGCAATCAGAACGGTGTCGCGCGTAGCTAGACCGAGATGAGTACGGGTCGTCTTCAGGGAAACATGGAACCTTTTACTCTTACTTTAGATGTGTTGAAAGAGAGGAGGAAATACGAATTTTATGAAAAGTTTCTAGATCTATGTTAGGCAAGAATGCAAAAATATAGATCTAGATTATTTTAGAGATGTAGATAATATAATAGAAGGGCTCGTTAGGATTTAGTAGTTATGGACGATTAATTAAAAGTTACCATTTTTATCCTTTAATAGATTTATAACTAGAACGACGGTGATGCGTGTAGATTAGGGTTTCTGGAGGGAAAAGGAATCACACTCTTAACTCTTATCTCGATACGGAACTCCGTTCATATCTAGCCTTTACCAAAACAATCATTAATCTAATCTCTAATCGCGGTCGAAACTAGCAAAGAATTGTTAGCACGCCCGATTAGGATGTTAATGATTCTTTTGATAAAGTTCATAAACTTTATAGGACTTAAAAAGGGTTTAGGGATGTTCATCATCCATTAGCCTACTCTAATCCTACGAACCCTAACAAGCGGAGAATTACTCGCGCATGTTGGGAGAAGAAGATGAAAAGATAAAGAGGGGAAATATAATGTAAAATGCAAAACAATTAAATAAAATAACTACCTTTATTAATCAACTTGAACAATCTACACTTTATTCCGTAGAAAATGATTAGAAAACTAATTGCTTCTCGATCTTTCCTAAGGAGGTAGACGAACAGTTGATGATCAGCCTGGATGCGTGAGCGTCAGGGACTTCGTGATTTCGTCGGCTTGAAGATTTTTCCAAGAGGCTCTCGGTGCCTTTTTATAGTGCAAAGCCAGAATCATTTGCTTCAAAATTAGGTAAAATGTAGAAAAGATTTTCCCCAAAAATCCTCAACTCCCAACTCACTATATCTGCGGCAGATCCGCGGCCCAAGTGGGGTTTTGGCCGTGGATCCGCGGTCAATGGTCGAGATCAATTGATCAAACTTTTAGGGCTTGCTCCCTATGACATGTGGCGATCCTTGCCACCTTTAGAATTTGGAAATCTTTTCTCGGTTGCTTCCAGACTTGGTCTCCAAGTTTTGCTTCTTTAATTAGGCAAGTCTTCTTCAACAACTTGATTTGCTTGATTCTAGTCATTGAAAAATTCTGCACACTTAGAAATCTTTTGCACAACAACTCAAATAATATTTAGTAGACTTAGTTCTACTAGGATTAGGTCAATGAATTTATTTGCATACATTTTTCTACCAAATGCTAATTAAAATATATTAATACATGGAAAATAGTGTTTTTACACATAAACCCTCATATGTATAATATATTATAATAAAGTTCTTTTTTAATATGAAAATGGTAGGAAAAATGTAATACGAATGTGCAGTTTTATCAACTGAACAAATACCCCCAAACTTATCTTTGATCGTCCCGAGCAAACTAGTTTATTCAAGAGGAAGAAAGGAGAAAACTAAGCACACTATCGTAGGCAAACACGATTGCACTGAGCACGTGCAACAAGCCGTTAAACCTCTAGGTGTCCCTAGTAGGAGGAGTGTTGTCTCCTGAGGGTTTTCAGCGGATTGCACCTACAAAATCCAATAACAAAAGAGAGATGGTGAAATTTACATATAAAAATAAGAACCATAAAAGAAAGACTTTGAAAATAAGAGTTTCCAACTATACTAGTTTTTCAATAGTCATGAGCCCTATCTTAATAGTCATGAAAAAATGTTAGAAATCACATCATCCCTCAATAAAACATCGTCTTTATTTTTCGTTCCTATCTTTTATCCAAACATTGATCATATAACCCCACGTGTGTGTTAAGAACATCCCTACACTCGGAGAATTCAATTCAAGCTATCATACTCTTGTCCATCTAGCTTAGTACTTTTTAATTTGATGAATACTTAGGTTTGCTCACACCTTTTCATGCGACCTTTAATACTTCTTGAGGTACTAACCGACCGATTACTCATGTGCTTGCTGATTCAGTGATAATATTTTCCTCGTCTTGCACCACCTAAGGCTTAGCAGTGACTCCCAAACCAGTTGGCCTTAGGGCACTAGGTGAAGAGGCACCCTCGCTATATTTTTTTTATTGCTGCCTTGGCGATAACAAAACCAGTGTTCATTTTTTTCTTTTCACCATTTTTATATTTTCTTCATTTTCTTTTATTTCCTTCATACTTTGGCTTTTAGACAAGAGCATTTCAAGGTATCCTCTACCATCCTGAGTTTCAAGACGTGTGTAAGTACATATAGTAGGGTATCAACATTCAAATGTTTGGCTTCCAGAATAGAAACTATTTTTCAGACTTATTTTTATCCTCAGATTAGTGACTTCCTTCATCTTACTAACCCTTGGGACAACAGCTCATAACTACTTATTACCAGTTCGTTTAAGAAAACTTCTAATTTTCTTGGTTTTCTTAAACTATTCCTATCTTTTGGATGTAATTTTTCACTTTCTACTTGTTTGTTATAAAAAAAAATTCTTTTTAATGCCCAGTGTCAAAGATAATTTAGTGAATACAAACCTCCCCCCAAACCTGTTTTCAGCAGTGTCCTCACTGATGTAGCCTGTTGAGAACATGAACCTGTATACTAAGGGAGAGATACAAGGGGTAAAATAATAGTTAAATGAAAAATTCCCCCAAACTTATTCTTTGACACGCACAGATATTCAATCAAATCATTTTTTACTCACCTCCATTCTTAAAATGAGAAAATATTACAAAAATATGGAGGTGAGGCGGAGGAAATTTAGTTTTGATAAAGCGGCTCCTGTAAAAACAGGAGCTCCTCCACGGGGTCAGCAGAAAAATATGGTTTTAATCTATGCCCATTTACTTTAAAAATTGAACCGTTTTTCAAATTTTCGATTTCAACTGCCCCGTGCGGGTGTACATACCGCACCACAAAAGGTCCTTTCCAACGAGATTTAAGCTTATCCGGATGAAGATGGAGACGGGAATCGTAAAGAAGGACTTATTGCCCCGATGTAAAGGTTTTTCTAGAAAGATTTTTATCGTGGAACACTTTAGTCCTGATCTTTACTATCACCGCATTATCGTAAGCTTCATCGCGGAGTTCGCTTAGCTCATTCAATTGCAGCTTCCGATAGCTGCCTGCATGATCAAGATCAAAATTAAGCTCTTTAATAGCCCACATTGCTTTATGTTCGATCTCGACAGGAAGGTGGCATGCCTTCCCAAACACAAGGCGGTATGGAGACATACCAAGATCGGTCTTATAAGCGGTGCGGAATGCCCAAAGAGCATCCGTCAATTTGGTTGACCAATCTTTATGGTTCTTAGAAACCGTCTTCTCCAATATCTGTTTGATCTGCCTATTTGAGATCTCAGCCTGCCCGCTTGTTTGGGGATGATAGGGCGTAGAAAGCTTGTGAGTGATTGAATATTTCTGCATCAAGGCCTCGAAAGACCTATTGCAGAAATGTGTCCCGTTGTCGTTAATGATAGCGCGAGGGTGTCCGAATCGCGAAAAGATATTTTCTTTAAGGAGCTTAATGACAACTTTGTTGTCATTAGTGCGACACGGTATAGCTTCCACCCATTTCGAGACATAATCAACTGCTAACAAGATATATAGATTCCCAAAGGAGTTGGGAAAAGGGCCCATAAAATCAATACCCCAAACATCAAATATTTCCACAACCAATATAGGTTGGAGCGGCATCTCGTTCCTTCATAAAATCTGACCCAAATGCTGACATCGCGGACAAGTTTTGCAATGTTCAAATGCATCTTTAAATAATGTTGGCCAATAAAAGCCACATTGCAAAACTTTCTCCACCGTTTTTCGAGGTCTAAAGTGACCGCCGCATGCCTGATCATGACAAAATGATAACATGCTCTTGAATTCATTGTTAGGGACACACCTGTGAATGATTTGATCGGAACAATACTTGAATAGATAAGGTTCGTCCCAGTAAAAATATTTTACTTGGGATAGAAATCGAAGTTTGTCTTGTTTCGACCAATCACTAGGAATAAGTCCCGTAGCAAGATAGTTCACGATATCCATGAACCAAGGTTCGTAGGATATATTCAAGAGCCGTTCGTCAGGAAATGAGTCATTTATCGGCACGGTCACAGTTGGTGAAGAAGTGATGCGTGAAAGATGGTCGGCTACAACGTTTTCACATCCACTCTTGTCTTTGATGACAAGATCAAATTCTTGTAACAATAGGATCCAACGTATTAGCCTGGCCTTTGCATCCTTCTTAGGTAAAAGATGTCGTAGGGCGGAGTGATCTGTGTAAAACACAATAGGTGAGCCAATCAAGTAGGGCCTGAATTTCTCTAATGCAAATACAACTGCCAAGAGTTCTTTCTCGGTAGTTGTGTAATTTATTTGTGCATCATTCAAGGTCCTACTTGCATAGTAAATTACATGTGGCATCTTATCAATGTGTTGTCCTAAGACAACACCAATAGCAAAATCTGATGCATCACACATAAGCTCGAACGGGTGTTCCAATCCGGAGATGATAGCACGGGGGCTGTAGTGAGTGATTCTTTAAGCGATTCAAAAGCAGCCTCACAATCCGAATCGAAGTGAAAAGTAGTGTCCTTGGCCAATAGAAGGGTTAAGGGTCTAGCAATTTTGCTAAAGTCCTTAATAAATCTCCTATAAAATCCTGCATGGCCAAGGAAGGATCGTATATCTTTGACGCAGTTGGGATGGGGGAGGTTATGAATGCCATCTATTTTAGCTCTGTCAACCTCAATGCCTTTTCGTGAAATTATATGTCCGAGTAAAATACCTTCTTGGACCATAAAATGGCATTTTTCCCAATTCAAAGTCAAGTTCTTATCCTTACAGCTAGTAAGAACAGCGTCAAGATTACGAAGGCAGTCCTCAAAGGAGTCCCCAAAAATGGAGAAATCGTCCATAAAAATTTCTAGAAAATTTTCCACCATATCTGAAAATATCCCCATCATGCATCGCTGAAATGTAGCGGGAGCGTTGCATAACCCAAAGGGCATGCGTCTATAAGCAAAAGTTCTGAAAGGACAGGTAAAAGTGGTTTTATCTTGATCCTTTTCGGCGATGGGGACCTGGTTGTAGCCAGAGTATCCGTCCAAGAAACAGTAGTAATCGTGTCCCGCTAATCGTTCTAACATGTGGTCAATGAAAGGTAGAGGGAAGTGATATTTCCTCGCAGCGGCATTGAGTTTCCTGTAATCAATACATACGCGCCACCCAGTTTGGGTGCATGTTTGGATTAACTCATTAGCCTCATTAGTGATGACCGTGATGCCAGACTTTTTAGGGACCACATGAATTGGACTTACCCATTGACTATCAGATATGGGGTAAATTATTCCACTATCAAGGAACTTGACGATTTCTTTCTTTACCGCCTCCTTCATAACGGGATTTAACCGTCTTTGTGGGTCTCGGGTTGGTTTGGCTTCATCCATCAGATGTATGTGATATTCAACAATTAAGGGACTAATCCCTTTGATGTCGGCCATTGTCCAACCAAATGCTTGCCGATTCGATCTCAACACTGCCAAAAGTGCATTCTCTTGCTCTAAGGCTAGAGAAGCGGATATAATTACTGGAAAAGTCTCATTCTCTCCTAAATATGCATATTTAAGATGAGAAGGTAGCGGTTTGAGATCAAGAATTGGCGGAGAGACAATAGAAGGCGGGGTAACGGAATGATATTCGGACTCCTTAAGAGGTTCAAAACTTGTATAAGATATTGACTCGGAAAGTGCTGCTGACTTTTGCAACGAGTCAACGGGTTCAATCTCAAGGTCGGACTCATTGAACATATCCTCACTGTGAAGTGATGCAAGATCAAACGATGTCTCATTAGTGTTGTCGAGAACATCAAAGCAAAGTTCCTCATCCATGCAGCTTTCGGAAGCTATCTCGTGGATGGAACAAACATCCAGCAAATGAGCAGAAGGTTCTGATGGCTGACTTCCTAGCTTGTAAATATTAAGCTTAATTGTCATTTTCCCGAAGGATAAGTTCATAGAACCGTTACGACAATTAATCACAGCATTAGAAGTTGCTAGGAAGGGTCGACCAAGTATCACCGGGATTTGATTGCGTGGATTTGCCACAGGTTGTGTATCTAAAACAATAAAGTCCACGGGAAATATGAATTCCCCGACTTTAATTAACACATCCTCTAGTTCGCCCCGAGGTTTGGTGATAGATCGGTCTGCCATCTGGAGAGTACAATGGGCGGGTTTTAACTCTCCAATTTCTAACTGCTCGTAAACTGAATAAGGAAGCAAGTTGATGCTAGTGCCTAGATCGAGTAAAGCACGATTAATATTTTTACCCCCAATAGAAATAGAGATTGTAAGACAGTCGGGGTCCTTACGTTTCTTAGGTATTTGTTGGGTAAAAGTTGTGCTAACATTACTCGTCATGAAAACCTTTTTAGGCACTTGAGTTTTTCTCTTCTTAGTGCACAAGTCTTTAAGGATTCTTGCATAAGATGGGACTTATTGAATAGCATGTAGGAGAGGAATATTCACGCTAACTTGCTTAAATATTTCCACAATCTTCTCCATTTGCGGGTTAGGTCTGTTGGCCCTTAATCGGTTTGGAAATGGAACTCGATCAATAAGTTTTGGGTCCAACGTTTGTGGAGAAGACTGTGGCGACGGATTCGATCCCAAAATTGGAGTGGGCATCGACTTAGATAGATTTGGCGAAATGTTTGAGCCTTGGGGAAAATGGAGAATAGGCTCGGATGAAGGTGGGGGATTAGACGAATTAGGGGAAGAGGAAGAAGAAGATGGGGTATCAAATGTGTCACTAACATCAAACTGCTCACCCACTCGGTTATTCAGCTCTCTCCCCGATCTCAACGTAGTAACGACATTCACATTATGATTTTGTGAATGGCCAGGATTCGGTAGGGGTTGAGATAGGAGTTTCCCTTTCTCTCTCGCACTAATTGCGGCGTTTAACTGTGTGATTTGGTTTTCTAATGATTTAATACTCTCATCATGGGAGGCGGAGTTTTTCGTTATGGTATCAATAGAAGACCTCATCTCAGCCGAAATTTGCATGGATTGTTTCATGAACATATCCAAAGTTTGTGCAAGTGAGTTGTCAGTACCGGCCACTTGTGGTGTAGAAATGTTGGCGGGATTTTGGAAATTCTGTTACTGAAAGGGGGGCTGATTCTGTGGTTGTGGTTGCTGTGGAGGAGGTCTTTGATAATTGCTTTGTTGGTTTTGATTCCAAGCAAAGTTAGGATGATTCCTCCATCCTTGATTGTACGTGGAAGAATAAGGGTCGTTTCTAGGTCGCTGCTGAAAAGCAGCATTAGCTTGAAATGAAGCATTCATAGGACATTCTTCCGTTAAGTGTGAAGGATCCGAACAACAACCACAGACGGTCTTAGGAAGCGTGACCTGATTTAGGGAGAATGATGAGAATTTGTTCTCAATAGCGTCGAGTTTCTTCTGTATCGCTGCCATTTCGGATTTCACTGCGATAGAAACATCGAGCTGGTGAGTACCTCCCTTAGTTGAAGGTGATCTTACGCTTTCCCACTGCAACGTGTGTTCAGCAAGGTCTTCCAGATATTTCCACGCTTCACCGTCGTCTTTAGACATGAAATTGCATTGACACATTGTTTCAAGCATCTGCTTTGTCGCTGGATTAATTCCCTCATATATAATCCGACATAAATCCCATCTATTGATTCCATGATGAGAACACTGGACAAGCAGATCCTTGAAACGTTCAAAGCACTTCCAAAATGGTTCATTGGGAAGCTAGGTGAACTGGTTGATCTCGCTCCTAACACGTGCAGTCTTAGGATTTGGGCAAAACTTCTTAAGAAATGCTATGACGAATTCATCCCAATTAGTGATAGAGTGTGCGGTAGTATTGTAAAGCCATTTTTCTGCCAAGTCGCACAGTGTGAATGGGAGAAGACGTAAGCGCATAGCATCTAAAGTCAATTGTGAAGTACCCATCATTGCGCATACGTTTTCGAATTTGGTGATGAAAACGTACGCGTCTTCCGACTCAAGCCCGTGAAATTTGGGCAGCAGATTGATGTAGTGGGGTTTAATTTCGAAATTATCCCCATTAGGTGGTGGAAGAGATAGACATGTGGGAAGAGGACCACGGATAGGATAGCATCTCTCTTGGAGAGAGATGCGCGGTGGATTCTGCGCACCTACGGGCGGTGGCAGCGTGGTATTGTATTCTGATAGAGTGCCGTCCATCTCGGTCGTGGTGTGTGGTGGTGGAAAAGAAGATGAAGAAGTATCGACTTCAGCGTCGATAGCAGGAATGCGGACAAGACGGGCACTAGGATCCCGTGTCCAGCCGAGCATGCACTAAGCGGGTTTAGTGCAAGTGGCAGCGTGTGTATGATTTAAAATTGGCTTGTTTTGAAAAATGTGGGACTCAAGACAAATCACCCTAAAATGCACAAGCAACCCTAGAACTAAGGTCACCAAGGTCAGTCTCTTGACCGCTCCTAGACTTCCAAAGGACAAGCCGCAGGATAAATCCTCTACCGCCTCCGTACTACCCTTGTAGCCAGGTAAGTGCCAGGTAAGTGGGAAGGAACCACAGTAGTGGGCCTAATTAAAAACCACTAGCCTTTGACACACTTGCCTAGGCACTACAAAAGTAATGCGGATAAACGATAGATCACCCACGACCTTCCTCTGTCCTTATTGAGCGCGACAGTCCTTAGAGTCTGGTCTAGATATTTTTTAAATTAATGAAGGGTAGATCAAGATGCTCGGTTTGTGATTTGTGGGGCTTAGGAAGAGTGATGAAATCCCCACCTAATCTTGATTTGGTCTTTGCCCCTTAAAGTCCGTATTAAAATATGCGAAACAAAACTAATCACAAAACTTTTGCAAAAAGATTTTTGAGCGGCGCTATTTTGCAAAGAATCCTGTAGAAAATAGATTTTATTGGATTTTAGAGGAGAGAGAAGGAGTTGAGAAAGATACCAGAAAAGACTGAAACCCTAACTCCCATGTTTCCTCAAGTCTGTGACTCCATATCTCCTTTCAAAAATTCACGCATAAATTGTTAAATATGCAATTTGCAGTTTTGTTTTAATAATGATATGAATCGTATAAAAATTCAATACAAATAATAAGAATAAAAAATTACGCACGTATCCCCGGCAACGGCGCCATTTGATTTGTTTCGAAAGAGTGTGTTTGTAGTAGAATAACCGCAATCAGAACGGTGTCGCGCGTAGCTAGACCGAGATGAGTACGGGTCGTCCTCAGGGAAACGTGGAACCTTTTACTCTTACTTTAGATGTGTTGAAAGAGAGGAGGAAATAAGAATTTTGTGAAAAGTTTCTAGATCTACGTTAAGCAAGAATGCAAAAAAATAGATCTAGATTATTTTAGAGATGTAGATAATATAATAGAAGGGCTTGTAGAGTTCGTTAGGATTTAGTAGTCATGGACGATTAATTAAAAGTTATCCTTTTTATCCTTTAATAGATTTATAACTAGAACGACGGTGATGCGTGTAGATTAGGGTTTCTGGAGGGAAAAGGAATCCCACTCTTAACCCTTATCTCGACACGGAACTCCGTTCATATCTAGACTTTACCAAAACAATCATTAATCTAATCTCTAATCGCGGTCGAAACTAGCAAAGAATTGTTAGCACGCCCGATTAGGATGTTAATGATTCTTTTGATAAAGTTCATAAACTTTATAGGACTTAAAAAGGGTTTAGGGATGTTCATCGTCCATTAGCCTACCCTAATCCTACGAACCCTAACAAGCGGAGAATTACTCGCGCATGTTGGGAGAAGAAGATGAAAAGACAAAGAGGGGAAACATAATGTAAAATGCAAAACAATTAAATAAAATAACTACCTTTATTAATCAACTTGAACAATCTACACTTTATTCCGTAGAAAATGATTACAAAACTAATTGCTTCTCGATCATTCCTAAGGAGGTAGACGAACAGTTGATGATCAGCCTGGATGCGTGAGCGTCAGGGACTTCGTGATCCCGTCGGCTTGATGATTTTTCCAAGAGGCTCTCGGTGCCTTTTTATAGTGCAAAGCCAGAATCATTTGCTTCAAAATTAGGTAAAATGTAGAAAAGATTTTCCCCAAAAATCCTCAACTCCCAACTCACTATATCTGCGGCGGATCCGCGGCCCAAGTGGGGTTCTGGCCGCGGATCCGCGGCTAATGGTCGAGATCAATTGATCAAACTTTTAGGGCTTGCTCCCTATGACATGTGGCGATCCTTGGCACCTTTAGAATTTGGAAATCTTTTCTCGGTTGCTTCCAGACTTGGTCTCCAAGTTTTGCTTCTTTAATTAGGCAAGTCTTCTTCAACAACTTGATTTGCTTGATTCTAGTCTTTGAAAAATTCTGCACACTTGGAAATCTTTTGCACAACAACTCAAATAATATTTAGTAGACTTAGTTCTACTAGGATTAGGTCAATGAATTTATTTGCATACATTTTTCTACCAAATGCTAATTAAAATATATTAATACATAGAAAATAGTGTTTTCACACATAAACCCTCATATATATAATATATTATAATAAAGTCCTTTTTTAATATGAAAATGGTAGGAAAAATGTAATACGAATGTGCAGTTTTATCAACAGAACACTACCGCTCCATTGTTATCACAATACAAAGGTATTGGATACTCAATGGATGGAACCACTCCAAGTTCAGTTATGAACTTCTTCATCCAGACAGCCTCTTTAGCAGCATCGTTGGCGGCGATGTATTCAGCCTCCATCGTCGAGTCTGCAACGGTTTCCTGCTTAGAACTCTTTCAGCAAACTGCCCCTCCATTGAGGGTAAAGACAAATCCCGAGTGAGACTTAAAGTCGTCCTTATCACTCTGGAAGCTCGAATCAGTAAAAGACTCCACTTGGAGTTCTCCGTTATCATACACCAAGAGCATCTCTTTAGTCCTTCTCAAGTACTTGAGAATGCTCTTCACAGCTGTCCAGTGACTCTCTCCAGGATCTGCTTGATACCTATTCACTACACTTAGTGAGTATGCTATATCAGGTCTGGTACATAGTATCGCGTACATGATAGAGCCTACTGCCGAAGCATAGGGTATCTCTTGCATGCGAGCTCTCTCCAAATCGGTCTTGGGAGATATCTGTTTGGAGAAAGTGAGCCCAGAGATCGTGGGTAAAAACCCACGCTTGGATTCTTCCATACTAAACCTCTTTAGTATGCTGTCAATGTACCTGGATTGGGAAAATCCCAGAATCATTTTAGATCTATCTCTATAGATCTTAATCCCCAAGATGTAGGAGGTATCCCCTAGATCTTTCATTGAGAATCTTTGTGATAAGAAGAGCTTGACCGATTGCAGCATAGGAATGTCATTTCCTATCAAGAGTATGTCGTCCACGTACAATACGAGGAAGACAACCTTACTCTCTGCCACCTTCTTGAATATACAAGGTTCATCTACGTTTTTGACGAAATCAAACTCTTTGATAACGACATCAAAGCAGATGTTCCAACTCCGCGATGCTTGCTTTAATCCATAGATGGATATAAGCAGTTTGCACACATTTCCGCTGCTTCCACTTGCTACGAAGCCCTCGAGCTGAGTCATGTACACACTCTCTTCTAAATCACCATTTAGAAAGGCAGTCTTAACATCCATTTGCCAGATTTCGTAGTCATGATATGCGGCGATGGCAAGCATGATCCGGATGGATTTAAGCATAGCCACTGGAGAAAAAGTTTCGTCATAATCCACACCTGGTCATTGACGGAAACCCTTTGCAACAAGTCTAGCTTTGAAAGTCTCCACTTTCCCATCTATACCAAGTTTTTTCTTGAAGATCCACTTGATCCCTATGGGTTTTACCCCTTCAGGAGCATCGTCCAAAGTCCATACTTTGTTGGTGTACATGGATTCCATCTCGGACCACATTACATCCAGCCATTTCACTAAGTCACCACTCGTGATGGCCTTCTCGAAGCTAGTTAGGTCATCATCCTCCATGATGCAATCCTCGCTTCCACTATCCATGAGAAAACCGTAATATCTCTCAGGTGGGTGAGGAACCCTACTAGATCGGCGGAGTGGCTGGGGTTCATTGGGAACTACCAAAATCTTTGGTTCTACCAAATCTTCTGTTGTGGTTTGTATTGCTGGAACCTCTTCTAGTTCTACCTCATGGCCATTAATCTCTTTTGCAAGAAATTCCTTTTCTAAAAAGGTGGCATGCCGAGAAACAAACACCCTTTGTTCCTCAGTATGGTAGAAGATATACCCTTGTGAATTTTTGGGATATCCTACAAATTTGCATAAAACAGACCGTGCTTCGAGTTTGTCCGGATTTTGTCATTTGACATAGGCCGGACAACCCCATATCTTAACATAATTAAGACATGGTCTCTTCCCCTTCCATATCTCATATGGAGTGGTAGGCACAGATTTGGTGGGGACCATATTCAATAGATGTATGGCTGTCTCCAGAGCACACCCTCAGAAGGAAATAGGTAACTCAGCAGTGCTCATCATAGAGTGCACCATATCTAATAGGGTGCGGTTCCTCCGTTCCGATACACCATTGTGATGTGGTGTATATGGAGGAGTCAGCTGAGAGAGAATCCCATTCTCTTTTAGGAAGTCCAGGAATTCATTGCTCAAGTATTCACCTCCTCGATCAGGTCGAAGGATTTTAATACTTTTCCCGGTTTGGTTCTCGACTTCTTGTTTATATTCTCTAAATTTCTCAAAAGTTTCAGACTTGTGTTTCATCAAGAACACATGTCCGTATCTAGAGAGATCGTCAGTGAATGTAATGAAGTACGAAGAACCATCCCTGGCATGTGTAGACATGGGACCGCATACATCACTATGTATCAGTCCTAAGAGTTCAGTAACTCTTTCTCCGTGTCCCGTAAACGGGGTTTTGGTCATCTTGCATTTGAGACATGAATGGAAAGTGTCATAAGATGAGAATTCGAACGGATTCAAATATCCATCCTTATGCAACTTAGCTAGCCTGTCGCATTGATATGGCCAAGTCTACAATGCCACAAGAAGGATTCGTTCATTTCTGAACTCTTCCTCTTGTGTGTGTTTGTTATGCTCAGAACTGTTGATTGATTTAGAACATAAATGCTATTGCACAACGTACCTGATCCAATCAACTTTTGGTTTAGGAAAATGTTCATAACATTATCCTGTAATACAAAATTATATCCCTCTTTACTTAATAAAGAAACCGATATAATGTTGCATATCAGGTTCGGCATGTAATAGCATTCGTTCAGAATTAATGTATTACGAGTTGGTAATACAAGGTGATATTCCCCGACGGTTTTAGCTGCAACAATTGCACCATTTCCAACCCTTATGTCTTTATCACCTTCTCCAAGTTCTCTACCTTTTCTCAGCCCATGTAAATGATTACATATATGGGATCATGACCCGGTATCTAATACCAGGACGTAGAGCAAATGGAGAAACAGTTCTCTGTAACGAACACACCTAAAGAAAATGCATCAATATGTACTTTCTTCATTCGGGTGGCATGGGAAGCCTGGTATTCCCCTAAATCATGTTCAGTCTTATAACTTTTATAAGAAAGAACGGAACCAATGTTCCCCAGCACAATATAACATGCGGGTTCGGTCAATACATCCATATTATTATCTTGATTAAGACATGATATGGTCGCTACCTGGAGAGAGAGAGAGAGAAGAAAAACACTTTTACGTATGCTCTTGCAAGATCAGATTGGTTATTATTTTATCTAATCAGGATGGCTCCCACTGTTTTTATCAAATCTTCCTTCAAACTCTAAAAGGAAAGACTACCCGGGATTAATTACACCCTACAATTTCGCCAATCTTTCAGCCATGCCAGTGTCGGTACTTTGAGAGAGGTTCCCCGTGCTTTCGCACGGACCTAATTAAAATAAACCTTGTTTTCCCAGAGGCGTAACCCCGTTGACACATTTCTAGACACCTACTTGATTGGCTAATTGTCCTGTGTAAAACTCTCCCAGGAGTAACAATTACTCGCAGTGGGTATCAGGATCCAACTATCTCATAGAAAGTATGCAATCACATTGCAAATTTCAACACTTAAAATTCCCGATAATATTTTGCCCCTAACGTGATATGACCTTGATGAAAGCCAACAAACCATAGTCCGCTAGTCAAGTTCAACCCGTACATTTCTTGATTGAATTAAACCTACCCGCACGACCCTTGACGAAAGCCAACAAAGTCGTACGACTACCCTAATCCAATCACATCATATGCAGCAGATAAGCAGTAATAGCTACCGCACACTACACCTTGACGAAAGACAACAAATGTAGCACGAATACTATATATTACTTATCTGAAATGTCGAAGGGCTACGACAGGTTTTTCTGAAAACCTATTGCGTAATGAACTTGATATCGTTATAGAAAAAACCTATTGCGTAATGAACTTGATATCGTTATAGAAACAAGTGAATTTTGAAAAAAAGTGTTTTCTATGCTTTCATTAGTTTTGCTAAAGAGATTATTCCCGGTGAAGGGATCTCGGCTCTTTCCTCATCGAATAAGGTGCGGGATATATCATATATATCACTATGCAAAGCAAAACTCCAAAAGCAATCAAAAGACAAACCGAGAGTTGTAGCATCTGCCAGTTTTGCTAAAGAGGTCATTCCCGGTGAAGAGATCTCGGCTCTTTCCTCATCGAATAAGGTGCGGGATATATCACATATATCACTATGCAAAGCAAAAACTATAGCTACCCTTTTTGAAAATTTGATTCTACAACATCTTTTAGGTTTCATTTCTTTCATTAATCACATTAATGAAGTCCCATCATTTAAGTCACCTAAACATCAAAGATAAATAGGACGTACACTTATCCCTTCCGCATTCGCCTCGATGTTCCGTCATGCACCGTTAGGTTAGGTAACTAACGGCAGAGCAGGGCAGGGCTAGCGCGGGTGTAAAACATAAGTAGTAACGTCTATATAATATATCATATATACTATATACAGTATCCATCTCAATATATCAAATGATCACATCACAGATATCGCAACAGAAGAAACATATGAAATAATGGATATACTAAGAGGTCCGTGTTTTATTTTGAGTCTCTATAAAACACGGATTCCACGGTCGCGATGAATAGCCAAACCCACACCCCTTGACCCCTACGAGAGCGGCAAGCAACCCTACCAATTCTAGAGTTAGAAGACCCAGACTCGACTCCTCGAGTTGGTCTCCTACTGGACTCTAGAACCCGGTTACTTGTGCTCTCCTTCTTGGGTCTATCGTAATGCGGAAAAGTAAATAATATACATCAATGGTGACATCAACCTCAACCTGGAAGTGCCCTAATAAAAGAATATTACATACATTGAATTTTACATGAATGAAAATAAAAACTCTCATCTCACATAAAACCCCCGACTATTTAAAACGTGATGATCCAATATAACATGTCCAGCAACACATAACATCACATGTCATCAACGTAAGTAAATATGCGTATCCCAATTGTCGTTGATATATAACAACGAAACCGGCGATACTTACACTTATGGTCGTAGAAAAAACTAGACGATGTTAAACATTCCGATCGAATCTGCAAACACCCACAATTACCCAGATAGCTCAACACTTGAGCGTAGTTTAAAGTTATTCTGCACACGCCACAGTACCAATGGACCAGCCGTAGAAGGGCAAACCTAAGTCTCATTTGTGGTGCCATTAACTACGGTAAACCCTAAGATTTAGTCGCATTTCCGTGGTCACATCTCGAGTTAGGGTTTCATTCTTCTAGAGGGTCCATCGAATAACTTGCATGATCTTTAAAAACTTATTAATTATGGGAAAAATCCAACACTTGGAAATTTTCCCGGGAAGGGTTAAAGCGGGTATTTGACATCCGATTGAACTTTTAACAACGTCTAAAGTAACCCGAAAACAGTTAAAATTACGACTACGAAACACTCCGAGTTGCCTTTGCATTGAGTTATGTTAGTTATATGTATGCCCTAGAGGCCATTACTATACATAGGATGTATATTGTAGTGGATGCTTGGACATATATAGGGATGACTTTCTTGCTCGATATGATAGTATGCTATCTGGTTACTCTTTACCTTAACATAAACACTGATTGTCTCTCTGTTACATGTTGGTAAAGCCCTTAGGATGTGTACTTGACTGCCTGGACTATGATGCGGATCATACTGGTGGGGACATGGTAGTCCATAAGTACATCCTTCAAGGTCCCTAGTCGTGGGTGTATCGAGACGGGGCATCGATATACCAGAGTAGACTAGCGTATACCTTCTCGACCCATACAGATGGGCGATGGATGATCCCATATCCATTGGTGTTTGACATCAGAGATGATATACGGGTGCTCAGTGGAGACTAGGTACACTGGACGGACTCGCCGAGAACTCCCAGATGGTATTATACCTTACGTCAGATGGCAGTTCTCTGGTGACACTGGTACAGGTTAGTCTGTAGACCCGAGATCGTCATAGAGTCTTGTGTGATTCCCACTGTGCTTTGATTTCTACCTTACCACGTCCAAGAGGGCGTGCAAAACGGTGGTTTTTGGGTACAGTCCCGAGTCACATGGAGGCAATGAGCGATAGGAGGGGTTTCGTCTCTCCCGATATTAGGGGTTGATGTTGCGCTATGCTCGATTGGCCATAACAGGGAAGTCCCTGGCTAGGGCTGGTTTAGAGATTTACTGGTAAGTGTTACAGGTAGTTTCTCGACCCGTTATGCGCCTCATATCGGCATGACTTATCGGTTATTGGGGTCTGACGTTTACCACCCCTAGAACTGATATGCGACATATCAGACGAGGAGACTGGACTGTACGGTAGTGTCACTGTCAGGCTTTTTGCAGTAGTTGGAGCGGGCTTGGTTGCTGATCTTCTGATCGCTCAATACCCGGGTAGCCGTTACGTCCAGCTAGTACCGCTGACGGCTTGTGGGTGCTTGATATGATCATCACCTACTGCCGGCGTATTGACGAGTCTTTAGAGTCCTACATAGAGGTTGTACAGGCTCAGGCAAAACGAGATAGGAGCGCATATATGATATGTGCGGGACCGAGAATAATGCGTGTATGTGATACCGTATTCTATTCTCGCGATGTTTGTATCGATCGGTTGTATGCGATATAACCAAGTTATCGAATCAAGGGTTGATTCGATAAATCGATACATTGAATGTTAGTCGGTTGTATGAGATATAACCGGATTATTAAGTCAAGTGTTGATTTAATAATTTAGTGTATAATTGTATATGTGATATACTAATTTACATTAACTAGCATTGGTTCACTTAAGCATTGATTTTTTCTCACTTGTACACAACTTAATATATATGAGATATATATTTATTTGTGTTCACTTTTTTGTATCATGGTTATTGATACACACTACATGGGTGTATGAGACATACACCATTATAATTATAATGGTTAGGTTTTTATATTTAAGTAATTCTAAAACAAATGGATAATGAGCTCAAATACATGAAGCTTCATGAAGCTTTTGGATGCTTTGACTTATTCCACTTGTTTTGTTTTACTTAATATATTAACTAACCTAACCACTATAATTAACAATGGTAAAGTCTCTACATGAGTTAGTATATGATACTCACTCACCATGGTTAGTTCATTCTCTCTCTTGATCATTATCCATTTTCATTTTTGAGCTCATCTTCTTCCTCCTTGAGTTTTCATTCTAGGGTTTGAAAAAGAGAGAGATGCAAAGTGAGAAATGAAATTCTAAAGTGTACCCATTTCCTATCTCACCATCCTCTACTAGACTAGCACTTTAGTTTAGGGTGTTTGCTTCACTAATTCTTTGGTTAGTGAGGTAGAAGTTTGAGTCCGTATTCCCTCGACGTAGATCATCTTCGGCATCGAAGACTTCAAGCGATCCCGTTGCAACTTTCTCATGGAGCCGTTCAAGAGTCCGGGAGTCGATGATCGCAGCGAAGGGACTGCATCAAGGAGCTTAAGAAGTGAAGGACCGATCTACAAAGGTTGTATTTTCGTATCCCTTTGGAGTAAATATGTTTACTTGTTATCTTTTTCGCCTAATCTCTAGTTAACGATCTTGCTTCGGGTTGTTAGGCACCTAAAATTTTTAATCCGGCATGGTCGATGCCTTGTAGAGCTTCATCAGAGTGCCTAGTAACCCTACAGTGGTATCAGAGCCTAGCTAGAGAATTAGGCGATGTGTTTACGAAGTTAAAACCCCGAACGAACCCGAACACGTCGAAATCAACCCCTCTCTGGACAATTTTTAAAATCTGGGATTTTTCCAAATTAAAAATGCCTAAAAAAATCAGCAGGAAATTCTAAGAAACACTGTGCAAAACGACAAAGTTTGGCGCTTAAAGCGCCGCGGAACAGCGGCACGAGCATGGCTCATGCGGCGGTTCCGCGGCCATAACGTGACGTCACCTCTGTCCTTTTTCACAGTAATGTTTCTATTTAATTTCTTGATCTTTTCTAGGTATTTTTATCTGACTCAAGTGTTGAGTATTTTAGGGTTTATTTTGTAGTCGTTGTTTCGATCGGAATTTTTAATTTCGTTGGTTTTTCCGGATATTTAGAAACTGTTAAAAAGTTCGATCCGATATCAATAACTCACTTTTTCCCCGACCCGGAAAATTTCCAAGTGTTGGATTTTTCCGTTGTTTGAGAACGTCTAAATCTTGCAAGTTACGCAATGGACCCTCTAGAAGACAACAAACCTTAACTCGATTATGTGACCATCTTGAACTGCCCTTTGAACCTTAGGGTTTGGGGCAGTACGGCGTGCCACATGTGAGGCATTGGCTTGACCCTTCTACGGCTGGACCGTTGGTACTGTGGCATGTGATGGATGTTTTTAAACCCCCCTCAAGTGTTGAGAATCATTTGGGAAAACTTGGGTGTTTGATCATTAGATCGGAAAGTTTAACATTGTCTATTTATCTGGAATGTGATACAATAATTGGAATCCACAAGTAGTTATGAGATAACTGATTTGGATGTTATAAACATAGCAGTTTAGTTTCAAATGATCGGTTGCCACGGAATTTTGATGCGATCAAAAGTCCGTCGCAATCACGTAACGTACGCGGATACTCGCCAGGTAAACTTAATAGACAGCCACGCCCCAAAGCCCCGACCAAGTGACTGTAGGAGAACCCCGTCGCCGAAAGCATCCGTTCGGGTGCTCGCGGCAGCGGTGTTCCGCCTTAGTGCACTTCGTCGACGGCGTCCGGGGGTGCGGCCGTCTACTAAAGTTTGCGACGAGCATTCAATCGCATATCGGGAATCTTGTTGAATTGCCCGACTACATATTGAAAAGTGTTTTCGATATAGAGACTAAAATGCGGGGTTTATAACTGTTAGGCATGCGATGTCTAAGGAGGTTGAGGATTCCAACTGTTGTAGTCTTACACTTTCTTTTCTGCGACCGTAAGTGTAATATGTGATATCGCCGGTTTTCGTTGCTATATGTCAACGAAAATTGGGATGCGCATATTTACTTACGTTGATGACATGTGATGTTATGTGTTGCTGGATATGTTATATTGGATCGTCGCGTTTTGAATAGCCGGGGGTTTTTATGTGAGATGAGAGTTTTTATTTTCATTCATGTAAATTAAATTGTATGTAATATTCTTTTATTGGGGTACTTCCGGGTTGTGGTTGATGTCGCCTTTTGTATATTATTTACTTTTCCGCACTAGGATAGACCTAAGGAGGAGAGCACAAGTAACCGGGTTCTGGAGTCCAGTGGGAGACCAACTCGAGGAGTCGAGTTCGGGTCTCCTAACTCTAGAATTGGTAGGGTTGCTTGCCGCTCTCGTAGGGGTCTAGGGGTGTGGGTTTGGATATTCATCGCGACCATGGAATCCGTGTTTTATAGAGGCTCAAAATAAAACACGGACGTCCTAGTATATCCAATGTTTCATATGTTTCTTCTGCTGCGATATCTGTGATGTGATCATTTGATGTTCTTTGACAAATACTGTATATAGTATATATGATATATTATATAAACATTACTTATGTTTTACACCCGCGCTAGCCCTGCCCCGCTCTGCCGTTAGTTACCTAACCTAACGGTGCACGAGGGGACATCGAGGCGAATGCGGATGGCATAAGTGTACGTCGTATTTATCTGTGCTGTTTAGGTGACTTAAATGATGGGACTTCACTAATGAGATTAATGAATTAAAAGAAACCTAATGATGTTGTGGAATCGAATTTTCAAAAACAGGTAGCTACAGTTCTTGCTTTGCATCGCGGTGTTCCTTGTAGAACATCCTGCACCTTATTCGATAAGGAAAGGGCCGAGATCCCTTCACCGGGAGTGACCCCTTTAGCAATGACTGGCAGATGCTACACCCCTCGGTTTGACTTTTGATTACTTTTAGAGTTTTTGCTTTGCATAGTGGTGTATATGATATATCCTGCACCTTATTCGATAAGGAAAGGGCCGACGATCCCTTCACCGGGAGTGACCCCTTTAGCAAAACTAGAAAAGCCTCAAAAACACTCCATTTAAAATCATTTGATTCTACAACGATATCAAGTTCATTACGCAATAGGTTTTCAGAAAAACCTGTCGTAGCCCTCCGTCATTTCAGATAAGTACTATTTAGTATTCGTGCTGCGGTAGTTTGGCATGCGTCAAGGCATAGTGTACGGTAGCTAACTAGTGCTTATCTGCTAGCATACGATACGATTGGATTAGGGTATTCGTACGGCGTTGTTTGGCATGCGTCAAGGGTCGTGCGGGTGGGTTTAATTCAATCAAGAAATATACGGGTTGAACTTGACTAGCGGACTATGGGTTGTTTGGCATCGTCAAGGTCATAGCACGCTAGGGGAAAAATATTATCGGGAATTTCAAGTGTTGAAATTTGCAATGAGATTGCATACCTTCTATGAGATAGTTGGATCCCGATACCCACTGCGAGTAATTGTTACTCCTGGGAGAGTTTTACACATTACAATTAGCCGATCAAGTAGGTGTCTAGAAAGGTGTCAACGTGGTTACGCCTCTGGGAAAACGAGGTTTACTTTAATTAGGTCCGTGCGAAAGCACGGGGAACCTCCCTCAAAGTACCGACACTGGCCTGGCTGAAAGATTGGCGAAGTTGTAGGGTGTAATTAATCCCGGCTAGTCTTTCCTTTTAGGGCTTGAAGGAAGATTTGATAAAAAACAGTGGGAGCCATCCTGATTAGATAAAATAATAACCAATCTATTCTTGCAAGAGCGCACGCTGAGTGTTTTCTTCTCTCTCTCTCCAGGTAGCGACCATATCACGCCTTAATCAAGATAATAATACGGATATATTGACCGAACCCGCTTGTTATACTGAGCTGGGGAACGTTGGTCCCGCTCCAACTTATAATTGTTATAAGACAGAGCAGGAAATTGGGGAATATCAGATTTCCCATGCCGCCCAAATGAAGAAAGTGCATGTTGATGCATCATCTTCGGGTGTGTTCGTTACATGGAACTGTTTCTCAGTATCTTTTACGTCCTGGGTATGTGATACTGGATCAGGATCCCGCATATGTAATCTGTTACATGAGCTACAGAAAGGTAGAGAACTGAGAACGGGTGATAAGTTTCATGAGACAGAAAACGGTGCAAGTGTTGCAGCCAAGTCTGTTGGTCACTGTCACCCTGTATTACCAGAATACATTGATTCTGAACGAATGTTGTTAGATACCGAACCTGATATACAAAATCATATCAGTCTCTTTATTAAAGAAATGATAAAATTTTGTATTGTTGGATAATGTTTTGAACATTTCCTATATCAAAAGTTGATCGGTTCAGGCACGTTATCTAAAAGCATTAATGTTCTAAATCAAACTACAGTTCTTAGTATACAGAACACACACAAGAAGAAGAGTTCAGAAATGAACGAATCCTTCTTGAGGTATTGTAGACTAGGTCATATCAATGCGACCTGACTAGCTGAAGTTATATAAAGATGCATATTTAAATTAGTTTAAATTTACATCTTGTGAAACTTGCCGGTCATGTCACAGAGATAAGATGACCATAGCTCCGTTTATTAGAAACAGAGAAAGAGTTAGTGAACTCTTGGGATGATACATACTGATATATGAAGGTCCCCTGTCTACACATGCCAAGACCGGTTCTTTATACTTCATTACATTCTCTGATGATTTCTCAAGATTCAGACATATATTCCTGTTGAAATACAAGTCCGGACCTTTTGAGATATTCACAGAATATAAGTTAGAAGTAAAGAACCAAAACGGGTATAAGTATTATGTCCTTTCATGAGATCAAGGAGGAGAATACCTGAGCACGGAATTCCTGGACTATTCTAAAGGAGAATGAGATTCTCTCTCAGCATTACTCCTTCGTATACACCATAGCATGATGGTATATCGGGGAGGAGCAAAAGCACCTTATGTGATATGGTGTGCTCTATGATGAGTACTACTGAGTTTCCTATTTCCTTTTGGGAGTTATGCACTTATGAAGTTGCATACCTATTGAATAGGGTTCCGATCAAATCAGAAACCTACCATTTCATATGTGATATGGAAAGGGAAGAGCCCATCTCTTAAGTCAGTTAAGATTTAGGGTTGTCCAGCCTATGTCTAAAAGCATAATCCGGACAAGCTCGAGGCAAAGTCAGTTATGCAGAAGTTTGTTGGATATCCCAAGCATACGCAAGGGAATATCTTCTACCTAACCGAGGAACAAAAATGTTTTGTTTCTCAGCATGCCACCTTTGTGAAAGGGAATTTCTTGTGAAGAAATTAGTGGACATGAGGTAGAACTGGAAGGAGTTCCAGCTATACAAACTGCAGCTGATGATTTGGTAGAACCGAAGGATTCAATAGTTTCCAACGAACCTCAGCCTCTCCGCCGATCTAGTAGGGTTCCTCACCCACCTGAGAGATACTTCTGTTTCTCTATGACAGTGGGAGAGAGGATTGCATCATGAGATGATGACCCAACTAGTTTCGAGCTGGCCATCAGGAGTGGGACTCTGTAAGAATGGCTGGATGTTTATCGATCTGAGATGGATTCCTTATACACCAACAAAGTATGGACTTTGGTTGCCTTATCTGAAGGGTTAAATCCCCATCAGGAGCAAGTATATCTTGAGAAGATTACTTGGTGTACATGGAAAAGTTGAGACTTTCAAAGCTAGACTTGTTAAAGGTTTGCATCATAGACCAGTTATGGATTATGATGAAACCTTTTTTAAGGAGCTATGCTTAAGTCCATCCAGATCCTACTTGACACGGCTCCTTACCATGACTACGATATCTGGTGGTTGGGTGTCATGACTGCTTTTCTAAAATGATGATTTGGAAAAGAGCGTATATAAGTACACAGCCAGAGGGCTTTGTAGACAGTGGGAGCAGCGGAAACGTATGCAAGGTGATTTATAGGATAAAGCAGGCATCGCGGAGTTGGAACATCTGTTTTGATGTGGTAGTCAAAGAGTTTGACTTCATCAAAATGGTAAATGAACCTTGTATATACAAATAAGGTAGTAGGGAGTATGGTGGTAATCCTCGTAGAGTACATGGATGACATACTCTTGATGGGGAAGGAGTTTCCTATGCTACGCTCGATCAATCTCCGCTTATTACAATGATTCTCCACATAGGATCAAAGTGATACCTACTAAATCCTGCGTTTTGGATCTATGAGATAGATCTGGTTGGATGTTAAGATACTCACTAGTTGTAGTGAAATGGTATCAATTGATCCTGGGGAGAATCACTGGAAAGGTTCCAGGGTGATGTTCCCCTCTGAAAGACGGCGCGACATGACGTCTTGCCTGAAATTCGGGGCAGATGCTAATTGGTGCTATCCGTCCACCTCTCCGAAGATGCCAAGTTGATTTATGGCACCATGTATCGAAGGTTTAAACGGATGCGGCCGATGTAGCAGACTTCGTCAAATTCCCCCTCGTTTGAGGGGTTTTTGATTGTAGGGACGCTCTTCCCTGCAGGCGCAAGCCCCTGCAGTTAATTACTCTACCGCATTGCGGTAACAACTTTCTCCTTCTCCAGATGGTCACTTCGTGTCGTGTGTGTTTATTTTATGTTTTGTTGCCCGTGGATTGTTTACGGAGACCGAGTTATGTCGCCGTCCCTAGGGCGTGGACTAGTCCAAATCCGTGTTATCTTAGATTTGGGTTTGGGGGTTTGGTTTGAGGATACGTTAGCCATACATGAGGCTAAGATCAACTCAAACGTTTGTTAAGGATACGTTAGTCTAACTTGAGACTAAGATCAGCTTAACAGGATCGTTTATATCCGACAAAAGAGCATTTCGGCTCCATTGTTCCAGTTTAGGGACATAGTGGTCCATAGTATGTATGGCCGTCGGGTCCCGTCACCTCTCTGACGACGTTGAAGGATTACAATGACAGATGTCAGAGGAGTTCAGAGATGTACCCTCGAACCAGAGTTAATTGGGGGAGATTTATAGTCCAGTCTGTTTGAAGGTTTAAGGATACGTTAGCCATCTTTGAGGCTAAGATCAACTTAAACGAGATCGTTTAGATCCGGCAAAAGAGCATGCGTGGCTCTATGGTTCCAGTTTAGGGACATGGTGATCCATTGCTAGTTTAAAGATATTGCGGTCCATGGGTAGTTTAAGGACATTGCGGTCCATGGGTAGTTTAAGGACATTGCGGTCCATTGTTAGTTTTAAGACATCTCGGTCAAGGTTAAGGACGTCGTAGTCCATGGGTTTAAGGACTCCACAGCCCGTTGTTAGTTTTAAGACATCTCGGTCAAGGTTAAGGACATCGTAGTCCATGGATTTAAGGACCCCACAGTCCGTTGTTAGTTTTAAGACATCTCGGTCAAGGTTAAGGACGTCGTAGTCCATGGGTTTAAGGACCCCACAGTGCGTATCAATGCGTGGTCATCGGGACCCGTCACCTCTTTGAAGACGTTGAGGGATTACAACGCGAAGTATCAAAGGAGTGAAGAGATGTACCCTGGAACCGGAGTGGATTAAATAGTCTTTGGCCCAATTTGGGATCAAGACCAATTAATTATGTTATGAGCCCATTAGCCCAGTTAATTACGAATTGAGGACTTATGGCCATCTTGGGCTAAGTCCAATCAGGTCTGGGATATTGGCTTCCTGTTGGTCCATTGAAGGAGAGGCTTTGCCTCTATCCATTTAGCCAATTGGACCAATGCCTAGTATTAAACACTAAAGACCAATCAGTGTTGAACACTGGGAGTGAGATTGATAAGCTAGTGTTTTAACACTTAAAGATAGTTGGTGTTAAACACCAGCAACAAAGCTTTCAGATTAGTGTTGAACACTAAAACAAACCAGTGTTAAACACTGGCAACAGAAATCCTAAATTAGTGTTGAACACTAAGGTAATCAGTGTTGAACACTGCAAATAAAGTTCTTTGCTTAGTGTTGAACACTAAGGCCAAACAATGTTTTAACACTGAATTCAGGGGTTCCAATTTAGTGTTAAACACTAAGGTAAGAGGGGTCACGTGGCAACACGTGAGAGCGCCCTCCCTTCATTTGTTCTTCTGAGACTATTGCATCTTTTAGAGCGTCACGTGCCATCACGTGACGGGCATTCAAACGCTTGTGTGTTAAAGCTTCTGTCATGGGTCACGTGAGGCACTGCCTCAAAGGGGCTTTCTGTAGATCTTTTGGGAGGGTCACATGGTGACACGTGACCCTGCCTCTATGTATGTTGTTTAGAAGATATGTTAATCTTTTTCAGGAATTAAATTCCTCGTAGGGTTGAACCCTGACAATAATTTCAGAGGAATTAAATTCCTACTTCCTTTTGAAGATTTATATTCTGGAATAGAGTTGGACTCTGGATTTTCTGTAGGAATTAAATTCCTCATATATGTGAAGAACTGAATAGGGTTAAACCCTAATAAAAGCTTTAAGGAATTAAACTCCCACTCTCTGTTAAAGAATTATGATTAAGGGAATTAAATTTCCGTTGTTTCAACAGAACTAAGTTCTTAATTAGGGTTAAACCCTGTTTCTTTTTGTTCTGAAGGAATTAAATTCCCATAACACAGGGTCAAGCCCTAATTTTATTTTAAAGGAATTAAATTCCTATAGTTCTGTGAGAATTAAATTCTCGTGCTTCCATTCCCTCTCTATGCTTTGGATCTGCATGGCAGGATCTCAACCCAGTGAGAATTAAATTCTCAACTTCAAGGGGAGATGTGCACTTTACAGATCCTCTATCAAAGAGAGAAGAAATATGTCCTTCTGTTTTATATCAGAGTTAAACTCTGTTGAAAATTAAATTCTCTTTTCTTTCAAAAAGCCTTCCCTTTCTTACTTAGGGTTTTCTTTTGCAGAAGATCCAAATTCCTCAAAGTATCAAGGCTCTCTCCCTTTTCTTCCCTCTGCGTATATATATTTTTTTGTGTGTCTCTTGGCTCCTATTTATAGGAGAAGCAGCCGAGTCAATTAGTTTTGGTGAATCTTTCATTGAGAGATTTGATTTGCATCCATCATTCGTTTTGGACCTTTGGATTATTAGGTGAATTTTATTCACCATTGGATTTTAAATCCAGAGATTCTCCTTTGTTATTTCAGTTAGATTTAGAGGGGAAATCTTTCCAAATTCGAGATTTTCCCATAGATAGATGATATTTAATCACCTCTAAATCTTTAATTTAATCGGTTGCTTATAATCTTTTTCCTTTGGAAAGATTTAAGTAATCTCTCCTCAGAATTTGATTCTGTTAAAAGATTGGCTTTGAAAACTGGTCACGTGTGGCCACGTGACCCCCTTGGAACGAGCTTTCTTCTTTCTTTCTGCGCTCTCCTTTCTGTTTTCTTCGTTCTGAAGTCGGTCACGTGTGGCCACGTGACCCTTGGTCACGTGTGGGCACATGACCCCCTTGGAACGAGCCTTCCTCTTTCTTTTTGCGCTCTATCTTCTGGTTGTTGCTTAACCGTCACGTGCCATCACGTGACCCCTGGTCACGTGTGAGCACGTGACCCTTGTCTGGACTCTTTTTCTTGATTTAGCCGGAGAACAAATCTGCTGCTTTTGATTATCACGTGCCAACACGTGACCCTGGTCACGTGGGAGCACGTGACCTCTTCTGAAGCCTTTTTCTTGATTTGATCAGGGAACCGGTTTGCCTTTGAAGCCGCTTTTGATTGTCACGTGCCAACACGTGACCCAGGTCACGTAGGAGCACATGACCCTTTCTGAAGCCCTTTACTTTGATGTAATCGGGAAGCTGAATTTGCCTTGCTGATGCTTTTAGGTGTCACGTGCCAACACGTGACTGCTGGTCACGTGTAAGCACGTGACCCTTTTCTGAAGCTTTTTCCATAAGCTTTTCTGATTCTAAATCAGGAAACATTGCTGATGCTTTTAGATGTCACGTGCCAACACGTGACTGCTGGTCACGTGTAAGCACGTGACCCTCTTCTGAAGCTTTTTCCATAAGCTTTTCTGATTTTAAATCAGGAAACAAATGCCCCCACAGCGTTGTTCTCACGTGTCCGCACGTGAGTGCAACGCTGTCACCTTTTGTGACCGTTGGATTCCTCTAGGGATTTGGGGAGAAGAAACGTCTCCATCACCCCCTATAAATACCCATGTCTTTTCAGAAGAGCCTTCACTTTGCTCTTTTTCTTCCTTTGAGAGCTTTTCCTTTGAGAATTTAATTCTCGTTTCCAGAGCTTAGTTCTCTGTCTCAGACATTTTCCAGAGTTTAACTCTGTTGAAGGATCCCTTTTCCTCAGGTATTAATTTTGAATGGCTGAAGCACCTTTGTTTTAAAAGAACTCTCTGGATTTTAAATCCACATTAAGGATTTCACAAAGAACCCATTTTTCTTCAATTTCTTTAACCAAATATGAGACCACTTAACCTCCAACAGTAGATCTCTTAGGGTCGGATGATCCTTGGGGAGATGATGATGGCGGTTCAAATCCATGGAATTTAATTCCATCCAAAAAATGCTTTCTGGGAATTTAATTCCCTTTTCTTAATAAGGAATTTAATTCCAATGAAGAACTCAGTTTCTTCACACGGAGGCTTCTTGGGGTATCTTGACCCGAGGTTATCCTTCTGCAATTAATGAAATAGGAGCTTTGTAATGATGCCTTCTGTGGGAATTTAATTCCTTTGATCTTGTTGGATCCATTGTAGAGCCCGAGACAGATCCTGTTGGGGGTAATGTGCATGGTCATCATTCTTTATTTAACGAGGGTATTCCCTTTGTTTTATTGTAATTATTTGGTCTCATTATTAATGAGCCGTCATCCGGATTCTGTGGGGCCCATGTGTTTTGTAGCCAATGGTCCCAGAAAACTCTGCTGTTGCTTTCTTTAACTAGTCTTCATGTTCATGTATGAATATATATTGCTGACTTTTCTTTTAACGGTCTTCTTTTATTGGGTTTCAGGTGTGATGGCTTCTGTTCCGCGCTTTCCCTTTTCTTGCTCGGAGGCTGCTTTTCCTCAGTCACCATCTGATGAGGAAGCGATGGCGATGATTCGGGCCCATGACCCGAACTGCACCAACCTTCTTCAATGGGGATCTTGGTATAGTCAGATTATTCAGTGTCGCTGGAGTTTTCTTTGCGCGGTACCGACGGAGCCCACTTTCCCATTCTTACCGATGGACCCTCCGAGGACGGTTTTTGCTGTGGAAATGCCCAACTGGACTCCAACGGGGAGGCTCGAGCCTTCGACGACCGGTATTCTGAACCATCCGATCCCGGCCATAAACATCTTGGGGCGGCGTATCTGCCAGGGTGAGGCCCACCAGTGGGGGCAAATTTATAAGATAGGGCTTACTCCTCGGTATCCTACGGGCTACCTTCTCTGGGCTCGCTACATCCTTTCTGCCCATCGTGCACGGTTGCAGAAAGTCGGGCTTTATCAGGCCATATACGCGTCACTATTCCATTATAAGCCCCCGCATGTCTGGTGGGTTAAGGCGTTTTTGAACCAATGGAATCTTCCCACCAACACTTTCATTCTAGGAGATCGCGAGGTCTCGATCTCTCTAGCAGAATTCTATGACATTTCGGGGTTGCCAATCAGGGGTAGTTTGTATGAGGAGTTGCTGCCTTCTGACGAGTACATTTTTGAACCCGAGCCTGTCCCGGTTGACGGCCTGTCTGCTGAGAATGTCGTTCGCCACAAGCGCCCCAGTTTAATCAAGGCGCTAGGTATCTTCGACCGATTATTCACCGAATCCGAAGAGCAGGGTGTTACTTTCAAGAGCTTCATTGCTCGTTTCCTTCGCGAGGACTCTTTATCGAAGACAGCCCCGAAGTTTGCCAACATTGGAGACCCCTTTGGGTTCGGTCCGAAGAAGCTGCCGACCACTGAATCAGATTTACCTCAGTACTACATCCCTATTATGTCGCCGATATCTTTTGAATCCATTGATGTCCCAGGCATGGACGAGGAGACGTTCTTTGTGGGGTTTGTTAGTGTTTGGCTCAGTTGGTTCGTTATCCCAATGCATCGCCGCTTCACGAGAGCCTCGGTAATCTACCCGGCTCATCGTATTGCTGAGGGGACGCGGTTGGCCATCGGCATCCCGGTCTTGGCGCACCTCTATCATGGATTGGGCACCGCAGCTAATACCTCTACACCCGGTGTGGATGTAGTGAACTTTTCGCTTCATTATTTCACGTCCTGGGTCGAAATGCATGTGCTGGGGGATTTCGCTATGCATCAGAGGCCCGCCTTTTACGACGCCTATCCCTTCCCGCGACTTATGCGACTGGTGGGTGCTTCTGCTGCTGACCCGACTCAATTCGGGGCTATTCGGGTGCTGATTTCTCCTCATGCCACCGCTGGCGGGTTGGTTTTTAATGATCGGGTCTTGTCTACTCCTTCGGGTCCCGTTCAACAACTCTGGGACCAGTCGAAAGACAACGCACCTTCTTTGAAGCCCCGGGAGGCCATGCATTTGTATACAATTAGACCGGGCTACTTGGTGTTTCGCCAGGACAGTGCAGCTCTTTTTATGCGGTACAACCCACATCGATTCGCCCGGCAGCTTGGATACGACCAGGGTGTTCCTTTCGAGGCTTTTATAGTCGCCCCGATCCCTTCGCTCGATGCTGTTCGCGATGCCGCTCATCATTTCATGAGGCTGAACACCGGCTCCCGTTTCATGGTCCCTGAAGCTGAGTACATGCCCCGGTGTGTGGGTGCATTTACGGGCTGGTATCTGTTGGAGATAGTACCCTCAGAGTCAATTATTGGATCGCAGGTACGTGATTGCAATGATTACGGAGGACCTATACCGGTAGGACAGTCTTACTCAAGATGATAGTATGCTATCTGGTTTGCCTTTATCAGTCGTGTACATGTTCAGGTGACTGATTACATGTTACACTTTGATAGAGCCCTTAGGATCTTGCTTTACTACCAACAGTATGATGGCGATCATATACGTGAGAGTTGGGTAGTTTATATGCATATCCTTAATTGTGGTCCCTAGTCGTGGGAGTTTCGAGACAGGGCATCGATACTCCGGAGTAGACTAGTGTGTACAGTCGAGACCCCGACGAGGGGCGGTGGCCGGTCTCACAAGTCACTGGTGTCAGTTGGATCACCTAAGATGTATACATGTGCTCATTGGGTTATGAGTACACCGGACAGGACTCGCCGGGAATCTGCTAGTTAGTACTATACCTATCGTCAGATAGTAGTTCCCTGGTGACATGTGTACAGGTTAGTTCATCGACCTAAGGTCGTCATTTGTCTCGTGTGAGTTCCCACTGTGCTTTGATTTCTACCCTACCACGGCTCAAAGGAGTCGTGCAAACAGGTAGTTTTTGGGTACAGTCCCGAGCCATATGGAGGCACGTGAGCGGATCGGCAGGGGATTCGTCTCTCCTGGTATTGGGGGCGAGATCGTGCTGTGTCTAGGAGAGCCATTACACAAAGCCCACGGCCATGGCAGAAGATTTACTGGTAGGCACTCCAGTAGTATCTCAGGGTGTTATTGGGCTTCACTCCGACACGACTTATACTGCTAATGGGGGTCTGACGTTACTAGCCTCCTAGGCAGATATGCGATACTCATAGACGAATGGACCGGACTGTATATACATTGTCACTGTTAGGCTCAGTAGGGTTTCCGGATGAGTTCGCTCATCGGCCTCCCTTGAGGTCAGTCCATGGGCAGCCGTTACGCATTGCTAGTGCCGCTGACGGTTTTTGGTTAAACCCACTTCCAGGGTACTGACGAGTCATTAGAGTTCCCCACAGACGTTCGGAAAATGCACGTGCGTTTACGCATGTGTTATTTTTCGGGCAGATGATACTGGTCGGCTTTGGTTTAAGCCGGATCCGAGTATTATATTGAGTAAGTATAATATCTTTGTCTCAGTTGCATTTGTATTCGGTCGTAATACAAATGCGGGTATTTTTATACAGTTTCGGGGTTATCCTGAAAGTCGTTTCAGGATCACTTTTGGAAGTTGCCAGTTTCCAGTTTTCTATCAGCCGTCTTTTAACATTCGGTTAAAGACGGATTTATCTTTTCTTGGATGAGAGTGAGTCATGCTTCTAGAAGGTTCTAGAATGGGTGACTTGACATGGTGAGTCATTAGTGCTTTAATGGAGCCATTAATGCAATGGTGACTAGGTTAATGAATCACCATTTGCATTAATGAGGTTTTGTTTGCTTAAGGATATTTTTCTTGTGTTCACACATGATATTTCTTTCTTATGGTCACCCTCTTCTCTCCTACACTCACCCCCTTCCCTATATATGGTCGGCCCCTCCTCTCTCTCATACTCACTTGAGGTTTGCACTTTGTAAGAAAAGATTATGATAGTTTGGGGTGTATGGAATTCCCAGCTCATTTCATTCCATCACCCGATTCCCTCGGCAACTTCATTAACCGATCGTCCACGGACTTGGACGAAGTGAGACAAAGTCATCTACTCATTCTCTACATCATTCTTGGTCGTCTCTTTTGGCAAACTTGACGACCGAGTTGCCTCGAGTCAGAGGCGGGAGCCCGTTTAAAGAATCAGTGACATGGTGCCACCTGGACGAGCAGATTGGAGATCGATGAGATCGGAGCAGCCGCAACGGAGCGTGGGATGATGGTTGAAGAACGAAGGACTCGGATCATTCGGTATAACCTTTCTACACTCTTTACAGTTTGTTAGTTTAGCAATAATGGCAGATCCGGGTTAAAGTATACGATAGCGCCAGTTAAAAAGTTTTTGTTCCGCATTTGGCGTCTGTAGACGGCCGAGGCGCTACCGTAGACTTACAGTATCTTCATCGGATCAGCCCAATTATTCTTGAAGAAAGAAGGTTGCTTCTTGGTCACGACGCCCCTCCTCAGGTTTCGGGGGCTAAGCTACGACCGAGGGTTCCGGTCCGCTTCCTTTTGAGGGAGATTGGCACCGCGCTCATTCCGGGGGAGTCAGGGGTAGACCTTACTCCAACAGCTGGTATGCCCTTGGGTTTCCGATCACGGGGTAAACGGGCCCCGGTAGTAGCACCCCTGCCGGTGGCGGCACCGCCCCCTGTGGCGTCGACAATGGCGATGTCATCCTCGGTTGTGGCACCGAGCGAGAGTAACAGGGATGAGGGCGCTGAGGGCGATGTGGGCCAGCGCCGCCCTAAGGCTTCGTGAGGGAGGAAGCGGTCATCTTCAACGACCGGCTCTGGGTCTAAACGGCGGAGGAAAGCGGCCACCACCCCGCTTGATTCTGTGGCGGAGTCTGAGCCTATCCTTGAAGACGAACCATTGGCCCTGCAAGAGTCAGACGCTGGACTTCTCTTCCCGAGTTCGGCTGATGAGGAGGCCGCACAGTTGGCTGAGGCCATACGGCGTTCAAAAGACGCGTCTCATAACGCCAAGGTTCCGAAGAAGTCTTATCCCGCTGTAATTTTTTACGAAGACCCTTCGTGGATTCGGCGGCGATTTATCGGCCCTTTGGAGGAATGGGGGGAAAGGGCTTTGAAGCAGGCCGCTTCAGAAGACGCAGCTGATGCACTTTCTTTATGGACCGGCGGTCATGAGTCTACCCTTGAACCCCGGTGAGCCTACCTCCTTAAGAAGGAGCAGCGGCTTGAAGAAGCCATATTGAGGGCTTCTTTGCGTATAGGTACGTTGTGCTTCTTTTGTAGTCTTTCCGATTATTTATGCCCGTGCATATGTATCATTATTCTTATTCGAATCGTGCAGAATCTTCGACGCTGGGGGAGCTCCCTACTGGCCCATTAAAGCTAAAGCCCGCCGAAATTCTCAATGAAGCCTTGCTTGATGTGGAGGGGGCTGATGAGGCTGCTCCTCTCATGGTAGAACCTCCAGCGGCGGTTCTTGATCAGGGAGCGCTTGCCCCTTTGGGTTAGGCTCCTTTGGAGGTCGTCGCCCCAATGACTCTTACTGAGGGCGGCCCAGAGGCTGGAAGAGAGGTAGTCGGGACTACTCTTCCTTTGTTGGAGCCTGAGGTCACGGCGGAGACCGTTGAAGCTGCTATCCCCCCGGCTCAGAATGGGAGGAGTGTTGAAGGTATCCCTATGCGTTTTAATTTAGCAACCTTTTCATAGTCTGAACTTTTTTATCTTTACCAGAATTGCGCGGTTTGGCGGCCACTATCGCGGATCTGTCGCCTCGACAGTCATTTCTGCGTTTATTAGAGATAGCGGCTCCGCAGGCGATCTCCCCTCAGCGTATTGTCCTTTCCTCTGGGCAAGGTTAGTGTCATTCGCCATTTTTTTTACCATAGCATTATTACTATTTCGCGAAATGACGTTGATGTCTCTTATAGTTTTGGAAGCTGACGATGAGGTCGAGATCGTTGAAGGGCCAGGGGAACCTTCAGCTCCTACTTGCATGACTGTCGGTGAGTGACATTTTATTATAGTCCCGTTCGTTCTGCGTTTAAGAGTTTTACTAACATTTGCCAAATTTGAACAGCCCTGCCAGTCTCCATGGCTTTGGAATCGCGCATTGTGATGCCGCCCGGCCCCTACGCTTTGCGGGCTTCAGAACGCTTGGCCCAATTGAGCCTTGTCTCCCTATCTTCTTTCGTCGAGGAGCTCCGTGCTGGTAGCGCGACCACAGCCGAAGCGTTTGCCGCTGAAGCTAACGTCTCCCTTCCTTTTCTCGCCACCTATCATAGCGAGGAGGTGGTGCGGGTCTGGGTGGAGTTCTGTAGGAAGGTGGAGGCTTGTTTGTACGCTCTCGAATATTCTCGACTTTCCTTGGAAGCCGTGGCTGCAAAAGCGGAGTTGCGGGGTCTGATAGCACGATGTGCGGCCAACATGACGTCGTGCGAGAAGAGGCTTGGCCGCAAGTTCTCGAAGAGGGAATTGGCTTCTAAGGCGCTGAGCGAGCTTCAGGCCAGCCTCACAGCCAAGGCCAACAAAGCGTACGAACTCTGGCGAGTGCTCCAGGAGTCCATAAAAGAGGTGGTGGCTCTCAATAAAGCTGCCACGTCCACTCGCGAGAGGGTCGAGGCTCATAAAGCCACTGAGAAAGAGCTCGAAGCTCGGCTTGCTTCGTATCAGGCTCAGCAAGCTCAGGCGAAGGCTCGTCTTCTGGAGATCTTGCGTCATGAAGCCGTGGCTCAGCAACAGAATGATGAGCTGGTAAAATTATTTCACCGCCCGCCAGCTTGAGGACTTGTATCTTTTCTCCCTTTTTTGTACATACTCATGAATGAGAGTATCTCTCTTTTTTTTGTTTCTTTCATAAATTGTACTTTGTATCTATTTTGGTTTATGAATAAAAGATACATTTTTCCTCTCAATGGTGTATCCCCTTTTTATTGAATGTATTCTGCGGATATTCTATCTTGATCTCCTTGCAGGACAGCGATGGCTTAGGATTCGGGGTTAGGATCTGCTTCCTAAGGCTTTTGCATTTTATGAGCCACGAGGGTCTCATAAAGAGTTTTTCTCCCTACAGGTCGAGAGGATCCCATAGGTGTAAGTTCTTCTTAAGAATCGTGAGGATTCTTAAGAGGGTTTTCTCTTGAGAGTCGTAAGGATCCCACAAGAGAGTTTTTCTTCCTTACAGGTCGTGAGGACTTGTAAGTGCTGGATGCGGTCACCCTTGTCCGTGTTTTACGGAGTCAGAGGTTTCTCCAGGTATTGTAGTTTAAAGACATCGCGGTCAAGGTTAAGGACCTCATAGTCCGTGGATTTAAGGACTCCACAGTCCGATGTTAGTTTTAAGACATCACGGTCAAGGTTAAGGACCTCATAGTCCGTGGATTTAGGGACTCCACAGTCCGATGTTAGTTTTAAGACATCACGATCAAGGTTAAGGACCTCATAGTCCGTGGATTTAGGGACTCCACAGTCCGATGTTAGTTTTAAGACATCACGGTCAAGATTAAGGACCTCATAGTCCGTGGATTTAGGGACTCCACAGTCCGATGTTAGTTTTAAGACATCACGGTCAAGGTTAAGGACCTCATAGTCCATGTATTTAGGGACTCCACAGTCCGATGTTTGGTTGCAGGGACCCATCACCTCTTTGAAGACGTTGAGGAATTACAACGCCAGGTATCAAAGGAGTGAAGAGATGTACCCTTAAACCAAGGCAGAATCCGTAGGGAATCGGGGTGGTTGATCGTTAGTTTTAAGACATCACTGTCGAGGTTAAGGACATCATAGTCCGTGGATTTTAAGGACTCCACGGTCCGATATTTGCTCTGGATGCTTCACACGGGTTCACTGCCGTGCATGGCGAGGACCCGGCTCCGCTCTGGGCATTTTTCACGGGGTCAAAGAGTGACGTTTTCCGCGTTCCACGTAACCAGGAATTTTGCACTAGATACTTCACACGGGTTCACTGCCGTGCTCGGCGAGGACTAGGCTCCGCTCTGGATGCTTCACACGGGTTCACTGTCGTGCTCTGCGAGGACCAGGATCCGCTCTGGACGTTTTCCACAGGGTCAAAGAGTGACGTTATCCGCGTTCCACGTAACCAGGAATTTTGCACTAGATGCTTCACACGGGTTCACTGCCGTGCTCGGCGAGGACTAGGCTCCGCTCTGGATGCTTCACACTGATTCACTGCCGTGCTCTGTGAGGACCAGGATCCGCTCTGGACGTTTTCCACGGGGTCAAGAGTGACGTTATCCGCGTTCCACGTAACCAGGAATTTTGCACTAGATGCTTCACACGGGTTCACTGCCGTGCTCGGCGAGGACTAGGCTCCGCTCTGGATGCTTCACACGGGTTCACTGCCGTGCTCTGCAAGGACTAGGATCCGCTTTGGACGTTTTCCACGGGGTCAAAGAGTGACGTTATCCGCGTTCCATGTAGCCAGGAATTTTGCACTAGATGCTTCACACGGGTTCACTGCCGTGCTCGGCGAGGACTAGGCTCCGCTCTGGATGCTTCACACGGGTTCACTGCCGTGCTCTGCGAGGACCAGGATCCGCTCTGGACGTTTTCCACGGGGTCAAAGAGTGACGTTATCCGCGTTCCACATAGCCAGGAATTTTGCACTAGATGCTTCACACGGGTTCACTGCCGTACTCGGCGAGGACTAGGCTCCACTCTGGATGCTTCACACGGTTCACTGCTGTGCTCTGCGAGGACCAGGATCCGCTCTGGACATTTTCCACGGGGTCAAAGAGTGACGTTATCCGCATTCCACGTAGCCAGGAATTTTGCACTAGATGCTTCACACGGGTTCACTGCCGTGCTCGGCGAGGACTAGGCTCCGCTCTGGATGCTTCACACGGGTTCACTGCCGTGCTCTGCGAGGACCAGGATCCACTCTGGACGTTTTCCACGGGGTCAAAGAGTGACGTTATCCGCGTTCCACGTAACCAGGAATTTTGCTGATTGTATCCGCATTTCACGGGATGGAGGTTTGACTGTTGGCGATATGTATACCACCGAGCCATGGAACTGGGAGTTGCCACTGTTCCGCTTAGCTTGAAGTTGTGTCCGTCGTTACGGGACGAATGTTGGGATGATCTCTAGGTCGCTTGTGGCCCGTCGAGACTTAGCTTCTTTCTTGGGTGAAACCTGGGGGGAAAGTATGTTCCCTTTTTGTTTACGCCCTTGGATTGTGTACAAGGTGTGATGGAACATCACCTGTAGGGCATAAATTTTATTTTTATTTTATTTCTTTTTCCGCGATGCTCTATCGTTTCAGCTTTTATATCGCGAAGGTCGCGATTGCCCCATCATTTCGGCTATTTTTCGCGGTGCCCAATCATTTCGGCTATTTATTTATTCTCTACTCGCTACTTTTTATTGCGAGTTGCTCCATCATTTCGGCTATTTTTCACGCCTTCATTTTTACTTGCCGCTTTTTATTGCAAGTTGCCCCATCATTTCGGCTATTTCGTAGGCATGTGTGGCTTACTAGCTTTTTCGCCGCAAGCTTGGATTTTAGGCACCGATTTCGGCATTAGCACCGCTACAACTGGAATATTGCCAGGAGCGAATCATCATTTGCCTCTGTCGATGTTGAACAAAGGTGGCTTGGCAAACAGGGTTAAGGGTCCTGTCGACCAAGGCTTTTGACTTCATGAGCCGTAAGGGTCTCACAAAAGTATTTCTCCCCACAAGTCGTGAGGATCTTGTAGGTGTCTTTTCTCCTTAAGAATCGTGAGGATTCCTAAGTGTATGTTCCCCTGCAAGTCGTAAGGATCCTACAAGAGGGCTTTCTCCTTATGGGTCGAGAGGACTTACAAGGGTTGCTCATCATATGGACATATCCCTAGTCATGGGTAGGACTTTGCTGGGGAAATGTTTATTCGCGCCCGTGGATTGTATACAAGGGTCAGTATTGAGCCCGTTGTAGGGCAATATCGAAGGTTGTGGAGGATTTTCTTAAGAACAGGTTTAGGTTTCTGTAACTTAAGACTTTCAAATCTCATGAGCCGTGAGGGTCCCATAAGAGAATTCTCCTTACGAGTCGTAAGGATCTCGCAAGTGCGTTTTCTCCTTAGGAATCGTGAGGATCCCTAAGTGTGTTGCTCCTTTGTGAGTCGTAAGGATCTCACGCAGGTGGTTTCTCCTTACAAGGTCGAGAGGACCCTATAAGTGTCTTTTAACGAGGTTGCGCCCTTTCGGGTTTTCACAAACACTCGCCGGTAGTCCTGCTGTTTTTACTCACGGAGCCCTGTCGGGTTTTCATCCGTGCCCATTTTGCTTGTGGACATACCGTTTTTTTTTTATTCTTTTTCTCTCTTTTTTTTTACAAGGTCGCGCCCTTTCGGGTTTTCACGAACACTTGTCGGCAGCCCTGCTGTTTTTACTCACGGAGCCCTTTTGGGTTTTCATCCATGCCCATTTTGCTTATGGACATACCGTTTTTTTTATTTTATATATATATTTTATATATTTTTTTTTCTTCTTTTTTTTTATCTCGTCAGCCTAAAGATGCTGCGGTAGTAGTTTTAGGGACGTTTCGGTCCATCGTTAGTTTAAGGACGTTTCGGTCCATCGATAGTTTAAGGACGTTTCGGTCCGTCGTTAGTTTAAGGACATTTCGGTCCGTCGATAGTTTAAGGACATTTCGGTCCGTCGTTAGTTTAAGGATGTTTCGGTCCGTCGTTAGTTTAAGGACGTTTCGGTCCGTCATTAGGGGAAGGCCGGCTGCTGCTTATAAGGTCTGAGCTTAGGAAGATAGCGAGCGGACATAGTCGTCGTCATCTATCATTGACCCAGGCTGTGGCTCATTAAGCATAGTATTTCTTTAAGAAGCGGCCGTTTATTGGCCTGAAAGGCCTTTCACCGTGCATGTCCATGAGTAGATAGGCTCCACCCTGGTAGACCTTGTCTATGATGTACGGACCTTCATAGTTTGGCTCAAATTTTCCCCGCTTGACACGATTGGGGATCATAGGTCTTTTGACCACTAGTACGAGTTCGCCTTGGCGGAATGTCCTCGGCTTGGTCAATCTTTCATACGAGCGCGTCATCTTTGCTTTGTAGGCCTCTAGATTTTGTTGCGCTATGAGCCGGGTTTCATCGAGGGCATCAAGTTCCTTAAGCCGAAGGTGAGCATTTTCTTCGTCCGTCAGCTCGTAGTGGACTGCCACTCGTAGAGAGGGTAACTCTATCTTGAGGGGGAGCACTGCTTCCGTCCCAAATACCAACGCGTACGGCGTTGTGTTCGTGGCCGTCTTGAATGTAGTTCGATAGGCCCAAAGGGCCTCTTGCAGCCTCTCGTGCCAGTCTCTCTTATTCCGGGAAACGGTCTTTTTTATGATCTTCGTCAAGGTCTTATTGAAGGCCTCGGCCAGACCGTTAGCTCGTGGGTTGTAAACTGCAGAATATCTCCAGTCTATATTGTGCTGCTGCGCGAAGTGGCTAATCTTATGGCTTCTGTAGGCTGGCCCATTATCGGAGATAATCCGCCGTAGGGTTCCAAACCGATAGATGACGTGCGTCTTGAAGAAGTGGAGGATATTCTCCATTTTCACTTCCCTCAGTGGTACTGCTTCTGCCCATTTGGAGAAGTAGTCAGTTGTCGCCAGGATAAAACGATGTCCCCGGGACGATGCTGGCTCGATGGGGCCGACTATGTCAGTCCCCCACATTTCGAATGGCCAGCTAGCCACCGTTGGGTGTAGTGGATTCGGATGTTGGTGGATAAAGTCTCCATGAATCTGGCATGAGTGGCATTGCTTCGCATACTCGAGGCAGTCTTGGATCATCGTGGGCCAGTAGCAACCCATCCGTTTAATTTTTAACTTCATCTTTGGGCCTGCTTGGTGAGAACCGCAAAGTCCGTCGTGAACTTCTTGAACGACTCTTTCTGATTCGTCAGGTCCTAAGCATCTCAGCCATAGAGAATCAAACGATCTCTTGTATAGAGTATCGTTGACGAAAGCGAAAGATAGAGCTCGTTTCATGAGCTGATGTCTTGAGGACGCTTCTTCGGGCATTCGGTGGGACTTAAAGTAGTCTATGAAGACTTCCCTCCAATCCTCGGCCTTTTCCGGCTCTTTTATTTGCAGAGCCATTCGCTCAGTCATTTCCTTTTCTTCGGATGATTCCGGAGATATTTCCGTTGGGGCGAGCACCCGACGGCTTTGTACCACGATTCTTACATCATCGAGGCTTTCGTCAGTCAGCTCTTTAGCAACTTTGGCCAACGCGTCTGCTTTGCTGTTTTCCGCGCGCGGTATGTTCTCCAAAGTATAGGAGGGAATTTGGGTCAATAGTTGTTGCACCTTTTCGCCATACTTCACCAACTCCGGTTTGCACGTTTGGTAGTCACCATTTACTTGACTAACGACCAATTGAGAATCCCCGTATATAAGGAGGTCTTCAATTCCCATGTCGATGGCGATCTCGAGGCCTGCTATCAGAGCTTCGTATTCAGCTTCATTGTTTGTCCTCGGCTCTGTTAAGGAGAAGGCGAAGCGCATTATCCCTCCTTGTGGAGTTACGAAGATGAGGCCTACCCCCGATTTGATCATTGGGATACCTTGTTTCCGTTTCTTTACAGAGGACGCTCCATCGAAATAGAGTTCCCATCGGGTACTACCGCCGCCAATCGCATTAAATGCATGCTCGTCAGGTAAATCGCAGTTCAGAGGAGAACCGGCAGGTACTGGATGCTCAGCGAGGAAGTCGGCGATGGCCTGGCCTTTCACTGCCTTAAGAGATCGATGCGTTATTGAGAACTCCATCAGGAGTAGAGCCCATTTAGCGAGTCGACCCGTCAATATAGCCTTTGACATCAGATATTTAAGAGGGTCCACCTTTGAGATGAGACGGACTTCATGTGCCAACGCATAGTGCCTGAGCTTTGTTATCGCGAAGATTAACGCCAAGCAATGTTTTTCAATGGGAGAGTAGTTGCTTTCTGCCCCCAGCAGAACTCGACTTAAGTAGTAGAGTGCTCTCTCTTTCCCCTGATCGTTCTCTTATGCCCATAATGCGCCTAAGGAACCTTCGAGGGCGGTTGTATAAAGAATGAGGGGTTTTCCCTTGACCGGCGCAGCCAACACCGGAGGGCTCTCCAGGTACTGCTTGATCTTGTCTAGTGCACCTTGGCATTTGTGATCCCAAACGAATGAAGTTCCCTTTTTCATCAGGTGGCTGTAAGGACGGCATTTGCCTGAAAGATTAGCGATAAACCGCCGGATGTATGCGAGCTTCCTTTGGAGAGACCGCAACTGTTTGAGGGTTCTTGGCGGAGTCATTTCCATGATCGCCTTGATCTTAGATGGATCTATTTCGATACCTCGATGCCGAATGATGAATCCCAGGAATTTACCCGAGGAGACTCCAAACGCGCATTTGAGGGGATTCATCTTCAAATTATATTGCCGAAGGCGTTGAAATACAGTCTCCAGATGCTTTAAATGCTCTTCGTATGACATGCTCTTTACTACGAGGTCATCGATATAGCACTCGACGATGTCGTGTATGAGGTCGTCGAAGATCTTTGTCATGGCCCTTTGATAGGTAGCGCCAGCGTTCTTTAGACCAAAGGGCATAACCCTGTAGCAGAATATACCCAAAGGGGTCCGGAAAGCGGTGTGCTTCTAGTCTTCGGGATGCATCTTTATCTGATTGTATCCTGACGAACCGTCCATAAAGGAGAAAACCTCATGAGTGGACGTGTTATCTATCATTAGCTCGGTTACCGGTACTGGGAAATCGTCCTTTGGACATGCTTTATTGAGATCCCTGAAATCCACGCATATGTGTACCGTCCCATTCTTCTTCATTACCGGGACGATATTGGCGATCGAATCGGGATATTGGACTTCTTGGATAAATCCAGAATCGATCAGCTTCTTGACTTCGGCGTTGATGCTCATCTCAAGCTCGAGTCGCATCCTTCTTGGCGCCTGCTTGACTGGCTTGATATCTGGGGATATTTCTAATTTATGCACAGCAATCTCCAGATTTAATCCTGGCATCTCGGAGTAGTTCCACGCGAAGCAGTCTTTATGCTGTAGAAGCACGTTCTTTAACGCAGCCACCCTTTCTTCAGATAGCAGCTCGCTGACAAATGTCGGTCGCGGGTCATCTGCCGATCCCAACTCAATCTTCTTGAGGTTATCTGCAGTAGTATGTATACCATCTTCCAGTTCTTTCGGAGCTGGCGGAAATTCTGAGATCACCTCATCATTGTTGTTCTCAAAGCACCAGGGAAGGTCATCCATGTTCTCGGGCTCTTCTTTTAATAACGTAATCATATAACAGGTGCGAATCCGCTCCCAGGACTGAGGTGGATCTGGTTCTTCTCTTGCGGCATTGGGTTCGTGCTTTTGTGGCGGCGTTACCCTCCATCCGTTGGATAAAGCGAATCTGCCCTGTTAGTACTGGTCCTCGACCCAGTTCTTGAAGGTGAAGCAGTCTTCGGTAGGATGTCCTATGGCTCGGTGATAAGAGCAATAGCTCAGATGAGAAGCCTTGTTAGCTTGCTCAGGATGTCTAGACCCTGGAAGCGCGATCATTTGATGTTTTAAAGCGAGCTTGAGTAACCTCTCCGTCTTGTCTCGGGGGAAGGAGTACGCTCGACTTATCTTCTTCATGAGGGACAAATCCGAGCCGCGCAATACCCGATCACGTAACCCTCTAATCCTGTGTCGTTGTTGTCGGCTCCTCTTTCCGCTTCTTGATTTATTTCCGTCTCTGCGTCAGGCCTTTCGTACAACGGGTTAACAAGGATGAGCATCTTTTTCTTTTGCAGCCTGTTGAAGTAGACGTTGCGTCCTGGCCTTCTCGTAGATGGCCATCTCGCGGTTGTGGTCTTCCCGAGCTTTCTGACCCACTTTCCTGATAGGCTTGTCCATTCGTTCTTCAAACGACGGACTCAGCACTTTAATCGCGGGGTCTAGTTTTGATGAGGGGTTGGCATCTCCTGACAGAGCGTCCTCTTCTTCATCAAAGGTATATATAGCGTAGCTACTGTGGGCCCGTTCCCGTTTTCCGGTTCTCGCGTATCCAAGCCCAAGTGTTTCCATTTTCCCGTTGGGCAATTTGCGTTGAGTCCCAGGGACATCCCAAATCCTGTTGTAGAACCGAGCCTGCCGAACAGTCTGTTTTAAGGGTACTCCTTGGCGCTTCAATATCCTCTTTAATCCATTTGTATAATATCTGGGCAAACGGATGGGTTGGAGCCTATCGAGTGTAGCATCCGCGCCATGCCAGATCTCTTTCTCTACTTTCGACTCTGAGGATCGGTAGAATAGGATCACCTTCTCACCCCTTTGCCTGGGAGGGACGTAAAATTTTTGCAGGTCCTGCACATTGTGAGCTTGAAGTGTGTCGAGATCCTTGTAGTGTTCTCGCGGTACCATTGTGATTTGCAAACTATGGTCATCGCTAGGGGGTGCTTGTATTGACAGCCGATTGGAGAACACGGCATTAACCTCATCTTCTGAATCACTTCCGAAGACCAACATGGGGGCGGACGTCCCCAGGTTGTTGCGTTGAGATAGCCCGGCATAAACTATCTCTTCCTCTTCTTCGGTATCGCTCCCGAAAACAGGGATGGTGGCGGCGGCTTTGTTCTCCGGGTTGCGACACTTTTCTGTATCCTCTAAATCTGGCAAAAAGTACTTCGCATCTTCGTATTTGCGGACTTCGTTCACGGAAAATGGGTTCAACTCACCTGTTACGGTATACTCGAAACCATCCTTAAAGTACTTCATACACTGATGTTGTGTAGAAGGGATGATGTTGTACTCGTGTAGCCAAGGACGACCGAGCAAGGCGTTGTAGCAGGTCTTGGCGTCAATGACATGGAATTTGATGTCTGTGACGAGGAGTCCAAAGAGTAATGTTAGTATCACGGATCCGAGAGTCCGTGACGATTGTGAATCGAAGCCGGAGATAGTAATTTTGTCACGAGCGAGGTGTTGCACACTCATGCAGATTTCCTTCAACACCCGAACATTAAGGAGATTGACGGAGGATCCATTATCCACCAGGATCTTGCCTATCTTGATATCATGGCAGTATCCAGAGACATATAAGGGACGGTTGTGGTCGCACATCCCGAGAAGGAGGTCTTCGTCACCGAAAGTGATGTCGGCCGTATGCACTTCCTCCAGTTCATCCTTCATCCTTTCAGTGGCGAGGAAGGCTTGGAATTGCTCAGGTTCTTGTAGCGCCTTAATTAGTGAGTCTCGCGCTTCTTTTGATAATAGGAGGGCATCGAGAATGCTAAGCTGAGAAGGTAGCTTCCTTAGGTGCGCTAGGATATTGTAGTCCACCTTACCCTTCCTGGGAGGGTCTTTGGTAGTCAGTTCTTTCATGACCTGGTCATCTAAAGTGATATCCTCGGTGACCTTTTCCTTTCCCTTATCTTTTCTACTCGCAGGCCCAAGATTCTTTTCCGGGAGCGTACGATTGCGCAGCTGAATGTTCTCGCAGGCCTCCGATCTCTCCTCATTCCCTAAAACGGATTCTTTAAAGAGAGGGCCCAGAGCCATTTCTTCATCAGAGTCGCTCCCAAAGGTGAGAATTTGTAACCCTCCGGCGTTAACCATGTAACAGTTGCCAGTAGTTCTGTTGTGCCCATCGACAGTACTTCTTCGTTCCCGACGGATCTTGCGTTTCATGCGCTTAAAATGTTGCCAATGAGCAACATATCCTTGCCACCATATCTTAAAGGCGTCGCACTCCTCCATGGGGTGTGAAATTTTCCGATGATATGCGCAATAATCAGGGTGCCTCTCCACCCCATCGAGCGTGTTTCCTTCCGAGGGTGGTAGCTTCATTCCCATTGACATGGCTTTGGCAAACCTTTTCCTCGTCTTGAATATCTTCTTGTCTACTTCGGATGCCTTTCGATTTGGCGGGGGTAGTTCAACTCTTTCGTTCAGTCGCCTGCATTTGGCTCCTTCCGATGCGGCCATCTCACGCTCCTGGTCCGCTTTACTCTTTAGACGAATCTCTTCTAGAAAGGCATTGATCATTTCATCTGTTGGCCACGCACGCTCTGGTTCAGGCTCTGTCTCCAGCTTCTTAGTGCCAGGAGTTTTTTCATCATCGGTAAACGAGTGGGAGATTACGTTACAACTCGCCACATATCCTTCGGATTCATCCGACGAGCTCTCTCCAACATCTCCCTCTTGAAAGATATGGTTGAGGAACTCTTGCATTGTGACAGGAGTTCGCGCCTTTTGATTGTACTCTTCCAGCGCGTCGATTTGCTTCTGCAAGTTCGTGTGCTCGTCTCCAAGCTTCACGGGCTTCTTGGATTTCTTCTTCTTTTTCTTCGAAGATTCTGACGGTTGGGCATGAGTATTTGGGCCCTTATCGCGAGTCTTCGTAGTTGGGCGGGGCTTCAACATCCCTTCGATAATTTGAGGTTCAAGAGGGTCCTTCCATTCGATCGCAGGGCACGCATGAAGGTCTCTCAGCATTCTTTTGGTTTTAGTTGATAGCACGACCTCCCATGGAGCTTCTTCAATAAAGGAGCAGGTTGCCCCCGGTGTATCTGCTTTCTTAGGAGTATGCGGTTGTGGTGGGTTCACCTTCCACTTTTCGGACAGTACAAACTTTCCCTGGAGGTATTGATCTTCAATCCATCCTTTGAAGACGAAGCAATCTTCAATCGGATGACTTACCGTTTGATGGTAAAGGCAATAGTTAGGGTTATTCACCTCAGTGGGTTGCGGCGGTCACCTTGGATTTGGTAGGTTTATAAGTCTGTTGCGTACTGCCAGCTCGAATAACCGTTTCGTCTTGTCTCGTAGGAACGAGTAGGGACGCTTCATCTTCTCATTATAATACCGACGTCTCTCTTCCAATTGATCTGCCGGCTTCGGGGCGTTAGGTTGCTGCTGGGCATTCGCGACGAAGGTTGCCCTTCCTTTACCCTTGTCATTCCGAGGTTCCGACTTCGGGGGAGGTGGTCTATGACCCATCTGGTCCATCTGAGCCAACTTGTCGATTAAAGCCTGGAATGTGGTTGGCTTAAAGAACATCATAAACTGGGAGATAGTTGCGTGAGGGTCTAGGGTTCCCACGAACATGCCCACTGCGGGTGCTTCCTCAATGCGTTGTTCACATCTCGACCACAAATTCCGCCAGCGTATAGCATATTGGACCCAGGTTTCGCCTGGTTTTACCCTGGCGTTAATCAGTGCTGTTATTGGAGTGCGTTCGCTGGCGCATGCGAATCGCTGAGTGAATAGCAGCTCCATTTCAGCGAACGTCTTGATAGAATCGTTCGGGAGTTCCGAATACCATTCGAACGTTGTTTCTGATAAGCTGCCTACGAACTGGCGAAGCAATAGTTTATCATCACCGCCGGTGTTACCGCAAAAGGCCCTGAACTGGGCAACATGTTGATGGGGATTGCCGGTCCCCTTATACACGTGGAATTTTGGTATTGTATAACCCGGCGGGTATTTGATTTGGTCGTACCAGCTTGGATACGGCCGGCCCGTCTTTACGACTTGACCAGCTGCCTCAGTCGCATGATGAACCCGGATTTGCTGGGCTATATAGTCGACCAAATCAGCTCTAGAGATTGTCTCCTCTTTGGCCGTTGAGAGGGCCGGTGGTGGATTTGACGTTTCTCCTCGGTCGTCTTCAAGAACGATTGGGGGATCCTCAGCGGGTAGGTCCTGCTGGATCATCATTCCTATCATATCTTGGAAGAGAAGGCCCATACGCTGTATGTTGGCTGCTTGTTCAGCAGCCTCTTTGTCCTTCTTCTCCAGTATCCGGCGAAGGAATTCAGCGTCGGTTTCTTCCTCCTGGCGTGCGTCTGAGGACGTTTCTGGGTTTTCTTTTGGCCCGGTAAGTGCGGCCATAGCATTCATCATTTCCTGGAGCTTTTGTTGTTGCTCCTGAGCTTTGGTCACCGACCATGTAAGCGGTCTATGACCTGTGGACGCACGGCTGTCTTCTTTTCCTGACGCCATGTATACGGTGTGGACCATCATGCCCCCAGACTTAGGGCGTCTGGGCTCAGTGCTTTTAGCTGTCGTTGCAGGCTGGGGGATCTTCTCTGGCTTCCTCCTTTTATGAGCAGTGGAGGTTGAGGGGGCCGTTGAGGTGGGCGTCCAGACAGCCTTTCGTGGTTTAGCCTGATGACCGGCTCCCGGTTGGATTTTCAGCTTCTTATGCTGGCGGGAGAAGTTTGGATCGATCATCGAGTCTTGGGCCTGCCGCCAAACCTTATAGATTTTGGAAGACAGCCGTTGAGGGGATCGGGGCTGTTCTGATTTTATTTCCACAACCTTTTTTAGTGGGGGAGGAGACCTCTTTAGCACTGCAGTAGGAGAATTCCTTCGCACCTTATTTAGCATCTCGAAGCTGTTCTCAGTTGGAACGACAGCATTAACTTCTGCCATCGGGGCTGATGGAGTTAGCCCGGAGGGGGAGTTACCCCCAGCCTTCCTTACTCGGCGCCAATGGCGACGTCGAGCGTGTCGAGCGGACGGCGTTGGTTCAGCGGTGAGAATGGCTTCGTCTTGCCCCCTGTGTAGGTGGGGGATCGCTGTTGGTGTTAGCCTGTCAAAGACCGATGTCCTTTGGCTAGCAGGAGCGGGAGCTGAAGCCGCCAATCTTGTAAAGACCGACTTTTTGGCCGGAGAAGCCGCCTTGGCGATTTCAGGAGCAGGAGCGGCCACTTTCTTAGAAGCAGCCTTCTCTGGGATTGTAGGCCCCATGATGGGTCCACAGGATTTCTGGACCAATCTAGAGAAGACCGAGGCGCTGATGTTGGGCGACCTGTTGAGAGGAGCCGCGGAAGGGGTAAGACGATCAAAGACCGACTTCTTGGGAGCTTCCTTTGTCAGCACCGGCGCCGCGAAGCTTGTTGGTGGGAGTATAGTCCCAAAGAACAATCCGGTAGTGGCCTGAGTCACCTGGTCCACCGGCATTGTGAATAACAAAGCAGCTTGGGGTCCTAGGCTATACCTCCTGGCGAGGCAGAGCGTTGGTCGCAATTGCAGTGTGAGCAGTTGGAGAATTTCGCAGAAGTAGAAGCCATCGATCCTTTGCTTTCTACAATAAGCAAGACGCCAATTCTTAGTATCTTGAAACCCAAGGGCAACCATTAGCGAACCGCGATTGGTTTGTGAATCACGACACACGAAGTGTGGAGTGGAAAGAGGAAAAGGTCCTACCGGGCGTGCCAGAATCTGTTCCCCTCCGAAAGACGGCGCGACATGACGTCTTGCCTGAAATTCGGGGCAGATGCTAATTGGTGCTATCCGTCCACCTCTCCGAAGATGCCAAGTTGATTTATGGCACCATGTATCGAAGGTTTAAATGGATGCGGCCGATGTAGCAGACTTCGTCAGATTCCCCCTCGTTTGAGGGGTTTTTGATTGTGGGGACGCTCTTCCCTGCAGGCGCAAGCCCCTGCAGTTAATTACGCTACCGCATTGCGGTAACAACTTTCTCCTTCTCCAGATGGTCACTTCGTGTCGTGTGTGTTTATTTTATGTTTTGTTGCCCGTGGATTGTTTACGGAGACCGAGTTATGTCGCCGCCCATAGGGCGTGGACTAGTCCAAATCCGTGTTATCTTAGATTTGGGTTTGGGGGTTTGGTTTGAGGATACGTTAGCCATACTTGAGGATAAGATCAACTCAAACGTTTGTTAAGGATACGTTAGTCTAACTTGAGACTAAGATCAGCTTAACAGGATCGTTTAGATCCGACAAAAGAGCATTTGGGCTTCATTGTTCCAGTTTATGGACATAGTGTCCATCGTATGTATGGCCGTCGGGACCCGTCACCTCTCTGACGACGTTGAAGGATTACAACGACAGATGTCAGAGGAGTTCAGAGATGTACCCTCGAACCAGAGTTAATTGGGGGAGATTCATAGTCCAGTCTGTTTGAAGGTTTAAGGATACGTTAGCCATCTTTGAGGCTAAGATCAACTTAAACGGGATCGTTTAGATCCGGCAAAAAAGCATGCGTGGCTCTATGGTTCCAGTTTAGGGACATGGTGGTCCATTGCTAGTTTAAAGACATTGCGGTCCATGGGTAGTTTAAAGACATTGCGGTCCATGGGTAGTTTAAGGACATTGCGGTCCATTGTTAGTTTTAAGACATCTCGGTCAAGGTTAAGGACGTCGTAGTCCATGGGTTTAAGGACTCCACAGTCCGTTGTTAGTTTTAAGACATCTCGGTCAAGGTTAAGGACGTCGTAGTCCATGGGTTTAAGGACCCCACAGTCCGTTGTTAGTTTTAAGACATCTCGGTCAAGGTTAAGGACGTCGTAGTCCATGGGTTTAAGGACCCCACAGTCCGTATCAATGCGTGGTCATCGGGACCCGTCACCTCTTTGAAGATGTTGAGGGATTACAACGCCAAGTATCAAAGGAGTGAAGAGATGTACCCTGGAACCGGAGTGGATTAAATAGTCTTTGGCCCAATTTGGGATCAAGACCAATTAATTATGTTATGAGCCCATTAGCCCAGTTAATTACGAATTGAGGACTTATGGCCATCTTGGGCTAAGTCCAATCAGGTCTGGGATATTGGCTTCATGTTGGTCCATTGAAGGAGAGGCTTTGCCTCTATCCATTTAGCCAATTGGACCAATGCCTAGTGTTAAACACTAAAGACCAATCAGTGTTGAACACTGAGAGTGAGATTGATAAGCTAGTGTTTTAACACTAAAAGATAGTTGGTGTTAAACACCAGCAACAAGGCTTTCAGATTAGTGTTGAACACTAAAACAAACCAGTGTTAAACACTGGCAACAGAAATCCCAAATTAGTGTTGAACACTAAGGTAATCAGTGTTGAACACTGCAAATAAAGTTCTTTGCTTAGTGTTGAACACTAAGGCCAAACAATATTTTAACACTGAATTCAGGGGTTCCAATTTAGTGTTAAACACTAAGGAAAGAGGGGTCAAGTGGCAACACGTGAGAGCGCCCTCCCTTCATTTGTTCTTCTGAGACTATTGCATCTTTTAGAGCATCACGTGCCATCACGTGACGGGCATTCAAACTCTTGTGTGTTAAAGCTTCTGTCAAGGGTCATGTGGGTCACGTGAGGCACTGCCTCAAAGGGGCTTTCTGTAGATCTTTTGGGGGGGTCACGTGGTGACACGTGACCCTGCCTCTATGTATGTTGTTTAGAAGATCTGTTAATCTTTTTCAGGAATTAAATTCCTCGTAGGGTTGAACCCTGACAATAATTTCAGAGGAATTAAATTCCTACTTCCTTTTGAAGATTTATATTCTGGAATAGAGTTGGACTCTGGATTTTCTGTAGGAATTAAATTCCTTATATATGTGAAGAACTGAATAGGGTTAAACCCTAATAAAAGCTTTAAGGAATTAAACTCCCACTCTCTGTTAAAGAATTATGATTAAGGGAATTAAATTCCCGTTGTTTCAACAGAACTAAGTTCTTAATTAGGGTTAAACCCTGTTTCTTTTTATTCTGAAGGAATTAAATTCCCATAACACAGGGTCAATTCCTAATTTTATTTTAAAGGAATTCAATTCCTATAGTTATGTGAGAATTAAATTCTCGTGCTTCCATTCCCTCTCTATGCTTTGGATCTGCATAGCAGGATCTCAACCCATTGAGAATTAAATTCTCAACTTCAAGGGGAGATGTGCACTTTACAGATCCTCTATCAAAGAGAGAAGAAATATGTCCTTCTGTTTTATATCAGAGTTAAACTCTGTTGAGAATTAAATTCTCTTTTCTTTCAAAAAGCCTTCCCTTTCTTACCTAGGGTTTTCTTTTGCAGAAGATCCAAATTCCTCAAAGTATCAAGGCTCTCTCCCTTTTCTTCCCTCTGCGTATATATATTTTTTTTTTGTCTCTTGGCTCCTATTTATAGGAGAAGCAGCCGAGTCAATTAGTTTTGGTGAATCTTTCATTGAGAGATTTGATTTGCATCCATCATTCGTTTTGGGCCTTTGGATTATTAGGTGAATTTTATTCACCATTGGATTTTAAATCCAGAGATTCTCCTTTGTTATTTCAGTTAGATTTAGAGGGGAAATCTTTCCAAATTCGAGATTTTTCCATAGATAGATGATATTTAATCACCTCTAAATCTTTAATTTAATCGGTTGCTTATAATCTTTTTCCTTTGGAAAGATTTAAGTGATCTCTCCTCAGAATTTGATTCTGTTAAAAGATAGGCTTTGAAAACTGGTCACGTGTGACCACATGACCCTTGGTCACGTGTGGGCACGTGACCCCCTTAGAACGAGCTTTCTTCTTTCTTTCTGCGCTCTGCTTTCTGTTTTCTTCGTTCTGAAGTCGGTCACGTGTGGCCACGTGACCCTTGGTCACGTGTGGGCACGTGACCCCCTTGGAACGAGCCTTCCTATTTCTTTTTGCGCTCTGTCTTCTGGTTGTTGCTTAACCGTCACGTGCCATCACGTGACCCCTGGTCACGTGTGAGCACGTGACCCTTGTCTGGACTCTTTTTCTTGATTTAGTCGGAGAACAAATCTGCTGCTTTTGATTATCACGTGCCAACACGTGATCCTGGTCACGTGGGAGCACGTGACCTCTTCTGAAGCCTTTTTCTTGATTTGATCAGGGAACCGGTTTGCCTTTGAAGCTGCTTTTGATTGTCACGTGCCAACACGTGACCCAGGTCACGTGGGAGCACGTGACCCTTTCTGAAGCCCTTTTCTTTGATGTAATTGGGAAGCTGAATTTGCCTTGCTGATGCTTTTAGGTGTCACGTGCCAACACGTGACTGCTGGTCACGTGTAAGCACGTGACCCTTTTCTGAAGCTTTTTCCATAAGCTTTTCTGATTCTAAATCAGGAAACATTGCTGATGCTTTTAGATGTCACGTGCCAACACGTGATTGCTGGTCACGTGTAAGCACGTGACCCTCTTCTGAAGCTTTTTCCATAAGCTTTTCTGATTTTAAATCAGGAAACAGGTGATATCGACGACTGAATGTCAGTCGCAGGCATTGTCTTTACCCTCAGTGGAGGGACGGTATGTTGGAAGAGTTCCTAGCTAGATACCGTGGCATACTAGACGATAAAGGCTGGATACATCGCTACTTAAGATGCTACCAAAGAGGCAGTCTGGATGTATATTAGTTCATGAGATGAACTTTGTTCCCTCCATTGTGTGACAATGGAGTTGTGGCTTATGCCAAGGAACGCCCATCCCATCAGTGATCCAGACATATTCTAAGGCAAGTGTCACCTGATCATGGAGATGGTTGATCTCCAGGGCATCGAGGTTAGGAGAGTAGACTCAGAGGACAACACGGCGGATCCACTCACGAAGGCCTTTTCCCAGAGAGGGACTAATTATGGGATGGTTGAGTATGATATCCTACAACCACTGTTATCAGATGGCCCTAGTGCAAGTGGGAGATTGTTAGTTATATGTATGCCCTAGAGGCCATTACTATACATAGGATGTATATTGTAGTGGATGCTTGGACATATATAGGGATGACTTTCTTGCTCGATATGATAGTATGCTATCTGGTTACTCTTTACCTTAACATGGACACTGATTGTCTCTCTGTTACATGTTGGTAAAGCCCTTAGGATGTGTACTTGACTGCCTGAACTATGATGTGGATCATACTAGTGGGGACATGGTATTCCATAAGTACATCCTTCAAGGTCCCTAGTCGTGGGTGTATCGAGACGGGGCATCAATATACCAGAGTAGACTAGCGTATACCTTCTCGACCCATACAGATGGGCGATGGATGATCCCATATCCATTGGTGTTTGACATCAGAGATGATATACGGGTGCTCAGTGGAGACTGGGTACACTGGACAGACTCGCCGAGAACTCCCAGATGGTATTATACCTTACGTCAGATGGCAGTTCTCTGGTGACACTGGTACAGGTTAGTCTGTAGACCCGAGATTGTCATAGAGTCTTGTGTGATTCCCACTGTGCTTTGATTTCCACCTTACCACATCCAATAGGGCGTGCAAAACGGTGGTTTTTGGGTACAGTCCCGAGTCACATAGAGGCAATGAGCGATAGGAGGGGTTTCATCTCTCCCGGTATTGGGGGTTGATGTTGCGCTATGCTCGATTGGCCATAACAGGGAAGTCCCTGGCCAGGGCTGGTTTAGAGATTTACTGGTAAGTGTTACCAGTAGTTTCTCGACCCGTTATGCACCTCATATCTGCATGACTTATCAGTTATTGGGGTCTGACGTTTACCACCCCTAGAACTGATATGCGACATATCAGACGAGGAGACCGGACTGTAGGGTAGTGTCACTGTCAGGCTTTTTGCAGGAGTTGGAGCGGGCTTGCTTGCTGATCTTCTGATCGCTCAATACCCGGGTAGCCGTTACGTCCAGCTAGTACCGCTGACGGCTTGTGGGTGCTTGATATGATCATCACCTACTGCCGGCGTATTGACGAGTCTTTAGAGTCCTACATAGAGGTCGTACTGGCTCAGGCAAAACGAGATAGGAGCGCATATGTGATATGTGCGGGACCGAGAATAATGCGTGTATGTGATACCGTATTCTATTCTCGCGATGTTTGTATCGATCGGTTGTATGCGATATAACCAAGTTATCGAATCAAGGGTTGATTCGATAAATCGATACATTGAATGTTAGTCGGTTGTATGAGATATAACCGGATTATTAAGTCAAGTGTTGATTTAATAATTTAGTGTATAATTGTATATGTGATATACTAATTTACATTAACTAACATTGGTTCACTTAAGCATTGATTTTTTCTCACTTGTACACAACTTAATATATATGAGATATATATTTATTTGTGTTCACTTTTTTGTATCATGGTTGTTGATACACACTACATGGGTGTATGAGACATACACCATTATAATTATAACGGTTAGGTTTTTATATTTAAGTAATTCTAAAACAAATGGATAATGAGCTCACATACATGAAGCTTCATAAAGCTTTTGGATGCTTTGACTTATTCCACTTGTTTTGTTTTACTTAATATATTAACTAACCTAACCACTATAATTAACAATGGTAAAGTCTCTACATGAGTTAGTATATGATACTCACTCACCATGGTTAGTTCATTCTCTCTCTTGATCATTATCCATTTTCATTTTTGAGCTCATCTTCTTCCTCCTTGAGTTTTCATTCTAGGGTTTGAAAAAGAGAGAGATGTAAAGTGAGAAATGAAATTCTAAAGTGTACCCATTTTCTATCTCACCATCCTCTACTAGACTAGCACTTTAGTTTAGGGTGTTTGCTTCACTAATTCTTTGGTTAGTGAGGTAGAAGCTTGAGTCCGTATTCCCTCGACGTAGATCATCTTCGGCATCGAAGACTTCAAGCGATCCCATTGCAACTTTCTCATGGAGCCGTCCGAGAGTCCGGGAGCCGATGATCGCAGCGAAGGGACTACATCAAGGAGCTTAAGAAGTGAAGGACCGATCTACAAAGGTTGTATTTTCGTATCCCTTTAGAGTAAAGATGTTTACTTGTTATCTTTTTCGCCTAATCTCTAGTTAACGATCTTGCTTCGGGTTGTTAGGCACCTAAAAATTTTAATCCGGCATGGTCGATGCCTTGTAGAGCTTCATTAGACTGCCTAGTAACCCTACAAGTTAATCATCACATGAAAAAGTAGCAAAAATAAACAACACCTGAAACCCCAAATCCTAGAGCACAGAGCATGAAAAAAATTTGGCACCCAGAGAACTTGCCCAGACCGGCCACCCCGGTTTTTTAGCCTATGTGCTCGGTCCAAATCCGAGCACTGGGTCCCAACTTTCTTCCATGCTCTTATATTGGCTCATAGATGATTCTGTACTTATTTTCAAAATTTTTGGAGCTCGTTTTAAAATCGACAGAAACATGGATTTGGGATTTCAAGTTTCGGAGTTCTTTTCGTATTCGTAATCTAACATTATCCGTATAATTTTCTAGCTAGGCTCTGATACGACTGTAGGGTTCCTATTGACGGCAGCCGGGTTTCGGGAGGTATCGTCCATGCCATTTTCAATATTTTGCCGTTTCAAGGAGCTCTAAACTAGAATCGTTAACTAGAATATAATACGGAAACTACAGTAAACCATTTACAACTAAGTGAACTAGAAATACAACCTTTGTAGATCGGTCCTTCACTTCATAAGCTCCTTGTAGTAGTCCCTTCGCTGCGTTGATGGAACTCCCGGACCCTTGTATGGCTTCACAAGGCGAATGGAACGTTCTTGCTTGAAGTCCTCGAGGCCGAAAATGATCTACGTCGAGGGAATACTAACTCAAGCAACTACTTCACTAATGAAAAATTAGTGCAGCAAACATCCAATACTAAAGTGCTAATCTAGTAGAGGATGATGAAATAGGAAGTGGGTTCACTTTAGAATTCTTTTTCTCACAATACTTTCTCACTTTTTTCAAACCCTAGAGAGCTTTTTCTTTTGGAGGAAGAAGATGAAGAAAGAAGAAAAGAATGAGATAATGATTAAGTGAGAGAGTGAACCATGGTGAGTGAGTATCATATACTAACTCATGTAGAGAAATAACCATGGCTAATTAAAATGGTTAGGTTAACAAATATCTAAAGTAAAACAAAGTGAGTGGATTTTGTCAAAGCACCCACAAGCTTCTACAAGCTTCATGCTTTTAACAAATAATCCACTAATTTTGTAATTATATTAAACATTAATAATCCACCATTATAAATAGAATGGTGTATGTCTCATACACCCATGTATGTTGTATTAACAATCATGATACAAAAACAAAACACAAATTAATATATATCACATATATATTAAGTGTGCACATATGAGAAAATAAATGCCTAAGTGAGAAAATGATAGTTAATGTAGATTAATATATCAAATATATAATTATACATTAAATTATTAAATCAACACTTAATTTAATAATCCGGCTATATCACATATAACCAACTAACACTAAATGTACCATCTTATCGAATCAACACTTGATTCGAAAACCCGGCTATATCATATATAACCGACCGATACAAAAGTCGCGATAATAGAATACGGTATCATATACACACATTATTGTCGGTCCCGCACATCTCACATGTATGCTCATATTTCGTTTTGCCTGAGCCAGTAAAACCTCTATGTAGGACTCTAAAAACTCGTCAATACGCCGGCAGTAGGTGATGATCACATCAAGCACCCACAAGCCGTCAGTGGTACTAGATGGACGTAACGGCTACCCGGGTATTGAGCGATCAGAAGATCAGCAAGCAAGCCCGCTCCAACTCCTGCAAAAGCCTGACGGTAACACTTGTCGTACAGTCCGGTCTCCTCGTCTGATATGTTGCATATCAAGTCTAGGGGTGGTAAATATCAGACCCCAATAACCGATAATTCATGCCGATGTGAGGCTCATAACGGGTCAAGAAATTTCTGGTAACACTTACCAGTAAATCTCTAAATCAACCCTGGCCAGGGACTTCCCTGTTATGGCCAATCGAGCACAGCGCAACATCAACTCCCAATACCGGGAGAGACGAAACCCCTCTTATCGCTCATTGCCTCCATGTGACTCGGGACTGTACCCAAAAACCACCGTTTTGCATGCCCTCTTGGACGTGGTAAGGTGGAAATCAAAGCATAGTGGGAATCACACAAGACTCTATGACGATCTCGGGTCTACAGACTAACCTGTACAAGTGTCACCAGAGAACTGCCATCTGACGTGAGGTATAATACCATCTGGGAGTTCTCGGCGAGTCTGTCCAGTGTACCCAGTCTCCACTGAGCACCCGTATACCATCTCTGATGTCAAACACCAATGGATATGGCATCATCCATCGCCCATCTCATGGGTCGAGAAGCGTATACGCTAGTCTACACTGGTATATCGATGCCCCGTCTCGATACACCCACGACTAGGAACATTAAAGGATGAACTTATGTACTACCATGGCCTCACTAGTATGATCTGCATCATAGTCCTAGTAGTCAAGTAAACATCCTAAGGGCTTTACCAACATATAACCATAAGACAGTATCAAGAGACAAGTATACATGTTAAGATAAAGAGCAACCAGATAGTATACTATCATATCGAGCAAGAAAGTCCTCTCTATATATGTCCAAGCATCCAATATAATATACATCATATGTACAATACTGGCCTCTAGGGCATACATACAACTAACAATGTTGCATACTTGATAATATTCTGGTATTCATGTTCAAGTCCAAGTATATATTGGATTCGTGTTGAATTGGAGTTATATTTGGATTGTATTCATATTTGGATTATGTTCAGATTAGACTGAGACTCAGAATAAGTCAGACACTTAAAAAAAATTGGATTCCTGAATTAAGTTCCGGTGTTATCGGTAACTGTTGCACATGAACGGCGGGATTTGTGTTTTTTTCCAAGACAATTACCATTGATAACCCCGTTTTAGTTTTCTACCTTAAATAGGCAAGCACTCACTCTCTCCGGCTCTCTGAGGCTCAAAAAAATTGATCCCTCTTAAACCCATATTTACTATAAGGTCCTTATTGTAATTTTATATAGCTTGAGGGGGTTTTATGAAAAAAAAATTAGTATAATTTCAAAATAAAGCTCCAGTATTTATTTATTTTATTTAGAGTTTTCATGGATGTTAATTTTAAAGAATGAGGTATATTGGTCATTATATACATAGTTAAATAGTTCAAGATATTTTAGTGTAAAATTTGACTTGTATTGATTCTTGATGGTATTTTGGTAAAACTTGTCATTCGTTTATTTTCTAGAAAACATGGAATTTTATTATATATTAAAAATATGTGTTTTGATAATATTTATATAATTATTAAAAAATTAATTTTATTTATTAAGTAAAAAATCATATTTTTCTTAAAAATTGTATTAAAAATTCTTTCGAGATTAAATGCTCCGTGAGGAGGTCTGCATCTCTCTCTACTAGCTTGAGAATGTGTGATAATCCGCACCATCCAATAGCGAGTTCTCTAAAAGTGGATTGTAGAGAAATAATCGCAAAGAATTAAATAATACTATTTACAAGAAAACGGGTTTTTATGGTTCAATGTATTTTAACGAAAAGTCCTATTTGTCACAAAAATATTGTTTCAAGAGAATCGTGCTATATCAAGATATGTGTATATGAGAGGTAGGTCATTATCTCGTGAATTTTTCTTAAGTTAATATTAAGTAAAGCGATTAAAGATGTCATATGTAAAATTTGTGGTATTTAAACAAAAATACAAATTTAAAGTTATTTAACATGATCTTTTAAGGTGAAAATTATTATAACTATTTGTTTCATAATTAATAAGCAAGATATAGTGATACGGATAAATGATTCTTAAGAAAAATTGTTATTTCAAAGTTTTTAGAAACAAATGTCGGTATAACTCTACTTACCAATATATTTTGAAAAATAGAATTTTTATGATAGAAAGATAAGAAAGGAGATGGAACTTAAAAGCTAGGATAAGACGGAGGAGGTAGAGAAAGAAGTTGTATCCTTTGTGGAGTCGCGGGATCGCCGGAATTGTCTTGAATCCTCACCGTAAATTGACCTTTGGCTAACTCCACTTGTACTCTTTTTAGACTTAGAAAATTTTGATAATTTTGACAAAAGATTTCAGAATGAAGAGAGGTTAGGGTATAAGATTATATTTATAGTGTGAAATTAGGGTTTTGGAATTAAAATATTGAATTAAAAAGTATTAAAAATTGGATTTATGATGAATTTAAATTCTCTGGATAATTGTAGGGAAAATAAACAGAACATGGGTAGTGGGGTAGGCCAAGGAGTTTAGTGGGCAAAACCCGGGGACTTTTCCCCATGGGGGAGGGAGGCCTTTGGCGCCGGGGATTTGGCTGATCTCACTGGTCCATTGAAAGCATTGGGGCTCTGGATTTTTGCCACGTGTCTCTGCTCGTATTAATACAAATTTGAACATGTTTGATTTTCTTTGATTTTTCATTTTATATGCAGAGCACGTGTAAACTTTTGGGTTTCCAAAAGTTTAAAAGAAAAAATTTAGAAATAATATATGTGGTTGATGGGATTCGAACACATGGGCTATATTACAGTAGTGCAAGGCTTTACCAATGAGGTACGAGTGCTTTCTTATTGTTCTTAAATAAAAACAACTTATAAAGTATTCTCAGGCTTGCAAACTACATTCTGTACACTAACTTAAAAAAATTTGTACAGTAAAAACAGAGTCGTTACAGTCGGTGCAAAAATCTCATCTTCAAGAAGTATGTTAGTTAAACTATCCTCAAGATCACAAGTGATTGGAGGCCTATTTGGTACTTGAAGGCTAGTGTCGGACTAATTCAGAGGGTTTTCTTGCTTGTCCTGATAACACTCAGTCAAATCAATTATATCATCATCTATGAAATCATCAAAATTTATTTGATCATTTATCTCACTCAGGTGACTTTCAAGATGAAAGATATTGGTATTATTGGTTTCGAATGGACTGTGTTCACTCCGTAGAATCAGTACAGCTAAATATTTTACTTGTTTGTCGATTCTATCCAATAATTGAGATTGAGCGTGAACTAATTGATCAGATTGTTGTATGAACATGGCTAGCGTCGAAACTGTTTGATTCTCGAATACAATCATCACTTTTAAACCTTTCTCCAAAGCGGTCAACCTAGCATCCATCTCACTATCATACCCTATTGATGTATCAATTGTTTTAGGAAGGATGGGTTATGATGGTAGGGATGCTGAAGCAGTTATTTTGTCAACCCATTTCTCTAAATTTTCAATCATTTGCACTATGTTTTATGTGGGATTGGGTTCATGAGTGTTCGGGGGTGAAAAAATATCAAAAGTATGGCATGATTGGTTACCCTTTAAGAAAGGACAGTTATCGAACATGTGGGTAGAATCTTGATAGTTTGAATAAAATAATTGGGTATGTGTATAAACAAAAGAATACGGATCGTGAAGAATCGAATTGAACTGTGTATCACCCATATCAACAAGCATTCACAAAATCTCAAAAACAAAAAATATCACACCCTAGCAATCTATTTTATGTTAAGTCAACTAGATCTGCTCAAAAACCCGATTGTCGAAGTAAAACTATGTCGAGAAACGGGCTCAAAATATACTGATCATGAAGTCATGTAAGTACAGAGATAAAGGGGTAGTCCAACGCTTTCGGGAAATTTCTTAATTAGAATAACCCTTTTTCTTTTGGCGGTTGCGCCGTGAACACTTGCCTAGAGACCTGGTGAACAATAGAATATTAAGCGGTGTTCTAAACACAATTAATTTGCCCTATTGAGCGCGAATACTTAAAGTCAGGATTCTAATTGATTTTCAAATTATTGTGGGCATATAAGAATACAGTTTTTGTGATTTGTGGGCCACAGAAAAAGGTGGTGAAATTCTTTACCATATCTTGTTTGGGTTCTTGTGCCCTTAAGTCCATATTAAGATACAAATGCACAAATCAATAAAAGAATTTAAGAAAATTCAATCAATCAAGCACATCTTTTTCATTTTAGGCTTAAGAGCTATAATGAATACGGGTTAGTTCTCAATTGGCTCTTGTGCGGTGACTTTTACAAAGAATCCTACAGAAAATAAAATAATGGAATGCGTCGGATTTGAGAGAAGGTGTTTAGAAAATACTTACCAAAAGTGTTGGGTTAAGAAACTCCCGTTGTGTCAATCCCAATAGCTTGAAAGGTATGCTTGTGCGAGTCAAAATAACCGGATCATTAGCACTGTACTTCACTAACGCCTTATTCTTTAAAATTTTATTTTGCTCTGCACGATCGCTACTCACAACCCCGTAAAATCTGAAAATGTCGGAAAACGAATATTTAGTGAGAAAAAGCGATATATATTGCCAATATGCTGCGCATACACCCAATTATGAAATTTAGAATATAAAAATGGATCAAAAATAAGACAAAGAAGTAAACACCAAAAAATTGGAGTGAATGGAATATGTGGGGCCGCAATTTGCGGCCCAATTAAATAAACGGCGGTTAACTTTTTGAGTTGGGACTCCGACCTTATACTGTGTGTTACCTATCCTTTTAGTGTCCTAATTTTGTATTTAAAATCTTACAATTAAAATCAAAGCGATAGCGGATCAAAAGGACAGAAAACAAAACGTTAGAAAAGTTAGATTTTTGTTTTGTTTTGAAATTTTTTGTGTTAAAGTTAGTTTTGTATATACAATTGAACCAGAAATAACAACCCTTAATAACTATCGTTTCCCTGGCAACGGCGCCCGCCAAAAACTTGTTAGGACTTTATCCGTGCACACTTTTATATTTTTGAAAGAAAAAGTTTTGGAAACGCGGCGCACGCAAGCTCGGTCTCGTTTTAAAATTTATAAACCGTAAGTGTACGATGCGTTATAGCGAGTTTGCAAGTACGGGTCGATCCATAGGAAATTGGTGATTAGGTGTTGTCATTAAAGGTGTAAGGAGAAAGAATTGAGTTCTGTCACAAAAATAAGAAAATATGAATTTAAAGAAACAAAGGTAAGAAAATAGCCGTAGCTCTGGATCGGATGGTTGAATCATGGCAAATTCTTTGACTCTCTCTTGATCATGAGTTGTTCTCTCATCTTATTGGATCCGATATGAAGCATGACTTGTCAAGACGTTTGCGAAGCACAAACCATCAAGATGTCGAAGTTCTAACGCGGGGAAAGAAACGGTTCCGTTATGTTCTCACTTACCGTTTGTATGTCTGAACATGATGTATCAAAACTAAGAATAAGAGTTAATAAGCATACAACATCAAACCATAACAATTAGCAAATTAGAAGTAAAGGTTAGCATTAAACTTACTAAGTATGGAGGTGATAGTATAGAGTGTGTCTAATGAAGGGTGCCAAGCAATATTAAACTACATACCCTATCTAACTATCTAGTAACCTTAATACTAATTTGATTCTAAGTTTAACATTGTCTAAGGGAAACTTAGAGAGAATATGGTATATGATGAGCTTACCAAGTAACCATGAAATCAAAATACCATATCAAATCAATACCAATATACAACCTTATACTTACAATCCCTTTTAAGCATATGAAACATTCACAAATTAAGGAGGAAGACAGCCATTTAATCCTCACCATTACTACAACCAAAGAGTTTACTCAAATAGCACAGAAATGAAACACAAGAGAAGAAACGCATAAGAAAACAATTAAAAGAAGAAAATAAGTGTAGGTTCTTTATTCACAAAATGGAGAGCTTGAGCTATAAGGAAGATAGTAATTTTATCCTCCTTAATAGAGCACTCAAGTGAGAGCTCAAAAAAGGAAGAAAAAGAAGCTATCAAATATTACAAACTGTTTCTCTCACTCAAAAACCAACCCAGAACTTAATCTGAGATCTGCTAGATATAGGCAACTTAAAATAAAAAATTAACTATACAAGTGGACTGACATGACCATAAGGGACCCACAGAAGTTGAACGAGCCAAAATGGATAAGTCTTGGGTGCAAATTGCGGCCAAGATGAATATATTTATGGTCATGGGTTGGAGTCTGGGGCCCACCTTTGCATTGTGGTCATTGTGGTCATCTGGTCACAAAAGCGTCTCTTTGTAGTTTCAATTTATTTTAATTCAGACTTGGGTGAAATCTGAAGTTATGAACATAGAAAGCAAGTGATCAAGTGGTAATGGGTTCACACTCAAATCAACTCTTTTTCAAATACTCCACTTGCACATCCACTTACATGACACCATGATGGTGTTTGCCCTCTTGATGATGGTTCATACCTAGATAGTTCATGCCCACTTAATACATATGATCCAATACTTGTTCACACATGATCATGTTGGACCAAAACAAGAATTTATTTGTACACAACTTTATTTGTTGCAAAATCTTTAGAGCTTGGTCATTTTTCCGTCCCGTCTGCAGTTCCGGCTAAAAACCGTCGTTTCTGTGCATGTTGTGTACCATCTCTAGTGTTTTTGCCTGTGTACCTGTAATCTGTAATAATGAGCAGACACGGATTAAATAGTACCGTTTGTTTACAAAATAATAGGAAATGAACTGTATTAAAATGCAATGATTCGTGCTGAACACCCATCTAGCAGGAAGAAACTTAGTGGTTTATTTCAGTTTTCGTACTGGTCCGATCTATTTCTGCACCACAATTTAGATGTCATGCATATCGAGAAGGGCGTCTCCGAGCATATCATCAATCTTCTGTTGTGTAAGGATTGAAAAATGAAGGACAAGTTCAACGCCCGTTGTGATTTGACAGATTTGGATGGTTTCTCCATTAAAAAAGAATTGCAATCTCGGCCTATGGCTGGTAAACCGGGTTATTATAAGATCCCACCGGCAATCTACAACATGAACAAAGAGGAGAAGCGGCGGTTCTTACATGTGTTAAAAGAATTGAAAGTCTCCAACGGTTTCTCATCAAACATTTTTAAACAAGTGCAGGTAGAAAATGAAAAAAATTGTAGGACTCAAGAGACACGATTACCGCATATTGATATAACAACTTCTTCATTTATGTCACAGAGTATTGGTAAAACCAGAAGTTGATCTCATGTTTAACGACTTTTACACATATTTTTGTCAATCGTGTTCCAAAAACGTGGACGCCAATGAGATGGCAGAGCTCGAAAAAAAAATATTCCTTTGATCCTCTATTACCTTGAAACTATCTTTCCACCTTCCTTTTTCAACATTATTGTTTACTTGTCCGTACATTTGGCAATCAAGGTCAAGATTGGCGGTCAGGTCCATTACCGTTGGATGTATTCAATCGAGAGGTATTATTGACGTTTATTATTCATCATTTAAATTGCAAAAAATTATCATGAATTATTAATATCTATCATTTTCAACAGATATCTCTTAACTTTAAAAAACTATATCCTCAACAAGTATCGTCCTGAAGCTTCGATTGCGCAAGGTTATCTTCTGGAAGAAGTCATGTATTTCTGTACTCGTTTTCTGAACAACGATATCAGAACGAAGCTGAACAAACCGCAGAGTGTTCCTGACGGTCCAATTAGAGCAGGAAGGCTAAAGAACATGTAATACGCTCTCGCGGTCAGTGTACATGCGTACATCTTGATAAATAGTGAATGTTTTACTAAATATGTAGAGTAAGTATTTATTATTTCATCGTTTTAAACGTTCAAAATTAAATTTAATCTAATTAATATAACTGTATATTAATGAACAGAGCGCACAAAGATATACTCACGAGATCGAATCTTAGGACGTGGTCGAATGATAGGGTCGAAGAAAAACAAAGGCGCACATTCGCCGCTAGGTCTATAAAAGAAGTGAACGAACATTTGAATTGTGGAGAGAAGATTGATGGAGAGGTCGACGACCTTTTAAACGGTCCAACGATTGCAACTAGGTTTTATAACGGGTATGGGGTATCTGGATATAAATTTGAGGTAGAAAGTACGGAACGTATTAGAACTATGCGAAATAGCGGTATCGCAACCGTCGATAAAGATAGAAATCCGTAATACGGTGTTCTTGAGGAAGTTATAGCGGTCTCGTATCAGCATACTAATGCCTCATTTCATATATTCAAATGTAGATGGTACGATACCAAGTCTGACCAGGGTATAAAAGTCGATCAATACGATCTGATTTTGGTAAACACCAAACGGATGTTACCAAAATACAATAGTTTTATCTTTCCCACAATGACAACACAAATATATTATTCTTGGGACTTACAGAAGGTTGACTAGGATGTTTCTTGTCGTTGAAAACCGAAACATTATTATAATGTGTCGGCGTTGAATGACTCTGAAGATGAGAGCGACAATGAAGATCTCGTGATAATACGTCTCAGTCCATCTATTGAATGTACCAGGGATCCAAACTATTCCGCGCAGCCCATCCATACTTTTGTAAGAAGTGACATCGGCCAATTGATTGTCACGGATCAAGATTTTGAGAATCCACTGAACGAATCTTCAGATAATGTACCATATAAATGTGTTAGGTAATGAAGTTAAAATGAATATTCTAAATTGTATAATAATTATAGGTAATGAAATAATGTTTATATATATATAAGATTTGATCGTGGGCGCAGGCAAAAGCACTAAACACCACAAGAAACAGTGTCTACAGGACATTCTGAGTCGATCTATACCCGCCGACGAGACTGTCTCAGGACACTTAGCAGGCACAGGAGCCGCAGCAGCAGTGCCTATCTCTAACATCGGTCCCCCTATTACTGCCACATCACCCCCTGGCTTCTCTACTCACACCACATTCCCCCTGACTGTCCCTACTATCCTTACTAGCGCTCCCCATACTACCGCCAGATCACACACATCGTCCCCGCCTCCCCCTACCCCTATTAGTGCGTTAATAGGTTCTCATACCCCAGTCACTCCTGGGCACAGTGCGTAGTTTACTCATTTAAAATTTGATATATCATTACAATATAGGCCGATATTGAATCATCTAACTGTTTATTATTTGCAAATCCGCATTCTCCTCACAGAATGGCGTCTGACTCTGGTTCTAACTCCACGCTTGGGTCGGTAGACATAATCGTTATTTGTTAAAGATTTTAAATAACAATTGTAATTTAAATTTGTCATATTCTATATTCATATTCTAAATATTATAATATTGTGTATGTATTTCCATTTTTTCACAGACTCGAGCAGTGTTAGGATGAGGGGTCTTACTGGGCTCGACTGCTGTAGGCCGCCCAAGGATGCTGGGCCATGAGATCTGTTCTTTGACGCGATAGGTATGCCTGTTGAAGAGCATGCGACCCAGTGCAGGGATTATGTTGGGCAGGAGATTCATATTTATTATAAATACTCGCTCCATATTCGGTGCAATAAAGCCCAGACCGAGCATACTACGTGGTTTTTTGGTCAGAGTAGATATGATATCTTTTCACACATTTAAATTTCAATCTTCGTTAGATACATATACATATAATTATTTGTTTAATATATTCCAATTTCAGACGAGGAAGAATTACATATTCATTAGCGAGTCCGGCGAGGATAGCGTGTACAGACTGTTCGGTATATCTCGTGCCCTCGCTCACTTTCTAGGCCAGTGTCAAGTGATCAAGCGATATTGTCGATGGAAAATGAAGAGTGAATTTTAGCTTCTCTAGGCCGCGGTGACCAAGGATCAGCGGAGGTACTTGATGGAGGTTATAGCGCTGGAGATCCCGAGAAAGAATTGGCCGCTTCTTGTCGTTTATTTTGAGCGCGATGATGTGCAGGTATCAATTTTATTTTTAAGATTTCAATAATATAACATGAAATCTTATTCTAAAATATATTGTAATCTTTATTTTTGCAAGCCGATATCTGTTCGAAATAAGTAGAACCTAAACAACGGCGTGCGAGAACATGCTATCCCGATCCAAGGAAAGCGCTCGCTGGCCAGTGCTCGGTGGTACTTGGTGAGTATTTGAACGCTTAATTCCATATGTTTTCTATATTGTTAATTAATTATGAAACTAAATTCTAATTTCATTGCAGAGAAAGAAAAACCCCACCAATTATAATGAAGCTAAGGGGTGGGCCGCGTTACACAAAGGAACGGGCACGTACATAGTAAGTTTCATATAATCAAGTTGATTATGTATTTTAAGTTTGCACCTGTGTACACGCGCGCGCATGCACCAATACACACACACACACACAGACCCAGTTCCAGAAGCAGACGGACACCTTGGGACTTAGCTCCGACGTCTCGATCACCGCCATTATCCCTGTCCTCAATTCAATATCCGACGGGCATCACGGTGGATATGAGTGCGGGGTTAGTCCCGGACCAATCGATTTTTTGATAGGCGTTCGACAGCGCATGAGTACGCCGTGACCCAGACGCAGGCAGATGCGGCAACTGCGTTGCAGGAGAAGATCTGTCGGCTCCGCGAGCAGATGGAGCAGTAGCATCAAACACAGCAGGAGACGCGGCAGGAGCTGCAGGAGATGCGGCAGAAGTTTAGAGCAGAGATCCGAGACATGAGGCAGTCGCATGGCGATTCTGTCCAGCATGCCATACAGAATGAGTTGAGGCGCGAAAAATTTAATTTAATTATTTAAAAAAAAACATTGTTCACGGTTATAACCATGACTAAAGACATTTGTTCACGGTTACAACCGTGAACAAATGACTGCTCCAGATACTGATATCTGGAGCAGGTCTGTTTTGGGTCACGGTTACAAGTATTGTTCACGGTTGTAACCGTGACCCAAAACTGGTTTTGTTCACGAATAGCACCGTGAACAAAAACCTGGGACCCACCAACTAACTGACTTTTTAATTTTTCACGCTAAGAAATGTTCACGGTTCTAAATGTGAACATTTCTTATTTTGTTCACGGTCAGAACCGTGGCCCAACCTTTGCTTACGCAGGTTTGGGTTACGGTTCACTCACAGTTTAAACCGTTCACGGTTTAAACCGTGAACAAATCCCTGCCCCCGTAGTAGTGTAATCTTGGGTTGGTTGGTTTTTATATCTATTTGAACTTTTGGTAGTTTCATTAAATCATCGAATGAAACCTTCATTTTAATAAAAAAGAAAATGGCATGACTAAGAAAGAGCAGTCCACCAGAACCTCTGGTTGAATTGAATATGGAGCAGATCCCAAATATACATGAATGGTCCTGTTGATCCAAATCTGTCTCACAAATCAACACGGTTTTGATCATGACTTCAATATATATTCAATCCCACACAAATGGGGTCTCATCTCAAGGGGGGATGTACAGTACGTAGTCTTTTTTTAATATCTAATTCTAGTATTCTACACCCATCAATATCCTTCGTTGTCTTCTCCCTTTAACGCGTTAAAGTCCTCAGTTCCAAGTATCTTCATTGATCTAACACCAACTCACTCACACACACACATATATATATGACACACCATAAGAGCTTCCTATCACTCACGCTCTTAATTTCATAAGATGGATGCTAAATTTGGAAAGTTGCAAAAGGAAATGGCGGCACATGAGCTCACAAAAGCTCTGGATCTTATGGCTGAGCTTTGGTTTGTTATGGACGATCAGCCCGAGATGATGAACGAGCTATGCAACAAAGTTATGAGATCCATCGAGGGCGGTCTCTTGTTAATTGAGTCCATGGATTCTTCACGGTCTGAAGAATCAGAAAGTTCTGTCTCTCGGAGAAAACAAGGAAAGAGAGGTGCTGAGGATCTAAATCCTAGAGATCAAGCCGATAGGTAACTAATTAGCTAGTGTTGCAAAAAGTTAAAAATAATTATAAATTTAGACCCGCCACGGTATTGAGTCTCACAATAATTTACTTATTAATTTCCTTAAATTTTGTATTTATGAAAACAGCAAAAGCCAGAAATCAAGAAAATTTGTAACCGATTCGCCTTTTGGGGATTGCTACCGGTGGAAAAAATATGGGCAGAAGATGGTGAAAAACTCTGAATATCAAAGGTTTGTGTTAATTCCTGTTTAATCAAAGTCTGGATATATATTCATATAAACTATGTATTATCATGAAAAAAAATCAAGATTCGTTGTAATAATTTCATAATTATAACTTTTGCATATATAGCTTCCTGAATAAGTTCATAGTTATTTTAATCATCACTCGATTACATATATAGAACCTGCAAACCCTTTGTTTATCGTGTTGAAAACATAAGAACACATCCTTCTCTTGGATCATGTTGATTTGGAGCCTATTATTTCTCAAAAGAGAATTAAAGAAAACAAAAAAAAAAGGAAATTAAAGAAGAAGAAGAAGAAGAAGAAGAAGAAAAAGAAACGAAATTAAATCTAATTATTATAAATTATGTAATATAATTATTTAAATTATGAATAAAAATACTGTATGTCTATTGCAGTACATATATAATAGAAAGATCGATCAGTGACCATGGATGCAATACAAATTTCCATATATACTACCATGTTAACTAACTATATATTGGTTCCATGCATGAATTTCAGATGCTACTACAAATGTAGTTACAATGGTTGCAATGCCAGAAAGCAAGTGCAGCAGAAGAATTCGAACAATCCAATACCCGACTATGAAGTGACCTTAAACAATATTGAGCATACATGTAATACCCCAAGGCTTTCTATCCCCCAGGGTATCTTGCTCTCCCCTTCAATAGAGCCCCGAATGATGAGCTCCGAGTCTAAAGCTGGAGGTGCTACGTCGTGCAGCATTTCATCGGCTAATCAGTCATTGCCGCCGCCATTGAGCATCGGTCCGGATAACTTTAGTGAAGGCATTCATCTGACTCCACCGCTATCTCCGTCAAACGAATTTTATGATCTTGATCATGTATTGGGTTGTGATGGTCTTGAGGATCCTTTTGATGCATTCCTTCCATATCAGTAGTCTACTTTCTATCTTTTATATTATCGATCCAAGTGATACTTATGTTTAAGAGGCTTGTTAGGTCCTTTCTATTCCTGTATACACAAATTATTAGCCTGATATATATGTACCACAACAGTGAGTTATGTTATATGATATGAGAGATGAGGTTTCTCCCTTCGAATCTTCTTTAATCTATATATGATCTCCTTGCTTCATTGCATCGCTCCCTAATGGAGTATTTGAGACTTAAATGTTCCTCCGTTGCACCAAAACTTTGAAACTATAACGAGACTTTAATGTTACACACACATATTCGTTGTATAGCTCCTAGATTCTAATGATTATGCACAATTTGATTTCCTTGTATGTATATCCTTAATTCTTGTTATTATATGTGGTCAAATCTTTTTAGATAGATTAGCCAATATAGACCGCTAATTATTGTGATTTTGTGGGGTCAAATATTGTCTTCATGAAAGAGATTTCCCAACATGTCTCACATTGATTTATCTTGTTTGCTTTCAAAATCTCCAGCAATATAATGCATACTCTTCAAATCTGGAGTTTAATGTCTAATTTTGATGTAGGGTTTACAATTTCTCAAATAAACGAGAAAAAAGGAAAATAATGCCACTCCATCATAAAAAAAATATTTAAAAAAAAGTGAGAGATAAATAGACAAAATTCAAATATATTCCAACTAAAAAAAAGAGTCAAAACACATGGCTGATTTATACATTTTTCTTTTTAACATCTAAGAAACTTTTTGTGTATCTATAGTCTATACATATATAAGAGATAAAACTCTTTTTTTTTCTTCTCAAAAGCTTTCTTATATATACAAAGTAACAAAATCCTGCCAATGGAGGCACCAAAAACAAAGTACAAAATCCTACCTTCATGAGCTTGCTCCCAAAAATTATTTTAAGAGTTTTGCTCCAAAAAAATAAATATAAATTATATTCCACATACCTTCATCTTATCTTGGAAACGAAAGCGCATTAGAAAAACACTTTTTGTGAAGGGGAAAAAAAAGGGAATATTGTTTTCGTGCCTAGTTTTAAGAAGTGACTTATATATGTTTCAACCTACATATTTTCAGAATTGTTTAAAAAAACTCAATAATTAGAGAATACAAATGTTTTTTCAAACCCATGCTATTCTAATTGAGATATTCTATTTCAAAATTACCAGTTTTACCTTTTCTCTTCCTACACCGATGTGTTCTAACTTTAGTGACTATATTTATTTAACTATAACATTTTTCATCAAATCATAACAGTACTTGTTATTAAACCAAAACATTTTTTTTATAAAATCATTAACAGTGTTAATCATAAGATTACTTTATTTATCAAATCATAACACACCTTTTATGAAATCTTAAAAGGTTACTACTGGCCACATAAGCATACAAACCGAAGCTCATGGTTTTAGATTAAAACAAAATAAAAAAAACAATGTAAAATTTTGGGGGTTTTCATAATTTAGAAACTTCTTGGATTTAAAAATAAACAACTTAAGAAACGGGATCTAAAAACAATTTTTCGAAGAAAATATATAACAACAGAGAAAATAATAAGAAGAATGATGATTGCCGAAGGTTATTGATTCAGTTTTTCTATTTACATTTCCCCCCTTAAAATACTGATATTATTTTCTTAATTACATGTGCACGTACATGCCATGGATCTAGTATATTGTAACTTGAATTTGGAGAATGCTTTATGTCCTGATCAATAATTCAATTTACATTTTGACATTTAAACGGAAATATATATATATATATATATATATATATATATATATATATATATATATATATATATATAATTGAGGAAAGATGGCATAGGAGGGAATTTCCTCCGATGACGTCGAAAAAATACACCCTCTCTCATTTTTTCCGCCGATCGGCACCCACCATCTTCGTCGTTATCATCTAAGATATGGGTACACCAAATTTCATGTGATTCTACAACCTTTTCACCGTTGATTTAGCTGCACAGTTGAAGGTTAAGATGGTAGTCGTTGAGAGATTTGTGTGAGAGAGAAGTAGACCGACATGGATAGTTTTGTATATGGATATTTCTTAGACAACAATTTGATCAATAGGTCGGACTTGGCCTTTCTCTATATTTACCTTTGTGAGTGGAATAGGGCTCATGGTAGAGCGGCTTAGAGAGGGACTTATGTCTCTACATTTATAGGACAAAAGAAAGTGATCTACAATTTCAAAATCAATTTGGTGATGTGGCATTCTCATTTGCAAGAGAATTCAAGTAAATCTCTCTTAAAAAATCAAATCAAATTTCACAACTTCAACAACTAAATTTAATTGATGCAATTTATTTACCTTTTTCTTTCCCCTAATAAACTCTTTCCACTAACCTCTCTCTTATAAAAAAAAAATCCCTTTCCACTATTCAAATTAAACAACTTAATCTTTAAAAAAATCTAATTAATTAAACACGTACAGCGCACATGCAAAAAACTAGTATAGTTAATGAGGTTAATGAGGTTCTGAACAGTCACTGCCCCATTAGCTGTGAACGCACTCGGAGCTCATGGCCCCCCTGTTTAAGTTGGAGGGGGACCCACAGGGAAGTTATGAGTGCCTTCACAGATAATGAGGCCATGAACGTTCACAGCCCCATTTCCCCTATTGTTAATATATGATTCTGACTTTCTTCCAAGTTTTATTTTTCCCCTATTGTTAATATATAATTCTGACTTTCTTCCAAGTTTTATTTTTCCTTTTTGATGAAAACATACATGTGTCTCTTGAGTTTTGACCTGATTCATTTCATAATAAGTCTTTGATATTATGCCCTACAATCCAAGGTTTGAATCATTCATTTAACAAGCAATAATTCAAAGATGGTTATTTCAAACAATAATTGCTTAGCTGATAGAATAATATCTCTCCATAGTAATAATTCAAAGATGAGTTGGTGCATCTATCTTTCTTGTGTTAGTAATTTTCTTCATATATATATATTAAATTTGACAGCAGACTCAATAACAATCAAACTCAAGAAATATTTGCTTCTTAATTTTTAAATAAATAATTTGATGTGGGGGGCCATTGCAATACATTTTTAAAGTCTCAATCCGACGTAACTTGTGTTTGGACATTAATATTGAGTCCAAGCTTGGTCATAATGAACAAAATTAAGCATCATGTAGCTCGTTGAGCCCTTGCTGCAGCGCAAATGGATTTTAAATTAATTATATCTTAATTAAGATTTGGATTAAAATTTGCAAAATGTAACTTAGAGATGATAATCAATTATGATATGCAGGACCAACTACAGATGGACTCAGAGAGACGATCAAGGCTGCGTTGCTTCTAAACTAGCGCAACAACAAGAGGAGGATCGTGATGATCCATCACCCATGTTTTGAGTCATCTACAGCAATCGACACACATGGAACACTGGCATTTTACGCAATACTCCGCACGTTGTTATCCAGTCTCCACCGAATGACACCTCGTAACGGCTCCATGTATCTAACCACCATAAGATTTCCGCCGCTACATGTCCCGCGTCCCACACTAGCGTATCTCGTCTTTAATGAGCGCATCTCGCCATTAACGCGGACGTTACGCCTGGACAGAACTGACGTCGAGAATCTCGCAACAGTTCACTCCGATGCGACCCCTATATAAACTCCTCCTCCAGATGATTCAGACAACTCGAACCGATTCCAATACACCGCTACTCTACCTGAATATTCCCCGATACTTACTTAATCGTCAGAGGGTCCTACGGTGGTCTCCCACCTCAGGACTTCTTTGCAGGTAACTCGGCGTCCCTTTCAACCATCAACCCATTGAGATCCACACCGAATCCCCCACTACAAATCTCAATTGTTCAGTCCCGCTGACCACAAGATTGACGGAGAAAAACATCTGAGGAAAATTCCGACCACTATCAGCTGACGCCGTCTATGAGAACGAGAAGTTTTTCCATCTAAAGAGTTGATCTTCCGCCTTCGATTCGATGGCCAGCGATCATCGCAACGAAAATCCTAGCACGAGTCATCCCGTCCTCCGTAACGGAGACGGGGGTGGTTCCACTTCTCCCAGCATCGTCTAAGCCTTAATGGTATGGATCGACCGACTGACAACAATGGTGGACGCGCTCGCTCATGTTCAAACTGCCAGCCACGCCCGGCTGCCACCCCTGCTCCCCAGAACGGTGGCATGCACAAGACGACAGATGGACGCGTTCAGGTCCTCAGCCTCGCTCGTGCCAATCCTAACACCACGGAACACCGGCGTGCCGATTCCGACAGTCGCGACTCCATACGAGTAGTAGGGCTCACGGTACTGCGGCTTAGAAAGGGGCTCATGTCTCTACAATTATAAGGCAAAAGTAAGTGGCCTACAATTTCAAAATCAATTTGGTGATGCGGGCATTTTCATTTGCAAGAGAATTCAATTAAATCTCTCTTAAAAAATCAAAATCAAATTTCAGAACTCCAACAATTAAATTTAATTGATGCAATTTATTTATCTTTTTCTTTCCCCTAATAAACTCTTTCCACTAAAACCTCTCTTTAAGAAAACCGTTCCCACTGTTCAAATTAACTAACTTGGTCTCTAAAAAATCTAATTAATTAAATACGTACAACGCACGTGCAAAACACCAGTATAGTTAATGATGTTAATGGGGTTGTGAACAGTCACTAGCCCATTAGCTGTGGACGCACTCGAGCTCATGGTCTCCTTGTTTAAGTTGGAGGGGGACCCACAGGGAAGTAGTGAGTGCCGTCACCCACAAGAGGAGGATCGTGATGATGTGATGAGGCTCAATATCGTGACTCCCCAGACGCTGACACGTCGCAGGTGACGTGCCTCAGAACCTACAAGAGAGGATCAAGAACTTCAGTTGGGATCACACCTCGGGTCTTCTGTCCGAGGAATCTCCCGACCTTCGGTGGCCTTCCAGACCACCCAGCTCGTCTCCGAGCTATCACAGAACTAAGATGCCTCGGTCTCCCGCTCGTTCCCGAGCCTCCCGCCGAGCTCATCTTCCTTGGTCTCGCCAGCACCGACCACAGACGCCTCCGCCACGGCTCCGCGAATCTCACCACGCGCGAGATATCCACTGCCCACGATCCTGCGTTCCACGCCATCACGATCCCCCATTAACGAGCATGTTTCATCATCAATGCGGGATCCCGCCTATCACGCGGGCGTGACGCGAGGGGCGTAACGGCCGGCGTGATTCTCGCGCCCGCCTGCCCATTGCTGCCGCTATATAAACCCCTCACTCAGACGATCGAGGTAAGCCATCCAACCCCTCGTCGAAACATTGACAATATAAGTAATTTTGACATAAAAAGGCATGGATATCTATAATATTACATTCAAAATGGATATTAGAGAGCGCACCTGCAGTGAGAAGTGGTAAAAGTATCACCCAACTAGGGTGTAATTTACAGAATCAGTTGAGACTCTTGAAAGTCATAGAAGAACCCGACCTGCACAAATCTGATGTATGCTTTCCATTGGACACTAAGAAGCCTCTAAAGGGAAAAGCCTATGTGAAAGCCATCATTAGTTCATATCAGAAGATTGATGCTGAAACAGAGAACGAGGAATGTCATTTTTTTCTTCTTCCGCCACATTACTGTCTTCTCCTTCTGCCACATTACTGTCTTCTCCTTCTTATTATGTGCGCGTGCAAATTCAATGACTATATTGAGAATATGGATTAATAGTGGGTAGGAAAAGTATTTCTCAAATGGCTTTTGCGTCTTAAAACCATAAACTACTAAGTAATGGCATACATAATTTTTTTAGTATAAAGGTTGTTATTTTAAGTTTTCCCTTATAGAGATATGATCTAACTGCATCTATCAACTATAAGTGTGCAGAAAATTATGATAAGAAACCATAAGAAAGGGTCGTAGCCATGCATAACCTTGAATCTACATACCAAATCATGCAAAATCATGCACTTATTGTCACCTTGCCTTGGAATATAAAATATCTTGGAAGACTATAAGCGAGCATTTAAATCTTGATAGCTTTTGACTTCAACATATATTTTTCTCAAGTACCATGAAATATAATTGCTCCGTATAAACCGTTTTCAGGAAGATGGATTAATAATGACAAATTATCCATTGTGGCTCACTAGGTTAGTATTTTCTCTTCTATTGACCATCTTTCTAATCTGCTTGGTAAATTTATTCGGAACCGGCTGCGAATCATTAAAAGACATGCATAAGAAAGAAAGCTAAAATACAGATATATAGCACCGATACATCGAAACTTCATAGTTGCGATGGCAATCCAGAGATATTTATTTCTTCACACGTGGTGCGCGTGCGAATGCGTCAGGCATCATGGACAAATATTTCAGAACATGGAAAGTATTATTCGTATAAAGTAATTAAAACTTTTAAACACCTTGGGTAGATATTTTCTTAGTTGATGCAATCATATCATGAGGACTAAATTTAAGCTATTATACATATGCTTATGTATTTTTCTAACCTAATATATCATACACACACAGAGAGAGAGAGAGAGAGAACACCTGGTAGGTAAAGAAATCAGATAGCAGGATCCTGAAGAAATGGAGTACATAGCATTGCTCATCATCATCATCCATGATCCCTTTGATAATATTTTTTCAAAGGGATCACGGATGATGATGATGAGCAATGCTATGGACTCCATTTCTTCAGGACTACCTGATTTCTCTATCTACCTGGTGTTCTCTCTCTCTCTCTCTCTGTGTGTGTGTGATATATTAGGTTAGAAAAATACATAAGCATATGTATAATAGCTTAAATTTAGTCCTCATGATATGATTGCATCAACTAAGAAAATATCTACCCAAGGTGTTTAAAAGTTTTAATTACTTTATACGAATAATACTTTCCATGTTCTGAAATATTTGTCCATGATGCCTGACGCATTCGCACGCGCACCACGTGTGTAGAATTAAATATCTCTGGATTGCCATCGCAACTATGAAGTTTCGATGTATCGGTATGCTATATATCTGTATTTTAACTTTCTTTCTAATGCATGTCTTTTAATGATTCGCAGCCGGTTCCGAATAAATTTACCAAGCAGATTAGAAAGATGGTCAATAGAAGAGAAAATACTAACCTAGTGAGCCACAATGGATAATTTGTCATTATTAATCCATCTTCCTGAAAACGGTTTATACGGAGCAAGTATATTTCATGGTACTTGAGAAAAATATATGTTGAAGTCAAAAGCTATCAAGATTTAAATGCTCGCTTATAGTCTTCCAAGATATTTTATATTCCAAGGCAAGGTGACAATAAGTGCATGCTTTTGCATGATTTGGTATGTAGATTCAAGGTTATGCATGGCTACGACCCTTTCTTATGGTTTCTTATCATAATTTTCTGCACACTTATAGTTGATAGATGCAGTTAGTATAAGGGAAAACTTAAAATAACAACCTTTATACTAAAAAAATTATGTATGCCATTACTTAGTAGTTTATGGTTTTAAGACGCAAAAGCCATTTGAGAAATACTTTTCCTACCCACTATTAATCCATATTCTCAATATAGTCATTGAATTTGCACGCGCACATAATATGAAGGAGAAGACAGTAATGTGGCAGAAGGAGAAGACAGTAATGTGGCGGAAGAAGAAAAAAATGACATTCCTCGTTCTCTGTTTCAGCATCAATCTTCTGATATGAACTAATGATGGCTTTCACATAGGCTTTTCCCTTTAGAGACTTCTTAGTGTCCAATGGAAAGCATACATCAGATTTGTGCAGGTCGGGTTCTTCTATGACTTTCAAGAGACTCAACTGATTCTGTAAATTACACCCTAGTTGGATGATACTTTTACCACTTCTCACTGCAGGTGCGCTCTCTAATATCCATTTTGAATATCGATAATATTACATTCAAAATGGATATTAGAGAGCGCAACTGCAGTGAGAAGTGGTAAAAGTACCACCCAACTAGAGTGTAATTTACAGAATCAGTTGAGACTCTTGAAAGTCATAGAAGAACCCGACCTGCACAAATCTGATGTATGCTTTCCATTGGACACTAAGAAGTCTCTAAAGGGAAAAGCCTATGTGAAAGCCATCATTAGTTCATATCAGAAGATTGATGCTGAAACAGAGAACGAGGAATGTCATTTTTTTCTTCTTCTGCCACATTACTGTCTTCTCCTTCTTCTTCTGCCACATTATTGTCTTCTCCTTCTTATTATGTGCGCGTGCAAATTCAATGACTATATTGAGAATATGGATTAATAGTGGGTTGGAAAAGTATTTCTCAAATGGCTTTTGTGTCTAAAAAACATAAACTACTAACTAATGGCATACATAATTTTTTAGTATAAAGGTTGTTATTTTAGGTAGGACAACTGCCAATTCTATGGCTTGTGGCCACCAGCGACTGCTTTCTCACCACAGTAAAAATAATGAGGGACTATAACATATCATGAATTCGATATGCACCGTGATTTCATAGCATATGTCTATTAACCTATAATGTATAAGTTCTCGGCGTTGATTGCAGAGGTGCATACAGTCTGAACTAGTAAATATACGTAAGAAGGAAAAAGAAGAAATGATTCATAAATATGGTTGGGCCAGAAACAGACTTAGTCACTGAATGACATATAACTGATATTCCTTGATGTAGAAATCAATACACCTTTGATAACAAACTCATTCTTTTTTGGGAGATATATGAATAACCGACTCTGACCCTCAGCATTCCATTGAACACATGGAAATCCATCGTATCTCATATCCAGCCACCTCACTTCACCGATCCTATGATCGCCCTCTTGAGGACGCACAGCCCTAGCCGCAGCCCCAGCCCAAACCCTAGCCTTAGGTGGTGGTGATGAATGTGAATCCTCATGTGATTTTGCATATTATTGCAAGAGCGTTAATGGGTTTTCAAGATTTGTACGTAGTCAAGAGCAATTGTGAGCAAGGAAAGTAAAAATAGTTTTGGAATTTTATCAAACGGCTGGTGAGCAAACTAGCAAAACGTTTTGAATGAAAATATAATGTAAAATAATTTCGAGAATCAAAAGTGATAAGCTTTGTTAATGATATGGGAGAGAAGCTTGCTTTTTCTTTTTTGTGAAAAATATTTTAGGTTATTTTTCCTTATTTCTGTTACATCCTGACCGAAGAACTTTCACAATTGTTAAAATTCAACATTTTGGTCAGTCCTCTCCTTTATTGATATGCATGTGATGTGAGGGTTGGATTTAACACAGCAACCATTGTTCATCAATATATATTACCAAATAAAGCTCTTTATTGTTGGTTATGTTGGTTTCATCCTATTCTTGCCTCAATTTGGTGTAATTTGAAATGGCCCACGATTCTAGGGTTTGATATGGGATGGCAATAGAAAAGAGAATTTGTTCTCAAGTTATGATCGAATACCATAATAAATTGGGAGTTGGTTAGGATTGTGAAATTGTGAAAGTAGTTGCATTTTTTTCAAGTATGATCTTGTGAAAATCGGATGAAATATTTAACATCATTTTGTTGTTATTTAGGATTAGCACCCTCTAAAGGATTTTAAGTTAAGATAATGGATATGGATCTTTTGTCAGGATAAAGAAGATCTGCACATGCATAAATACTAGTATAAGATAATTCAAAATTTGGGACAACGGATACATACCGCTAAAAGATATAAGAGATTAATGGAGGGAAGAGGCCATAGGAGGGGATTCCCTCCTATGGCGTCGAAAAAATACCCCCTCCCTAATTTTTTCCGACGATCGGCACCCACCATCTTCATCGTCATCATCTAAGATGTGGGTACACCAAATTTCATGTGATTTTACAACTTTTTCACCGTTGATTTAGTAGGTTCAAAATTAACGGTTTGCCGACAATAGAACTTTTTACATTGCTAAATCAACGGTGAAAAAGTTGTAGAATCACTTGAAATTTGGTATACCCACATCTTAGATGATGACAATGAAGATGTTGGGTGCCGATCGTCGGAAAAAAACCATGGAGGGGGTATTTTTTCGACGCCATAGGAGGGAATTCCTTCCTATGGCATCTTTCCTCCATTATTCTCAAGATATAAATCGAAAACCCAAACAATATTTTGTGATAAACTTAAGTGTTCCTGCAAACTAATACAAATCTTGTTAAAAATTTGATAAATTGACCTTCCCCTTCCCCAGCCCTAGCCCCAGCCCGCAGCCCCAGCCGCACCCCCAATAAAAAATTTGATAAATTCTACCCCGACCCCGACTGCGACCCTAACCCTACCCCGACCCCGACCCCGACCCTAACCCTTCCCCTTCCCCTTCCCCGACCCCGACCCTAACCCTACCCCGACCCCGAACCCGACCCCGCAGCCCAGCCCCTGCCCCAACCCTAACCCGACCCCGACTGCGACCGTGACCCCAGCCCAACCCCAACTCGCACGCCATGAACCTTAAGCCCAAAATAATCCAATAAATTCTTTAACTTACCTCGAGATTTACTCACCTGAACGGCTGCTGGGGCAGGGGCGACGATCTGAACGGCGGTGGCGACGACCTTAACCGTGGTGGCGACGAGAACTCCAGTGGCGACGAAACCGGCGGTGGCCACGAGGAGAACAACCTTGGCGGCGACGGCGTGGCGCATTGGGGGCTTATTTTCGCGCCCGATCGAGAGAGAGAGGGAAATGAGCGTAGGCGATCGAGATCTGGGATTTTATTAAATCGATATTTACTTGCCCCTACGGATATATCCGTAGGTACTTTGTTTGCGGCTCCGTAGGGGAAAACACCTAATTAAGAATTAATATTTTTATTCTTGGACGTCTTTGCCCGTAGGGGCAACCTTTTAGCCCTACGGATATATCCGTAGGGCCAAGTTATTTCTGCCCCTACGGATTAAACTATCCGTAGGGGCAACCCCCTATTTTACTAGTGTCCTTATTTTGATAGGAACGAATATCTCGCATGGAAAGTAAGGATGTCAATTTATCTTAGAGCACAAGACCATGAGGTTTTAGGTAGGGTTCAACAGAAACATATTCAACCTGCCAAACTGGACCAAACTAAATGGTCTGCTGATGATCTTAAATCTCTAGACTTAAATGCAATGGTTATGAATTTAATTTTGAATGCTTTATCTACCATTGAACTAAATTGTGTTCTCACTTGTACTACTGCATATGATAATTGGCACACTCTTGAGCTAACCCATGAAGGTGATTCCGAGGTAAAGGAGGTAAAGATAGATCTATGGTCTACCAAGTATGAAAACTTTAGAATGCTTTCAAATGAACCTATTGATATTATGTTTACTCATTTTTCTACTATCATAAATAATCTCGCTTGTCTTGGAAATATTTTCTCTGATGCAGAAAAGGTACAAAAAATTCTCAGATCCTTACAAAAGAATTGGGAAGTTAAAGCAACAACTCCTAAGGACATCTATCAAGTTAGCAAGATGACGTAAAATGAGCTTCAAGGAAAGCTCAAAACTTACGAGATGGAACTAAAATCCTACGAAGAAGAAGAAGCAAAGCAAGCGCCAAAGAAGTCCATTGCTCTGCAAGTAAAGGACAAATCAATTGAAGAAGAAGAGTAGAGTTACTCAGAGAAAGAAATGGCATTCATTATTAGAGGATTGCGGCATTTCAATAGAGGAAAAACAACAATATAGGTGAGACATACAAAAACAAAGGTAAAACCAACACACCAATCTGTTTTAAATGCAGTAAGTCTGGACATATGAAAACCGATTCTCCATTAATGGCAAAAGAGAAAAACAACAAGAACTCTAAGAAAAGGTTTCTCAAATTTAGAAATTGGTCAGATTCAGATGCAAGTGAAAGCGATTCAGAATGTGATACAGTCAACATATGTTTTATGGCAAAAGAGGTAGAATGTGAATTTTCTTATAATGATTTACAAGAAATTATCACTAAATATGATAAAGCTTTTAGTAAACTAATGGAAAAATATAAACAAAAGAAGGCTTTAAAAATTGTTTCTACTGAGAAAAATAAACTGTAAAATTAAATGTCTTTCTCAAGCTTGATAATGTTGAATCTGAAATGGATATATTATCGAATGATCTTGTTGCTATTAAACATGTTCATGATGATAAGTTAGTTGTTGATCTTGATAAGCTTATTAGCACTCACAACACCATTGTGCATACTCAAGATTTGTTTAGTGATATACATGATAAACTTAAAGCTTCTTTTGATGAGTTAGTTGTTGAGAATAATTTTTTAAGAACTAAGATTGATGATCTTGAATATGTGTTACTTAAGTTTACCAAAAGTAAGGACGGTTTAGATCTCTTATTAGGAAAGGCGCAACGGATTCAAAATAGAAAGGGTATTGATTATGAAGATGTTAATGCTCCCACTTCTACAAGAAAACATGTTCATGTTTTTCGAAAAAATTCTTCTCATATTTCCTATGCTTATATGTATGCTCCTCGTAGAAATAATTCTTATGTGTATGATAGAAAATTTAATTACACTCATCATATTGATGCTTCTTGTTTCTTTATACATGCCTATTACATACACAAGTCTAGACCCATGCATACGACTCAAATGCACAAAACACACTTTATTTCCGCCATATGTAATTATTATAATAAGTATGACACATATCTCACAATTGTAATGGTAGGAAACATACTCATTATCATTCTCTTTCTAAAGCTAACTCCGCAGGACCCAAAAGGATTTGAGTACCAAAAACCGTTATTACTTCCTTATCTATAAGAACACAACAAGAAAAGACGTGAAGAACGGTGGTAGCTCAATAGCGGTTGTTCAAAACATATGACTGGAAATATTGAGCCATTCGCAATCCTATCGAGAGAAGATGGTGGTAGGGTAACCTTTGGAGATGATCGCAAAGGTTAAATTGTCGATAAAGGTACCATCAATTTTGATAAGATTTTTATAGAAAATATCGATTTTATTATTGGATTGAAACATAGCTTACTTAGCGTTAGTTAGATTTGTGATAAGGGATATGATGTCTCTTGTAACAAAAATATGTGCATGATTAATGATAAAGAAAGTGGTCATTGTTTATTTTCAGCACATTGATTTAACAATATTTGTATTATACGGACTAACGAATTCTATAGTCAAAAACTTAAATGTACAAATGTTATGGAAGAAAATTCTTGGTTTTGGCATCGAAAATTAAGGCACACTTCCATAAGGTACATTTTGGACATATTTAAGAAAAATCTTGTAAGAGGACTTTCACAAGTTAAATTCTTTAAAGATAAATGGTGTGAAACTTGTCAAAAGGGCAAACATAAAAAAGTTCATTCAAACTGAAGAATCAGGCATTGTGCATGAAAATGTAGATGACATACAATCAAAAGAAGTATGATTGAAAGTTTATTATATATTACTGCGAGTAGACCCAATATTATGCATTCTGTATGTCTTTGTGCAAGATTTCTGTCTAACACTAAAAAAAGTCATTTGATTGTTGTTAAGCGCATAATTAGATATCTTAAGAGTACACAAAACCTTGGTTTATAGTATCCTAAAGATATTAGTTTTGATCTAACAAACTACTCAGATACAGACTATGCAGAGAGTCAAGTTGATAGACAAAGCACAGGCGAGTCATGTCAATTTTTAGGATATTGCCTCATGTCTTGATCATCCAAAAAGCAGAACTCAGTAGCTCCATCAACCACTGAAGCAGAATATGTTGCAGCCGGAGAATATTACGCTCAGGTATTGTGGATGAAAAATACGTTACTCAACTATAATATAAAAATTGATCATATTCTTATAATCTGTGATAATATAAGTATCGTCCACTTGACTAAGAATGCCGATCAACACAGTTGAACTAAGCACATAAATATCAGATATCATTTCATTCATGTGCATTTCCTATCGCGTGATATTATACTTGAATATATTTCCACTAAGTTTCAACTTCTGATATTTTCACTAAACTGCTTTATTTTCAAAGGTTTGAGTTTATCCATCGTGAATTAAACATTTGTGACATATAATTTTTCACGGCTGAAATTTTCTGTATTAAATGTTGGTTTTTTGATGATTTTTTATTTAAGGGTTTCTAAGTTTTTTTCTGAATTTTTTAACATAAAAAAACTATTTTTTTTAAAAAAACGGTCAGATAACTGGTGGACCGACCAATATTTTCACCCGTCTCTAGATTTCATTTTTTCAAAGCGGTCGACCGATTAGTCGACCGCACGGGTTTAGACTGATATAATTGGGGCCAATTCTATATCTACAACTCATTCTTTCAAAACCCTTTCTTCTCAAAACTTTTCTTTTTGAAAAATCCTACAAAATTTCTTCGAAATATGCTCAGATCTCTTCAAATCTCTTTGAACGTTTTTTAGATTTTGGGCTATTAGTCAAAGATATTGAAGACTTCATCTCAAATTTCTCTAATTTGGGTTTTTTCATCTCTTTTGTAAACCTTCAAGCTCATCCATGACACTAAAGAGAAAGATTTCTACATCCAAGAAGAAGCAACAAATTGACTATGACGATGATCTCTTCTATTCTAAGAAAGCACAAGAAGATTTTTTCAAAGATTTCCATGAGAAACCTATTTGATACGGTTGGTTCTTCAATTTTCATGATCTTGAACGGTTTCCCAATGTCATCCACTGCTTTCAAAATCAACAATGGGTAAAGTTTCTATCCCAAAAGATTCCTGCATATTCTTTTTTAGTTAAATGCTTCTATTCAAATCTCGATGTTGAGGAGGATGGCTCTTTAACTAATTATGTTTATAGGAAAGATATTGAGCTTAACCTGGCTATTGTTAGCGAAATTCTAGAGGTGCCTAATGAATATTTAAACCTTTATAGAGTGTTATTGACTGAGTTTCCGTTTGATAACTACGAATCTAACATTAATCAAGCTCGCAATATGATCTATGCAATAGATAATCATCTTGATAGTGGCAAAGTTAACACTTTTTGCAGTGATGCAAGGATCATAGCAAGGATAGAGATCCAACTGTGTTTCCAAAAAAGGGAGAAAAAGATACTGCTCGGAATGAGCCAAAGATGATCACTTTCATGGTCTTAGATTCTATTTCTGTAAACTTGTCGGAATTATGTATCTCCACTATTATGGATACCTATCAAAAGAAAAATAAGGACTCGGTTTATGGATGTGCTTTGACTAAGATCTTTAAGCATTTTGGTATTGACGTGAAAATTTTGAATCTGAAGTCGAGAGCGAATTTAATACTGCAATTCTATCGTTGATGGGACTTCAAGATAGCGCAAGGAAACGTCGATAATAGCGATAGCCCACATTTCCCGTCTCCTCCTCGTCCACAACCATCAAGTAAGCTCCAACTCCTTCTTTATATTTCGATGATTCGCCACAATTTTGGGAACAATTGGATACCCGCTTCACTAATCTCAATCTAGCAAGTGTTGAACGCTTTCAGCAACTCGTAGATCAGTTCCAAGGACGAGCAACAATAGCGAATTATGGAAGAAGTGCTTGAAAATCGCCGAAGGATGGATGTGTATTTTCATGGTGGCAGTGGCAGTTATTAGTTGTTGGTTGAATATATCTCTTGGTAGCCATAATGGGTATTATTTAACTATGTTTTTTTTGTTGTTTTTATATTTTTGGACTTTCGTAAGCTTTTTGGACCTATTAAACTCTATTCCTATGATAGTTGATTGTTTTTAACTATGATCGTTTTTAATTCTAGTTTATGCATATTTGGGTTGTTTTTACATTATGCATATGGATATATGTGCAACATTATATTTTTGGTACCTCTTTTTGATTAATTATAACAAAAAGTGGAAGAGATAGACTCATTGATTCAGGAGGAGACATGGAAATGTGATCAAAATGACAATATACTCATGGATTAAGGGGAGAGTACTTCTTCAACAAAGGGAGGGTATACTTATTCGAAAAAGGAAGAGTATATTTTTTTGGTAACAAAATCTTATCATAATTTCTATCTCATTTTCTTATATCAATGATTTTAGTTTTGTTATTATTAAAAAGGGAGGGGGGATTGTTGACCCTAAGAGCTTCACTTGTTATTGTTGGTTTTCATGATTAACAAAGCTATAGTTGTGATCACATTAAAAATTGTGATAATATTTTTGCTTATATAATTAATGATTTATCCTTATGAGCTAATCCTATATTGTGTATAAGTATATTTTACACATTTCAGATATACACGATAATAAGAGATGCCAAAGATGGATACTTCACGAGTTTGAACATGCTACAATCACTTCATATCAAATGGAAAAAGAAGCTTAAAGAATTCAAGACTCAAGAATTAAAAGTGATTGTAATTTTGGTTAAGGTTTGAGTGAGAAATATATATGACTTGTAAAACTCTTTTTGATTTTGCAAATACATAAGTTAAGGGCCTAATTTACAAAACATTCTTCTATAATAATATGATATTTTAAATTATGATAAATGAGTCTTTAAACTTATGTTTTCCATAATTAAATTTTAGAAATGAGTCTTTAAGCTTATGTTTTCCATAATTAAATTTTAGGACAAAACACTTGTATTTTTACAGAGTTTTTCTTTGAAGTAAAAATCTCATGCACAAAGTGAGTTTAAAAGATATTACTTTACAAAATTACTTTTATGTCTATTGAGAATTTTTGTGAAAGAATTTTTTATGGAATTATATTTTTCATAAAGATTAAAACATTTTAAATTCTTTCCATAAGATTATTTTATTGAGAGATTACATATTAATTCCATTTTGATTGAAGAGAATTCGAATTATTTCTATGGATTGATCGAAAAATTCAAATATTTTTCTTATTAAAATATATGATTGAATATTTGATTCTATGGATATTTGATTGAGAGTTTTCACATATTTTCCTTATTAAAATATTTGATTTAAAGATTTCAAATATTTTATGTATTAAGATATATGATTAAATATTTGACTTCATGAATATTTGATTGAGAGATTTATGGGGATTTACATTTGAAATTATGTTTTAATCAAATCTTTAATCTGATTTACTCCCAAAATATTTTTCTTATTTGAAAATCCAGAGATGACTGAAAAACCAACTGGCCTCTTTTGAGCGGTCAACCGCTTCAGGAGTCAGTCAACCCGGTATACTCAACCGCGCAACTTTCTGAATGTATTTTTTTGCAGTTTTTCCTTGAGCCGATTTTTGCATTTACCATATTTTCTCAAATAAATTTCCATATACTTTCAAATTTGAATTACAACAGCTAGTTTTTTTCTTATATGAAAATTTGATTTATTCTAGTACAAAAGTTATCAACTTTTTCATTATAAAATGAGAAGAGCTTTTCATGTTTCATCATCCATTCTCTTTTGATTAAGCTTTACACTCGAAACCTTTTTTTACTCCTCTCAAAAAGTTACTTGAATACTCTACAACCTTTAACATGAAGTATTTACTCAATCAGGAGTTATTGTGTGCGATCTATCTCTCTATATTGTACTTCTTTGTTGGTAATTCAAACTCTACTTGTGAGGTTGGGGTATGTGCTTGAATTTCGGGTATAAAAATTCAAAGAGAGTTAGAGACCACTGTACTCTGTCTAGGTTTGATCTCTACCCACATAAAGAGATCGATTTTAGTGAAAAATCTTCACGGCGGTGAGATAGTCGTGGAGGATAGAATTAGGCAAAGTTGCTGAATCTAGATAAATTCCCCGTGTTTGTTTCTTCTTAGGTTGCAATTTTGTTTTTAATTAGTTATTTGATAATTACTTTTATTTATCTCTGTGTTTGATATATTATTAGTGTGAACATCATTCTAAATAAAACTGTTTGTGTAAGGTATTATTTTTAAATAGTTGTCTCTACCATATTCACCCTTCCTTAAGGTGATTTTCATATGGATGAAAATTTTTATGAGGCTCTGAAGTTTCTAAAAAAAATCGCAATCAATAGTTTCACTATTATTTTTTGTACGTTCTTATCGTTCGGATACAGGATATGGATGTTATCATATTCACATCATATGGTCATTGACAGATGCAAATATGTATATGAATAGTTATAAGAAATGAAAATCTGTACATTATAGATCGACTACCAATAAAATTATGAAATATATATTAAAAATTATATACATTTATGAAATATATATTAAAAGCGGTGAGTTGAATTATAAAACTTGTGTGACCTTCACATGTACAGTACATATATCTATAAATTAATTCTCCCAAGAAAAATATAATTGCGATGGATGATGTAAAGGAGATGTCAGATCTTTTACCTTTTATTATCATGATCACTGGATATTCATGCAATCTCACCTGAGTTTTGATATCTTACATACAATTAATTATTTCATAATTAGTTTAATAAGTAGTAACCAATAAAGTGCTTATATATATATTTTATAATTCGATACTTTTTTTTTGGATCAGCCAGAAGGCCTCCAACGTTTAAGTTTATAATTACATACTTTGATAATATTAAATAAAATGTATCTTGTTGCAAACTAAATCAGTTCCATACAATATTATTGAATCCAGCGTTTTTTCATCCCTTTCCTAATTAATTACCATAGGCTAGGTTACTTTTGCTTGCTATCAGATGATTCCTCTTAAACTTCCTTTCCAAATTGGGATCTCTTGTGCGATTTCGATTCTCGAGTCAACAGTTACGCTAATTATAACACTCACTGAGAAGGTTTCAGTTTGGATTGATTTGGCCATTTAAAAGAAAGAATTTTGTATGGCCCTTGGGACGCAACTTTGGTAATACTTTATATATGTACCTTAAATAAGCTCGAAACTATAGAAAACACTATAGAGTTTCACCAACGAGCTATAACTCGGTTGGTATGGACACTTCCTCTCTTGGAGAGAGTGCAGGGTTCGAACCTTAGAACCCTAGCTAGGAGGGAAGTGTCCATAAACACCACTACAGATATGGCTGTTATTAATAGGGAAGTGGTCACGCTTACCACTGTGACATATTTTGCGTCACGGTTTCAAAAAATATGTTCACGGTTATATCCATGACTAAACCAAAAATAAAAAGGGCCCTACAACCCTGAAGCCATAAAACACCATATCCCCCAAAATCCCCCTCCCAAAATTATTTTCTTTCTCCCAAAATTATTTTCTTTCTCCCAAAATTATTTTCTTTCAATTCTCCCGCCCTCGACTCTCCTCGCTTCCTCCGCCACCGGCGCCGCCTCGCCTCCATAGTCGAGGCTCGGCCCCTAAGAAGACGAAACCTTCCTGGTCGAGCTCGTTATCGAAGACCCAGATCCGATCGAGCTCGTCGTCGAAGCTCGGTCGTCGTCGAAGCTCGTCATTGTCGAAGCTCGCCGTCGTCGTTTAGAGATAAGTAAAATTGATTAGGATTAGGGTAATTTTAAACTGTTTTGGTTTAATTTTAATATTAATTTTTTGCCCTAGGTCGTCGTCGTATCTGATCGAAACCCTAGGTCATTGCCGCCGTCGTCGAAACTTGTCGTCAAGAGGTAAATTTTAGGTGTTTTTTGGTTTAATTTTTATTTTTTCCAGCTTACCCAAATTTTTTTTCTTGTTGCTGTTGTTGTAGTTATTGATGTTGGCGGTGGTGTTGTAGTTGTTGATGTTGGTGGGCTTAGGGTTTGGGTTGGGTTAGAGATTAGTGATAGGGATAAGGTTAGGATTGGGGTTGGGGTTGAGGTTATGGTTAGTGTTAAGGTAATTTAGAAAATTTTTGTAGCTAATTTAGTGAAAAGCAGCAACAGTTAATAATGGTTTAGTGGAAAACAACAATAGTTAAGGGTATTTTAGTGTAAATGAGTAACATCGATCAAATGGGTTTTTTTTTATTAAAAAATTTAGTGATAGTTTAGTGAAAACAAGAAAATTTAAGGATATTTTAGTGAAATCTATAGTAATTTAGTTAATTTACTAAGATGAATCGTGTAGTTAAATTTTTATGGTAGTTTAGTGAAAACAACAATAGTTAAGGGTATTTTAGTTGAATTCATAGTAATTTATTTAATTTAAGGTAGTTAATGAAAACACAAGAATAGTTAAAAGTATTTTAGTGTAATTTAGTAAAATGGAAGAAATAGGTTGCTTAAGGGGGGTTACACACACTTGTGTGTGTGTATGCACACATACACACACACAAACAATGCCGAACTTTAATTCATCATTGTTCTCCTCTACATTAAACTCTTGTCAAATCCCACCTTAAAACAAACCCTAAATCCAAAATTTTAAACTCGATTAAGAAAACCCTCATCTTTTAAAAAAAATACCCTAAACTTAGAACTTCAAAACCTTGTATTTGAAACGTAAACGTAAAATTAATTGAAATCAAATCTTAAACTAAATGTATGGTTTTCGATGATAATATGAAATTTTCATATTCTCATCGATAATTAATCATATGTGAAAATGAAAACGTGACTTAGTTCCCGTCTATCGGTTAACTTACGTTCGATATTCGTCGTGACATAAAACTACACGAAGCTTGTTAAACACCGGATATTATCGTTCGATTTCTAACAACCGTCACGTAGTTTATATGACGAGAATTAATATTTGATCGTATGATGACTGATAAATTTGTCCCGTGTGGACAAGTTAGAAATGTATAAAGCAGACACCTATATTCTTTTGTGTTTTTCATTCGTTTTGAGATATATCATCGGTACTTTTCCGTTGGTTCTCCGTGTACAACGATAGATTAAATGTTCGTTTTAATGGTGTTTCACAGTATTGAAATGATTGTCTGTTCTATTACAATGTACTCGGAGAACAGCGGGGAGGTGCGGCCGAAATTTTCTCGAAACGGATGAAAGCAAAAGTGAATGGGCGTATATTTTATACATTTTTAATGGGATGTGTATCTTACCCCTACAGCCGTTACCCTCGACATCCAATAAAAAACATTTAATATTACCATCATCTTTCTTGGAAGAAGAATCCAACTCTCGAGCTTTGAGATTAGAAAGAGAAAGTTTTCAATAGGAGTTGGTAGAGATTAGAAGGAGAAAGTTCTCAATAGGAGTTAAAGGAGAGCCCGATCCATTAATAATTTAAACCAAACTTAACCAAGTCGTCAATTAAACCTAATACTAACGCTTCTTATTATCCGTCTATCTCGTATTTGTCACGAAATCTTAATTTCATGACGCTTATTTATACGAACCTTGCTACGTTCCAGTCATGCCCCGCTTCCCAGTATACGGAGAAGTAGACGTGACGGGCCACGGCGTATTTTCTCAGAAGCAATCACGCTAAGCGTAAATAAGCAATATATAAAAAAAGCATAAGAATGACAAGAGATGTAATATAAACATCAACTTTTATTAATATCTAATCTTTACATTACAACTGGTTTGAAAAGGAAAAATATAATGCTGAAAGCAATGCCTAAACAGTGGCATATGAAATGGAAATAAGTACAAGTAAGCTAGTAGTTGAGCTGTTCGGGTATCTGCTCTAATCACTCTTGGCTGGGCTTGGACTCCTGAAAGTCGGGTCCTCCCGCCGAACATTCCAAAGAAATAATAGATAGGAATGTCGTCAGTAAACTAACGCTCTGTAAGTCCCAAAGAAAGAATTAAAAAACAAGTAAAGAGAATAGAACTGGTAATTGGTACAAGTATATATGTCTGTTATATTAACGTAGTTGTTTGTAGCTTGGTACAGAATGTATCAGTGTTTACGAGAGGAGTCCAACTATCCCGTGGACCATGGGAATGGAAAGTATAAGGCCCCGTCAATACCCACGGGACAACGACACAGATGTTAATGTAGGTATCTTTTAGTGTCCTTCATCGTGCCACTTATAATACATTCCGTACCGATATACCCCGTTAAAACCCCATAATGTATATTGTATTGATTGTATTGATTTGTAGTTATCAGACTTGTCGAGACTATGGTATAAGTTGTTCATGTAAACAAATTCAGGATATATCAAGTAATCATGTAGTCAAGTCAAGATATAGCCTTGGTTCGGTCAAGTCAAGTTATGTTGCATGTTTGATATTGTTCTGGTATTCATATTCAAGTATTCATGTTTAGATTCATGTTGACTTGGATTCATATTTTTATTGGGTTTAGATTGATTTAGACTTGGACTCAGACTTGAGTCAAACACTTTAAACAGGATTGGATCCTGAATTAGGCCGGTAACTGATGTACATGGACGGCATGATTTATGTCTTTTTCTAAGACAATTACCATTGATAACTTCATTTTAGTTTTCTACCTTAAATAGGCAAGCATCCACTTTCTCCTGCTCCTTAAGGCTTAAGAGAATTGGTCCCGCTTAAAACTATATTTACTAGGGTCCTTAATGTAATTTTATATAACTCGAGTGGTTTTATGAAAAATGATTTTAATATACTTTCAAAATAAACCTCGAGTAATTATTTATATTATTTAGAATTGTCATGAATGTGAATTTTAGAGAATGAGGTATATTAGTGAAAATATATATAGCTTGAATAGTTCAAAATATTTTAATGTAAACTTTGTCTTGTATTGATACTTGATGGTATTTTAATAAAACTTGTCATTCTTTTATTTTCTAGAAAACATGGAATTTTATTATATATTAAAAATATATAATTTGATAATATTTATATAATTATTAAGAATTAATTTTATTTATTAAGTAGAAAATCTTGTTTTTCTTAAAAATCGTATTAAATTTCTTACGAGATCGTATGCTCCGTGAGGAGGTCTGCATCTAGCTCTACTAGTCCCGAAGATGTGTGATAATCCGTACCATCCAAACCGGGTTCCTCGAAATGGGTTGTAGAGGTATAATTGCAAAGATTTTGAAATACAATTCTAAAGAAAACGGGTTTTTATAGTTCAAGGTATTTTGACGAAAAGTCGTATTTTGCCACAAAAGTTACGTTTCAAGAGAATCGTGCTATATCAAGATATGTGTATGTGAGAGGTAGGTCATTACCTCATGAAGTTTTCTAAAAGTAATATTAAGCAAAACAATAAAAGATGTCATATGTAAAGTTTGTGGTATTTAAACGAAAAACGCAATTTAAAGTTACATAACATGATATTTTAAGATGAAAATTATTCTAATTATTTGTTTCATGATTAATAAGCAAGGTATAGTGATATGGATGAGTGATTCTTAAGAAAATTATAATTTTAAAGATTATAAAATCGAATGTCGGTATAACTCCACTTACCGACAAGCTTTGAAAAGAAAAATATTTATGGTAGAAAAAGAAGAGGGGAGATGTGACTTACTTGCTAAAAGAATAGAGGGGAGGTAGAGGAAGAGAATGGTTGCCTTCGTGTAGTCGCGGGATTGCCGGAATCATCTCGAATCCTCACCGGAAATTGACCTTGAGCTAACTCCACTTGTACTCTTCTTAGGCTTAGAAATTTTTGAGAATTTTGACAATATGTTTCAGAATGAAGAGGGGCTAGGATATGGAGTTGTATTTATAGTGTGGAATTAGGGTTTTGGAATTGAAAGAATGAATTAAAATGCATTAAAAATTGGACTAATTGGAAAATTGAATTCTCTGTTAAATTGCAGAGAAAACAATCAGTGCAGGGGTAATGGGGGTAGGCCAAGGGTTTTGTGTGCAGAGCACAGGGATTTTTCACCAACGGGGGCCCGTCGGCACCGGCCGTTCCATGCATTTCACCGGTCCATTTTTTGCTAGGGTCCGGCGGATCTCTGCCAAGTTTCCTATGCTGTGTACACATTATTTTTCATATGTTTGTTTTATCTGACTTTTCATTTTTACGTGTATTGCACGTGTAAACTTTTGGGCTTCCAAAATGTTTAAAAGAAAAATCACTAAAATTAATATGTGGCTGATGAGATTCGAACACAGGGGCTATGTCACAGCAGTGCAAGCCTTTACCAATGAGCTACATGTGATTTCTTGCTTTTCTTAAATAAGAATAACTTTTAAAATGTACAGGCTAGCAAACTCCTTTCTGTATTTTAAAAATTTTGTACAGAAAATTTAGGGTCGTTACATTCTACCCTCCTTATAAAAATTTCGTCCTCGAAATTTATAGAAGGAAGTTGTAGATTCAAGAAAAATTTATTTACGGTGGTGGTGAAAAGAACTACTGATATGGTACTGAAAGTGCAAGAAAATGTTTGAAAGAACGAAAAGATGCAAGGGTAGTTTTCAAGAAAGTTGCGAGCATGCAATCAAATAGAAGAAACATAAATTAGAATTGGATTGTTAAGGATGGTACAAAGATAAAAATTATAATCGAGTAAAAATCAAGGAAGGATATAAGTTATCAAAGGAGATAGGATTCGATAATTATGGATATATGATAGAACGTAACTAAATCAAGAGGAAAGAGAATCAAAGGCAGAACTCCAAGTCATTCAAGTAGTGTACCGCATTGTAATTATACTGCAGTTCATAGTTACAATCACATAACTCCATTGAAATCACCCAAATCCTACCATAGGTGATAAGGTTTAAGAAACAATTAAGAAAAATCAAAGGAAGATCAAGAGTTTGTAGTTTCGTGTTACGTCGAGACAAGATTACAAGAAAAGATTCAAAGGAATGCAATCATATTGCAGGCGTTACAGTCTACCCTCTTTAAAAGAATTTCATCCGTGAAATTCTCTCAAGTTGCGACATGAAGCATAGAATATTAGCTACTAGTATATTGCTTAAGTCGTGTGGGGTTGGTTTTAGGTATAAAGAAAAATATAAAGATATACAAGGATTTGGAAGGATGAAAGGATTGGGAATCACCATTGGTAACTTGGCCAGTGATTTCGTCTTCTCTAACCGGCATCGTGGATGTTTGGTCTCCTGGAACTTTTCTCTGTGCCTGCTGGTACATTTCAGACCGACGAAGTAAAAGTGGTCCTCGCGAAGGTGGTGCAGGAGGTCCATGAGAAGGTGAAATAGGTAGGTAAGACGAGGTGCAGGAGCCTGAATGGCAGGCTGCCGCGGAAAAGTGATCGCTGGTCAGGGTGCGCGAGTTGGGGTGCGACGATGTGGGCATGCTCCGATGGCATGAGTGGATGCGCCACAAACTAAGCATAGGCCATTCGCATGCCTGCAGCCCTTTACTTCATGTCCGAGTTTCTTACAATAATAGTAAGTCCTTACTGGCGGTGTCCTTTCCTTCTTCTTCATATAACCCTGAGCCGTCCTCAAGGCTGCCTTAGTGCGAACTAGTCCTTGGTGAAGGAGAGTAGCCTGCTCCTGCTGTCCCTCAACTAGACTCCTGGTTGCTTCAAGGAACGCCATTGATCTTATCAATAAGTCCTCAACGTTAGTGGGTGGTAGTGTAGGTGGTGGAGTGTTGTCGTTCACGTTGGTGCTCATGTTGTTGGAATGATCCATAACCTTGATAGAAAATGAAGGGTTAGGATAGATTCAAAAGATTAGAAATGTAAGGAATGTTTAGTTGCTGCTTCTTATAATTCTTATGACATATTGCTTAGGTTTCCATGTAGAACGGACCTGCATGGGCCGCCAACAAAACCTGTCACGCCCCGCTTCCTAGTGTATAGAGAAGTAGACGTGACGGGCCGCGACGTATTTACTCCGAAGTAAACACGCTAAGCGTAAATAAGCAATATATAAAAAATGCACAAGAATGACAAGAGATATAATATAAACAAAAACTTTTATTAATATCCATTCTTTATATTACAACTGGTTTGAAAAGGAAAAATAAAATGTTGAAAGCAATGCCTAAACAGTGGCATATGAAATGGAAATAAGTACAAGTAAGTTAGTAGTCGAGCTGCTCGGGTATCTTCTCCAATCACTCCTGGCCAGGCTTGGACTCCTGAAAGTCGGGTCCTCCTGAACATTCCAAAGAAATAATAGACAGGAATGTCGTCAGCGAACTAACGCTCGGTAAGTCCCAAAGAAAGAATGAAATAGACAAGTAAAGAGAATAGAACTGGTAATTGGTACAAGTATATATGTCTGTTATAATGACGTAGTTGTTTGTACCTTGGTACAGTTGGTATCAGTGTTTACGAGAGGAGTCCAACTATCCCATGGACTATAGGAAACGGAAAGTACAAGGCCCCATCAATACCCACGGGACAACGGCACGGATTTTCATGTAGGTATATTTTAGTGTTCTTCATCATGCCACTTATAATACATTCCGTACCAATCTACACCGTTAAAACCTCGTAATGTATATTGCATTTATTGTATTGATTTGTAGTTATCAGACTTGCCGAGACCATGGTATAAATTGTTCATGTAATCAGATTCAGGATATATAAAGTAGTCATGTAGTCAAGTCAAGATATAGCCATGGTTCGGTCAAGTCAAGTTATGCTGCACGTTTGATATTGTTCTGGTATTCATGTTCAAGTATTTATGTTTAGATTCATGTTGACTTGGATTTATATTTGTATTAGGTTCAGATTGATTTAGAATTGGACTCAGACTTAAGTCAGACACTTTAAACAGGATTGGATCCTAAATTAGGCTTGGGAATTATCGGTAACTGCTGCACATGGACGACAAGATTTGTGTTTTTTTCCAAGACAATTACCATTGATAACTCCATTTTAGTTTTCTATCTTAAATAGGCAAGCACCTACTTTCTCCGGCTCTCTGAGGCTCAAGAGAATTGGTCCCGCTTAAACCTCTATTTACTAGGGTCCTTAATGTAATTTTATATAACTCGAGGGGTTTTATGAAAAATGATTTTAATATACTTTCAAAATAAATCTCGAGTAATTATTTATATTATTTAGAATTTTCATGAATGTGAATTTTAGAGAATGAGGTATATTAGTGAAAATATACATAGCTTGAATAGTTCAAGGTATTTTAATATAAACTTTGTCTTGTATTGATACTTGATGGTATTTTAATGAAACTTGTCATTCTTTTATTTTCTAGAAAACATATAATTTTATTATATATTAAAAATATATAATTTGATAATATTTATATAATTATTAAAAATTAATTTTATTTATTAAGTAGAAAATCTTGTTTTTTTAAAATCGTATTAAAATTCTTACGAGATCGTATGGTCCGTGAGGAGGTCTGCATCTCGCTCTACTAGTCCTGAAGATGTGTGATAATCCGCACCATCCAAACTGGGTTTCCCGAAATGGGTTGTAGAGGCATAATTGTAAAGATTTTGAAATACAATTCTTGAGAAAACGGATTTTTATAGTTCAAGGTATTTTGACGAAAAGTCGTATTCTGCCACAAAAGTTATGTTTCAAGAGAATCGTGCTATGTAAAGATGTGTGTATGTGAGAGGTAGGTCATTACCTCGTAAAGTTTTCTAAAGGTAATATTAAGAAAAACAATAAAAGATGTCATATGTAAAGTTTGTGGTATTTAAACGAAAAACGCAATTTAAAATTACATAACATGATATCATAAGATGAAAATTGTTCTAATTATTTGTTTCATGATTAATAAGTAAGGTATAGTGATATGGATGGGTGATTCTTAAGAAAATTGTAATTTTAAAGATTATAGAATCGAATGTCGGTATAATTCCACTTACCGACAAGTTTTGAAAAGAAAAATTTTTATGGTAGAAAGAGAAGAGGAGGAATAGGACTTACTTACTAAAAGAATAGAGGGGAGGTAGAGGAAGAGAAGGGTAGCCTTCGTGTAGTCACGGGGTTACCGGAATCGTCTCGAATTCTTGCCTGAAATTGACCTTAGGCTAACTCCACTTGTACTCTTCTTAGACTTAGAAATTTTTGAGCATTTTGACAATAGGTTTCAGAATGAAGAGGGGCTAGGGTATAAAGTTGTATTTATAGTGTGGAATTAAGGTTTTGGAATTGAAAAAATGAATTAAAATGCATTAAAAATTTGATTAATTGGGAAATTGAATTCTCTGTTAAATTGCAGAGAAAACAAACAGTGCAGGGGTAATGGGGGTAGGCCAAGGGTTTTGTGTGCAGAGCACAGGGACTTTTCACCAACGGGGGCCCGTCGGTTCCAGCCGTTCTATGAATCTCGCCGGTCCATTTTCTCCTAAGGGCCGGTGGATCCCTGCCAAGTGTCCTATGACGTGTACACAATATTTTTCATATGTTTGTTTTATCTGACTTTTTATTTTTACGTGTATTGCATGTGTAAACTTTTGGGCTTCCAAAAATTTTAAAAGAAAAATCAGAAAAAATAATATTTGGCTGATGGGATTCGAACACAGGGGCTATATCACAGCAGTGCAAGACTTTACCAATAAGCTACAAGTGCTTTCTTGCTGTTCTTAAACAAGAATAACTTTTAAATTGTAGTCATGCTTGCAAGCTCCTTTCTGTATTTTAAAAATTTTGTACAGAAAATTTAGGGTCGTTATAGTTCCATTTTCTTCCAATATGGCATTTCCGTACCTCCACGACAAGAGTTGGATGTACGGCGACGTTTCTTCGAGAGATGCTACTAGTTTCCTTAACGGTGTTTGCTTTTTCACCGATTTTGCCTACTTATGGCTTGAGATACCGAAAGAGCACGAAATCTATTGTCCTTACTATAAATGTATGAACACGCGATTGCAGAAGAATTCGGATGTTGAGTTACACATCATAAAAACCGGTTTCCTTAGAGATTACTAAGTGGGATATTCAAGAAGAAAAGGAGGCCAATGCAAGAGACCGAAAATGAAATCATTGAAGCGGAAACCGAAAACTGGCAAGGGATAGTAGAAGAAGAGGAGGAAGATGGGGAATGGCGGTTTGAAGAAGGAGAAGTTGTCCAAGACGATGATGCTATGTTCGCGCCGGTCGATGACATGGATGGGGTTATAAATACCGCTGGACTTCCTTATAATACGGAAATCACTGGACCCACACTATCGGAGAAGTATAAGGCTTCCTCGAGAATCCCTCTATATCCAAATTAAAAAGGGTTTTCAATACTATCTTTTTTCGTACGTCTCTTCCAGATCAAATGTAATAACAGATGTGTTGGGGTTAAAATTTACACCCCATTGACCAAAATTCAAAGTCAAAGTTAAACAGCGAACAAGTAGGCTCAAGCCAAAACAAACGGACCCTACCGTCGAATCCAAGCCGGTCCCATGCTCGAATCCAAGTCCAAGTAGGTGGGCTCAAGCCCAGACTGGCTCCCATGCTGTCACACCCCGCTTCCCAAGATTCGTAAACACGGTACGTGACAGAGCCAACCATGCTACCTGTGGCTAGAAATCATCCCTCCACAGTCACATTACGGCTGTCTATCGGATATCAAGAACAGTAAAATATATAAACTAGCTAACACATGTTCATTTACCACAATAAATAAAATCGAGAAATGCATATAGCGGAAACGAATCAAGATCCAATAAACAATAGTATCTGAATCACGTCCCAACATGGGCTTACATCAATAGAAATAAATCTGCTGAAATAAATAAACTAAGAGTCTCTAAACTAAATAGCTAGCTCCTTATTGCTCGGCTTGATTTCTAAAGCACTTGCTAAAGCACTCCTGATCTGCCTGCGATAAAGGTAGAGGAACCGGGCCATGCAAAACCCAGACGTCAGTACGTCATAAATACCATAATAATAGTAACAACCAGGATATGATGCTATGATTAAATATGAATATAAATAATAAACACAGATATAAATAGTGAGTTATATGTATGTGATGTGTATAATAAAGTCTGTGCTTCTAGGTTATCTATTCTAGAAGTCTTTGAAATCAATTAATGTAATCCTCATCGTAATTCAACAGTATATATCCCGTTCATTCCCCACAGGACCACGATACAATATATCCCGTTCATTCTCCATGAGACCATGGTACAATATATCCTTTTCATTCCCCTCGAGGTCACGGTACAATGATTATTCCGTAACGCCCGGAATCACAGCAAACAATGATTTATTCCGTAACGCCCAGAATCACGGTAAACAATAATAATATCCTCTTGAGTTACGTTTCGGTTACATTCTTGATTTCCCCTAAGGTTATGTGTTCAAGTCAGGTATTGCCGATATAAATTTAATGCTATCACAGGATCAAGCAGGTACCGATCTTGTCTATGCAGACAATAAGTTACGTGCATTAGGAAAACAATCAGGATTGTTGGCATTAGCAATAAGATCTAAGTAACAAGTCTGGTAATGTGTCGTGAACATATCATGTACTGAATATTAACCAAAATAGATACCAATGTAACACTGTAATCAATATCGAACCATGGTAAACACTACCAATTCCAGGATGTATATGTGTCTATCTGTATTAACCGTTATACGTCCATTACCATGTAGGATGCAGTCTAAATAACATATTGAACTGATATAGTAGTATGATAATATCGTGATATTCCGACATGCAACTAGATAAACTATTATCAGTACGGATACAGACGGATGCTATAAAACTATAAATCGGTAATTTCTACTGAATAGTAAAACACGTTTATTATAATTTATCAAATAGATATTCATATAATAATAAAGCATGTTGCAAGTTTATAACTTTCCTGATCGGATCTCACGTCCGACGTCGAAATAAAGTTACGACGCAAACTTACGCACGCAGGACTGGACCTGGCTGGAAAGTTGCGTGACGTGATGACATGGCTAGATGACGACGGTGACTGGGTCGACTAGATCATCGGCAACGTGCGTAACTCTATCGAGACGACAGGAAAAAGAAAATATGAGAAAATAAAGAAAGAAAAGAAAGAAGAAGAAGAAGAGAAAGAAGTGGAGGTTGTTGGGTTTCTGGAGTTCTGGGGATGGACAGAGGGGATGGTGGCGACGAGACGACAACGTCGACGACGGGGTGGCGAAAGTATGGCCGTGAGTCTTGAATGGTGATCCGGGAAGGAGCAGGGGTGATGGTGGTGGTGTATAGGTATTCTGGGGTCGAGAGGAGGTGATGGAGGCGGTCGGTGGTAGTGGGTCTACCGGTAATGAGGGGTTTCCGGCGAGGGGTTTAGATGATGGGTTCTCAGGTCAGGGAGGTCGGGTGGTGCTCGGGAAAGAGAGGAGAGGACGGAGAGGTAGGGGAGAGGACGAGGACGAGAGGGCGTGGTGATGAGAGGAGCGGAGACGGTGGCGGCGTTGAGGTGATGAGCGTGGGTTAGGGTTTCGTGATGGGGACGTGAGGAAAAGTAACGAGGGAGGAAAGAGAGAGTGTGGGGACGAGGGTTTAGTAGAGAGAGAGAGAGAGAGTGTGTGTGGGGATAGGGGTTTAGAAGAGAGAGAGAGACAGAGAGAGAGAGAGACATGCGAGAGAAGGGGAGAGAGACAGATAGAGATTATAATTTAAGATAATTAATATATTATATATTATATTTATAGCAGATATATATGATATATATGTTTTAGTTATATAGATTATTATATATATATATATATGGGGATTTTACGGATAATACCAGATTACTCCGAATATTTCCCGTGTCCCTTCAAAAATCTAGTTTTTTTAATATGGAGAAAATACGTAAAAGTTTAAACTATTGCGATGTGCAGTAAATAAAAATGTATATACCCCTAAGTATGGATTTACGTAAATATACGTAGCGATAAATTACGAGCCCGTTTTAACAATCAGGACATGAACATGATATATGGGTCCAACCACATAATTTGGGATACCATGACATGCAAGGCTAGATAACCAAATATGTTATTTGGTTTTTATTTTGTATTATTAAAAGATACGTGGAATATATTATATATATGTGTATAGAATCTAGATTTTCATGGATACTCTGTACTAGAAAATATTTGATATAATCTTGAACCATGATGGGTTTCAAACATGTGGGCCGGGTCGGATAATAACCATAACTATCAATTGCACTATCCGCAACCCAAAAACAACAATAATAAAGAAATTTATTACAAGATTTGAAATACCCCAAATAAATATAGTATAACAGTGCTAGGGTGTTACATTATACCCAACTACAAAAGAATTTCGTTCTCGAAATTCAAGGAACAAGAAAAGATAAGAAAACACGGATCTAAGGAAAGAGGGGTGGAAACTACTGTCGGATCTCGTCTTCACGTTCCCAAGTAGATTCTCCGTACAAACGATTTCCCCAAGAAACAATTACTAGTGGGATAACTTTATTCTTGAGCATATTTTCTCGTCGATCCACAATCGCCATTGGTCGCTCTTCATATGTTATATCTTCCCTTACTGTCAGTTCCGAGTGATCTAGGACATGCGTCTTATCTCTAACATACTTGCGGAGTTGAGATATATGAAACACGTCATGAACACCCACCAAGGATGGTGGTAAAGACAATCGATAAGCCACCTCTCCAACACGCTCGATAATACCGAAAGGCCCCACGAATTGATGACTAAGCTTGCCTCGACTACCAAATCGGATCACTCCTCGGGTCGGTGATATCTTCAAGAATACCATATCACCAACCGCGAACTCCAGAGGTTTTCATCCAGTATCAGCCTAACTTTTTTGTCGATCTTGCGCTACTTTCATATTATTTCAGATCACGTTAAATTTCTCCACCGTTTACATAATAAGATCCACTCCCAATAATCTTCTTTCTCCAACATCGTCCCAACAAACCGGCGAGTGACTCTTACGACCGTATAATGCTTCGAATGGAGCCATCTGTATAGTCATATGAAAACTGTTATTGTATGAAAACTCCACCAAGTGAATTGATCCTCCCATGAACCCTTGAAGTCTAATATGCATGCTCTCAACATATCTTCAAGATTTTGGATCGTTATTTCAGACTGGCCATCTGTCTGAGGATGATAGGCTGTGCTAAATTTCAAGTGAGTTCCCAAATTTTCCTGTAGACTCCTACGAAAGTGTGATAGAAATCAGGTATCACGATCCGAAACGTTGCTCATGGGTACTCCATGCAATTTCACAATCTCCTGCATGTACCACTCTGCCAAAGCCTCCGTCGACTGACTAACACGAAATGGTATGAAATGAGCTGCCTTGGTTAATCGATCGAAAATCACCCAAACTGCATTATTGCCCTTTGGACTCCATGGTAATACTGTCACGAATCCATGATTATATGTTCCCACTTCCATTGAGGAATCGGAAGTGGTTGCAACAAACCAGCTATCTTTTGGTGTTCAGTCTCGATTTTTTGACACACCAAGCATTTCGATACATAGCGAGCAATATCCCTTTTCATGTCTTCCCACCAGAAATGTTGTTGCAGATCTTTGTACATCTTTGTGCCTCCCGGGTGTACTGAATACGCCGAACTATGAGCCTCCTTCATGATTTCTTCACGAACATCTCCTTTGGGCACACATAAACGACTCCCATAACGTAACAAACTATCATCATGAATTAATAAGTCTGTTCGAAGTCCCGCTTCTACTTGTTCTCGAATCTTCTGCAACTTTGGATCGTGCGACTGCGTTGCTTTAATGTTATCGATCAAGGATGAATGTACTTGCAACTGTATCAACTGTCCCGAAGAATTTGGTAGTACAATCTCTAAATCGAATCTCTAAAAATCGGCTATAATCTCCTTTTGTGTAGTCAACATCCGTATTGCTGGCAACCGACTTAGTGGCACTACATTAACTTTCCCCAGATGGTATTTTAGATCAAGATCATAGTCAACCATCAGCTCTAACCATCTACGCCGTCTCATGTTGAGCTCTTTCTGTGTGAACACATACTTTAGGCTTTTGTGATCGGTAAATATTTCTACGCTTTCGCCCAATAAGTAGTGTCTCCAAATCTTCAGAGCGAAAATCACTGCTGCTAACTCCAGATCATGAGTTGGGTAGTTCTTTTCATGAGTCTTCAATTGTCTCGATGCATAAACTATAACCTTCCCATGCTGCATTAGAACACATCCCAAGATTTTCCCAGATGCGTCGCTGTGAATAACCAACCCTTTGGAACCATCTGGCACTGTCAAAATAGGAGCGGCGGTCAATCTTTGCTTCAACGCTTCAAAAGTTGTCAATATCGAACCACGGTAAACACTACCAGTGCTAGGATGTATATGTGTCTATCTGTATTAACCGTTATACGTCCATTACTATGTAGGATGCAGTCTAGATAACATATTGAACTGATATAGTAGTATGATAATATCATGATGTTCCGACATGCAACTAGATAAACTATTATCAGTACGGATACAGATGGATGCTATAAAACCGTAAATCGGTAATTTCTACTGAATAGTAAAACACGTGCATTATAATTTATTAAATAGATATTGATATAATAATAAAGCATGTTGCAAGTTTATAACTTGCCTGATCGGATCTCACGTCGAGATACGGATATCACGTCCGACGTCGAAATAAAGTTATGACGTAAACTTACGCACGCTGGGAAGCTGCGTGACGTGGTGACAGGGCTAGATGATGAAGGTGAATGGATCGTCGGCAACGTGCGTAACTCCGGCGAGACGGCCGGAAAAAGAAAATAAAAGAAAAGAAAGAAAGAAAAGAAAGAAAGAAAAGAGAAAGAAGTGGATGTTGTTGGGTTTCTGGAGTTCTAGGGATGGACATAGGGGATGGTGGCGATGAGATGACGACGTTGACGTCGAGGTGGTGAAAGTATGGTCGTGAGTCTTGAATGGTGATCAGGGAAGGAGCAGGGGTGATGGTGGTGGTGTATGGGTATTCTGGGGTCGAGAGGAGGTGATGGAGGTGGTTGGCGGTAATGGGTCTACCGACGACGAGGGGTTGCCGGCAAGAGGTTTGGATGTTGGGTTCTCGGGTCGGGGAGGTCGGGTATGTAAGTCGATGCCATGCACCCCATGTGTTCACGGGGAGGCGGAGTTTGCAAAAAACGATTTTTAAGTGCTTCGTAACATCGACTAAACTCCAGGATCGATACTAAACCCTAATTAACAAACATAATCGGAGGTTTAACTACTATGTAAGAATGTTAAACCACAAGTTCTCGCTGTCCTTCTTCACCTCGCTGTCCTTCTCTTTGTCGTGAGCTCCTCGAAGTGAGAACGGATCGCGCCTCCTTGTCGGCTTCTCCAAATCGAAGAAGATCCACCCGAGAGTGTCTAATTTGAGCTTTCTCCTCTAAGATGAGGTAACTAGGTCACTTGGTGTACTAAACTAAGTAGCCTAGAGAGAGTAGAGAGTGTTAATGGATTTATTTTTGTCACAAACCCTAGGATTCTCAACTCATGAGACAATTAGGGTTTTGAGGAAGATGAAGAGAGAGCTTGCGAGGGGAGAGAATGTGTTTGCGATAATAATGTTAACTCTTAAGCATGGCATCTATTTTAACTCTAATGCAAAGAAAAATACCTCTCACAAATATCTCAAAAATATCTAAGTCTCCATTTGTCCAAAAAGTCAACAATAATCCATGCTCAATTTCACTAAAATACATGAAGTTTTCCTCCTCTCAAATATCCACCTCATTAAGCATTTAACCTAAAATGCTAAAACAAATAATGAGGTTTAATCATCTTAAAGCAAACTTGAATAATTACAAGAATGCCCCCTCGCATCCGTATATAAATACCCGTATCCGTATTTCGAGAAACACGAATACAATGCGACATAACTAATCCAATAAGCAAATACTAGGATCCGGCTTAAACCAAAGCCCACCAGTATTGTCCGCCCAAACATCATATGCGCACAAGTACACCTGCGTGATCAAACCCTGTTGTAAAAACCATACGACCTCTACTCGTTTCACCCGAAGCAGAGAAACTCTCTGTGTGGGACTCTAAAGACTCGACAGTACACTGGTAGTGGGTTTAACCAAAAGCGCGTCAGCGGCACTAGCTGCATGTAACGGCTACCCAGGTATCTATCGATAAAAAGGCCGACGAGCAAACTCATCCGTACCCCTACTGAGCCTGTCTGTGGCAATCTCCGTACAGTCCGGTCTGTTCGTCTGAGAGTATCGCATATCGGGCCTAGGGGACGGTAAGCGTCAGACCCCTAATAGCATAATAAGTCGTGTCGGAGTGCAGCCAAAAACACCTTGAGAAACTACTGGAATTCCTACTAGCAGATCTCGCTTTCCCTGGCCAGGGACTTTGTGTAATGGATTTCCGAATCACAGCGCGATATCAATCCCCAATACCGGGAGAGACGAATCCTATCTAACCGCCACTACCTCCAAGTGCTTCGGGACTACACCCAACTACTACCTGTTTGCACGACTCAATAGAATCGTGGTAGGGTAGTAATCTATGAATAGTGGGAACACACTTGAGGCGAAGTAGCAGTGTTAAGTCAACGGACTATGCTGTACTCATGTCACCTGGGAATCGCTACCTGACGATAGGTATAGTACCAACCAGCAGTTCCCCACGAGTCTGTCCAGTGTAACTCATAATCCAATGAGCACATGCATACTATCTTCAGTACGACATACTGATGGCTGTAGGACATACCATCTCCCCTGTTGGGATGAGAAGCGTATATACTAGTCCACTCTGGGGTATCGATGCCATGTCTCAATAATCCTACGACTAGGGACCTTTATAAGGATGCGCTTATAGATTACCCAGTCCCCACTAGCGCGACTGCCATCACAACGCTAGTAGTCAAGCAAAGATCCTAAGGGCTCTACCAATATGTATTAGTGATACGTCAAAAGAAACATATACACATATTAAGATAGATACAAACCAAGTAGCATACTATCATATTGAGCAAGACTGTCATAAATCCGTGTATATATCCTAAGCTTCCAAAATGTAATATACAAATTAGTACAATACAATAATGGCCTCTAGAGCATATTACACTGACAATCTCCCACTTGCACTAAAGCCACGTGCTGGCATATCGTAGACCTATCATCTCGAATATCCTCTTGAACTGCATCTGAGAGATGGATTTTGTGAATGGATCTGCAGTGTTTTCCTCAGTAGCAACTCTCCGCACCTCGATCTCCTGGCGATCTACGATCTCCCTGATCAGGTGATACCGCCTCAAGATGTGTCTGGACTTCTGATGGGACCTGGGTTCCTTTGCTAAAGCTATAGCCCCGTTGTTGTCACAATACAGAGGTATTGGATCAATAATGGACAGAACTACCTGAAGTTTTGTCAAGAACTTCCTTATCCAGACTGCTTCTTTTGCGGCATTAGAAGTTGCGATATACTCCGCTTCTATCGTCGAGTCAGCAACGGTGTCCTGCTTGGAACTCTTTCAACAGACCGTCCCTCCTTGAGGGTAAAGACATAACCCAACATGGACTTGGAGTCATCCTTGTCATTCTAGAAGCTGGAGTCAGTAAAGGCCTCGATCTGGAGGTCTTTTCCACCGTACACCAAGAACATTTCCTTTGTCCTTCTCAGGTACTTGAGAATGTTCTTTACTGCTATCCAGTGCTTCTCCCCAGGGTTTGACTGATACCAACTTACCACGCTTAGTGCGTAAGCAATATCTGGTCAGATACACAACATCGCATATATTATAGAGCCTACTGCAGAAGTGTAGGGTATAATAGACATGCGATCCCTTTCCAAATCAGTCTTGGAAGATATCTCTTTGGAGAGGGTGATTCCATGACAAGCCGGTAAATTACCGCGCTTTGAATCTTCCATACTGAATCTCTTCAGTATGGTGTCGATGTACCTGGACTGTGAAAGTACCAACACCCTCTTAGATATATCACGATAGATCTGGATCCCCAGAATATAAGAGGCATCACCCAAGTCTTTTATAGAGAACCTTTGTGATAAGAATCCTTTGACAGATTGTAGCATAGGAATGTCATTTCCTATCAAGAGAATGTCATCCACGTACAAGATGAGGAATACAACAGTTCTTGCTACAATCTTACTATAGATGCATAGTTCATCTGGATTTTTGATAAAGTCAAATTCTTTGAATGTCTTATCAAAACAGATGTTCCAACTCCGCGATGCCTGCTTTAGTCCATAAATGGACTTAAGCAACTTGCACACTTTCTCGCTGCTCCTACTCTGAATGAAACCATCTGGCTGGTCCATATAGACGCACTCTTCCAAATTTCCATTTTGAAAAGCGGTCTTTACGTCCATCTGCCAAATCTCATAATCGTAGAAAGCAGCAATGGCAAGAAGGATCTGGATGGATTTGAGCATAGCCACTAGAGAAAAGGTTTCATCATAGTCCAAACCAGGTCTTTGACGAAATCCTTTTGCAACAAGTTTAGCCTTATAGGTTTTAACCTGTCCATCTACACCAATCTTCTTTTTGAAGATCCATTTGCAGCCTATTGGTTTTACCCATTCTGGAGCATTGTCCAAAGTCCATACTTTGTTGGTGTACATGGACTCCATCTCGGTTCGTATTGCATCCAACTATTTTACCGAGTCTGTGCTCTGAATGGCTTGCTGGAAGTTAGTTGGCCCATCATTATCAATGATGCAATCCTTTCTATCCCCGTCTACGAGAAAACCGTAGTATCTCTCGGTCGGATGAGACAGCCTACTACTCCCGTGAAGGGGCACAGGAATGTCCTGTTCTTTTGAAACATCTGGTTCCACCATGCTTTCAGTAATAGATTATGGTTCTGGAATTTCTTCCAATTCTATTGCGCTCCCACTAGTTTCCTTTTCTAAAAATTTATTTTCCAAAAAGTGGGCATGACGAGAAACAAAAACCTTTTGTTCCTCTGCGTAATAGAAAAGATACCCCCTGGAGTTCTTTGGGTATCACACAAACTTACACAGTAACGAGCGTGCCTCGAGCTTGTCCGCGTGCTGCTTTTTAATAAAAGCTGGACATCCCCATATCTTCAGATAGGGTTTCTTCCCACTCCATATCTGATATGGTGTGGTAGGAACAGTCTTGGTAGGAACCTTATTCAAAAGATATGCAGCTGATTCTAGTTCATAGCCCCAGAATGATCACGGTAACTCAGCGTTACTAATCATGGAGCGCACCATATCCAATAAGGTTCGGTTCTGTCTCTCCGATATACCGTTGTGTTGTGGCGTGTATGGAGGAGTAAGCTGAGAGAGAATTCCATTCTATTTTAGGTAACCCAGAAACTCGGCACTTAAGTATTCACCACGTCGATCAGATCTCAGTGTCTTGATACTTTTGCCGGTTTGTTTTTCCACTTCACTCTTATATTCTCGGAATTTCTCAAAGACCTCGGATTTATGTTTCATCAAGAAGACATGTCCATACCTAGAGGAATCATCCGTAAAAGTAATGAAATAGGAATAACCACTTATTGCATGTGTAGACATTGGACCACACATGTCGCTGTGTATGAGTCCCAAGAGCTCGCTTGCTCTTACTCCGTGTCTAGTGAAAAGAGTCTTTGCCATCTTCCTTTAAGAAATTATTGACAAGTTGCATAAGATTGATATTCAAACGGATCCAAATATCCTTCTTTATGTAACTTGGTCAACCTTGTTTCGTTGATGTGACCCAGTCTACAATGCCATAAGAAAGCTTGATTTAATTCTTGAGTCTTTCTTTTATGTGTGTTCTGGACATTGGAAATTTTTAGTTGGTTTAATACGTATATACCGTTGTTTAGAGTACCTGACCCAATCAAACCATGATTAAGGTGGATGTTTACGACCTTACAAATGTAAAATCATAACTTTCTTTAGATAACAAAGATACAGAAATGATATTATGAGTCAAACTAGGTACACAAAAACAGTTGCGCAAAACTAAAAAAATGTCCACTTGTCAATCCTAAGTGATATTCCCCTACGGACACAGCATCCACACTCGCTCCATTGGCAACTCTGAGGGTCATATCACCGGTCTTCAGAACTCTACGACTTCTCAGTGCCTGCAAAGAATTATAGATATGAGATCCTGATCCGGTATCCAATATCCAGGAAGTAGAGTTGATTGACAGACATTTTTTAATTACAAACACACCTGAAGCCGAAGCCACAATTTGCTTTAGGTCCTGGTTCTTGGCTTTCCAAGCCCTGCAATCTTTCTTCTAATAGCCCTTCTTATGACAGTAGAAGCATTCTTCCTTTCCTACCGTCGACCCCGCTACCATTGCCTTGCCCTTTGCTTCCACCTTACTAAAACCGCCTCTCGGCTTGGTGGGGGGCCTTCTTCTTCTTTCCTTTGGCTTTCGCTTTGGTTCTAGAAGAGGAAGCTCCACCAACAAGTAGAGCGGGTGTTTCCCTGAATTTCTTCAAGGTGCCCTCAGCACTCCTCAATATGTTGAAGAGTTCCGAAAGTTCAACTTCTTTACCTTGAATATTAAAATTCAAGATAAACTAGGCGTAGGTGGAAGGGAGGGACTGCAGAATTAAGTCTGTATACAGCTCATTCTCTAACGTGGTCCTAAGGTCCACGATCTCCTTAATGTAGCCGATCATCTTAAAGACGTGTTCCCCTACAGATGACCCGATGGCCAACCTTGCCTGAAATAGCTTCTTCGAGGTCTCGTATCTTGCGATACGAGATTGCTCTCTATATAATTCCTTGGTATGGAGGAATATGGATTCAAGATCCATATTCTCATGCCGCCTCTGGTGTTCATTGTCCATAGAGGCCAGCACGAGGCACTTGGCCTTCGCGCAGTCAATCTCTCAGGTCTTACGGATTTCCTTATCCGCGATGCTGGACTCTGGACCTGGGATGGCGGGGGCTTTAGTAATAAGGATATAGCCCAATTTGTCATACGCGATTGCTATCTTGACATTCCTGAACCAATCTTTATAGTTTTCCCTGTCAATATATTTTATCTAATAGTAATTTAAGGCCCGTCATCTTGATTGTTGCAATTAGGAGAGAGAGAAGAAACACTTTAGCATGATTCTCTTGCAAGTTTAGATTGATTTTTAATTTATCTAAACAGGATGGCTCCCACTGTTTCTCGAATCATTGCTCAAAACATAAAAGAAGAATTAGTCAGGATTAATCTCACCGTACAATTCTTGCTTAACCTTTCAGCCAGGCTAGTGTCGGTACTTCGAGGGAGGTTTTACGACGCTTTCGCGAAATTCCTTAATTAAATAACCTCTTTTCCCTGGAGGCCTAGCCTCGCTAACGCTGTTCTAGACACCTACTTGGTTTATAGTATTGATCGTTAAGTGAAAAAATCTCCCGAGGAGTAGCATATACTCACAGTAGGATCGGGATCCAAATATCATTATGTGATAAAGTCGAAGGAATCCTACCAAAATTATCACACTCCAAATGGTATGCAACACTAGCAAGTTTCAGTTTCTTTAGAAACTCCCGATGTGGATTTTTGCCCCATGCTCTTATGACCTTGACAAAGGCCAACATATCATAAGTCACATGTCAAGTTCTACCCGTTATTGTCCAGGTTAATTTGAATCCACCGGTGCATGCCCTTGACGAAGGCCAAAATAGTAGTATGACCGTCCTAAACCAACGCATCTATCTATGCTACAGATGAATATTCAGCAGTTACCAATCACTATGCCTTGGAGAAGGTCAAAATACATAGCTTGAATACTACGGAATGTCCAACTGAAATGATGGAGGGCTACGAATGGTTTTGGCAAAACCGTGAACGTAGTGAACCAGATATAATTGAAGGAACCTGATAGCTTTTTAAAAGGAGTGGTTTAAGCTCCACATTTTAAAAGTTTTGCTGTTTTGAAAAACCCGAGTGGTTTTAGAATTGTTCCAACGATTCAGCTTTGGTTTGTTTGCTTTGTATTAATGTAATGCAGTCCCATCAATTAACCTACCATTGCAGAAAAAGACAAAAATACAACGTACGCTTATGCCATCCGCATTCGCCACTAGGCCCCGTCTTACATCGTTAGGTTAGATAACTAACGCCAGAGCTGGGGGCTGGACTAGCGCGAATGCAAAACATAAGCAACGTCTATTATATAATATATATAATAATATCCATTCATCAGATGCAATAATAGGCATTTTAGATCACAGATGAACACATTGGATATACTAGGAATTCCACGTTTCGTTTAAGCCAGTAACGAAAGACGGAATCCACGGTCGTGATGAATGGCCAAACCCTACTCTAGACCCCTACGGGTAGGGCAAACTACCCGCCAAATACCGGAAGTGAAGCAACCTCCTTCAGTAAAATGAGTAGGCCACTTGGCACTTCAAAGTACCTGGTAGTTTGTACACCCCACCTTGGGTCTACCTTAGAAGCAATAAACAGTAAATGAAATAATACAACGGTGGCTACAATCTCAACCCGGCTATGTCCCACGAAAAATATTACATCAAATTACAATTTACATTTGAATGAAATAATATAACACCTCACATCCCCGGCTATTCATTCACGACAATCCAACAATATTCATATACACAAACCACAAAAGTATCACAGATATGTGCAACTCCCAACTAACCAACATATAGCAATTAGTGGAAGTTTACGAACACATATATCACTACTTGAAATATTAAACGACGTTGAAACCGCGACTTTGAAACACCCTGTATTGCCACAGTAAAGAATTGACAGCATATTCAAAATTGGCAAAAACAAACAACTCCTGAAACCCTATATCCAAGCAACTTGAACATAGAAAAAAACTCATGAAATTTCACCATAAAAAAATGGGCGAGGCTGGGATTTTTGAGGGTTTGGCCGGCCACACTACAGTGAAATAGCCTCGTTTCTGTTTTACATTCATCTTACAATAAGTAGAGCGCTCTGCAATTGTTTAAAAATTTTTTAGAGTCTCGTAAAAAATCAACAGAAACTAGGATCTACGCTTTGATGTTTTGGGGTTATTTCGGTTTTGTAGTTTTACTTGTCGTTTAATCTGTTAGTTATGGTTTAGTCAGCTCTGATACCACTGTAAGTCAATGCCATGCACCCCACGTGTTCGCGGGGAGGTGGAGATTGCAAAAAACGATTTTTAGGGGCTTCGTAATATCAACTAAACTCCAGGATCGATACTAAACCCTAACTAACAAACATAATCGGAGGTTTAACTACTATGTGAGAATGTTATACATCAAGTTCTCACTGTCCTTCTTCGCCTCGCTGTCCTTCTCCTTGTCGTGAGCTCCTCAAAATGAGAACGGATCGCGCCTCCTTGTCGGCTTCTCCAAATCGAAGAAGATCCACCCGAGAGTGTCTACCTTGAGCTTTCTCCTCTAAGATGAGGCAACTAGGTCACTTGGTGTGCTAAACTAAGTAGCCTAGAGAGAGTAGAGAGTGTTAATGGATTTAGTTTTGTCACAAACCCTAGAATTCTCAACTCATGAGACAATTAGGGTTTTGAGGAAGATGAAGAGAAAGCTTGAGAGGAGAGAGAATGTGTTTATGATAATAATGTTAACTCTTGAGCATGGTGATCCGTAAAAAATATTGCATTTTTAACACATCAATTTCCCTACTCTTTACAATTATCTAAAGGTGTTTGGTATAAATATAGCACATTTTCGTCTGCAAAATATCAAATAACATGCGTTATACATTATAACCGGCATTTTGAGGGAAATTGAGTGTTTATTATTGCATGCATGATCTTTGTATATCAAACACTTGTAACGAGATTATGTACAGGAAATTCTCCAGGTAAAAGAGCCGGAGTTGATAAAAGTGCTGATAAAATACATCAAGTCCAAGACCTGAGATCTGGCAGTGAACTAGAAAGAATTATAAGATTCCAGACATCAGGAAAGTTCCAAAAAGTCAACATAAAATATCCCTGAAGAATTCAACCAAAGAGCTCACTATACGGCCGCGGTTCTGCGGCCGAGTCAGGCCAATCCGCCGCGGATCCGCGGCCGTTCTGACTCATCGGCGGTTGGTAATTTTCCCTGAGGCTTCTTTTCAACAGCAAAACTTCTTCAAGACGCTTCAGTCCCTAGAGTTTTCCAAAAGCTTCCCTTCTAACAGCCAAGCTTCTTGTGCAAGCTTAATACCTACCAAGCTTCTCATGCAAGCATCATAACAACCAAGTTTCTCATGCAAGCTAGCTAACTACCTTAATCTAGAAACTTCTACATAACTATTTAGCTTCCTATGCAAGCTTCATAACAACCAAGCTTCCAAGGGAAGCTAGACCTAGCTTCTAGGGGAAGCTTGAGGGAAAACTATAAAAGGGCACCTAGGGCATCATTACAAAGGTTGTTCATTAGTTGTTGAGTGTAGTTCATTAATTGAGAGGTTGAACATTAAGCCAAAATTCCGCAAGTTGAGTGTCACAACTTGCAACTCAAAACCCTTGCCCAAATCCAAATCCAAAGCCAAATCAAGATCATTTTGAGAAGCAAATCAAGCAAGCAACCATCGATCCTTTATCCGCGAGGCTAATCTTCATCCGAGCAAGAGATCCACGACGATCCGCGACTCACGGAGATCGAGCGGAGCGAAATTCGACGGATCAGTTACCTCTTCAAAAGGAGCGATCAAGAGCAACATCTTGTAATCTCGAATTGAGGGAATGTGTAATTAGTCATCGATTGAATAAATGTGATAATTGTAATTCTTGCTTTCTTTACATTCTTGCGTTATGAAACTTCTTGATCTTTGATTCATTTATTTTCATGATGCTTGAGTAAATTCTCCGCTTGTGGAGGATTCGAGAAAATTGATAGATCTAATGATGATCAAATCTTAAAACTGGTCTTAATTCTTATGAGATTTGTGAACCTTATCAAAAAGAATCGTTGATGACCTAATTTGGAGCGAAATGACTTCTTGATTATTTCATTGCAAATTAGGGATCAAATGATTGATGATTTTCTTTGCTAGAGGCTAGATCCGAATGATCATGATTGAAAAGATAAGGGATAGAAGGAGAAACCCTATTTTCTTCAATAGATCCCTAATCTTCATCATAATCATCAATCTAGCTACAAATTATCAATAAATAAGATTGTGAATTATTAAATTTATCATTAACTATTGACTCAATTGAATCCTACAAGCTATTCTTCATTATCTTGATAAATCAAAGTGATTGGGACATTTCTTGATTCTTGATTCTTGATCTAGATTCTTTATGTTTTCTTAAAATCAAATCTCACAAATCTTGAATCAACTTTCTTGAATTATCTTTTATCTTTTAAATTTCGACTCATCTAAAACAAGATCGATCAAAACACACATCTCAGTGGACGATCCGTATTCATTAACGCGCTACATCGACACCGTTAATTGATTTTGTTATAAATTTCTTTGGTTGTGATTAAAACTTTTCCATAAACATGAGGAATGATCAATCAAATGGCGCCGTTGCCAGAGATGTGTGCTATTTTGTTCGTTTTTGTTATTTGAGTTGAAAAATTATTATTCCATCAAATTTTCATCCAAGAATCGCTTCAAGTGCTTAACGTTTCGTGTTTGAATTTTTTTTGCGAGGGAATCTGGAATCATTTCAGCAGTAAGATCAAGATTCAGAGAAGTTCTACAGATTCCAGAGAAGTACAAGAAGCTACAGGAAAAAGTTGAAACCCTAATCCCTCCTTTACACCGTGGATCCGCGGCCGATGAGGTGTTTTTGCGGCGGTTCAGCCGCCGTTTAGGTGGTTCACTGTTCCAAACTTCTGTGGTATATTCTCTGTTCTCTCTTCTCCTCTCTGATCTTGTCCAATAATCAATTTCTTGCAGGATTCTTTGCAAAACTCAGCGCTGCTAAAAAATAAATTTGTTGCGATTCTTGAAATTGGTTGTTTGTGCATATTTTAATACGGAAATTAAGGGGCAAAGACCAAATTCAGATTAGGTGGGGAGTTCATTTCCCTTCCTAAGCCCCGAAAATCACAAAACTTGCATCCGCATCATCCTTCATTAACTAAAAAAATATCTTGACAAGACTCTAAGAACCGTCGCGCTCAATTAGGACAGAAGAAGGTCGTGGGTAATCTATTACTTATCCGCGTTTCTTTTGTGGTGTGTTGATTGGAATGATTTTGCGTATGCGTTTTTGAAATCAAAGAATTAACCGCAATCAATAACGGTGTCGCTTGGTAGCTAGCCGGTTGAGTACGGGTCGGTCCACAGGGAGATGGATTCCTTATCTTTATGTTTTAACGAGTTAAATCTAAAAGATTTTGGGTTTTATTTTAAAATCTAAGAATGAGATGAAAGTTTATGAAAATCTTGCTAGGGTTAGGATTGGGTTGGTTTGGAAAGTCAATTATTCTCACCGCTTTCTATGCCCTAATTAAGAACTATTTAGGTGTTAAGGTAATAATTAACAAAGGGGATTAGCACGATCAGGAAGAAACTAGGTTTCTTCCTCTAGGTCCTTGTCCGTCCTTTCGTAACTCTTACCCTAACCTCCATGGAAAACATACACAACCGGTCTTTAACTATGGTATCACCGCTACCTCGTGGGATAGGGTGCCGTAGTGAGCGGTGTGTGTATGTATGCATAGAGTCCTATTTAAAATGTTGAATGGGCAAGAAAGGGGTGAGAGTTTTTCATCTCTCAAACCTTCTCTAAACCTAACCCTAACAAGTGAGAAACTACTCACTCATTAGGGAATTGATAAATGAGTTCATTTTTATGATTTTAATTTAACAACTAAGGCAGATAAAAAAATTATAACTACGGCAGATAAAAAATTTATAACTACGGCCGCTAAAAAATTTATAACTACGGCAGAAAAGAAATTCAAGATAAAAGAATCTTACTTCTTTATTGATGCACTCTTTGACAGATTACATGGAATTGAAAATCTAAGATCTAGAAATTAAAAGAGACATCTCAAAAAAGGCACCCAAAAAGAGGCATGCCTCAAAAAGAGGCTGTAGGGTTCCTATTTATAGATAATAGAAACCCTAGGGTTTACATCTGATCCATATCTAGAATTACGAAAATAACCCCAAAGACCGAGTCAAAGCACCGACACCCACCGACACACGTGCATCGACACGTGCACTGCACGTGCACTATATGACCGCGGAACCACGGCAAGAAGGCATGTTTAGCCGCGGTTCCGCGGCCATATTGTAGGCTCTCTTGCTAGATTCTTCAGGGTTGCTTCATGTTACCTTTTTCTTCTGTCTTCTTCACTTGGTTTCTCAGAATGTTTTCTAGTTTCTTCCAGATTTCCATAGTGCAGAAATGTTATGGACTTTTACCGTTTACTTTGTGTTGAAGTCTTGAATCATGTGCTGCCTTCGTGCTTTATGAAATCGAACTGTTTGCTGATCTTCGTTTGTTCCTCAAACTGTAGGCGGCATGATAAAGATTCTTCTATTTGTTTGTCGTAGTCTCTCTTTTGTAGCGTCTTTTTATCATTTTCACTGTATTGTTCCGAGAACCTGTAACCTACAACTATTCAACAGACATGGATCAAAAGCACCTATTTATTTGTAAAATGATTAAGAATGGGGAATATAATAATGCAAAATTATAAGATGAATAAATACCCCCAAACTTATCTTTTGCTCGTCCCGAGCAAAACTAGTTTTATTCTTGAAAAAGCCTAACCTCACTTTCGCAGGGAAACGCGATTGCATTGAGCTCGTGCAACAGGACGTTAAACCTCTAGGTGTCCCTAGTAGGATGAGTGTTGTCTCCTGAGGGTTTTCAGCGGATACTACCCACAAAATCCTATCAATTTGGCCTATTGATTTTTATTCTTCAATTCGGTTTTCTAACAAGAAATTCTATTATCTTCGACTCAGAAATTATCAACCCATATTTTTTCACGCTTCCTTATCATTTAACTTAAGATTGTATATGTTCCGTAAATTTATTTAGTTTTCAGTATCTTTTGAGTTTTTCTTCTAGGGTTCCATCTCAACAGAGGAATTTTTATCATCTCTACTAAAGATATAAGTCATATTTTTCATTCCTATCTCTCATCCAAACCCTAATCATATACCCCTACGTGTGTGTATGTATCACCCCTACACTTAGAAATTCAATTCAAACTCTTATACTCTTGTCCATCGTCCAAAGTATTTTTAGTTGGTGAATTTTTAGATGAAATTGCTCACACATCTTTCATGCGACTGTTAATACTTCTTGAGGTACTAACGACCGATTAAAAAATGTGTTGGCGCATTAAGGCGTAATTCCCCGTCTTATAATACTTAAGGCTTTAGCAGTGACTCCCAAACCAGTTGGTCTAAGGCACTAGGTGATAAAGCACCATCGCTATATATTTTTTATTTTACGCAGCCTTAAGTAATTACAAAACCAGTGTTCATTTTTCTCTCTCTTTATTCACACTTGTATTTTTATTTTATTTTCCTTCATACTAAGGACTTTAGACAAGAGCATTTCAAGGTCTCCTCTACTATTCCAAGTTTCAAGGTTCGTGTTTGTGCAAGTTGTAGGGTATATATATTTTCAGAATTTAAACATAAGCTTCGGAATTATTTTTCAGACTTATACTTTAATAAAAATATCATTATTCTTCCCTTATTTTGACTTAGTCCAAGAAGTGAACTCAAAATTTGCCTATTTCTAAGTAAACCACAAAGACATATATTTTCTACCGTTCAATTTTAAGAAAGGTTATTTTTAGAGTTTTTAATTTACTAAGTCTAGGATCTAGTTTTTTCTAGCTAGTTTACCGTCTTGTTAAACTTAAGTCAATTATGGCCAAAATTGAATTTTTATAATTTTTATAATTTTTCAATTTTTATGGGTTTTAAAATAAGTATGCAAATGCAAAAATATACATATGAATGCGAAGGAAGAAAGCTTACCGAGCACACCCCCAAACTTAAACTTGACAGTGTCCTCACTGTCAGGCTACACCAAGAAGGTCAAAATTGTCGGCACTCCCCTGTTTATTTATTTATTTTTTAATATTTTTTTATTGTTAAAAGAAAAACAAAATATATATACAAAAATCCCCCCCAAACTTAAGTGAAACAGTATTTCCACTGTTGAAGCATTAAAGTTTAGAGTTAGGGAGGAGAAAAACACAGTATCAAGCTATACAAGGTCTTACACAGGCCAAAGGTTAGCACCAACCATTCAAAATTTTTATCGTTATAATGGTGTGGTTGGTGAAAGAATGGAGTGTAGAGAAAAGAAATGAGAAACACACGAGACCATGTGGAGATAGAAGCAGTGTATGGTCTCGGTGGAGGAGAAGAATAGCGGAAGGGAAAAAGAAATTGTGGTGGTGGTTCGACTTCTTTGGGTGGAGGTTGATTAATCACAAAATCCGTGTCGTTTAGGAATGCAAGTTCGTCGGCGAAAATATCATCGAAAATTTCATCGAAGGTTCGATTGAACGTTTCAATGTCAATAAGTGTCGCGTCAGAATTCAACACACTTGATTTTTCAAAAATTATGAAGGTAGGATAGTCGTAAGGCTCATTTACCTTATTTTCAAAAGAGTCTAAATCAAGTTGTTTTCCTAGAATTATCGAACTTGAATTTTTGGATTGTGATTCATCAACACTCACTGAAATTATAGGAAGAATAGAAGAATAACCAGAAAAAGTGGGAGAAAGAAGTGGAATACGAATTTGAGGGTGGAGATGGAGTGTATAAATTGGCACAATCTGTAATGACCGATGTGTAAGAAGCGATTGTGCTAACCTATCAACCCACTGAGAAATGAGGTCAAATCCCTCAAGATTCGTGACAAACATGGGTACGTCGAACTTGGTAAACTAGACATTGGAAATGAAAGCGTAACGGATTCTTGTGCTGTCGGAATGATGGAAAGGACGAAGGGGGTTGATTTAGGAAGTATAACAGTTAAAGGTTCAGGAGGATGAATTGGAAAATCCGACTCATCAAACAAAACTGGTTCATCCTCAATACTATCCTCAATACTCTCCCCAATACTCTCCTTAAATTTTAGCTCATCCATGCATTTATCATCAAAATCTAGACGCATATGGGGTTCGGGGAAAACAGTTAATGACTCGGGATGATGAATTGGAGAGAAAAATTCAGTCAAATCTGCGGGTTCATCATCCAAAATATTTCCAGCGTCAATATCCTCGATCAAGTGAAAATTAATTTTTTCAGACACCTCATCTAAAGCATGGTTATCAATCAATTCAAGTTCTAGATTGGAGGTGTAGAGGTCAAAAGGATTGGTGATGGTTTCACTCGAAAGGGACCCTTCCCAATCTGGCAAATCAAGCACTACAAAGTCGCACAACTCATTAGATGTTTTATTTTCAACTGGTGAATCATTTGGGATACTTGATAGACATTCAAAACCTGAGTTGTGGGATTCAATTGGGGATGGGTATGTTTGATTTGGAAGGGTGCACAGCTTACTTTCTCCACTCAAATTCTCAATCTGTCCAACCGCCTCATCATACATTGGAAAATTTGGAGCTAGTTGGAAACTAGCTACCGGGTCACTAGGTTGTAATAGGGCGGCAATGGACGCATTCAAATTCTTCATCTGTTGGTTTGTCGCTACAATATAAGCTTCCAACGACTGTAACAAACTAGACATGGGTTGTGAAGGGGTTCAGTAAAAGATTCAAAATTGTTTGGATTCTGGAAACTCCCAAATGGCTGTGTAGAAGCAATGTCTAAGGAAGGTGCGAAAGTCGGGTAGGACTGGTAGGAATTGAATGGCTGGACAGGAGTAGGATCAACATTTGGATAAAAGGTGAATGGACTTGTTGATCCCAAGAACTGGAAGTGTTGAAAGGAGTGAAATATCGGTTACGAGATTGTTTAATATGTTCAGCAATAGACATGGATTTCGGGGTTACAATAGGACTCGAAAAAGGAGTATCAACGTAAGAAGGTGGTGAAGGTTGAAACGGTTGATACAAAGTGGATTGCGGAGTTCAACCGTTTCTCCTAGACTCATCTATTCGATCTTTCAAAGAAATTTTGGGCATAAAGGGGTCGTCCGTAATTCGACCAAAACAATGCGCTTAGGAAGCAATGTTTGGATGAGAATACCAAAGTTCCGCAAGAGTTTTGGGAGGTAGGGTACCCATGATGTAAGAAAGGAGAAGAAAAAGAATGTGATGATTTTTTTTATCTTTTTTTTTAAAAATTTTTTTATTTAGAAATTTTTTGTTTTTGTGTTTTTGAAATTTCTTATTCTTTTTTTCTTTTTTAGAAAGAGTTTTTGCAAAATTTTTACGGACTACTACACACTTTCAAACAGTCACAGTATAAGTATGCACAATCAAGCCTAAAACTAAGGTCTCCTAAGTCAACTAAACTGCTCCTAACTGTTCCAAAGGGCAAGTTGTGAGATCTTCAAATCGCCTCTTCACCGCCAATTGTGGCCAGGTAAGCACAAGTAAAGAAAGGATGGATCCGCTCACGAATCACCGTGAGACGGGCCTTTTAAGATTGCCTTTCCTACTTGTCTAGCTTAGGCACCACAAAGTCTGGTTTAGATAAATGACCGATACCTACAACTTTTCCTTTGTCCTATTGAGCGCGACAGTCCTTATTGGCCGAGTCTAATATTTTTTTTAATTAACTCGAGGGTTGATGCAAAATGCTTTATGTGATTTCTGGGGTCTTAGGAAGGGTAATGAAATCCCCACCCAATCTTGATTTGTGTTATAGCCTCTTAAAAGTCCATTTTAAATATGCAAAGCAATTAACACACCAAAAATCTAAAACACTTTCAAATTTTTTTTTATTTTGCAGCACAAAGAATCCTGCACAAAAAAAATTTATTGGAGAGGGAGAAAGAATTTGCGCAAAGAACCCTGCAGGAAAAATTTTCAGTGGAGCTCAGGATAGGAGAGAAGAAGAAAAGAGATACTAACAGAAATTTTGATTTGCGGACGTGGCCCTTTGACCGCGGTTCCGCGGTCAAACTGTCAATTCTGCCGTGGTTCCGCGGCGGTTTAGGTGGTTTAAATCTCCAAAAAAATTCTGTTTGTTGTTTGGATTCTCCCCTGTTTGTTCAGATTCTCTGTTTCTTGATTTGTTCACTGGGATTTTCCAGATCTGAATCTGTCCGTCTTCTTTTCCTGCACAATTCACACAATACCTCTAAAAAAGAACAAGATGAATTTTATTTTATTTTTTTTGTTTTAAAATTTTTCAATTTTTATAATTTTTAAATTTTTTATTTATTTATTTTTAACCCGAAATTACACGAAGAAAGAGACTACCGTCTCCCCGGCAACGGTGCCATTTGATTGGAATGATTTTGCGTATGCGTTTTTGAAATCAAAGAATTAACCACAATCAATAACGGTGTCGCTTGGTAGCTAGCCGGTTGAGTACGGGTCGGTCCACAGGGAGATGGATTCCTTTTCTTTATGTTTTAACGAGTTAAATCCAAAAGATTTTGGGTTTTATTTTAAAATCTAAGAATGAGATGAAAGTTTATGAAAAGCTTGCTAGGTTTAGGATTGGGTTGGTTTAGAAAGTCAATTATTCTCACCACTTTCTATGCCCTAATTAAGAACTATTTAGGTGTTAAGGTAATAATTAACAAAGGGGATTAGCACGATCGGGAAGAAACTAGGTTTCTTCCTCTAGGTCCTTGTCCGTCCTTTCTTAACTCTTATCCTAACCTCCATGGAAAACATACACAACCGGTCTTTAACTATAGTATCACCGCTACCTCGTGGGATAGGGTACCGTAGTGAGCGGTGTGTGTATGTATGCATAGAGTCCTATTTAAAATGTTGAATGAGTAAGAAAAGGGGTGAGAGATTTTCATCTCTCAAACCTTCCCTAAACCTAACCCTAATAAGTGAGGAACTACTCATTCATTAGGGAATTGATAAACGAGTTCATTTTTATGATTTTAATTTAACAACTAAGGCAGATAAAAAAATTATAACTACGGCAGATAAAAAATTTATAACTACGGCAGATAAAAAATTTATAACTACGGCAGATAAAAATTCAAGATAAAAGAAACTTACTTCTTTATTGATGCACTCTTTGAAAAATTACATGGAATTGAAAATCTAAAATTTAGAAATTAAAAGAGGCATCTCAAAAGTCGCACGCCTCAAAAAGAGGCACGCCTCAGAAAGAGGCTGTAGGGTTCCTATTTATAGATAATAGAAACCCTATGGTTTACATCTGATCCATATCTAGAATTACGAAAATAACCCCAAAGACCGAGTCAAAGCACCGACACCCACAGACACACGTGCACCGACACGTGCACTGCACGTGCACTATATGACCGTGGAACCGTGGCAAGAAAGCATGTTTGGCCGCGGTTCCGCGGCCATCTTATGGGCTCTCTTGCTAGATTCTTCACGGTTGCTTCATGTTGCCTTTTTCTTCTGTCTTCTTCACTTGGTTTCTCAGAATGTCTTCTAGTTTCTTCCAGATTTCTACAGTGCAGAAATGTTGTGGACTTTTACCGTTTGCTTCGTGTTGAAGTCTTGAATCATGTGCTGCCTTCGTGCTTTGTAAAATCGAACTGTTTGCTGATCTTCGTTTGTTCCTCAAACTGTAGGTGGCATGATAAAGATTCTTCTATTTGTTGGTCGTAGTCTCACTTTTGTAGCGTCTTTTTATCATTTTCGCTGTATTGTTCCGAGAATTTGTAACCTGCAACTATTCAACAGACATGGATCAAAAGCACCTATTTATTTGTAAAATGATTAAGAATGGGGAATATAATAATGCAAAATTATGAGATGAACATGTCTAAAGCAAGTGTGTCTAAGGCAAGTGGTTACTTAATTAGGCCCGCTACTTACGTAGTGGAGAACCTCCCACTTACCTGGCCACAGAACAGATAAAGAGGCAGTAGAGGATTTATCCTGCGACTTGTCTTCTGAAAGTTTAGGAGCGGTCTAGAGACTTGACCTAGGTAACCATTAGGTTTAGGATGGTTGTGCATTTTTGTGTGATTTTAAAAAAAAAATCCGTTTCTTTTTCAAAACAAACCAATTATTTCCCCCTTTACTTTTTCCCCCCTCTTCTCTTCTTATAATGGGTGACCTAAACAGAAGAACTCTTGCCGAGTTTTTCTGTCCACAACCAGATATTTCTTGTTTTCGTAATCTCTTCGGTATACTGTCCGACTCTCCCATATCCTTAAGAGATCGGATAGAACAAGCGGGGAGAAACAGTTGGCCACCTCAGTCCAGGTCTTATCAACCGTATCCTAATTCTACATTCGTTTCAGTTAATACTATGAGTGAGGATTCCCTTAGACGCAGGTCCATTGCTGAGCATATAGCTAGGGCTAGAGGCCAAAGTTTCAATCTGAACCTATATCATCCGTATCCCAATTCTACATCCATTTCAGTTGATACTCCGAGTGAGGATGCCCCTAGACGTATGTCCATTGCCGAGCATATAGCTAGGGCTAAAGGCCAAAATTTCAAACCCAACTAATATCAAAATTCTTCTTATCACAATGTTGACCCTACTCCTGCCCAATTTTCGCAACCATTCAATTCCTCTAAATCCAATCCGACTTTTCCACCTTCTCTAGACAGTCCTTTTAATCAGTCATTTGGGAGTTTTAAGTATCCACAAGAATTTCAATCTTATACGGAAACCCCTTATCGACCCAAGTCTAGTCTTGAGCAGACATTAGAAAAATATCTGGAATTGTCGAACCAAATTAGGAAGGAAATGACAGAGTGGAGGTAAGCAAATAATTTCAAACCAGCCCAAAATTTTTCGGTATATAATTCGGGTATAGGACAAGATGAGAATTTGGGTAGTGAGACAGGACTGTACACCTTTCCTAATCAAACCTTCACTTTCCAAACTGAAATCCACAACTCCAGTTTCACAGATTCATCGAGTACACCAAATGATTCACCAATTGACGATAGAATGTATGAGAAGTTGTGTAATAATGCAGTGTTTGATTTACCCGATTGTGAAGGGTCCATTTCGAGTGAAACCATGCCAAATCCTTGTGATCTCTACACTTCCACTCTTGAACCAAAATTGATTAAAAACCATTCTTAGAATGAGGTGTTTGATAATTTTAACCTTCACTTGAATGAGGTGATTGACGTTGGGGATATATTGATTGATGAACCCGAAATTTTGGATGAGTTTCCCCCATCAATTCATCAGGTCCTTTCACTTCTTTATGGTCATCATCTCGAACCTTTGATAAATCTTCCCGAACCCCAAATGCTTCTCCAAGTTGATAATAATGGTATAACCGAACAGCAGACCGAAATTCAGCCTACATCTTCCACATCTGGTTCAGCAATACTCGACACATCAATAGGTTTACCCATTTCATCTTCCACTCTCTCTGGTTCTTCTTCTGTTCCTGTAATGATAGTGAGTTTTAATGAATCACAATCCGGTAGTTCAAGTTCGACAATCCCAGAAAGCCAACTTGATTTGGATATTTTTGAAAATGAGGTAAATGAGTTTTTCGAGTCTTCTACCTCCATGTATTTTAACAAATCAAGTATGGTAAAATCTGACACAAAATTTATTGACAGCAAAATGTTTGATCACACCATTGATGAAAGTTTTGAAGAACTTTTTGCTGACGAACTTGCATTCCTAAACAACATGGATTTTGTGATTAATCAACCTCAACCTATAGAAGTTGAACCGCCACCACTCCTTCTTCCTAATCATTCACATTCTCCCTATCATTCATCCTCATTCTTTCATTTCTATAATTTAAAACTCAAACCCTTTCCAGACCACCACTCATCTCTTCCTCATTTCTTCCTGACTCTATACAACATGTTCTTCCACCGACCTATACGCTACACCGATAAAATCTTTGAATGGTTGATATTAATTTTTGGTCTTTGTAAATTCTTGTTCTGACCAAATGACTTACCCCCTCTTAAAATGCTTAATATTGTCTAACTCATGTTTGAGGGGGGAGGGGGTATATTTTTGGCTCTTGAAAATAAAAGTTGTCCTCAAAAATTGTGAGCCAAAACTAAATTTGGGGGAGGATTTTCACTTTCACTTATTCTTGCCCCCATTAATAATGTCCTCCCAAGCATACAGGTTTTTTGAGTTTTAGCAGAAGACAACAGTGAGGACACTGTTCTAGACAAGTTTGGGGGAGGTTTGTGCTTATTTACGCATCACTTTGCATCATACTTTTCATAAGCACAAAACATATAAAAAAATGTAAAAAATGAAAAAAAATTTATGAATTTTTTTTGTACATAAATAAGATAATAAAAGATTAGATAGTAAAAAATTACATCTAAAAGATTGGAAAAGTTTAAGAAAACCAAGAAAATTAGAAGTTTTCTTAAACAAAACTAGTAATAAGTAGTTATGAGCCGTTGTCCCAAGGTTTAGTAAGATGAAGGAAGTCACTAATCTGAGGATAAAAATAAGTCTGAAAAATAGTTCCTGTTCTGGAAGCCAAACATTTGAATGTTGTTACCCTTCTATACGCACTTACACACGTCTTGAAACTCGGGATAGTAGAGGATACCTTGAAATGCTCTTGTCTAAAAGCCAAAGTATGAAGGAAATAATAAATGAAATAGATAAAATGATGTAGAAAAATGAACACTGGTTTTGTTATCACCAAGGCAGCAATAAAAAAATATAGTGAGGGTGCTTCATCACCTAGTGCCTTAAACCAACTGGTTTGGGAGTCACTGCTAAAGCCTTAAGTATTATAAGACGGGGAATTTTCCCCGAGGCTTCTTTTCAACAGCAAAACTTCTTCAAGCCGCTTCAGTCCCTAGAGTTCTCCAAAAGCTTCCCTTCTAACAGCCAAGCTTCTTGTGCAAGCTTAATACTTACCAAGCTTCTCATGCAAGCCTCATAACAACCAAGCTTCTCATGCAAGCTAGTTAACTACCTTAATCTAGAAACTTCTACATAACTACATAGCTTCCTATGCAAGGTTCATAACAACCAAGCTTCCAAGGGAAGCTAGACCTAGCTTCTAGGGGAATCTTGAGGGAAAACTATAAAAGGGCACCTAGGGCACCATTACAAAGGTTGTTCATTAGTTGTTGAGTGTAGTTCATTAATTGAGAGGTTGAACATTGAGCCAAAATTTCGCAAGTTGAGTGACACAACTTGCAACTCAAAACCCTAGCCCAAATCCAAATCCAAAGCCAAATCAAGATCATTTTGAGAAGCAAATCAAGCAAGCAACCATTGATCCTTTATCCGCGAGGCCAATCTTCATCCGAGTAAGAGATCCACGACGATCCGCCAATCACGGAGATCGAGCAGAGAGAAATTCGACGGATCTAGTTACTTCTTCAAAAGGAGCGATCAAGAGCAATATCTTGTAACCTCGAATTAAGGGAATGTGTAATTAGTCATCGATTGAATAAAGGTGATAATTGTAATCCTTGCTTTCTTTACATTCTTGCGTTATGAAACTTCTTGATCTTCGATTCATTTATTTTCATGATGCTTGAGTAAATTCTCCGCTTGTGGAGGATTCAAGAAAATTGATAGATCTAATGATGATCAAATCTTAATACTAGTCTCAATTCTTATGAGATTTGTGAACCTTAGCAAAAAGAATCGTTGATGATCTAATTTAGAGCGAAATGACTTCTTGATTATTTCATTGCAAATTAGGGATCAATGATTGATGATTTTCTTTGCTAGAGGCTAGATCCGAATGATCATGATTGAAAAGAGAAGGGATAGAAGGAAAAACCCTAGTTTCTTCAATAGATCCCTAATCTTCATCATAATCATCAATCTAGCTACAAATTATCAATAGATAAGATTGGGAATTATTAGATTTATCATTAACTATTGACTCAATCGAATCTTACAAGCTATTCTTCATTATCTTGATAAATCAAAGAGATTGGGACATTTCTTGATTCTTGATTCTAGATCTAGATTCTTTATGTTTTCTTAAAATCAAATCTCATAAATCTTGAATCAACTTTCTTGAATTTTCTTTTATCTTTTCAATTTTGACTCATCTAAAACAAGATCGATCAAAACACACATCTCAGTGGAAGATCCGTATTCATTAACGTGCTACATCGACACCGTTAATTGATTGCGGTATAAATTTCTTTGGTTGTGATTAGAACTTTTCCATACAAATGAAGAATGATCAATCACATGGTATTTATTTTAACTCTTATGCAAAGAAAAATATCTCTCACAAATATCTCAAAAATATCTAAGTCTCCATTTGTCCAAAAAGTCAACAATAATCCATGCTCAATTTCACTAAAATACTATGAAGTTTTCCTCCTCTCAAATATCCACCTTTTTAAGCATTTAACGTAAAATGCTAAACAAATAATGATGTTTAATCATCTTAAAGCAAACTTGAATAATTACAAGAATGCCCTCTCGCATCCGTATATACATACCCGTATCCGTATTTCGAGAAACACGAATACAATGCGACATAACTAATCCAATAAGCAAATACTAGGATCCGGTTTAAACCAAAGCCCACTTGTATTGTCCTCCCGAACATCATATGCACACAAGTACACATGTGTGATCGAACCCTATCGTAAAAACCATACGACCTCTACTCGTTTCACCTAAAGCAGGGGAACTCTCTGTGTGGGACTCTAAAGACTCAACAGTACGCTGGCAGTGGGTTTGACCACAAGTGCGTCAGCGGTACTAGCTGCACGTAATGGCTACCCAGATATCTGTTGATAAGAAGGCCGACGAGCAAACTCATCCGTACCCCTACTGGGCCTGTATGTGGCAATCTCCGTACAGTCCGGTCTGTTCGTCTAAGAGTACCGCATATCGGGCCTAGGGGCGGCGGTAAACGTCAGACCCCTTATAGCGCAATAAGTCGTGTCAGAATATAGCCAAAAACACCCTAAGAAACTACTGGAATTCCTACCAGCAAATCTCACTTGCCCTGGCCAGGGACTTTGTGTAATAGATTTCTGAATCACAGTGCGACATCAACCCCCAATACCCGGAGAGACGAATCCTATCTAACCACCACTGCCTCCAAGTGCTTCGGGACTGTACCCAACTACTACCTGTTTGCACGACTCAATAGAGCTGTGGTAGGGTAGTAATCTAAGAATAGTGGGAACACACTTGAGACACAGCAGCAGTGTCAATTCAACGGACTATGTTGTACTTATGTCACCTGGGAATTGCTACCTGACGATAGGTATAGTACTAACCAGCAGTTCCCCATGAGTCCGTCCGGTGTAACTCATAACTCAATGAGCACCTGCATACTATCTCCATTACGACATACTGATGGCTGTAGGATATACCATCTCCCCTGCTGGGATAAGAAGCGTATACACTAGTCTACTCTGGAGTATCGATGCCCTGTTTCGATAATCCTACGACTAGGGGCCTTTATAAGGATGTGTTTGTAGACTACCAGCCCCCACTAGTGTGACGGACATCATAACGCTGGTAGTCAAGCAAAGATCCTAAGGGCTCTACCAATATGTATTAGCGATACGTTAAAAGAAACATATACACATATTAAGATAGATACAAACCAAGTAGCATACTACCATATTGAGCAAGACCATCATAAATCCGTGTATATATCCCAAGCTTCCAAAATGTAATATATAAACTAGTACTATATAATAATGGCCTCTAAGGAATATTGCACTAACAGGGTGGTGCTCGGGAAGGAAAGGAGAGGGGGAGAGGAGAGGACGGCGAGGCAGGGGAGAGGACGGCAAGGCAGGGGAGATGGGGTGGTGATGAAAGGAGCGGCGAAGCAGGGGAGAGAGGGTGAGTGTGGATTAGGGTTTCGTGACGGGGACGTGAGGAAAAGAAACGAGGGAGGAAAGAGAGAGATAAGATTTTTTTTATAAATAATATATATATATATATATATATTAGATAAAGAGTGTGGGGACAGAGGTTTAGAAGAGAGAGATAGAGATAGATAGAGAGAGAGAGGCGAGAGAAGGAGAGAGTGACAGATAGAGATTATAATTTAAGATAATTAATATATTATATATTATATTTATAACAGATATATATGATATATATGTTTTAGTTATATAGAATATTTTATATATATATATATATATATATATATATATATATATATATATATATATATATATATGGGGGATTTTACGGATAATACCAGATTACTCCGAATATTTCCCGTGTCCCTTCAAAAATCTAGTTTTTTTTAATATGGATGATATACGTAAAAGTTTAAACCATAATGCGATGTCCAGTAAATAAAAATGTATACCCTTAAGTAGGGATCTACGTAAATATACGTAGCGATCAATTATAAGTCTGTTTTAATAATTAGGACATGAACATGATATATGGGTGCAACCACATGATTTGTGGTATCATGACATGCAAGGCTAGATAACCAAATATGTTATTTGGTTTTTATTTTTTATTATTAAAAGATATGTGGAATATATTATATATATGTGTATAGAATCTAGATTTGCATGGATACTTTGTACTAGCAAATATTTAATGTAATCTTGAACCATGATGGATTTCAAACTTGTGGGTCGGGTCGGATAATAACCACAACTATCAATTGCACTATCCGCAACCCAAAAGCAATAATAATAAAGAAATTTGTTGAAAGATTTGAAATATCCCAAATAAATATAGTATAACAGTGCTAGGGTGTTACATTATACCCAACTACAAAATAATTTCGTTCTCGAAATTCACGGAACAAGAAAAGATAAGAAAACACGGAAATAAGGAAACAGGTGTGGAAACTTCTGTCGGATCTCATCTTCACGTTCCCAAGTACATTCTTCGTGAGAACGATTTCCCCATGAAACAAGTACTAGTGGGATAACTTTATTCTTGAGCACCTTTTCTCGTCGATCCACAATTGCCATTGGCCACTCTTCATATGTTAAATCTTCCCTTACTGTCTGTTCCGAGTGATCTAGAACGTGTGTCTCATCTTAACATACTTGCGGCGTTGAGATACATGAAACACGTCATGAATACCCCCCAAGAATGGTGGTAAAGCCAATCGATAAGCCACCTCTCCAACATGCTCGATAATACTGAAAGGCCCCACGAATCGAGGACTAAGCTTGCCTCGACTATCAAATCTGATCACTCCTCGGGTCGGTGATATATTCAAGAATACAAGATCACCAACTGTGAACTCTAAAGGTCTTCATCCAGTATTAGCCCAACTTTTCTATCGTTCTTAAGCTACTTTCATATGATTTCGGATTTCAGATCACGTTAACTTTCTCCACCGTTTACACAATAAGATCCGGTCCCAATAATCTTCTTTCTCCAACATCATCCCAACAGACTGGTGAGAGACGCTTACGACCGTATAATACTTCGAATGGAGCCATCTGTATAGTCGCCTGAAAACTGTTATTGTATGAAAACTCCACCAAGTGCAACTGATCCTCCCATGAACCCTTGAAGTCTAACATGTACGCTCTCAACATATCTTCAAGAGTTTGGATTATTCTTTCAGACTGGCCATCTGTCTGAGGATGATAGGCTGCGCTAAATTTCAAATGAGTTCCCAAACTTTCCTGTAGACTCCTCCAAAAGTGTGATAGAAATCGGGTATCACGATCCGAAACGATGCTCATGGGTACTCCATGCAATCTCACAATCTCCTGCATGTACCACTCTGCCAAAGCCTCCATCAACTGACCAACAAAAAATGGTATGAAATGAGATGCCTTGGTCAATCGATCGATAATCACCCAAACTGCATTATTTCCCTTTTGGACTCCGTGGTAATGCTGTCCCGAAATCCATGGTTATATCTTCCCACTTTCATTGAGGAATCGGAAGTGGTTGCAACAAACCAGCTATCCTTTGGTGTTCAGACTTGACTTGTTGACACACCATGCATTTCGATACATAGCGAGTAATCTTCCTTTTCATGTCTTCCCACCAGAAATGTTGTCGCAGATCTCTGTACATCTTTATGCCTTCCGGGTTTACTGAATACGCGGAATTATGTGCCTCCTTCATGATTTCTTCACGAACATCTCATTTGGGCACACATAAATGACTCCCATAACGTAACGAACCATCATCATGAATTAACAAGTCTATTCGAAGTCCCGCTTCTACTTGTTCTCGAAACTTTTGCAACCTTAGATCATGCGACTGCGCTGCTTTAATGTTATCGATTAAGGATGACTGTACTTGCAACTGCATTAATTGTCCCAAATAATTGGTAGTACAATCTCCAAATCGAATATCTGAAAATCAGCTATAATCTCCTTTTGTGTAGTCAACATCCGTATTGCTGGCATTCGACTTAGAGCATCCGGCACTACATTAACTTTCCCTGGATGGTATTTTATATCAAGATCATAGTCAGCCATCAGCTCTAACCATCTACGCTGCCTCATATTGAGCTCTTTCTATGTGAACACATACATTAGGCTTTTGTGATCAGTAAATATTTCTACCCTTTCGCCCAATAAGTAGCGTCTCAAAATCTTCAGAGCAAAATCACTGCTGCTAACTCCAGATCATGAGTTGGGTAGTTCTTGTCATGAGTCTTCAATTGTCTCGACGCATAAGCTATGACCTTCCCATGCTGCATTAGAACACATTTCAAGCCTTTCCCAGATCCGTCGCTGTGAATAACCAACCCTCCGGAACCATCCGGCACTATCAAAATAGGAGCGGCGGTCAATCTTTGCTTCAACGCTTCAAAAGATGACGCATATTTCTCTGTTCATATGAATGGTACCTCTTTTCATGTTATCTTGGTCAATGGTTCTGCTATTCGAGCGAAGTTCTCCAAAAACCTTCTATAGTATCTGGCAAGCCCAAGAAAACTTCTGATTTCCTCTACGTTCTTAGAAATTGGTCAATCATGAACAGCTGCAATTTTTTCAGAGTCAACGGCAATCCATTCTCCGGATACAACATGACCCAAGAACTTCACTTCTTCGAGCCAAAACTCTCACTTACTCATCTTAGCATATAACTTTTCTTGTCTCAACGTTTGTAGTGCGATCCTCAAGTATTCTGCATGTTTATCTTTGCTCCTCAAATAGACCAGAATATCATCAATAAACACCACTACGAACTGTTCCAGTCATGGTGAAAAGATTCGGTTCATCAAGTTCATAAATATTGCTGGTGCGTTTGTAACTCCAAATGGCATCAATAAGTACTCATAATGCCTATATCGAGTTCGGAACGCTGTCTTGTAAATATCTTCTGATTTCACTCGAACTTGATGATGTCCGGATCGCAAATCCAATTTCAAGAATACCCTCGCGCCACTGAGTTGATCGAATAATTCACCGATGCGAGAGATTGGGTACCTATTCTTAATAGTCACCCGATTTAATTCTTGATAATCAGTACACATTCTCCGCGTGCCATCCTTCTTTTTGACTAGAAGACCTGGAGCTCCCCATGGTGAACTGTTGCTACGAATCTAACCCTTCTCTAGTAACTTGGCAACTTATTTCCTTACCTCTTCCAGTTCTACCGGCGCCATTGGATAATAAGCCTCTAAGATCAGCGCTGCTCCAGGAATAAGATCAATCGCGAACTCCACATCTCGTTTTGGCGGTAAACCCGAGATGTTCTTGAACACATCCATGAAATCCTAAACTGCTATCAGCGCTTCATCTACAACTTGTTTACGAACTTCACCTTTTAGTAAACGGTTTCCTTCATCATGAATTTGCAAGTTTGTTCTAAGACTTGTGGGTTATCAGCCAACCACACTTCCGCTGCACCACTCTGATAAACTGAGGCGGGTTTGTCAGAACTTTTTCAATCAAACATCTTACATCTGATCGGCCTTGAAGCAGTCTGTACCATCTCCCGCTGGGGTTGACCACGAACTACTGCAATCATCATATGTTCTCCAGTGTTTCTCATTGTTCTTTGAAACACAAACGGATTGGTTCTTACGGGACGAGAGAAAAGATATAACGTGGTTGCTGGATTCAAGCTCGCTATAAGATATAAACTCGTAAGAAATGACGCCGAGAGGAAACAAGGTAATACAACGACCATAAGTCAAGAAAATGAATCAAAATAGGACTCCAGGTTATCTAAATAGAGTACTGCATTGTAACTATGCCGCGGTACATAGTTACAATCATATAACTCCATTCAAGTCGCCCAAATCCTACTATTAAAATCAAAGAAATAAGAAGGGAGAAACGGTAAGAAATCAGGAGAATTCCAAGTTGAGATGCAAAGTCATTTCCATATCGTCAAGATAAAAAAGTTGAAGGAAAGATAAGATTCAAGAATTTGAATGACAAGACAATAATGTGGCAGGACATGTTCCTAATTTTGGGTTTCCTGGTTGGTGTATTGGGTTCAATACACAACTAAAAAAGAACTAAACCCGACTAACCCTAAATCCTAGGGCTCTGATATCAAAAAAGCCCTGTCATGCCCTGCTTCCCAAGATACGTAAACACAGCATGTGATAGAGCCAACCAACCTACCTGTGATTAGGAATCATCCCTCCACAGTCACATTACGGCTGTCTATCGGATATCAAGAACAGTAAAATATATAATCTAGCTAACACATGTCCATTTGCCACAATAAATAAAATCGAGAAATGCATATAGCGGAAACGAATCAAGATCCAATAAACAATATTATCTGAATCACGTCCCAATATGGCTCACATCAATAGAAATAAAATTGCTGAATTAAATAAACTAAGAGTCTCTAAACTAAATAGCTAGTTACTCATTGCTCGGCTTGATTGCTAAAGCACTCCTGATCTGCCTGCGATAAAGCTAGAGGAATCGGGCCATGCAAAACCCAGACGTCAGTGCGTCATAAATACCACAATAATAGCAATAACCAGGATATGATGCTATGATTAAACATGAATATAAATAATAAACACAGATATAAATAGTGAGTTATATGTATGTGATGTGTATCCTAAAGTGTGTGCTTCTATGTTATCTATTCTAGAAATCTTTGAAATCAATTAATGTAATCCTCATCTTAACTTAACAATATATATCCCATTCATTCCTCACAGACCACGGTACAATATATCCCGTTCATTCTCCGTAGGAACACGGTACAATATATCCCGTTCATTCCCCATGGGGCCACGGTACAATGATTATTCCGTAACGTCCGAAATCATGGCAAACAATGATTTCCGTAACGCCCGGAATCACGGTAAACAATAATAATATCCTCTTAAGTTACGTTTCGGTTATATTATTGATTTCCCCTAAGGTTCTGTGTTCAAGTCAGGTATTTCCGATATAAATCTAATGCCAACATAGGATTAAGCAGGTACCGATCTTGTCTATGCAGACAACAAGTCACGTCCATCAGGACGACAATCAGGATTGTTGGTATTAGTAATAAGATCCAAGTAACAAGTCTGGTAATGTGTCATGAACATGTCATGTACTGAATATTAACCAAAATAGATACCAATGTAACACTATAATCAATATCGAACCACGGTAAACACTACCAATGCTAGGATGTATACTTGTCTATCTGTATTAACTGTTATACGTCCATTACCATGTAGGATGCAGTCTAGATAACATATTGAACTGATATAGTAGTATGATAATATCGTGATGTTCCGACATGCAATTAGATAAACTATTATCAGAACGGATACAGACGGATGCTATAAAACCGTAAATTGGTAATTTCTGCTGAATAATAAAACACGTGCATTATAATTTATCAAATAGATATTGATATAATAACATAGCATGTTGGAAGTTTATAACTTACCTGATCGGATCTCACGTCGAGATACGGATATCACATCCGACGTCGAAATAAATTACGACGCAAACTTATGCACGCAGGATTGGACCCGGCTGAGAAGCTGTGTGATGTGGTGATAGGGTTAGATGACGACGGTGACTAGGTCGTCTGGATTATCGGCAACGTGCGTAACTCCGACGAGACGGCCGGAAAAAGAAAAGAAAAGAAAGAAAGAAAAGAAAGAAGAAGTAGAAGAGAAAGAAGTGGAGGTTGTTAGGTTTCTGGAGTTCTGGGGATGGACAAATGGGGTGGCGGCGACGAGAAGATGGCGACGACGTCGATGGCGAGGTGGCGATGGTATGGCCGTGAGTCTTGAATGTGATCGGGGAAGGATCAGGGGTGATGGTGGTGGTGTATGGGTATTCGGGGTCGATAGGAGGTGATGCATATGGTCGGTGGTAGTGGGTCTACCGGCGACGAGGGATTGCTGGCGAGGGGTTTGGATGATGGGTTCTCGGGTCCAGGAGGTCGGGTTGTGCTTAGGAAGGAGAGGTGAGGGGGAGAGGAGATGACGACGAGGCAGGGGAGAGGACGAAGGCGAGAGGGGGTAGTGATGAGAGGGGGCGGCGACAACGAGGTGATGAGCGTGGGTTAGGGTTTCGCGACGGGGACGTGAGGAAAAGAAACAAGGGAGGGGAGAGAGAGAGAGGTAAGTTTTTTTTATAAATAATATATATATATATATATATATATATATATATATATATATTTGAGATAGAGAGAGAGTGTGGGGACGGGGTTTTAGAAAAGAGAGAGAGGTGAGAGAAGGAGAGAGAGACAGATAGAAATTATAATTTAAGATAATTAATATATCATATATTATATTTATAACAGATATATATGTTTTAGTTATATAGAATATTTTTTTTTTATATATATGGGATTTTACAGATAATACCAGATTACTCCGAATATTACCCGCGTCTCTTCAAAAATATAGTTTTTCAATATAGAGAATATACGTAAAAGTTTAAACCATAATGCGATGTCCGGTAAATAAAATTGTATACTCTCCAAGTACATATCTACGTAAATATACACAGCGATCAATTATGAGTCTGTTTTAACAATTAGGACATGAACATGATATATGGGTGCAACCACATGATTTGGGGTACCATAACATGCAAGGCTAGATAACCAAATATGTTATTTGGTTTTTATTTTGTATTATTAAAAGATATGTGGAATATTATATATATATATATATGTGTGTGTGTGTGTGTGTGTGTGTGTGTGTGTGTATAGAATCTAGATTTGCATGGATACTCTGTACCAGCAAATATTTGATATAATCTTAAACCATGATGGGTTTCAAACATGCGGGTTGGGTCGGATAATAACCACAACTATCAATTGCACTATCCGCAACTCAAAACCAATAATAATAAAGAAATTTGTCTGAAGATTTGAAATACCCTAAATAAATATAGTATAACAGTGCCAAGGTGTTACACATGCCAAAGGAATAATCATCAAGCAATAAACAGGTTTGATATAATTTTCAAAAGTAAATGTAAAATAAATGGGCAAAAAGCCAAATTTTGTAAAGCCCATGGCTCATGTGCAAAAAGAAATAAGCACATGGGCATGGGATGGGCAAAATTCCAATTTTGTACAAGCCATGGGGCTGAATGAAAAGATAAATGCCCCCATGAAGATTTGATAATATAAGAAGAATTAATCATGATTCCCCCAACAACAAAAATCTTGAGTTTTGAGCTACTCTTTAGTGCGTAAGTCTCCCTTTCATTTTTCCTTTCTTTCTTTTAAGTGCGCACGTTAGGAGGTTTCGAAAAAGGGAAAAAGAGCCCCTTTTGATCTTCAAAAGTCAAAATCTTGGTGTTTTTGGACTGTTGCTTTATTGGGTTTTGACTCTACTTGTACCATGCTAGGTGTGCACCATGTTAGATGTCCATTTGGCTAGGTGCGCACGCCGTTGGGTGCATATCGAGCCAAGTGCGCACCGGCCCAGGTGTACATCTTGCTAGGTGTGCACTTTCCTAAGTGCACACCTCACTGGACCTTTTGGCCCATTCGGGACCCTTTGGCCCCCTTCACTCCCTCGCACCTTACTAGGTGCATACCTTGCTAGGTGCGCGCCTTAGTCGGTGCGCGCCTATCAGAAGTGCCCCTTGCCAGGTGCGTACTTTGCTAGGTGAGTGTTTCGGCAGGTGCGCACTTGTCATGTGCGCTTCTTTACCAAGTGCGCACCTTGCTAGGTGAGCGTTTTGGAAGGTGCGCACTTGTCATGTGCGCACCTTGTCAGGCTCGCTTTGTTAAGTGCGCACTTGACGTATATACACTTATCACCTCTTCCGTTAGAAAAACTCTGCGAGGCCCTCGTAAAAACTCTGCGAGGCCCTTGATATGCCCGAAGTACTCTCAAACTTGTTCCCAAACACAACACGCACATATTGCATATTGAGTTTGCATGATCTGTTTGACTTATTAATCGGAGGTTCTCTCGCTCCAAAAACGAGGGGTAATTAATGGCAGCTTAGTTCGCGGCTGCTGTAGATTTGGATCCCCATAATCATTAAACCCTAGCCTATCCCAGACAGGGGGATCTATACATGCCTGACAAGCGCGTGCATTCCCATCACAATAGGTGACGAAAAACACCTTACAAGATGGAGTGACCAGTCTTTCACTGATCTCCTAGTATTGTTGAAGGAAGTTTTTTCCGACGGAAATGAAGTGCCACTGAGCTGGTACGAGGTGCAAAAGATAATTACAAATATCGGTCTAAAGTATGACAAAATACATGTATACGAGAATGACTGCGTTTTGTTCCGGAAAGAACACGCCGCACTCAAAAGCTTCCCAGTGTGCGGGAAAAGCCGATTAAAGCTTAAGAAAGACTCTCGTTCGAGTGATGTGACTGTGAGTATTCTTCGTCATTTTCCGTTAATACCAAGACTGCAACGGTTATTTATGTGTGAGGAGATGGTATCTGAATTGTAGTAGCACTATAAAGCGCCTCGTGAAGAGGAAAAAATGAGCCATCTTATAGATTCAATATCGTGGAAAGTTTCAGATGAAAAGCATTCTTCGTTCAGCCCAGAACCTCATAACACGAGGCTGGGTATTGCGAGCGATGGTTTCAGTCTATTTGGGATGGTTCACGGCAGGCTTACTCACAGTACTTGGCCCATTGGGGTGATTATATAAAACCTTCTGCCATGGGGGGCTATAACGCAATCTTATTTTGCATTGGCACTTTTAATCGACGGTCTCCTATCTCCTGGGAAAAATATCGACGTGTAGTTTTAACCCTTGATCGATGAGTTAAACTTGCTGTGGGAACCTGGTATGAGAACCTATGATACAGATGGAAAACAATTTTTTCAGATGCGTGCTTCTTTGTTATGGACAATTAATGATTTTCCTGCCTACGACATGCTGTTGGGGTGGACAACTCAAGGTAAGCTTGCTTGCCATAGTTTTCATATTCATACGAGCAGTGTACGCTTGAAGTTTAATAGGATAGAGTCGTTTATGGGTCACCGACGATTCTTTTCTATAACTCACAGATTCAGAAGGAATAAAGAAATGTTCAATGGCAAGGCGGAGACTGGTATGTCGTCTGAATCATTGTCTGGTAACGACATACTACAATAATCGAGACGTTATCAGAATATCACATTCAGAAAGAAACAGAACAAAGATGCAATACCATGCCTATCTGGCTGGAAGAAGCTTAGTGGTTTATTTCAGCTTCCGTACTGGTCCGATCTACCACTGCGCCATAATTTAGATGTCATGCATATCGAGAAGGGCATTGTTCATATTAGATTTTTGCATTTTCATACCGCCCAATTTTTATCACATTGCTTATCGGTAGGTACTCTTGAGCCGTGTTTGGTAGTCAATTGCAGGATACAGGTTCTCGGCTCTAAACAATGAAATTCATGAAAAAACACGACAAAACCCGGGTTCCTGCCAACTACAGATAAAACACGGGTCTCCGCTCTCAATCCGTATGTTTCCGCACACCAGTTTAAAAGACAAAATGGCAAATCAATGTCATTTTCATACACAAGGCTCAATGGCAACACAAGATCCAATAAATCTACGCGGAGCTCGAGGAAATCATGGCAAAAGATCCACATAAAATCACCTTTTGACTTGCTGAAATTCTGGACAACTTGTGGAGAGATTCTGAGAAACAAAGTGTACCAAACTGATCCAAACATCAACACTAAGAAGCACAAAAAATACGAGGATCCAACTCCATTAAAGTGCTGCGGTTCCGCGGCATAAGCGTGCTTAGGTCGCGGAACCGCGGCCGTACGGCTTCCGCAGAAGATCAAACTTCAGGGGTATTTGGGTCTTTTCATGAAGAGTCAGAATTTTGCCCTAGGTTTCCATCTCCCTGCCTATAAATAGTCCAGAACTTGCCAAAGCCAAGGGTCCATAATCTTGTATTTAGATTTTAGGTTATATGTTGTTGTTCTTCTTCCTCATCTCATCTCTTCTCCATTTAAAAACTTGTAGTGAGCTTTTGTGAGTGAAGAATGAATAAAGAAGTTCTTGTTCTTACCATGCTTGTCTTTTTATTTTGTTAACTATTATTGCTTGTAATTTTCATTTGTTAACTTAGTTGTTGTTAGTTGTGTTTGTTTCTTTCTTGTTCTATTTTCCTTTATCCTTAAACAACCATGATGCTTACGCTTGATCCTTGCCAGGGTGAGGTCGCAAATAGCTAGTTGTAATCTTCTAATCTCTTTCTTTCTATCTTCCTCCTTTGTTTTATTTTCATTTTTCTTGTAATGGGTGAGTAGTTTCCATACTTGTTAGGGTAGGATAAGGGAAGTTTGAGAGAAGGAAATCTCTCTCACTCTTTCCTAGCCCAACATCTTAAATAGAACTCCCGTTAATTGAACCACAATCCGCTCACTACGGCACCCTATCCTACATGATAGCGGTGATTCCGTAGTGAGACCGGTTGTGGTTGAATTAACCGGAGGTTAAGGCTAAGAGCCAAGAACGGACGGACAAGCACCAAAAGGAAGAACTTATGCGTTGGAAAGCGTAGCTTATACTCGCAAGTTCCTTCCTAGTCGTGCTAATCCCCGTTGTTGCCGATTACCGTAACACCGATATTAAGAGTGGCAACGAAAGAAGTGAGCGACTCCTAACTTAAACTAACCTAATCCTAACCCAAACAAGCTCTCTTTACATATCATTTTAACACTTAGTTAATCACAAACAAATCTGGACTTTTGGACTTAACTCGTTAAAGCACATAGAAAAAGATTCCTATCTCCCTGCGGACGACCCGTACTCAACCGGCTAGCTACAAGCGAAACCGTTTTGATTGCGGTAATTAACTAAACTTGAACACGCAAAAAATCTACCAATCAAATGGCGCCGTTGCCGGGAAGACGGTAGTTTATTTCTTTGTGTAATTACGGGTTAATTTGTGAATATAAATATAACCGAAAAACGAAACAAAAAAAATACTTTGTAAAAAAATCATCTTGTTATTTTTGATTAGTTTTTGTGCAAGTGTGCAGGAAAAAACGAAGTTCAAGTTCAGTGCCAAAGATGTGGGAAGTTAGACCCATATTTCGCGGCTACACCGCGACGGATCAAGACGGAGCTAAAGTCTACTGTAAAAATCTGGAGCAGATACAGTGAGCAAATAAAGATTCGGGAGCTCCAGACAAGAAGAGGACAACCATCTTAGCATACCACAGGAATTTCAAATCCCAACACCACCATTTTGCCGCGGAACTGTGGCATAAGCAAGCTTAGGCCGCGGAACCGCGGCCACTTGGTGCCCTCTGCATCTCCAAATTTCTGTGAGTCTTTCTCTTCTCTCCCCCACTCCTCTTAACTCCACTAAACTGTGTTTTCTGCAGCATTCTTTGCGCAAACTCTCTTCCCCCTTCCAATAAATTGTTTTTGTGCAGGATTCTTTGCGCCGCGCTAAAATAAAAATTGATTGTAGTTGATTTGTTACTGCTTTGCATTTATTAATACGGACTTTAAGGGGCTTGAAACCAATTCAGATTGGATGGGGATTTCATTACCCTTCCCAGGACCCCAAAAATCACAAAAGCATATGCATTGACCATTGTTAATTAAAAAATACTAGACTCAGCCCTAAAGACTTCGCGCTCAATAGGACAGATGACTAGTTACAGGCATCGGCCGTTTATCCTATTCTGACTTTTGCGGTGTCTAGGCAAGTGTGTCTAAGGCAAGTAATTACTTAATTAGGACCACTACTTACGTAGTGGGGAGCCTCCCACTTACCTGGCCGCAATTGTTGGAGAAGAGGCGGTTTGAGGTCCTATTTCTAGCCTTTTGGAACAGTTAGGAGCTGTCTAGCTGACCTAGGTGACCCTAGATCTAGGTGTGATTGTGCATATCTTGTTTGTGATTACTTGAAGCCGTAAGTCCGTACATATTTCTGTAAATCTCTTTCTAAAAAAAATAGAAAACCAAAAACTTTTATAAAAACTTGCCCTTTGTCGCCAGAATCCATTTTTTTCACCCACCACCTATCGTATTTCTCCATTGAGGTTTTCTTACCCTCACCTTCTCCGCTTTGACTATACTAAAGTCGTTTAGTGTATGTCCGCTTGGACTCGGGACACAAGCGTCCGCCCAGTCCGCGTTACGTTAGTCGCTACCGACTACGCGATCGACTCAGACGTCGAAACTCCGTCCACGCCTCTTTCACCCTTACCTTTGCCGGCCAACTCTGACGTTGACCGGAATTCTGTTCATACATCTTCACCTTCACCTTCACCAACCTCTTCTTCCGCGATGTCAGGATTTAACGCAAACATCTCATTGACTCCACCTCCTACGGAGGCAACTACCCCACCACCATCGCCTGTTGTAGCGCCGCAGCGAATCGCGTTCCAGGATTGTTTCTATCCTACCCATTCCGCACTTCCCACCTGTCTTTCTCTTCCACCGGCCAATGGGGATAACTTTGAAATTAAGCCCCACTTCATTAACATGCTTTCGCGATTTCATGGGCTTGAATCTGAAGATGCCTATATCTTCATCAACAAGTTCCAAAATGTTTGTGCCATGATGAAAACCACCCAGCTGTCGGACGATGCTATACGGCTACGGGTCATTCCGTTCACTTTATGCGATCTCGTTGAAAAATGACTGTATAGCACCACTTCCCACTCCATAACCAGTTGGGACGAGTTTGTGAAAGCGTTTCTCAAGAAATTTTATCCGAATCATAAAACCGCAAGGATCCGTAACGAAATCAACCAATTCTCTCAGCTTCCTTCTGAACCCTTCTGGAAGTGCTTTGACCGGTATAAAGACCTTCTTGTTCAGTGTCCTCATCATGGTATCGAGAGATGGCAACTTTGCCAAACCCTATACGAGGGCCTGAACCCAGCAACCAAGCAGTTGTTGGAAACTATTTGTCAGGGCCACTTCCTATCGAAATCTGACGAGGAAGCGTGGCAATTCTTCGACGACCTTGCGGAACAAACGCTACAATAGGAGAGCACCAGACCGACTTCTTCTTCTACCTCCACTTCTACCGGTCAGTCTAGGGTAGGAATTCACCAACTTGATGTCTCTATTGCGATGAAAGCTGAAATGGCTGCAATAACGAGAAAACTTGAAGCGATAGAGAGCAAATTTTCTTCTCCTGCTCCTGCCCCTGTTCTTCCCCTTCGTACCATTTGCGCTTGTTGTTCTGATCCTTCTTACTTAACCGAAGAGTGTCCTTACAATCCACCATCTCAAGGACAGGATCAGGTTAATGCTGCATTTCAGCAAAGACCAAGGAACGATCCATACTCTTCCACCTACAATCCCGGTTGGAGGAACCACCCCAATTTCGCCTGGAATCGGAATCGGAATCAATTCCAAGGCAACAATTTCCAGAGGCCTCCTCCTCCGCAACAACAAGCGCAACAACAAACTCAACAACAGTTTCAGCAGCCCTTCCAACCCCAACCTTTTCAAAATCAGACGAACAACTTTGCACCCAACAATTCTTTTCCACCAAACAACTTTGTTCCGTCAAACAACGATAAGGTTTCCTCGCTAGAACGAAGTCTGGAGGCGTTCGTTAAACAATCGACACAATCCACCGCCAACATCCAGTCGTCTATTCAGTCTTTTGTGCAACACACTGCTGCACACGGGCAAAGCATCAAGACCATCGAAGCCCAGATTGCACAGCTGAATGCGGCGTTAAGCGAGCGAGAAAAGGGAAAGCTTCCATCTCAACCACTCCCAAATCACGGTCACCCACATAATGTACATGTTGCTCTTGAACAACAGAACCATAATGTGAGTGCCGTGACTACGTTGAGATCAGGAAGGATGCTGCACAACAACATCGGAACAACAATGGAGGATAATGACACCCCGGCTTCTTCTTCTTCTTCTTCTTCTCCTTCCTCGTATTCTGAGCCTATTCTTCATTCTTCAAAAGGCTCTTCTTCTTCTTCTTCTTCTTCTTCTGCTCTGAACGGACCCACTTCTCACTCCACGAAAACACCAGCTCTGGGATCCGTTCCAACTCCACAATCTCCTCCACAATCATTGGACTCAACCACTTTTAAAAACTTTCCATTTTCAAACCGGTTGAAGTCCAATAAACAAAATCCACAAATGGAGAAGATTCTGGAGTTATTTAAGCAGGTTAACATTAACATTCCTCTTTTAGATGCTGTCCAACAAGTCCCGTCCTACGCGAAAATCTTAAAGGACTTGTGCACAAAAAAGAGGAAGTCTCAGGTACCCAAGAAAGTTTTCTTGGCTAGTGCTGTGAGTGATGCTCTTACCCAATCTTTACCACAAAAACGGAAGGACCCTGGCTGTCCTACAATTTCTATTACCATTGGGGATAAGAACATCAACCGCGCACTATTAGATCTTGGTGCCAGTGTTAACTTGCTTCCGTACTCAGTATACGAGCAATTAGGCGTAGGAGAGCTGAAACCCACACACTGTACTCTCCAAATGGCCGACCGATCGATCACCCATCCTAGGGGTGAGCTAGAGGATGTGTAATCAAAGTCGGGGACTTCATATTCCTCGTTGACTTCATTGTATTAGACACACAGTCTGTAGCTAACCCCCGGAATCAAATTCCGGTGATACTCGGTCGCCCATTCCTTGCAACCTCAAATGCTGTGATCAATTGTCGTAATGGTTCGATGAACCTGTCTTTTGGAAACATGACAATTGAACTCAACATTTTTAGGTTGGGGAATCAGCCCTCCGAACCTAATGCTCATATACTGGATGTTTGCTCAATCCAGGAGATCACCCCTGAAGAGTGTGAATTCGAGGAGTTTTTGTTCGATCACGATAACCTTAACGCCACTAGTGCGTTCCTCTTCAAACCTGCTGCTGTTGCTGCGCCCGACAACGACTACGAGTGTTTCACGTTCTTGAACGATCTTAGCCGCTCACAACCCGAGTTTGAATCCTTCGAATTTCCGGATGAGTTACCTAAACCATCCAACTCGGTCGCTTACACTCGTTTTGAACCTTTGCTGGAATCCTTTGAGTTCGAGACCTTTTCACCAATCTTGCCTTCAATCGTTTCACCTCCAACACTCGAACTCAAGCCTTTGCCGTCTCACCTTAAGTACGCTTACTTGAGTGAGAACGAGACCCTCCCTGTTATCATCTCGGCTTCTCTAGCTCCAGAGCAAGAGAAAGCCCTTCTTGCGATCTTGCACAGCAATAGGCAAGCTTTTGGCTGGTCCATGGCGGACATCAAGGGGATTAGTCCCCTGATCGTTGAACATCACATTCATCTGATGGATGATGCCAAACCAGCCAGAGATCCTCAAAGGCGACTCAACCCAGTCATGAAGGAGGCTGTGAAAAAGGAAATCGTGAAGTGTCTGGATAGTGGTATCATTTACCCTATCTCTGATAGCCAGTGGGTTAGCCCCATTCACGTTGTCCCCAAGAAGTCAGGCATAACGGTCATTACTAACGAGGCGAATGAGTTAATCCCTACTCGCACCCAAACTGGGTGGCGAGTCTGCATCGATTACAGAAAACTCAACGCCGCTACGCGGAAGGACCACTTTCCGCTACCTTTCATTGACCAAATGCTTGAACGATTAGCCGGACATGAGTACTACTGCTTTCTTGATGGCTACTCTAGCTATAATCAGATTCCCATCGCCGAAAAAGACCAGGACAAGACCACATTCACTTGTCCTTTCGGCACGTTTGCATATCGCCGCATGCCCTTTGGGTTATGCAATGCGCCCGCTACCTTCCAGCGGTGTATGATGGGAATCTTTTCAAACATGGTGGAGAAATTCCCGGAGATCTTCATGGATGATTTCTCCATCTTGGGCGATTCCTTCAATGAGTGTTTGCTGCATCTTGACGCTGTCCTTACCCGATGTAAGGACAAAAACCTCACTTTGAATTGGGAGAAGTGTCACTTCATGGTGCGCGAAGGTATTGTCTTAGGACATATCATTTCGCAAAATGGCATAGAGGTTGACAAAGCGAAGATTGAGGTCATTTCCAATCTCCCTCCTCCCAGATGCGTCAGAGACATCCGAGCCTTCCTTGGCTATGCCGGTTTTTATAGACGGTTCATCAAGGACTTTAGCAAGATTGCTAGGCCCTTGACTCTTTTGCTGGCCAAGGACACGCCATTCGACTTCAACTCGAGCTGTGTGACTGCATTCGAGTCATTAAAAAGCTCACTCACTTATGCTCCCGTTCTTTCTTCACCTGACTGGACGCACCCATTTGAGATTATGTGCGACGCATCTGACTTTGCCATTGGTGCTGTCCTTGGACAACACATCAACAAGATGTCGCGCGTAATCTATTATGCTAGCCGAACCCTGAACGATGCCCAAATTAATTATACAACAACTGAGAAGGAATTCTTAGCTGTTGTATTTGCTTTAGAAAAGTTCAGGCCCTACCTCATCGGCTCTCCAGTCATTGTCTACACAGACCATTCTGCTCTACGCCATCTTTTTGCGAAGAAGGATGCAAAATCTCGGCTAATACGTTGGATCCTCTTTCTTCAAGAATTTGACCTTGTCATTAAGGACAAAAGAGGATGTGAAAACGTGGTCGCCGACCATATCTCACGACTTCCTTCTTCACCGTCGCCTCAACTTCCGATCAACGACGTTTTTCCTGATGAACAGCTCTTGACAGTATCTCGCGAACCCTGGTTCGCAGATATTGTGAATTATTTAGCCACAGGGTTATTACCGACTGAATGGTCAAGTCAGGACAGACTTCGATTCTTATCCCAAGTAAAACACTTTTACTGGGACGAACCCTATATGTTCAAGTACTGTCTCGACCAGATTATTCGTCGGTGTGTCCCTGACGAGGAATTCAAGAGTGTGCTGTCATTTTGCCACGATCAAGCATGTGGCGGGTATTTTGGCCCCAGAAAGACAGTTGAGAAGATCTTGCAATGTGGTTTCTACTGGCCACAACTCTTCAAAGACGCTCATGACTTTTGCAAGACTTTCTCCCGGTGCCAACACTTGGGCCGGATATCCCGGAGGAACGAGATGCCGCTCCAACCAATCTTGGTTGTGGAGATTTTTGACGTTTGGGGGATAGATTTCATGGGGCCGTTTCCCAGCTCTTTCGGGAACTTGTATATCCTTTTTGCTGTTGATTACGTCTCTAAGTGGGTCGAGGCTGTGCCTAGCCGGACTAACGACAACAAGGTTGTCGTTAGGTTTCTTAAAGAAAACATTTTCTCCCGGTTTGGGCACCCCCGTGCGATCATTAATGACAATGGAACTCATTTCTGCAATAAGACTTTCGAGGCCTTGATGCGGAAATATTCCATTAATCATAAGCTATCTACTCCCTACCACCCCCAAACCTGTGGGCAGGCCGAAGTTTCAAATCAGCAAATCAAGCAGATACTGGAGAAAACGGTTTCCAAGAACCGTAAGGATTGGTCGCTGAAACTCACTGATGCCCTTTGGGCATTTCGAACCGCTTATAAGACCGATCTTGGCATGTCTCCCTATCGGCTTGTATACGGAAAGGCTTGACACCTACCTGTCAAAATAGTGCATCGCGTATTTTGGGCGATAAAAGAACTGAATCTGTCTCTCGAAGATGCGGGCAGCCATCGGAAGCTGCAACTGAACGAATTGAGCGAGCTTAGGGATGAGGCTTACGATAACGCGGTTGTCGTTAAGAACCGAACGAAGGTGTTTCACGATAAACACCTTTTACGCAAAACTTTCGCACCTGGTCAACAAGTACTGCTTTACGACACTCGACTACACTTCCATCCAGGAAAGCTCAGCTCTCGCTGGAAAGGGCCGTATTTTGTGCGGAATGTGTATCCGCAGGGCGCCGTGGATTTGGAGAATCCAAAGGACGGTTCATTTTTCAAAGTAAATGTACACCGACCAAAACCGTACCTTAGCGCCGAACCAACATAGGAGCTCCTGGTCTTACAGGAGCCGGTTTACCCTACATAATCTTCCTCTGCCTACCACCAAACTTCGGTTATCCAGCCAAGAACAGTGGACATTGTTCCAAATAAGTTTGGGGGTATGTATATACCTTTTTGTATTTATTTTTGGATATTCTTTTCTTTTTTCTTTACTCTTTAAAAACATAAAAAAAAATTGTGTATATCTAACCGACAATTTTGACCCTTCAAATGATCTCTTCATGCGATGACAGTGAGGACACTGTCCAGTTTAAGTTTGGGGGTACGCTCGGTATGCATTTCTAACCTACGCATTCATATGTATATTTTGCATCTGCATATTAAAATCCATAAAATCCATAAAAATCTGAAAATTTTCTAAAAACATAAAAACTTTTCTGTCAAGTTAGCTAGTGGGAGGACTCTGATTCAACATTTCGACGGTTTTGTTTGATAAAATAAGAATAACTAAATCTTATGTTTAGATTTTGAAAACCTGAAAGATAACTCTCCTTTGAAGTTAACTATAGCTGATGTACGTCTTTACATCACACTACACGTGTCGTGAGTTTTGGAAATTAGATGACAAGTCTTTTATGTTTAAAAACTTTTAAATAGATAAATGATTTTCTGAGGATCAAATAGGTTTGTTCTGAAATAAGTAATACCTAAAATAGTTTATGAAGTGAAGTGAATATGAAGGAATGTTATTGATTCCTTAATTGGAACTAAGTCTGAAAAATAACCCATCTGGAACTTGATTGGAATGATTACACATCGAACCCACTAAACACGTTTTTTATCCAAAAAAATAATTGAACTGCCGGTTATATCTCCGTTCGTATTAAATCATCATGATTTTCACGCCAAACTGTCTTTTGTTTTTGGACCTAGGTAACTTGAGTAATTAAGTCCGCTGGGGTGTTTCTACACCTAATGCCCTAAAACCAACTGGTTTGGGTGCATTGGCCTAAAGCTCGCTAAGAAGCCTAGAAAGTCCAGATTAAAACAAAGTCAAGCAAGTGTTCTCTCCGAGTTAAAATTCCTAATGGTTCTTTGTGTGAGAATAATCTTGACAAAAGACAGGTTTTTATAAAAAAAAAATATTTTTAGCGGAGATATGAAGGTTTTATTCTATGATAAAGACTATTGCACGTTCACAGAAGTGTGTATGAAATGAAAACAAGAAAAAGGTGGAGTGAAAAATAAGATCTAGTTTCCTGTTAAGGAAGATAGAAATTCTGAAGTTGAAACCTTACTGGAAAACGAAACTTGAAAAATACTTAACTCTTTATAAAACTTATGTGATCCTTTTAAAATTGTTATCTGGGCTTTATTGTGTGACATAATGACTTTAATCAATCCTTCTGGAACTTAACGACACTATTTACACTGCACGTAAAGACATATAAAATCTTAAGTTAAATAAGAAGCGAGATGTGAAAAATAAAGGTTCGATAGTCTAGACTTAGAATCATAGAATTGTTATTTTCTGAAACAAAACTTTAGGGGTATGAATCATAGTAATTTTACAAAACTAGCTTGACCGGATTTTGTGGGTAGTATCTGCTGAAAACCCTCAGGAGACAACACTCCTCCTACTAGGGACACCTAGAGGTTTAACGGCTTGTTGCACATGCTCAGTGCAATCGCGTTCCCTGCGAAAGTGAGGTTAGGAATTTTTTTTTGAATAAATTGGCTTTGCTTGGGACGAGCAAATGATAAGTTTGGGGGTATTTGTTCATATCAGATTTTTGCATTTTTATACCGCCCAATTTTTATCACATTGCTGATCGGTAGGTACTCTTGAGCCGTGTTTGCTAGTCAATTGCAGGATACAGGTTCTCGGCTCTAAACGATGAAATTCATGGAAAAACATGACAAAACCCGTGTTCCTGCCAACCACAGATAAAACACGGGTCTCCTCTCTCTATCCGTATGTTGCTGCACACCAGTTTAAAAGAAAAAATGGCAAATCAATGTCATTTTCATGCATAAGGCTCAATGGCAACACAAGATCCAAGAAATCTATGCGGAGCTCGAGGAAATCATGGAAAAAGATCCACATCAAATCACCTTTTGACTTGCTGAAATTCTGGACAATTTGTGGAGAGATTCTGAGAAACAAAGTGTACCAAACTGATCCAAACATCAACACTAAGAAGCATAAAAAATACGAGGATCCAACTCCACTAAAGTGCCGCGGTTCCGCGGCATAAGCGTGCTTAGGCCTCGGAACCGCGGCCGTACGGCCTCCGCAGAAGATCAAACTTCAGGGGTATTTGGGTCTTTTCATGAAGAGTCAGAATTTTGCCCTAGGTTTCTATCTCCCTGCCTATAAATAGTCCAGAACTTGCCAAAGCCAAGAGTCCATAATCTTGTATTTAGATTTTAGGTTATATGTTGTTGTTCTTCTTCCTCCTCTCATCTCTTCTCCATTAAAAAACTTGTAGTGAGCTTTTGTGAGTGAAGAATGAATAAAGAAGTTCTTGTTCTTACCATGCTTGTCTTTTTATTTTGTTAACTATTATTGCTTGTAATTTTCATTTGTTAACTCAGTTATTGTTATTTGTGTTTGTTTCTTTCTTGTTCTTTTTTCCTTTATCCTTAAATAACCATGATACTTATGCTTGATCCTTGCCAAGGTGAGGTAGCAAATAGCTAGTTGTAATCTTCAAACCTCTTTCTTTCTATCTTCCTACTTTGTTTTATTTTCATTTTTCTTGTAATGGGTGAGTAGTTTCCATACTTGTTAGGGTAGGATAAGGGAAGTTTGAGAGAAAGAAATCTCTCTCACTCTTTCCTTGCCCAACATCTTAAATCGAACTCCCGTTAATTGAACCACAATCCGATCCCTACGGCACCCTATCCTATATGATAGCGGTAATTCCGTAGTGAGACCGGTTGTGGTTGAATTAACCGAAGGTTAAGGCTAAGAGCCAAGAACGGACGGACAAGCACCAAAAGGAAGAACTTATGCATTGGAAAGCCTAGCTTATACTTGCAAGTTCCTTCCTAGTTGTGCTAATCCCCGTTGTTGCCGATTACCGTAACACCGATATTAAGAGTGGCAACGAAAGAAGTGAGCGACTCCTAACTCAAACTAACCTAATCCTAACCCTAACAAGCTCTCTTTACATATCATTTTAACACTTAGTTAATCACAAACAAATCTGGACTTTTGGACTTAACTCGTTAAAGCACATAGAAAAAGATTCCCATCTCCCTGCGGACGACCCGTACTCAACCGGCTAGCTATAAGTGAAACCGTTTTGATTGCGGTAATTAACTAAACTTGAACACGCAAAAACTCTACCAATCAGGCGTCTCCGAGTACATCATCAATCTTCTGCTATGTAAGAATGGAAAAACGAAGGACAATCTCAACGCCCATCGTGATTTAATGAATTTGGATGGTTTGTCCATTAGAAAAGAATTGCAATCTCGGCCTATGGCTGGTAAACCAGGTTATTACGAGATCCTACCGGAAATCTACAAAATGAACAAAGAGGAGAAGCGACGATTTTTGCATGTATTGAAAGAATTAAAAGTCTCTGATGGTTTCTCATCAAATATTTCCAAACAGGTGCAGGTAGAAAACTAAAAAATCGTAGGACTCGAAAGCCATGATTACCACATATTGATGCAGCATCTTCCTTTATACCTCAAAGTATCGGTAAAAGCAGAAGTTGGTATCGTGCTTAACGACTTTTGCACCTATTTCCGCCAATTGTATTCCAAAAACGTGGACGTCAATGAGATGGTAGAGCTTGAAAAAGATATTCCTTTAATTCTCTGCAAACTCGAAACTATCTTTCCACCTTCCTCTTTTTCGACATTATTGTTCACTTGTTCGTCCATCTGACAACCGAGGTCAGGATTGACGGTCCGGTCCATTACCGTTGGTTGTATCCAATCAAAATGTATTATTGACATTTATTATTCATCATTTAAATTGCAAGGAATTATCATGAATTATTAATATCTATTATTTTCAACAGATATCTGTTAACTTTAAAAACCTATATCCGCAACAAGTATCGTCCTAAAGGTTCGATTGCGCAAGGTTATCTCCTGAAAGAAGTCACGTCTTTCTGTGCTCATTTCCTGAACGACAATGTCAGGATGAAACTGAAAAAACTGCAGAGTGTTCCTGACGGTCTAATTGGAGCAGGACGGCTAAAAAACATCTCTTACGATCTCACGGCCAGTGTACATGCATATATCTTGATAAACAACGAATGTTTTGCTAAATATGTAGAGTAAGTGTTTATTATTTCATCGTTATAAATGTTTGAAATTAAATTTAATCTAATTAATATAACTGTATATTAACGAACAGAGCGCACAAAGATATACTCAAGAGATCGAATCCTAGGACGTGGTCGAATGATAGGATCGAAGACGAACAGAGGCGCACTTTCGCCGCTTGGTCTATAAAAGAAATGAACGAACAATTGAATCATGGAGAGCAGATTAATAGAGAGTTCCACGACCTTTTAAATTCTCCAACGATTATAGCTAGGTCTTGCAAAGGGTACGGGGTATCTGGATATAAATTTGAGGTAGAAAATATGGAACGTATTATACGCAAAATAGCGGCATCACAACCGTTGAAGAGAATGGAAATCCCTACTACGGTGTTTTTGAGAAAGTTATAGCAGTCTCATACCGGCATACGACTATCCCATTTCATATATTCAAATATAGATGGTACGATACCAAGTCTGACCGGGGTATGAAGGTCGATCAATACAGTCTGATTTTGGTAAACTTTAAACGAATGTTACCAAAATACGACAGTTTTATCTTTCCCACAATGGCAACACAAATATATTATCCTCGGGACTTGTAGAAGATTGACTGGGATGTTTTTTATCGTTGGAAACCGAGAGATTATTATAATGTGTCAATGTTGAATGGTTCTGAAGATGAGAGCGACGATGAAGATCTCGCGATAACACATCTCGGTCAATCTATTAAACGTACCTGGGATCCAAACTATTCCGCACCGTCCATCCATACGTTTGTAAGAAGTGACATCGGCCAATTGATTGTCATGGATCAAGATTTTGAGAATCCACCGAATGAATCTTCAGATAATGTACCACATAAACGTGTTAGGTAATGAAGTTAAATTGAATAGTCTAAAATATATAATGATTATAAGTAATGAAATAACTTTTAGATATATATGTAGGATTTGATCATGGACGCAGGAAAAGGCAATAAACGCCACAAGAGACAGCGTTCACAGGACATTCTGATTCGATCCATACCCGCCGATGAGACTGTCCCAGAACCCTCAGCAGGCATGGGAGCCGCAGCTGCAGCATCTATCCTTAGCAGTGCTTCTCCTATTACCACCACATCACCCCCATGGCCCCACTACTCACATCGCATCACATCCGACTGTCCCTACTATCCTTACTAGCGCTCCCCATACTACCGCCAGATCATCCACAGCATCGCCGCCTCTCCTATCCTTATTAGTGCATCAGCAGGTCCTCATAGCCCAGTCACTTCTGTGCATGATGCATAGTTTACTCATTTATAATTTGATACATCATTACAATATAGGTGGATATTGAATCATTTAACAGTTTATTGTTTGCAGATCCGCATTTTACTAGAGTGATGGCGTTTAGCATCAGTTCTAGCGCCATGCCAAGGACTACAGGTATAATCGTTATTTCTTAAAGTTTTTAAATAACGATTGTAATTTAAATTTATCAAATTCTATATTCATATTCTAAATATTATAATATTGTGTATGTATATCTATTTTTTCGCAGGCTCGACCAGTATTAGGACGAGGGGTCTTACTGGCCCGACTGCTGCAAACTGCCCAAAGATGCTAGGCCATGGGATCTGTTCTTTGACGTGACAGGTGTACATGTTGGAGAGCATGTGACCCAGCGGTGGGATTATGTTGGGCAGGAGATCCGTACTTATTATAAGTACCCGCTCCATATTCGGTAGAACAAGGCTCAGACCGAACGTACTATGCGGTTTTTTTGGTTGGAGGAGGTATGCCATATCATTTCACACATTTAAATTTCAATCGTCATTATATACATATACATATAATTATTTGTTTAATATATTTCAATTTCAGACCAGGAAGAATTACAGATTGGTTGGCGAGCCTAGCGAGGATGGCGTGTACAGGAAATTCGATATAGATTGTGTCCTTGCTTACTTCCTACGCTGGTGTTAAGTGATCAAGAGACATCGTCGATGGGAAGCGAAGAGTGAACTTTACCTTTCCTGGGCCGCGGTGACCGAGGATCAGCAGAGGCACTTGATAGAGGTCATAGTGCTGGAGATCCGGAGAGAGGATTGACCGCTTCTTGTCACCTATTTTGAGCGCAATGATGTGCATGGATCAATTTAATTTTTAAAATTTTAGTAATATAACATGAAATCATATTCTAAAATATATTATAATCATTATTTTTGTAAGACAATGTTGGTTCAAAATAAGCAGAATCGGAACAACGGCATGCGAGAACGCGCTATCCCGATCCAAGGGAAGCGCTCGCAGACTAACGCTCGGTGGCACTTAGTGAGTATTTCGACGCTTAATTTCATATGTTTTCTATATTGTTAATTAATTATTAAACTAAATCTTAATTTCATGGCAGAGAAAGAAAGACCCCACCAATTACAATGAAGCCAAGGGGTAGGACGCGTTACACAAGGGCACGGGCGCATACATAATAAGTTTCATATAATCAAGTTGATTATGTATTTTAAGTTGGCACCTGTGTGTGTGCGTGTATTCCATACAGACCCAGTTCCAGGAGTAGACGGACGCCTTGGGACTTGGTCCCGGCGACTCGATCACCGCCATTGTCCCTGTCCTGGATTCGATATCCGGCAGGCATTGTTGGGTTTCCTAGTGCCCTGGCCGTCTACCGCGGCCGTCGCGGAATGAAAAACTTTGACTTTTAAAAATCCGGCGCTAGAAAACACATCCTAGAATCTAACCATACACTGAAACTAGCTATCTAAAGAGATCTAGCTACTGTGATAAGGAGTTATACCTAAAGACTCGTGTCCTTCGGGTCTTTACTCCTCTTCTTAAGCTCCGAAGGTGATCTTGATCAAACTTGATGGCCGGCCTCCTCAGTCCTGGATGATCCACTGAAGGTCCTTGATTCAAGCTCCTAACTCTAAAAGAAGTAAACTAGGCAAACCGGTTTGCTAATCTAGCTTGCTTAGTTGATGTGGTGATATTTAGTGGTAATTTTCTACCACTAAACCCTTGACTCTCAACACATGAGAATGGTAGGGTTTGGAGATGAGATGAACTCAAGAAGAAGATGTTGTTGAGTTGCGCCCACTCTACATCGAAGTAGAAAGGCGGAAATGCACAAAAATTAAATTTTTAAGCAAGCACATCCAACTTAACCCAAATGATCAAACCATAACCCTAAACTAGCAACTACAAGAGATCTATCTACTATAAGAAAATGTTTTATACCTAAGCTCCGTGTCCTTCGGTTCTTCACTCTTCTTCTTAAGCTCTTCGTGGTCTCCTAGATCAAGCTTGCTTAATGGCCTTCTTGATCCTAGATGATCTACCAGAGAGTTTATAATCCAAGCTTAGCTTCACTAATGAAGCAACTTAGTAACCTAGTTTGCTAATCTAGATTAGTAAGGAGCAGTAGTGAGTTTTCTAGTGTATTTCTATCTCTCTTCCTCTCCTGATTCTCAACACATGAGATGGTGAGGTGGAAGATGAAGAAGAAGAAGGAAGAACTCAAGAATGGCAAGTTAGAAGAGAGGAGCTCATGGTGAGAAATGAGATCAAATTTGTGTGAAAAATAATAAACCATGGTTTTATATCTCATTTTTCCAATATAAAATCACAACCATACTTGAATAGTTTGTACAAATGAATATTCGATTCATTTGTTAACACTATTGAAGTATGGTTCTCACCATTCTTACCTCACCACCTTTACACCTTATTTCCATTTAAAAGAATAAATGGATATATCAAAATTGAGGTGTCCACCTTCTAGAATATTTTCCGTATAAATACGGAATACATTCTACCGTATATACATACCCGTATTCATACCAAACTACGAATACCCAAGAGATAGAACAATACTACTAATATAATACTAGTATTAAATTAATATCCGATTTAACAAACCAGCTTAATCCTAAACCCGCTATTATTATCAACCGTCCGATCAAAAACCTAGATAACACTAGAATATACATATCAAAATATGTATATATAAATTATTAAATCAATACCTGATTTAATAATCCGGCTTAATCCTAAGCCGGCTAGTAATATCATTCGATCGAAACTATGCACGTATAAATATACGGCCACCACATCGTTTCGCCTGAATCAGAGAAACCCTCTGTGTGGGACTCTAAAGACTCGATAGTACGCTGGTAGTGGGTTTAACCACAAGCACGTCAGTGGCATTAGCTTTACGTAACAGCTATCCAGGTACCTGTTGAAAAGAAGGCCGACGAGTAAGTTCATCCGGACCCCTACTAAGCTATTCGTGACAATCTATGTACAGTCTGGTCTTTTCGTCTAAGAGTATTGCATACCGGTTCTAGGGGGTGGTAAACGTCAGACCCCTACTAACCTAATAAGTCATGTCTGTTTACCGCCGGAAGCCGGGAAGACTGGATGTCTTGCCTGAATTAGGGGGCAGATGCTAATTGGTGCTATCCGTCCACCTCTCCGAAGATGCCAAATTGATTTATGGCACCATGTATCGAAGGTTTAAACGGATGCGGCCGATGTAGCAGACTTCGTCAGATTCCCCCTCGCTTGAGGGATTTTTAATTGTGGGGACGCACTTCCCTGTAGGCGCAAGCCCCCGCAGTTAATTACGCTACCGTATCGCGGTAACAACTTTCTCCTTCTCCATATGGTCACTTCGTGTCGTGGGTGTTTGTTTTGTGTTTGGTTGCCCGTGGATTGTATACGGAGACTAATTTGTGTTGTCGCCCGTAAGACGTGGATTAGTCCAAATCCGTATCTTTCTTAGATTTGGGTTTGGGGGGGTTGTGTTTAAGGATACGTTAGCCTTATTTGAGGCTAAGATCAACTTAAACGTTTGTTAAGGACACGTTAGTTTAATTCTAGACTAAGATCAACTTAACGGGATCGTTTAGATCCGACAAGAGAGCAATTGTGCTATATTGTTTAGTTTAATGACATTGCGGTCGATAATTAGTTTAAGGACATTACAGTCCATTGTTAGTTTTAAGACATTGTGGTCGAGGTTAAGGACATCATAGTCCGTGGATTTAAGGACTCCACAGTCCGATGTTAGTTTTAAGAAATCACGGTTAAGGTTAAGGATATCATAATCCGTGGATTTAAGGACCCCACAGTCCGTTGTTAGTTTTAAGACATCACGGTCGAGGTTAAGGACATCATAGTCCATGGATATAAGGACTCCACAGTCCGATATTAGTTTTAAGACATCACGGTCGAGGTTAAGGACATCATAGTCCATGAGTTTAAGGACCCCACAGTCCGTAGTAATGTGTGGTTGTCGGGACCCGTCACCTCTCTGACGACGTTGAGGGATTACAATGATAGATATCAGAGGAATGAAGAGATGTACCCTCGAACCGGGTGTAAATTGATTGGAAGAGCCGATGAGCTCAGTTCAATTTAAATTGAGGACATATGGCCAGAATTGGGCTAAGTCTAGTTAAAAATGTTTAACATTTTATTTTTTGTTCTGCCTGTTAGACCTTTGTTTGGGCTCTGCACTTTTGATAATGCCAAGCATTAGGCTCTGACATTTTTTGCCGTATATTGAATGCATAGAATTTATCAGAACAAAGTATGTTCTGACAGCGCGCCACGTGGCGCACTAGGCGCTTTGCGCCAGTCAAAGAGCGCATTGCGCTTCTGTCGGTTAGCGCACATGAGGAGGACACGTGTCGCGCTTAGCATTAAGGGCTAGTTTGTTAGCGCCGTACGCTTTTAATTTATGCGTGCGCTGCGCTAGTTTATGGGTGCGCCAGCTAGTGACACGTGGCACGCTTGGCACTGAGCGCCAACCCAAGAGCGTAGTGCGCTGTTTCAGGAGCGCAAAGCGCAGATTATGTCTCTGGTTGACACGTGGCAAGTTCTGGCGCTGTGCGCCGGTCCAATGAGCGCAAGGGCGCAGTTCATGAGTGCAAGGCACTTTTCAATAGCGCAAAGCGCATCTGATCGATTTTAAGATCATAGAACAACTTTTACGTTCTTCTAAAGAGGCTTTGCCTCAAGATCCAAGAACAAAAGTTCTTGTTTTTATAAAAGGCTCTGCCTTTATGGATCGAAAGATCTGTGAAGTAAAATACTTCTTTTTATATTTTTATGAATGGATCTTTTGATCTTTTCTTTTTAATCAAAGACCTTGGTCTTTTTTATAGATCTAAGACCTTTTTAGAAGATGTTTCTTCTTTTTACGAGATGATTTCATCTATGTTGTTCAAGAATTAATTCATAAACAGAGCCTTGCTCTCATAATCCCATAGATCTAAAAAGATTTTTTCTTAGGGTTTCTTAGCCCATGAGTCAGAGCTCTGCTCTTTTGATAACATGTAGATCTTTTGATCTTTTGATGAAGAACTCTTAAGAGTTTTTTCATGGATCTTTAAGATCCCAGAATTTTAATTCTCAAGAATTAATTTTCATTAATTTTTGATGGATTTTCCATCATCATTACAGAGCTAGGCTCTTTAAGGAATTTTGCTCCCTCGTGACCAGAGCTTGACAAGTGTCACTCTGTCATAGAGCTTTGCTCTGAAAGGGAGATTTTCTCCTTCTCCCGAGAGATTTCTCATTTAATGAGAATATTCTTTGAGGATTTCCTCATTAATTGACAGTCTCATCCAATGATGAGGCTGTTTTATTAATTGATGCATTGTCATCTGGATTTTGTGGGTCCACCTTTGGTCCCCTTTCTACTGCATTGCAGTGCGGTACAAATTTTAAAGTGTCGCTCAGAACTTTAAGATTAAATTATAGTACTGATAATTGGATTCTGTTCTTTTTCGCAGGCGACATGTCTTCCGATCTTTCTTTCCCATTTTTTCGTTCATAGGGAGGATTCCCTGAGGCACCGGTGGACCGGGAGGTTCTTGCGCTCATTAAAGACTACGACCCAGAATACAAAAGCCTTCATCTGTAGGGTAGGTGGTACGACCAAATTATCAAAGGTTGCCGAAGCTTCTCTTGTGTGACGCCGTCGGAGCCGATCTCATCGATCTCGTATGCAGATGTACCCCCGGTGAACTATGCCGTGGAGGTCGTTAATTGGACTTCGGAGGGTCTTCTTCAACCTTCGATTGCCGCCATACCCATGCAGCTGCCGGCGGCTTTGGATACTCTGGGGCGATGCATATGCCAGGGCGAGTCGCGCCCTTGGGGACAACCTTACAATATCGGGTTGACTCCCTGACATTCGGCCGGATATTTGCAGTGGGCCAGGTACATCTTGTCGGTGAAGAAAACACACTTGCTGAAGCTCGGCCTATATCCTGCAGTCTACGCGTCGTTGTTCCAATATTCTGCTCCTCCGACATGGTGGATTAAGGCGTTCGTGGAGCAATGGAACATCCCAACCCATACCTTTCTTCTAATGGACAGAGAAGTTTCCATCTCTTTAGAAGAATTTGCTGAGATTTCCGGTCTGCCGGTGAGGGGAGAGCACTATGAAGAATTGCTTCCTCCGGATGAATACGTTTTTGCCACCAAGCCATTGGTGATGGGCCTAACATCGTAGAACGCCATTCAGCACCAGTTTCCAAGTCTAATAAAGGTGTTGAATATGTACGAGAGTCTCTTTTTAGAATCCGGCGGCCGGGGGGGGGGGGGGGGTCAGTTTTGCAGACTTCATTGCTCGGTTTCTTCGACCGGAGATTCTATCGCAACGAGGCGAAAAATTTGCCAAGCTCGATGATCCCTTTGGCTTTGGCTTGGACCGTCGACCAGTGTTGGAAGCTGATCAGAAGGGCTTTTATCTCCCCGATGTCGTGATCGTCCCACTGTCAGAAATCTCCGCTCCGGGCATCGACGATGAGACTTTCTTCTTTGGGTTTCTGGGGCTGTGGTTGTGCTGGTTCGCGCTCCCCATGCACCCTCGCTATATGAGGCCGTCCGTCTTTTACCCAGCACATCGAATGGTGGCTGGCATACAAGTGGCCATCGGGATCGCCGGGCTGGCCTACCTGTACCATGGTCTTAGCGTGGCGGCGGATACAATGGAACCGGGGGTGCAAGCTGCTAACTTCCCGATGCACTACTTTACTTCTTGGATGGAAATGCACGTGCTCGGGGTGTTTGGTATTCATAAAAGACCATCGTTTTTCGAGAAGTGCAAATTTCCCAGAATTATACGACTGGTTGACGCTTCCATCGTGAATCCGTCTCAGTGGGAGGCTAGGAGGTTGCTTCTTCGTCCACGCATGGTCGGAGCCGGTATGTCTTTTACGGACAGAGTCCTGACGATTTGTCAGGAAACTTCCAAGATGGTGCTGTCACTGCGCGACACTTTTAAGGATGGGGCCTCCGTATTGAAAGCCCGGGAGATTTTACATCTATACTCCATCAGGCCGGGCTTTCTTGTATTCAGGAAAAATGATGCGGTGCTTTTTATGAGATACAACCCCCATCATTTTGCCTAGCAGCTAAGTTATAACCAGGGGGTCCCATTGGAGGCGTTTTTGGAAGAACCTGCTGCCACCAGAGAGGGAATACGGGGTGCGCTGCATCACTTTATGCGCTTAAATACGGGCTCCCACTTCTTTATTAGCGAGTCGAGTTGCATTCCGAGGGCCCTTAACGTATACGGGGCCTGGTATCAGCACGCAACGGGCGCTGTCATCAGGGAAGAGAGGCGGCTATTGCTCGATCGCAAGAGTGCGCCCCCCACCAGCGATCGCAACGTCCCCTTGAAGCGACGGATCGCTGTCCCTCCTCCGCTAAGAGGAGATGCCACAGTTGAGCCTCCACGTGTGCTAAGCCCCACGCGTGGATTGCCCCGTGATCCTATGGACACGGTGGACGTGCTCTCGGTGCCTCGCGTTCCCATAGAGACGGTAACCGTAGCTTCACCCGAATCTGGCGTGGGCTCGGATATTGGGACTCGCCATCCCCGGGTGCCTACGAAACGAATGCTGGTGCTGGCTGCGACCGGAGTTCGCGCGCAGAAGAGGAAGAAGAAGTCGATCCTCTCTGCTGACATTGTATTTGGTCAGGAACCTCATGCTCCTTACAACGAGGGCTTGAGTGAGTACGGGACCAACGACGGCCTATTTATGCCGCCAGATGACACTGATCTGGCGGCTGCCATCGCAGCTTCTGAGCGATTGGCAAGACACGAAGAGGGGTTGGCTAGACTTGCATGATCAGGTAATCATTAGCTGTATTTTTTTATTGCATCATACTTCTATCATTGTTTTTTGACTAACGCTTTTCCTTCTTTAATAGGCATTTCTACCGAAGAAGCCCTCGCTGCTTCTCTCAAGACTTTTGAGGAGGAGGAACGACTTCGAGCCTCCTTAGGCCTTGGTACATTTTGGTTCGCTATGTTTCTGCTTCCGTTTCTCATGAGTAATCTGACCCTCTCTTTGTCTTATCGCAGGTACCACAAGGCCTACCCCACAAGCTAATGCGGAAACTCTCCCCGGGCCAGCTACCGAAGTCTCGGCCTCTTCGACATTGCCGCAAGAGTCCTTACTTAAAAAACTGATGATAGAATCCTTGACGGCTCTGGAGGTAACCCTGAATGCGGACGACGACGCCTTGCTGAAGGAGGCTTATAAAAGTTCTGTTGTGATGGCTCGGGAGGAAAGGAAGCACCTGAGGCGCGCAGCAAAGGAACGTAGTGCTGCTTTGGCCGTGGGGGCAGGTTCGAGCGCCGTTACTCCCGCTGCTACTCCTTCAGAAGAGTTCCTGGGTGCCTTGTCTAGTGCTCATAGACGGGCGACATGTGCAGCTCGGGAAGCCAACGGTAAATCAACCCCAGGTAATGTGTTTTGAGGCTCCGTTGTCAAAGTTTTAAACCATCAGTTCTCATATATCTTATCTTTGTAGAGCTGAGTCTTCCTAAAGAGGTGGCAGCGACCGCTGAGCCCGAGGGAGCGGTGGAGGACGTGGCTGCTATTCCCGAACCTGAGGCGGCGGCAGGTGACATAGTCGCAATTGCCGAGCTCGAGGTATTGGCCAATGAGATGGATACCATGGTGGGGCCTAAGGCGGCGGTGGATCAGACGGTTACAATTACTGAGCCCGAGGTGGTGGCGAGCGAAACGGGTACAGTTGCTGGATCCGAGGTGGCCGCTCTCTCTCAAGAGTCGGGCACCGCTCCGATCATCGCCCTTCCTGCATACGGTCCTTTGTTATCTCCCGGCATCGCGAGTGTGACGACGGCTCTCGTAGAGTCAGGGGACGAAGCGACGGGAGGTGAGACCACCCCGATGGAGGAGAGAGACGCCGCTGTTGTATCAAGCGACGCGCTCGTCACGACTCCGACCGGCGACTTATCAGGTAAATTTTAAGTCACCGCCCTTCTTTTTATTCTGCAATCTCTTTTCAAGTTTTCCTGACAGGGCTTATCTTGTTTCTAATGCAGTTGTGGCTAGTGTTGATGTCGCGCCACTAGAGACAGCGCCGTCAGTTACCGCCCTGACGGTGACCACCTCTCTACCTTCTCTCGCACCGTCGCAAATGCTGGAAGGTATGGATTTGTAACCCATTAGTCTTATCTCTCGGTCGTATAATTCATGTACTGACGTTACGTTATCGCGTTTTTGCAGGAGTTCTTTTTGAACACCTGTACCAGGTGCTGCATCTCCACTTCTCCTTCCCGTCGGAGATTGCTTCATCCAGTGGCGTTGGTGAATATAGCTTTCAATTAATGCTCTTTATTTTATCGATAATGAAATTATTTCTGATTCTTCTTTACCTTAATTGTAGTGCTACAGATTGAAGGAGGAGATAAGAGATCAGTTGCGCCACCGGTCCTTCCGGCTTTGCCACCTACTGCAGCTGGTATAGTAAATTCCATTGTTCATGAATCTCTTATATTTCTAGATCCGTCATCTGATTGTGACTTATTTTGCAGCGGTCTCTTCGACTCCGGCCTCTTTCGAATCTCGCATTATGATGCCGGCGGGCCCCTTCTCCAGACGTCCATCCTTAAAGGGTGCTGTGACGAGTCTACGCATGTTAAGCGAACACGTCGAGGAGCTTGACGCGGAAGCTCCTACATCTGCCTTAGATTTCACTGCCGAGGTCAATCCGATGCTGGCGACGCTTGTGAATTTCCATAATGAAGGCGTCGTCGAATCTTGGGTTAGTCACTGCAGGAAGATCGAGGCCTGTCTGCTTCAGCTTGAACTTATGCGTCTTGCCCCTGAGACTCAGGCTTTGAACTCCCAGCGGGCTGCATGGGTCGAGCAAAGTGCGTCTTTCCTCCGCCATTTCGAACTAGAAGCGACCTTGAGGCGGAAGGAATGCGAGGAGGCTTCCGCTGAGTCTATCAAGCTGTGTGCCCAGGTCGAAGCGAACGTCGCACAACTGAGAGCCGTCTTTAACACCTTGCACCAATGTATTTCGGACGGGCTTGTATTGAGACGGAAGCTCGACTCTATCGAGCGGGTTACGCAGGGTCGCGAAGCTGCCCAATGGGAAATTGATGAGAAAATTTCATCATGCTTGTAGCAAAGGACTCGAATCGAAGCGGAGCTAGCCGCGCCGGCTGATCATGAGAAGGCACTGAAAGAAGTGCGAGAGCAGCTCGCGGACTTGTTGAAAACGCTTCCTTCTCAGTAGCTGCCTTTGTATCAATTATACACTTGTAATCTCTGAATAATATGTATCTATATTTTTTTTATTCCTTTATATGATGTATCTTATATTCAATTGAGTTCATGAATAAAGACATTCTTTTTGTTATACTGTTGCTTTCTTCCCCCTGCTGTGTTGTTGCCATGTGATTTTAGTAAGTGCGATCTGTAGATAGCATATAGCTGTCAATCTTGAATTCTTTGTAGAGTGGTGATGGCTTAGAAAACAGGGTTAGGATCTGTCACCTAAGACTTTTTAACTTTATGAGCCGTGAGGGTCTCATAAAGAATTTTCTCCCTACCGGTTGAGAGGATACCGTAGGTGTAATTTCTCCTTAAGAATCGTGAGGATTCCTAAGTGCGTTTTCTCTTGAAAGTCATAAGGATCTCACAAGAGAATTTACTCCCTTACGAATCGTGAGGACCCGCAAGTGATGGGTGAAGTTATCCTTATCCGCATTTCACGGAGTTAAGGGTTGCGCTGGACGTTTTCCATGATACCGTAGTTTAAAGGTATTGCGGTCGAGGTTAAGGACATCATAGTTCGTGAGTTTAAGGACCTTACAGTCCGATGTTAGTTTTAAGGCATCACGGTCGAGGTTAAGGACATCATAGTCCATGGGTTTAAGGAACCCACAGTCCGATGTTAGTTTTAAGACATCACGGTCGAGGTTAAGGATATCATAGTCCATAGGTTTAAGGACCCCACAGTCCGTGAAATGTGTGGTTGTCGGGACCCGTCACCTCTTTGAAGTCGTTGAGGAATTACAATGACAAATACCAAAGGAGTGAAGAGATGTACCCTTGAACCAATGTAAACTTAGTTTAAGGACATTACGGTCCATTGTTAGTTTTAAGACATCACGGTCGAGGTTAAGGACATCATAGTCCGTGAGTTTAAGGACCTCACAGTCCGATGTTGTTAGTTTTAAGACATCACGGTCAAGGTTAAGGACATCATAGTCCATGAGTTTAAGGACCTCACAGTCCCATGTTAGTTTTAAGACATCACGGTCGAGGTTAAGGACATCATAGTCCGTGAGTTTAAGGACCTCACAGTCCAATGTTTACTCTGGATGCTTCCCACGGGTTCACTGCCGTGTTCGGCGATGACCAGGCTCCGCTCTGGATGCTTCACATGGGGTCATTACCGTGCTCTGCGAGGACCAGGATCCGCTCTGGACGTTTTCCACGGGGTCAGAAGTGACATAATCAGCGTTCCACGTAGCCAGGAATTTTGCTCTGGATGCTACCCACGGGTTCACTACCGTGTTTGGCGAGGACCAGGTTCCGCTCTGGATGCTTCATACGGGTTCACTGCCGTGCTTTGCGAGGACCAGGATCCGCTCTGGACGTTTTCTACGGGGTCAGAAGTGATATAATCCGCGTTCCACGTAGCCAGGAATTTTTCTCTGGATGCTTCCCACGGGTTCACTGCCGTGTTCGGCGATGACCAGGCTCTGCTCTGGATGCTTCACACGGGTTCACTGCCGTGCTCTGCGAGGACCAGGATCCGCTCTGGACGTTTTCCACGGGGTCAGAAGTGACATAATCCGCATTCCACGTAGCCAGGAATTTTGCTCTGGATGCTTCCCACGGGTTCACTGCCGTGTTCGGCGAAGACCAGGCTCTGCTCTGGATGCTTCACACGAGTTCACTGCCGTGCTCTGCGAGGACCAGGATCCGCTCTGGACGTTTTCCATGGGGTCAGAAGTGACATAATCCACGTTCTACGTAGACAGGAATTTTGCTCTAGATGCTTCCCACGGGTTCACTGCCTTGTTCGGCGAGGACTAAGCTCCGCTCTGGATACTTCACACAGGTTCACTTCCGTGCTCTGCGAGGACCAGGATCCGCTCTGGACGTTTTCCACGGGGTCAGAAGTGACATAATCCGTGTTCCACGTAGCCAGGAATTTTGCTCTAGATGTTTCCCACGGGTTCACTGCCGTGTTCGGCGAGGACTAGGCTCTGCTCTGGATGCTTCGCACGGGTTCACTGCCGTACTCTACGAGGACCAGGATCCGCTCTGGATGTTTTCCACGGGGTCAGAAGTGACATAATCTGCGTTCCACGTAGCCAGTAATTTTTCTCTGGATGCTTCCCACGGGTTCACTGCCGTGTTCGGCGAGGACCAGGCTCCGCTCTGGATGTTTTCCATGGGGTTAGGAGTGACATAATCCGCGCTCCACGTAGCCAGAAATTTTTGCTCTGGATGCTTCCCACGGGTTTACTGCCGTGTTCGGTAAGGACCAGGCTCCGCTCTAGACATTTTCCACGGGGTCAGGAGTGACATAATCCACGTTCCACGTAGCTAGGAAGGGTTGACTTTATCTGTATTTCACGGAGTCGGAGTTTTGACTCTCGGTCATCTGTACACCGCCGAGTCATGGAACTGGGAGTTGCCGCTTTTCCGATTTGCTTGATGTTGTGTCTGTTATGATAAAACGAATGTTGAGATGATCTCTAGGCTATCCATGAACCGTTGAGATTTGGCTTCTTCTTCTAGTGAAACCTGGGGGAAAAAGGTGTGATTTCTTCTTCGTTTGCGCCCCTGGATTGTATACAGGGATTGATGTGATATCACCTGTAGGGCATAAATTTCATTCATTTTCATTTTTTTTCTTTCCGCGATGCTCTATCATTTCAGCTTTTATATCGCGAAGGTCGCGATTGCCCTATCATTTCGGCTATTTTCGCGGTGCCCAATCATTTCGGCTATTTGTTTTATTTTTACTCGCTGCTTTTTATTGCGAGTTGCCCAACCATTTCGGCTATTTTGCATGCATATATTTTTACTTGCTGATTTTGTTTGCAAGTTGCCCCATCATTTCGGCTATTTCGTATGCATGTGTGGCTTGCTGGCTTTTCGCTTGCAAGCTTGGAATTAGACATCGATTTTCGGCATCAGCACCGCTACAACTGGGATATTGCCAGGAGCGAATCATCATTTGCCTCTGTCGATGTCGGACAAAGGTGGCTTAGTAAACAGGGTTAAGATCCTGTCGACTAAGGCTTTTGACTTCATGAGCCGTAAGGGTCTCATAAAGGTATTTCTCCCTACAAGTCGTGAGGATCTCGTAGGTGCGTTTTCTCCTTAAGGATCATAGGGATCCCTAAGTGTATGGTCTCTTATAAGTCGTAAGGATCTTACAAGAGTGCTTTCTCCTTATAAATCGAGAGGACTTATAAGGGTTGTTCACCGTGTAGACATATCCCTAGTCATGGATGGGACTTTGTTAGGGAAATGTTTATTCACGCCCGTGGATTGTATACAAGGGTCGATACTGAACCGCTTGTAGGGCAGTATCGGAGGTTGTGGGTCTGCTTAAGAACAGGTTCAGATCCCTGTAGCTTAAGACTTTCAAATCTTATGAGCTGCGAGGGTCCCATAAGTGGATTCTCCTTACGAGTCGTGAGGATCTCGCAAGTGTGATTTCTCCTTAGGAATCGTGGGGATTCCAAAGTGTGTTGCTCCCTTGTGAGTTGTAAGGATCTCACGCGGGTGGTTTCTACTTACAAAGTCGAGGGGACCTCGCAAGTGTCTTTTAACGAGATTGCGCCCTTTCGGGTTTTCACAAAACTCGCCGGCAGCCCTGCTGTTTTTACTCACAGAGCCCTTTTAGGTTTTCATCCGTTCCCTTTTTGCTTGTGGACATACCGTTTTTTTTCTCTTTTTTTTATTCTAACGAGGTTGCGCCCTTTCGGGTTTTCACAAGACTCGCCGGTAGCCCTGCTGTTTTTACTCACGGAGCCCTTTCGGGTTTTCATTCGTGCCCATTTTTCTTATGGACATACCGTTTTCTTTTTTCTTTTTTTTTATTCTTTTTTTTGTATCAGCTTTGGGATGCTGCAATCCACCGTAGTTTATCGACATCTCGGTCAATGGTTAGTTTTAGGACATAGTGGTCCGTCGTTAGTTTAAGGACGTTTCGGTCCGTCGTTAGTTTAAGGACGTTTCGGTCCGCTGTTAGTTTAAGAACGTTTCGGTCCGCTGTTAGTTTAAGAACATTTCGGTCCGTTATAAAGTAAGCCGGTTACTACTTAAAGAGTTTGGGCTTAGGAAGATAGCGAGCGGACATAGTCGTCGTCATCTATCATTGACCTAGGCCGTGATTCGTCAAGCGTAGAAATTATTCAGGAAGCGACCGTTTATTGGTCTGAAAGGTCTTTCACCATGCATGTCCATGAGTAGATAGGCTCTATCCCGGTAGACCTTGTCTATGATGTACGGGCCTTTATAGTTCGGCTCGAATTTTCCCCGCTTGGCGCGATTGGGGATCATAGGTCTTTTGACCACTAGCACGAGTTCGCCTTGGCGGAATGTCCTCGGCCTGGTCAATCTTTCATACGAGCGCGTCATCTTTGCTTTATAAGCTTCCAGATTTTTCTGTGTCAGGAGCCGGGTTTCATCAAGGGCATCGAGCTCCTCAAGCTAATGGTGAGCGTTCTCTTCGTCCGTCAGCTCGTAATGAACTGCTACTCGTAGAGAGGGTAGCTCTATCTCGAGGGGAAGTACCGCTTCTGTACCGAATACCAACGCATACGGCGTTGTGTTCGTGGCCGTCTTGAACGTAGTTCGATACACCCAGAGAGCTTCCTGCAGTCTCTCGTGCCAGTCTTTCTTATTTCGAGACACTGTCTTCTTTACGATCTTCGTCAAGGTCTTATTGAAAGCCTCCGCTAGACCGTTGGCTCGGGGATTATAAACTGAGGAGTATCTCCAGTCTATGTTGTGCTGTTGTGCGAAGCGGCTGATCTTATGGCTTCTGTAGGCTGGTCCGTTATCAGAGATAATCCGTCGCGGAGTGCCAAACCGATAAAAGACATGTGTCTTGAAGAAGTGGAGGATATTCTCTGTCTTCACTTCCCTCAGCGGTACTGCTTCTGCCCATTTGGAGAAGTAGTCAGTTGTCGCCAAAATGAATTGATGTCCTCTGGACGATGCTGGTTCGATGGGGCCGATTATATCAGTCCCCTACATTTCAAACGGCCAGCTAGCCACCGTTGGATGTAGTGGATTTGGATGCTGATGGATAAAATCCCCATGGATCTGGCATGAGTGGCATTGCTTCGCATACTCGAGGCAGTCTTGGATCATTGTGGGCCAATAATAACCCATCCGTTTGATCTTCAACTTCATCTTCGGGCCTGCTTGGTGAGAACCACAGAGTCCATCGTGAATTTCTTGAATGACTCTCTTTGCTTCTTCAGGTCCCAGGCATCTCAACCACAAAGAATCAAATGACCTCTTGTACAGAGTATTATTGACGAAGGCGAAAGATAGGTCTCGCTTCATGAGCTGATGCTTTGAGGATGCATCTTCAGGTGTTCGACAGGATTTGAAGTAGTCTATAAAGACTTCCCTCCAATCCTCAGCCTTTTCCTGGTCTTTTATTTGCATAGCCCTTTGCTCAGTCGCTCCTTTTTCTTCGGACGACTCTGGAGATATTTCCGCCGTCGCAAGAACCCAACGGCATTGCACAATGATTCTCACGTCATCGAGGTTCTCATCGGCCAGTTCTTTAGCGAGCTTAGCTAGTGCATCCGCTTTGCCATTTTCTGCACGCGGTATGCTTTCCAAGATGTAGGAAGGTATTTGGGTCAGCAGTTGCTGTACTCTTTCACCGTACTTCACCAACTCTGGTTTTCACATTTGGTAGTCGCCATTTACTTGATTGACGACCAGTTGGGAGTCTCCGTATATAAGGAGGTTTTCAATTCCCATGTCGATGGAGATCTCGAGGCCCGCTATCAAAGCTTCATACTCGGCTTCATTGTTTGTCCTCGGCTCTGTTAAGGAGAAGGCAAAGCGCATTATCCCGCCTTATGGAGTTACGAAGATGAAGCCTACCTCCAATTTGATTATAGGGGTGCTTTGTTTGCGCTTCTTCATGGAGGATGCTCCATCGAAATAAAGTTCCAACCGGGTACCACTTCTGTCGATCGTGTCAAACACATGTTTGTCTGGCAGTTCGCAATTCAAGGGAGAATTGGCAGGTATCAGATGTTCGGCGAGGAAGTGGTGATGGCCTGGCCTTTCACCGCCTTAAGAGGCTGATAAGTTATCGAGAATTCCATCAAGAGTAGGGCCCATTTAGCAAGCCATCCCGTCAATATGGCCTTAGACATCAAATACTTGAGAGGATCCACCTTCGATATGAGACGGACTTCATGCGCCAACGCATAGTGCCTGAGTTTCGTTATTGCGAAGATCAACGTCAGGCAGCGTTTTTCGATGGGAGAATAATTTCCTTCTGCCCCCAGGAGAACTCGACTCAAATAGTAGAAAGCTCTTTCTTTCCCTTGGTCGTTCTCTTGTGCCCATAATGCGCCTAAGGAACCTTCAAGGGCGGTTGTATACAGAATGAGAGGCTTTTCCTTGACCGGAGCAGCCAGCACTGGCGGATTCTGCAGGTATTGCTTGATTTCGTCTAGCGAGCTTTGGCATTTGTGATCCCAGACGAAAGGGGTTCCCTTCTTCATTAGGTGACTGTAAGGGCGGCATTTCCCTGAGAGATTGGTTATAAATCGCCGAATATACGCAAGATTTTCTTGGAGAGACCACAATTGCTTGAGAGTCCTTGGCGGAGGCATTTCCATGACCGCCTTGATCTTCGACGGATCTATCTAGATACTTCGGTGTCGGACGATGAATCCTAGGAATTTGCCCGAGGAAACCCCGAACGCGCATTTGAGAGGGTTCATCTTCAAGTTGTATTGCCGAAGGCGTTGAAACACGATTTTCGGATGCTCGAGATGTTCCTCGTATGATTTGCTTTTCACCATGAGGTCGTCGATATAGCATTCGACAATTTCATGTATGAGGTCATCGAAGATCTTCGTCATGGCCCTCTGATAGGTGGCACCGACGTTCTTTAGACCGAAAGGCATCACCTTATAGCAAAATATACCCAAAGGGGTCCGGAAAGCGGTGTGCCTCTGGTCTTCGGGATGCATCTTTTTTTGGTTATATCCTGACGATCCGTCATGAAGGAGAAGACTTCGTGAGTGGACGTATTGTCTATCATCAGCTCGGTGACCGTTACTGGGAAGTCGTCCTTCGGGCAGGCCTTATTGAGATCCCGGAAGTCCACACAAATGCACATCGTCCCATTTTTCTTCATCACTGGGACGATGTTGGTGATCCAATCAGGGTACTGAACCTCTTGGATGAAGCCAGAATCGATTAACTTCTTGACCTCGGCGTTGATACTCATGTCAAGCTCAAGCCGCATTCTCCTTGGTGCTTGTTTGATTGGCATAACGTCCGGGGATATCGCCAATTTGTGCACAGCAATCTCTAGATCTAATCCCGGCATTTCAGAATAATTCCATGCGAAGCAATCCTTATGTTGCATGAGCACGTTTTTTAGTGTAGCTACCCTTTCCTCAGACAACAGTTCACTGATGAATGTCGGCCGCGGGTCGCTTGTCGTCCCCAGATCAATTTTCTTGAGATCGTCTGCAGTAGTATGTATTCCATCCTCCAGCTCTTTCGGCGCCGATGGAAATTCTGAGATCACCTCGTCATCAATGTTTTCGAAGCACCAGGGAAGGTCATCCATATCCTCGGGCTCTTCTTTTGATAGCGTTCTCATATGACAAGTACGAGCTCGCTTCCAAGACCGATATTGTTCTGGCTCTATTCTTTCTATATGCGCGGTTTTTGGTTTGTGCTTCCGTGGCGGATTTATCCTCCAACTGTTGGATAAAGCGAACTTGCCAAGCTGATATTGGTCTTCGACCCAGTTCTTGAAGGTGAAGCAGTCTTCGAGAGGGTGTCCTATTGCTCGGTGATAAGAGCAATAGTCTGGATGATAGACCTCGTTAGCTTGCTCAGGGTGCTTGGACTCCAGGAGCGTATGTTAGTGTATATGCCCTAGAGGCCATTACTGTATCATACTAGCTTGTATATTACTTAATGGAAGCTGGGGATATTCACAGTTGTATAGACAATCTTGCTCAAAATGGTAGTATGCTACTTGGTTTGTTTCTACTTCAATATGTGCATGTGTTTCTTTTAGCATGTCGCTTATACATATTAGTAGAGCCCTTAGGATCTTTGCTTGATTACCAGCGTTGTGATGGCAGTCATACTTGTAGGGGGTGGGTAATCTATAAGCACATCCATATACAGGTCCCTAGTCGTAGGACTATCGAGACAGGGCATCGATACTCTGGAGTAGACTAGCGTATACGCTTCTCATCCCAGCATGGGAGACGGTCTGTCCCACAGCCGTCAGTACGTCGTACTCGAGATAGTATGCGGGTGCTCGTTAGGTTACGAGTACACTGGACAGGACTCGTCGTGAACTGATGGATGGTATTATACCTATCGTCAGTTATCAATTCTCAGGTGACATGAGTACAGCTTAGTCCGCAGACTTGACACTGTCACTTCGCCTCGAGTGTGTTCTCACCGTACTTAGATTACTACCCTACCACGGCTCAAAGGAGTCGTGCAAACAGGTAGTAGTTGGGTGCAGTCCAAAAGCACTTGGAGGCAGTGACGGTTAGACAGGATTCGTCTCTCCCGGTATTGGGGGTTGACATCGCGCTGTGTCTAGGAGAGCCATTACACGAGTAGTCCCTGTCCAGGGCAAGCGAGATATACTGGTAGGTTTCCAGTGTTATCTCAGGGTGTTCTGGGCTACACTCCGACACGACTTGTACCGCTATTAGGGGACTGACGTTCACCACCCCCTAGACCCGCCATGCGATGTATCAGACGATCAGACCGGACTGTACGGAGATTGTCACATACAGGCTTAGTAGGAGTTCGGATGGGTTTACCTCATCGGCCTTCTTATCGACATCTACCTGGGGACCGTTACGTACAGCTAGTGCCGCTTGCGGTCTGTGGTTAAACCCACTGCCAGCGTAGTGTCGAGTCTTTAGAGTCCCACACAGAGAGTTTCCCTGCACTGAGCGAAACGTGTAGAGGCCGTATGGTTTTACGGTAGGGCTGCGATCACTTACGTGCACTTGTGTGCGTATGCTGTTCGGGCAGGCAATACTGGTGGGCTTTGGTTTAAGCCAGATCCTAGTATTGCATGGATGGATTTGATTTGTCTACTGTGCATTCGCATTCCACGGAATGCGGATGCGGGTGTGTATGCACAGTTTTGAGGAGCAATGAAGGAGGAGGTGCCTCATTAGGGTTTTGGCAGTTGGTTCGGCCAAAACCGTTATGTGGCAGGCTCATTAGGGTTTTGACAATTCGTTTGGTCAAAACCATTATGAGCCGGAGACATTATTTTACTAATCCTTTTGTGATAATTTTGTGATGGCTAATTGCATTGACCATTTGACCACCTTGACCTCTCTTGACTTTGTTGACCCGTTGACCGGTGTTGACCATTGACCTTCATGAGAGATCTACACTTTTCTTTGGATTTTCTTTTTCTTTTTGATTATGAAAATGGTCAATTCAATGTAGCATCAACTTTATCATGATAGGATTTGTAATGATAGCTTTTGTGTATTATTGCAACCATGGTTAGCTTTTTCTTTAGTTAACAATTTCATTTCTCTTTTCTCATTCTCTCTCTTGCTAGTGAGAAGAAAGAAAGAGCTCCATGGTTGCTTCTCCTCCTTCATCTTCCTCCTCTTGAAAAATTCTTTTGATCTCATGTGTTGAGAGAAAAAGAATCCACATAGACAAACATCTCCATCTTTCTCTTCTACACAACCTAGGGCATCTAGACTAGCGATCTCGTTGCCCTAGTTGCCTCGGCTCGAGGTGGAGCTCGGTGTACAACTCTCGGATGGATCGTCTTCGACTCAAGAAGGCCGCGGAGGTGACCAAGATCCGGATCGTTCCTTAGAGCTTGGACGGACGAGCGGGACAGCGGAATGAAGACCCGAACGACCGGTTTCGTGAGGTATAATTTTTACTGCATAGTAGTTAAAGCCTCTAGTTGTATGCTAGTTTCTAGTTTAGCAAAGATCCGGCTTTTAGTCCATGTTGCCTTGCGCCAAAAATTTGTTTTTCGCCATTTCCGCCTCCTCGTAAGAACCGTGGTGCGCAACGTGGACTTACAGTGGTATCAGAGCCTAGATAAACATAAACTAGTAAGTTAGCAAAGTGTTTAGAATATCGATCGGAAAAAAGTCGCAAAACACGCCCGGAAAAAACCAAGTTTCTGTCGATTTTTTATACTGCTCAAAAAGTGATTTGACATATATGAAAAATCGTCTCAGGGTTTTGTAAAAACACTACAGAAAACCGAACCAGTGATTCGATCAAACCACCGCGGTTCCGCGGCAATAACATGCTTATTGCCGAGGTTCCGCGGCCGATTTGACTCGGCCGTGGATCGGGTTTTGTGCAGTGTTTTAGTTTGGATGTTTTGGGATTTTTAATACATGTTTTTTCTGCCCAGATTTTCCAGAGAGCAAATTGACTTTTGGGGTGGTTAAAAATCCGTATTTTGATCGATATTCCATAGACTTTGGCTAATGGATATTTTCTGTGATGTGATATATCTATTGAACGTCCGCTAATCGCTATACATCGATTAGTGTGGGTTATACATATCTGTGATCTGTAATGTTGATGGTTTGTGGATATGAACTTGGTGGATTGTCGCGGATGAATAGCCGGGGTGGATGCGAGATGAGAGTTTCTTTTTCTTTCATTCATTGTAAAATTTGTAAATTGATGTAATATTATTTGTATGGCCGCACAACCGGGTCGGGGTTGTAGCCGTCATTGTATAATTCTTTTTACTGTTTTTGCTCCTAGGATAGACCCAAGGTGGGGTGCACAAACTACCGGGTATCTCGAAGTGCCGAGTGGCCTACTCACGTTGTTGAGGGAGGTTGCTTCGCTTTGGGTACTTGGCGGGTAGTTTGCCGCACCCATAGGGGTCTAGGGTTGGGTTTGGCTATTCATCGCGACCGTGTAATCCGCTTTTCATTGCAGGCTCGAACGAATCGCGAATTCTTAGTATATCCATTCATCTGTGATCTGGATTGGCTATCATTGCTATATATCTATATATGATATCTATGTAGGTGTTGCTTATGTTTTGCATCCGCGCTAGTCCACCCCCCACTCTGTCGTTAGTTAAGTAACCTAACGGGTGATGACGGGGCCTCGTGGCGAATGCGGATGGCATAAGCATACGCCATATTTTGGTTGTTTTCTGCAATGGTAGGATTAAATGATGGGACGCATTGGAATTAATGCAAGAAAATAAACCAAGTAAAAGTCGTTGGAACACTTTCAAAACCACTCGGTTCTTTTCAAAAACCAGCTTTTTAAACGCGGAGCTCGAACCACTCCTTTTTAAAAGCTATCTTGTTCCATCGATTATATCAAGTTCACTACGTTCACGGTTTCGCCAAAACCATTCATAGCCCTCCGCCATTTCGTATGGATAGTCAATAGTATTCAAGCTGTGTTTGTTGGCCAAAGTCAAGACACAGTGTTTGGTAGCTATTGGGTATTCATATGTAGCATAGATAGATGCGTTGGTTTGGGACAGTCGTACTGCCTTGTTGGCCAAAGTCAAAGGTATGTGCGGGTGGGTTCAAATTAACCTGGATAATGAAGGGTAGAACTTGACATGTGACTTACGATTTGTTGGCCAAAGTCAAGGTCATAAGAGAATGGGGCAAAAATCCATATCGGGGGTTTCAAAAGTACTGAAACTTGCTAGCGCTGCATTCCATTTGGAGTGTGATGATTCTGGTAGGATTCCTTCAGTTTTATCACTCGATGATATTTGGATCCCGATCCTACTGTGAGTATATGCTACTCCTCGGGAACTTTTTCACTTAACGATCAATTCTATAAACCAAGTAGGTGTCTATAAAGGTGTTAGCGGGGCTACGCCCACAGGGAAAAGAGGTTACTTAATTAAGGAACTTCACGAAAGCGTTGGAAAACCTCCCTCGAAGTACCGACACTGGCCTGGCTGAACGGTTAAGCAAGTATTGTACGGTGAGATTGATCCCGACTAATTCTTCCTTTATGGTTTGAGGAGGGATTCGAGAGACAGTGGGAGCCATCCTGTTTAGATAAATTAAAAACCAATCTAAACTTGCAAGAGCATCATGCTGAGTGTTTTCTTCTCTCTCTCTTAATTTCAGCGACCCAGTGACCGCACCTAGGTTACATCTAGATAATAAAATGACTGAATCTGACTGTTATGACTGGCAAAGGTCTGTCCAGATGTCCATTGCCCATGACAAGCTGGGACACCTCTTGACTGATCCAACCCCTGCCGTCTCAGGTCTAGTTTCCCCTGTCACGGATATTCATATCCGCGAGACATCGGAAAGGAACTGTGCGAAAGCCAAGTGCCTCGTGTTAGCCTCAGTTGATGGTGCATACCAGAGGCAGCACGAGAAGATGGACTCAGTTTCTATCTTCTCCATAACAAAGATTTATATGGAGAGCAATCTCGTATCGCAAGATATGAGACCTCGAACGAATTGCTTCCAGCGAGGTTGGCTGTCGGATCATCTGTATGGGGCAACGTCCTTACAGAGACCAGCTCTTTTGAGCTCACGGACCTGAAGACCACGTTGAAGAACGGGTCAGATGCTGACTTAGTTCAACAGTCTCTACCCACTACCCTGAAGGAAACCAAGGAAGTACAAAGAAAGGGAAGGGCAGAAGATTCGGGAATGGATATAGTGAAAGAGGGACGTTCCTATTGTTACAGGAATGAACATTGGCAGAAGGATTGCAGGGCTAGTATAGCCAGTAGCCAGAATTCGAAGCATGTTGTGGCTTCGGCTTCGGGTGTGTTTGTAATTGAGAACTGTATGTCAGTTAACCCTACTTCCTGGGTATTGGATACCGGATCAGGATCTCATATCTGTAATTCGTTACAGGTTCTGAGAAACCATAGGGTTATCAGGAAAGGTGATATGACTCTCAGGGTTGCTAACGGAATGAGCATGTATGCTGAATCCGTAGGGGAATATCATCTAGGACTGACAACTGGGCAGATATTGATTCTGCGTGACTGTTTTTATGTACCAGGTGCGACTTGTAATATCATATCTGTATCCTTAATTTCTAAGGAAGGATATGATTTTACTTTTGTAAGCGATGTAGTAAACATCCACCTAAATCAAGTTCTGATTGGGTCAGGTACATTGAAAAACGGTATATACGCTTTGAATCAAGCTCAGGTCTTCAGTGTCCAGAACACACTTAAAAGAAAGTCTCCGGAATTAAATCAGTCTTTCTTATGGCATTGTAGACTGGGTCACATCAATGAGACACGGTTGACAAAGTTACATAAAGAAGGATACTTGGATCCGTTCGAGTACCAGTCTTATGCCACATGTGAATCTTGTCTCATGGGAAAGATGACAAAGACTCCATTCACTGGATACGGAGAAAGAGCGAGCGAGCTCTTGGGACTCATACACAGTGATGTGTATGGTCCAATGTCTAAACATGCGCGAAGTGGTTATTCATACCTCATTACTTTCACAGATGATTTCTCTAGGTATGGGTATGTCTTCTTGATGAAGCACAAATCCGAGGCCTTTGAGAAATTTCAGGAATATAAGAATGAAGTTGAAAAACAAACAGGCAAAAGTATAAGAAACTGAGATCTGATCGAGGTGGTGAATACTTGAGAGCCGAGTTTCTGGGCTACTTAAAAGAGAATGGAATTCTCTCTCAGCTTACTCCTCCATACACACCACAACACAACGGTGTATCGGAAAGGCGGAATCGAACCCTATTGGATATGGTGTTAGTTGTATGTATGCCCTAGAGGCCAGTATTGTACAGATGATGTATATTATATTGGATGCTTGGACATATATAGAGATGGCTTTCTTGCTCGATATGATAGTATGCTATCTGGTTGCTCTTTATCTTAACATGTATACTAGTCTCTTCAAACTGTCTTATAGTTACATGTTGGTAAAGCCCTTAGGATGTGTACTTGACTACCTGGACTATGATGCAGATCATACTAGTGGAGACATGGTAGTCTATAGGTACATCCTTCAAGGTCCCTAGTCATGGGTGTATCGAGACGGGGCATCGATATACCAGTGTAGACTAGCGTATACGCCTCTCGACCCATGAGATGGGCGATGGATGATCCCATATCCATTGGTGTTTGACATCAGAGATGGTATACGGGTGCTCAGTGGAGACTGAGTACACTGGACGGACTCGCCGAGAACTCCCAGATGGTATTATACCTCACGTCAGATGGCAGTTCTCAGGTGACACTTGTGCAGGTTAGTTTGTAGACCCGAGATCGTCATAGAGTCTTGTGTGATTCCTACTGTGCTTTGATCTCCACCTTACCACGTCCATGAGGGCGTGCAAAACGGTGGATTTTGGGCACAGTCCCGAGTCACATGGAGGCAATGAGCGATAGGAGGGGTTTCGTCTCTCCCGGTATTGGGGGTTGATGTTGCGCTGTGCTCGATTGGCCGTAACAAGGAAGTCCCTGGCCAGGGCTGATCAGAGATTTACTGGTAAGTGTTACAAGTAGTTTCTCGACCCGTTATGAGCCTCACATCGGCACGACTTATCGGTTATTGGGGTCTGACGTTTACCACCCCTAGACTTGATATGCGACATATCAGACGAATAGACCGGACTGTACGGTAAGTGTTACTGGTTGGATTCACAGGAGTGTGAGCGGGCTTGCTCATCGATCTTCTGATCGCTCAATACCCGGGTGGCCGTTACGTTTAGCAGACCGCTTGCGGCTTGTGGGTGCTTGATATGATCATCATCTGCTACCGGCGTATTGACGAGTCTTTAGAGTCCTACACAGAGGTTTCCCGGTTCAAGCGAAACGAAATAGGAGCGCATATGAGATATGTGCGGGACCGAGAATAATGCGTGTATGTGATACCGTATTTCATTCTCGCGATGAATGTTTTGATTGGTTGTATGCGATATAACCTAGTTATCGAATCGAAGATTGATTCGATAAATCGATACATTGTATACTAGTCGGTTATGTGCGACATGACCGGATCATTGAATCAAGTGTTGATTTAATGATTTAATGTATAATTATATATTTGATATATTACTTTGCATTAACTAGTATTGGTTCATTTTAAAAGGGTTTTCTCACTTGATGTGCACATTGTATATGTGATATATTTTTGTGTACACTTGATTGTATCATGTTTGATGATACATGTTAACTTGTGCATGTGTTAAGATTAAACCATTGTTATATGAATGGTTAGGGTTTTTGGTTTACTTATTCATTTATTTATTTTGTTTATTTATTTTGGAAAAGAAAATGGAAATGGTGGCTTTTCTTGTTTCTTTCATGAAGCTTCATGAAGGGTTGAAACCTTGACCATTTTTGTTTTCTTCTCTTAACCTAACCATTCACCTAACCCTAGTTTACTCTCTACACTTGACCATGGTTAGTATATGATAAGTATTCATATTAGTTTCTTTTTTAAAGAAGAAACTTATCATATTCTATCTTCTTCTTCCTCTTCATCTTCAAAAAGAAAGCTTGACTCCATTAATGGCATCTTGAGTATAAGAGTGAGAAATCCAATTCTAAAGTGAACCCACCTCCTATTTCTTCATCCTCTACCTCTTGCCAAGTAGTATAGGGTGTTTTCTTCACAAGTTTCACGACTTGGTGAAGTTAGAGCTTGATCTTGTGTTGCCTCGACGTAGATCATCTTCGGCATCGTAGCCGACGACTAGTCCGCTCATTTCTCCGATGAAGCCGATGCTAGAGTCCGAGATCCGATATGGACAGCGAGGGGACGTCTACATGGAGCTAAGGAAGTGGAGAACCGAATCTACAAAGGTTGTAGCTTCTTACTTTTAGTTAAGATGTTAACTAGTTTCACTTTTCGCCTAAACTCTAGTCAACGTATTCGTATTAGGGTTTCTCGGCACATGTAAAAATTTGAAATTGGCATGGTTGATGCCATGTGAGACCTCTGTAGTGCGCCTAGGAACCCTATAGTGGTATCAGAGCCTAGCTAGAGCCTTAGGCGAAGTGTAGACGACGTTTGAAACCCGATCGAATCGAAACCCTAATTCCAAAATGCTCTTTGGAAATTTTCTGAAAATTTTGATTTTTGTGAATTAAAAATATGCAGAAAACTAAGCAGGAATTTCTAAGAATTACAGTGAAGTACGATCACATGATTCCACCAAAGTGCGGCGGAACCGCGGCATTAGCATGGCTAATGCGGCGGTTCCGCCACCACTTTGCCTCTTTTCCTATTGGTTTCTGCACAGTAATTCTTAGATTTGAATGCTATATTTTCTGGGTATTTTTATTATGACTCAAGAGTTGGGTATTCTGGAGTTGTATAGGGAATCGAAGATTCGATCGGATTATCAAATTTTGTCTATGTGTTTTTCTGGATAAATTTTAGAATATGTTAAAAAGTTCAACCGGATATAAATACCCAATCTTTCCCCTGCCGGGAAATTTCCAATTGTTGGACTTTTCCGTAGTTTAATGACGTTCTAAGTAGTGCAAGTAACGCGATGGTCCCTCTAGAAGACAATAAACCTTAACTCGATTATGTGACCGTCTTGAGCTGCCCTTTGAACCTTAGGGTTTGGGGCAGTACGGCGTGCCACATGTGAGGCGTTGGCTAGACCCTTCTACGGCTGGACCGTTGGTACTGAGGCATGAAATGAATGTCTTTGAACTTATTTCATGTGTTGACCGGTTTTGGGAAAACTTGGGTGTTCGAATGTTTGATCGGAAAGTTTAATATTTTCTGTTTATCCGGAATGGGATACAATAATTGGAATTCATAAACAGTTATGAGAGAACTGAATGAATGTTATAAATCTAGCGGTTTAGTTTCACTTGATATTGAAAAGAGTTTTCGATAATGAGACTAAAATGCGGGGTTTATAATTGTTAGGCATGTGATGTCTAAGTATTTCATTTGATTAGGCATGAGATGTCTAAAGAGGTTGCGGATTCCAACTGTTGTAGTTTTACACTTTCTTTTCTGTGACCGTAAGTGTAGTATATAAATATCGCCGGTTTCGTTGCTATACGTTAACGACAATTGGGGTATGCATACTTACTTACGTTGATGACATATGATGTTATGCGTTGCTGGATATGTTATATTGGATCGTCGTGTTTGAATAGCCGGGGGTTTTTATGTGAGATGAGTGTTTTTCATTTTCATTCATGTAAAAACTTGTATTTAATATTCTTTTATTGGGACACTTCCAGGTTGCGGAAGATGTCACCGTTGATCTATATTATTTATTTTTCCGCATTAGGATAGACCCAAGGAGCGAAGCACAAGTAACCGGGTTCTAGGGTCCAGTGGGAGACCATCTCGAGGAGTCGAGTCCGGGTCTCCTAACCCTAGAATTGGTAGGGTTGCTTGCCGCTCTCATAGGGGTCTAGGGGTGTGGGATTGGCTATTCATCACAACCGTGGAATCCGTGTTTTATACTGGCTCGTATTAAAAACATGGACGTCCTAGTATATCCAATATTTCATATGATATTTTCTGCTGCGATATCTGTGATGTGATCATTTGATATGTTCTGATGGATACAGTATATAGTATATATGATATATTATATAGACGTTACTTATGTTTTGCACCCGCACTAGCCCTGCCCTGCTCTGTCGTTAGTTACCTAACCTAACGGTGCACGAGGGGACATCGAGGCGAATGCGGATGGCATAAGTGTACGTCGTATTTATCTGTGATGTTTAGGTATATAATTGATGGGACTTCATTAATGTGATTAATGAATGAAAAGAAACCTAAGATGTTGTAGAATCAAATTTTAAATAAAACAGGTAGCTACAGTTCTTGCTTTGCACAGCGGTATATGTGATATATCCTGCACCTTATTCGATGAGGAAAGGACCGAGATCCCTTCTCCGGGAGTGACTCCTTTAGAAATAACTGGCAGATGCTACACACTCGGTTTGCTTTTGATTGCTTTTGACTTTTGCTTTGCACAGTGATATATATGATATATCCCGTACCTCATTCGACGAGGAAAGGGCCGACGATCCTTTCACCGGGAGTGACCCCTTTAGCAAAACTAGAAAAGCCTCAAAATCACTCCATTTCAAAACTTCATTTGATTTTACAACGATATCAAGTTCATTACGCAATAGGTTTTTAGAAAAACCTGTCGTAGCCCTCCGTCATTTCAGATAAATCCTACTTAGTATTCGTGCTACGTTTGTTGGCCTGCGTCAAGGCGTAGTGTGCGGTAGCTAACTAGTATTTATCTGTTAATGCATGTGATGTAGATTGGATTAGGGTACTCGTGCGAATTTGTTGGCCTGCGTCAAGGGTCGTACGGGTGGATTTAATTCAATCAAGAAATGACGGGTTGAACTTGACTAGCACACTATGGTTTGTTGGCCTGCGTCAAGGTCATAGGACGCTAGGGGCAAAATATTATCGGGAATTTCAAGTGTTGAAATTTGCAATGAGATTGCATACCTTCTATTAGATAGTTGGATCCCGATACCCACTGCGAGTAAGAGTTACTCCTGGGAGAGTTTTACACATTACAATTAGCCGATCAACTAGGTGTCTAGAAAGGTGTCAACGGGGTTACGCCTCTGGGAAAACGAGGTTTACTTTAATTAGGTCCGTGCGAAAGCACGGGGAACCTCCCTCAAAGTACCGACATTGGCCTGGCTGAAATATTGACGAAGTTGTAGGGTGTAATTAATTCCGGCTAGTCTTTCCTTTTAGGGTTTGAAGGAAGATTTGATAAAAACCAGTGGGAGCCATCCTGATTAGATAAGATAATAACCAATCTGATCTTGCACGAGCATACGCTAAAGTGTTTTCTTCTCTCTCTCTCCAGGTGGCGACCATGTCATGCCCTAATAAAGATAATAATATGGATGTATTGACCGAACCCGCATGTTATACTGTGCTGGGGAACGTTGGTTCCGTTCTTTCTTATAAGAGTTATAGGACTGAACAGGATATAGGGGAATACCAGGATTCTCATGCCACCCGAATGAAGAAAGTACATGTTGATGCATTTTCTTCGGGTGTGTTCGTTACAGAGAACTGTTTCTCCATTTGCTCTACGTCCTGGGTATTAGATACCGGGTCAGGATCCCATATATGTAATCAGTTACATGGGCTCAGGAAAGGTAGAGAACTTGGAGAAGGTGATAAAGACATTAGAGTTGGAAATAGTGCAATTGTTGCAGCTAAGACTGTCGGGGAATATCACCTTGTATTACCGAATGGTAATACATTGGTTCTGAACGAATGCTATTACATGCCGAACCTGATATGCAACATTATATCGGTTTCTTTATTGAGTAAAGAGGGATATAATTTTGTATTACAAGACAATGTTATGAACATGTTCCGTAACCAAAAGTTGGTTGGATCAGGCACGTTGTGCAATGGCATTTATGTTCTAAATCAATCAACAGTTCTGAACATAACAAACACACACAAGAGGAAGAATTCAGAACTGAACGAATCCTTCTTGTGGCATTGTATACTGGGTCACATCAATGCGACACGACTAGCTAAGTTGCATAAGGATGGATATTTAAATCCGTTTGAATTTTCATCTTATGACACTTGCCAGTCATGTCTCAAAGGCAAGATGACCAAAACTCCGTTTACGGGACACGGAGAAAGAGTTACCGAACTCTTGGGACTGATACATAGTGATGTATGTGGTCCCATGTCTACACATGGCAGGGATGGTTCTTCGTACTACATTACATTCACTGATGATCTCTCTAGATTTGGATATGTGTTCCTGATGAAACACAAATCAGAAGCTTTTGAGAAATTTAGAGAATATAAACAAGAAGTCGAGAACCAAACCGGAAAAAGTATTAAAATCCTTCGATCTGATCGAGGAGGTGAATACTTGAGCAATGAATTCCTGGAGTTCCTAAAAGAGAATGCGATTCTCTCTCAGCTGACTCCTCCATATACACCACAGCACAACGGTGTATCAGAACGGAGGAACCGCACCCTATTAGATATGGTGCGCTCTATGATGAGCACAGCTGAGTTACCTATTTCCTTCTGGGGATATGCACTGGAAACAGCTGCAGACCTATTGAATATGGTTCCTACCAAATCCGTGCCAATCACTCCATATGAGATATGGAAAGGAAAGAGACCATGTCTTAATTATGTTAAGATATGGGGTTGTCCGGCATATGTAAAAACGCAAAATCCGGACAAACTCGCGGCAAGGTCCATTCTGTGTAAGTTTATTGGATATCCCAAACATTCGCGCGGGTATATCTTCTACCACACCGAGGAACAAAAGGTGTTTGTTTCTCGACATGCCACCATTTTAGAAAAGGAATTTCTTGAAAAAGATTTTAGTGGCAAGGAGGTAGAACTGGAAGAGGTTCCAGCAATACAGACTACGACAGAAGATTTGGTTGAACCAGAGGATTCAGTAGCTCCCAATGAACCTCAGCCTCTCCGCCGATCTAGTAGGGTTCCTCGCCAACCTGAGAGATACTACGGTTTTCTCATGGATGGTGGGAGCGAGGATTGCATCATGGAGGATGTCATCCCAACTAGCTTCGAGCAGGCCATCACGAGTGGGGACTCAGTGAAATGGCTGGATGCTATGCGGTCCGAGATGGAATCCATGTACACCAACAAAGTATGGACTTTGGGAGCTGCTCCTGATGGGGTAAAACCCATTGGGAGCAAGTGGATCATCAAGAAAAAACTTGGTGTAGATGGGAAAGTGGAGACTTTCAAAGCTAGACTTGTTGCAAAGGGTTTTCGTCAAAGACCAGGTATGGACTATGACGAAACCTTTTCTCCACTGGCTATGCTTAAATCCATCCGGATCATGCTTGCCATCGCTGCATATCATGACTACGAAATCTGGCAAATGGATGTTAAGACCGCCTTTCTAAACAGTGATTTAGAAGAGTGCGTGTACATGACTCAGCCAGAGGGCTTCGTAGACAGTGGGAGCAGCGGGAAGGTGTGCAAGCTTCTTAAATCCATTTATGGATTAAAGCAAGCATCGCGGAGTTGGAACATCTGCTTTGACGTCGTTATCAAAGAGTTTGATTTCGTCAAAAGCCCAGATGAACCTTGTATCTACAAGAAGGTAGCAGAGAGTAAGGTTGTCTTCCTCGTATTGTACGTGGACGACATACTCTTGATAGGAAATGATATTCCTATGCTGCAATCGGTCAAGCTCTTCTTATCACAAAGATTCTCAATGAAAGATCTTGGTGATGCCTCCTGCATATTGGGAATTAGGATTTATAGAGATAGATCCAAATGGATATTAGGATTGTCCCAATCCAGGTACATTGACACCATACTAAAGAGGTTTAGTATGGAAGAATCCAAGCGTGGGAACATGCCCACGATCTCTGGAGTCACTCTCTCCAAAGAGATGTCTCCCAAGACTGATTTGGAGAGAGCTCGCATGCAAGGGATACCCTATGCTTCGGCTGTAGGCTCTATCATGTACGCGATGCTATGTACCAGACCCGATGTAGCATACTCACTAAGTGTAGTGAGCAGGTATCAAGCTGATCCTGGAGAGAGTCACTGGACAGCTGTGAAGAGCATTCTCAAGTACTTGCGAAGGACTAAAGAGATGCTCTTGGTGTATGGTAACGGAGAACTCCAAGTGGAGTCCTTTACCGATTCGAGCTTCCAGAGTGATAAGGATGACTCTAAGTCGCAGTCGGGATTTGTCTTTACCCTTTACGGAGGGGCGGTTAGCTGGAAGAGTTCCAAGCAGGAAACCGTGGCAGACTCGACGATGGAGGCTGAATACATCGCTGCCAATGATGCTGCCAAAGAGGCTGTCTGGATCAAGAAGTTCATTACTGAACTTGGAGTGGTTCCATCCATTGAGCATCCAATACCTTTGTATTGTGATAACAATGGAGCGGTGGCTTTGGCCAAGGAACCTAGGTCCCATCAGCGATCCCGGCATATTCTGAGGCGGTATCACCTGATCTGGGAGATAGTTGATCGCCGGGAGATCGAGGTCAGGAGGGTTGACACGAAGAACAACACGGCGGATCCACTCACGAAGGCCATTCCCCAGATACAGTTTGAGAGACTCTTCGGGATGCTCGGTATGCGATACTACAGCAGATGGCCCTAGTGCAAGTGGGAGATTGTTAGTTGTATGTATACCCTAGAGGCCAGTATTGTACAGATGATGTATATTATATTGGATGCTTGGACATATATAGAGATGACTTTCTTGCTCTATATGATAGTATGCTATCTGGTTGCTCTTTATTTTAACATGTATACTAGTCTCTTCAAACTGTCTTATAGTTACATGTTGGTAAAGCCCTTAGGATGTGTACTTGACTACCTGGACTATGATTCAGATCATACTAGTGGGGACATGGTAGTCTATAGGTACATCCTTCAAGGTCCCTAGTCATGGGTGTATCAAGACGGGGCATCGATATACCAGTGTAGACTAGCGTATACGCCTCTCGACCCATGAGATGGGCGATGGATGATCCCATATCCATTGGTGTTTGACATCAGAGATGGTATACGGGTGCTTAGTGGAGACTGGGTACACTGGACGGACTCGCCGAGAACTCCCAGATGGTATTATACCTCACGTCAGATGGTAGTTCTCAGGTGACACTTGTGCATGTTAGTCTGTAGACCCGAGATCGTCATAGAGTCTTGTGTGATTCCTACTGTGCTTTGATCTCCACCTTACCACGTCCATGAGGGCGTGCAAAACGGTGGTTTTTGGGCACAGTCCCGAGTCACATGGAGGCAATGAGCGATAGGAGGGGTTTCGTCTCTCCCGGTATTGGGGGTTGATGTTGCGCTGTGCTCGATTGGCCGTAACAGGGAAGTCCCTGGCCAGGGCAGATCAGAGATTTACTGGTAAGTGTTACCAGTAGTTTCTCGACCCGTTATGAGCCTCACATCGGCACGACTTATCGGTTATTGGGGTCTGACGTTTACCACCCCTAGACTTGATATGCGAAATATCAGACGAACAGACCGGACTGTACGGTAAGTGTTACTGGTTGGATTCACAGGAGTGTGAGCGGGCTTGCTCATCGATCTTCTGATCGCTCAATACCCGGGTGGCCGTTACGTTTAGCAGACCGCTTGCGGCTTGTGGGTGCTTAATATGATCATCATCTGCTACCAACATATTGACGAGTCTTTAGAGTCCTACACAGAGGTTTCCTGGCTCAAGCGAAACGAAATAGGAGCGCATATGAGATATGTGCGGGACCGAGAATAATGCGTGTATGTGATACCGTATTTCATTCACGCGATGAATGTTTCGATTGTTTGTATGCGATATAACCTAGTTATCGAATCGAAGATTGATTCAATAAATCGATACATTGTATACTAGTCGGTTATGTGCGACATAACCGGATCATTGAATCAAGTGTTGATTTAATGATTTAATGTATAATTATATATTTGATATAGTACTTTGCATTAACTAGTATTGGTTCATTTTAAAAGGGTTTTCTCACTTGATGTGCACATTGTATATGTGATATACTTTTGTGTGCACTTGATTGTATCATGTTTGATGATACATGTTAACTTGTGCATGTGTAAAGATTAAACCATGGTTAGGGTTTTTGGTTTACTTGTTCATTTATTTATTTTGTTTATTTATTTTGGAAAAGAAAATGGAAATGGTGGCTTTTCTTGTTTCTTTCATGAAGCTTCATGAAGGGTTGAAACCTTGACCATTTTTGTTTTCTTCTCTTAACCTAACCATTCACCTAACCCTAGTTTACTCTCTACACTTGACCATGGTTAGTATATGATAAGTATTTATATTAGTTTCTTTTTTAAAGAAGAAACTTATCATATTCTATCTTCTTCTTCCTCTTCATCTTCAAGAAGAAAGCTTGACTCCATTAATGGCATCTTGAGTATAAGAGTGAGAAATCCAATTCTAAAGTGAACCCACCTCCTATTTCTTCATCCTCTACCTCTTGTCAAGTAGTATAGGGTGTTTTCTTCACAAGTTTCACGACTTGGTGAAGTTAGAGCTTGATCTTGTGTTGCCTCGACGTAGATCATCTTCGGCATCGTAGCCGACGACTAGTCCGCTCATTTCTCCGATGAAGCCGATGCTAGAGTCCGAGATCCGACATGGACAGCGAGGGGACGTCTACATGGAGCTAAGGAAGCGGAGAACCGAATCTACAAAGGTTGTAGCTTCTTACTTTTAGTTAAGATGTTAACTAGTTTCACTTTTCGCCTAAACTCTAGTCAACGTATCCGTATTAGGGTTTCTCGGCACATGTAAAAATTTGAAATTGGCATGGTTGATGCCTTGTGAGACCTCTTTAGTGCGCCTAGGAACCCTACATATGGTTCGTTCCATGATGAGTAAGGCAGAGTTACCGCGATCCTTCTGGGGTTATGCACTAGAATCAGCTGCATACCTTTTGAACCGAGTTCCAACTAAGACTGTGCCTACTACACCATATCAGATGTGGTGTGGGAAGAAACCCTATCTTATTCACATTAAGACATGGGGATGTCCAGCTTTTGTAAAAAGCAGCATGCGGACAAGCTCGAGGTACGTTCAGTACAGTGTAAGTTTGTGGGATACCCAAAGAACTCCATGGGGTATCTTTTCTATTACGCAGAGGAACAAAAGGTTTTTGTTTCTCGTCATGCCCGCTTCTTGGAAACTAAGTTTTTAGAAAACCAGATAAGTGGGAGCGCAATAGAACTGGAAGAAATTCCAGAACCACAGGCTATTACTGAAAGCTTAGTAGAACCAGAGGGTTCGAAAGAACCGGACATCCCAGCGCCACTCCGCAGGAGTAGTAGGCAGTCTCATCCGCCCGAGAGATACTACGGTTTTCTCATAGACGGGGATAGAGAGGATTGCACTATGGATTATGGTGAGCCTACTAGCTTCCAGCAAGCTATTCAGAGCGGCGACTCGGTAAAATGGCTGGATGCAATGCGGGCCGAGATGGAGTCCATGTACACCAACAAAGTTTGGACTTTGGACTTTGCTCCAGAAGGGGTAAAACCCGTAGGCTGTAAATGAATCTTCAGAAAGAAGATTGGTGTAGATGGGCAGGTTGAGATCTATAAAGCTAGACTTGTTACAAAGGGTTTTCGTCAAAGACCTGGTTTGGACTATGACGAGACCTTTTCTCCAGTGGCTATGCTGAAATCCATTCGGATCCTTCTTGCCATTGCTGCCTTCCACGGTTATGAAATCTGGCAGATGGACGTAAAGACAGCTTTTCTAAATGGAAATTTGGAAGAGTGTGTCTATATAGATCAGCCAGAGGGATTCATTCAGATGGGAGCAGCGGTAAAGTGTGCAAGTTGCTCAAGTCCATCTATGGACTGAAGCAGGCATCGCGGAATTGGAACATCTGATTTGATGATACTGTCAAGGAATTCGACTTTATCAAGAACCCAGATGAACCATGCATTTACAGTAAGATTGTAGGGAGAACTGTGGTATTCCTCGTCTTGTACATGGATGACATTCTCCTAATAGGAAATGATATTCCTATGCTACAGTCAGTCAAAGGATTCTTGTTGCAGAGGTTCTCCATGAAGGACCTGGGCGATGCTAACTACATTCTGGGAATCCATATCTATCGTGATAGATCTAAGAGGATGTTGGGACTTTCACAGTCCAGGTACATTGACACCATACTGAAAAGGTTCGGTATGGAAGATTCCAAGCGCGGTAATCTACCGGCTTGTCACGGGATCACCCTCTCCAAAGAGATGTCTCCCAAGACTGATTTGGAAAGGGATCACATGTCTATTATACCCTACGCATCTGTGGTAGGCTCTATAATGTATGCGATGTTATGTACCAGACCAGATGTAGCATACGCATTGAGCGTTGTAAGCCGGTATCAGTCGAACGCAGGGGAGAAACACTGGATAGCAGTAAAGAACATTCTCAAGTACCTGAGGACTAAGGAGATGTTCTTGGTGTATGGCGGAAAAGACCTCCAGCTCGAGACCTTTGCTGACTCCAGCTTCCAGAGTGACAAGGATGACTCCAAGTCTATGTCGGGTTATGTCTTTACCCTCAATGGAGGGGCGGTTTGCTGGAAGAGTTCCAAGCAGGAGACCGTTGCAGACTCAACTATGGAAGCGGAGTACATAGCTGCTTGCGATGCCGCAAAGGAAGCTGTCTGGATAAAAAAAGTTCCTCACGGAGCTTCAGATGTTTCCTACCATTGTTGATCCAATACCGTTGTATTGCGACAACAACGGCGCTATAGCTTTAGCGAAGGAACCCAGGTCCCATCAGAAGTCCAGGCACATTTTGAGGCGGTACCACCTGATCAGGGAGATCGTAGATCGCCGGGAGATCTAGGTGAAGAGAGTAAATACGGAGAATAACACTGCAGATCCACTCACGAAGGACCTACCCCAGACTCAGTTCGAGCGGCTGATCGAGATGATAGGTCTTCGATACGCCAGTACATGGCCTTAGTGCAAGTGGGAGATTGTTAGTGTATATGCCCTAGAGGCCATTACTGTATCATACTAGCTTGTATATTACTTAATGGAAGCTTGGGATATTCACAGTTGTATAGACAATCTTACTCAAAATGGTAGTATGCTACTTGGTTTGTTTCTACTTCAATATGTGCATGTGTTTCTTTTAGCATGTCGCTTATACATATTAGTAGAGCCCTTAGGATCTTTGCTTGATTACCAGCATTGTGATGGCAGTCATACTTGTGGGGGCTGGGTAATCTATAAGCACATCCTTATACAGGTCCCTAGTCGTAGGACTATCGAGACAGGGCATCGATACTCCGGAGTAGACTAGTGTATACGCTTCCCATCCCAGCATGGGAGACGGTCTGTCCCACAGCCGTCAGTACGTCGTACTCGAGATAGTATGCTGGTGCTCGTTAGGTTACGAGTACACTGGACAGGACTCATCGGGAACTGATGGATGGTATTATACCTGTCGTCAGTTATCAATTCCCAGGTGACATGAGTACAGCTTAGTCCGCTGACTTGACACTGTCACTTCGCCTCGAGTGTGTTCTCACCGTACTTAGATTAATACCCTACCACGGCTCAAAGGAGTCGTGCAAACAGGTAGTAGTTGGGTGCAGTCCCGAAGCACTTGGAGGCAGTGACGGCTAGACAGGATTCGTCTCTCCCGGTATTGGGGGTTGACATCGTGTTGTGTCTAGGAGAGCCATTACACGAGTAGTCCCTGGCCAGGGCAAGCGAGATATACTGGTAGGTTTCCAGTGTTATCTCAGGGTGTTCTGGGCTACACTCCGACACGACTTATACCGCTATTAGGAGACTGACGTTCACCACCCCCTAGACCCGCCATGCGATGTATCAGACGAACAGACCGGACTGTACGGAGATTGTCACATACAGGCTCAGTAAGAGTTCGGATGGGTTTACCTCATCGACCTTCTTATCGACATCTACCTGGGGACCGTTACGTACAGCTAGTGCCGCTTGCGGTCTGTGGTTAAACCCACTGCTAGCATAGTGTCGAGTCTTTACAGTCCCACACAGAGAGTTTCCCTGCACTGAGCGAAACGTGTAGAGGCCGTATGGTTTTACGGCAGGGCTGCGATCACTTACGTGCATTTGTTTGCGTATGCTGTTCGGGCAGGCAATACTGGTGGGCTTTGGTTTAAACCAGATCTTAGTATTGCACGGATGGATTTGATTTGTCTACTGTGCATTCGCATTCCACGGAATGCGGATGCGGGTGTGTATGCACAGTTTTGAGGAGCAATGAAGGAGGAGGTGCCTCATTAGGGTTTTGGCTGTTGGTTCGGCCAAAACCGTTATGTGGCAGGCTCATTAGGGTTTTAACAATTCGTTTGGTCAAAACCATTATGAGCCGGAGACATTATTTTACTAATCCTTTTGTGATAATTTTGTGATGGCTAATTGCATTGACCATTTGACCACCTTGACCTCTCTTGACTTTGTTGACCCGTTGACCGGTGTTGACCATTGACCTTCATGAGAGATCTACACTCTTCTTTGGATTTTCTTTTGCTTTTTGATTATGAAAATGGTCAATTCAATGTAGCATCAACTTTATCATGATAGGATTTGTAATGATAGCTTTTGTGTATTATTGCAACCATGGTTAGCTTTTTCTTTAGTTAACAATTTCATTTCTCTTTTCTCATTCTCTCTCTTGCTAGTGAGAAGAAAGAAAGAGCTCCATTGTTGCTTCTCCTCCTTCATCTTCCTCCTCTTGAAAAATTCTTTTGATCTCATGTGTTGAGAGAAAAAGAATCCACATAGACAAACACCTCCATCTTTCTCTTCTACACAACCTAGGGCATCTAGACTAGCGATCTCGTTGCCCTAGTTGCCTCGGCTCGAGGTGGAGCTCGGTGTACAACTCTCGGGTGGATCGTCTTCGACTCAAGAAGGCCGCGGAGGTGACCAAGATCCGGATCGTTCCTTGGAGCTTGGACGGACGAGCGGGACAGCGGAATGAAGACCCGAAAGACCGGTTTCGTGAGGTATAATTTCTACGACATAGTAGTTAAAGCCTCTAGTTGTATGCTAGTTTCTAGTTTAGCAAAGATCCGGCTTTTAGTCCATGTTGCCTTGCGCCAAAAATTTGTTTTTCACCGTTTCCGCCTCCCCGTAAGAACCGGTGTGGGCAACGTGGACTTACAGCGTAAGCATTTGATGTCTTATGGCAAGGTCAAGTATCTTCTCTGTCTTGTCTTGAGGAAAAGAGTATGCTCGACTCATCTTCTTCATAAGGGACAAATCCGGACCTCTCGATCCCCGATCGCGTGACTTCTGGGTCCCGCTTTTTCGCTGTCGAACGCCTTTTCTGCTCTTTGACTTGTTTCGGCCTCTGCGTCGAGCCTTTTGTACAATAGGTTGACAGGGAGGGGCATTTTCATCTTTCGCGGCCTGTTGAAGAAAGCGCTGCGTCCTGGCTTTCTTGTAGATGGCCATTTCACGATTATGGTCGTCTCGAACTTTTTGACCAGCGTCCCTTATAAGCTTGTCCATTTGTTCCTCGAACGATGGACTGGGCATTCTCACGTCGGGGGCTCTTTCTGGTTCAGGGTTAGCATTCTCCCATTGAGTGTCTCCTTCTTCCTCAAAGTCATGTGCGATATAGCAGTCGCGGAGTAGCTCCCGTTTCTTGGACCGGACATATCCAAGCCTGATCGCTTCCATTCTCCCGTTGGGTAACTTGCGCTGAGTTCCGGGAACGTTCCAGATCCTGTCACAGAACTTAGCTTTTCGAGCGGTCTGTTTGAAGGGTATCCCTTGGCGCTTCAATAGCCTTTTCAAGCCTTCTGTGTAATATCTAGGCAGACGGATGGGCTGGAGCCTGTCAAGTGCAGAATCCGAGCCATGCCAAACTTCTTTCTCCACTCTCATTTCCGTGGATCGGTAGAATAAGATTGTCTGTTCACCTTTTCGCCTGGGAGGGACGTAAAATGTTTGTAGCTCTTGGATGCTATAAGCTTCAAGTGCGTCGAGATCTTTATAATGCTCCCGTGGAATTATGGTAATTTGCAAACTCTGATTATCACCAGCGAATGCTTGTATTGGTGGCCGAGCGGAAAATATAGCATGGACCTCATCTTCCGAGTCGCTGCCAAAGATCAACATAGGAGCGGACGGTCCTGGCTTGTTGTACTGGGGTGGACCTGAATAAACTATCTCTTCCTCTTCCTCAGTATCACTCCCGAAGACCGGAATGGTGGTGATAGCTTTATTTTCCGGTTTGTGACATCTCTCTGTGTCCTCGAAATCTGGCAAGAAATATTTTGCATCTTCATACTTGCGGACTTCGTTCATGGAGAACGGGTTCAACTCTCCTGTTACGGTATACTCTAGACCATCCTTAAAGTATTTCATACACTGATGTTGTGTAGAAGGGATGATGTTGTACTCGTGTAACCAAGGCCGGCCGAGCAAAGCATTATAGCATGTCTTGGCGTCAATGACATGAAATTTAATGTCTGTGACAAGCAGTCCGAAGCGCAGTGTCAGTATTACAGACCCGAGAGTCCGTGATGACTGGGAGTCAAAACCGGAGATGGTAATTTTATCACAAGCCAGATGTTGAACGCTCATGCAGATTTCCTTTAACACTCGCACGTTGAGGAGATTGACGGAAGACCCATTGTTGACCAGGATTTTACCGATCTTGATGTCATGACAGTACCCGGAGACATAAAGGGGACGGTTGTGCTCGCACGTCCCGAGGAGGAGATCTTCGTCGCCGAAGGTAATATCGGCTGTGTGTACTTCTTCCAGCTCGTCCTTCATCTTTTCTTCGGCTACAAAAGCTTGGAATTGCTCTGGCTCTTGTAGCGCCTTGATCAATGAGTCCCTTACTTCTTTTGATAGTAAAAGAGCATTGAGAATGCTGAGCTGCGAGTGTAACTTCCTCAAGTGTGCCAGAATGTTGTAATCCACCTTACTTTTTCTTGGCGGGTCCTTGGCGGTCAGCTCTTTCATGACTTGGTCATCTAGGGCGATATCTTCAGAGACCTTCTCTTTTCCCTCATCTTTTCTGTTTGCGGGTCCGAGATTCTTTTTAGGCAGCGTACAATTGCGCAGCTGAATATTTTCGCAGGTCTTTGGTTCTTCCTCTTTCCCCGGGGTGGGTTCTTTGAAGAGAGGGCCAAGAGTCATTTCTTCGTCGGAGTCGCTCCCGAAGGTGAGAACTTGCGATCCCCCGGCGTGAACCATGCGACAGTTGCCGGTTGTTCTTCTAAGCTCCTCGGTCGTACTTTTTCGCTCTCGACGAGTTTTTCATTTCATCCGTTTGAAATGCTGCCGGTGAGCAACATATCCCTGCCACCATCTTTTAAAAGCGTCGCATTCTTCAGTGGGGTGCAAAATCTTTCGATGATTTGAGCAGTAGCTAGGATGCATCTCTGCTTCACCGGGAGTGTTTCCTTCGGAGGGTGGTAGCTTCATCCCCATTGATATGGCTTTAACAAACCTTTTCCTCGTCTTGAACTTGTTTTTATCCGCGACGGATGTTCCTTGATTCGGCGGGAGTGTCTCGACTCTTTCGTCTAGTCGTCGGCTTTTGGCCTTTTCAAATATGGCCATCTCACGCTCCCAATCAGCTTTACTTTTCAGAACAGCTTCGTTTAGGAATGCATCGATCATTTCGTCTGACTACTCTGGAAGCTCCGGTTCAAGACTTGCCCCCAGTTTCTTAGTGCAAGGAGCGTCTTCATCATCTATCGACGAGCGAGAGATCACATGGCATCCTGCTACGTAATCCTCAGATACATCCGACGAGTCTTCTCCATCATCTCCGTCTTCAAGGACATGGCCGAAGAACTCTTAGAGCGTGATTGGAGTCCGCGCCTTCTGGTTATATTCTTCCAGCGCATCAATCTGCTTTCGCAGGTCCATGCGCTTGTCGCTAGACTTCACGGGCTTTCTGGATTTCTTCTTCTTTTTCGAAGATTTCGACGACTGGGTGTGGGAGCTTTGGCTATCACCATGGGTCTTTAGAGTTGGGCGCGGCATCAGCATTCCTTCGATGATTTCAGGTTCCAACGGATTCTTCCACCTGATCGCCGGGCATGTCTGGAGATTATTCAGCATCCTTTTAGTTTTGGCCGAAAGAGCCACCTCCCATGGAGCTTCTTCAACAAAAGAGCATGTTTCCCCCGGTGTGTCCGTCTTCTTAGGAGTGTGTGGTTGTGGTGGGCTCACTTTCTACTTCTCAGATAGCGCAAACTTGCCTTGTAAGTACTGATCCTCGATCCATCCCTTAAAGAAGAAGCAATCTTCGATTGGATGGCTTACTGTTTGGTGGTAAGGGCAATAATTGGGATTATTCACTTCGCTGGGTTGCGGTAGTCACCTTGGATTCGGTAAATTGATAAGCCTATTGCGCATCGCTAGTTCGAACAGCCTCTTCGTTTTATCCTACGGGAATGAGTAAGGGCGCTTCATTTTCTCATTGTAATAGCACCGTTTTCTACCAACTGATCCGTTAGTCTTGGAGCACTGGGCTGTTGTTGGGTGTTCGCAACGAAGGTTGCCTTCCCTTTACCCTTCTCGTTCCGTGGCTCCGGTTTCGGAGGAGACGGTCTGTGACCCATCTGATCCATCTGGGCTAGCTTGTCGATTAAAACCTGGAATGTAGTCGGTTTGAAGAACATCATGAACTGTGAAATAGTTGCATGAGGGTCTAAGGTGCCCACGAACATGCCCACTGCTGGTGCTTCTTCGATGCGCTGCTCGCACTTTGACCACAGATTCCGCCATCGGATTGCGTATTGAACCCAAGTTTCGCCCGGCTTCACCCTTGCATTGATCAATGCCGTTATTGGAGTGCGTTCACTAGCACTCGCGAATCGCTGGGTGAATAACAACTCCATCTCTGCGAAAGTTTTGACGGAGTCGTTTGGAAGTTCGGAGTACCACTCAAACACCGTTTCCGACAAGCTGCCGACGAATTGACGGAGCAAAAGCTTATCATCGCCCCCGGTGTTGCCACACAGAGCTCTGAACTGGGCGATGTGCTGGTGGGGATTGTTTGTCCCCTTGTATACGTAGAATTTGGGGATCGTGTAGCCCGGCGGGTACTTTATCTGATCATGCCAACCTGGATACGGTCGCCCAGTTCTAACAACTTGTCCAGCCGCTTAGTTCGCCTGGTGAACTCATATTTGCTGAACAATATAATCATCTAGGGTGGACTTGGAAATAGTTTCCTCCTTGGATGCTGAAAGAGCCGGCGGTGGATTCGATGTTTCTCCTCTGTCATCTTCAATAATGATCGGAGGGCCTTCGGCTGGAGGATCCGGCTGTATCATCATCCCGACCATGTCTTGGAAGAGAAGAGTCATTTGCTTTATATTGGCCGCTTGTTCCGTAGGCTCCTTGTCCTTCTTTTCGAGCATTCTCCGAAGGAACTCGGCATCAGTTTCCTGCTCGTGGCGTTGTTCTGAGGATGCCTCTAAGCTTGCTTTCGGTCCTGTGAGCACGGCCATAGCAGTCATCATCTCCTGAAGCTTCTGCTGCTCTTGGGCTTTTGTCATGGATCGCGTAAGCGGTTGATGACCTGTGGAGATACGGTTATCCTCTTTTCCGGATGCCATATAAACGGTATGCACCACCATGCTCCCAGACTTAGGGCGTTTGGGCTCAGTGCCTTTGACATTGGTCGTAGGCATGGTGATTTTCTCCGGCCTTCTCCTCTTATGAACGGTCGAAGTTGAGGGGGCCGTTGTAGCGGGCACCCAAGTGGTTATTGTCTTTTGCGGCTTACCGGGACGGTTTTCTTCCTGTCGGACCTTCAGCTTCTTCTGCCGGCGGAGATAGTCTTGATCAACCACCGACTCTCGGACTTGTCGCCAGATTTTGTAAACTTTCGAAGACAGTCGTTGAGGGGACTGTTCCGGCTTCATTTCTATGACGGTCTCCACCGGCGGTGGAGATCTTTTTAATACGGCGGTAGGCGAATTCCTGCGCACCTTGTTCAGCAGCTCAAAGCTGTTCCCGGTTGGAACAGCAGCATTAATTTCCACCGTTGGAGCCGGTGGAGTTAGCCAAAGGGGGAGTTTCCCCCAGCCTTCCTTACTCGGCGCCAGTAGCGACGTCGAGCGTGTCGAGCCATTGGTGTTGGTTCAGTGATGGGAATGGCTTTGTCTTGCCCTCTGTCCAGGTGAGGGGCTGTTGCTGGCGTCAGCCTCTTGAAGTCTGATGTCCGTTGAGAAGTGGTATCCAACCGGTCAAAAACAGACTTCTGAGCAAGGACAGGAACCGTAGTGGAAACCGGAACGGCCAGTCTTGTAAAAACTGACCCTTTGGTTGGAGAAGCAGCCTTGACGACTTCGGGAGCAGGGTTGGTCACTCTTTTCGGAATAACCTTTTCTTGAGGTGCGGGCTTCATCATGGGCCCACCTGAACTTTGGCCCAATCTGTAGAAGACCGAGGCGCCGGTGCTGGACGACCCGTTGAGAGGGGCCGCAGTAACTGTAAGTCGATCAAAGACCGACTTCTTGGGAGCTTCCGATATTGGCACAGGAGCGGTGAAGCTCATTGGCGGGAGCATGGTCCCGAAAAACAATCCCGTGGTAGCTTGAGTGACCTGTTCCACCGGCATTGTGAACAGGGAGGCTGCTTGAGGCCCGTAGGCTATGCCTCTAGATGAGGTGAAGCGCGAGTTGCAGCTGCAGTTGGAGCACTTTACTCAAGTAGATGCCGTTGCTGTTTTGCTTTCTGCACCAAGCAAACGCCAAATCTTAGTACCTCGAAACCCAAGGGCAACCATTAGCAAACCGCGATTGGTTCACGAACACGACACACGAAGTGTGGAGTGGAAAGAGGAAAAGGTCCCACCGGGCATGCCAGAATCTGTTTACCGCCAGAAGCCGGGAAGAATGGACGACTTACCTGAATCTGGGGGCAGATGCTAATTGGTGCTATCCATCCACCTCTCCGAAGATGCCAAGTTGATTTATGGCACCATGTATCGAAGGTTTAAACGGATGCGGCCGATGTAGCAGACTTTGTCAGATTCCCCTCGCTTGAGGGGTTTTTGATTGTGGGGACGCTCTTCCCTGCAGGCGCAAGCCCCTACAGTTAATTACGCTACCGCATCGCGGTAACAACTTTCTCCTTCTCCATATGGTCACTTCGTGTCGTGGGTGTTTGTTTTGTGTTTGGTTGCCCGTGGATTGTATACGGAGACTAATTTGTGTTGTTGCCCGTAGGACGTGGATTAGTCCAAATCTGTATCTTTCTTAGATTTAGGTTTGGGGGGTTGTGTTTAAGGATACGGTAGCCTTATTTGAGGCTAAGATCAACTTAAACGTTTGTTAAGGACACGTTAGTCTAATTCTAGACTAAGATCAACTTAACGGGATCGTTCAGATCCGACAAGAGAGCAATTTTGCTCTATTGTTTAGTTTAATGACATTGCGGTCGATGATTAGTTTAAGAACATTACGGTCCATTGTTAGTTTTAAGACATTTCGGTCAAGGTTAAGGACATCATAGTCCGTGGATTTAAGGACTCCACAGTCCGATGTTAGTTTTAAGACATCACGGTCAAGGTTAAGGACATCATAGTCCGTGGATTTAAGGAATCCACAGTCCGATGTTAGTTTTAAGACATCACGATCAAGGTTAAGGACATCATAGTCCATGGGTTTAAGGACCCCATAGTCCGTTGTTAGCTTTAAGACATCACGGTCGAGGTTAAGGACATCATAGTCCGTGGATTTAAGGACTCTACAGTCCGATATTAGTTTTAAGACATCACGGTCGAGGTTAAGGACATTATAGTGCGTGAGTTTAAGGACCCCACAGTCCGTAGTAATGTGTGGTTGTCGGGACCCATCACCTCTCTGACGACGTTGAAGGATTACAACGACAGATATCAGAGGAGTGAAGAGATGTACCCTCGAATCGAGTGTAAATTAATTGGAAGAGCAGATAAGCTCAGTTCAATTTAAATTGAGGACTTATGGACAGAATTAGGCTAAGTCTAGTTAAAAATGTTTAACATTTTATTTTTTGTCCGGCCTGTTAGACCTTTGTTTGGGCTCTGCCCTTTTGATAATGCCAAGCATTAGGCTCTGACATTTTTTGCCTTATATTGAATGCATAGTATTTATCAGAACAAAGTATGTTCTGACAGCGCGCCACGTGGCGCACTAGGCGCTTTGCGCCAGTCAAAGAGCGCATTGCGCTTCTGTCGGTTAGCGCACACGAGGAGGACACGTGTCGCGCTTAGCGTTAAGCTCTAGTTTGTTAGCGCAGTGCGATTTTAATTTATGAGTGCGCTGCGCTAGTTTATGAGAGCGCCAGCGAGTGACACGTGGTGCGCTTGGCGCTGAGCACCAACCCAAGAGCGCAATGCGATGTTTAAGGAGCGCAAAGCGCAGATTTTGTCTCTGGTTGACACGTGGAAAGTTCTGGCGCTGTGCACCGGTCCAATGAGCGCAAGGGTACAGTTCATGAGTGCAAGGCACTTTTCAATAGCGCAAAGCGTATCTGATCGATTTTAAGATCATAGAACAACTTTTACGTTCTTCTAAAGAGGCTTTGCCTCAAGATCCAATTACAAAAATTCTTGTTTTTATAAAAGGCTCTGCCTTTATGGATCAAAAGATCTGTGAAGTAAAATACTTCTTTTTATATTTTTATGATTGGATCTTTTGATCTTTTCTTTTTAATCAAAGACCTTGGTCTTTTTTTTTATAGATCTAACACCTTTTTAGAATATGTTTCTTCTTTTTACGAGATGATTTCATCTCTGTTGTTCAAGAATTAATTCTTTACCTTTAAAGATGAAGAAATGATCTTCTTTCTTCTAAAGGCTTGTCTTTCTTTCTCTTTGAGTTTTTCTCAAAGTTTGCAGAGGGTTTTTTCTATTTCTTTATTTTTGTTCTCTTCTCTCCTTTTTTGACTTGAAGTCTAGGGTCCTTTATATAGGGCCGAATGATTTGCTAAATCGGTTTTGAGAGATCTTTCTCTTGATTGATTGGGGAATACTTCCCACCGTTGGATCTTTGATCCTAAGGCTTCTGTTTGATAGAAGATAATCTTCTTGTTTTAATAAGATTGAGAAATCTTTCCATGCAGAATTTGTTCTGTTTTTGGTAATTCATTATTTACCATTAGATCATTGATTCAGCGGTGCTTAAAGCACAATCTTGTTGTTTGGAAAGATTTTGAGGAATCTTTCCTTGAAAGAATTTATTTCTGGTTAATTAATGTTTTATCATCATTATTAGATCCTTTGATCCAATGGTGGGAATCTTTAATCCCAGCGCTGGCGCACCTACGCTCGACACATGGCGCACAGTGCAGAGCGCAGCGCAATTGCGCTTGCGCACCTATGCTTGACATGTGGCGTGCAGCGCAGAGCGCAGCGCAACTGCGCTAGCGCACCTGTATTAGACACGTGGCACGCTGCGCAGAGCGCAGCGCAACTGCGCTACCGCACCTGTGTTAGACATGTGGCACGCAGCGCAGAGCACTGGATCTGAAGCGTTGCTTCAACTTTCTAAATTTTGAATTTTGAAAACAGAGCTTTGCTCTGATTGGGGGTGTGCTGCCTAGGGCTCAGCACTCCCGGTGCTGGCGTGTCTGCTTTTGACGCATGGCGCGCAGCGCGCAGGATCTGAAGCGTTGATTCAATTTTTGAATTTTGAAATTCAAAACAGAGTTTTGCTCTGATTGGGGGAAACAGTGTCGATTTGGCTCAGGACCAATCTGAGAAACTACCAATCTAACCATCAGTAAATCTCAACTGCATTAGCTAAGGTCTTATGGTTATATCCAACCGGACACAGTGTGATGTCAACTCCCAATACCGGGAGAGACAAATCCCAAACAATCACTTACTGCCTCCATGCGGCTCAGTACTGTACCCAACAAAAACCTGTTTGCACGACTCAGTAGAGCCGTGGTAGGGTAATGATCAAAGCACTGTAGGAACTTACACGAGGCAAATAATGATCTCAGGTCTAAAGACTAACTTGTACTCATGTCACCTAAGAACCACTATCTGACGATAGGTATAATACCATCTAAAGGTTCTTGGCGAGTCCGTACAGTGTACTTACCCCCAGTAAGTACCTGTATACAATCTTAGGTGATCACACCAATGGCTGTGGGACCAACCATTGCCCCTCGTCAGGGTCTAGAAATCCATACACAAGTCTACTTTGGAATATCGATACCCGGTCTCGATATTCCTTCGACTTGGGACCTTTAAGGATGTGCACATGGACTACCCAGCTCCCACAAGTATGATAGCCATCATAACACCGACAGTCAAGCAAAATCTTACGGACTTTATCAACATGCATCCGCCATATGTGATATCGAGTATAACATATGCACTTGTTAAGATAAAGTCAAACCATTATAGTATACTACTATATCGAGTCTTTATCAATATGTGTAAGCAATAAAAAGCAACAAGAGAAAGAAATACACATATTAAGACAAAGACAACTCAAATAATATATTATATACAACCGAGCAAGATTGTCATGTACATACATATCCCTAGCATCCTATACAATACATGTCTCTAGGACATACATATCCAACAATCTCCCACTTGCACTAAGGCCTGTAATTAGTAAACCGAATACCCAACGTCTGCTCTAGGGCAAGTTGTTGGCGTATCGCATACCCAAAATCTCAAAAAGTCGCTCGAATTGCTCTTGAGGGAGGGTCTTGGTAAATGGATCTACCGTGTTGTCTTTCGAATTTACTCTATGGACCTCGATCTCCCGACGATCCACGATCTCCCTGATCAGGTGATACCGCCTCAAGATGTGTCTGGATTTCTGATGGGACCGTGGTTCTTTCACTAAAGCTATAGACCCATTGTTATCACAATATAAAGGTATTGGATTAACAATGGACGGAACCGCCTCAAGTTCAGTAATGAACTTCTTTATTCAGACTGCTTCTTTTGCGGCATCGTTCGCAGCAATGTATTCAACCTCCATCGTTGAGTCTGCGACGGTGTCTTGTTTGGAGCTCTTCCAACACGCCGCCCCTCCATTGAGGGTAAACACAAAACCCGAGACAGACTTGCATCATCCTTGTCACTCTGGAAGCTTGAATCGGTAAAGGTCTCGACCTGAAGATCTCCATTACCGTAAACCAAGAACATCTCCTTTGTCCTTCTCAGGTACTTGAGAATGTTTTTCACAGCAGTCAATGATTCTCACTCGGGTTTGACTGATATCGGCTCACCATGCTAAGCGCGTATGCTATACCTGGTCTGGTACACAACATTATATACATTGTAAATCCTACCGCCGAAGCGTACGGTATAGTGCTCATGCGAACCCTCTCCTCATCAATCTTGGGAGATATCTCTTTGGGGAGGGTGATTTCGTGCAAGGCGGGTATATTGCCGTGCTTGGAATCTTCCATAATAAATCTCTTTAGTACGGTCTCTGTGTACCTGGACTATGAAAGTCCCAACAATCTCTTGGATCTATCTTTATAGATCTTAATCCTTAGAATGTATAAGGCATCATCCGGGCTCTTCCTGGAGAACTTTTGTGAAAAGAACAGCTTGACCGATTGCAGTATAGGAATGCTATTTCCAATCAAGAGAATTTCATCCACGAACAAGACGAGCAATACGACAGTTCTTCCTACAATCTTCTTGTAGATATATGGTTCATCTTCATTTTTGATGAAGTCAAATACCTTGACCGTCTAATCAAAACAGATGCCTCCAGCTCCGCGACGCCTGCTTTAATTCATAAATGGATTTAAGCAACTTATACACCTTCCCATAGCTCCCACTGTCAACGAATCCCTCCGGCGAATCCATATAAACACACTCTTCTAAACTTCTGCCAGATATCGTTGTTAAGGTAGGCAGCAATGGCAGGTAGGATCTGAATAGATTTTAGCATAGCCACTGGAGAAAAGATTTCGTCATAGTCCACTCCTAGTCTTTGACGAAAACCTTTTGCAACAAGTCTAGCCTTATAGGTTTCCACCTGTCCATCTGCACTAATCTTCTTTTCGAAAATCCACTTGCATCCAACGGGTTTTACCCTAGGAAGAGCAATATCCAAAGTCCAAACTTTGTTGGGGTATATGGACTCTATTTCGGATTGCATAGCATCAAGCCATTTTATAGAGTCCCTACTGTTAATGACCAGCTTATAACTAGTAGGATCATCTTCTTACAAGATGCAATTCTATCGATCCCTATCTATGAGAAAACTGTAGTATCACTCGGGCGGACGAGAAATCCTACTAGATCTGCGGAGTGGCTGAGGTTCATCCGGGATTATTGAATTTTGAGGTTCCACCAACTCTTCAGTTTCAGTTTGTGGTTTCAGAATTTCTTCCAGTTCTACTGTGCTCCCACTAATTTCTTTTGCAAGAAATTGCCATTCTAAAAAGGTGGCGTGGCGAGCAACAAATACCTTCTGTTCCTCGGTGTGGTAGAACAGATATCCTGTTGAATGTTTTGCATATCGCACAAACTTACATAAAACTGAACGTTCCTGAAGTTTGTCCAGATTTTGTACTTTAATATAGGCCGGACAACCCTATATCTTAGTACGTTTAAGATAAGGTTTTTTTCCACTTCATATTTAAAAAGGAGTCTTAGGCACAGACTTGGATGAAACATCATTCAATAGGTATGCCGCTGTCTGTAGTGCATAACCCCATAATGAAAGAGGTAACTCAGTATTATTCATCATCGAGCAAACCATATCCAATAGGGTATGATTCCTCCACTCTGATACACCATTGTGCTGTGGTGTATACGGAGGAGTAAGCTGAGAGAGAATACCATTCTCTTTTAGGTATTCTAGGAATTCCGTGCTTAAGTACTTCCCTCCTCTATCAGATCTGAGGATCATGATATTTTTTCCAGTCTTGTTCATTATTTAGTTTTTATATTCATTGAATTTCTCAAAAACTTCAGATTTGTGTTTCAAAAGATACAGATATCCGAACCTAGAAAGATTGTCAGTGAATGTAATGAAGTACGGGAACCCATCTCTCGCATGTATAGACATCGGACCATATACATCACTGTGTATGAGTCCCAAGAGCTCTTTAGCTCTTTCTCCATGTCCGGTGAACGGAGATTTGTTCATCTTTCCTTTGAGACAAGACTGACAAGTTTCATAAGATGAAAATTCGAACGTACTCAAATATCCATCCTTATGCAACTTACTTAGTCTTTTCTCACCGATATGACCAAGTCTACAGTGCCATAAATAGCTTTCGTTCATATCTGAACTTTTCCTCTTGCATGTGTTTTGTATGTTGAAGACCGTGTTTTGACATAGATTGTAGATACCATTACATAATGTACCTTTTGCAACCAATACCTGATTAAGGTAAATGTTCATGATATTTCTATATAGAACAAAATTATATCCATCTTTATCAAGTAAAGATACTGATATGATGTTGCAAAGCATGGAAGGTACATAGAAACAATTGTTCACAATCATAGTATTGCTGCTTGGCGATACTAGGTGATATTCACCGACGGCAGCAGCAGCATCCTGTGCTCCGTTCCCCACTCTGAGGGACATATCACCCGGTCCAACCATTCTACTTTTTCTCAATCCCTGTAATAAATTACATATGTGAGATCTTGATCCGATATCTTGTACCCAGGAGGTAGGGTTGACCGAAAAACATTTTTCAATAACAAATACACACGAAGAAGACGCATTAGAATGCTTCTCCTTTAATAAGGTTATCTGGAATTCCCTACAGTCCTCCTTCCCTTGCTCATACTCTTGAAAGTTGTCATAAGTTAGATCCGAACCGATGTTCCCCAGCCCTGTGTAACAAGATGGTTCGGTCAAGTCAAACATTTTATTATCTTGATTAGGACGTGAAATGGTTGCTACCAGGAGAGGGAGAAAAGAAACACTTAGCGTGTGCTCTTGTAAGATCAGATTGGTTATTATTTTATCTAATCAGGATGGCTCCCACTGTTTCCTCGAATTTTCCTTCAAATCTTTAAAAGGAAAAATAGTCGGGATCATTCACACCTCATAAGTTCGCTAACCGTTTAGCCAGGTGAGTCTTGGTACTCCGAGGGAGGTTTCCCGTGCTCTCGCATGGACCTAATTAAAATAAAATTCATTTTCGGAGAGGCGTATCCCCGTTAACACTTTTCTAGACACCTAATAGGTTAGCTAATTATGAAATGAAAAATATCTTCCAAAAGTAATCCTACTTATCAGTGGCATCAGAATTCAACTATCATCGCGTGATAACCTAGATAGAAGCCACTCTAGTTACCACACTATAGAAGGTATGCAACATAGAAAATTTCCTGTATATTTGAAACCCCAGATATGGTTTTTGCCTCTAGCACCCCAGTGACCTTGACTGAGCCAACATATCAAAGGGTCCTAGTCAAGTTCAATCCGTCATTATCTTGATTGCATTAAACCCACTTGTATGAGTCCTTGACTAAGCCAAAATGACCGTACGACCGTCCTAACAAATCACATTTAATGCTACAGAAAAGTACTACATAGCTACCGAACACTACACCTCGGCTGAGCACGACATACATAGCACGAATACTAAGCAATACTAATCGGAAATGACGGAAGTCTACAACTGGTTTTGGAAAAAAACTTTTAACGTAATGAACTTGATATTGTTGAAGGAACTGAGTAATTTTGAAAAGGAGTGGTTTAGGCTCCGCTTTTGAAAACTAGTGGTTTTGAAGAAAACCAAATAATCTATAGTAACATAAACCCTTGCTTAAGAGGTCACTCCCCGTAAAGGGATCTAGGCTCCTACCTCCTCGAATGAGGTGCTGGATATTCCTAACCGAATACCACTATGCAAAGCGAAAGATTTTGACTATAGTTTTTCGAAATCTGTTCTAACAATATCTTTTAGATTTCTTTTTCTTGCATTAATTAAACTTAACACGGTCCCATCAATTAAATCCTATCACACAAGAAAAGAAAAAAAATAAAATGTACGTATATGCTATCCGCGTTCGCCACGGGCCCCCGTCATACACCGTTAGGTTACTTAACTACCAGCAGAGCAGGGGCAAGACTAGCGTGGATGTAAAACATATACAATATATATATATATATATATATATATATATAGCAATTCCTCCCAGGCATGATACAAGCAACATCACAGAATATCAATAAGCAACATGGAATAGCGGATAATTTTGGAGTCTCGGGTTTCATTTGAGCCACAAATGAGACCCGGCGTTCCCGGTTGTGTGGATAGCATGTGCAATGAAAAAACTTAGACCCCTACGAGCATGGCAAATCACCCGCCAATCCTGGAAGTGAGGCAACCCCAATCAATAAAATGAATGGGCCGCCCAGCACTTCATGAAATCTGGTAACTTGAGCACCCCTCCATGGGTCATCCTATACCCCTTACGAGTGCGGCGAACAGCCCGTCAATTCTAGAGTAAGGCCCCCTCTGTCTCAACGCCATGAGATGCAGGCCCGTTGCCCTCTAGAACCCGACTATTCGAGCACTCCTCCGCGGGGTCATCCTAGCACAGAAAAGAAAAATATATATACAAACGGTGATATCGACCTCAACCCGGCCGTGCCCTAATAAAAGAATATACAATCTGTCAAAAACGTCAGTCCACATGTCGGACGCTCACCCCGCAATAATGAATACACAAATGATCAACACTGTACATCGATCATTGCACTATAGGCTATCCACCACGACAATCCATCCATAATTTCAGTGCAATACAGAACATCAACGCGAATATCATGTTCGTAAACCCGTCTGATTGTACTTATAGAAATCAGTCAGATTATACCGCGCAATGATATTCACGGTCGCAGAAATAAATACACAGGAAAGCAAGAATTTAGAATTTTGATCGATTAAAACTTTCCGCATTTACCCCCATATACAAACTAGTACACAAACAAATCTGGGATAAAACCAAACATACCAAAAATCACATTTCCATGAACTTGAACCCCTGAAAAAATTTGGAGCAACGTAGCCGCAATTGGGCCGCGGATCCGCGGCCAAATGACCTATTTGGCGACGGATTAGCGGTCCAATTTGGTGATTAGGAGCTCAAAAATCTTTCTTGGCTCTAAAATCGCCTGCATATAATTTTAATATGACTTAAAATATTTTTTGAACGACTTTAAAATTCGAACAGCGAGCAAATATTTGTAAATGCAATTCAGATAATTTTTGTTGATCGAAATTTTAAATTACTGTAAACTAACTAGTTAAGGTTTATGGACCGGCTCTAATACCATGTTGGGTTTCTTAGCGTCCTAGCCGTCTACCGCGGTCATTGCGGAACGAAAAACTTTGACTTTTAAAAATCTGGCGTTAGAAAACACATCCTAAAATCTAACCATACACCGAAACTAGCTAACTAAAGAGATCTAACTACTGTGATAAGGAGTTATACCTAGAGACTCGTGTCCTTAGGTTTTTACTCCTCTTTTTAAACTCCTAAGGTGATCTTGATCAAACTTGTTGGCCGTCTTTCTCGGTCCTAGATGATCCACCTGAAGGTCCTTAATTCAAACCTTTACCTTTAAAAGAAGTAAACTAGACAAACTAGTTTGCTAATCTAGCTTGCTTAGTTGATGCGATAATATTTAGTGGTAATTTTCTATCTCAAAACCCTTGTCATTCAACACATGAGAATGGTAGGGTTTGGAGATGAAGATGAACTCAAGAGGATGAGAGCAAGAGAGCAAGTGAAGAATAACTCTATTCTTTTTGCCTGAGAAGCATGATGGCTATATCAAGAGAATGGCTAAGTAATTTCCTCTTTAAAAAATCCCACCATACTTCAATAGTATTAGCAATAAATAGCCAAAGAATGTCGCCCCTTTCCACTTCATATTCTATTTTCAATAGAATAGAAAAAATACAAGATGATGTGTCATCTTCTAGAAGGTATTTTGTATAAATACAACCGTATATACATACCCCTATTCATATACTAAAATACGAATAACCAAGAGATAAAATAATAACACTAAAATAATACTAGAATTAAATCAATATCCGATTTAATGAACCGGCTTAATCCTAAGCCCGCCAGAATTTATCAACTGTCCGATCGAAAATCTGGACAATACTAGAATATACATATCATAATATGTACACGTAAATTATTAAATCAATATCTGATTTAATAATCCGGCTTAATTCTAAGCCGGCTAGTATTATCATTCGATCGGAACTCTGCTCGATCGAAAACCTAGATGACACTAGAATATACACATCGAAATGTGTATATGTAAATTATCAAATCAATATCTGGTTTAATAATCCGGCTTAATCCTAAAACGCCTAGTATTATCATTCGATCGAAACCCTGCACGTATAAACATGCAGCCACAACATCGTTTCGCCTGAACCAGAGAAACCCTCTGTGTTGGACTCTAAAGACTCGACGGTATACTAGCAGTGGGTTTAACCACAAGCACGTCAGCTGCACTAGCTATACATAACGGCTACCCAAATACTTTTCGAAAAGAAGGTCGACGAGCAAGCTCATCCGGACCCCTACTGAGTTTATCCGTGACAATCTTCGTACAACCCGGTCTCTTCATCTAAGATGATCGCATACCGGGTCTAGGGGGTGGTAAATATCAGACCCCTACTGACCTGATAAGTCGTGTCGATTTACCTCAGGACCAATCTGAGAAACTATTGATCTAGCTATCAGTAAATCTCAACTGCCTTGGCCAATATCTTATGGTTCTGACTAACCGGACACAGTGCGATATCGACTCCCAATACCGGGAGAGACGAATCCCTGACAATCACTCACTGCGTCCTTGCGGGTCGGGATTGTACTCAACCAAAACATGTTTGCACGACTCAGAAGAGCCGTGGTAGTGGTCAAAGCACAGTGGGAATTCACACGGGACAAATGATGATGTCAGGTCCTAAGGCTAACCTGTACTCATGTTACTTGAGAACCGCTATCTGACGATAGGTATAATACCATCTAAAGGTTCTTGGCGTGTCCGTCCAGTGTACTCACCCCCAGTGAGAACCTGTATACAATCTTAGGTGATCATACCAATGGCTGTAGAACCAACCACCGCCCTTCGTCGGGATCTAGAAACGTATACACAAGTATACTCTGGAGTATCGATACCCGGTCTCGATACTCCTGGAACTTGGGACCTTTAAGGATGTGCGTATGGACTACCCAGCTCCCACAAGTATGATTGCCATTATAACGATGGTAGTCAAGAAAAATCCTACGGGCTTTATCAACATGTAACTGCCATATGTTATATCGAGTATAACATATGCACATGTTAAGATAAAGTCAAACCATAATAGTATACTACTGTATCGAGTCTTTATCAATATATGCAAGCAATATAAAGTATCAATAGAAAGAAATAAACACATCAAGATAAAGATAACTCAAATAATATACTATATACAACTGAGCAAGATTGTCATGTACATACATATCCCTAGTATCCTATACAATACAGGACTCTAGGGCATACATATCCAACAATCTCTCACTTGCACTAAGGCCAATAATTGGCGTACCGAATACCCAACGTCTGCTCTAGGGTCAGTTGTTGGAGTACCGCATACCCAACATCTCAAAAAGTCGCTCAAACTGCGCTTGAGGGGGGGCCTTGGTAAATGGATCTGCCGTGTTGTCTTTCGTATCTACTCTCCAGATCTCGATTTCCCGGCGATTTACGATCTCCCTGATCAGGTGATACCGCCTCAAGATGTTTCTGTACTTCCGATAGGACAGTGGTTCCTTCGTTAAATCTATAGCCCCATTATTATCACAATACAAAGGTATTGGATTAACAATGGACGGAACCACCTCAAGCTCAATAATGAACTTCTTCATCCAGACCACTTCTTTTGCGGTATCGTTCGCAGCAATGTATTTAGCCTCCATCGTTGAGTCTGTGACGGTGTCTTGTTTGGAGCTCTTCTAACACACCGCCCCTCCATTGAGGGTAAACACAAAACCCGAGACAGACTTGTTGTCATCCTTGTTACTCTGAAAGCTTGAATTGGTAAAGGACTCGACCTGAAGATCTCCATTACCGTAAACCAAGGACATCTTCTTAGTCCTTCTCAGGTACTTGAGAATGTTCTTCATAGCTGTCCAATGATTCTCACCCGGGTTTGACTGATACCGGCCTACCATGCTAAGCGTGTATGCTGCACTCGGTCTGGTACACAGCATCATATATATTATAGATCCTACAGCCGAAGCGCAGGATATAGTGCTCATGCGAACCCTCTCCTCATCAGTCTTGGAAGACATCTCTTTGGAGAAGGTGATTCTATACAAGGTGGGTATATTACCGCTCTTGGAATCATCCAAACTAAATCTCTTTAGTATGGTCTTTATGTACTTAGACTGTGAAAGTCCCAACAATCTCTTGGATCAATCTCTATAGATATTAATCCCCAGAATGTATGAGGCATCACTCAGGTTCTTCATGGAGAAGTTTTGTGATCTTACTGTTGATAATAGTAAGAATTTATGGTCTTCCCGTTCAACTTGACTGATTGCAATATAAGAATATCATTTCATATCAAGAGAATGTCATCCACATACAAGACGAGGAATACGACAGTTCTCTCTACAATCTTCTTTTAGATACATGGTTCATCTTCATTTTTGAGGAAGTCAAATTCCTTGACTGTCTCATCAAAACAGATGTTCCAGCTCCGTGACACCTGCTTTAATCCATAAATCTATTTAAGCAACTTGCACACCTTCCCGCTGCTCCCACTGTCAACGAATCCTTCCGGCTGATCCATATAAATGTATTCTTCTAAACATCCATTTAGAAAGGCCGTTTTTATGTCCATCTACTAGATATCATAGTCATGGTAGGCAGCAATGGAAAGTAGGATCTGAATGGATTTCAGCATAGCCACTGAAGAAAAGGTTTCGTCATAGTTCATTCCTGGTCTTTGAGGATAACCTTTTGCAACAAGTCTAGCCTTATAGGTTTCCACCTGTCCATCTGCACCAATCTTCTTTTTGAAGATCCACTTACATCCAACGGGTTTTATCCCAGGAGGAGCAACATCCAAATTCCAAACTTTTTTGGTGTACATGGACTCCATTTCGGATTGCATAGTATCAAGCCATTTTACAGAGTCCCTACTGTTCATGGCCTGCTTATAACTGGTAGGATCATCTTCTTCCAAGATGCAATCCTCTCGATCCCCATCTATGAGAAAACCGTAGTATCTCTCGAGCGGATGAGAAATCCTAGTAGATCTACGAAGTGGCTAAGGTTCATCCTGGATTATTGAATCTTGAGGTTCCACCAACTCTTCAGTTTCAGTTTGTGGTTCCAGAATTTCTTCTAGTTCTACTGTGCTCCCACTAATTTCTTTTGCAAGAAATTGCCATTCTAAAAAGATGGCGCGGCGAGCAACAAATACTTTCTGTTCCTTGGTGTGGTAGAACAGATATCCTGTCGAATATTTTGGATATCCCACAAACTTACATAAAACTAAACGTGCCTGAAGTTTGTCCGGATTTTGTACTTTAACATAGGCAGGACAACGCCATATCTTAATACGTTTAAGATAAGGTCTTTTTCCACTCCATATTTCATTTGGAGTCTTAGGCACAAACTCAGATGGAACATCATTCAATAGGTATGCTGTTGTCTGTAGCGCATAACTCCAGAATGAAAGAGGTAACTCTGCATTACTCATCATTGAGAGAACCATATCTAATAGGATATGATTCCTCCGCTCCGATACACCATTGTGCTGTGGTGTATACAGATGGGTAAGCTGAGAGAGAATACCATTCTCTTTTAGGTATTCTAGGAATTTCGTGCTTAAGTATTCCCTTCCTCTATCAGATCTAAGGATCTTGATACTTTTTCCAGTCTGGTTCTCTACTTCGTTCTAATATTCTTTGAATTTCTCAAAAGTTTCAGATTTGTGTTTCAAAATATACACATATCCAAACCTAGAGAGATCGTCAGTGAATGTAATGAAGAACGAGAACCCACCCCTCGCATATATAGATATCGGACCACATACATCACTGTGTATGAGTCCCAAGAGTTCTGTAGCTCTTTCTCCGTGTCCGGTGAACGGAGATTTGGTCATTTTTTTTTGAGACAAGAATGACAAGTTTCATAAGATGAAAATTCGAATGTATTCAAATATCCATCCTTATGCAACTTACTTAGTATTTTCTCACCGATATGACTAAGTCTATAATGCCAAAAGTAGGTTTCGTTCATATCTGAACTTTTCCTCTAGCATGTGCTTTGTATGTTGAAGCCCGTGTTTTGACTTAGATTGTAGATACCATTACATAGTGTACCTTTTGCAACCAATACCCGATTAAGGTAAATGTTCATGATATATCTATCTAGAACAAAATTATATCCATCTTTATAAAGTAAAGATACTGATATGTTGTTGTAAAGCATGGAAAGTATATAGTAATAATTGTTCAAAATCATAATATTGCCACTTGGTAATATTAGGTGATATTCACCGACGGCAGCCTGTGCTCCGTTCCCTACTCTGAAGGACATATCACCCGGTCCAACCATTCTACTTTTTCTCAATCCTTGTAATAAATTGCATATGTAAGATCCTGGTTCGGTATCTAGTATCCAGGAGGTAGGGTTGACCGAAAAATAGTTTTCAATAACAAATACACCCGAAGAAGACGCATTAGAATACTTCTCCTTCAATAGAGTTATCTGGAATTCCTTACAGTCCTCCTTCTCTTGCTCATACTCATGACAGTTGTCACAAGTTAGAGCCGAATCGACGTTCCCTTTCCCTGTGTAACAAGCCGGTTCGGTCAAGTCAAACATTTTATTATCTTAATTAGGGCGTGAAATGGTTTCTATCTGGAGAGGGAGAAAAGAAACACTCAGCGTGTTCTCTTGTAAGGTCAGATTGGTTATTAGTTTATCTAATCAGGATAGCTCCCACTATTTCCTTGAATTTTCCTTCAAACTTTTAAAAGGAAAACTAGTCGGGATCATTTGCACCCCACAAGTTCGTTAACCGTTCAACCAGGTGAATGTTGGTACTCCGAGGGAGGCTCCCCATGCTCTCGCATGGACCTAATTAAAATAAACCTCATTTCCGTAGAAGCGTAGCCCCGTTAACACTTTTCTATATACTTAATAGGTTAGATAATTGTGAAGTGAAAATTATCTTCCAAGAGTAATCCTACTCATTAGTGAGATCGGGATCCAACTATCATCACGTGATAACCTAGATGGAAGCCACTCTAGTTACCATACTCCAGAAGGTATGCAACACTAGCAAGTTTCCTGTTTATTTGAAACTCCCGATGTGGTTTTTAACCCTAAGACCCCAGTGACCTTGACTGAGCCAACATATCAAAGGGTCCTAGTCAAGTTCAACTCGTCATTATCTTGATTGCATTAAACCCACCCGTAAGAGTCATTGACTGAGCCAAAATGACCGTACGACTGTCCTAACAAATTGCATCTAATACTACAGAAAAGTACTACATAGCTACCTAACACTACGCCTCAGCTGAGCACGATATACGTAGCATGAATACTAAGCAATACTAATCTGAAATGACAGAGGGCTACGGCTGGTTTTTGGCGAAAAACCTTTAACGTAATAAACTTGATATTGTTGAAGGAACTAAGCAGTTTTGAAAAGGAGTGGTTTAGGCTCCGCTTTTGAAAACTAGTGGTTTTGAAGAAAACCGAGTAATCTACAGTAATATAAACTTTTGCTCAAGAGGTCATTTCCTGTAAAGGGATCTAGGCTCTTTCCTCCTCAAATTAGGTGCTAGATATTCCTAACTAAATACCACTATACAAAGCGAAAGAGTATGACTTTAGTTTCTTGAAATTTGTTCCAACAATATCTTTTAGATTTCTTTTTCTTGCATTAATTAAAATTAACGCAGTCCCATCAATTAAATCCTATCATACCAGAAAAGAACGAAAATAAAATGTACGTATATGCCATCCGCATTCGCCATGGTACCCCGTCATATGATTGTATCTCAAAAACTATCTATTAACCGCAATCAAGAACGGCGTCGCTTTGCAGCTAGCCGATGAGTACGGGTCGGTCCACAGGGATGTTGTGAATTTCCTAATCGCTCTTACGAGTTAATTCCAAACGGTGTGAATGGATTAATTAAATCTAAAAACTAAATTAATCTAGGGCAATTGAATTAAAGATCTAACTATCTAACTAGGGCAAGGAATTAAATTTAATCTAGGGCAGAGAATGAAAAATTACCTAGGGCAAGAATTGAAATTACCTAGGGCAAGAATTGAAATTACCTACTTACTTTACAAATGGCTCTCTCCAAACATCAACGCAGGGTTGTCGGATCTGAATTCATGAAATGAAAAGAGGCATCGATGCTCTCCAAAAGAAACCTAAATTTTATTGATAAAAAGAGCATAGGGAGGCATCGATGCTCTCCAAAAGAATTCTAAAATTTATTAATGAAGGGAGGCATAGATTTTACAAAGATTTAGAGTTCTTATTTATAGAGGATAGGAAACCCTAGGTTACAATTGATTCGCACGTCTATATTTACCAAAATATCCTTAGAAAGACCTAGTCAAAGTAGACTTCAAGCTTTAGTAAAATTTTATGTCTGTCTCTTTAAAAGAAAGTATTGGGCCATGAAATTTCCTTTGTGGGCTCTTCTGTCTTTGGGCTTCCTTATTATTTGGTTCTTTTATTAAAATAGCTTCTATGTTTCTTCCAGATCTCCAGTGCATAATTACGATGGACTTTTAACCATTCGCTTTATAATCTTGGACCTTGCATTGCCTTGTACTTTGTGAATTTTATCTTTGATGTAGGCTTGATCAAGAGTCTTCTGTTTGTTGGTCAAAGTCCACTTTTGCATCGTCTTTTCATCGTTTTCACTGTTTTCTGTCCAAGAACCTGTAACCTGTAATATGTAGCAGACATGCGTCAAAAGCACCTGCTTATTTATAAAACGAATAAGAATGGGGAATATAATAATGCAATATTATGGTATGAACAAATACCCCCAAACTTATCTTTTGCTCGTCCTCGAGCAAACTTATTTTTTTATTCTCTACAAAAACTTAACCGCACTTTCGCAGGGAAACGCGATTGCACTGAGCACGTGCAACAAGCCGTTAAACCTCTAGGTGTCCCTAGTAGGAGGAGTGTTGTCTCCTGAGGGTTTTCAGCGGATACTACCCACAAAATCCTATCAATTTGGCTTTTTCGACTTTAATTCTCCAATTAGGGTTTCTAACAAGGAATTCTATTATCTTCGACTCATAAATCATCCACCCATATTCTTCACACTTCCTCATCATTTAACTTAAGATCATATATGTTCTGCAGACCTACTTAGCTTTCGGTATTTCTTAAGTTTTCATTCTAGGTTTCCATCTCCACTTAGGAATTTTTATCAACTCTACTAAAGATACAAGTTCTATTCTTCATTCCTTTCTCTCATCTAAACTCCAATCACATATCCCTACGTGTGTGTATAAGTCATCCCTACACTTGGAAATTCAAATCAAGCAATGATACCCTTGTCCGTTGTCCAAAGCACTTATTAATTGGTGAATTTTTAAATGAATTTTTCTACACATCCTTCATGCAACCGTTAATACTTCTTGAGGTACCAACGACCGATTACAAAATGCGTTTGCACTTTAAAGTGTACTTCCTAGTCTTATAACACCCAAGGCTTTTTAGCAGTGACTCCCAAACCAGTTGGTCTAAGGCACTAGGTGATGAAGCACCCTCGCTAAATATTTTTCTATTTTTGCAGCCTTAAGTAATCACAAAAATCAGTGTTCATTTTTTTTTCTTTATTCGCTTTTTTTTCCTTTTATTTTCATTGTACTAAGGACTTTAGACAAGAGCATTTCAAGGTCTCTTCTACTATTCCATGTTTAAAGGTGCGTGATTGTGCAAATTGTAGGGTATACATTTTCAGAATCTAGACTTAAGCTAGGAATTATTTTTCAAACTTATACTCTAATAAGAACATCAATACTTTTCCTTTGTTTCAACTTAGCCCAAGAACTGAACTCAAAATTTGCCTATTTCTAAATAAACTACAAAGACATATACTTCCTACCGTTAAACTTTAAGGAAGTTTATTTGTAGAGTTTTTAATTTACTACGTCTAAGATCTAGTTGTTCCTAGCTAGTTAACCTATTTGTCAAACTCAAGTCAAATAAGCCAAAATTGAATATATTAATTTTTATAATTTTTCAATTTTTATGGGTTTTCAAATAAATATGCAAATGCAAAAGTATACAAATGAATGCGAAGGAAGAAGACGTACCGAGTATACCCCCAAACTTAAACTTGACAGTGTCCTCACTGTCATGCTGCACCAAGAGCAGGGTTAAAATTTTCGGCACTCCCCTGTTTATTTATTTATAAAAATTATATATATTTTTTTATGTTTTGAAATTTTTTTTATTTTTTTATAGAAAAAGAAAACGAAAAATATATGTATATATATACAACAAAGTTCCCTCCAAACTTAAGCTTGGCTTTACACAAGCCAAAGGTTAGCACCAACCATTCAAAAATCTTATCGTGGTAATGGTCAAGTTGGTGAAAGAATGGAGTGGAAAGAAAAGAGATGAGAAGCACACGAGACCGTGTGGAGGTAGAAACGGGATACGGTCTCGGTGGGGGAAAAGAATGGCGGAAAAGAGAAAGAAGTAGAGTACGATCTTGAGGGTGTAAATCGAGTGAATAAATTAGCACAATTTATGATGACCGATGTGTTAAAAGCGATTGTGCTAACCTATCAACCCGTCGAGGAATGGGGTCAAATCCCTCAAGATTCGAAAGAAGGCATGGGTACTCCGAACTTGGTATAGGAGATGAAAGTGTAACGGTCACTTGCACGGTCGGAACAATGGAAGGTAGGGAATGGAGTAAATTAGGGATAGTCTCATTCTCACCGTAGTAAAATGTCTCGAACTGGAAAGATTCCATCAATGGTTCGAAACGACTGTAAGCAACCGAGTTTGATGGTTCAACTAACTCATCTGAAAATGTAAAGGACTCAAACTCGGGAGGTGAGTTTTCAACATCGTCCGAAAAAGTGAAACACTCGTAATCATTATCGTCTGTGAAAACTGTGTCAGATTCAAAGAGAAATTTTTCAAGCTCATAGTTTTCAAGCGTGATCTTTTGCGTGGTCGGAACGATGGAAAGGAGGGAGGGTGATTTAGGAAGTGCAACAGTTAAAGGTTCAGGATGATGAACAGGAAAATCCGACACATCAAACAAAAATGGTTCATCCTCAATACTATCCTCAATACTCTCCTCAATACTATCCTCATAATTCTCCTCAATATTTAACTCATCCATGCCATTATCATCAAAATCAAGACACATATGAAGTTCGGGAGAAACAATTAACGACTCGGGATGATGAATTGGACATAAAATTTCAATCAAATCGACAGGTTCATCATCCGAAATATTCCCGGCGTCTATATCCTCAATCATGTGAAAATCAATTTTCTTAGACACCTCATCAAAAGCATGGATATTTATCGATTTAGGTTCTATAGTGGAGGTGTAAAGATCAAAAGGGTTAAGTATGGTTTCACTCGAAAGGGGTTCTTCACAATCTGGCAAATCAAGTACTACAAAATCACACAACTCGTTTTTATTTAAAACTTGTGAATCATTTATGGCAATCGATGGAAAACAGGAGTTGTGGGTTTCAAGTGGGTATGGGTAGGTTTGATTTGGAAATCCTCTCAAATTCTCACTCTGTCCAACCGCCTCCTCATACATTGAAAAATTTGGAGCTAGTTGGAAACTAGCTGCCTGTTCACTAGGTTGCATAAGGGCGGCTATGGACGCTTCCACATTCCTAGTCATTTTGTTTATTGATGCAATATAAGCTTCCAACGACTATTCCAAACTAGACTTGGGTGGTAAGGGGGTTTCGGTAAAGGATTCGAAATTGTGTGGATATGTGAAACTCCCAAAAGGCTGTGTAGAAACAGTGTCTAGTGACGGTGGGAAAGTCGGGTAGGATTGGTAGGAAGTGGGTGGTTGGAAAGGATTAGGATCAACATGTGGATAAAAAGGTGGATGGACTTGTTGATTCCTAGAACTAGATGAGGGGAGAGGGGTGAAAGATCGACTGAGAGATTGAGCGATATGCTCAGCAATGGACATCGGTTTTGGAGTCACAACAGGACTTTAAAAAGTGGTATCAACATATGAAGGTGGTAAAGGTTGACATGGTTGACACAAGGTGGGTTGCAAAGTCAAACTGTTTCTCCTAGACGCTTCTATTTGATCTTTCAAAGATATTTTTGGCATGGAGGGATCTTCTTTAAATCGACCGAAACAATTGATGTACGACGTAAAGATAGGTTCGGGATACCAAAGTTCGGCAAGAGATTTATGATGTGGGGTACCCATGATAGAAGAATGAGAAAAGAAAGAAGATTGGAGTGCACGGATTTCTTAGCGACAAAAGTTGCAAGTCTTTTTATAAAAATTTTCCTCTTATTTTTTATTTGTTTTGCAAAAATTTTCGATAAAGGGCTTAGACACAAATGCAATTAACTAGAAATGCACAATCAGGCCTAACTCTAGGGTCACCTAGGTCAGCTAGACAGCTCCTAACTGTTCCAAAGGGCTAGAGATAGGACCTCAAACCGCCTCTTCACCGCCAATTGCGGCCAGGTAAGTGCCATGTAAGTGGGAGGCTCCCCGCTACAAGTAGCGGTCCTAATTAAGTAACCACTTGCTTTAGACACACTTGCCTAGACACCGCAAAGTCAGGTTAGGATAAACGGTCGATGCCTATAACTAGTCCTCTGTCCTATTGAGCTTGAAGTCCTTAGGGCTGAGTCTAGTATTTTTTAATTAAGAATGGTCAATGCAAATGCCTTATGTGATTTTTGGGGTCCTAGGAAGGGTGATGAAATCCCCACCCAATTTGAATTGGTCAAAAGCCCCTTAAAATCCGATTAAAGATATGCAAAACAGTAAATCACTTGCAATCAAATCTTTTTTGTGAATTTCAAAGTTTGCAAGCTTTCTAATTAAAATTTTCCTTTTTCCGCTTGCTCTTTATTTGGAAATTTTGCAAAAAGATTTTCCATAAAAGATATGCAGAACAAAAATATTACCTGCAACCAATTTCTATTTTAAGCGAGGCGTAAAAATCCTGCACAAGATTTGTTATTTGGAAGGGAAAAGATTTTTAAGCGCAAAGAATCCTGCTGGAGATTTTTCAGAGAAGATATCAGAGATTCGCAAAGAAGGAGATCAGAAGACTTAGAGCGTTTTTTTTTTTTGCAGATCGCCGAACCGCCGCCTCCACCGCGGAATCGCCGCGATTTGCGCTTTGCGACAGCGGATCCGCCGCGGGTTGGTAACTCGGCAGTTTTTTTTGCAGATTGCCGCGGTTACTCGGTCCTCCAAATTTCTTCCGTTGTCTGTTGTGATATTCCTCTGTTTGTTCAGATTTGATATTTTCTATTTTGATCTCTGGAGATTTCTAGATCCGAACTTGATTGTAGATCCTACAAAATTCAAACAAAGATACCCTTCACAAAATAACAAAATGATAAATTTTTATATATTTTGTGATTTTTCAGTTTTTATGGTTTTTTTAATTTAATATTAACCCGAAATTGCAAAAAGAAAATAACACGCCATCCCCGGCAACGGCGCCATTTGATTGTTCTCAAAAACTATCTATTAACCGCAATTAAGAACGGCGTCGTTTTGCAGCTAGCCGGTGTGTACGGGTCGGTCCACAGGGATGTTGTGAATTTCCTAATCGCTCTTACGAGTTAATTCCAAACGGTGTGAATGGATTAATTAAATCTAAAAACTAAATTAATCTAGGGCAATTGAATTAAAGATCCAACTATCTAACTAGGGCAAGCAATTAAATTTAATTTAGGGCAGAGAATGAAAAATTACCTAGGGCAAGAATTGAAATTACCTAGGGCAAGAATTGAAATTACCTACTTACTTTACAGATGGCTCTCTCCAAACATCAACGCAGGGTTGTCAGATCTGAATTCATAAAATGAAAAGAGGCATCGATGCTCTCCAAAAGAAATCTAAATTTTATTGATAAAAAGAAGCATAGGGAGGCATCGATGCTCTCCAAAAGAATTCTAAAATTTATTAATGAAGGGAGGCATAGCTTTTACAATGATTTAGAGTTCCTATTTATAGAGGATAGGAAACCCTAGGTTACAATTGATTCGCACGTCTACATTTACCAAAATATCCTTAGGAAGACCTAGTCAAAGTAGACTTCAAGCTTTGGTAAAATTTTATGTCTGTCTCTTTAAAAGGAAGTATTGGGCCTTGAAATTTCCTTTGTGGGCTCTTCTATCTTTGGGCTTCCTTATTATTTGGTTCTTTTATTAAAATAGCTTCTATGTTTCTTCCAGATCTCCAGTGAATAATTATGGTGGACTTTTAACCGTTCGCTTTGTAATCTTGGACCTTGCATTACCTTGTACTTTGTGAATTTTATCTTTGATGTAGGCTTGATCAAGAGTCTTCTGTTTGTTGGTCAAAGTCCACTTTTGCATCGTCTTTTCATCGTTTTCACTGTTTTCTGTCCAAGAACCTGTAACCTGTAATATGTAGCAGACATGCGTCAAAAGCACCTGTTTATTTATAAAACGAATAAGAATGGGGAATATAATAATGCAATATTATGGTATGAACATCATACACCGTTAGGTTACTTAACTATTAGCAGAGCGGGGGCAGGACTAGCGCGGATGCAAAACATATACAACATCTACTAGTATATATAAATATATATATATATATATATAACCATTCATCCCAGGTATGATACAAGAAACATCACAGAATATCAATAAGTAATATGGAATAGCGTATAATCTTGGAGCCTCGGGTTTCATTTGAGACACAAATGAGACCCGATATTCCCGGTCGTATGGATAGCCCGTGCAATGAAAAAACCTATGCCCATACAAGCTTGGCAAGTCACCCGCCAATCCCGGAAGTGAGGCAACCCCAATCAACAAAATGATTGGGCCACCCAGCACTTCATAGAATCGATAACTTGAGCACCCCTCCATGGGTCATCCTATACCCCCTACAAGTGCGGTGAATAGCCCACCAATTCTAGAGTAAGGCCCCCTCTATCTCAACGCCATGAGATGCCGGCCTGTTGCCCTCTAGAACGCGGCTATTCGAGCACTCCTCTGCGGGGTAATCCTAATACAGAAAAGAAAAATATATATACAAACGGTGACATCGACCTCAACCCGGCCGTACCCCAATAAAAGAATATATAATCTGGCAGAAACGACAGTCCACATGTCGGACGCTCGCCCCACAATAATGAATATACAAATGAATTAACACTGTACATCTACCATTACACTATAAACAATCCACCACGGCAATCAATCCATAACTTCAGTGCAACACAAAACGTCAACACGAATATCATGTTTGTAAACCCATCTGATTGTACATATAGCAATCGGTCGGATTATACCGCGCAATGATATTCACGGTCGCAGAAACAAATACACAGAAATACAAGAATTTAGAATTTCAATCGTTTTAAACTTTCCGCATTTACCTCCATGTACAAACCAGTACACAAACAAATCTGGGCAAAAACCAAATATACCAAAAATCACATTTCCATGAACTTGAACCTATGAAAAATTTTAGAGCAACGTAGCCATAATTGGGCCGCAGATCCGTGGCCCAATGACCTATTTGGTGGCAGATTAGCGGTCCAATTTGGTGATTAAGAGCTTAAAATTTTTTGTTGGCTTTAAAATTGCCTGCACATAATTTTAATATGACTTAAAATATTTTTTGAACAACTTTAAAATTCAAACAGCGAGCAAATATTTGGAAATGTGATTCGGATAATTTTTGTCGATCGAAGTTCTAAATTAGTGCAAACTAGCTAGTTAAGCTTTATAGACCGGCTCTGATACCATGTTGGACTTTCTAGAGCCCTAGCTGTCTACCGCGGCCGTTGCGGAATGAAAAACTTTGACTTTAAAAAATCCGGCTCTAGAAAACACATCCTAGAATCTAACCATACACCGAAACTAGCTAGCTAAAGAGATCTAGCTACTGTGATAAAGAGTTATACCTAGAGACTCGTGTCCTTCGGGCCTTTACTCGTCTTCTTAAGCTCCTAAGGTGATCTTGATCAAACTTGATGGCCGGCCTCCTCGGTCCTAGATGATCCACTTGAAGGTTTTTGATTCAAGCTCCTACCTTAAAAGAAGTAAACTAGGCAAACTAGTTTGCTAATCTAGCTTACTTAGTTGATGTGGTGATGTTTAGTGGTAATTTTGTATCTCAAAACCCTTGTCTTTCAACACATGAGAATGGTAGGGTTTGGAGATGAAGATGAACTCAAGAGGAAGAGAGCAAGAGAGCAAGTGAAGAATAACTCTCTTCTTTTTGCATGAGAAGAATGATGGCTATCTCAAGAGAATGGCTAAGTAATTTCCTTTTTAAAAATCCTACCATACTTCAATAGTATTAGGAATAAATAGCCAATCCATACTTCATGCCATGCCTCCCCTTTCCACCTCATTTTCTATTTTCAACAAAATAGAAAAATACAAGATGAGGTGTCATCTTTATTCACCGCCGGAAGACGGACCGGGATGTTAGGACGCCTGGCCTGAATTCAGGGGCAGATGCTATTTAGATTTATTCTTCCACCTTTCTAAAGATGCCAAATTGATTTATGGCATCGTACATAGGAGGTTTGGATAGATGCGGCCGTTGTAGCACGACTTTATCAGATTCCCCCTCGTTTGCAAGGGGTTTTTGATTGTGGGGACACTCTTCCCTGCAGGCATAAGCCCCTGCAGTAAATTACGTTACCGCATCGTGATAGCCACTTTCTCCTGCTCCGGAGATTCACTTCGTGTCGTGTGTGTTTTTGTTTATTTTGATTGCCCGTAGATTGTATACGGAAACTAGTTTATGTCATCACCCGTAAGGCATGAATTAGTCCAAATCCGTATATTTTTAAATTTATGTTTGGGTTGGTTTAATGATCGTTAATCTGGTTTGAGATTAACATTGACTCAAAACGTATGAGCGTTTGGGCTTGATTATTTTAGTTTAAGGACATCGCGGTCCCTTATCGTCATGTTTGAGGTGAAATGTTCGTTTAAGGATGTTTCGATCATTTGTCGCCGTATTTAGGGGTGAGTATTAGTTTAGGGACATTTCGGGCCATCATTCACCATGTGCGCATGTGTATTTGTTACGTGGAAGAGTGAACAATGGAGATATGGAATGTGCCTAATTTGGGGCACGATCCGATTTGAGGTGTGTACGTTAGTTTGGAAGTGCATCAATGAATGAAGTTATTGGTCGTCGAGACCCGCCACCTCTCTGAAGACGTTGAGGAATTACAACGACATATATCCGAGGTGTGAAGAGATGTACCCTCGAACCAAATCCCGTATATAAGGGAAAAGGGTTGTTGTGGACTCAAGAATTTTTTGTCATATTTGAGACCTTGGAAATCAAGAGCGTATGGGCTCGATTGATTTCTTTGTTAAGAATATGTTAGTCCAATTTGAGACTAAGATCCACTTAACGACATTTTAAGATCTTCTTTATTTAAGACCCAGTAACAGAGCATTTGGACTCAGTTGCAAGACTTTAGCAACTTAGCTAATTTGGGCTTTAGTCTGCTTAGTCTCCCTTTTTTTTGAAAAAGTGCTAAGCACTAGCTTAGGCTCTGCTTATCCAGTCCCTCTTTTTTTATGCAAAAAGTGCTGAGCACTTATACGTGTTCTGACGCTCACGTATAAACTTGTGGAGCTTTCAGTCATGGGTATTGCCCAATAAGTGTTGAGCACTTTACTCATTTTGTCTTTATATGGAGTGCTAAGCGCTCTTTATGGCGTCCACGTAGGGAACACGTGAGGCGCTGGCGCTGCCTAATGAGTGTTGAACACTCAGCTGTTTGACTCTCTTTTTTTATGGAGTGCTGAGCAATTTATGGCGCCCTCATGATTTTCACGTGCGGCGCTGCCCAATGAGTGCTAAGCACTCTTCTTTTTTATGGCGCCTACGTGAGGAGCACGTAAGGAGCTAGACTCTTTTAGAGGCGTTCACGTAGGAAGCCCGTGTGGTGCTGAATTCCTTTCTCCTCTGTTGATGGTATTTTTGCCCATTAATGATCACCAGGATCTTTGTTTTGAAGATCTTGGATCAAGCTTCATTTTTAAGAAATATGTTCTTTTGTAAGAACTAGGTTTCTCTTGTATGCTTTTGTTTTTGAGGAACTCAATTTCTGGTTCTTTTCTGAATCTTTGATTCTCACAAGTTCTTCCCGATGAGAATTAAATTCTCAACTTGTAGGAGTCTTGCCTCACAGATCTCAGATCCAGAGAAAAAACTAAGTTCTTTTAAAAGGGTTAAACCCTTCAATGGGTAAATGAGATGTTTTGATCTCTATTTTTTTATTTACCTAGAGTTTTTGAGGAGGGAGATCTTCTTCTCTGAGAATTTAATTTTCTGTTCCTTTTGAAGCTTTCTGTCTCTTTTTTAGGAGCTTATGGGGGGTTCCTCTCTATCAGACTTGAAGTCTTGGGTCCTTTATATAGTAGAGGCAATTTGTTAATTAGCTTTGTGAAAATCTCTTATTGAGAGATTCCAGTTGATTTGGGGAATTTACCCACCGTTGGATCTTTGATCTAAGGGTTTCTATTTTACAGAACACATTTTCTTTTTTTTTATAATAAGATTGGGGAAATATTTTCCCATATGCAGAGTTTTATTCTGTGAAATGGTGATTTTTAATCACCATTGGATTTTTAATTCAAGAGTTCTCTGTTTTATAGAGAGCAATCTTTCTTGTTTAGAAAGATTGAGAGAATATATCTCAAAAAATAATTTTATTCTATGATCCAACCGAAGGTATCTTTTTTATTTTTTTTAGAAAGATTTGGGGAATGCTTTCTCCCGACAGAATTTAATTCTGCATTTTTGATGATTTATCATCTCCGTTGGATGTTCGATCCAACGGCTCTGTTTAACAGAGAGTAGAATTTAATTCCACCTGGGCGTCGGCGCTCATGTGTTGTGCACGTGAGGCGCCACTTGAGAGTTTTAACTTTTATTTAATAGATTCTTTTGTGCTTTGCACACTGGCGCCCGCGTGAGGAGCACGTGCGGCGCTATATGAGAGTTTTAACTCTTATCTAATTTAATAGATTCTTTTGTGCTTTGCACACTGGCGCTCGCGTGAGGAGCACGTGAGGTGCCACCATAGGATTTAATCCTATAAGATTGGCTCTGGCTCTGACGCCTTTGTGGAGGGCACGTGAGGCGCTACCTCATTAATTTTGAACAGAGCTTTGCTCTTTTATTGGAGGAAACAAATTCCCCCCACCGTTGCGCTCATGTGGCTCACACGTGAGTGTAGCGGTGGCACCTTTTCCACCGTTTGATCTTCTGGGGAGTTGAACCGTCCTCTTATGTTTTATAAATAGGGCCTTTGGCCCTTGAGATGACTGTTGTTTCCCTCATCTTCTTGAGTCTTCTTTCTTCTTTGAGAATTTAATTCTCTTTTCAGAGCTCAGATCTTTGTCCAAAGAAACTCCCCTTAGAGTTAAAACTTTGTCAAAATTGGTAAGAATCATGACCATGATTTAACCCTTGAAAGAATATTTTCATGTTCTAGGGTTTTTAACCCATTAACAGAGCTTTGCTCTTCTCTTGTAATGATCTCATAGAGAATCTATTCACCGCCGGAAGACGGACCGGGATGTTGGGACGTATGGCCTGAATTCTGGGGGCGGATGCTATTTGGATTTATCCGTCCACCTCTCCGAAGATACCAAGTTGATTTATAACACTGTACATCGGAGGTTTGGATAGATTCGGCCATTGTAGCGTGATTTTAACAGATTCCCCCTCATTTGCGGGGGTTTTCTTGATTGTGGGGATGCTCTTCCCTGCACGTGCGATTCCCTGCAGTTAATTATGTTACCGCATTGCGATAACCACTTTCTCCTGCTCCGGAGGTTCACTTCGTGTCGTGTGTGTTTTTGTTTGTTTTGTTTGCCCGTGGATTGTATACGGAAACTAGTTTATGTCGTCGTCCATAGGGCGTGGATTAGTCCAAATCCGTATATTTTTAGATTTGGGTTTGGGTTGGTTTAAGGATCGTTACACTACTACAAATAAGGGTTGCCCCTACGGAGATGTCCGTAGGGGCGAAAAAATACCCCGTAGGTGCAAAGGCCACATGTGCAACTTGAAGCTCTGAACTTGCCCCTACGGGCAAAATCTTGCCCCTACGGACTTCTGTGTAGGTCCTGTTGCACCTACGGAGTAGGCCGTAGGGTAAAAAAAGATATATTATTTACGATTTTTTTAAATATATTAATTGTACCTACGGACATAACCGTAGGTCCAAGTACTACCCCCTACGAATACCTGCGTAGGTACCTATCCGTAGGGGCAACATATCAGAAATCCTGATATGTTGCCCCTACGGATAAGTCCGTTGGGGTGAAGCAATGGCCCCTATGGATATGTCCGTAGGGGTATTCCCAACCCCCTGGTACTGAGATCAGGGGGGAAATATCAGTTAATGCAGATATTGTGCCCCTACGGATGAATCCGTAGGGACAACAAGTGTACCTACGGGTTAATCCGTAGGTACATATTATCTATTTTTTTTAAAAAGGGCTGCCTGATTTTTTCTCGCCCTGTGCACAATAATATATACATCAATCAAATATAAAATTAATCATCACACAACATATATCGCAGTATTCATAATCACATCTCACGCATATAATATACAAAAGAAACCAAAAAACTGAATATGATATAAATATAAACCAATATCAATATCAATATCGTTTCAAAATGTAGTACAATATGTATCATATAAATAAATACATGTTTCAAAAAATAAGAATCAAAAAGCTACCCTAGCTCGGTCCAGCTCCACCTCTGATAAACGATAGAATCTGGAGCGCCATCTCCTCGGTCAATAAACCATGCAATTCGGCGCTGTACCCTGTCGCGTCTGGACCTAACGTGTGTAATAAGAGTTTAAGAACTGTGTATTATTGGAATTCGTATCATTATCAAGTTATTTCGAAACCCCATTTGGATATCTAGTTTGGAAAACCGTTGTTTATTTTAATTAAATATGTATGTATGATTAATCAAACCTAAGTCTACAACCAAATAAGCTCAGGCTACATGCTAATTATGGATATGTTGATATCTATAATATGACATGATATTTTACTATAAAGTAGTATAAATACCAGCATCTCCTTCAACTCCTGAACGGTGGCCCTCAAGCTCTCCAGTTCCTGCCGGACACGTCGCTCACTGGAGACAGAGGAAGTAACCGTCGGGGTGGAGTCCAACCTCATATGGGCCCTGCTAGGGCCCAGTCCTCGGCCGCTCTCCCAACCTATGTGGTGCCGTCCGTGTGCGGCGTCCAGGACTAGGGTCAGTAACTTCGAATGCTGCCTTCCCCCTAGCAACTGTCAGAACATTATATTTAGCACATACTGGTCTATAAAATTGACAAGAAATACCAAAATCAACAAATTCAAAGCCTTACCTACAGAGATAGAAGATGTGCTCCTCTGGTATCTGCATGTATCAAAATTTGAATAATATTAATTAATTTCAGTACATACATATTAACAAGGTAAACTCGCATATAACGCTGCTTACACATAAGACAGGGAGTGAACAAGCTCTTGTAGATCATCAGGCGAAAATCTAATCTCATCAAGCAGCACATGATAATGAGTTGGACGACTAGACAAGGTCCACGACTTACAATCATTCCCGCATGCGAGCACATATAAAAATCATAATTTCTAGGATGACAAATTTTATTGTCAACTACTGTCACCACCTACAGCTAGACAATAATAAAAATTACTATCTAAGTAAGAGTAAAAGGAATGTGTGTATATTTATGATATAGCATTCTAAATCAATATACATGCACTATATGATATATAAACATACCTGAAGGAACGGGAGTGTCCTCTATCCCTGATATGGACGCATCACCAACAACTAGACAATCAAATATTGACAATATAAGTAATTTTGACATGAATAGGCATGAATATCTATAATATTATATTCAAAATGGATATTAGAGAGCGCACCTGCAGTGAGAAGTGGTAAAAGTATCACCCAACAAGGGTGTAATTTACAGAATCGGTTGAAACTCTTGAAAGTCATAGAAGAACCTGACCTGCACAAATCTAATGTATACTTTCCATTGGACACTAAGAAGTCTCTAAAAGGAAAAGCCAATGTGAAAACCATCATTAGTTCATATCAGAAGATTGATGCTGAAACAGAGAACAAGGAATGTCATTTTCTTCTTCTTCTGCTACATTACTGTCTTCTCCTTCTTCTTCTGCCATATTACTGTCTTCTCATTCTTATTATGTGCGTGTGCAAATTCAATGAAAGCAGAAACTCCAGTGACAAACTTAGGTTGCATACATTGTTGCCAATTCACATATATCCAGTCCTTAATCCTGACGTACTCATGGGCCATGTTAGACTGTATCATATAAATTGTAAGTTATGATGACTATACTGAGAATATGGATTAATAGTGGGTAGGAAAAGTATTTCTCAAATGGATTTTGCATCTGAAAACCATAAACTACTAAGTAATAGCATATATAATTTTTTTAGTATAAAGGTTGTTATTTTAAGTTTTCCCTTATTAAATCAAATTTGTTTCACGTTTCAAGGAATATACCAAAACGTGCACAGGCATGCAATGTCTTGGTTTTCTAGTGTGTGATCTACCATACACAATACAACACAATACAATATTTCGTATAGTGATATGATCTAACTGCCTTTATAAACTACATGTGTACAGAAAATTAAGATAAGAAACCATAAGAAAGGGTCGTAGCCATGCATAACCTTGAATCTGCATACCAAATCGTGCACAAGCATGCAATTATTGTCACCTTGCCTTGGAATATAAAATATCTTGGAAGACTACAAGCGGAGCATTTAAATCTTGATAACTTTTGACTTCAACATATATTTTTCTCAAGTACCACGAAATATACTTCCTCCGTATAAACCGTTTTCAAGAAGATGGATTAACAATGACAAGTTATCCATATTAGAAAAACACGGTATTACCCTTCTTAAGATAATACATTGTATAAGCACACCATAGCCCAGATCATGTCCTTCTATCTACGCAAAACATAAACATCATATAGAAATAAAAGGAAAAGAACCACCATATCGGAGATGAAAGACAGAGAATTCAAGCATTGTTTCATACCTTTAGAGCACGCTGCCAAAAGAAACAGAAAGACAATAGAACAGATTATCACATAAGAATTGATAGATAAATAAACAATTAACTTATGCTGCTTAAAGAAGATGTGACATGTTATTATAATTTCTTTTGGGAGAACCTGGAAATATGAAATGGAAGGGAAGACATACGCACATATCACATAAATAACAAATTAAAGTAAACTAACTAAGAGGCATGTTTGAGTTTTATACTTGGGATCACAAATAGCATGATAGCTGCAAACAGGTTGCTTGAATACTTGCAGACAATCCAATGTTGCCTCGCCATTTCTATAAATTTTAAACTCCCTGGCAAATTATCATCACTCAGGATTACTTTAGGGCCAGTTTGGCTGCTTCTTGCTTGTGATTCAACATTCAGCTTTTTGTTGATTTGGAACTCAGAGAGTGTTGCAAAACAAATCCAAAACTAAATAAACCTCAAACTATCTACAGAGAAGGCAAACAGAAAACCCCCATGAAGTTTGGCTTTCAAGGGTTTTCCCACTAAAATACACTTAGATGCAGCACTTTAAGGAAGCTTGCAGCAATATAAAAACTTTTAGGTAGTTTAGTGAAAAACTGCAGTGCTTCAAGATTGTTTAAGTTTTATGTGAGCTTAAGCTGTCATACAGAAATTATCGTTGCAAAAATGTTCGCAACCCTAGCTTTTCATGCAACGATACTGGAATACGAGCCTCAGATATGCCAGCTTAGGAATTAAAATAAGAAAGAGGTTTGGGGTTATCCTAAGTCCAAAGTCAAACGGGCTCTAGAAATATATAAACCCAAAAAAATGACTGCATAAAGATCTCATAGAGATGAAAAAGATGTTATGCAAGCTCTGAAAAAATCTTGAACGGAACTTTCACAAGAATTTACAATACCCGACCAGAATCCAATCCTGAGTTGAGGGCAAGCCATCATCGCCTCCATTCAATTGAAGCCAAATCATCCACAAAAATAGAAATAAATATAATAATTGATCGATAGGCAAAATTGCAAGAAACCTATTCAGATTTCTGCATGAAAAAATAAGAGATGTAAAATAAGTAAAAGATTACCAAATGAAATTATCCCATCACTTGAACCCCCTCTCAAGACATTTTAGCAAAAATTCCCCCAGTAATTTTCCTCGGTTTAACCGTTTTATATCATAGAAGAAAGATAAATTTCAACTGTATATACATGCATACACACACACACACACATCATATACACAGTTTTTGAATGTTGCCAGAATTTCAACAGTAATTCTAGATTTTTCCAAACTCTGAAGGCTTCACAAAAATTTTAAATACAGATAATAATATGATTGAAAAGATCAATCACCGATTTTTTAATGAGGATCAACTGAAACCCCAAACAGAGCAAGCAAATTACAAAGATCCCAAAAATTTGATGAGAGCATAAAGAGTTTAACATCATGATAACAATATAACCAAAATGGTTGAAAGATCTACGATGTCAGACTCGAGTTCTGATACGAAACGGGGCAACCCCAACCTCAACCCCAACCATAATTCTAACCCTAACCCTAACCCCAGCCCCAGCCCCAACCCCAGCCTAACCCCAACCCTAACCCCAACCCCAACCCCAACCCCAACCGCAACCCCCTGCCGAACCCCAACCCCAACCGCAACCCCAGCCCCAACCGCAATCCTAACCCTAACCCTAACGCTAACCCCAACGGATGCCTCATCGGTACCCAAACCATGAACCCTGGCCCTAAAATAATCAAAATTTTGTTTAATTTAAGATTTCCTAACCTGTGCAGTGGAGGCGTCGACGATCGATCGGAGGCGACGACGAAAACGGAGATGAGGATGAACCAGGCGGTGGCGATGGAGAATTGGCCTGCACTGGCGACAACGATAACGGCGACGAAACACAGGCGATCGGCGGGAATGAGGGTTTGGGGATTTTGGGTTTGCGCGCGATATTGGGAAAATAATTTTTAGCTAATGAGCGTAGGGATCGATCCGTGCCTTTTTAATTAAATCTCTATTTAGTTGCCCCTACGGATAAATCCGTAGGTTCTTGGTTTGCGGCTCCGTAGGGGCAAACAACAATTTACGATTTAATATTTTTTAAATTAATATGTAAGGACCGTTGGGGCAACCTTTTGGCCCTACGGATTAATCCGTAGGGCCAAACTAAATCTGCCCCTACGGATTTCGTTATCCGTAGGGTCAACCCCGTATTTTAGTAGTGTTAATCTGGTTTGAGATTAAGATCGACTCAAAACGTATGAGCGTTTGGGCTCGATTATTTTAGTTTAAGGGCATCGCGGTCCATTATCGTCATATTTGAGGCGAAATGTTAGTTTAAAGATGTTTCGGTCCTTTGTCGCCATATTTGGGGGCGAGTATTAGTTTAGGGACATTTCGGTCCATCATTTACCCTGTGCGCATGTGTATTTGTTACGTAGCAGAGTGGACAATGGAGATATGGAATGTGCCTAATTTGGGGTACGATCCGATTTGGAGCGTGCACGTCAGTTTGGAAGTGCATCTACGAAAGAAGTTGTTGGTCGTCGGGACCCTCCACCTCTCTGAAGACGTTGAAGAATTATAATGACATATATCAGAGGTGTGAAAAGATGTACACTTGAACCAAATCCCATATTTGAGGGAAAATGGTTGTTGTCGACACAAGAAATTTTGGTCATATTTGAGACCTTGGAAATCAAGAGCATATGGGCTCGATTGATTTTTTTGTTAAGGATACGTTAGTCCAATTTGAGACTAAGATCCACTTAACGATATTTTAGGATCTTTTTTATTTAAGACCCAGCAACGGAGCATTTGGACTCAGTTGCAAGACTTTAGCAACTTAGCCAATTTGGGCTTTAGTCTGCTTAGTCTCTCCTTTTTTTTTGAAAAAGTGCTAAGCACTAGCTTGGGCTCTGTTTATTCAGTCCCCTTTTTATGCAAAAAGTGATAAGCACTTATACGAGTTCTGATGCCCACATATAAACATGTGGAGCTTTTAGTCATGGGCATTGCCCAATAAGTGTTGAGCACTTTACTCATTTTGTTTTTATATGGAGTGCTAGACGCTCTTTATGGTGTCCACGTGGGGAACACATGAGACGCTGGACGCTGCCCAATGAGTGTTGAACACTCAGCCGTTTAGCTCTCTCTTTTTTTATGGAGTGCTGAGCTCTTTATGGCGCCCTCGTGATTTTCATGTGCGGTGCTGGGTGCTGAGCACTGTCCAATGAGTGCTAAGCACTCTTCTTTTTTTGTGGCACCCACGTGAGGAGCACGTGAGGCACTAGGCACTTTTAGAGACGTCCGCATGGAAAGCCCGTGGGGCGCAGAATTCCTTTCTCCTCTGTTGATGGTATTTTTGTGTCGGGACCCGGTTCTTGCTCACGGAGCAAAGTGCCACACGGAACAAAGTGCCACGCTAAGTGTCATGTTAAGTGGGCGGGGGCCACCTCTTGAATCCGTGGGGGCCACCTCTTGAGTCCGTGTGACCCACTGTAGAACAATGGGGACTCTTCGGAATACATTCCGAAAGGGGGCAGATCTGTACTATAAATGTAATGATACCACTCTTCAATACAGAGGCGCCTTTTAAGTGAACCGGAACTACAGGAGCTTGAGAACTCCGTAGTTAAGCGTGCTCAGGCCAGGGAAGTCTTGGGATGGGTGACCTCCTAGGAAGTGGCCCCTGGTCGGGTCCGGTTCGCTCTAAAGGGAAAAACCGTGCGGCTTCGGCCAAAGCGGACAATACTCTCTATATTGGGGGTGGGGCGTGATAGAATGGTATCAGAGCCGGTCCCTCAATAGTAGGTCTGTGGTTCGATGACGAACCGTTGTTCAAAGGTGGGGAGAATGTCGGGACCCGGTTCTTGCTCACGGAGCAAAGTGCCACACGGAACAAAGTGCCACGCTAAGTGTCGTGTTAAGTGGGCGGGGGCCACCTCTTGAATCCGTGGGGGCCACCTCTTGAGTCTGTGTGACCCACTGTAGAACAATGGAGACTCTTCGGAATACATTCCGAAAGGGGGCAGATCTGTACTATAAATGTAATGATATCACTCTTCAATACAGAGGCGCCTTTTAAGTGAACCGAAACTATAGGAGCTTGAGAACTCCGTAGTTAAGCGTGCTCGGGCCAGGGAAGTCTTGGGATGGGTGACCTCCTGGGAAGTGGCCCCTGGTCGGGTCCGGTTCGCTCTAAAGGGAAAAACCGTGCGGCTTCGGCCAAAGCGGACAATACTCTCTGTATTGGGGGTGGGGCGTGACATTTTGCCCATTAATGATCACCTGGATCTTTGTTTTGAAGATCTAGGATCAAGCTTCATTTTTAAGAACTAAGTTCTTTTGTAAGATCTAGGTTTCTCTTGTATGCTTTTGTTTTTGAGGAACTCAATTTCTGGTTATTTTCTGAATCTTTGATTCTCAAGAACAAGTTCTTCCCAATGAGAATTAAATTCTCAACTTGTGGGAGACTTACCCCATGGATCTCAGATCTAAAGAAAGATCTAAGTTCTTTTAAAAGGGTTAAACCCTTCAATAGGTAAATAAGATGTTTTGATCTCTATTTTTCTATTTACCTAGAGTTTTTGAGAAGGGAGATCTTATTCATTGAGAATTTAGTTCTCTGTTCCTTTTGAAGATTTCTGTCTCTTTTTTTAGAAGCTTATGGGGGGTTCCTCTCTATCAGACTTGAAGTCTTGAGTCCTTTATATAGTAAAGGCAATTTGTTAATTAGCTTTGAGAAAATCTCTCATTGAGAGATTCCAATTGATTTGGAGAATTTTACCCACCGTTGGATCTTTGATATAAAGGTTTCTGTTTTACAGAACATATTTTCTTGTATTTTTAACAAGATTGGGGAAATATTTTCCCATATGCAGAGTTTTATTCCGTGAAATGGTGATTTTTAATCACCATTGGATTCTTAATCCAAGGGTTCTCTATTTTACAGAGGGGAATCTTTCTTGTTTAGAAATGTTGAGAGAATATATCACAAAATAGAATTTTATTCTGTGATCCAACCGAAGGTATCTTTCTTATTTTTTTAGAAAGATTTGGGGAATGTTTTCTCTCGACAAAATTTAATTCTGCATTTTTGGTAATTTATCATCTCCGTTGGATCTTTGATCCAGCGATCTGTTTAATAGAGAGTAGAATTTAATTCCACCTGGGCACCGGCGCTCACGTGTTGTGCACGTGAGGAGCCACCTGAGAGTTTTAACTCTTATTTAATAGATTCTTTTGTGCTTTGCACACTGGCTCCCGCGTGTGGAGCACGCGCTGCGCTATATGAGAGTTTTAACTCTTATTTAATTTAATAGATTTTTTTATGCTTTGCACACTGGCGCCCGCGTGAGGAGAACGTGAGGCGCCACCATAGGATTTAATCCTATAAGATTGGCTCTGGCGTCCTTATGGAGGGCACGTGAGGCGCTGCCTCATTAATTTTGAACAGAGCTTTACTCTTTTATTGGGGGAAATAAATGCCCCCACTGTTGCGCTCACGTGGCTCACACGTGAGTGCAGCAGTGATACCTTTTCCACCGTTTGATCTTCTGGGGAGTTGAACCGTTCTCTTATGTTTTATAAATAGGGCCTTTGGCCCTTGAGATAACTGTTGTTTCCTTCATCTTCTTGAGTCTTCTTGCTTACTTGAGAATTTAATTCTCTTTTCAGAGCTCAGATCTCTGTCAAAGAAACTCCCCTTAGAGTTAAAACTCTGTCAAAATTGATAAGAATCATGACCATAATTTAACCCTTGAAAGAATCTTTTTATGTTCTAAGGTTTTTTTAACCAATTAACAAAACTTTGCTCTTCTCATATAATGATCTCTCAGAGATCTAAAACTTTTATTTGAGTAAACCATAGTTCATAAAAATCTTTAAGGTTTTATCCTGTTACTAACTTTGATTTTTTTTGAAAGTTATTGGGAACTGAATTTCATTTCCCGAGCGGATTTCTGGGATTTTATCTCATTGTTCTACAAAGCTTGGCTTTGAGAAAAGAAAGAAAGAAAATTTCTTTTAAAGAAATTCTTTTCGGGAATTTTATTCCCTTTCTTATTTTCCCTTTAGGATCCTTTTTTGGCAGATTTGAAATCTGTTTGTAGGACACATTTCTCGAGGGAGTTTAACTCCGTAGTTCAATGAGATTTTCACATTAAATGAGAATCCTTATGAATTTTCACAATGAGTGCCTGCCTCATCATTGGTGGGGGTATTACCTTGATTTTGTGGGGCCCCTTATCCCTTTCCCTTTGAACTGTGGTGACTTTTACCAAGCAGTACAATTCTAGGTGTAATAAAATGTTAATGTCTTGAACATCGTGTTGATAATTAACCCCTCCTCTTTTTTTGTGCAGGTACTATGGCTTCTGATTCCTCCTTCCCATTCGTTCGCTCGGAGAGTGCTTTCACCGACGCACCTACAGATCGTGAACTCTTTGCACTTATTCGGGACTATGACCTAGAGCAAAAGTCTCTTCATCTGTGGGGGTCATGGTACAGTCAAATTATCCAGGGCCAACGAAGTTTTACTTGCATAGTTCCTTCGGAACCGATCCCTGCGATCCATTATGTTAACCCGCCGCTGGTAACTTACGCAGTAGAAGAGGTCAACTGGACCTCGGAAGGTCGTCTTCAGCCTTCTATTGCATCAATACCAGTGCAACCGCCGTGGGCCATGGACATTTTAGGGCGATGCATATGCCAAGGAGAGTCGTGTCCTTGGGGGCAAGTTTACATGATAGGAATGACTCCCTATCATTCGGCTGGCTATCTGCAGTGGGCTCGATATATCCTGTCGGCCAAGAAATCGCTGCTACTAAAGACCGGGCTGTATCCCGTGATCTATGCGTCCCTATTTCATTACCACACTCCTTATGTGTGGTGGGTCAAATATTTTCTGGAACAATGGAATATCCCGACCCACACATTTCTCTTATCGGATCGGGGGGTTTCAATCTCATTCGAGGAGTTTGCAGAGATATCTGGATTACCCGTCAGAGGGGAACATTATAAGGAGATACTTCCTCCTGACGAGTATATCTTTGCCACCAAATCAGTGATAATGGGTCTTACTCTGGAGAATGCCGTTCAATACCAGTTTTCGAGCTTGATCAAGGTGTTGAACATGTACGAGAGCTTATTCCTGGAGTCTGGAGGACACGGAGTTAGCTTCACAGATTTCATCGCCCGTTTTCTTTGTCCAAAAGTTCTATCTAAACAAGCTGCGAAGTTCGCCAAACTCGACGACCCATTCGAATTTGGTTCGGACAACTTACCGACCGTGGAGGCAGATCTAAAGAACTTCTTTATTCCGGATACTCCAGTCGTCCCCTTCGCAGAGATTGCCGCTCCGGACATTGACGAAGAGACGTTCTTCATTGGGTTTATCGGCTTGTGGCTGAGTTGGTTTGTGTTTCCAATGCACCCCCGCTATATGAGACCATCTGTCTATTATCCAGCTCATCGCAACACCGTGGGGGGGGCACATGGCCATTAAGGTAGCGGGACTGGCTCATTTATATCATGGCTTGAGCTTAGCAGCCGACAATACTTAGGCAGGGGTAAAGCCCGTAAATCTCCCATTGCACTACTTCACCTCATGGATCGAGATGCACGTGTTGGGTGCTTTTGGTGTTCATAAACGACCCCGATTTTACGAAGGCTACAATTTTCCCCGGGTCATGCACTTAGTCGACGCTTCTGCTCCAGACCCAACACAACGGGAGGCTCGACGATTGCTCCTTCGTCCATGCATGGTTGGGGATAGCATGAACTTTGTCGATAAAGTCCTGACAATCGGCAAAGAATTTTCCAAAGTGATCCAACCGTTTCATGATGTTTTCAAGGATGGGGCTTCTGTATTGAGGGCTCGAGAGGTTGTACACATGTATTCTATCAGGCCAGGTTTTCTAGTATTTAGACAGAATGCCTCAGTGTTGTTTATGAGGTATAACCCGCATCGCTTTGCCCAGCAATCGGGTTACAACCAAGGCGTTCCTCTCGAGGCGTTCCTGACTGATCCGGTTGCTACGGAAGAGGGCGTTCGCAGTGCAGTGCATCATTTCATGCAGTTAAATACGGCCCATTTCCTTATCACCGAGCCGAGTTATATTTCAAAGGCTTCGAATGCTTACGTTGCTTGGTACCAGCATGCAACGGGTGTTGTCAACAAGGAGGAGAGGCGACTCCTGCTTGACCATAAGGATGCTGCCCCAGCCAGTAACCCAGCAATCCCACTGAAGCGACGGGTAGTCGTGTTCCCTTCTTTGAGAGAGATCGTCACGGTTATACCCCCGCGCGCTTTTCCTAGTGAGCCTCGACCAGATGTTCCTGCGACAGCGGTAACCGTGTTGTCTCCGGAATCGGGCATTGGTTCGGAGATCGGGACCCGCCGTCCGAAGAAGCCTGTTAAGCAAAAGCTCTTATCATCGGCTATTGGTGCCAGTTCACAGAAGAAGAAGAAATCCTTATTCTCTGCTGACGTCGTATTCGGCCAGGAGCCTCATGCTCCTTATAGAGAAGGCTTGTGCGAGAATGGCATCAGCGATGGTCTATTCGATGCGCTTGTGACCGATACCGATCTTCAAGCTGCTATTAAAGCTTCCAAACAATTGGCCCGTGAACAAACGGCATTAGCCTCTATTGCGGAGTCCGGTATACTTCATTTATACTCTTATGTATATATTCCTCTCCCTTTTTTTGAACTTATTACGCTTTATTAACGCTTTTTTCCTTAACAGGCATTTCTGCTGAAGAGGCTCTATTGGTGTCCCTTAAGATGTTTGAGGAGGAGGAGAGGCTCTGCGCCTCCTTGGACTTTAGTATGATTCGTTTCACTACGCCTTTACATCTTTAGTTTCTTTTATTCATGACTTGACTCTTTTCTTTATCCTATTACAGGAACCACGATGACCTAGGTTTTTCCGAGTGTAATGCCAATCCTGGGTGGTGATGCAGAAAAGCCTTCAGAGCCACTGACTACAGCTGAGGCCTTTCCAAGACCACCACAGGAGGCGTTGCTGAAGCAGCCGATGATGGATGCCACAGCGGATTTTGGAGGCTGAGCCCGATTTGGATGACGATGTCCCCCTGTCAGAAGTTTTGAGGAGATCGGTTCATACAGCCTAGGCTGAGAGGAAGTGTAGAAAGCACGCTGCGAGGGAACGTCAGGCTATCTTCGCCGCGGACGTAGGTTTGAGTAATGCTCAACCCTCTGGCATTCCTATGGTGGACATTCCTTCTGCCATGTCCACTGCCCATAGACGGGTTGCGCGTGCGGCTCGAGAAGAGTTTGAACGGCTACTTCAGGGTAGAACAATGCACGGTCCTTAGTAACAGACTTTTTCTTAAATCATAACACACACATTTTTTTAACAGGGCCAAATTTAGGTGATGGCGTGGCTGGTGAAGTGCCGGTGATTAAAGAGCCTGAAGTGGAAAACCTTCCTCTGGAATCTGGGATATTTCTGACTGCCGCTTCTTTTCCCTGTGGATCCTTGATATCGGCAGGTGATGCAAGCATTACGACAGCCCTTATCGAGTTAGGGGATGAAGGTGTGGATGCTGAATCTACTTTCCCAAGGAAGACTGAGGAAGCCGTCACAACTGATGACGCTTCGGGCACTGTCACGGTTTCTGCCCTGTCAGGTACTCCTTAGGTTATTATCTTTGAGTTTTTGATCCCACCAGACATCTCTAATGAAATCTCCTTTATTCTGAGTATAGGCGTGGTAAACCCTACTGCTGTACTGACAGAAGAATTACCGCCGGTCATTGCCATGTCTGTCACGGTTCCACCCCTCTCTTTTGCGTCTCCCCGAGCCCTGGAAGGTGAAGATTTCTCATTTCTTTGCTTCAGTGTAGATACCATTTTCTTTCATTTACCATATATTGTCGCAATCCTGCAGGAGTGTTCTTTGATTGCTTACACCAGGTGTTAAGCCCGCATTTTGCCTTCCAATCGGAATTCGTTCCCATTTCCGGCATTGGTTAGTATATTCTTCGCTGGGTGTTTCTTCTTTTCATGAGTAAGCTTTCTGTTGCTAAGCTCTCCTCATATTGACCACAGTATCACAGCTCGAGGGAGGGAGCGAAGGAACAGCCGAGCCTCCTGTGCTCCCTGTCTTGCCATTTTCAACAACCGGTACGGTAGACCTCATCCATCAGCTTTCTTCTTTATTTTTCAAGTTAAAATCTGACCCTTATTCATGTGTGATTTATTTTGTAGAAGCTACACCGGCTTCAGTTCCTTTTGAGTCTCGCATTCCCATGCCTACAGGGCCTTTTGCTAAGCGTCAATCTTCCAGGGGCGCGGTGACTATCAGGAGAATTCTAAACGAATTTATCGAAGATCTTGATGCCGGGGCTCTCACTTCTGCCACAGATTTCGCTTACGAAGTCAACCCTATGCTGGCGACGCTTGTGAACTTCCACAACGAATATTTCGTCAGCCTTTCGGTTGATTATTGTAAGCGGATTGAGGCTTGTCTGCATGAGATCGAGCTCAAGGGTCTCAATCCTGAAGTGTTGACTTTGAAGACTCAGCGTGTCGCGTGGATCGAGCAAAGTGCCGATTCCATTCAATATTTTGAACAAAAGTTGGCCCTGAAGCGAAAGGAGCATGAGACAGCTTCTAGCAAATCCATCCAATTGCGTGCCCAGATCGAAGCAAATGCCGCGCAGCTGCAAGTTATTTTCGAAAATCTCCAACAATGTATTTCTAATGGGCCTTCGCCGAGGCAGAACCTTGATTTTACCGAGAGGGGCATGAAAGATTGCGAGGTTGCCAAGCAGGAAATTGCTGAGAAACTTTCATCGTGCTTGCAACAGCGGGTTCAAATTGAAGCGGGGCTGGCTGTAGTAGTAGTATGCGAGGAGGAGCTGCAGGGAGCGCGTGAGCGGATTTCTAATTTGTTGAAAGCCCCGCTTTCTTAACAATTGCAAATGTATTCCCCCCTTTTGTATTAATTGCATCTCTTAAACACTTTGATTCGTGAATAAAGCATATACACTTTTTGCATGCGCTCATCTGTGTTTTGATGTCTTGACTTGGCGTAAAGTAGTTTATGTACTCATTTCGGAGTTTGTAGTTTATTCACTCATTTTGGAGTTTCAAGTTTATGTACTTATTTCAGAGTTTATTTAGTTTACCTCCCTTAGGTTTACAGGCAAACTTGTCCTAACGTTATATATAGATGACCTCCATTCTTTACGACAGAGGTCCGTTAGGTTTTGTGGTATAAGGGTTTTGGTCCGTGGTACCGTCTGTTGGTTGATATATTCATCGATATGCGATCTTTAAGCCATTGTTCGAGTAGCCCCATGACTATCGTATCTCTGATCCTTTCGGGGGTTGGATAAGACTTCTTCAAGTAATCTCCTTAGGCTATATTACCGTCAAGAGAGCAAGCGTTAGGAATTTGTCTTGTCGCTTTTTACTTAAGGTTAGGCTTAATTTGGAGCCCCGATGAGTCATAACCACTCCACTCTGGAGTGGAATGATCTCCGATAGTCTTTTAGGCTTTATATGAGTTGCCGTCAAGACCCGAAGCTAGGAATATGCCGTCACTTCAATTTTGTTTTACGATGCCGTGCCGTTTCTTTGCCGAAGTAGGGTAGACATCTGTAGAACCTCTGTGATGTATGTATTGCAGTTGAAGTCCGGAGCTAGGAATATACCTTTGCTCCAATTTGATTTGGCTCGTTGGAGTTTTGTTGACGTCACGTCTGCACCCTGATGGAATGAGAAGGTATGCCGAAGTAGTCTTTAGGTTGTATATGTACCATCAAGACTTGGAGCTCGGATTTTGCCATGGCTCTGTTTTTGAATTGACCCTTGGGTCTTTGTTAATGCTGTCCCTGCGTCGAGAAGGAACGTCGAGCTGGAGCTGGGATTATGCCATCGCTCCACTTTGTTTGACCCTTGGATCTTTGTTGATGTTGCATCTGCATCGAGAAGGAACGTCGAATTGGAGCTGGGATGTTCCCATTACTCCTTTTTGATTTAGCTCCTTGGAGCTTTGTTGACGTCATGTCTGCACTGAGAAAGAACATCGAGCCGGAGCTGGGATTTTTCCGTCACTCCTTTTTCTGATTTGGCTTCTTGGAGCCTTTGTTGACGTCATGCCTACACTGAGAAGGAACGTCGAGCTGGAGCTGGGATTTTGCCGTCACTCCTTTTATTATTTGGTTCCTTGGAGCCTTTATTGACGTCGCGTCTGCATCTTGTCGAAATGAGAAAGAACATCGGGGTAGTCTTTAGGTTATGTATGGACCATCAAGACTTGGAGCTAGGATTTTCCGTGACTCCATTTTTGATTTGGCTCCTTGGAGCTTTGTTGGCATTATGTTTGCACCCTGTTGGAATGAGAAGAACGTCGAGCTGATCTCTTGGCTGTAAATGTTGCCATCGAGATCTGACTCTCCCTTTGATGGAGCCTGGTAGGAAAATATGGTTCCCTTTTTCATTTGTGCTCATGGATTGTATACAGGGGTCAGTGTAGACTCACCTGCAAGGCAGAAAAGTTTCATTTTCATTTTTTTATTTCTTTTCCGTGATGCTCTATCTTTTCATCTTTTATGTTGCGAAAGTCACGATTGCCCAATCATTTCGACTTTTTATCCGCGGTGTCGAATCATTTCGGCTACTTTTTTTTATATTTTTACTTTTTGCTTTTTATTGCGAGTTGCCTAAACATTTCAGCTGTTTTTATATCAATATATTTTGCTCGCTGATTTTTATTGCGAGTTGCCCCATCATTTCGGCCATTTCATATGCATTTTTTGCTCGCTGATGTTTTTATTGCGAGTTTGGAATCTGATACCAACCTTGGCATCATCATCGCTATGACTGGAATATTGCTAGGAGCGAATCATCATTTTCCTTTAGAGTACTTGAAATTTGATGCTTATTTAGGCATCAGCATCGCTGCAACTGGAATATTTCCAGGAGCGACTCATTATTTGCCTTGGTTGATTTGATCAAAGGTGGCTTAGCAAACAGGGTTAGGATTCTGTCGACTAAGGCTTTTTTGACTTTATGAGCCATAAAGGTCTTATAAAGGTATTTCTCCCAATGAGTCGTGAGGATCTCGTAGGCGTATTTTCTCCTTAGGAATCGTGGGGATTCCTAAGTGTGTGTCCTCTTATAAGTCGTAAGGATCTCATAAGATTATTTTCTCCTTATAAGTCGAGAGAATTTACAAGTGTCGTTCACCATATGAGGACATTTCTTGTCATTAGTGGAACTTGGCAGGGAAATCGTTTATTTGTGCCCATGGATTGTATACAAGGGACAATATTGGACCGCTTGTAAGGCAATTTGGGGAATACGACGGCTTAAGCACAGGTTTGGATCCCTATAACTTAAGGCTTTTGAATCCTATGAGCCGTAAGGGTCTCATAGGGGGAGTTCTCTTTAGGAGTCGAGAGGATCTCGTATGTATAAAAAAATTACAAGATTGCGCTCATCCGAGTTTTCACAAGCTCGCTGGTAATCCTGCTGTTTTTACTCACGGCGCTCTTTCGGGTTTTCATTTATGCCTATTTTGATTGTGGACATATCGTTTTTTAACGAGATTGCGTCCTTCCGGGTTTTCACAAGCTCGCCGGTAATCCTGCTGTTTTACTCACGACGCCTTTTCGGGTTTTCATCCGTGCCCATTTTTCTTGTGGACATACCCTTTTTTTAACGAGATTGCACCCTTCCGGGTTTTCACAAGCTTTCCGGTAATCCTGCTGATACGCACGGCGCCCTTTCGAGTTTTTGTCCTTGCCCATTTTGCTTGTGGACATACCATTTTTTATGACCCATCTGTTTTCCAGTGGGACTTGAGTTGCAGTCTTCGCCGCTGGGGCTTCGATTGCAATATAGATCTCAAGAGAGCATATCGCCGTATTTGAGACGACGCGCTAGTTTAGGGACATTCCGGTCCATTATCGCCATTTTTGAGACAAAATTTTAGTTTAAGGACATCTCGGTCCAATGTCGCCATATTTGAGGCGAAGTTTTAGTTTAAGGACATCTCGGTATGTAATCGCCATGTTTTAGGCAGATAATTTCTAGTTTAAGGACTTCTCGGTCCAATATCACCATATTTGAAGCAAGGTTTTAGTTTAAGGACATCTCGGTCTGATGTCGCCATATTTGAGGCGAATTTTTAGTTTAAGGACATTTCGGTTCATTGTCGCCATATTTGAGGCACCGTTTAGTTTAAGGACATCTCGATCCGTCATTCCCCTTTTGGAGATGAGTATTAGCTTAGGGACATTTCGGTCCATTGTCGCCATGTTTGACGCGAAGTTTTCTTGAACACTACTTTCAGAGTTTTGACTCAGGAAGATAGCGAGCGGACACAGGCGTCGTCATCTATCGTTGACCTTAGTCATGACTCATCAAGCGTAGTATTTCTTGAGGAATCGGCCATTTATTGGTCGGAAGGGTCTTTCGCCATGCATATCCATCAGCAGGTAGGCTCCCCCTTGGTAGACTTTGTCTATGATGTACGGGCCTTCATAGTTTGGCTTGAATTTCCACTGTTTTGCATAATTGGGGATCATTGGTCTTTTGACAACTAGTACGAGTTCGCCTTGGCGGATTGTTCTCGGCCTGGTCGATCTTTCATATGACCGTGTCATCCTTTCCTTATAAGCCTCCAGGTTTTGCTGCGCTATAAGGCTGGTTTCGTCGAGGGCATCGAGCTCCTCAAGCCTAAGATGAGCGTTTTCCTTATCTGTCAGCCCGTATCGAACTGATACTCATAGAGAGGAAAGCTCTATTTCTAGTGGGAGCACTGCTTCCGTGCCGAACACTAACACGTACCGTGTTGTAATCGTAGCCGTCTTGAATGTTGTTCGGTATTCCTAAAGAGTTTCATGCAACCTTTCGTGCCAGTCTTTTTTGCTTCTAGATACTGTTTTCTTTATAATCTTTGTCAAGGTCTTATTGAAAGCTTCAGTTAGACCGTTGGTACGAGAATTATATACTAAAGAGTGTCTCTAATCTATCTTATGTTGTTGTGCGAAGCGATCGATTTTATGGCTTCTGTAGGCTGGCCCATTATCCGAGATAATTTATCGCGGAGTGCCGAACCGATATATGGTATGTGCCCTGAAAAAATGAAGGATATTCTCCGTCTTCACTTTCGTTAGTGGTACTGCTTCTGCCCACTTGGAGAAGTAGTCGGTCGTTGCCAGTATGGACCATTGTCTTTTGGATGATGCTGGTTCAATTGGGTCGATTATATCGGTTCCCCACATTTCGAACGGCCAACTAGCTACTGTTGGGTGTAGCGGGTTTGGATGTTGGTGGATGAAGTCCCCGTGAATTTGGCACGAGTGACATTGCTTCGCATATTCGAGGTAGTCTTGAATCATTGTAGGCCAATAATAACCCATTCTTTTGATCTTCAGCTTCATTTGTGGCCCAGCTTGTTGAGAATAGCTGAGTCTATCGTGAGTTTCTTGGATGACTCTCTTCGCTTCTTCTGGTCCCAGGCATCTTAGTCACAGACGGTCGAATGATCTCTTATATAGAGTATAATTGACTAAGGCAAAGGACATAGCTTGTTTCATGAGCTGATGTCGAGACGACGCATTTTCGGGCGTTCGTCGAGATTTGAAGTAGTCTATGAAGACTTCTCTCCAATCCTTGACCTTTTCTTCGTCCTCTATTTGAAGGGCTATTTGTTTGGTCGTTTCTTTTCCTTCGGATGGCTTTATTAGGTCTTTCGAAGATATCTCTGTTGGCGCGAGGATCCTACGACTTTGCACGATGATCTTTACGTCATCGAGGTCTTCGTCAGCTAATTCCTTAGCCAGTTTGGCCAACGCATCTGCCTTGCTATTTTCGGCACGCGGTATGCTCTCCAAGATGTAGGAGGGGATTTGCGTCAGCAGTTGCTACACTCTTTCACTGTACTTTATCAGCTCTGGATTGCATGTCTGATAGTCGCCATTTACTTGGCTAACGATCAGTTGGGAGTCTCCATATATGAGGAGGACTTTAATTCCCATGTCGACAGCGATCTCGAGACTTGCTATCAAAGCTTCATATTCAGCTTCGTTATTAGTCTTCAACTCTGTTAAGGAGAGGGAATAACGTAATATCCCTTCTTGTGGAGTCACGAAGACAAAGCCCACCCCGGCTTTGATTATGGGGGTGTTTTGATTTCTCCTCTTCATGGAAGATGCTCCATCGAAGTAGAGTTCCCATCGGGAATCATCTTCTTCTTTCTCTCCTCTGATTGTGTTCATTCGGCTAGAAAGTCGGTGATGGCCTGGCCTTTCATTGCTTTGAGAGTTCGATACGCTATCGAGAACCCCATCAGGAGGATGGCCCATTTGGCAAGCCTTCCTGTTAATATGGCCCTTGACATCAGATATTTGAGAGGATCCACCTTTGATATGAGATGGACCTCATGTGGCAAGGCGTATTGTCTGAGCTTCATTATTGCGAGGATCGGTGCCAGGCAATGCTTTTCGATAGGAGAGTAGTTGTGTAACACCCCATGCCCCAGTACAGATGGTATTGTCTGCTCTGGCCGCAACCACACAGTTTTGCCCTTTAGAGCGAACCGGACCCGACCAGGGGCCACTTCCCAGGAGGTCACACATCCTATGACTTCACTGACCCGAGCACGCTTAACTACGGAGTTCTCAAGTTCCTGTAGAGCCGATTACTTAAAAGGCGCCTCTGTAATTAAGAGTGGTATCATTATATTTATAATACAGTTCGGTTCTCTTTCAGAATGTGTTCCGAAAATTCTCCATTTTTCTGTAGTGGGTCCCACAGACTCTAGAGGTGGCCCCTACGGATTCAAGAGGTGGCCCCGCCCCTTTGGTATGATAATTGGCATGGCACTTTGTTCTGTGTGGCACTTAGCTCTGTGAACAAGAACTGGGTCCCGACATTCTCCCCACCTTTAAACAAGGGTTTGTCCTCTCCCCACCTTTAAACAATGGTTCGTCCTCGAACCATAGACTTACTACTGAGGGACCTTCATGGGCCACCATAAATGTAACGCCCCACTCCCCAATACAGATGGTATTGTCCGCTCTGGCCGAAACTGTACGGTTTTTCCCTTTAGAGCGAACCGGACCCGACCAAGGGCCACTTCCCAGGAGGTCAGCCATTCGAAGACTTTCCTGACCCGAGCACGCTTAACTACGGAGTTCTCAAGCTCTTGTAGTGCCGATTCACTAAAAAGGCGCCTCTATAATTGAGGGTGATATCATTATATTTATAATACAGTTCGGTCCTCTTTCGGAATATGTTCCGAAGATTCCCCATTATTCTACAGTAGGTCCCACGGACTCTAGAGGTGGCCCCCACAGTTTCAAGAGGTGGCCCCCGCCCCCTTGGCATGACAATTGGTATGGCACTTTATTCTGTGTGGCAATTTGCTCCGTGAACAAGAACCGGGTCCCGACAAGTTGTTTTCTGCCCCCCGGAGAACCCCGACTCAAATAGTATAAAGCTCTCTCCTTTCCCTGATCATTCTCTTATGCCCATAGTGCACCTAGAGAACCCCCAAGGGGCGTTGTATATTGGATAAAGTGTTTTCCCATAACCAGAGTGGTCAATACCGGCGTATTTTGCAGGTATTGCTTGATTTCGTCCAGTGCATTTTGGCACTTTTGATCCCAGACGAATAGGGTCCCTTTCTTCATCAGATGACTGTAGGGACGGCATTTTCCGGAGAGGTTGGCTATGAACCGCCGGATATATGCGAGCTTTCCTTGAAGGGATCGCAACTGTTTGAGGGTCCTTGGCGTGGGCATTTCCGTAATCGCCTTGATCTTTGAGGGATCGATTTCGATATCTCGGTGTCGTATGATGAATCATAGGAATTTTTCTGAGGAGAATCCAAACACGCATTTCAGAGGATTCATCTTCAGATTATACTTCCGGAGACGTTGGAACACTACGTCTAGATGTTCCCAATATTCCTCGTAAGACTTGCTTTTCAGCACCAGGTCATCGATGTAGCATTCGACAATCTCATGGATGAGGTCATCGAAGATCTTCGTCATGACCCTCTGGTACGTAGCGCCAGTGTTCTTTAAACCGAAAGGCGTCACCTTGTAACAAAATATGCCCAGCGGAGTCGAAAGCGGTATGTTTTTGGTCTTTAGGATGCATTTTTATTTGGTTGTATCCTGAAGATCCATCCATGAAAGAGAAGACCTCATGGGTAGACATGTTATCGATCATCATCTCGGTAACATGTACTGGGAAGTTATCCTTCGGGTAGGCTTTGTTGAGGTCCCGAAAGTCCACACAGATGCGCACCGTCCTATTTTTCTTCATCACCGGAACGATGTTAGCGATCCAGTCGGGATATTGAACTTCTTGGATGAAGCCGGAGTCGATTAGTTTCCTGAACTCGCCATTTATACTCATTTCAAGTTCGAGTCGCATTCTTCTTGGTGCCTATTTGACTGGCTTTATGTCCGGCGATATGGCTACTACTTTTGGATTTAGACCCGGCATTTCGGAATAGTTCCATGCGAAGCAGTTTTTATAATGCATGAGCACATATTTTAACGTGGCTACCTGTTTTTTGGATAGTAGTTCACTGACGAACGTTGGCCTCGGATCATTTTCCGTCCCTAAGTCAATTTTCCTTAGGTTGTCCGTCGTAGTGTGTATCCCGTCTTCCAGCTCTTTTGGTGCTGGTGGAAACTCTGAGATCATCTCGTCCTTGTCTTCATTTGCGAAGCACCTAAAGAGGTCATCCATAATCTCGTGCCCTCCCTTCTTTAAGAGTGTTGCCACATGGCAGGTATGGGTTTGCTTCCATTCTTAACGTTGAGCTGGTCCTGTCATCACGGTATAGGTCCTCTTTGGCTCATGCTTTTGCAGCGTGGTTACCTTCCAGCTGTCGGATAAAGCGAACCTGCCTTGTTGATACTGGTTTTCGACCTAGTCTTTGAAGGTGAAGCAGTCTTCAAGGGGATGACCTATTGCTCGGTGATAGGAACAATAATCCGGATGATAGAACTCGTTTATTTGTTTGGGGGTGTCGAGACTCCGGAAGCGTCATCACTTGATCTTCATGACAAGGTTGAATACTTTCCTTGTCTTATCTTAAGGGAAAGAGTATTCCCGGCCCATCTTCCTCATAAAGGACGGGTTCCAGCTGGCTTTTCCTCGATTGTACGGCTTCTTGGATCCGTTTTACTATTTTTTAGCGTTGTTTGTTTTCTTCGCCATTTTTGCCTCTATTTTGGGATTTTCCTTCGAGGAGAGAACGTACAACTGGCTGAGGATGAAGGGCATTTTAGTCTTCTTTCTCCACAAACTGTTGGTTGAGGCGTTGCGTCCTGGCCTTTTCATAAATAACAATTTCGCGACTGTGGTTATCCCGAATCATTTGACAGGCTTCTTTTATTAGCTTGTCAACTTGTTCTTCGAACGATGGACTTAACGTTCTTAGAGCGGGATCTAGTTCTGTTTCAACGTCACAGCTATTTGGAAGAGCGTTCTCTTCTTCACCAGAACTGTTTATGGCGTGGCAGTTGTAGAATCGTTCCCGTTTCTTGGACCAAACGTATCCGAGCCCGGTTGTTTCCATCTTCCCGTTAGGCATCTTTCGCTGTGTCCCAGGGATATCCCAAATCTTTTTGTAGAATTGGGCTTGCCGAGCAGTTTGTTCGAGGGGTACACCTTGGCATCTTAACAGCCTTTTTAATCCCTCCGCATAGTATCTTAGGAGACGGATTGGTTGAAGCCTGTCAAGTGCAAAATCGGCACCGTCCCAGACTTCTTTCTCTACTCTGGTCTCCGTGGATTGGTAGAAGAGGATCGCCTTTTCGCCTCTTCTCCTGGGAGGCATGTAGAAAGTCTGTAGTTCCTGTATGCTGTATGTATCGAGCGCATCAAGTTCCTTATAATGCTGAGGCGGAACAATTGTGATTTGAAGTCTCTGATCTGCTTCATCGACACTGACAAGCGGATGGAGAACACTGCGTTGGCCTCGTCCTCAGAGTCGCTGCCAAAGACTAAAATAGGGGTCGATGGTTCGGGCCTGTTGTTTTCTTTCTGTGGTTGCCCCGAGTAGACTATTTCTTCATCTTCCTCGGAATCGCTCCCAAAGATTAGGATAGTGGCGACGGACTTCTGTTTATCCTTCGGTTTATGACATCTTTCCGTGTCTTCGAAATCTGGTAGGAAATACTTTGCGTCTTCATATTTCCGAACCTCGTTTACGGAGAACGGATTCAGCTCCCCTATGACGGTGCATTCCAAACCATCCTTGAAATACTTCATATACTGATGTTCTGTAGAAGGATGACGTTGTGCTCATGCAGCCAGGGTCTACCGAGCAAAGCGTTATAGTAAGTCTTGGCGTCAATGACGTGAAATTTAATGTCAGTGACGAGCAACCTGAAGTGTAACGTCAGAATTACGGACCCAAGCCTCCATGACGACTATGAGTCGAACCCGAAGATGGTAATTTTTTCCCGATCCAAGTGCTGAACATTCTTGTAAATCTCCTTCAGCACTTTCACGTTGAGAAGGTTGACGTAGGATCCGTTGTCGATAAGGATTTTCCCTATCTTGATGTCGTGGCAATACCCGGTGACGTATAACGGGCGGTTATGCTCGCACATACCAAAGAGGAGGTCTTCATCGCTGAATGTAATGTCAGCTGTGTGAACCTCCGCCAGCTCATCCTCCATCTTCTCTTCTGTGAGAAAATCTTGGAACTTATCGGGCTCTTGTAATGCCTTGATCAGAGACTGTTGTGATTCTTGGGACAAGAGGAGAGCATCCAATATGCTCAGTTGTGAGGGTATTTTTCTCAAATGTGCCAGGACGTTGTAATTCACCTTATTTTTCTCAGGCGGGTCCCTCACTGCGAGCTCTTTGACAACTCCCTCATCAAGGGTGATTTCCTCAGGGATTTTTTCTTTCCGTTTGTCTTTTTTGCTCAAACCCTTATTTGTAGGTCCGAGATTCTTTTCAGGCAGCGTACGGCTACGCAGCTAAATGTTCTCACAGTTCTTCTCCCCCTCTTCTTTTTCAGAGGTGGAGTCCTTGAAGAGAGGGCTGAGGGTCATTTCATCCTCAGAATCGCTCCCGAAAATAAGAACTTGGGGTTTTTTCCCTTTCCGGACTGGTATCAACCATATGACAGTTGCCAGTCGTTTATTCACGAGTACTTGTCGCACCTTTTTGCTGTCGACGAGCTTCACGCTTCATCCTCTTGAAGTGTTTTTGATGGGCAATGTATCCTTACCGCCACTTCTTGAAAGTTTTGCATTCCTCGGTAGGGTAGGTAACCTTCCGATGATATAGGCAGTAGTTTGGATATGTATCCTCTCCATCGAGATGTATGACCCCTGGAGTATTTCTTATCAGAGGTGGCAGCTTCATTCCCATTGACAGGGTTTTGGCGAACCGCTTCTCTGCCTTGATCCTGCTCTTATTTGTGGCAGGGGTGCTTCGGTTTGGTTGGAGTACTTTACGACTCATCCTCGCCACAGCTTCTTCATCCTGACGCTGACGCTTAGCCTTTTCGTATATAGCTGTTTCGCGTTGTCGGTCATCTTTGCTTTTTCGAAAGGCTTCGTTTAACAGCTTATCGATCGGGTCTTCCGGCAGTTCCGGGGATTTTAGCGTCGATTCTTCCCCCAGTTTCCCTGCGCTATTTTCTGACATTGAGCGATCTTCTTTACCATTTAACGACGAATGGGAGACCATGTGGCAACTTGCTATATAGACCTCTTTTTTCTGATGAGTCATTTTCCTCATCGTTGTCACTGTCTTCGTTCTCAAGAATATGCTTAAGGAACTCTTCGAGGGTAACCCGTGCCTACGCCTTCTGGTTGTACTCCTCCAATGTGTCGATGTACTTTTGAAGTTTTGTGCGCTTATCGACATACTCGGCAGGCTGCACAGGCTTCTTGGTTTTCTTCTTTTTCTTTGAAGACTATGAAGGCTTGACTTAGGGATTTTGCCCTTTGTCAAACTTTCAGTATGAGACGCAGTTTTACCATCCCTTCGATCATTTCGGGTTGAAATGGGATTTTCCACCTGACTGCTGGACATGCCTGTACATCCTTCAGCATTCCTTTGGTCTTTGCTGAAAGAACGACTTCCTATGGAGTTTCTTCCACGAGCGAGCATGACGCCCTCGGTGCATCCACCTTTTTGGGAGTGTGCTTCTGTGGCGGGTTCATCCTCCAGTTCTCAGATAGTGTGAACTTCCCCTATTGATACTAGTTCTCGACCCGGTTCTTGAAGACATAGCAATCCTCAATTGGGTGGCACACCATTCTGTGATAGGAGCAATAGTTGGGGTTGTTGACGTCGCAGGGTTACGATGGACATCTTGGGTCTGGCAATGTGATGAGTTTGTTACGCATTGCCAACTCAAATAGTCTCCTCTTCTTATCGTGGGAAAACGAGTAAGCACATCATAGCCTTTCTTCCATGGATAGGCTTAGACGTGCATTGTTTTGGTGAGCCGTTCGTTTTGGGTCACTCGGTTGTTGTTGAGCGTTGGCGACGAAGGCCGCTTTCCCTTTACCCTTGGCATTTCGAGGGTCCTTGTTTGAAGAGGAAGGCCCGTGTCCCATCTAGTCCATTTGGGCCAATTTATTAATCAGAGCCTGGAACATTGTGGGCTTGAAGAACATCATGAACTGGGATACGGTCGTTTGAGGATCGAGGGTCCAAATGAACATGCCTACTGCAGGAGATTCTTCGATGCGTTGTTCTCACATAAACCACAGGTTCCGCCACCAGATCGCATATTGGACCCAGGTTTTTCCCGGCTTTACCCTGGCATTGATTAATGTCGTGATCGGGGTGCGCTCGCTTGCACTAGTGAACCGATGTGTGAACAACAGCTTTATCTCTGTGAATGTCTTTACGGAGTCATTTGGGAGCTCCGAGTACCATTCAAAGGCTGTCTCCGACAGGCTACCAACGAACTAGCGAAGCAGTAGTTTGTCATCGCTTCCAGTGTTGCCGCACAGAGCTCTGAACTACACGACGTGCTGATGGGGATTGCCTATCCCCTTGTATACATGGAACTTGGGGATCTTATATCCTGGCGGGTACTTAACTTGGTCATACCAGCTTGGATACGGTCGCCCAGTTCTGACAATTTGGCCAGCCGCTTCACTAGCTTGATGAGCTCGTATTTTTTGAGCTATAAAATCATCAAGAGCAGCCTTGGAGATCGTTTCCTCCTTGGCTATTGATAGAGCTGGAAGAGGGTTTGATGTTTCCCCTCTGTCATCCTCGATGATTATTGGTGGATCTTCGGCTGGAGATTCTGGCTGGATCATCATTCCAACCATATCCTAGAATAAGAGCACCATCTGATTTATATTGGCAGCTTGCTCAGCGGCCTCCTTGTCCTTTCTTTCAAGCATCCTTCGTAGGAACCCTGTATCGGTCTTCTGCTCCTGGCGTTGTTCACTTGCTGGTTTTGGACTTTCTTTCTGTCTGGTGAGTGTTGTTATTTTCTTCAGCATCTCTTGGAGCTTTTGTTGTTGCCCCTGAGCTTTTGTTAACGACCGAGTTTGCGGTCGATGAGCCACGGAAGCACGGCTTTCCTCTTTTCTGGAATCCATTTAAACCGTGTGTACGATCATGCCCCTAGACTTGAGGCGTTTGGGTCCGTCGCCTTTGGAATTTGCTGCCGGCAGTGGAATTTTCTCCGGCCTCGTCCTTTTATGTGAAGTCGAAGTCGAAGGAGCCGTTATGACATGCACCTTTGTAAAAGAAGTCCCTCGCTGTATGACGGAGGGATGATCTTTTTTTGCCGAGCCTTCGATTTCTTCAGTCGGCGGGAGTAGTTTTCGTCGATCACAGAGTCCTGGACTTTTCACCAGACTCTGTGAATTTGGGAGAAGAGCCGCTGATGGGACCGCTCATGCTTTTCCTGCACAGGGACCTCAATAAGAGGAGGTGATTTCTTCAGTACCGCTGCGGGGGAGTTTTTGCGCACCTTCTTCAGCGGTTCAAAGTTGTTCCCGGTTGGAATAGCAGCATCAACTTCCACCATTAGAGCTAGTGGGATAAGTCCAGAGGGGGAGTTGCCCCGAACTTTCCTCACCTGGTGCCAGTGACGACGTCGAGCATGCCTTGCTGAAGGGACCGCCTAAGTTTTGGAAGCACTTGCAGCTTGCCCCTGGTTTTGTTGAGGAGCTCCAGCAGTTGTCAGTATGTTAAAGACCAACATCCTTGGCAAGATTTGATTGGAGACGGTTAGCCTTTCGAAGACCGATCGCCTCACTGGTGAAGCACTTTTGACGGCTTCATTTGCAGCAGGAACTGGGAGGGCTATCCTTTTTGGGGTATCCCCTTTTGGAATCACAGGCTTCTTTGCAGGCCTGCTTGAGCTTTGGCTCAGCCTATTAAAGACTGAGACCCCCTTTTTGGACGGCTTGTTGAGAGGAGCCATTGCGGTCTTCAGTCGGTGGAAGATCGACTTCTTAGGAACATCGGGTTGCGGCATTGAGGCACCGACGCTCATTGGTGGGAGCATGGTCCCGAAGAACAATCCAGTAGTGGCATTTGTTACTTGCCTCACCGGCATTGATAAAATGGAGGCCGCGTTGGGCCTATAAGTCACTCCTCCAGTTGGGGCGGAGCGGGAGTTGCTGTTGTAAGTTGTGCAGCTGGAAGCCATTGATTTTTCTTCTTCTTCGAGCACAGGAGCAAGACACCAAATCTTAGTACCTCGAATCCAAATGCAACCATAGCAAACCGCGATTTTGTTCACGAACACGACACACGAAGTGTAGAGTGGAAAAAGGAAAAGGTCCCACCGGGCATACCAGAATTTGTCACCACCGAAAGATGGACCGGGGCGTTGGGACATCTGGCCTGAATTCTGGAGGCAGATGCTATTTGGATTTATCCGTCCATCTTCCAAAAATGCCAAGTTGATTTATGGCACCGTACATCAGAGGTTTGGACAGATGCAGCCGTTGTAGCGTGACTTTATAGATTCCCCCTCGTTTGCGAGGGGTTTTTGATTGTGGGGACGCTCTTCCCTATAGACGCAAGCCCCTGTAGTTAATTATGTTACCGCATCGCGATAACCACTTTCTCCTGCACCGGAGGTTCACTTCATGTCGTGTGTGTTTTTATTTGTTTTGGTTGCCTATGGATTGTATACGGAGACTAGTTTATATTATCATCCGTAGGGCATGGATTAGTCTAAATCCGTATATTTTTAGATTTGTGTTTGGGTTGGTTTAAGGTTCGTTAATCTGGTTTGAGATTAAGATCGACTCAAAACGTATGAGCGTTTGGGCTCGATTACTTTAGTTTAAGGACATCGCGGTCCATTATCGCCATGTTTGAGGCGAAATGTTAGTTTAAGGACATTTCGGTCCTTTGTCGCTGTATTTGGGAGCGAGTATTCGTTTAGGGACATTTCAATCCATCATGCACTCTGTGTACATGTGTATTTGTTACGTGACAGAGTGAACAATGGAGATATGGAATGTGCCCAATTTGGGGCACAATCTGATTTGAGGCGTGCACGTCAGTTTGGAAGTGCATCAACGAAAGAAGTTGTTGGTCTTTGGAACCCGCCACCTCTTTGAAGACGTTAAGGAATTACAATGACATATATCAGAGATGTGAAGAGATGTACCCTCGAACTAAATCCCATATTTGAGGGAAAAGGGTTGTTGTGGACTCAAGAATTTTTTGTCATATTTGAGACCTTGGAAATCAAGAGCATATAGGCTCGATTGATTTCTTTGTTAAGGATACGTTAGTCCAATTTGAGACTAAGATCCACTTAATGATATTTTAGGATCTTCTTTATTTAAGACCCAGCAACAGAGTATTTGGAATCAGTTGCAAGACTTTAGCAACTTAGCCAATTTGGGCTTTAGTCTGCTTAGTCTCCCCTTTTTCTTTTGAAAAAGTGCTAGGCACTAGCTTGGGCTCTGTTTATTTAGTCTCTATTTTTTTATGCAAAAAGCGTTGAGCACTTATGTGAGTTCTAACGCCCACATATAAACTTGTGGAGATTTCAGTCATGGGCATTTCCCAATATGTGTTGAGCACTTTACTCATTTTGTCATTATATGGAGTGCTATGCGCTCTTTATGTCGTCCATATGGGGAACACGTGAGGCGCTGGACACTGCCCAATGAGTGTTGAACAGTCAGCCGTTTGGCTCTCTGTTTTTTATGGAGTGTTGAGCACTTTATTGCGCCTTCGTGATTTTCACATATGGCGCTAGGAACCGGACGCTGCCTAATGTGTGCTAAGCACTCTTCTTTTTTGTGGCGCCCACGTGAGGAGAACGTGAAGCGCTAGACGCTTTTAGAGGTGTCCATGTGGGAAGCCCGTGGGGCGCTGAATTCCTTTCTCCCGTTGATGGCATTTTTGCAAGGTTAACTAGCACGGCAGCAAGGTTTCGGGAGGCATCTCTCATGCCATATTCAAAAATTTGCCGTTCTAGCTAACCCTAACCCTGGAATCGTCTACTAGAAATCAACGGAATAGAAATGCAAACACTTTGCAACCAAAAGAGAGCAAGGAATGCAACATTTGTAGACCGGTCCTTCACTTCATTAGCTCCGTGTAGTAGTTCCTTCACTGTGATCGTGAACTCCGGACTCTAGAGAGGCTCCCATGAAGAAACGAACATGGTTGCTTCGATGTCCTTAAGGCCGAAGATGATCTACGTCGTGGAGACACTAACCCGAGCTATCTCTTCACTAATTACGGAATTAGTGAAGCAAATACACTATACTAAATGGCAAGTAGTAGAGGATGATGAAGTAGGAAATGGGCTCACTTTAGATTTGATTTTCTCACATTTTTTTCATACCTCCATTAAAGCTAGAAAGCTTTGAGGAAGAAGAAGAAGAAGAATGAACTCATCATATAAATTAATCCTAATGAATTATTACAACCATAGGTGAGTTAAGACCTCATGCCTAACTCATGTAGAGAATTAACCAAGGGCTAAGGTTAAGGGTTGGGTTAACAAATATCTTAAGCAATGACAAAAGAGTTGAAAAAGTCAATGAGTCCATAAGCTTCTACAAGCTTATCCATGACTAATTCAAATGTTTTGTGAATTACTTAATGATAAATAAAACCCAAACACAAATCCTAGTATGGTATAAGTCTCATACACCCATCTTGTATGTATCTTCAAGCATGACATAATTCATGTACACAAATACATATCACATATATACAATGCGCACATCAAGTGAGAAAAGAAATCTTAAGTGAGCTTAATATTAGTTAATGTAATGTAATATATCAAATATATAATTATACATTAAATTATCAAATCAACTCTTGATTTAATAATCCGTCTATATTACATATAACCGACTAATATCATATGTAACAACTTACCGAATCAACACTTGATCCGATAACCTGGCTATATCGCATATAACCGACCAATGTCACAAATCATGAGAATAGAATACGGTATCTCATATCGTATTAATCTCGGTCCCGCACATATCACATATGTGCTCCTACTCCGTTTCGCTTGAGCCAGGAAACCCCTGTGTAGGACTCTAAAAACTCGTCAATACGCCGGCAGTAGGTGATGATCATATCAAACACCCACAAGCCGCAAGCGGTCTGCTAAACGTAACGGCCACCTGGGTATTGGGCGATCAAAAGATCAACAAGCAAGCCTGCTCGTACTCCTGCGAATCCAATCAGTAAGACTACCGTACAGTCCAGTCTCTTCGTCCGATATGTCGCATATTTCGTTTAGGGGTGGTAAACGTCAGACCCCAGTAACTCGATATGTCATGCTGGTGTGAGGCTCATAACGGGTCAAGAAACTAATAATAACTCTTACCAGTATATCTCTGAAGCAGCCCTGGCCAGGGACTTCCTGTTATAGCCAATCGAGCACAGCGCAACATCAACTCCCAATACCGGGAGAGACGAAACCCCTCTTATCGCTCATTGCCTCCATATGATTCGGGACTGTACCCAAAAGCCACCGTTTTGCATGTTCTTTTGAACATGGTAAGGTGTAAATCAAAGCACTGTGGGAATCACACAAGGCTCTATGATGATCTCGGGTCTACAGAGTAACCTGTACCAGTGTCACCATAGAACTGGCATCTGACGTTAGGTATAATACCTTCTAGGAGTTCTCGGCGAGTCCGTCCAGTGTACCTAGTCTCCACTGAGCACCAGTATACTATCTCCGATGTCAAACACCAATGGATATGGGATCATCCATCACCTATCTACATTGGTCGAGAAGCTATACGCTAGTCTACTCTGGTATATCGATGCCCTGTCTCGATACACCCTCGACTAGGAACATTTGAAGAATGTACTTAACGACTACTCTGTCCCCACTAGTATGATCTGCATCATAGTCCTGGTAGTCAAGTACTCATCTTAAGGGCTTTATCAACATGTAACATAGAGACAATCATCGTACATGTTAAGATAAAGAGCAACCAGATAGCATACTATCATGTTGAGTAAGAAAGTCCTCCATATATATGTCCAAGCATCCACTACAATATACATCGTATGTATAGTAATGGCCTCTAGGGCATACATATAACTAACAATCTCCCACTTGCACTAGGGCCATCTGTTGTAGTAACTCATACCCAACAATCAGTAGTGGTTGAAGTATCTTATACTCAACTATCCCATAAAGGTCTCTCCTGGGAATAGGCTTTTGTGAGTGGATCCGCACTGTTGTCCTCTGTGTCTACTCTCTTTTCCTCGATCTCCCTGGAGATCAACCATCTCCATGATCAGGTGATACCGCCTAAGAATATGTCTGGATCACTGATGGGACGGGGGTTCCTAGGCCTAAGCCACATAACCATTGTCACACAATGGTAGGAACGAAGTTCATTTCATGAACTTATACACCCAGACTGCCTTTTTGGTAGCATCATTGGTAGCAATGTATCCAGCCTTTATCGTCTAGTTTGTCACAGTATTTTCCTTGGAACTCTTCTAACATACCATCCCTCCACTGATGGTAAAGACAATGCATGTGACTGACATTCAGTAGACCTTATCACCGTGGAAGCTATCCAGTGATTCTCCCCAGGATCGATTGATACCAACTCACTACACCTAGTGAGAATCCTAGCATCCACTTAGATCTATCTCATAGATCCAAAACCCTGGATTTAGGAGGTATCACCTTGATCTTATATGGAGAATCCTTATGATAAGAGGAGATTGACCGAGCGTAGCATAGGAAACTCTTTTTCTATCAAGAGTATGTCATCTACGTACAATACGAGGATCACCACCATACTCCCTACTAACTTTTTGTATATACAAGGTTCATCTACTATTTTGATGAAGTCAAACAGTTTGACTACCACATCAAAACAGATGTTCAAACTCCGCGATGCCTGCTTTAACTCATAAAGCAACTTGCACACGTTTCCGCTGCTCCCACTGTCTACGAAGCCCTCTGGCTGTGTACTTATAGATGCTCTCTTCTAAATCATTATTTAGAAAAGTAGTCATGACACCCAACCGTCAGATATCGTAGTCATGGTATGTAGCAATATCAAGTAGGATCCGGATGGACTTAAGCATAGCCAGTGGAGAAAAGATTTCATCATTATCCACACCTGGTCGATGACGAGAAACTTTTGCAACTAGTCTTAGCTTTGAAAGTCTCAACCTTTCCATGTACACCAAGTAATCTTCTCAAGATATACTTGCTCCTGATAGGAACTTAACCCTTCAGATATAGCAACCAAAGTCTATACTTTGTTGGTGTATATGGATTCCATCTCAGATCGCTTAGCATCCAGCCATTCTCACAGAGTCCCCACTCCTGATGGCCTGCTCGAAACTAGTTGGGTCATCATCTCATGATGCAATTCTCGCTCCCACTGCCATAGAGAAAACCGAAGTATCTCTCAGGTGGGTGAGAAACCCTACCAGATCGGCGGAGAGGCTGAGGTTCGTTAGGAGCTATTGAATCCTTCGGTTCTACCAAATCATCAGCTGTAGTTTGTATAGCTGGAACTCCTTCCAGTTCTACCACATGACCACTAATTTCTTCACAAGAAATTCCCTTTCCAAAAGGTGGCATACTGAGAAACAAAACACCTTTTGTTCCTCGGTGTGCTAGAAGATATTCTCTTGCGAACGATTAGGATATCCAACAAACTTCCACAAAACTGACCTTGCCTCGAGCTTGCCCGGATTTTTCTTTTAGACATAGGCCGGACAACCCAAATCTTAACTTCCTAAAGAGATGGGCTTTTCCCATACCATATCACATATGGAGTAATAGGCACTTGATTTGATTAGAACCCTATTTAATAGGTATGTAGCTTCACAAGTGCATAACCCCCAAAAATAAAATAGGCAACTCAGTAGTACTCATCATAGAGCACACCATATCACATAGGGTGTGATTGCTCTGCCCCGATATACCAACGTGCTGTGGTGTATACGGAGGAGTAATGCTGAGAGAGAATCTCATTCTCCTTTAGAATAGTCCTGGAATTCCGTACTCAAGTATTCTCCTCCCTGATCACATCAAAGGACATAATACTTATACCCGTTTTGGTTCTCTACTTCTGACTTATATTCTTTGAATTTCTCAAAAGTTTCAGATTTGTGTTTCAACGGGAACATATGTCCGAATCTTGAGAGATCATCAATGAATGTAATGAAGTACAAAGAACCGGTCCTTGCATGTGTAAACGGGGACCTTCATACATCAGCATGTATCAATCCCAAGAGTTCATCAACTCTTTCTCTGTTTCTAATAAACGGAGCTATGGTCATCTTATCTTTGTGACATGACTGGTAAGTTTCACAAGATGTAAATTCAAACTGATTTAAATATGCATCTTTATGTAACTTCAGCTAGTCGGGTTGCATTGATATGACCTAGTCTACAATGCCTCAAGAAGGTTTCGTTCATTTCTGAACTCTTCCTCTTGTGTGTGTTCTGTACGTTAAAAAACTGTGGTTTGATTTAGAACATATATGCTTTTAGATAACGTGCCTGAACCGATCAACTCTTGATATAGGAAATGTTCAAAACATTATCCAACAATACAAAATTATATCCTTCTTTACTTAATAAAGAAACTGATATGATATTGTATATCAGGTTCGGTATCTAATAACATTCGTTCTGAATCAACGTATTTTCTAATACAGGGTGATAACTGCCAACATATTTGGCTGCAACACTTGTACCGTTTTCAACTCTTAAAACTTATCACCCATTCTCAGTTTTCTACCTTTCTATAGCCCATGTAACTGATTACATATTCGAGATCCTGATCCGGTATCACATACCCAGGACGTAAAGAATACTGAGAAACAGTTCTCTGTAATGAACACACCCAAAGATGATGCATCAGCATGCACTTTCTTCGTTTGGGCGGCACGGGAATCCTGGTAATCCCCTATTTCCTGCTCGGTCTATAACAATTATAAGTTGGAGCGGTACCAACATTCCTTAGCTCAGTATAACAAGAGGGTTCGGTCAATACATCCGTATTATTATCTTGATTAAGGCGTGACATGGTTGCTACCTGGAGAGAGAGAGAGAAGAAAACACTCAGCGTATACTCTTGCAAGATTAGATTGGTTATTATTTTATCTAATCTGGATGGCTCCTACTGTTTTAGTCAAATCTTCCTTCAAACCTTAAAAGGAAAGACTAGCTGGGATTAATTACACCCTACAAGTTCGCCAATCTATCGGCCAGGCCAGTGTCGGTATTTTGAGGGAGGTTCCCCGTGCTTTCGCACGGACCTAATTAAAATAAACCTCGTTTTCCAGGGGTGTATCCTGTTGGAGATAGTGCCCTCATAGTCAATTATTGGATCGCAGGTACGTGATTGCAATGATTGCGGAGGACCTATCCCGGTAGGACAGTCTTACTCGAGATGATAGTATGCTATCTGGTTTGCCTTTATCAGTCGTATACATGTTCAGGTGACTGATTGCATGTTACACTTTGATAGAGCCCTTAGGATCTTGCTTTACTACCAACAGTATGATGGCGATCATATACGTGAGAGTTGGGTAGTTTATATGCATATCCTTAATTGTGGTCCCTAGTCGTGGGAGTTTCGAGATAGGGCATCGATACTCCGGAGTAGACTAGTGTGTACAGTCGAGACCCCGACGAGGGGCGGTGGCCGGTCTCACAAGCCACTGGTGTCAGTTGGATCATCTAAGATGTATACAGGTGCTCATTGGGTTATGAGTACACCGGACAGGACTCGCCGGGAATCTGCTAGTTAGTATTATATCTACCGTCAGATAGCAGTTCCCTGGTGACATGTGTACAGGTTAGTTCATCGACCTGAGGTCGTCATTTGTCTCGTGTGAGTTCCCACTGTGCTTTGATTTCTATCCTACCACGGCTCAAAGGAGTCGTGCAAACAGGTAGTTTTTGGGTACAGTCCCGAGCCATATGGAGGCACGTGAGCGGATCGGCAGGGGATTCGTCTCTCCCGGTATTGGGGGCGAGGTCGTACTGTGTCTAGGAGAGCCATTACACAAAGTCCATGGCCATGGCAGGAGATTTACTGGTAGGTACTCCAGTAGTATCTCAGGGTGTTATTGGGCTTCACTCCGACACGACTTATACTGCTATTGGGGGTCTGACGTTACTAGCCCCCTAGGCAGATATGCGATACTCATTGACGAACGGACCGGACTGTATATACATTGTCATTGTTAGGCTCAGTAGGGTTTTCGGAGGAGTTCGCTCATCGGTCTCCCTTGAGTTCGCTCCTCGGCCTCCCTTGAGGTCAGTCCATGGGCAGCCGTTACGCATTCCTAGTGCCGCTGACGGTTTGTGGTTAAACCCACTGCCATGGTGCTGACGAGTCATTAGAGTCCCCCACAGACAGTTTCCCAAGTTCGGGAGAAACGTTGTAGAGGCCGTATGGTTTTATGGCAGGGTTCGGAAAATGCACGTGCGTTTACGCACGTGTTATTTTTCGGGCAGATAATACTGATCGGCTTTGGTTTAAGCCGGATCCGAGTATTATATTGAGTAGGTATAATATCTTTGTCTCAGTTGCATTTGTATTCGGTCGTAATACAAATGCGGGTATATTTATACAGTTTCGGGGTTATCCTGAAAGTTGTTTCAGGATCACTTTTGGAAGTTGCCAGTTTCCAGTTTTCTATCAGCCGTCTTTTAACATTCGGTTAAAGACGGATTTATCTTTTCTTGAGATGAGTGTGGATTCTTCTAGAAGTTTCTAGATGAGGTGACTAGGATTAATTGGTGTTGGATTTTCATTGGTTGCTTTAATGGTTCAATTAATGCTTAATGACTCATGCTTTGTTATTAAAGCTTTTTTGTTTTCCTTAAGATATTTTCTTCATGATAAGCTTTATGCTTAAGGTCACCCCCCTCTCCTACGGTCACCTCCCTCTTGCTATATATGGCCGGCCCTCTCTCTCTCCTCATTCTCTCTCTCACTTGAGTTTTCATTTGCTAGAAAAGATTATAATAGGTTTTATCGGTGTATGGAATTTCACAGTCCATTTCATTCCATCACCCGATTCCTTCGGCAACTTCATTAACCGATCGTCCACGGATTTGGACGAAGTGAGACAAAGTCATCTACTCATTCTCTACATCATTCTTGGTCGTCTCTTTTAGCAAACTTGACGATCGAGTTGCCTCAAGTCAGAGGCGGGAGCCCGTTTAAAGAATCGGTGATGTGGTGCCACCTCGACGAGGATATCGGAGATCGACGAGATCGGAGCAGCCGCAACGGAGCGTGGGATGATGGTTGAAGAACAAAGGACTCGGATCGTTCGGTACAATCTTTCTACACTCTTTACAATTTGTTAGTTTAGCAATAATGGCAGATCCGGGTTAAATTATACGATAGCGCCAGTTAAAAAATTTTTGTTCCGCATTTGGCGTCTGTAGACTGCCGGGGCGCTAGCGTAGACTTACAGTGGTATCAGAGCCTCACCATTTTGCTGTACTAACTTGTGCTAACGCGTTTAAAACATCGATCCGACCGAAAATCAAAAATCACAATTTTTAAGCCCGACAGTTTCTGTTGATTTTAAATGGTCTCAAAAATTAATTCTGTATATCTTAAAAATCTGTGCAGGGTTTTCTAAGGTACACGACAAAATTTGAGCAAGTGATTCCCCTGTATAGCCGCGGAAGCGCGGCCAAACCCATGGTTTGGCCGCGGATCCGCGGCCATCCTAATAAATCACTGCATCAAATTTTCTCAGTGGGTTCTCTGTTGGATTTTGTGATTTTTGGTAAATATCGTTTTGGCCCAGGTTTTGTTACTGTTCACCAGTAAGTCGTGGGGCCCACTTTTTGATATTTGGTCGATCGAAATTTAAACATGTTAGTTTACAGTGCTTACATTATATCTCCGACCGGGAATGTCATTTGATCGGTAAATCGCGTCTGATTGCTATAGTTCTTTTAGACGGGTTTGCGAACGTGACATTCGCGTTGATGTTCTGTGTTGTGCTGTGATGTTGCGGATTTGTCGTGGTGGATAGCAGTGTGCAATGGTAGTACAGTTTGTGTTTATTTGTACATTTGATATTGCGGGGCGAGCGTCCAACTTGTGGACTGCCGTCACTGCCTGTTGTATAATATTCTTTTGGGGCACGGCCAGGTTGCGGTCGATGTACCTATTGTACTATTTTTCATTACTGTACTAGGTTTTGCCCCGCGACGGAGTGCACGGATAGCCGGGTTCTGAGGGGCAACGGGTCCGCATCTCATAGCTTTGAGAGGCAGAGGGGTCCCACTCTAGAATTGGCAGACTATTCGCCGCACTCGTAGGGGGTACAGGTTGACCCAAGGAGGGGTGCCCAAGATTACCGGATTCCGTGAAGTGCTGGGTGGTCCATTCACTATGCTGTAGGGGGCTGCCTCGCTTCAGGTTTTGGCGGGTAACTTGCCGCACCCGTAGGGGTCTAGGTTTCATTGCACAGGCTATCCACACGACAGGGGAACGTCGAGTTTCAGCAGCGGCTCTGTGAAACTCGGGGATCCCAGATTATCTGTATTGTTCTGTGATGCTTATTACTTTTCTGTAATGTTGCATACTATCACGCCTGGAGCGATTATTGTATATTGGTTTATATACTATTAGATGTTGTATATATTTTACACCCGCGCTAGTCCAGCCCCCGCTCTGTCGTTAGTTAAGTAACCTAACGAGTGATGACGGGACCCAGTGACGAATGCGGATGGCATATACGTACATGTTATTTTCGTTCTTTTCTGGTGTGATTAAATGATGGGACTGCGTTGATTCTGATCAATGCAAAGTTAAAACAAACCTGTTTACAGTTGTTGGAACAAATTTAAAAAGTGTTATTGCAAAGAAGTTTCCTTTTGTTATGCATAGCGGTATTCAGTGGAATATCGTGCACCTCATTCGACGGGGCAAGGGCCGATATCCCTTCACCGGGACTGACCCCTTGGACAGAAGTTTGCGTCAGAGTAATAACTTCACTATAGTCGATTACAAGTTGCTTTGCATAGCGGTATTCAGTAGAATATCCTGCACCTCATTCCACGAGGAAAGAGCCGAGATCCCTTTACCGGGAGTGACCTCTTTAGCAAAAGGTTTTCGCCACTATATTTTTAAAAAGCTATCAGGTTCCTTCAGCGATATCAAGTTCACTACGCTATAGGTTTTTCGCCAAAAACCAGCCGTAGCCCTCCGTCATTTCATATGGATGGTCAGTAGTATTCAAGCTATGTTGGTCTAGCCCTTAGCTAGGACATAGTGATTGGTAGCTGCTGGGGTGTTCACATGTTGCATAGATAGATGAGTTGGTTTGGGACAGTCGTACAGCCTTGTTGGCCCTTAGTCAAGGGCGAGTACGGGTGGGTTCAAATTAACAAGATAATGATGGGAAGAACTTGACATGTGACTTATGGTGGGCTGGCCCTTAGTCACGATCATAAGAGCATGGGGCAAAAATCATATCGGGAGTTTCTAAAGAAACTGAAACTTGCCAAGTATGCGCATACCTTCTGGAGTATGAGTAACGTGGATGCATTCCATCACGTTATCATGCGATGAGAGTTGGATCCCGATTCCCACTGATGAGTTGGTTTACTCTTCGGGTGACCCCGATTGATTCTTCTTTAGGTTTGGAGGAGAATTTGACAGGACAGTGGGAGGTTTCCGGATTAGATAAAGTGATGACCATTCTGATCTAGGTTAGAGTGCACGCAGAGTGTTTCTTTTCTCTCTCTCTCTTTGGCAGCGACCTTTGACCGACCCTAGACTATGACTCAGTGACCAGGTTGACCGAACCTTCTTAAAATACTGGCTTTTGGATTGTCTTAGTTGCATAAGTCATTGCCACTCCTTCTTTTACACTTTGAATTTCTCAGAACACCCGTATTACTACGGATATCCACTTCCATTGGATAGAGCCATCGTATGGTTATATACGAACTCGAAGGGACTTCTTCGAGGATGGATCCAGGTTCAGGAGAAATAGAATTGGTTTATTCAGTTGTCTTTTATTATCACCTTCTCTCAGGTTGCGAGAGCTTCTTGGTTTAGGAGAGTACACCTATTACGCTTATTGGATAGTCTTATTCCAAACCATAGGCTGGTGCCGAAAGGTAGGGAATGAAGAAAACCAATTAGCCTAAGTAGGGTGTGCAGAAGGTAATATGTAAAGACAAAATAAAGGGAATAGAAAGAGGACAAAGTAAATTGCGACTGATATCATTCACGACCAAAACCGCGTACTTCATCGCCACTCCTATTTCACCTTTAAAAGAATAAGGTATTATTCAGTTGTCTTTTATCATCACCTTCTCTCGAGATGCGAGTACTCCTTGGTTTAGGAGGGTACACCTATTATGCTTACTGGATAGTCTTCTTCCAAACCATAGGCTGGTGCCAAACGGTAGGGAAGGAAGAAAACCAGTTAGCCTAACGATGGTGTACAGAAGGTAACGACTAAAGACAAATAAAGGGATTTGGAGAGACGGCAATAAAGTATACGGTTGAAGTCATGAATTGGATTATGGAAGAGGCATTGCTATGAATACCAGGATACCCCTCCGAAACATTTTTATGTTTCAGTGCATTGTTAAAAGAAAAACTGTTTTTTCCCGATTAGACACTTACTCCAAGGGTATGTATTTACCAGGTTTCATTCTCACATCTGTATGGTTTTACAGATGATGAGTGGGAGTAAGATATTGGGAATTAGGTGATCATCCTCATTATATCGGAATTCGTTGTAATTGGTGATATTTGAGGAAATCGCCAGGGTACAGTTTTCCACTTACGACGCACAGGTTTTGAGTTGTTTAACTCAGCGGACTTATACAGAGTATTGTATGTTGTCCAGTGTCCATCAGGACAAAGGGGTAGGTCCTCGTACTATGTTCTGTTTACTTATAACTTCTCTAGTATTTAGACGAGTGTTTCGTAGAAATACAAGGTCTAAGTTTTGAGAAGTTGTGGGTATAAGAATAAAGTAGAGAACCAGGTATCACAAGTATCGGGATTCTTCAAAGAGATCGAAGATGTAGATTCTTGTGATTGGTATTCAGATGATAGTGATGGTTTTTGAGAAACGTGTTTCTCTTTCAGGTTACTCATAATTGGATGGATTCCTAAGTTGAGTAATGCTGATTAGCCTCTTTCCATTAAGTTGATATGCACTAGAGACAGCTGCATGGATTGAATATGGTTCCAATTAAATTAGTGCCAAAGTTTCTATATTGGATATAGAATGGATCGTACCCTAAAAGATGTTAAGGTACGGGGAGTTGTCCAGCTTATGATTAAAACCAGACTCTGGATAACTCAGGGCACGATTCTGTAATGGCTGTTTGTGGGTTGACCCTGGCTATGACGAGGGTTGATATTCTACCATTTGGAAGATCAATAGTGATATTGTTCTTGACTCGCCACAGTTTTAGTAAAAATGGATCTTTTTCAGAAAACAGTAGTGGGAGTATGGTAGAACTGGAAGTGATTCCAGAACCGCGAACGATTACGGAAAATTTAATAGGACCTATACATTCAATCAGGTTTGACATTCCAATAGCCACTCCGCAGGTATGGTAGGTAACCTCAGACGCCCGAGAGGTACTTCGGTAGCCTCAGAGACGGTGACAGAGAGGTTCTTATCTACCAAGACTTGACACTACTGTTGTTCCAGGATATGAGACCCGGTAGGAGGGTTGTCGTAGTCAGTGGGAGCAGCGGAAGCATAGTGTGCAAGATACTTATATCTATTTATAGACTTGAGCAGTTATAGCGGAGATAGATCATCTAATTTTGATGTGATAGTCATGGGTTTGACTTCAATCAGAATAGGGGATGGATCAGTTAAGAAGGTAGTAGGGTGTGATGTCATGGTATCAGGATGACATACACAGAATAGGAAGTAAAATTCCTATACTACGATCGGTTGTACTGTGGTCGTCACACAGTTGTTTCTCCAGACAGGATATGGATATAATATTTGACATTCTGGTTTCTAGATCTATGGTTTTAGATCTGGATTTGAGTAGTTTCCCAATGTGGGTACTTTGACAGATATTCTGATGGATTTTGGAATAGTTGACTCCTAGCATGGTGGTGTACCTGCAAGTGATGGAGTCACCCTCTCTAAAGATGTCGTATAGACTAAAGGGGAGAGGGATGTGCATGATTGGCAGATCACTTGCTTAGGCGATTGAGTCAATCATGAGATGTCAAGTACCACACCAAATGTTGGTTTTGCACTAGATGCAATAAGTTTGTATTAATCCAATCCTGGAGAAATATAAGGAAGCAGTTTTAGAACATAAGTACATGTTCTACGGATTTGATGACGGCAGCCTCCTTCGGGAGACGATTATCATTCCAGGCTTCAAAGGTGACATGGATGACAGAGTGACTGTCAGAGTTTTTGTTTTTCCCTCTGACGAAGAGGGACAGTATTATGGACAGGTGGTCCAAGAGGATACTGTGGGAAGCAAGGTGCCCGATACTGATTAGGTTCAGTGATCGATTCAGTCTAAGAAGTTTGGATATGGAGTTCATTTATGAACTAAGGTCCCATCAGATATCCAGACATGTTCTAAGACAGGTATTACTCAATTCGGGAGATGGTTTTCTCCGCGAACTTGAGATTAAGAGAGATATAGAAAGATACTTCTAAGCGGATCCACTCACTGAGGCTATTTCTCGAACACAATAGTTTTACAAACGGGCTTTGTGAAACTGATTAGTAGAGGAGTTAGATGTTCGGTTTCACACGGGCTGTGAGTAGTCGACATCGCAATATTAGCCTTGAGTGCAAGTGGGAGATTGTTGGAGATAGTGCCCTCATAGTCAATTATTGGATCGCAGGTACGTGATTGCAATGATTGCGGAGGACCTATCCCGGTAGGACAGTCTTACTCGAGATGATAGTATGCTATCTGGTTTGCCTTTATCAGTCGTGTACATGTTCAGGTGACTGATTGCATGTTACACTTTGATAGAGCCCTTAGGATCTTGCTTTACTACCAACAGTATGATGGCGATCATATACGTGAGAGTTGGGTAGTTTATATGCATATCCTTAATTGTGGTCCCTAGTCGTGGGAGTTTCGAGACAGGGCATCGATACTCCGGAGTAGACTAGTGTGTACAGTCGAGACCCCGACGAGGGGCGGTGGCCGGTCTCACAAGCCACTGGTGTCAGTTGGATCACCTAAGATGTATACAGGTGCTCATTGGGTTATGAGTACACCGGACAGGACTCGCCGGGAATCTGCTAGTTAGTATTATATCTACCGTCAGATAGCAGTTCCCTGGTGACATGTGTACAGGTTAGTTCATCGACCTGAGGTCGTCATTTGTCTCGTGTGAGTTCCCACTGTGCTTTGATTTCTACCCTACCACGGCTCAAAGGAGTCGTGCAAACAGGTAGTTTTTGGGTACAGTCCCGAGCCATATGGAGGCACGTGAGCGGATCGGCAGGGGATTCGTCTCTCCCGGTATTGGGGGCGAGGTCGTACTGTGTCTAGGAGAGCCATTACACAAAGTCCATGGCCATGGCAGGAGATTTACTGGTAGGTACTCCAGTAGTATCTCAGGGTGTTATTGGGCTTCACTCCGACACGACTTATACTGCTATTGGGGGTCTGACGTTACTAGCCCCCTAGGCAGATATGCGATACTCATTGACGAACGGACCGGACTGTATATACATTGTCACTGTTAGGCTCAGTAGGGTTTTCGGAGGAGTTCGCTCATCGGTCTCCCTTGAGTTCGCTCCTCGGCCTCCCTTGAGGTCAGTCCATGGGCAGCCGTTACGCATTGCTAGTGCCGCTGACGGTTTGTGGTTAAACCCACTGCCATGGTGCTGACGAGTCATTAGAGTCCCCCACAGACAGTTTCCCAAGTTCGGGCGAAACGTTGTAGAGGCCGTATGGTTTTATGGCAGGGTTCGGAAAATGCACGTGCGTTTACGCACGTGTTATTTTTCGGGCAGATAATACTGATCGGCTTTGGTTTAAGCCGGATCCGAGTATTATATTGAGTAGGTATAATATCTTTGTCTCAGTTGCATTTGTATTCGGTCGTAATACAAATGCGGGTATATTTATACAGTTTCGGGGTTATCCTGAAAGTTGTTTCAGGATCACTTTTGGAAGTTGCCAGTTTCCAGTTTTCTATCAGCCGTCTTTTAACATTCGGTTAAAGACGGATTTATCTTTTCTTGAGATGAGTGTGGATTCTTCTAGAAGTTTCTAGATGAGGTGACTAGGATTAATTGGTGTTGGATTTTCATTGTTTGCTTTAATGGTTCAATTAATGCATAATGACTCATGCTTTGTTATTAAAGCTTTTTTGTTTTCCTTAAGATATTTTCTTCATGATAAGCTTTATGCTTAAGGTCACCCCCCTCTCCTACGGTCACCTCCCTCTTGCTATATATGGCCGGCCCTCTCTCTCTCCTCATTCTCTCTCTTACTTGAGTTTTCATTTGCTAGAAAAGATTATGATAGGTTTTATCGGTGTATGGAATTTCACAGTCCATTTCATTCCATCACCCGATTCCTTCGGCAACTTCATTAACCGATCGTCCACGGATTTGGACGAAGTGAGACAAAGTCATCTACTCATTCTCTACATCATTCTTGGTCGTCTCTTTTAGCAAACTTGACGATCGAGTTGCCTCAAGTCAGAGGCGGGAGCCCGTTTAAAGAATCGGTGATGTGGTGCCACCTCGACGAGGATATCGGAGATCGACAAGATCGGAGCAGCCGCAACGGAGCGTGGGATGATGGTTGAAGAACGATGGACTCGGATCGTTCGGTACAATCTTTCTACACTCTTTACAGTTTGTTAGTTTAGCAATAATGGCAGATCCGGGTTAAAGTATACGATAGCGCCAGTTAAAAAGTTTTTGTTCCGCATTTGGCGTCTGTAGACTGCCGGGGTGCTAGCGTAGACTTACATATCCCCGTTAACACCTTTCTAGACACCTACTTGATCGGCTAATTGTAATGTGTAAAACTCTCCAGGAGTAACTCTTACTTGCAGTGGGTATCGGGATGCAACTATCTCATAGAAGGTATGCAATCTCATTGCAAATTTCAACACTTGAAATTCCCGATAATTTTGCCCCTGGTGTCCTATGACCTTGACAGAGGCCAAACTACCCATAGTCGCTAGTCAAGTTCAACCCATCATTTCCTGATTGAATTAGACCCACCCGCATGACCCTTGACGGAGGCCAAACTACGCCATACGAATACCTTAATCCAATCGCACCGTATGCTATAGATAAGCACTAATTTAGCTACCGTACACTACGCCTTGACGGAGGCCAAACTACCGTAGCACGAATACTAAAATAACACTTATCTGAAATGACGGAGGGCTACGACAGGTTTTTAAGAAAACCCTTTGCGTAATGAACTTGATATCGTCGTAGAATCGAGTGATTTTGAAAATGAGTGTTTTTTAGGCTTTTACTAGTTTTGCTAAAAAGGTCATTCCCGGTGAAGGGATCTCGGCTCTTTCCTTATCGAATAAGGTGCAGGATATTTCACAAATACCACTATGCAAAGCAAAAACTATAAAAGCAATCAAAAGACAAACCGAGTTTGTAGCATCTGCTAGTTTCGCTAAAGAGGTCACTCCCGGTGAAGGGATCTCGGCTCTTTCCTTATCGAATAAGATGCAGGATATTTCACAAAGGAATACCACTATGCAAAGCAAGAACTAGAGCTACCAGTTTTTAAAACAAGTTTCTACAATATCTTTAGGTTTCTTTTATTTCATTAATCTCATTAATGAAGTCCCATTATAATATGCTTCCCAGGCATCACATATGAAACGAAAGCAACAATATATAATATATATCATATATATATATATATATATATATATATATATATAATATAAGCATTCGTCTCAGAATATAATCAATGATCACATCACAGAATATCGCAGCAGAATAAAACATATGAACTATTGGATATACTAGGATTTCCGTGTTTTAGATTAAGCCTGTATAAAACACGGATTCCACGGTCGTGATGAATAGAAAATCCCATACCCCTAGACCCCTACGAGAGCGGCAAACAACCCTACCAATTCTAGAGTTAGGAGACCCGGTCTCGACTCCTCGAGATGGTCTCACACTGGTCCCTAGAGCCCGGTTACTTGTGCTCCCCGCCTTGGGTCTATCCTAATGCGGAAAAGTAAATAATATACAATGGTGACATCATCCTCAACCCGGAAGTACCCCAATAAAAGAATATTACATACAATGAATTTTACATGAATGAAAATGAAGAACTCTCATCTCACATAAAACCTCCGGCTATTCAATCATGACGATCTAATATAACATATCCCAGCAACACATAACATCACACGTCATCAACGTAAGTAAATATGTGTATCCCAATTATCGTTGACATATAGCACCGAAACCGGCGAAACACCACATATTACACTTACGGTCACAGAAAAGAAAGTGAAAAAAAACAACAGTTGGAATCCGCAACCTCTTTAGACATCATAAGCCCAATATATCACATATATTGGATTTCATGCCTAACAAAATGAATTCCTTAGACATCGCATGCCTAACAATTATAAACCCCGCATTTTAGTCTCAATCTCGAAAACACTTTTCAATATCTAGTCGGGAAATTCAACAAGATTCCCAACGTCCTGATCGAATGCTCGTCGGAAACTTTAGTAGATGGCCGCACCCCCGATGCCGTCGACGAAGTGCACTAAGGCGGAACACCGCTGCCGCGAGCACCCGAACAGATGCTTTTGGCGATGGGGTTCTCCTGCAGTCACTTGGTCGGGGCTATGGGACGTGGCTATCTATTAAGTTTACCCGGCGAGTATCCGCGTACGCTACGTGATTGCGACGGACTTTTGATCACATCAAAATCCCATGGCAACCGATCAAATGAGACTAAATTGCTAGATTTATAACATTCAAACTAGTTATCTCATAACTACATTTGTGGATTCCAAATATTGTATCCCATCACATAATATCCAGACGACGTTAAACTTTTCGATCGAATCATCAAAGTCCCACAATTTCCCGACAGCTCAACACTTGAGCACAGTTCAATAATATCCAGAAGATGCCACAGTACCTATGAACCAGCCGTAGAAGGGTCAAATCAACGCCTCACATGTGACAACGCTGAACTATCTCAAACCCTAGGTTTTAGTGGCGGTTCTGACGGCCACATAATCGAGTTAAGGTTTCGTTCTTCTAGAGGGTCCACAGAATCACTTGCATATTTTTCCGAATACGTTAAACTTGGAAAAATGGGTTTTTGACATTCGATCAAAATTTTTTACTTCGCCTAGACAATATGTGAATAATCTGAAACAATGTTAAAACTACGAATACGAAACACTCCGAATTGTTTATAGTGTAAGATTACATCACATGAAAAATTAGCAAAAACAAACAACACCTGAAACATCAAAACCAAGTCACTGGAACATACAAAACTTTTCAGGGGGGAGCTCGGATTTGGCCGAGATGAGCATGGTGGTGGCCGGCCAAATATTCTTAGAACTGAAATTTTCATAGTGTTCTTGATATATCCCATACATCATTCTGTATTTGTTTAAAAAAAATTGACAAACTTTTAAAATCGACAGAAACTTTAATTTTCTGTCTTAAGTTTCGGAGTATTTCGGTTTCGTAATCCTAACAAAATCCGTCTTAATTTCTACCATGGATCTGATACCACTGCAGGGTTACCTAGCACGACAGCAAGGTTTTGGGAGGCATCTCTCATGCTATATTCAAAAATTTGCCGTTCTAGCTAACCCTAACCCTAGAATCGTCTATTAGAAATCGACGGAATAGAAATGCAAACACTTTGCAACCAAAAGAGATCAAGGAATAAAACCTTTATAGACCAGTCCTTCACTTCATTAGCTCCGTGTAGTAGTCCCTTCGCTGCGATCATGAACTCCGGACTCTAGAGAGGCTCCCATAAAGAAACGAACATGCTTGCTTCGATGTCCTCGAGGCCGAAAACGATCTACGTCGAGGAGACACTAACCCAAGTTATCTCTTCACTAATTACGGAATTAGTGAAGCAAACACCCTATACTAAATGGCAAGTAGTAGAGGATGATGAAGTAGGAAGTGGGCTCACTTTAGATTTGATTTTCTCACATTTTTTTTCATACCTCCATTGAAGCTAGAAAGGTTTGAGGAAGAAGAAGAAGAAGAATGAACTCATCATATGAATTAATCCTAATGAATTATTGCAACCATGGATGAGTTATGACCCCATGCCTAACTAATGTAGAGAATTAACCAAGGGCTAAGGTTAAGGGTTGGGTTAACAAATATCTTAAGCAGTGACAAAAGAGTTGGAAAAGTCAATGAGTCCATAAGCTTCTTCAAGCTTATCCATGACTAATTCAAATGTTTTGTGAATTACTTAATGATAAATAAAACCCAAATACAAACCCTAGTATGGTATAAGTCTTATACACCCATCTTGCATGTATCATGAAGCATGACACAATTCATGTACACAAATATACTTATCACATATATACAATGTGCACATCAAGTGAGAAAAGAAATCTTAAGTGAGCTTAATATTAGTTAATGTAATGTAATATATCAAATATATAATTATACATTAAATTATCAAATCAACTCTTGATTTAATAATCCGTCTATATTACATATAACCGACTAATATCATATGTAACAACTTATCGAATCAACACTTGATCCGATAACCCGGCTATATCGCATATAACCGACCAATGTCACAAATCGTGAGAATAGAATATGGTGTCTCATATTGTATTAATCTCGGTCCCGCACATATCACATATGTGCTCTACTCTGTTTCGCTTGAGCCAGGAAACCCTTGTGTATGACTCTAAAGACTCGTCAATACGCCGGCAGTAGGTGATGATCATATCAAACACCCACAAGCTGCAAGCAGTCTGCTAAACGTAACGGCCACCCGGGTATTGGGCGATCAGAAAATCAACAAGCAAGCCTGCTCGTACTCCTGCAAATCCAATCAGTAACACTACCATACAGTCTGGTCTCTTCGTCTGATATGTCGCATATCTCGTCTAGGAGTGGTAAACGTCAGACCCCAGTAACTCAATAAGTCGTGCCGGTGTGAGGCTCATAACGGGTCGAGAAACTACTGATAACTCTTACCTGTATATCTCTGAAGCATCACTGGCCAGGGACTTCCTGTTATAGCCAATCGAGCAAAGCGCAATATCAACTCCCAATACCGGGAGAGACGAAATCCCTCCTATCGCTCATTGCCTCCATGTGATTTGGGACTGTACCCAAAAGCCACCATTTTGCACGTTCTCTTGAATGTGGTAAGGTGGAAATCAAAGCACAGTGGGAATCACACAAGACTCTATGACGATCTTGGGTCTACAGACTAACCTGTACCAGTGTCACCAAAGAACTGCCATCTGATGTTAGGTATAATACCATCTAGGAGTTCTCGGTGAGTCCGTCCAGTGTACCCAGTCTCCACTTAGCACCCGTACTATCTCTGATGTCAAACACTAATGGATATGGGATCATCCATCGCACATCTACATTGGTCGAGAAGCTATACGCTAGTCTACTCTGGTATATCGATGCCCTGTCTCGATACACTCTCGACTAGGAACATTTGAAGGATGTACTTAACGGCTACTCTGTCTCCACAAGTATGATCTGCATCATAGTCCTTGTAGTCAAGTACTCATCCTAAGGGCTTTATCAACATGTAACATAGAGACAATCATAGTACATGTTAAGATAAAGAGCAACCAGATAGCATACTATCATGTCGAGCAAGAAAGTCCTCCATATATATGTTCAAGCATCCACTACAATATACATCGTATGTACAGTAATGGCCTTTAGGGCATACATATAACTAACAAATTTTCCCCATTAATGATCACCAGGATCTTTGTTTTGAAGATATAGGATCAAACTTCATTTTTAAGAACTAATTTCTTTTGTAAGAACTAGGTTTCCCTTGTATGCTTTTGTTTTTTAGGAGCTCAATTTTTGGTTCTTTTCTGAATCTTTGATTCTCAAGAACAAGTTCTTCCCGATGAGAATTAAATTCTCAACTTGTGGGAGACTTGCCTCGCGGATCTCAGATCCAGAGAAAGAACTAAGTTCTTTTAAAAGGGTTAAACCCTTCAATAGGTAAATGAGATGTTTTGATCTCTATTTTTTTATTTACCTAGAGTTTTGAGGAGGGAGATCTTTTTCCTTGAGAATTTAATTCTATATTCCTTTTGAAGCTTTCTGTCTCTTTTTTTAGGAGCTTATGGGGGGGTTCCTCTCTATAAGACTTGAAGTCTTGGGTCCTTTATATAGTAGAGGCAATTTTTTAATTAGCTTTGAGGAAATCACTCATTGAGAGATTCCAATTGATTTAGGCAATTTTTCCCACCGTTGGATCTTTGATCCAAGGGTTTCTGTTTTACAGAATATATTTTCTTGTTTTTTTAACAAGATTAGGGAAATATTTTCCCATATGCAGAGTTTTATTCTGTGAAATGGTGATTTTTATTTACCATTGGATTTTAATCCAAGAGTTCTCTGTTTTACAGAGGACAATTTTTCTTGTTTAGAAAGATTGAGAGAATATATCCCAAAATAGAATTTTATTCTATGATCCAACCGAAGGTATCTTTCTTATTTTTTTAGAAAGATTTAAATGTTTTCTCCCAACAGAATTTAATTCTGCATTTTTGATGATTTATCATCTTCGTTGGATTTTTGATCCAACGACTCTGTTTAACAGAGAGTAGAATTTAATTCCACCTGGGCGTCGGCGCTTACGTGTTGTTCACGTGAGGCACCACCTGAGAGTTTTAACTCTTATTTAATAGATTCTTTTGTGCTTTGCACACTGGCACCCACGTGAGGAGCACGTGCGGCGCTAAATGAGAGTTTTAACTTTTGTTTAATTTAATAGATTTTTTTGTTCTTTGCACACTGGCCCCCGCGTGAGGAGCACGTGAGGCGCCACCATAGGATTTTATCCTATAAGATTGACTCTGGCGCTGGTGCCCTTGTGGAGGGCACGTGAAGCGCTACCTCATTAATTTTGAACAGAGCTTTGCTCTTTTATTGGGGGAAACAATCTTTTAGATGGTATTTTGTATAAATACAAATACTTTCTACCATATATGCATACCGTATTTGTACCAAAATACGAATATCCAAGAGATAGAATAACACCACTAAAATAATACTAGCATTAAATCAATATCTGATTTAATGAACTGGCTTAATCCTAAGCCCGCCAGTATTTATCAACCGTCCGATTGAAAATCTGGATAACACTAGAATATACATATAATAATATGTACACGTAAATTATTAAATTAATACCTGATTTAATAATCCGGCTTAATCCAAAGACGACTAGTATTTTCATTCAATCAGAACCCTGCTCGATCGAAAACCTAGATGACACTAGAATTTACACATCGAAATGTGTATATGTAAATTATCAAATCAATGCCTGATTTAATAATCCGTCTTAATTCTAAGCTAGCTAGTATTATCATTCGATCAAAACCCTGCATGTATAAACATACGGCCACCACTCGTTTCGCCTGAATAAGAGAAACCCTCTTTGTGGGACTTTAAAGACTTGACAGTACGCTGGTAGTAGGCTTAACCACAAGTACGTCAGCGGAACTAGCTATACGTAACGGCTACCCGGGTACCTGTCGAAAAGAAGGCCGACGAGCAAGCTCATCCGGACCCCTACTGAGCCTGTCCATGACAATCTTCGTACAGTCCGGTTTCTTCGTCTAAGATTACCGCATACCGGATCTAGGGGGTGGTAAACGTCAGACCCCTACTAACCTGATAAGTCATGTCGATTTAGCTCAGGACCAATCCGAGAAACTACTGATCTAACCATCAGTAAATCTCAACTGCCTTGGCCAAGTTCTTATGGTTCTAGCTAACCGGACCCAGTGCGATATCGACTCCCAATACCATGAGAGACGAATCTCTGACAATCACTCACTGCCTCCATGTGGATCGGGACTATACTCAACCAAAACCTGTTTGCACGACTCAGTAGAGCCGTGATAGGGTAGTGGTCAAAGCACAGTGGGAACTCACACGAGACAAATGATGATATCAGGTCCTAAGACTAACCTGTACTCATGTCACCTGAGAACCGCTATCTGACGATATGTATAATACAATCTAGAGGTTCTCGGCGAGTCCGTCCAGTGTATTCACCCCCAGCGAGCTCCTATATACAATCTTAGGTGATCACACCAATAGTTGTGGGACCAACCATGGCCCCTCGTCGGGGTCTAGAAATGTATACACAAGTCTATTCTGGAGTATCGATGCCCGGTCTTGATACTCCTGTGACTTGGGACCTTTAAGGATGTGCTTATAGATTATCCAGCTCCCACAAGTATGATCACCATCATAACGCTGGTAGTCAAGCAAAATCCTACGAGCTTTATCAAAATATAACCGCCATATGTTATATCGAGTATAACATATACACATGTTAATATAAAGTAAAACCATAATACTATACTATTGTATCGAGTCTTTATCAATATGTGCAAGCAATATAAAGCATCAATGGATAGAAATACACACATTAAGATAAAGACAGCTCAAATAATATACTATATACAACTAAGCAAGATTGTCCTGTACATACATATTTCTAGCATCCTATACAATACAGGCCTCTAGGGCATACATATCCAACAGGCATCACGGTCGGTATGAGCGCCGGGATAGTACCAGGGCCCATCGATTTTTTGATAGGCGTTCGACTGCGCATGAGTACGCCGTGACCTAGACGCGGGCGGATGCAGTAGCTGCGTCGCAGGAGGAGATCCACCGGCTCCGCGAGCAGGTGGAGCAACAGCATCAGATGCAGTAGGAGACGCGGCAGTAACTGCAGGAGACGCGGCAGGAGCTGCAGGAGTTTAGGGCGTGGATCCGAGATATGAGGTAGTCACACGCCGATTCCGTCCAGCATGCTATACGAAATGAGTTGAGTGCATTCTTTAGGCCACGGGACAATGGAGGTGGATCGTCATCCCAACGGTTTTAGTTCTATTTTTTTGATTTGTTGACACATACATTATTTGTTCATTAGTGGAGTATTGATCACATTGTATGATTTGTTGACACATACATTTTTTGATTTCTTAATACATACATTTGTTTATGTTTGCGTGCGATTCGGAGTTTATTAATTTGATTATCGTATATTGCATGAGATTTGAATATATTGCGTGAATGAAAATTACATATTGCTGCTTGTGAATGGAAATTATATATTACTGGTTGTGATTAATTTAACGCGCGTGGGGACGCGGAAAATTTAATTATTTAAAAAAAACATTGCTCACGGTTATAATTGTGACTAAAGACAATTTTTCAAAATTACAACCGTGAACAAAAGGCTGGTCCATATACTGATATCTGGAGCAGGTCGGTATTTTGGGTCACGGTTACAAGTTTTGTTCACTGTTGTAACCGTGACCCAAATCCGGTTTTGTTCACGGTTAGAACCGTGAACAAAAACCTATGGCCCACCAACTAACTGACTTTTTAATTTTCATGCTAAGAAATATTCACGGTTCTGACAGTGAACATTTCTCATTTTAGTCATGGTTAGAACCGTGACCCCACCTTTGCTTACGCAGATTTGGGTCACGGTTCACTCACGGTTTAAATCATGAACAAAAGGACTTTATTTCACGGTTTGTGTCATGACCCAGATGCGGGCAAATGTAGCAACTGCGTCGCAGGAGGAGATCCGTCGGCTCCACGAGCAGCTGGAGCAGCAGCATCAGACATAACCGGAGACACAGCAAGAGCTGCAGAAGACGCGGCAGGAGCTTAGGACTGAGATCCGAAACATGAGGCAGTCACACGCCGATTTCGTCCAACATGCTATACGGAATGAGTTGAGTGCATTTTTTAGGCCACGGGACGATGGAGGATGATCATCGTCCCAACGGTATTAGTTTTGTTTTTTTATTTGTTGACACACATTATTTGTTCATTAACGGAGTATTGATCATATTCTACGATTTGTTGACACATATATTTTTTGATTTGTTGACACATACATTTGTTTTTCTTTGCGTGCGATTCGGAGTTTATTACTTTGATTATCATATATTGCGTGAGATTTGAATATATTGCGTGAATGAAAATTATATATTGCTTCTTTTGAATGGAAATTATATATTGCTGGTTGTGATTGAAATTAACGCGCGTAGGGCGCGGAAAATTTAATTATTCAAAAAAAATATTGTTCATGATTGTATCTGTGACTAAAAACATTTATTCATGGTTACAACCGTAAACAAAAGTCTACTCTAGATACTGATATGTTGAGCAAGTCAGTGATTGGATCACAGTTACAAGTTTTGTTCACGGTTGTAACCGTGACCTAAAAATGGTTTTGTTCAAGGTTAGAACCGTGAAAAAAACCTGTGGCCCACCAACTAACTGACTTTTTAATTTTTCACGCTAAGAAATGTTCACGGTTCTAACCGTGAACATTTCTCAATTTTTTCACGGTCCGAACAGTGACCCAACCATTGCTTACGCAGGTTTGGGTAACGGTTCACTCACGGTTTAAACCATGAACAAAACGACTTTAGCTCATGGTTTACGTTGTGACCTAGACGCGGGCAGATGCGGCAGATGCATTGCAAGAGAAGATCCGTTGGCTCCGCGAGCAGGTGGAGAAGCAGCATCAGACGCGACAAGAGATGCAGGAGATGCGACAGGAGCCATAGGAGCTTAGGGCAAAGATCCAAGACATGAGGCAGTCGCAAGTCGATTCCGTACAGTATGCTATACAGAATAACTTGAGCGCATTCTTTAGGCCACGGAACGATGGAGGCGGATCGTCGTCCCAATGACATTAGTTCTAATTTTTGATTTGTTGACGCATACATTAGTGGAGTATTGATCATATTGTACGATTTGTTGACATATACATTTTTTGATTTGTTGACACATACATTTATTTATATTTGCATGCGATTCGGAGTTTATTACTTTGATTATCATATATTGCGTGAGATTTGAATGTATTGCTTGTATGAAAATTATATATTGCTGCTTGTGAATGGAAATTATATATTGCTGGTTGTGATTGAAATTAACGCGCGTAGGATGCGGAAAATTTAATTATTTAAAACAAAAATAACATTGTTCATGGTTGTAACTGTGACTAAAGACATTTGTTCACGGTTATAACCATGAACAAAATACTGCTCCAGATACTGATATCTGGAGCAGGTCAGTGTTTTAGGTCACGGTTACAAGTTTTGTTCACGGTTGTAACCATGACCCAAAACTGGTTTTGTTCACGGTTAGAATCGTGAAAAAATATGGGGCCCACCAACCAACTAATATTTTAATTTTTCATGTTGAGAAATGTTCACGATTCTAACCGTGAACATTTCTCATTTTGTTCACGATCAGAACCGTGACCTAACCTTTACATACGCAGGTTTGGGTCACGGTTCACTCACGGTTTAAACTGTGAACAAAAAGACTTTAGTTCAGGATTTACCATGACCTAGAAATGGACGGATGCAGCAGCTGTGTCGTAGGAGGAGATCCGCCGGCTCCACGAGTAAGAGGAGTAGCGGCATTAGACGCAGCAGGAGACACGGCAGGAGATGTAGGAGACGCGGCAGGAGATGTAGGAGACGCGGCAGGAGATGCAAGAGCTTAGGGCGGAGATTAGAGACATGAGGCAGTCGCAAACCGGTCATGTCCAGTATTCTATACAGAATGAGTTGAGCGCATTCTTTAGGCCACAGGACGATGGAGGTGGATCATCGTCCCAACAACATTAGTTCTATTTTTTGATTTGTTAACACATACATTATTTGTTCATTAGTGGAGTATTAATCATATTCTACGATGTGTTGACACATACATTTTTTGATTTGTTGACACATACATTTGTTTAATTTGCGTGCGATTCGGAGCTTATTACTTTGATTATCATATATCACATGAGATTTGAATATATTGCATGAATGAAAAATCATATATTGCTTCTTGTGAATGGAAATTATATATTGCTGGTTGTGATTGAAATTAACGCGCATGGAGCACGGAAAATTTAATTATTTAAAAAAACATTGTTCACGGTTGTAACCATGACTAAAGACATTTGTTCACGGTTACAACCGTGAACAAAAAGCTGCCCTAGTTACTGATATCTGGAGCAAATCAGTGTTTTGGGTCACGGTTACAGGTTTTGTTCACGGTTGTAACAGTAACCTAAAGCCGGTTTTGTTCATGGTTAGAACCGTGAACAAAAACTTAGGGCCCACCAACTAACTGATTTTTTAATTTTTCATGCTAAGAAATGTTCATGGTTCTAACCGTGAACATTTCTCATTTTTTCACGGTCAGAATCGTGACCCAACCTTTGCTTACGCAGGTTTGAATCACGGTTCACTCACGGTTTAAACCGTGAAAAAAAAATTTAGTTCACGATTTACGTCGTGACCCAGACACGAATGGATGCGGCAGCTGCATCGTAGGAGAAGATCCGTTGGCTCCGTGAGCAGGCGGAGCACCAGCATCAGATGCAGCTAGAGACGTGGCAAAAGCTGCAGGAGAAGTGGCAGGAGCTGCAGGAGTTTAGGGCAGAGATCTGAAACATGAGGCAGTCACATGCCGATTCTGTCCAGCTTGCTGTACGGAATGAGTTGAGTGCATTCTTTAGACCACGGGACAATGGAGGTGGATCGTCATCCCAACGATATTAGTTCTAATTTTTGATTTGTTGACACATACATTAATGGTGTATTGATCATATTGTATGATTTGTTGACACATACATCTTTTGATTTGTTGACACATATATTTGTTTATATTTGCATGCGATTCGGAGCTTATTACTTTGATTATCATATTGTGTGAATGAAAATTATATATTGCTGCATATGAATAGAAATTATATATTGCTGGTTGTGATTGAAATTAATGCACGTGGGGCGCGGAAAATTTAATTATTTAAAAAAAATAATATCGTTCACGGTTGTAACCGTGACTAAAGACATTTGTTCATGGTTACAACCGTGAACAAAAGGCTACTCTAGATACTGATATCTAGAGCAGGTTAGTGTTTTGGGTCATGGTTACAAGTTTTGTTCACGGTTTTAACAGTGACCCAAAACTTATTTTGTTCACGGTTAAAACTGTGAACAAAAACCTAGGGCCCACCAATTAACTGACTTTTTAATTTTTTACGCTAAGAAATGTTCACGGTTCTAACCCTGAACATTTCTCATTTTATTCACTGTCATAACCTTGACCCAATCTTTGCTTACGCAGGTTTTCACTGTTCACTCACGGTTTGAACCATGAACAAAAGGACTTCAGTTCACAGTTTAAATCGTGAACAAATCCCTATCCTTTAGTAATGAAATTAATGCTTTCGGGGCATATTTATGGGTCTCCTAGGTGCTTGTGTGTGATGTGTGTTTGTGTGTGGATGATTTAAGTAAAGATCAAGTCTTACAGCACTACTACAAAGTATGGATTTGGTCACAGTTTTAACTATGACTAAAAATACGTTTGGTTATGGTTAAAATCGTGACACACCCATTGCTTAAAACCCTGTTACGAGAAATCTAGTCACGCCCTTAACCGTAACCATATTTTTTCTAGTTGCGGTTAAGACCGTGACCATGTATGCGATGTTACCAAAAATGGTTCAAAAAGTTAAATGAAATTTGTGTGGATCCATTTATATGGTCACGGTTATAATCGTGACCGATTTATGGTCATAGTTTAAACCATAACCATAGGAGATATATGGTCACGGTTTAAACCGTGACCAATAAGTTAAACCGTAATGTGAGATACCCACTATAGCAGGTAACCGTGACTATATAGTCCCTATGGTCACGGTTTGACCATAAAGGGAAACCATATTGAAGGTTATCTGCTACTAGCGGGTAACTGCTACTATATCTTATGGTCACAGTCAAAACCGTGACCATATATTATTTGGTCACGATTAAAACTGTGACAAAATATATTATCAATTTTTGTAAAAACAGAAATTTATGCACCCAACGTGCGCTACTTTCAATTACAACCAGCAATAGATAATAATAATAATATAATCAAATCTCACGCAATTATAACAATCAAGAAGTAATATGATTAGAATCAAACACAATTATAAACAAAATATATACACCAAACAGTATAATAAAAAAACCAATAATAAAAATGTTTGTATTAAAAAATCAATAATCTATAGTCGTTGGGACAATCCAGCTCCATCGTCCCGTGATCTAAACTTACTCCCAAACTCATCTCGTATAACCTGCCTGATGGCCTTCGCGTTTGACCGCCTCAGCTCCTCGATCTGCGCCTCAAGCGTATACACCCGCACATTCTGCTGCACCATCTGATTTTGGAGCCGATGAATCTCCTCCTGCGACGCGGCGGCCACATCTGTCTGCGTCTGGGCCACAATGTACTTATGGACGGGCGGACGCCCAGCAAAGTGTCAATGGACCCTGGGACTAACCCCGCGCTCATAGCCACCGTGATATCCGTCGGATATCGAATCCAAGAAAGGGACAATAGCGGTAATCGAGTCGTCGGGGCCAAGTCCTAAGGCGTCAGTCCTCTCCTAGAACTGGGTCTGTGAAGATATATATATATATATATATATATATATATATATATATATATATATATAAACATGTTAACTTAAATATAGTATCGAGTTGATTATATGAAACTTACCATGTACTCGGTCGTGCCCCTGTGTAGCGCGGAGCATCCCCTGGCAGCAGTGTAGTTGCCGGGGTCTTTCTTTTTCTGCGATAAAATTAGGATTTATTTCAATATGTAATTTGCGATAAATAAAACATATATTCTTAAACGTCTAAATACTCATGAGAGCTAGCATGCGACCGCTTTCCTTGGCTCGGGATAGCGTGTTCTTTCTGTTGCGAACTGACACCGCCTTACAAATATAAAGAAGATAATATAAGATATCACAAAATATGATTTCATATTATATTATTATAATCTTAAAATTTAAATTTATACTAAACATCATCGCGCTCGTAATACGAGACCAGCGGCGGCCAATTCTCTCTCGGGACATCCTAAAAAATAGCCTCCATCATCACCTCCCGCTCCTCCTCAATCGCCACGGCCAATGAAATGTAATGATTCTTTCTTACTTTGGCGTCTTCTCATGATAATCTGGCACTCGGGTATGATCCATTTTATGGCCCGATGTGCATCGAACGACATAGGAATGCCATCCTCGCCGATGACTCCGATGAATATGTAATGTCCTTGGGTCTGAAAATACAAAAATATAAATAAATAAGTGTGTGTGTGTGTGTGTGTATATATATATAACAACGATTAAATTTAAATGTATAAAAGAGTATGTGATACCGTGGCCGCTGCAAAAAACTGCCGAACACAGTCGGTCTGGCGCTGGCTCCACCTAATATGGAGCGGGTACCTATAGTAGGTACAGATCTTCGCTCCAATGTAATCCCCCCACTTGTTTGAGTACTCGCTAACAGGCACAGCTGACGCGGTCCACTCCTGTGTTCATACAGCAGTGCCTGGGGCTGGCCTAGAGGAGGAGGGCCCAGTAGGACCCCTCGTCCTAACAATGATGGAGCTTAAAAAAGATATATATTCGGACACAATATTATAATATTCAGAGTATATATATATAGCATTTGACAAATTTAAATTACAATCTCTATTTAAAACATTTAAGCAATAATGATTATACCTGACATCCCCGGCATGGCGCTATAATTGACGCCAAACCCCATCCCGTCAGTACCATGCATGACTGCAAATAATTAACTATTAGATAATTTGACAGAATTATTTTAATAGAAAACTAAAAAATGAATAGATAACTATATATCATGTGCAGGAGGAGTGACTGGGGTAGGAGAATCTGCTACCTCGCTAATAAGGGTAGGTAGCGAGTCCTGTGGCGCTGTGACTACTGGGGGTGGTGAGGGTCCTGTAATATCGGTGCCGATAAGAGGGGCCATGGTAGGAGGGGTGGTAGGAAGGTCTCCGGTAGGAAGGGCGCTAGTACATGGGGCACGGGTAAGGGTAGGCGCTGCTGCCGTCGCTGCTGCAGCTACTGACATCCTACCAATCTCATTTAGACGTCGTTTCCTATGACGTCTAAAGCCGGATCCACGGCCTCCCATCAGAACCTACATATTTATTCAAATATTAAAAATTTACTTATAATCATTATACAGTTTAAAACATTTAGTTCAATTTCATTATCTAGCACGTTTGTTCGGTGCATTAGCTGAAGATCATTGGGTGGATTATCGAAATTTTGATCTGTGACAATCAGTTGGCCGATGTCACGTCTTACTAACGTATTGATGGACGGCATATAATAGTTTGAATCATTTATACGTTCAATAGAAGGACTGAGACGTGTTATCGCCTCTTCCTCGTCACTCTCATCTTCAGAGTCACTCAATGTCGGCATATTATAATAATCTCATGGTTTCCAACGACAAACAACACTCCAGTCAGCCTTTTCATGTCCCGGGAATAATATATTTGTGCTTTCATCGATGGAAAGATAAAGTTATCGTATTTGTAGGCTGTCTGTTTGGTGTTTACCAAAGTGAGTTTGTATTCATCAACCTTCATACGCGGTTCAGACTTGGTATCGTATCATCTGCATTGGAATATAAAAAATGGGGGAGCCTTATGAATGTATGAGACCGCTATAATCTGTTCATGAACACCGTAATAAGGATTTCCTCTGTCATCGAAGGTTGCGACGCCGCTATTTTGTGTAGCTCTAATGCGTTCCATCATTTCAATCTCAAATTTATAACTGGAAACCATTTACCTGTTGTAAAACGTAGCTGCAATCAATGGACCGATTAAAAGGTCTTAGACCTCTTTATCAATCTACTCACCACAATTTATTTGTCCGTCGACTTCTTTTCTACACCAAGAGACGAAAGTGCATCTCTTTTCTTCTTCGATTCCGTCATCCAACCACATCCTAGGATTCGATATCTTGAGTATATTTTTTTGTGCTCTGTTTGTTAATTTATAGATATATCAGTTAGATTATACTCTATTTCAAACTGTTTAAAAGGATGAAATTAGAAAAATTTACTCTGCATATTTAGCAAAACATTCGCTGTTTAGCAAAATGAACGCATGTAAACCGCCAATGAGATTGTAAGACATTTTTTAGCCTTCCTGCTCTAATTGGACCGTCAGGAACATGGGTGGTTTGTTCAGTTTCGTCCTGACATCGTTGTTCAGGAAATAAGCATAGAAAGACGTCACTTCTTCCAAAAGATAACCTTCCGTAATCAAACCTTTAGGATGATACTTGTTGAGATATAGTTTTTTAAAGTTAATAGATATCTGTTGAAAATAATGTTGGATATGTATGCCTTAAAGGCCATTATTGTATATGTATATATAGTGGATGCTTGGACACATGTATGTATTGGACAATCTTGCTCGATATGATAGTATGCTATTTGGTTTGTCTTTATCTTAACATGTGTATATGTTTTACTTGTTATTACGTATCATTAATACATGTTGATAAAGCCCGTAGGATTATTGCTTGACTACCAGCGTTATGATGGCGATCATACATGTGGGGGCTGGGTAGTCTATAAGCAGATCCTTAAATGTCCCTAGTTGTAGGAGTATCGAGACTGGGTATCGAAATTCTGGAGTAGAATGGTGTATACGTTTCTAGACCGCGACGAGGGGTGATGGTTAGTCCAACATCCATTGGTCTTTGGCACCTAAGATCGTATACAGGTGCTCACTGAGGGTGAGTACACTGGACGGACTCGCCGAGAACTTCTAGATGGTACTATACCTATCGTCAAATAGCAGTTCTCAGGTGACATGAGTACAGGTTAGTCTTTAGACCTGAGATCGCCATTTGTTTCGTGTGAATTCCCACTGTACTTAGATTACTACCCTACCACGAATCTACTTAGTCGTGCAAACAGGTTTTAGTTGGGTACTGTCCTGAACCACATGGAGGAAGTGAGTGATTATTGGGGATTCGTCTCTCCCTGTATAGAGAGTCGATATCGCACCGTGTTCGGTTGGCCAGCACCATAAGATCTTGGCCAAGATAGTTGGGATTTACTTATAGTTAGATCAGTAGTTTCCTGGATTGGTCCTGAGCCACACCGGCATGAATTATCGGGTTATTAGGGTCTGACGTTTACCATCCCTAGACCCGGTATGCGATACTCTTAGACGAAAAGTCCAGACTATACGGAGATTGTCACAAATAGCCTTAGTAGGGGTTTGGATGAGCTTGATCATCGGCCTTCCTTTTCGACAGATACCCGGGTAGCCGTTACGTACAGCTAGTACCGCTGATGTGCTTGTGATTATGGATTTATCCAGTAACTCACTGCCGGCGTACTGTCGAGTCTTTAGAATCCTACACAGAGAGTTTTCCTGGTTCAGATGAAATAATGTAGTGACTGTATTTTGATACGTGCACGGTTCCGATCAAATGAGTGTACTAGCTACTCGGACTTTTGATCGGACGGTTGATAATACTATCTGGTTTAAAATTAAGCCGGATTATTAAATCATGTATTGATTTAATAATTTACACATATATATTTTCGATATGTATAGTCTAGTATTACGTTCTTTGTATTATTCTATCTCTTTGGCTATTCGTATTTTGATACGAATACATGTGTATATACGGTAGAGTGTATTCCGTATTTATACGTAAAGACATTCTAGAAGGAGAACACCTCATTTCTTTTGCATTTCCATTTATAGAAATTAGAAATGAGGTGGAGGGATGAGGTGGCTTGAGAATGGTGGAGGAATGGATGAATAATTCATTTGTCTACACTATTCAAGTATGGTTGGTTTTTAATATTGCAAAAATCATTTGACCAAAACCATGCTTGCATTATTTTTTTGTGATGAGATTTTTCATTCCATCATTCTCTATCTCTCTCCCTTTCTTGAGTTCCTCCACCTTCTTCAATCCTACACTCTCATAAGTTGATAATCAAGAGTTGAAGAGAGGTAGAAAATTACTAGAACAACTCCCTACATCTCTAAACATCTTAGTGTAGTAAGGTAGAAACTTTAGTTGCTCCACTTGATTTTTAGTGTGGAGCTAGAGTCATGAACCATATCTCTCACGTGGATCATCTACGACGGAGGAAGACTGGTGGTCAAGCTCAATCACGAAAACCCCAAAAAACTAAGGAAGAGGAGGTGAAGATCGAAAGACTTGATCTCTTGGTATAATCTTCTTCCATAGTAGCTAAAATCTCTTTGTAGTTGTCTAGTTTATATGTTTGATTTAGATTTTAGGGTTTTTAGTTTCTAGCGCCTCTAGATTTTTTGTTTTTGATTCCATATAGGCCGTTGTTGTGGCGGTTAGGACGCTAGGAACTCTAACAGATAATAGATATTAATAATCCACGATAATATTTTTCAATTTAGATGATTAATATTTAACATTTTCATACCTCTCTGTTCCCCTCCGAAAGGCGGCGCACAGGACCGCGGTGTCCTGACGCTGAGATTCGGGGCAGATACTATTTGGTTTTATCCGTCTACCTCTCCGAAGATGCCAAGTTGATTTATGGCACCATGTATCGGAGGTTTAGACGGATGCGGCCGATGTAGTAGACTTCGTCAGATTCCCCCTCGCTTGAGGGGTTTTTTTATTATGGGGACGCTCTTCCCTGCAGGCGCAAGCCCCTGCAGTTAATTACGCTACCGCGTCGCGGTAACAACTTTCTCCTTCTCCAGAATTTCACTTCGTGTCGTGGGTGTTTGTTTTGTTCGTGGTTGCCCGTGGATTGTATACGGAGACTGAGCGATGTCGTCGCCCGTAGGACATGAATTAGTCCAAATCCGTATTTACTTAGATTTGGGTTTGGGGGTTTTGGTTTAAGGATACGTTAGCCATTTTTGAGGCTAAGATCAACTTAAACGTTTGTTAAGGATACGTTAGTCCAGTTTGAGACTAAGATCAACTTAACGGGATCGTTTAGATCCGACAAAAGAGCAATTGGCTCTATTGTTCCAGTTTAGGGACATAGTGGTCCATTGAATATATGGCCGTCGGGACCCGTCACCTCTCTGACGACGTTGAAAGATTACAACGACAGATGTCAGAGGAGGCAGAGATGTACTCTCGAACCGGATATAAATTGATTTAAGGGAGCAATATCGCTCAGTCAATTTAATTTGAGGACTTACGGCCATGATTGGGCTAAGTCCAAAGTATTCAACGCTTTTTATTTGTTCTTGGTCTGTTAGACCTGTGTTGAGGCTTGGCCTATTTTTAAATAATGCATTGCATTATTTTCTTTTTTTTTTGTTTGGGCTCTGCCCATAAAAGATGCAGAGCATCGATTTATTTTGGACTCTGCAAGGCATCTGCATAGCATTTTATTATTTTGTTTGGGCTCTGCCCATTTATAAATGATGCAGAGCATCAATTTAATTAGGCCTGTTTGGTCTTTTAATTGGGCCTGGCCCTTCAGGAAAAGAAATGCATTGCATTTGTTAGGCGCTTTTGTGCCAATTACTGAGCGCAAGCGCTTGTGGTTAGGACACGTGTCATGCTCTGGTGAGCGCAAGCGCAACAGCGCAGTGCGCTGCGCTGTTGCGCTGCTGACACGTGGCGCGCTCTGGTGAGTTGCGCCAATTCCAGAGAGCAAAGCTCTATTTCAAGAGCGCGGAGCACAAGTGGTTCTGTAGCTGACACGTGGCGCCCTCTTAAGAGCGCAACAGCGCAGTTTGCAAGTGCAGAGCGCTAAGAATCTTTTAGATTCAAGAACAGAAGTGCAAAGCACTGTTTAATTTCTTGATCTAAATTTAGATCAAAGAAATTTTTTTTTGTTTCAAGAACCAGAGGTTCATAAACGTGCAAAGCACTATTTTTTTTATTTTATTCTTTTCTTGTTTTAAAGAACCAAAGGTTCATAAGAAGTGCAAAGCACTGTTTTTTATGTAAAGATCATTGATCTTGTTTTTAGATCAATGATCTATTAGAAGAAATTTCTTCTTCTATTTTATGAAGGTTCTTTACCTTTTTCTTGGAATTTTCTCAGAGTTCTCTCTGTTTGAAGCTCTTGACCTTTTTTTTTAAGAAATGTTGATGCCTTTGAATTGAGACCTAGGGTCCTCTTTATAGTGCCCATAAATTAGTTAAATTTGTTAAAGAGATCTTTCTCTGAGTGATTTGGGGAATTTTCCCCACCATTAGATCTTTGATCAAAGGGCTTCTGCTTTGCAGAAGAAAATCTTCTTGTTTTAACAAGAACAGAAAAGATTTCTTAGAAATTTATTTCTGTTTGGCGCAGATGCCTCAACACGTGACACGTGTCGCGCAGCGCACAGCGCAGCGCAACTGCTCTAGCGCGTCTGCACTGACACGTGTCGCGCAGCGCATCTGCGCTGACACGTGTCGCGCAGCGCACAGCGCAGCGCATCTGCGCTAGCGCATCTGCGCTGACATGTGTCGCGCAGCGCAGTACTTGCGCAGCTGAAGCGTTGCTTCATTTAAATAGTGCTTTGCTCTGATTGGGCGCGCCTTCTTGGGCTCTGCGCTGATGCATCTGCGCCTGACACGTGGCGTGTTGCGCGCAGCGCAAAGAATCTGAAGCGTTACTTCATTTATTAAATTTTAAATTTTCAAAGCAGAGCTTTGCTCTGATTGGGGGAAGATGAAGTGTTGCTTCATCTCCCGCCTCGGAATTTGAACAGAGCTTTGCTCTGATTGGGGTAAACAAATGGCCCCCCACCGTTGCGCTTACGTGGCCCCAAACGTGAGCGCGACGGTGGCGGAATTCCAACCGCCGTGACAACTTTTTGGAAGTCGAAGAGGCACTTGAGGCCTATAAATAGGACCTTTGGTCCCCCACAGATGCTTATCATCTTTCAGATTCTCATTTTCAAAAAACTTCAGAGCTTTGCTCTTGCCTTCAAGAACTCTAGAGCTTTGCTCTTCTTTCCAAAGTTTTTTAGGTAAAATTGATTCTTAGATTAAATTAATTTTAATTAATCTTAACCAGCAGAGCTTTGCTCTCATAGATCTTTTGATTTAAAGAGATCCCCATTGGGTTTCACTAGCAGAGCTTTTGTTCGTGGGTTTTAATCCCTGAACAGAGCTTTGCTCTCTAGGAATTTAGCCCTCTATGTACATTATTTTTCTTCTATCGCTAATCTTCCTGTGGTATTTCCTCCAGGCATAATAGCGGTGCACCTATACAGTTTGCACGAGTTCATCACCTATGACGATATTCGCGCACAGGGTCGTCAACAAAACAAGGAGTTTACAGACGCTCAATGTGTAGAGGTCATGGGTCGTCTGAACGCAAGCGGTGGTTGGCTGCTACCCCGTCGTTCGGCTCTTTTGAAAGTCGTGCTGGGAGCAATATGGAGAGTACTTCCGGGTCTTCATGAGGCCTTACCACTGAATGCGCTGGATGATGCCGAGGACAAGGTGCATTCAGTGTACCTGACGGGGCTGATCTTGAAGAAACGGCGGGACAGCCTCATTGACATCCTACACCAAATCTTCCAGCAGACGACGATAGTTGCTGCTTATCGAAGGCCGGAAGGGCTTGCCGACGATATCGACACAGAGGAGCGCGAGAGGCTGCGTATAAGAATAATTAGAAAGGCCAGAAGAACTCTGGATGGCCTTACTTTTGAATTCCTCAATCCGTGCCCCGGATCTGAGGTTATTCCATTGTAATAATATTTTTCTTCCATTGCTTTTTATGATTGTAAGAATTTTGGGCAATATTAATGGAAATTTTTTTATCCCAGCTTGTCTTTATTATGTATCTTTTGTTCTGAGTCTTTTTGCCCATGCATGAATGAATACGTCTTGAACGCTTGATCAAACGTAAATCGGGTGCTCTTTCTATTGCTTTTCCTCTTTCTCAGCAAGTCGTCACAATTAGCAGGTAAAAGAGTAAGCTTCTTGATTTCTTCATGAGATAGCGAGGGCTTAGGCCGCAGGTTCAGATCTGCTGCCTAAGACTTTTCAACTCTATGAGCCGTGAGGGTCTCATAGAGACTTTTCTCCCTACGGATCGAGAGGATCTCGCAGGTGGGTTTTTCTCCTTAGGAATCGTGAGGATTCCTAAGTGTGGTTTTCTCTTGTAAGTCGTAAGGATCCTACAAGAGAATTTTTCCCTCTTACGAGTAGAGAGGACTTGTAAGCGGTTGTTTCCCTCCTTGTCGAAGTTCGACGTTGGAGAGTGAGACCCGTGGATGGTATGCAAGAGACCGTTTTGGGCCAACTGGCAGGGTCCTAATGCTTAGGAAACGGGCTTCTTTTATGCCTACTGCCTAAGGCTTTATCTCACGAGTCGAGCCGTCTCGACAATTTTTCACAAGTCGAGACGAATCGAACGTTTCTCACAAGAACATCTTAACGTCGCATTTAACCTCTGCTCTTTACGACAGAAGCCCGTTAAGGTTGGTGGTACTTAGGGTTTTGGCTATCGTACCGTCGCATAAGCTGATATAGTCCTCGATAGGCAATCATGCTGTTCGAGTAGCCCTGCGACTGCCGTGTCTCTGATCCCTTCGGGGGCTGGACAAGACGTCTTCAAGCAATTCTCTTTGGCAGTTTGACCGTCGGAAGAGCAAGCGCTAGGAATTTGCCATGCCGCTTTTTACTTGAGGTTAGGCTCATTTTGGAGAGCCCCGATGAGTCATAACCACTCCGCGCTGGTGTGGGATGATCTCCGATAGTTTTTCGGGTTTTATATGAGTTGCCGTCAAAACCCTGAAGCTAGGAATTTGGCCTTTGCTTCGTCTGCTGGTATTGCGTCTGCTGTATCGAGACGAATGTTGTGGTGGGAACTAGGGATTTTGCCGTGGCTCCGTTTGTTTGATGACGTTGCGTCTGCTGTATCGAGATGAACGTTGGGGTGACATCTCGTCTGCTGTATCGAGACGGACGTCGAGGTTGTCTTTAGGTTGCTGGTGAACCGCCGAGATTTGGAACTAGGGATTTTGCCGTGGCTCCATTCGTTTAATGACGTTGCGTCTGCTGTGTCGAGACGAACATTGGGGTGACATCTCGTCTACTGTATCGAGACGGACGTCGAGGTTGTCTCTAGGTTGCTGGTGAACCGTCGAGGTTTGGAACTAGGGATTTTGCCGTGGCTCCATTTGTTTAATGACGTTGCGTATGCTGTGTCGAGACGAACATTGGGGTGACATCTCGTCTACTGTATCGAGACGGACGTCGAGGTTGTCTCTAGGTTGCTGGTGAACCGTCGAGGTTTGGAACTAGGGATTTTGCCGTGGCTCCTTTCGTTTAATGACGTTGCGTCTGTTGTGTCGAGACGAACATTGGGGTGACATCTCGTCTGCTGTATCGAGACGAACGTCAAGGTGGTGACCACTCTGTGCTGGTGCGAGATGATCTCCGATTGTCTTTCCGGTTTTATGTAAGTTACCGTCAAGACGTCGAGGTTAGGAATGTGGCCTTCGCTTCGTTTGCTTTGGCGTGTCCAAATCCTGTTGGAGGAAGAACGCTGGGGTCGACATTTCGTCTGCTGTATCGAGACGAACGTCAAGGTGGTGACCACTCTGTGCTGATGTGAGATGATCTCCGATTGTCTTTCCGGTTTTATGTGAGTTACCGTAAAGACGTTGAAGCTAGGAATGTGGCCTTCGCTTCGTTTGCTTTGGTGTGTCCAAATCCTGTTGGAGGAAGAACGCTGGGGTCGACATTTCGTCTGCTGTATCGAGACGAACGTCAAGGTGGTGACCACTCTGTGCTGATGCGAGATGATCTCCGATTGTCTTTCCGGTTTTATGTGAGTTACCGTAAAGACGTTGAAGCTAGGAATTTGGCCTTCGCTTCATTTTCTCACACTGCGTCTGGTGTATTGAGACGAATGCTGAGGTGGAGCTGGGATTTTGCCATCACTCCGCTTTGTTTCGATCATGGGGTCTTTTGTTAACTTTGCATGTACACCCTGCTGGGCTGTGAAGGAACGCCGTTGTTGACATTGCGTCTGCTGTAACGAGACGAATGCTAAGGTGGAGTTGGGATTTTGCCGTTACTCCGCTTTGTTTCGACCGTGAGGTCTTTGTTGGCGTTGTATCTGCATCTTGTTGGACTGCGAAGGAACGCCATTGTTGACACCTCGTCTGCTGTATCAAGACGAATGTTGAGGTGAAGCTGGGATTTTGCCATCGCTTCGCTTTGTTTCGACCATGAGGTCTTTTGTTGACGTTGCATCTACATCTTGCTTGGAATGAGGAGAAACGCCGTTGGTGATCTCTAAGTTGTCGATGTTGACGTCGAGACCCTGAAGCTCGGGATCTTCGTTTACTTCATTTGTTGACATCGTGTCTGTAATATTGCGACAAATGTCGAGATTGTCTCTAGGTTGTCTATGAACCGTCGAGATTTGGCTTCGCTTTCTGATGGAGCCTGTTGGGAAGGTATGGTTCCCTCTTTATCTGTGCCCTTAAATTGTATACAAGGATCGATGTGATTTCACCTGTAGGGCGGAAAGTTTCATTCTTTCATTATTTTTATTCTTTCCACGATGCTCTATCATTTCAGCTTTTTATATCGCGAAAATAGCGATTGCCCAATCATTTCGGCTATTTTTCACGGTACCCAATCATTTCGGCTATTTTTTTTTTACTCGCTGCTTTTTATTGCGAGTTGCCTAATCATTTTGGCTATTTATTTTATTTTTACTCGCTGTTTTTTTTATTGCGAGTTGCCCAATCATTTCGGCTTTTTGCATGCACACATTTTTACTTGCTGCTTTTTTATTGCAAGTTGCCCCATCATTTCGGCTATTTCGTATGCATGTGCGGCCTACTGGCTTTTCGCCGTAAACACGAAATTGGACAGCGATTTTGGCATCAGCACCGCTACAACTGGGATATTGCCAGGAGCGAATCATCATTTGCCTCTGTCGTTGTCGAACAAAGGAGGCTTAGCGACCAGGGTTAAGGTCCTGTCGACTAATGCTTTTGACTTCATGAGCCGTAAGTGCCTCACAAAGGTGTTTCTCCCTACAAGTCGTGAGGATCTTGTAGGCGTATTTTCTCCTTAGGAATCGTGAGGGTTCCTAAGTGTTTTGCTCCTCTGTAAGTCGTAAGGATCCTACAGGAGGGTTTTCTCCTTGTAAGTCGAGAGGATTTACAAGGGTTGTTTACTATGCAAACATATCCCTAGTCTCGGATGGGACTTAGTTAGGGAAATGTTTATTCGTGCCCGTGGATTGTATACAAGGGTCAATATTGGACTACTTGTAGGGCAATGTCGAAAGTTGTGGAGTTGCTTAAGCACAGGTTTATGCCTCTGTAACTTAAGACTTTCAAATCTTATGAGCCGTAAGGGTCCCACAAGAGAGTTCTCCTTACGAGTCGTGAGGATCTCGCAAGTGTATTTTCTCCTTAGGAATCGTGGGGATCCCTGAGTGTGTTGCTCCCTTGTGAGTCGCAAGGATCTCACGCGGGTGGTTTCTCCTTACAAGGTCGAGGGGGCCCTGTAAGTGTCTTTTGACGAGGTTGAGCCCTTTCGGGTTTTCACAAACACTCGTCGGTAATCCTGCTGTTTTTACTCACGGAGCCCTTTCGGGTTTTCATCCATGCCTGTTTTGCTTATGGACATACCGTTTTTTTTTTATTTTATTTTTTATTTTCTTCTTCTCTTTTTTTTTAACGAGGTCGCGCCCTTTCGGGTTTTCACGAACACTCGCCGGTAGCCCTGCTGTTTTTACTCACGGAGCCCTTTCGGGTTTTAATCCGTGCCCTCTTTGCTTATGGACATACCGTTTTTTTTTATTTTTTATTTCTACACATTTTTTTCTACGAGGTCGCGCCCTTTCGGATTTTCACGAACACTCGCCGGTAGCCCTGCTGTTTTTACTCACGGAGCCCTTTCGGGTTTTCATCCGTGCCCTTTTTGCTTATGGACATACCGTTCGTAATTTGGTCGTCATTAATTATATTTTTTTTGATATATTTTTTTTATCTGCTAGTCTATTTTTTTTGATAAATTTTTTTTTATCTCGATTAGACATTCGGTCATTTGCAAGTTTTAGGACATTGCGGTCCATCATTAGTTTAAGGACATCTCGGTCCGTTGTTAGTTTAAGGACGTTTCGGTCCGTTATCCAGTTTTAGGATGTAGTGGTCCGTTGGGCTTTCTCTATGAATGATCATGATGCCCCGGCGTGTCCGTATTTTTCGGAGCATGCGGTTGTGGCGGGTTCACCTTCCAAATTTCGGACAACGCGAACTTGCCCTGTTGGTATTGGTCTTCAATCCAGTTCTTGAAGACGTAGCAATCCTCGATCAGATGACCTACCGTTTGGTGGTAAGGACAATACTTAGAATTATTAATATCGCCTGGCCGCAACGGACGTTTTGGACTCGGCAGATTGATGAGTCTGTCGCACACTGCCAGCTCGAACAATCCCCTTGTTTTTTCTTGCGGAAACGAGTAAGGACGTTTCAACTTTTCCTGGAGGGGTTGCCGCTTGTTGCTTTGGAGAGCAACCGGCCTAGGGTCACCTGATTGTTGTTGAGTGCTGGCGACGAGGGCCGTTTTTCTTTTTCCTTTATCCTTTTTGTTCGATCCTTTGTTTACGGGGCCGAGATTTTTTCCGAGTAGCGTGCGATTACATGGCTGAACGTTCTCGCAGCTTCTCAATTCCTTTATTTTCGAAATAGATTTCCCGAGGGAAAAGTTGGGGATAGCTTCTTCGTCAGAGTCGCTTCCAAAGGTGAAAATTTGTGATCCCTTGAAGTCGGCTATATGACAGTTTGCGGCGGCTCCTTTGCGCTCATATATAGCATTTTTCCGATGTCCACAAGCTTCACACTTTGTCCTGTCGAAGTGTTGCTTTTGAGCGACATACCCTTGCCACCAACAGTTAAAGGACTCGCAGTCTTCGGTAGGATGTATGATCTTCTGATGATATAAACAGAAGTTAGGGTGCATCTCTACCTCAGAGAAAGAATTTTCTTCAGAGGGCGGTAGCTTCATTCCTACTGATAGAGCTTTGGCGAACCTTTTCCTCGTCTTGAATTTGTTTATATCCGCAGTGGATGGCTCTTGATTTGACGGGAATGCCTTGGCTCTTTCCAGTATGGCCATTTCATGCTCTTGATTGGCTTTTGCTTTCAGACGAATTTCACTTAGGAAGACATCGATCAACTCGTCTGATGGCTGTAGAATCTCCGGCTCAGGATTCGCCATTGGTTTCTCAGCGCAAGGAGCCTTTTTATCATCCGTCAGTGAATGAGAAATCATATGACAAGTCGCTACGTAGTCTTCGGATTCATCCGATGAGTTTTCTCCATTGTTTTCATCCTTGACTAAAGAACAAGCTGCCCCCGGCGTGTCCGTCTTCTTTGGAGAGTGTGGCTGTGGTCGGTTTACCTTCCAGCTTTCAGACAACGCGAACTTGCCTTGCAGGTATTGATCCTCGATCCATCCCTTAAAGACGAAACAATTCTCAATCGGGTAACTTACCGTTTGGTGGTAAGGGAAATAATTGGGATTATTAAGATCGCCTGGCTGCGACAGACGCTTAGGACTCGGCAGATTAATGAGTCTGTTGCGCACTGCCAGCTCGAACAGTCTTCTCGTTTTATTCTGGGGAAACGAGTAAGGACGTCCCAGTCTCTCCTCGAGGGATGGGCGTGGACGCACGTTGTTTTGGTGAACAACCGGCTTTAAGTTGCTCAGTTGTTGTTGAGCGTTGGTGACGAAGGTTGCTTTCCCTTTACCCTTTTCATTCCAAGGCTTCGTCTTTAAAGAGGAAGGCCTATGGCCCATCTGGTCCGTTTGGGCCAGCTTGTCAATCAAGGCCTGGAAGGTGGTCGACTTGAAGAACATCATGAATTGTGAGATGGTCGCTTGCGGATCAAGGGTACCCACAAACATGCCTACTGCAGGAGCCTCTTCTATGCGTTGTTCGCATTTCGACCATAGGTTCCGCCATCGTGTTGCGTATTGGACCCATGTTTCGCCTGACCTTATCCTGGCATTAATCAGTGCTGTTATCGGGGTGCGTCCACTAGCACTCGCGAATCTCTGTGTAAACAGCAGCTCCATCTCCGTAAATGTCTTGATAGAGTCATTTGGGAGTTCAGAGTACCACTCAAATGCCATTTCCGACAGGCTGCCAACAAACTGGCGGAGCAGCAATTTATCATCACCTCCAGTGTTGCCGCACATGGCTCTAAATTGAGCGACGTGCTGATGCGGATTTCCCATCCCCTTATATACGTGGAACTTAGGGATCGTATATCCCGGCGGGTAACTAATTTGGTCATACCATCCCGGGTAGGGTCGTCCGGTTCTAGCAATTTGCCCAGCCGCTTCATTTTCCTCGTGAGCTCGTATTTGCTGAGCTATATGGTCATCCAATGCGGCCTTGGAAATGGTTTCTTCCTTGGCTGCTGAAAGAGCCGGAGGAGGATTCGATGTCTCTCCTTTGTCATCTTCAAGGACAATCGGAGGATCTTCAACAGGAGGATCTTGCTGGATCATCATCCCTACGATATCTTGGAAGAGAAGCGCCATTTGTTTTATGTTAGCCGCTTGCTCTGCAGCTTCTTTGTCCCTCTTTTCGAGGACTCTGCGTAAAAAGTCAGCGTCGGTTTCTTGTTCTTGACTCTCATCCGAAGACGTTTTAGAGCTTTCTTTTGGCTCAGTGAGTGCAGCCATTGTAGTCATCATTTTATGAAGCTTTTGTTGTTGCTCCTGGGCTTTCGTCACGGATCGGGTGAGCAGTCCGTGGCCCGTAGACATGCGGCTTTCCTCCTTTCCAGAAGCCATATAAACAGTGTGCACCACCATGCCCCCAGACTTGGGGCGTTTATGTTCGGTGTCTTTGCGATTTGCCGAAGACACAGGGGCTTTTTGCGGCCTCCTTTTTTGAGTGATTGGAGTTAAGGGAGCCATTGTAGTGGGCACCCAAGTAGCTTTTTCTTTTTGTGGTTTGACAGAGTAATCCTTACCCCGCCGAATCTTCATCTTTTTCTGTCGTCGGTGGCAGTCTTGATCGATCAGCGACTCTTGGACCTGTCGCCAGACTTTGTAAATTTTAGAAGACAGCCGTTGAGGGGGCTGCTCTAGCTTCTTCTCTGGAGTATTCTCCACAGGTGAAGGAGTTTGTTTCAACATCGCAGTAGGAGAGTTTCTGCGCACCTTGTTGAGCAGTTCAAAGTTGTTCTTGGTTGGAACAGCAGTATCGATCCCAACCATTAGAGTTGGACGAGTAAGTCCAGAGGGGGAGTTTCCCCCAGCCTTCCTCACTCGGCGCCAGTGGCGACGTCGAGCATGTCGTGCGGATGAGATCACCTCCGTTGTTGGATGAGCTTCTTCATGTCCCCTCTGAGCAGGGGAAGCAGCTTTGAGGACCTCGCCTGGAGCAGCAACCGGAATGGTCAGCTTTGTAAAAACTGACTTCTTGGAAAGAGGAGCCTTTCCAATGATTTCGTCCGCTTGAGCCGGGATAGCTATCCGCTTTGGGATGGCAGCTTCGGGTATTGCGGGCTTGTAGACGTCCTGGCCCAGTCTGTTGAAAACTGAGGTATTAGAGTTGGGCGACCCGTTGAGAGGGGCCGCGGCAGTGGTGAGCCGATCAAAGACCGACTTCTTTAGGGCTTCTTGCAACGTCATTGTGGCATTGAAGCTCAACGGTGGGAGCATGGTCCCGAAGCATAATCCAGTGGTGGCCTGAGTTACCTGCTCCTCTGGCATCTTGAAAAGGGAGGCCGCTTGGGGCCCATAAGATATACCCCCAGTCGAGGCAAGACGTGGGTTGCAGTTGCATGTGGAACACTTTGAGCAGGTGAACGCCATTGATCCTTTGCTTTCTGCACCAAGCAAAACGCCAAATCTTAGTACCTCGAAACCTACGGACAACCATTAGCAAACCGTGATTCGTTCGCGAACACGACACACGAAGTGTGGAGTGGAAAGCGGAAAAGGTCCTACCGGGCGTGCCAGAATCTGTTCCCCTCCGAAAGGCGGCGCACAGGACCGCGGTGTCCTGACGCTGAGATTCGGGGCAGATGCTATTTGGTTTTATCCGTCTACCTCTCCGAAGATGCCAAGTTGATTTATGGCACCGTGTATCGGAGGTTTAGACGGATGCGGCCGATGTAGCAGACTTCGTCAGATTCCCCCTCGCTTGAGGGGTTTTTGATTGTGGGGACGCTCTTCCCTGCAGGCGCAAGCCCCTGCAGTTAATTACGCTACCGCGTCGCGGTAACAATTTTCTCCTTCTCCAGAATTTCACTTCGTGTCGTGGGTGTTTGTTTTGTTCGTGGTTGCCCGTGGATTGTATACGGAGACTGAGCGATGCCGTCGCCCGTAGGACGTGGATTAGTCCAAATCCGTATTTACTTAGATTTGGGTTTGGGGGTTTTGGTTTAAGGATACGTTAGCCATTTTTGAGGCTAAGATCAACTTAAACGTTTGTTAAGGATAAGTTAGTCCAGTTTGAGACTAAGATCAACTTAACGGGATCGTTTAGATCCGACAAAAGAGCAATTGGCTCTATTGTTCCAGTTTAGGGACATAGTGGTCCATTGAATATATGGCCGTCGGGACCCGTCACCTCTCTGACGACGTTGAAAGATTACAACGACAGATGTCAGAGGAGTTCAGAGATGTACCCTCGAACCGGATATAAATTGATTTAAGGGAGCAATATCGCTCAGTCAATTTAATTTGAGGACTTACGGCCATGATTGGGCTAAGTCCAAAATATTCAACGTTTTTTATTTGTTCTTGGTCTGTTAGACCTGTGTTGAGGCTTGGCCTATTTTTAAATAATGCATTGCATTATTTTCTTTTTTTTTTGTTTGGGCTCTGCCCATAAAAGATGCAGAGCATCGATTTATTTTGGACTCTGCAAGGCATCTGCATAGCATTTTATTATTTCGTTTGGGCTCTGCCCATTTATAAATGATGCAGAACATCAATTTAATTAGGCCTGTTTGGTCTTTTAATTGGGCCTGGCCCTTCAGGAAAAGAAATGCATTGCATTTGTCAGGCACTTTGCGCCAATTACTGAGCGCAAGCGCTTGTGGTTAGGACACGTGTCATGCTCTGGTGAGCGCAAGCGCAACAGCGCAGTGCGCTGCGCTAGTGCGCTGCGCTGTTGCGCTGCTGACACGTGGCGCGCTCTGGTGAGTTGCGCCAATTCCAGAGAGCAAAGCTCTATTTCAAGAGCGCGTAGCGCAAGTGGTTCTGTAGCTGACACGTGGCGCCCTCTTAAGAGCGCAACAGCGCAGTTTGCAAGTGCAGAGCACTAAGAATCTTTTAGATTCAAGAACAGAAGTGCAAAGCACTGTTTAATTTCTTGATCTAAATTTAGATCAAAGAAATTTTTTTTTTTTCAAGAACCAGAGGTTCATAAACGTGCAAAGCACTATTTTTTTTATTTTATTCTTTTCTTGTTTTAAAGAACCAAAGGTTCATAAGAAGTGCAAAGCACTGTTTTTTATGTAAAGATCATTGATCTTGTTTTTAGATCAATGATCTATTAGAAGAAATTTCTTCTTCTATTTTATGAAGGTTCTTTACCTTTTTCTTGGAATTTTCTCAGAGTTCTCTCTGTTTGAAGCTCTTGACCTTTTTTTTTAAGAAATTTTGATGCCTTTGAATTGAGGCCTAGGGTCCTTTTTATAGTGCCCATAAATTAGTTAAATTTGTTAAAGAGATCTTTCTCTGAGTGATTTGGGGAATTTTCCCCACCGTTAGATCTTTGATCCAAGGGCTTCTGCTTTGCAGAAGAAAATCTTCTTGTTTTAACAAGAACAGAAAAGATTTCTTAGAAATTAAATTCTGTTTGGCGCAGATGCCTCAGCACGTGACACGTGTCGCGCAGCGCACAGCGCAGCGCAACTGCGCTAGCGCATCTGCGCTGACACGTGTCGCGCAGCGCACAGCGCAGCGCAACTGCGCTGACACGTGTCGCGCAGCGCACAGCGCAGCGCATCAGCGCTAGCGCATCTGCGCTGACACGTGTCGCGCAGCGCAACTGCGCTAGCGCATCTGCGCTGACACGTGTCGCGCAGCGCAGTACTTGCGCAGCTGAAGCGTTGCTTCATTTAAATAGAGCTTTGCTCTGATTGGGCGTGCCTTCTTGGGCTCTGCGCTGATGCATCTGCGCCTGACACGTGGCGTGTTGCGCGCAGCGCAAAGAATCTGAAGCGTTGCTTCATTTATTAAATTTTAAATTTTCAAAGCAGAGCCTTGCTCTGATTGGGGGAAGATGAAACGTTGCTTCATCTCCCGCCTCGGAATTTGAACAGAGCTTTGCTCTGATTGTGGTAAACACTCTCGATGAGATACATTCAACGATAATGTACCGGACCGCCAATCTTGATCTCGATTGCCAAATCGATGGACAGGTGAACAATAATATCGAAAAAGGAAGGTAGAAAGATAGTTTCGAGTTGTAGAGGATCATAAGAATATCTTTTTTGAGCTCTACTTTCTCATTGACGTCCATATTTTTGAAACACAGTTATCGAAAATACGTGCAAAAGTCATTAAGAACAAGACCAAATTCGGGTTTTACCGATGCTCTCAGGCATAAAGAAAGAAGATGTTGTATCAATATGTGCTAGTCGTGGCTCTTGAGTCCTACGATTTTTCCATTTTTTACTTATATCTATTTGGAAATGTTTGATGAGAAACCATCGAGGACTTTCAATTCTTTCAACACCCGCAGGAACCGCCGCTTGTTATCTTTGTCCACGTTGTAGATTGTCGGTGGGATCTCATAATAACCTGGTTTACCAGCCATAGGCCGAGGATGCAATTCTTCTTTAATGGACAAACCATCCAAATCTGTCAAATCACGACGGGCGTTAAGATTGTATTTCATTTTTCCATCCTTACAAAGCAGAAAATTGATGACGTGTTCAGAGACACCCTTCTCGATGTGCATAACATCTAAATTGTAGCGGAGCGGTAGATCAGACCAGTACGGAAGTTGAAATAAACCACTTAATTTCTTCCAACCGGTTGGGCATGGCATTACATCTTTGTTTTGTTTCTTTCTGAATGTGATATTCTGATAAGCTCTCCAGTGTTGCAATATATCGTTACCGGACTATAGTTTAGAAGGCCCACTAGTCTCTGTCTTGCTATTGAACAATTATTTATTTTTTCTGAATCTGTAAGTTATAAGTAAGAAACGTCGATGACCTATAAACGACTCTTTCTCGCTAAACTTCAAGCGTACGACACTCGTATGAATATAAAAACTGGGGCAAGCAGACTTACCTTGAGCTGTCCACCCTGATAGCATGACGTAGGCAGGAAAATCATTAATAGTCCATAACAAAGCAACCCGCATCTGAAAAAATTATTTACCATCCGCGTCATAGATTCTCAGGCTAGGTTCCCACATCAACTTTAACTCATCGATCAAGAGTTGAATGTACACGTTGATGTTTTTCCCAGGAGACGAGAAACCGTCGATTAAAAGCACCAACGTAAAATAAGACTACGTCATAATCCTCCATAGCGGCACTTTGTATATAGTCACCGGGAAAAGTACTATGAGTACGCCCGCCACGAACCATCCCAAATGAACTGAAACCGACGCTCGCAATTCCCAGCCTCACGTTATGAGGGTCTGCGCTGAATGAAGGATGTTTTTATCTAAAACTTTCCACGACATCGAATCTCTGGGATGACTTATCTTTCCCTCTTCACCAGGCACTTTATGGCGCCGCTGTATTTCGGACACCGTCTCCTTACATATAAATAACTGTTGCAGTCTCGGTATTAATGGAAAATGATGAAGAATTTTCACGGGCACATCACTCGACCGAGGGTCTTTCTTAGGCTTGAATCGGCTGGTCCCGCACACGGGGCAATTTCTAAGTGTGGCGTGTTCATTCCGAAACAAAACATAATCATTCTCACATGAATGTATCTTATGATACTTTAGGCCGATATTTGTGATTATCTTTTATGCCTCATACCAGCTTAGTGGCACTTCATTTCCATCGGGAAAACCTCCGTTCAACAGTTCTAGAAGATCGGTGAAAGACTGGTCACTCCATCTATTCTTGTACTTGATCTGGAAGAAACGTACGAAAAAAAGATAGTTTTAAAAACTCTTTGCAATTTAGATATAGCGGGATCCTAGAGTCCAGTAACGAGGGTCCAGTGCTTTATGTATCATAAGAAAGTCCAGCGGTATTTATAAGCTCATCTATGTCATTGATAGGAGCAAATACAACATCATCTTCTTCGACGGCTTCGTCTTCTTCAAACTGTCATTCCTCTACCTCATCTTCTTCTACTATCCCTTGCCATTCTACGGTTTCCGTTTTGATGAATTCATTTTTCGTCTCTTGCACCCATGCATCGTTTCCTGTTACAACGACTTTTTCTCCGTGAAGTTCCCACGTAGTGTAATCTCTAACGAAACCGCATCTCACGACGTGTAACTCAACTTCCGACTTTTTGAGCAATCACTTATTCATACACTTAGAGGAAGGACAATACATGTCACGCCCCGCTTCCCAATAGACGGAAACGAAGACGTGGCAAGCCCGCAACGTATTTATTTCGTAAAGGTCATTTCCCGGAATAAATACTCTAAGCGTAAAGTAAACAATATAAAATGACAAGAAATAAACATGAGATTTAAATTTCAACAACTTTATTTACATTCAACTTGAAGCATTTATATTATATGAGTTTAACTGAAAGAAAATACAATACAAGAAGAGAAATGCCTAAACATGTGATATACATAAACTGAGAAAAATAGCTAGTCTAGTCCTGAGTCGTGATCTGGTCATGCTCCTCCTCGATGGTGTCCACCTCCTCAGTTTCCACAGTATCTGACGAACATTCCAAGAAACAAAGATGTGTGGAATGCCCGTCAGCGAACTTTGGCTGGATAAGTCCCTAAGAAATATATGTGAAGTATAAAGTATAATGATAAAAATGTATATCATAAAACAATGGACTATGAGATATGGTGTTGGAACATGTTATTTAATATAAGCATGGCAATTCTGTATAACATGCAGTTCTCTCTCTCTCTCTCTCTATATATATATATATATATATATATATATATATATATATATCTTGGCAAAATAACATGAGCATAGTATAACATGGCCGTATGGTGTAGATATAGTAAACATGAAGTGAATGTAAGTGTCCTAAAATGTCTTTACATGTGTCAACCAATGTAACGTAAGTTCAAGGGTGAATGTCAACCAATCTCAAGAGTGTTCTCGAACCCAACAGGCTGTAATTCAAGGGTAAGGAACCACGGGCCCGAATCAAGTGTTAGTAACGGGACTTCAATTTAGTGTTGAAGTATTACAAACTCAACGGGCTATAATTCAGGAGTAAGAAAACATGGGCCCTCATGATAGCTTACTTGTGTTAGTAGATATGGATTTATGATCTAGGGGGACTCCTGAGATTCCGTTGGATTCACACAAGAACTACCCCAACACCCCGTGTATTTTATGTTAAAGTTAAGATTACCAGCCTTACTCGAATCCATGAATATATCAAGTTGCAAGATTGAGTTCATGTCAATATCATGTATTCGTGTGATGTATTCATGTCAATTTGTATTCATGGTTCGAGTCAAGTTAGTTTCAATAGCAACCATTGTGTTCTGGTATTCATGTTAAATTCAAGTCAAAGTATGACCAGGGTTTGGTCAAGTCAAGTATATATGTTTGAGTTTGATATTGATTTCGAGCGTTCAAGTTCATGATTAGGTATTCGTGTTTGATCTTGGATTCGGGTTTAAGTTTGGACTCAGACTGAGTAAGACACTTGTACTGATTTAACTCTGGAATTCTTAGGTTCGGGAGTCATCGAAAACTGCTGTACATGGACGATAGGATTTGTGTTTTTTTCCAAGACAATTGCCATAGATAACTCCGGTTAAGTTTTCTACCTTAAATAGGCAAGCACTCACTTTCTCCAACTTCCTGGAGCTCAAGAGAATTGATCTCGTTTAAACCTATATTTACTAAAGTCCTTAAATTGTGTTTTTTATATCTCGAGGGGGTTTTATGAAAAATATATTAATACCGATTAAAAAGTAAAGCTCGAGGGTGATTAGTCTTACTTAGGTTTTTCATGAGTACGGATTTTAAGTATTGGGGGTATTTTAATGATAAACACTTAGCATTTGAAACTTCATGGTATTTTATTGAAAAACTTGTCATTTGATAATCTTTCATTTTATAGGAAAAATATAAGTTTATTATATTTTGAAAATACGGATTTATAATTTTATATAATTTTAATTTTTAAAAAAATAATTTTATTTTATTTAGAAAATTCGTATTTCTTAAAAACCGTATTTAAATTCTTTCGAGATCGAATACTTCGTGAGAAGGTCTGCATCTCGCTCTACTATCCGCAGGATGTGCGATAATCTGCACCATCCATTAGCGGGTCCCCTAAAGAGGGTTGTAGATGCATAATCGCAAAGAAAAAGAAATACCGCTTTTAAAAGAAATCCGGTTTTAGAATTATGTGGTATTTTATCGTAAAATTTTCTTCATAACAAATATTCATTCAAAAGAGTATCGTGCTATGAAACCAAGTGTGCATGTGGGGTAGGTCGTTACCCCATTGAGTTTTTCTAAAGGTATTGTTTTAAAAAGTACTAAAAGTGGTGTTTATAAAGTTCAAAGTATTTTAATGAAAAAGTTCTGCTATTGTTGTTTCACATGAGAATTTTGACGAAATTTGATACTAAATATTATAGCTTAAAATTACAAGTGATGTAGTAAAATTAGATTGACTAAATTGTAAAAGAAAAGGGAGTTATATGTTTTAGAAAAGAAGATGTCGGTATTAACTCTACTTTTACCGATATAAAACTTAAAGGGAATTTCAATAAAAATGAGGAGATTTGGAAGGGACTTACCATTTGGAAATGTCAAGAAGAGGTTAAAGAAGATGATGGAGGTTTCGGGACATCGCGGGAGCTCCGAAATTGGCTTCATTTTTCGCCGGAACCAACTTGCTCGCTAACTTCACTTTACTTCATTTGTACTTAGGAACTTTTGAGAGTTTTGGTTAGAATTTTTAGAATGGTGAAGAGCTAAGGCATATGGTGATATTTATAGTGGAGAATTAGAGTTTGAAAATTAAAATTTGAATAAAAAAGCATTGAAAATGTTGTTAAATTATGAAATAATAGATCTCTGTTTGATTGCAGGGAAATCAAACAGTGTAGAAGAATTAAGGGTAGCTGAAGAGGTGTGTGTGCAAAGCACGGAGTTTAATGGCCACCATCCAACCGTCCCTGCCGGCCCCAAGCTTGTTTTCGCCGGTCAATCTAGGATGTTGTGTCTCGAGATTTGTGCCACGGGTATTTCTCTGTGTTTACACCATTTTCCACATATTTGATTTTTCTGAACTTTTCATTCCCCCGTGTATTACACGTGCAATCTTTTGGGCTTCCAAAAAGTTTAAAGAAATTCAGAAAAAATAATTGTGTCTGATGGGAATCGAACACAGAGACTATGTTACAGTAGTGTAAGGGCTTTACCAGTGAGCTACAAGTAGCTTCTTGTTTTTAATTAAAAGAAGTAACTTATAACTCAAACTCAGGCTGTAAAACTCTTTTCTGTATTGTAACAGAAGAATTTCCGTACAGAGATTTCAGAGTCGTTACAATACATTTCGTTCTCTTTCGGTAACCCAATACGTGGTTAGAACAAATAATCATTTCAATGTTGTGAAACACTATTGAAGTGAACATCTAATCTATTGGTGTACACGGAAAACTAGCGGAAAGATACCGAAAAAATATCCCGAAATGAATAAAAAAACACAAGTGAATGCAGGTATCATCCTTATATATTCCTAACTTGTCCATACAGGACAAATATATCTGTTATCATACGATCGAATATTAATTCTCGTCACATAGACTACGCGACAGTTGTTAGAAACCGAACGATAACGTCCGGTGTTTAACAATCTTCATGTAGTTTTATGTCACGATGAACACCGAATGTATGTTAACCGATAGATGGGAATTAAATCACAATTTCATTTTCACATATGATTAGCTATGATAATATGAAAATTTCATATTTTCATTGAGTATCATACGCGTAAGTTTAATATTTAATTTGAACTAGTTTTACATTTACGTTTCGATTTCAATATGTCAAAGTTTTTATTTTAAGGTAAAATTTTTAAAACTTAGGGTTTTCTTAATCGAGTTTAAGATTTTGGATTTAGGGTTGGGATTCGAGTGGTATTTAACAAGAGTTCAATATAGAGAATAATGAACGAGGATGAATTATGGTTTGGCCTTGTACGCGCGCGCGTGTGCGCATGTGTGTGTGTATGCTTGTGTGTTTGTATGTGTATGTGTGCTTGTGTGTGTATGTGTCTTTGTGTATATTATACTAAAATACCCTTAACTATTAGGGTTTTTAACAAAACTACTTTAACAAATTTAAATAAACAACTCATATTCTTAAATTAACTAATTTAATATAAAATTCACTAAAATACCCTTAATTATTGTTGTTTTTCACTAAACTATGATTAAATTTTTTAGTACAACACTCCTTCACTCAACTTTATTTTTTTACACTAAAATACCCTTAACTTTTGTAACTATGTCACTAAAATACCCTTAACAATTCTTTCATTTCACTAAACAATCTATCCCTAACCCTTACCCTAACCCTAACCCCAACCCTTAACGTTAACCCTAACCCTAACCCAAAACCATAACCCTAACCCAAAACCCTAACCCACTCAATCCCTAACCCTAACTCAATCCCTAACCCTATCCCTAACACCTAGCTAACCCCTAACCCTAACCGGTCGGCGGACCTAACCTGACCCTAACCCTAACCAATTCAGCAACGATAAATAACATGAACAACAACAATGAATAATCTACAGATTTTAACCACATCAATTCAAGAAATCAACAAATTTATAAAATCAAAATTAACCAAATTAAATCACAAATTAACACTAATCTGTTAACGATCCAAGAAGCAGCGATGGCCACAAAGCTCGAGTCGATCGGCGGAGAACGGCAAGGGCCGCGATAGGAGATAGGCAAAATAAAGATATAATTTATTTTTAGATAAAGCAAAAAATTCTAAATTTAATCGGAAAAATTTAACATTAACAGTTTATACTTACCAATTGATGACACCGGCGACCTTCAAACGATCTAGGGGCGGCGGAGAATTCTGCAGACGGTGACGACAACTTAGGGCTCAATCGATGGGGCCGTGGGCTTCGATAGGAACAGGGAGGAGATGGCTTCGACGGGGCCAAAGGCCCCATGGAGAAGAGACGGCGAGGCGGAGCTTGGCTGAGAGGGACGGGAGATTTGGGAAAACGAGGAAGGAAAAAATTTTGGAGGGAAAGATAAGCTGGGGTGGGGGGAAAGGAGGAAATTTGGGTTTTAATCAAGAGTGGCTAGTGGGGCCCATCCCTTACTGCAATAGGTTACGGTTAAAATCGTGACCAATTATTTTACGACCGTGACTATAAAACGTTTGCGGTTTAAACCGTGACTAAATTCTCGTTATTTTTGAGCATTTTTGTAGTAGTACGGTGACTATAAAACGGTCACGGTTTAAACCGTGACTAAATTCTCGTTATCTTTGAGCATTTTTATAGTAGTGCATGTGCAAGGCAATCAAAACAAAATAAAATTACAGAGTTTCCAATTTCATATTAGCCAGTCTTTCCAAATGTAGTTTCAAGATATTTACCAAGGCTCCTTGCTCATAGTCAACCCCTTCCTTTACTCTTTGAAAGATCATGCACGATTTGCATTTCTACAAGGTAGATCTACTATTGATGTGATATAGCAACATGTCGAAACAAAATGAGCAACGCTGCAACATGTACACCCATTGTCATCTAAAAACTACATGATTATTCTTTTTCTTATTCTTATTTAAGAAGTGTCCATGTCCATATCCATAGTATAATTCAAATAGAATTTGCTTGTGAATATCAGTATTTTTTATTTGTCAAGAATCCGAAAATGGAGAAGGATTAGATTATGGGCTCTTTTTTCTTCTGGGAGTAAACGAAGATAAAGATATCCGCGTTACATTAAAAGAAGGTTTTAACGCGACAACAATGCCTAGAATAATATGAGCTTTGTCTACATTCTAAGGTAAAACTATAATTCTCCTGTAGTTTCTTGAGTATATCAAACTAATTATTAAGATTATAATAAAAGACTAGGATTAATTTTCTCAGTGGCACCACCGACTTCGAAACTTGCAGGCAAAGTACTTGAAGTATTAGTAAACCAAAAAATTCTAATGTGGACGTACGATAGATAGAGAGAGGTACATCCCCTAGCACACGCTGTTGACTAATTTAGAGAGAGAGAGAGAGAGAGAGAGAGACTTAGTTGACACTACAATATCCCTACATGGCGGCCATTTAAATATCAGAATTTCTAGAAATTCGCTTAGGACATCAGGACAATATTTAGTAAAGGTGGCGGCTGTTGAAGAAGGCTATATTTTCATAAAAAAAAATAAAATTTGAAGAAGGCTATATATTTCTTTTTTAATTTTTAATTATTGGTTAATTTCAGGTTTTCTTCCCCTGCGCGCATGTATGTTGTCTATGCTTTGTGTTTACACAGGTTGAGTCAATAGTGCTTAGACCTATTGCCAGGAAGCTATGTTGGAATCGACAAAAAATTTCTGGTCCATTTGAATATTTTTATTAAACATGTATTCTCTCAGAATTATAAGGAAAAAAAAGAAGAGAAGTAGATATGGATTATAATTGCAAGCATGAATATATCAAAAAACTTTCTAGTCTATTTGAAAAATTTGGATAGAGAACAAAATTTGGAATTCTTGATCATCTATCCTATTAACGATAATAATTATGCATTACTGAAAATGTAACATTAAACTTAGAATTTTCGGCATGAGGGGGTTGGGCAGATCACTTGGCTTGGGAAGGAACTCATTATATATATATATGGCTAAATTAATGCCTTCAAAAAAAATCGATTGCAGCTCTATTTTCTTCAACAGGTCTTTTATCTTTTAATTTATATATATCTATATATCTATATATATATATATATATACTCTGACCACAGAACTATGATCCGTGTTCAATCCATTGGTTGTGTTATGACCGCTAGCTTGATGGTTCAAGAGCTTATTAGGCCCAAGCAATAGCAGTTTTCTAGTTGGGGTTGGAACACATATGCCTACAACTTTGGTTGGTTTGGCGAATTTGTTAAAACACTAGTTGGCGCATAGCAAGCAAGAAAGCTAAAAAGCCCAACAATATCATATGTCTGGAGCAGGAGCATTAGGATAGTCGACCCAGAAAGACTATAATCTTAGTACACACAAGAGGCATGACAATTTTAACTCCTTCACTTTATACTTTTGTTCGTAATTAACACAAGATCAGGTAAGCCGGGTGCCTAAGCTAGACTGTTAAATTAAGGATCGGACCTTGATAGCGTAGTTAATTTTCTAGCTATTGAGTTTGTGAAAAAGTGAATTGTACGTATAGCGATAAGGGTAATTGGTTTAAGTATAAATCAAATTAATTTGCAGAGAAAATAAAAAATAAACAAGTGCATGTCAATTTGTGTGTATATAGCGGGAAGGCTAATTTACTCTTAGGGTATAACCAGATTAATTATGTCCTATGGATGATCACATCATTTGCCCATCATGTATATGGATAAAATAAGGATACTTTTTGTTATTTTTAAGGAGAGAGAAAGTAAAAAATCTTGTAAAGATCCTATAAGATTTTCTCTCATTATAATAATCAATTCCTTATTTAATTACAAAAATTCTCTACATATTCTCTCTTCTTTTATTTACACACACATGCCGCATGTTTGTTTTGTTTGAGTAATTTTTTTAGGAGTTTGCATAAAAATAAAAATGAGTGAAGAGTTGGAATTCCAATTTTTGTTTGGAAGAAATTACTTATACTACAAATTATTAGTTTGAAGTTTGTGTTTGATAGGGATTTAAAAAAGTTAGGAGTTTATTGATGGAAATGGAGGGAAATATGAAAGTTAAGAGAGAAGAAATATTTAAGAAAATTAAGAAGTACTTGATGTGACAAACTTCAGTCTAACTTTAGAAAAAAAAAACCTCCCACTCCGAACTCGGTTCTGTACATGCTACGTAGGAAATCAAGACTTCAAATTCATGGATTTTGCTAACAAAACAAACACAAAAATTTGAACTCTAAGCTAAAATCAATAGCTGAAACAATTGATTTTGTAAACTCCTGCCAAACAAACTCCCTATAAAATTTGGATTGCAGCGGGGCTCTAACTTAAGAAATTTTTGGTGCAAGTCTAGAAAAGTAGCCTTGAACATGTATCACATGGTACACTGACATTATTGGTGCAGGTCTAAAAATCACTTCAACACAATCTATGTCCCTCTTTTGCTAATATTTGTTTAAGCATAATACCATTGCATAAATCAAAGAGAAGATCCAAGGAACCTATTTTCCCCCGTAGAAAAGTAAACTATTTTGTGTTCAAGCCCCCACTTGATGTCCACGTAGGATGCATGACAGTGAAGTTTTTCGTATTTTTTAACGATACATCACGCATTACAATAATGCATCGTTTAATTTTCGTTACTGTTATTGTATATTAATCTTTGGGTAGCTGCAACCTCATTTCCAGGAAACATCCATCCTAGAATATATTAAGCAAATAAAGGAAGCCAAGGATTCATATATATATATCTCTAAAGAGTTGAGTGAGCTCAACACTAAGCTGATAATAATTAGATATGAAGAAAGAAATGGCGATTCAAAAGCTCGAAAAAGGTCTGCTACTCATAACTGAGCTTTGGCTGATCATGAACGACGACCAATCTGAGTTAGTTAGAGGAATAATAACATCTTTTCAAGCAGGGATCTCACATCTCCAATCATCCGAAGAAATATCTGACAAAGGGGTGCAGCGTTCCAATTCAGAAGATCATAACCCTAGGGGCCTAAAGAGAAGGTAGTGTTTTTGGGCTCTTTAAATCCTTTGTATTTGTAATATTATCTCTTATGTTTTCTAAACCTTTCTTCCTCACTTTTTAGTGTTTATCTTACATTAAACAAAGATTTCTAATCCTCAAATTTTTATGATTTTACTTTGCGTTAACCGTAAAACTGTTTACATGTAATGAAATATTTGAATAAATTGATAAATGATTAGCAAGAGATTAAGAAACTTCAATCTAACTTTTTAAGAAAATATTCTGGTATCTTAATGAAAAATAAAGAAAATTGCAAAAAATAGCTAGTAATCTTCATTTCCTTTTTCTTTTCTAATAAATAGCTAAAATTAATTTATTGTTGCAACTCTCAATCATCATGTTTTAAACAAATTATGAAGAAACAAAAAAGATTTAATACCAATTTGAAGATTTCAAGCCGTGTGTGTGTGTGTGTGTGAGAGAGAGAGAGAGAGAGGATTTGTAGGGATACATCAAAAAAAGAGTTTATAGGCATTTGAATATATATACTTCGAATTTGGCATGCTAAATACAATGAAATCTGAAATGTTTTTTTTTTTTTTTCCTTCCAATTTTCCTTGGAAACAGAAAACAGCTGCATCCAAATAAAATAATCACTGATTCGCCTTTTGGTGATGCTTATCGATATCGGTGGCGGAAATATGGGCAAAAGTTTATTCGAAATGCGAAGTATCCAAGGTTCTTATCCTTCCCGATTAGTTTATTATTCAGATGATATCTTACATATAATTATCTCGAATTGTTATAATCATTGAAAACACTCAGATGGTTTTTATGTACATTATGCCTTTACCGCCTTGCTTCTTTTTTCAAAGTTTTTCGGATAGGGTTTTTCATCCTACTTTTTACTTCCAAAAAGAGAGAGGAAAAAAGGAAAAAGGAAAAAAAAATACAGTATGCCCTTTCTTTTCAGTCTAGAATTGCACTGCCCAATTGTAAGGGTTGGGAAAATTTATCTCATGGAAACATGCAGCCATATATATTTTAGACACTTGATTTAATTCTCTTATTTTCTCCATCAAAATGATAAACTGCAATAATATTATATTTCAAAAGATCAATGATGGATATAATTAGTTACCATTGTATTAGTGGAAAAAATATACACAGTATCAACAAATTTTTTGCAAGTTAAAACTGGCAATCCAAGTCTGTTGTACAGGTACATGCAGTTAATATTAATTACTTTTTCATCTCCTGTGTGTACATCTTTGTTTTGAATATTATCAGCAAAAGTTTTTTCTTATAATCTATTAATTAATTACAAATTAGATATGTAATTGCATATATTAACTAAAAATTTCTAATATTCAAATGTTAATACTATATATGATTATATTCTTTTGGCATACTATGACAGATAAAATTCTTATCATTTAAAACAATAATCTAAGACCAAATATAATCCTGTAAAAATATTTTAGGAAAGGATTTATTATTTTGCAAAGCCGGATCTGTAATCTCAAAAAATAAGATCGGCTGAAAATGAAAAGAAAAAAGGCCCGTAAGAGATACATGATATAAAATATAAAATGAGTTAAATCTCAACAAGACTTGAGTCCTATATATTGTTGAAATCCACATATATCATCTATGTAATGACAAACTTACATTTATAATATTATGGATATATAATTTATTTGGAACTTTAACCATTCCTAGCTATATATTGGGATCAAATAGATGTGTAAATAATTTTACATCTAGTTGTTACACATGCAATATTTTTAGAGTAACATTAATTAGCTGCATCAAATGCTCAAAATCCAATCGTTATACCCTCGAGATATATATATATATATATAAAAGGTTAATGAAGGAAATGTGCCATAGAAAGGAATCTCCTTCTATGGCGTCGGAAAAATACATGCTTCATGATTTTTCTCGACGATCGGCATACATCACTTCCATCTTTAACATCTAAGATGTGAATACACCAAATTTCATGTGATTATACCATTTTCACCGTTGATTTAGTTGATGCAAAATTAATGGTTTACCGACAATAGGACTTTTTACATTGCTAATTCAACGGTGAAAAGTGGTGGAATCATATGAAATTTAGTTTATATATATCTTAGATGATAACGATGATGATGATGGGTGCCGATTGTCAGAAAAAATGGTGGAAGTTGTATTTTTTCGACGCCATAGAAGAAAATTCCTTTCTATGGCCTCTTTCCTCCGTTATATATATATATATATGGAACTTTATTTCCGTAAGTTATTAAAATGGGTGGTGCACTTATAACCAATTCATGAGAAGTAGATTTTTCGTTTGCATGGAATGACGCGTATACAGCTCCCAGTTCTAGGCTTACCAAAATAATTTTCATCTACAGATGCTACTATAAATGCACCTATCCGGACTGCAATGCGAAGAAACAAGTGCAACAACAGAGCTCGAGTTTTCCACCCGAATATGAAGTCATCTTCAATAATATTCCGCATACATGCAATTCAACAACTACAATTCCTATTTCCCAACCTATTTTTCCTTTACAGAATATAATTAGCTTTGATTCAAAGAACTCGGGCCCAAGATCTGAGGATGGTGATGTGTTAACTAGTAAACTTTATGGATCTGATTCTTCAGTTTGTAAAGATTTGGATGAGAACCTTGCTTCTGGGAGTACGTACTAGCATGCCTTCACATTTTGAAGCAGGAGTTGAACCCTAGGACTCAATGGCATCAAAATTTAATATTATGCTATGCATTTGGATGAGCCGGCCGTTTGATCATCGATCTTATTGTTCTTTAATTTATGAGCTGATATTGTAAGAAGAGCCGGTGTGGAGCCAAGGGAAGTTAGGCACACACCCAAAGCTTCAAAAATTTATAACTATATATGTATTGGTGTCAGTAATTAGTATTACTGCATTAATGAATGTTTTACTATTTTACTATGTATGTATCATAATTATGTATTACTTCGTCTGTTAATGTGTTCCAATATTAATTCTACTATGTCAAGAACATTACCAAACGTTTGAAATCGTGTTAATTTGAGGAAATATTTGTTGTCAAAATACATATTAATGTTACATGAGAAAACAGAATCTCGGGTAGCACAGGTGGAAGTTTCCTCCTATATATGGCGTCGAAAAAAATCAACACTCCAATTTTTTCGACGATCGGCATCAGCCATCTTCATCTTCGTTGTGTGAAATGTAGATATACCAAATTTATTGAGAATCCAATATCTTTTCACCGTTAATGTAGTGGGTGCAAAATTAACGGTTTTTCAATAGTATAACATATTTGGTATTTTTACATCACAAAATCAACTGTGAATTGATATTCGATTCACATCAAATTTGGCGTATCCACGTCTTACACGATGAAGATAAAGATGGTCGATGTCAATCGTCGAAAAAATCGGTGAAGTGTCGATTTTTTTGGACGCCATGGGAGGAAACTTCCTCCTGTGACATCGTTCCGTTTTCTCATGTTATATATGATTTTATTCATTAACTATTTCGGTTCTTTCAAAATTGAAGAGTTAGGTCTCTAATTTACTGGCTGCGGAATAATCTATTTATTATGGAGGATCGTTCCGTTTTCAAAATTGAAGAGTTAGGTCTAGAATTGTTCATATCAGGATGGTATGTAGTGATTTTGAAATTGATGCAGGATGGCGATATGAAGGATGGATGATAATAGGTGGAACATGCATGGGAATAGATCCACTACTTTAGGCATAAAGATACACCGGTTGAGAGGGTGACTATGATGGAAGTAGGAGAGAGAGAGAGACAATGCTAATTTGGGATAAATTGCACTCTTTGTAAAGAAAACTCAAAAACTCTTATTATAATAGTATATTTTGCTATAAATACGAACCCACTCTCACTCTTTATTTGGTGCTACAACACCTCGCTTGAACTCTCTCTTTCTTTATGAGCACCTCTCTGCTTCACAAGTTACAACTTAACTAGCCTATTTATAGATTGAGCCATCCACTGTTGAGCACACTATTTTTAATTGTAAATAGCTTATAGTAGGGTGGGTGAACTTGTGGGACCGGCCCATGTTTTACATAAGGATTGCTTTTGTTAGCTGTAGCAGTAGCCGTGTGAAATAAATTGGTTTACTCCCCCTCAGTTTGTTTCATCATGCCGAGTTGATTTTTCAACCTTTCATGAGCTGTTTTCAGTGCTTTGGTGAATATGTCTGCAACTTGATTTTCCGTTCGATAGTTTACCGGATTCATATTCTTTTCTTTCACTTGGTGCCTGAGGAAATGATATCTTATCTCAATGTGCTTGCACCTTCCATGCATCACTAGATTCTTCGTAAGTGCTATTGCCGACTTGTTGTCATTATTTACCTCTGTTTGTTCTTCTTATGGATGGTGCAGCAACTTCATCATATTTCAGAGCCATATAGCTTGACAGACACATGATACTGCTGCAATGTATTCTGCTTCACAGGATGAGAGCGACAACAGACTGCTTTTTCGAGAACCATGAAAATACCGCCGACCCAATGTTGAACATGTACCCGGATGTGCTCTTTCTTTTGTCTTGGTCACCACCATAGTCACTGTTAGTGTAGCCTACCAGTTTTATATATGTACTTTGTGTATAGAGTAAACCATGATCAATACTTCCTTTCATATAACTTAGAATTCTTTTGGCCGCCGTGAAGTGTTCTTGTTTGGATTCCTTCATATATCTGCTGACTATTCCAACGGCATACATAATGTCGGGCTTTACGATAGTCAAGTATTGCAAACTCCTGACTAAGATTTTACACAGCGTCGGATCGACTGGTTTATCTGGTGAGTGTCGCCAGAGCTTAGGGTACAACGCATACTCGTATGGGCTCTTCTGAAAGTCGTTCTCCTGAAAATACATATCGATTCTCGTATTCCATGCTCTAGACGTCCGCTTCAGACCGTATAGCACCTTCTTCAAGATGTACACTTTGTTTTCTTGGCTTCGCTTGATATGCTCAACGTATACTTCTTCATCTAAGTAACCATTAAGGAATGCTGATTTCACGTCCATCTGGTAAATCTTCTACCGGTTCCGTGCCGCCAGTACGATGAGAAGCCTAATAGTGTCGACTCTAACGACAGGTGCATACACTTCTTCATAATTGATGCCTTGTCGTTGAATGTAGCCTTTAGCTACTAGTCTCGTATTATATCTGTCGACCTTACCTTCTTTATTGGTCTTTGTTTTGTACACCCATTTCACACCAATAGGTTTGTGGCCTACGGGCAGAGCAGTAAGCTCTCATATATCATTCTTTCGTATCATTTTGATTTCGTTGTCCATTAATTTTTACCACTTCCTTCTTGTGCGCGTATTCAAAGGTAACAGGATCACATTCTGCAAATAAGCAGAATAATGTGAAATTCTCTATCATCTCATTAAGTTATGTATCATCATACAGATTCTGTAGACTTTTTACTCTTCTAAAAGCTCCCCTTGAAGAGCTTTTGTCACGCCCCGCTTCCCGTTGTACGGCGAAGGGGACGGGACGAGGCCGCTGCGTATTTACTCTGAAGTAAATACGCTAAGCGTATCTAGGCAATATAAAAGAAATGAACACAAGAGACAAATGTAATGAAACAACAACTTTATTTATTAACATTCTTTTTGTACAATGCATGGAAAAGTTAATACATCTGAAAGAAGCAATGCCTAAACAGTGGCATAACAGAAATGAAAAGTACTGAAATAAAAGTGTATAATATAGCTAGAGCTCTGGGTCTTCAATGAAGTGGTCCAAGTCTTCACTGGCGGGCTCGATCTTCGGGGTGTACAGATCACCTGACGACATTCAAAGAAGAAAGAAAGAGAATGTCGTCAGCGAACAAATCGCTCGGTAAGTCCCAAAAATAAGAGAGAAATAGAATAGACAGAAAGAGAGAGAGAGAGAGAGAGAGCGAGTAGCTTTTAAAGTTGTTTTATATTGTTATAATGTTGTATTTAGTGTTAACGTTGTTGTTTGTAGCTTGGTACAGAAGGATGCCAGTGTATACGAGATGAGTCTCACTTGCCCCGGAGACTAAGGTATCAGGAACTCAAGGAACCGTTCATGCCACGGTACAACAGCAATTGAATTCAGGTTAGGTGTCTTATGGTTACTGTCTCGTGCCACTTCTAACACCTTCTGTACCAATCTACCCCTTATACCCCGAGATGTCTTGTTATATAGTTGTATTGTATTGTCTTGTATTGTAAACTGTATAGATTGAATAATTGGGTGACTTGCAGAAACCATGATATCGGTAAATGAATGTAACTGTAGAATCATGGATGTAACTGGAGAATCATGTAAATGGAAGTATATCCATGGTTTGGTTCAGTCAATATAGATTGAATAGTTTGAAAGGATTGAATATATGAATTCATGTTGAATTGTAATATTGTAGATTGTAGATTGTACTTGAATCATATTCAAGTCGTATTATAATGAGACTCATTCTGAGTCAGAACAATTAGAAAAGAAATTGAAGTCCTGATTGTTTTGATATTATCGGTAACCGCTGCACATGGACGGCAGGATTTGTGTCTTTTTCAAAGACGATTACCGTGTTGATAACACCGTTGTTAAGTTGTCTACCTTAAATAGGCAAGCACCCACTTCGCCGGCTCCCTGAGGCTCAAGAGATTGGTCCCGCTTAAATCTATGTTTACTAGGGTTCTTAGGGTAATTTATAAAACTTGAGGGGGTTTTATGTAAATATACTTTTATATACTTTTCAAAATACACCCCAAGTATTTAATTATCGACTTTAGAGTCGTAATAATTGTAGATTTTATATTTGTGATATTTCTAGTGAAAATAACCTACTTTCATAATATATGGTATTTAATTGTCATGTGAACTTGTATGGAATTCATGGAATTTTAATGTAAAGTGATTCTTGTGATTTTAGAAAAAGGTTGGAATATTCATATTATCACAAAATAGATATTTTAATGATACATAGATTTATATAAAATAATTTTGATATATTCTATATTTCTAGAAATCTCATTTTCCTTAAGATTTTGTATTTTGTAAATCTTTCGAGACCGAATGCTCCTTGCGGAGGTCTGAATCTCGCACTACTAAGCCCAAGGATGTGCGATAATCCGCACCATCCCAGTTGGGTTCCCCAAAGTGGGTTGTAGCGGCGCTTTGCAAAGATTTGTAAAATACTTAATCTTTTAGAAAACGGTTTTATTAGTAAATAGTATTTATTTGAAAGGTTTCGTTTTCCCGTATTCTATGTTCCCGAAAGTATTGTGCTATGTTGCATATGAGTGTTGTGAGGAGTTAGGTCATTTCCTCGTGATCTATTTAAAGGTATAGCAAGATTGTGATGTTTAAATGTCGAAATGAAACTACATGGTAATTTAGTGGAAAAAGTACGGTAAAAATTACAAAATAAATTAAATTGTCATGAAACTTGTTCAACATGTTTATTAGTGTTTAATAGTCAATATGTAAGAGTTTTGTGTGATTGTATTTAAGAAAAGGTTGGATTTTAGAAAGAACCGAATCGGAAATCGAATTAACTCCGATTCCGTCGGGTTTTGGAATTTTGTATTTTTAGAACAAGAATAGAGAAGAGGGACGGGGACTTACTCGCTAAAAAGAAGGAGAGGAGATAGAGGGTGAGAGAGGAATCGCCGGTGCGTCGTTTCGTCGCCGGTTGCTCATTGAAACGTCGTCGGAAGATCGCCGGAGTTTCGCCCCTTTGCTAACTTCAAAAGTACACTAGGGTTCTAGAAAATTTCTTGAGAGTTTTTCTCAGAATTTTGGAGTGAGGGAGTAGTGTTTAGGGGTTGTATTTATAGGGTTAGGCTAGGATTAGGGTAGGTGAAAGGTTTAATTGAAAAAATGTAATAAAATGTAATAAAATGGAGTAAATATGGTTTTTAAGGGGTTCTTGTACTGGTCTGCAGATTTAAAGTGTATAGGGGTGTAGGGGAGGTGAAGAGGTACAATTTCTCTGTTGACGACTCGGCGGTCCGGCCGAGTCCGGCCGGCGGAAGCGGCCCGAGTCGGCCGGTCCGCCGGCCGAGTCCGGCCAAGTCAGGTGGTCCGAGTCTGGCCGAGTCAGGTGGTTGGAGTCCTTCTTGCCGGTTCATGTAGCCTCTGGTACAGTTAGTTTTTCATGTGTAGTGGGGTTTTTATAAGATATGCACGTGTAAACTCTTGGTATTCTAAAAATTCAAAATAAAACAATATTAAAAAATAATGTGGGGTGTGGGATTTGAACTCTGGTGGCTTTGTTCAGCAGTGCAAAGTCTTACCTGTGAGTTACAAGCTCTTTCTTGCTATTAAAAAGCAAAACAAACTTATATCTTGTGCTCAGACAAAAATACCCCTTTCTGTAATTTTGAAAAATTGTACAGAAAGTTGTACAGAAAGTTTGGGGTTGTTACAGCTTTGTTCACTTGAATTTGAAGAGGATGTTGATGCTGGTGTTGTGGTTGTCGTTGGAGCTGGTGTTGGAGCGGTTGGTGGACTTTGATTTGGATTTTCTATCTTCTCGAATTCTTCGTCTTTATCTTCAAAGAACAAGCTTTCGGTGCTTTTCTCTTCATCACTCCATTTCTAATGATCTTCTTCATCGAACTCCACATCTCTAGAAATAATAAGTTTCTTTGAGATTGGATTGTAGAGTTTGTATGCCTTTGTTCTTTTATGGTAGCCGATGAAGATACATTTCTGTCCTCGATCATCGAGCTTTTTTTTCATTGCTTCGGGATATGTGCATATGCGATGCACCCAAGCACCTTCAGATGATTGGCACTAGGTTTGAGATTGCTCCATGTCTCCAACAGTGTCATGAACTTGACACATTTTGGACAACGGTTGAGAAGGTACATTACGTAATTTACGGCTTTAGCCCAGAAAGTCTTTGGCAATTATTTAGTCTTGCGTATGCTTCTTGACAAGTTGAGTATTGTACGGTTCTTCCGCTTGCTATTCTATTCTGTTGTGGAGTGTAGGCAGCAGCGAGTTAATAGATTATCCCATGATGATTGTTGAATTCTTCAAACGCTTTTGAATTGTACTAGCCACCTCGATTGGATCAGAGCACCTTGATATGGTGCCCATTTTGATTCTTGTTGACACATGAAAAAATATGTTCATATCATATATATCCAACTTATATTTGCAAATTCTATACAAGATATTGATGGAAGGGCATTTGTGAAGTCAAAAATATTAACTCTCAAAGGTATTCAAATCTGGTACTTGTGATTCTGCACATAGACTGAGTTCGAATGCCTATAGAGCTCAGCACACTTGGTCAATTGGGAAAAATGAGGATTCATTTGAAAGCCCATTGAGTCTAATTTCTAAAAAATTAAACGGTGCATCGTTTGGACTTTCCTAGAGAAAATTATAGCCAAATCACTGAATTCTGGACATGCAGATTTCGGATTTCGGAACCCCTTTTGGGTTTCGGGGGGCCACCTTGGGGTGCCGGGAGGCCACCTTGGGGGTGCCGGGAGGATGCTTTTGGGTTCCAGAAGGCTCATTTGGGTTACAAGACCCCTTTTAAGGTTCTGGGAGACCCCTTTTGGGTTCCGGGACCTCGTAAAATTATGGGCAGTTTAACCTATTTTTAAGGAGCGGGGAGAATTTCTTCCCCATTCACCCTCAAATCATGGAGAGTTACACTCAAGGAGGGGTGTATATACCCTCACATGAATGGAAATCTCATTCATTGCTTAAGACATAAACATATGTCTTTAGGGTATCTACGAACAGGAAAATCATATTCACGGAGCATGAAAAATCATGTCTCCTGGTTTATGAATAGGAAAACCTTATTCATGAGACATGAAAATCACGTCTCCAGACATATGAATAGGAAAACCCTATTCATTTTTAGACATAAATATATTTTTGTATGATATATGTCTATAACAGACATATATAAATGGAATACTCAATTTATGTCCTGAGACATGAACATCATGTCTTCAGGATTTTCATGAATAGAACAATCATATTCTCAACCTACTTGTAAATAAGAATACCCTATTCACTTATCAGACATGCATTGAATTCATCATATGAACACTACTACAAATAAGGGTTGCCCCTACGGATTTATCGGTAGGGGCAACCCACTGCCCCTACGGATATGTGCGTAGGGGCGAAAAAAGACTCCGTAGGTGCAAAGGCCGCATGTGCAAGTTGAAGCCCTGAACTTACCCCCACAGGCTAAATCTTACCCCTACGGATTTCTGTGTAGGTCCTGTTGCACCTACGGAGTAGGCCGTAGGGTAAAAAAATTTATATTATTTACGGTTTTTTTAAATATATTAACTGTACCTACGGATATATCCGTAGGTCCATGTACTATCCCCTACGGATAACACCGTAGGGGCTAAGCAATGGCCCCTACGGACATATCCGTAGGGGCACTCCCAACCCTCCTAGTACTGAGATCAGGGGGGAAATATCAGTTACTGCTGATATTTTTCCCCTACGGCTATATCCGTAGGGGCAACATGTGTACCTACGGATTAATCCGTAGGTACACATTATCTGTATTTTTTTTAAAAAAGGACTGCCTGATTTTTTCCCGTCCTGTGCACAATAATATATAAAACAATAAAATATAAAATTAATCATCACACAACATATATCGCAGTATTCATAATCACATCTCACGTATATAATATACAAAAGAAACCCAAAAACTGAATATGATATAAATATAAACTAATATCAATATCGTTTCAAAATGTAGTACAATATGTATGATATAAATAAATACATGTTTCAAAAAATAAGAACCAAAAAGGTACCCTAGCTCGGTCCAGCTCCACCTCTGAATAACGATAGAATAACGCGCGCCTGCTCCTCAGTCAATAAACTCTGCAATTCGGCACGAGCGGGAGTCTGAGCGGCCTGTGGAGCTGGTGATGTGGTCTGCGCAGCCGCCGTCGAGGTAGTCTCTTGCGGAGCCGTGGCTGCGGGAGTCTGAGCGGGTGGTGGAGCTATAGGAGCTGTCTGCGGAACCGCAACCGATGTAGTGGCTTGTGGAGCCGCAGCCGAAGGTGATGCATATGGAGGCTCGGCCGATGTACCCTGTCGCGTCTGGACCTAACGTGTGTAATAAGCGTGTAAGAACTGTGTATTATTCGAATTCTTATCATTATCAAGTTATTTCGAAACCCCGTTTGGATATCTAGTTTGGAAAACCGCGGTTTATTTTAATTAGATATGTATGTATGATTAATCAAACCTAAGTCTACAACCAAATAAGCTCAGGCTACGTACTAATATTGGATATGTTGATATCTATAATATGACATGATATTTTACTATTAAGTAGTATACATACCAGCATCTCCTTCAACTCCTGAACGGTAGCCTTCAAGCTCTCCAGTTCTTGCTGGACACGTCGCTCACTGGAGATGGAGGAAGTAACCGCCGGAGTGGAGTCCAACCTCATATGGGCCCTGCTAGGGCCCATTCCTCGGCCTCTCTCCCAACCTCCGTGGTGCCGTCCGTGTGCGGCTTCCAGGACTGGGGTCAGCAGCCTCGGATCGCTCTGTCCGTTAAAATCGATCCCCGAGGTCTCGGCCTGCTCAACCACTCGCTCCTACACCCACATTAAGCAGCAAAGTATAAGTATAAAATTTAAATTTGAACCTTCCAAAACTAAAATTTCAAATATGGGTAAAAAAGAGGGGGAATGCTGCCTTCCCCCTAGCAACTGTCAGAACATTATATTCAGCACATACTGGTCTATAGAATTGACAAGAAATACCAAAATCAACAAATTCAAAGCCTTACCTACAGAGATAGCAGATGTGCTCCTCTGGTATCTGCATGTATCAAAATTTGAATAATATTAATTAATTTCAGTACATACATATTAACAAGATAAACTCTCATACAGCGCTGCTTACACATAAGACAGGGAGTGAACAAGCTCTTGTAGATCATCAGGCGCAAATCTAATCTCATCAAGCAACACATGATAATGAGTTGGACGCATGGTGCCCTATTTCTCATAAGTGCATGCTGCGTGAATAAATATTGTGTTAATTCCAAACTAAATACAAATATAACAAGCTTATCAATTATATAGTATTCAATTTGATTTCAAATAAATACCAAATAAGAATTTATTGTACAGGTCCACGACTTACAATCATTCCCGCATGCGAGCACATATAAAAATCATAGTTTCTAGGATGACAAATTTTATTGTCAACTACTGTCACCACCTACAGCTAGACAATAATAAAAATTACTATCTAAGTAAGAGCAAAAGGAATGTGTGTATATTTATGATATAGTATTCTAAATCAATATACATGCACTATATGATATATAAACATACCTGGAGGAGCGGGAGTGGCCTCTGTCCCTGATATGGACGCATCACCAACAACTAGACAATCAAACATTGACAATATAAGTAATTTTGACATAAACATGCATGAATATCTATAATATTACATTCAAAATGGATATTAGAGAACGCACCTGCAGTGAGAAGTGGTAAAAGTATCACCCAACAAGGGTGTAATTTACAGAATCAGTTGAAACTCTTGAAAGTCACAGAAGAACCTGACCTGCACAAATCTGATGTATACTTTCCATTGGACACTAAGAAGTCTCTAAAAGGAAAAGCCAATGTGAAAGTCTTCATTAGTTCATATCAGAAGATTGATACTGAAACAGAGAACTATGAATGTCATTTTCTTCTTCTTCTGCCACATTACTGTCTTCTCCTTCTTCTTCTGCCACATTACTGTCTTCTCCTTCTTATTATGTGCGCGTGTAAATTCAATGAAAGCAGAAACTCCAGTGACAAACTTAGGTTGCATACGTTGTTGCCAATTCACATACATCCAGTCCTTAACCCTGACGTACTCATGAGCCATGTTAGACTGTATCATATAAATTGTAGGTTATGATGACTATATTGAGAATATGGATCAATAGTGGATAGAAAAAGTATTTCTCAAATGGATTTTGCATCTGAAAACCATAAACTACTAAGTAATAGCATATATAATTTTTTTAGTATAAAGGTTGTTATTTTAAGTTTTCCTTTATTAAATCAAATTTGTTTCACGTATCGAGGAATATACCAAAACGTGCACAGGCATGCAATGTCTTGGTTTCTAGTGTGTGATCTACCATACACAATAGAACACAATACAATATTTCGTATAGTGATATGATCTAACTGCCTTTATAAACTACAAGTGTACAGAAAATTATGATAAGAAACCATAAGAAAGGGTCGTAGCCATGCATAACCTTGAATCTACATACCAAATCGTGCACAAGCATGCAATTATTGTCACCTTGCCTTGGAATATAAAATATTTTGGAAGACTATAAGCGGAGCATTTAAATCTTGATAAATTTTGACTTCAACATATATTTTTCTCAAGTACCATGAAATATACTTCCTCCGTATAAACCGTTTTCAGGAAGATGGATTAACAATGACAAATTATCCATATTAGAAAAACACGGTATTACCCTTCTTAAGATAATACATTGTATAAGGACACCATAGCCCAGAACATGTCCTTCTATCTACGCAAAACATAAACAACATATAGCAATAAAAGGAAAAGAACCACCATATCGGAGATGAAAGACAGAGATTTCAAGCATTGTTTCATACCTTTAGAGCACGCTGCCAAAAGAAACAGAAAGACAATAGAACAGATTATCACATAGGAATTGATAGATAAATAAATATTAGAGTTCTGAGAACCTTGCCTTGAAATTTATGCTTTATTACTAACAACTATCATATCAAGTATCATGGTTCATGGAAAAAATATTATTAAAATAGAAAAATTCATAAAGAAAAAAGTGTTTCGAAAGAACTTATACCTCATAGCACTTCTGAGCCTGCTCAAGTTTTCGCTGGACAAGGTAAAATTGCCCTAGGTTGTGTAAAGCAGCCTCTATTCTGCAAAAGCAAGAAACCTTAAAGAATGACAAATGTGTCCATCATCCAATTTAGATGACTAAAAAGGTAAAAATACATAAAATCATATATTAAAAAACAGAATTACTATATCTGTTCTACACATATAATGTAAGTATATATCATTAAAAAAAAGTCAAAAAGGCTTAAAGACCCTTCACTGAACTTCATTAATAACTATTTATACAAATTATTAGATTTAACATTAGTTACTTACTAAGCATACATGTCTACAAGGTTAGAAAATAAAATAAATTTCAACTGAAATAATATACACACCGTACGTCATCAGAACCAAACACTTCCTCCAGAATAGTTATGGCTTCTAAATATAATGGCTCAGCTTTATCAATTGCTTTCTTTACCCTGTAAAGTTCTGCCTACAATACCAAGCATACATCAATAGATAAGCTTAAAACAATTAAGAAAGTCAAATTTCTTGACAAGACACTGGCTTCTCTTGTTTAAAGGACATTTTATTGCTAAAATCAGTTAAAGGTTATAACGAAAAGAAAAAGAAAGAATGTCATAATCCTATGTTCAAATTTATTTCCAAAATCATATGATAAAAGTAGATAAAACAACTTAAGTTGCATCATCCTAGATTCCTAATTCAATTCTTACAATTAACGACGGAAAAACAACATGTAAGATATGCTAAGATAAAGATAGGTAGCATATACATACATTAAGCTCCACAAATATATTTTATAATTCTTGAAACTTCAACTTCTTAACAGTGTCTAGCTCGCTCAGTTATAGCTTTCCAACATCGCTTCTTTTGTTTTTGGGCTATGTCAAAAACCTATGCTAGATTTCTTACTTTCAAAAAATGGTAAAATTCATGTCTACCAAACAATTTTCCAAACTCATTTTGTTAATGGAAGAGTAAATGATGTAACTTCTTAGGTATTTCTTCTTCTTTCAACATTACATAAACAAACACATAAAGTAACTTCCAAAATTACTTCCATAAATGTTTTTATGAAGTTTTTTTAAGAGCATCTCATACTCGCAATTATCCAAACAGATCCTAAATACAACTGATGCCTGACTGATTATCACAGTTACTAGTCAGGAAATTACAACTGAACCATCAATTTCAACTTCCTCTTCTACCACTTCCAAAACCTAACCCCACCCCACCGGAAATTATTCTTAACGCTGGTTGCATACGCCAAGACGAGATTGGCGAGATCGGCGACGCGGCGACGAGAAAAGGGGATTTGGGAGGTTTCGCGGGCACGAGCGAGGAGAGAGGATAATCGGCGCGGGGGGATGGTCCCAAACTCGAAGCCTAAGCCTTTGAAGAAAGTGGAAGCTTAAGGATACATAGGTCCACATCTATTGGTGGATAGCGATGATTTCAACAATCTAATAATGTTTGTCGCGGCTAAGTTTTGAATCTGTCCGGGAAGCACCGTTCTGTTGGCTATGCATGCAATATTTGTTAAAAAAAATCTCGTTTTTTTATATCTGGCTACCAGACTGTGATATTACAAAAAAAAAGCCGCAACAAGTATTAGAAAAATAAGAACATAGGACCATGTCATTATTGTCAAATTAAAACCCGTTGATATCTTTTTTTGAGAAAATTCATTGAGCAGAGAAGTGTTGAATGCAAATGACATTTGACTTTTCTATGCATCACATGTGATCCAATGTCACCTAACGGAGGTTTGTGATGACCATAATAACCATCTTTAGCAACAAAAAAGATAATGCAGATATATAAATATTAGGAACAAAATAGATATATAATGCAGTGATGATAGATTCAACCATATTCATTTTGGTTAACAGGAAGTAATTAGGGAGAAGTTAGAAATAGATGAGAGAGAGACCGAGCGAGCGATCGTGTGTGTGTCATGAGTGTAAATAGGAGTGAAAGCGGAGGGCACTAAACAGAAGGAAGCACGGATCTCGTTTTGTCGTTTTGGCGGGTCTTGCCGACTCTACGCTTACGGCTGTCTTCATATAAGAGGATGTCATTAGGCACGTTTATGAATATCAAAAACACATTTAACTTTAAATTCTATATATTAGCTTGGATTACAATATAAAAATACGAGGGGAAAAAAACCCATACCTTAATGCTAGCTAATCCTAATCTTAATCTTGACTATACTAGTCCATACATTCATGAGCTAGGATACCATAATAGGTTTCTTAATTTTGTCATCAAACCAACCACAATCCTAACCCTAACCCTACCACCAGCCCCAGCCCCAACCCCAGCCCTAACCCCCTGCCGAACCCCAACCCCAACCGCAGCCCCAGCCCGAGCCCGAGCCCCAGCCCCAGCCCCAACCCTAACGCCAACCGCAGCCCTAGCCGCAGCCCCAACCGCAGCCCTAGCCGCAGCCCGAGCCCGAGTCCCAACCCCAGCCCTAGCCCAAGCCCCAGCCCTAGCCTGCAGCCCCAGCCCGCAGCCCCAGCCCTAGCCCCAATCAAAAATTTGAGTAATTGAAGATTTCGTTACTTGTGCAGAGGCGACGACAAGAACGGAGATGAGCCGACGCTGGCGACGACGAAAGCAGGCGGTGGCTACGACGAATCGGCGGCGCTGGCGACGACGAGAATGATGATCGATCGTCGGGAACGAGGGTTTGAGAATTTGGGTTCGCGCGAGAATTAGGAATAATGAGCGTAGGGATCGATCTGAGCTTTTAACTTAAATCCCTATTTATATGCCCCTACGGATAAGTCCGTAGGTTCTTGGTTTGCGGCTCTGTAGGGGCAAATAACAATTTAAGATTTAATAATCTTTAAATAAATATGTAAGGACTGTAGGGGCAACCTTTTGGCCCTACGGATTAATCCGTAGGGCCAAACTAAAATTGCCCCTACGGATGCCGTTATCCATAGGGGCAACCCCCTATTTTAGTAGTGGAATATGGTCCCCAAGACATGTTCTTATCCTTGAACAAAATCCATGTGTTCACTTTCGCACAAAACCATTTAAGAATGATGATTATACATCATTTTTTATATGTGCAGAAAACTCAATTCAATGAGTTTCATGAAACGAAACTCTATAAAAAGTGATCCTAACTTGGCTTAGGCATGAGTAATCGGGACGTCTGTTGGGGTCAAAATTACACCCCAGTTGACCAAGTCAAAATCCAGGGTCAACCCTAAGCCAAGGGGGCCCAAACCCTGATCAAAGGGATCGGCCCCATGACAAAAGGAATGAAACCATAAATTGGTTTAATGTAATTCTTTTTTTATATATATGCATAGAAATAAATGAATGTAAAATAAGCAAAAATCCAAAATTTTGTAAACCCCATAGGTTATGTGCAAAAAGAGATAAGCACATAAGGCATAGGGTGGCATAAGTGCCATTTGTCAAAGCCCAAGGGGCTATATGTAAAGTGTGTATCCTATAAAGGCAATATGATGAAAAAATAATGATAACTTTTTCTCTTTAAAAAAAACCTAGGGTTTGTACATCTTTCTCCTTCCTCAAGGTTCTAAACCTTCTTCTTTTCTTTCGAATTAAATCAAGAGTTTAACCTTTCCTTTTTCAAAAATAAATAGCTTTTCACCATAAAACCCTTGAAAGGGAGCTCGGATTTGCCATCAAATCCCTAAAAGGGGAGATTTTAAGTCCCACCTCGCCTTTTCCCCCCAAGATCCAGCCAGCAGAGAGGAAGAAGAAGGATACCCATCTCCAAAAATCCCATTCCAGGAGGACCCAATGCTTAAAAGAAGATCCAAAGATTTCTAGGAGTTTAACCCCATTGAAGATCCGTTGCAGTTTAACTTCATAAATCAACCCCCTTTTTAGGAGTTTAACTCCAAATCTATACATAATCCCTGTTAGGAGTTCAACTCCAAAACCCCTTGGGAGTTCAACTCCTAACCTAGGGGCTAAGCCTTTTTCCCGCTGGTGTTTCCAACGGTCGCGTGCCGCGCACGTGACCTACCAGCGCCCAGCGGCCGCGTGCAGGGCACGTGACCCGCGGGCGATAAGCGCCCGCGTGCGCCTCACGCGACCCGCGGGCGCTCAGTGCCCAGCAGTCGCGTGCAGCTCATGTGACCCGTTGGCGCCCAGCGGTCGCGTGCTGCACACGTGACCCGCGGACGCCCAACGCCCACGCGCCTGGCACGTGACCCGCGGGTGCCCAGCGTCCACGTGCAATGCACGCGTATTTAAGACGCTCCTCACCCTTCATTTTCCGTGCACTCCATACGAGAAACACGTCCCCCGTTAGGAAAATTTTCTAACGGGGCGCTACTCCGCACACCGCAAAGGGGCTGCTAGCCCTCTTGACCCCCAGCCCACTATCCGGGTAGCGGGACCCCCGTAAACTCTGCGAGGCCCCCGATATATCCAAAACCCCCTTTCAAAACACAACACACGCACACTGCACACTGATTTCGCATGACTAGTTGACCCGTCAATCGGAGATTCTCTCGCTCCAAAAGCGAAGAGTAATTAACAACAGCTTAGTCTGCGGCTGCCGACATTCGAACTCCCACAATCAATAAACCCCCATCTACTCCCGCATGACTAGTTGACCCGTCAATTGAGATTCTTGCGCACTCTTAGCGCACTAGATGTAATTTTGTGCATGCCAGATGTACTAAATCGAGATTCTTCGTGCATGTCAGATGCGCCTGATATTGTTGTCAGGCACACCGTTGCACTTGACAGATGTTTTCGTGTACACTCGTTGCACTTAGTTTTGTTTCTGAACACATTCGTGGCACCTATATTTGATTTCGATTTCCGTGCGCACCAGACGCACGCGGTATTCTTTGCGTATATTTTTGGGATTGATTTCTTTCGAGCAGCATGTTTTATGATATATGCATGATGGGTTAATAACCGAGCAGGACTAGTCTGAGGACGGTACCTGAGTATTTTTTTTTGCATGCATCGATATTTACTGAGGGGATTTTCAAAAGGAGCTATAGTCTCAATATTTTCCTACGTGTCCAAGATGAAACAAAAAACTTTACAAAGAAAACCCTTCCAAATCATTTTCAAAAGGCGGGACGTATATGTTAAATAAAGGCTATGTATATGTATATATATACAGCTATTTTCCTTATAATGAACGTCCGCTACTTGTGCCGTGATATGCGAATCGCACGACAATTTGAAAAGGTTTTGCATACACTTTTATTCAGTTGTTTGACGATTTCACAACGATGCGTACTATATATATATATGATATAGTCCTAACTACATTATACTTGATCTTGACAATGAATTTTGAAACTGGTGTTTCCCCCAATTAGAGTAAAGCTCTGTTCAAATTTTCAAAATTTGAAATGAAGCAGTGCTTCATAAAGCGCCAGCAAGAAGCGCTCATGTGCAAAGCACGAGTGCGCTCGCGCAAAGAGCGCCAGCGCTCTGAAGCAACGCTCACGTGCAAAGCACGAGTGCGCTAGCGCAGCACTCACGTGCAAAGCACGAGTACGCTAGCGCTGGAACTAAATGTTCCCCATCGTAAGGTCAAAGATCCGATAAAGATGATAAATCATCAATTGACCAGAATAAAATTCTGTTAAGGAAAGATTCCTTAAAATCTTTCCAAACAAAAATATTGTGCTCTGTAAATCAGAGCACCGTTGGATCAATGATCCAATGGTGATTAAAAATCAACAAAATACAGAATAAATTCTGTATGGGAAAAGATTTCCCAATCTTGTTAAAAACAAGAAGATTGCCTTCTGTAAATCAGAAGCCCTTGGATCAAAGAACCAACGGGAGAAACATCCCCAAATCAATTAGAGAAAAGATCTCTTTAACCGATCAGCCTTCAATATAAAAAGAACCTAAGACTTCAAGTCTGAAATAGAGAGACATAGAGAGGAACCCCCCTATAAACTTTGAGAAATTTCAAAGACAAAGTGCAAACACTTAGAAAAAGAAAATTTTCTTCAAGGTAAAAAAAAAGAATAGAGATGAAATCATCTCATATAAAAAGAAGAATTTACTTCTTTTCCTAAGATCATAGATTTATAAGACCAAGGTCTTTCACAAAGAGATCAAAGTATCTCATCATAAAAAATAAGAGGAAAAACTTAATCTTCTTCAGATCATAAATCTATAAGACAAATTGTCTTTCAGAGATCATAATATCTCATTATAAAAGGAGGGAGAGAATAATTCAATTCTCTTAGGATTATAGATCCATAAAGGCAGAGCCTTTCACCAAAAATTATAAGAGATTGAAACATCTCCTATAAAAAGTAAGAACTTTGTTCTTAAATCCATGAAACAAAGTCTCTAATAGAGAAAATTTAATTCTCAGGGCGCAAAGCTGCCTAAAAAGAGCCTTAGCGCTCCAACTAAAGAAGAGCGCCTCAGCACTCCAAATCTAGTGCACAGTGCTGCAGAGCCTTAGCGATCCAAACTTAAACAGAAGCGCATTGCGCTCATTAACTGGCGCTCAACGCCAAGAGCGCCAGGTGCTCCTCACGTGTGCGCTACTGCGCTCTTTGAACTGGCGCTCACAGCCAAGCGCGCCATGTGCTCCCTACGTGTGCGCTACTTAAACAGAAGCGCTTTGCGCTCTTTGGACTGGCACTTAGCGCCAAGTGTGCCACGTGCTCCTCATGTCTGTGCTACATCACAAGAAGCGCTCTGCGCTCATTGACTGGCGCTCAGCGCCAAGCGCGCTACGTGCTCCTCGCGTGTGCGCTAAAAGAACATAAACTGTTCTATAAATAAAAGCCCAGAGCTACGATGAGTGCTCAGCACTCAATAAAAGACAAAAACAATTGTCAGAAACCAAACCAATGCTCAACATTGTTAAATATTTAACATTTTAACCAAATGGGCCGAGCCCAAAGTGGTCACAGAACCCTAACTCAGATTAATTGAGCCCATATGCTCATAAATCTTTGATCTTAGTCCTAAATTGGACTACAGATCTCCCAACCAATATTGGTTCGAGGGTACGTCTCTTCACTCCTTTGATATTTGTCGTTGTAATCCTTCAACATCTTCAGAGAGGTGACGGGTCCTGACAACCAGACATTCCATGGATTGTGGGGTCCTTAAACTCATGGACTATGATATCCTTAAACTTTACAGACTATGACGTCTTTAAACTACGGACTGTGGGGTCCTTAAACTCATAGACTATGATTTCCTTAAACTTATGGACCGCAATGTCCCTAAACTAAATAATAGAGCCCAAATGCTCTTTTGATGGATCTAAATGATCCTGTTAAGTAGATCTTAGTCTAAAGTTAGACTAACGTATCCTTAACAAACGTTTAAGTTGATCTTAGTCTCAAATGAGAATAACGCATCCTTAAACCCAACCCCAAACTCAAATCTAAGAAGATACGGATTTGGACTAATCCACGCCCTACGGGCGACAATATAAATTAGTCTCCGTATACAATCCACGGGAAACCAAAAACAAAACAAACACATACGATACGAAGTGACCATGTAGAGAAGGAGAAAGTGGTTACCGCGATGCGGTAGCGTAATTAACTGCAGGGGCTTGTGCCTGCAGGGAAGAGCGTCCTCACAATCAAAAACCCTTTAAATGAGGGGGAATCTGACGAAGTCTGCTACATCGGCCACATCCGTTTAAACCTTCGATACATGGTGCTATAAATCAACTTTGCATCTTCGGAGAGGTGGACGGATAAAACCAAATAGCATCTGCCCTCGAAATTCAGGCCGGACGTCCCAACGTCCCGGTCGCGTCTTTCGGCGGAGAACATATTCTGGCACGCCCGGTGGGACCTTTTCCTCTTTCCACTCCACACTTCGTGTGTCGTGTTTCGTGAACGAATCGCGGTTTGCTATGGTTGCCCCTGGATTCGAGGTACTAAGATTTGGTGTCTTTCTCCATGCAGAAAACAGAAGATCAATGGCTTTCAACTGCGCAAACTGCAACAGCTGCAACAACTCCCATTCCGTCCTTGTCAGAGGAGTGACCTATGGGCCTCAACCGGCTTCCCTTTTTACAATGCCGGTGGAACAGGTGACGCAAGCCACCACTGGGCTATTCTTCGGGACCATGATCCCACCAGAAAGCTTCAGCGCTCTAATGCCTTCGCATGAAGTTCCAAAGAAGTTGGTTTTTGATCGGCTTACTACTACCATAGCCCCTCTCAACGGGTCGTCCAGATCCAACACCTCAGTCTTTGATAGGCTGAGCCGAAGCTCAAATGGGCCCATCAAGAAGCCCACAATACCTGAAGGGGTTATCCCAAAGCAGATAGCCATTCCTACTCCTGAAATCGCCAAGACGGCTTCTCCTGCTAAGGGGTCGTTCATCACAAGACTGGCCTTTTCAGCTCCTACTCCACGGGAAGTCATGAAGGCTGCTTCTCCTGTTCGAAAGTCGGCCTTCGCAAGACTGACTATCCCCTCTCAACGGACGTCAGTCTTCGACAGGCTAGCGCCAATAACGGCCTCTCCTCAAAGCAGAGGGCATGAGGAAGCTCATCCAACAGCAGAGGTGGTCCCGTCCGCAAGGCATGCTCGACGTCGCCACTGGCGCCGAGTGAGGAAAGCTGGGGGCAATTCCCCATCCGGATTTACCCCTCCAGTTCCAACGATGGAAGTTGACGCTGCTGTTCCAACTAGGAACAGCTTTGAACCACTCAGGAGGGTCTGCAAGAACTCTCCGACTGCCATGCTAAAAAGATCTCCTCCACCTATGGAGAACGCTACAAAGGTGAAGCCAGAGCAGCCCCCTCAGCGGATGTCCTCTAAAATTCAAAAGGTTTGGCAACAGGTCCAAAACTCGGTGATCAACCAAGATTACTCCCGCCGATCGAAGAAGATGAAAGTTCGGCAAGAGAAGGACCACACTGTCATGCCACAGGAGATGTCATCTACCTGGGTGCCCACTGCAATGGCCCTCTCAACTTCACCAGCCCACAAAAAGAGAAGGCTGGAGAAAATCCCCGTGTCTACGACAAATGTCAAGGGCACTGAGCCTAAATGCCCTAAGTCTGGGGGCATGGTGGTGCATACCATCTATATGGAATCCGGAAAAGAGGACAACCGTATCTCCACAGGTCATCGACCGCTTACGCGATCAGTGACTAAGGCCCAGGAGCAACAAAAACAAAAGCTCCAAGAGATGCTAACAGCCATGGCTGCACTCATTGGACCAAAAGCAAGCCCAGAGACATCCTCGAAGCAGCGTCGTGAGCAGGAAACAGATTCCGAATTCCTTCGGAGAATGCTTGAGAAGAAGGACAAAGAGGCTGTGGAACAAGCGGCCAACATAAAACAAATGGCCATTCTATTCCAAAATATGGTGGGCATGATGATCCAGCCAGACCCTCCAGCCGAAGATCCTCCAGTAATAATTGAAGATGATAGGGGAGAGACATCAAATACTCTGCCGGCTCTTTCAGCATCCAAGGAGGAGATCATCTCCAAAGCCACGCTCGATGATTATATAGCTCAACAAATACGAGCTCATCAAGCGAATGAAGCGGCTGGCGAAGTCGTCAGAACTGGACGGCTCTATCCGGGTTGGTACGATTAAATAAAGTACCCGTCAGGATACACAATTCATAAATTCCATGTGTACAAGGGGACAAGCAATCCCCATCAACATGTCACACAGTTCAGGGCTCTCTGCGGCAACACTTGAGGGGATGATAAGCTACTGCTTCGCCAATTCGTCGGCAGCTTGGCAGAGAGGGCATTCGAATGGTACTCAGAGCTTCCCAACGACTCCGTCAAAACTTTTACAGAGATGGAATTGTTGTTCACCCAGCGGTTCGCAAGCGCTAGCGAACGCACTCCGATCACGGCATTGATCAACGCCAGAGTGAAGCCGGGAGAGACATGGGTGCAGTATGCAATCCGGCGGTGGAATCTATGGTCAAGATGCGAACAACGCATAGAAGAAGCTCCTGTCGTGGGCATGTTCATGTGGACCCTCAGTCGACTATCTCCCAATTCATGATGTTCTTCAAGCCGACCACCTTCCAGGCCTTGATTGACAAGCTGGTCCAAATGGACCAGATGGGCTATAGGAATTTCCCTTCAAAAGTGGATTTTCGGAATGAAAAATGCAAAGGGAAAGCGACTTTTGTCGCCAACGCTCAACGACAGCCGAGTAACCCGAGACCGTTTGTTCGTCAAAGCAACAAGCCGCAATTCCTCGATGAGAAGTTGAAACGTCCTTACTCATTTCCCAGGGATAAAACAAGGAGACTGTTCGAATTGGCAGTGCGCAACGGGCTCATCACTCTGCCAGATACAAAACGTCCGTCGCAACCGGGTGACGTTAACCATCCTAACTATTTTCCCTACCACAGAGTAACAGGTCACCCACTCGAAGATTGCTACGTCTTCAAAGGCTGGATTGAGGATGAATACCAACAGGGCAAATTCGCATTGTCTGACAACTGGAAGGTGAACCCGCCACAACCACATGCTCAGAAAAAGATGGACACGCCGGGGGCATCATGCTCTTTTATAGGGGAAGCTCCATGAGAAATTGTTCTTTCGGCAAAAACTAAAAGAATGCTGAAAGATCTTCAAACATGTCCGACCTATGAACAATTGACCGAAACGTCATTAAACTACTACAAACCCGCGGCGTCCCCAGGCTGACGTGGTAAAAAAAACGGTACCTCCATAAGCGAGATGGGCACGGATGAAAACCTGAAAGGGCTCCGTGAGTAAAAACAGCAGGACTACCGGCGAGTTTGTGAAAACCCGAAAGGGCGCAATCTCGTTAAAAGATACTTGCAAGGTCCTCTCGACCCTGTAAGGAGAAAACACCTGCGTGAGATCCTTACGACTCACAAAGGAGCAACGCACTTAGGGATCCCCACGATTCCTAAGGAGAAATTACACTTACGAGATCCTCACGACTCGTAAGGAGAGCCCTCTTATGAGACCCTCACGGCTCATAAGATTCAAAAGCCTTAAACTACAGGGATCTAAACCTGTTCTTAAGCTATCACAATCCCCAGATTGACCTACAAGCGGTTCAATGCTGACCCTTGTATACAATCCACGGGCATAAATAAACGTTTCCCCAACAGAGTCCCACTACTGACGAGGGATATCTTCACATGGTGAACGACCCTTGTAAGTCCTCTCGACTTATAAGGAGAAAACACTCTTGTAAGATCCTTACGACTTATAAGAGACCATACACTTAGGAATCCTCACGATTCTTAAGGAGAAAACGCACCTACGAGATCCTCACGACTCGTAGGAAGAAATACCTTTATGAGACCCTTACAGCTCGTATAGTCAAAAAAACTTAATCAACAGGATCTTAACCCTGTTTGCTCAGCCACCTTTGTTCGACATCGAAAGAGGTAAATGATGATTCGCTCCTAAAAATATCCCAGTTGTAGCGATGCTGAAGCTGAGATTGGTATCAAATCCCAAACTCCCAGCGAAAAGTCAACGAGCCACAAATGCATATGAAATAGTCGAAATGATGGGGCAACTCGCAATAAAAAGCAGCGATTAAAAACAAAAAAAATAGCCGAAATGATTGGGCACCGCGAAAAATAGCCGAAATGATTGGGCGATCGCGAACTTCGCGAGATAAAAGCTGAAATGATAGAGCATCGCGGAAATAAAAAAAATGAATGAAAAAATGAAACTACAGGTGAGATCACATCGATCCCTGTATACAATCCAGGGGCACAGACAAAAAGGGGACCACATTTCCCCACCAGACCTTGTCAAAGGGAGAGTCGGATCTTAACGGCAGCATCTGCATCCCAGAAGAACAACAACGGCGTTCCTCCTCATTCCCGCAGGATGCGGACGCGACGTCAACAAAGCGGAGCCACGGCAAAAACCTCAATTCAGGGAAATCAGTGCCCTTGACGAGAGCATCTCGATTCACGTCGACCCGCAGAGAAATCGGCGTCTTTGCAGGAATACCTCGATTCGTCTAAACTCCGAGAAAATCAGCGTCCTTGGTAAAAACCTCGATTCAGAGAAATCAACGTCCTTGACGAAAGCATCTCGATTCGCGTCGACCCACAGAGAAATCAGCGTCTGTGCAGGAATATCTCGATTCATCTCAACTCCGAGGAAATCAGCGTCCTTTGTAAAAACCTCGATTCAATGAAATCAGCGTCCTTGACGAAAGCATCTCGATTCGCGTCGACCCGCAGAGAAATCAGCGTCTTTGCAGGAATACCTCGATTCGTCTCAACTCCGAGAAAATCAGCGTCCTTGGCAAAAATCTCGATTCAGGGAAATCAGCATCCTTGACGAGAGCATCTCGATTCGCGTCGACCCGCAGAGAAATCAGCGTCTTTGCAGGAATACCTCGATTCGTCTCAACTCCGAGGAAATCAGCGCCCTTGGCAAAATCCTCGATTCAGGGAAATCAGCATCCTTGACGAGAGCATCTCGATTCACATCGACCCGTAGAGAAATCAGCGTCTTTGCAGGAATACCTCGATTCGTCTCGACTCCGAGGAAATCAACGTCCTTGGCAAAAACCTCGAGGCAAGGAAATCAGCTTCCTTGATGAGAGCATCTCGATTCGCGTCAACCCGCAGAGAAATCAGTGTTTCTGCACTAATATACGACGTCAAAAAACGGAGCCATGGCAGAGTCCCTAGTTCCAAGTCTCGACGGCCACATCTACAGCCTGGAGACCCACAACAGCGTTCCTCCTCATTCCGGCAGGATTCAGATGCGACAATCAATCTCGGAACCATGGCAAAGTCCTAGTTCCAAATCTCGACAGTTCACCAACAACCTAGAGACCACCTCGACGCTCGTCTCGTTACAGCAGACGCAGTGTCAACAATGGCGATGTCAACAAGCGATCCCGACACAAAGCAACGGAGCCATGGGAAAGTCCTTAGTTCCAGGTCCCGACGGTTCACCAACAACCTAGAGACCACCTCGACGTTCGTCTTGATACAGAAGACGTGATGTCACCCCGGCGTTCTTCCCCCAACAGGATGCAGACGCGCCACTACCAATCGGAGCCACGACAAAGTCCCCTAGTTCCAAATATCGACGGTTCACAGACAACCCAGAGACAACCTCGACATTCGAGCAATATTGCAGACACAATGTCAACCAACGAAGCCAAGGGAAATCCCTCGCTTCAGGGACTTGACGGCAACTCAAATAAGACCTGAAAAGACTATCGGAGATCATCCCATACCAGCGCGGAGTGGTCATGACTCATCGGGGCTCCCAAACTGAGCCTAACCTCAAGTAAAAAGCAACATGGAATATCCCTAACGCTTGCTCTTTCGATGGTAATATCACCTGGAAGATTACTTGAAGACGTCTTGTCCAGCCCCCGAAGGGATCAGAGACACGACAGTCGCGGGGCTACTCGAATAGCAAGATTGTGCGTCGAGGAATACACCAGCTAACGCGACGGTGCGACGGGTAAAAAACTCTAGTACCACAGACCCTAACAAACTTCTATTAGCAGGAGTTAACTGTGACGTTAGGAAATCCTTGCGAGAACTTCTCGATTCGTCTCGACTCATGGGGAAAATAATGTTCCTACGAGAACTTCTTGACCCGTCTCGACTCGTAGGGAAAAGCCTTAGGTAATGGGGATAAGGAACTGTTTTCTAAGCACTGGGGCCCTGCAGGTTAGTCCAAGATGGACTCTTGCATACTATTTACGGACCACACTCTCCAAAGTCGAATCTCGACAAGGAGGGAAACAACCACTTATGAGTCCTCTTGACTTATAAGCGGGAAAATTCTCTTGGGAGATCCTTACGACTCTTAAGAGAAAAACACACTTAGAAATCCTCACGATTCCTAAGGAGAAAATGCGCCTACAAGATCCTTTCGACTTGTAGGGAGAAAAGTCTTTATGAGACCTTTACGGTTCATAAAGTTGAAAAGTCTTAGGCAGCAGACCTGAACCTGCTTCCTAAGCCATCGCTACCCTACAAGGAGGCTAAGATGAAATGCTCTTTATTATCTACAAGCCACACTTGCCAGAGCAATATACCAACAACACAGCAAAGAGAAGAAAGTGACAGTGGGAGATAAGAAAAATGTGTCTTTATTCATGAGTTCAATTGATTACAAGATACATCGTATAAAAGAATAAAAAATGAATAAAGGCATGTTATTCAAAGATCACAAATGTTCAATCTATACAAAAACAACTACTGAGAAGGAGGCGTCTTTAATAAATCAGTTAGCAGCTCGCGCACTCCTCTCAACTCCTTCTCATGATCGCCTGCCGTGGCCAGCTCCACTTCGACTCGAGCCCGTTGCTGCAAGCACGATGAAACCTTCTCATCGATTTCCCGTTGGGCAGCTTCGTGACTCTGCGTAACCCGCTCAATGAAGTCGAGCTTCCGCTGTTTCCCCGAATCAGAGCAAAGCTCTGTTTGAATTTCAAAATTCAAAAATTGAAGCAACGCTTCAAGTCCCTTGCGCTGCGCGCAACGCGCCACGTGTCAAAAGCTGATACGTCAGCGCAGCGCCCAAGGCAGCACGCCCAATCAGAGCAAAGCTCTATTTAAAACAAAATTAAAAGAAGCAACGCTTCAGATGATCTGCGCTCTGCGCTGCGCGACACGTGGCAGCGCAGTTGCGCTGCGCTCTGTGCTGCGCGACACGTGGCAACGCAGTTGCGCTTGCGCAGTTGCGCTGCGCTCTGCGCTGCGCGACACGTGTCAGGCGCAGGTGCGTTTACGCCAAACAGAATGAAAATTGTGAAAGATCTTTCTGTTCTTGTTAAAACAAGAAGATTGTCTTCTGTAAAACAGAAGCCCTTGGATCAAAAATCCAACGCTGGGGAAAATTCCCCAAATCACTCAGAGAAGGATCTCTTTAACAAATTTAACAAATTAATGGGCACTATATAAAGGCCCCTAGACCCCAATTCAAAGGGCATCAACATCAAGATCAAAAAACAAAAACACAAAGAATAGAGAGCGCTCTAAAAAAAATTGTGAGAAGAACTCAAGAAGAGAAAAAAGGTAAAAACCTTTATAAAAAAAAGAAGAACTTTTTCTGAATAGATCATTGATCTAAGAACAAGATCAATGATCTTCAATAAAAATTAAATAATAACAGTGCCTTGCACTTTTTTATGAACCATTGGTTCTGGAATCTTAAAGATTCTTTTCTTGAATCCAAAATTGGATCAAGTTATTGAAACAGTGCCTTGCACTTGTAAATCTACACTGTTGCGCTCCTGGGTTGGCGCAAGCAAATAGAGAGCGCCACGTGTCAGCTCCAAGACCACTTGCGCTGTGCGCTTTTAAATAGAGCATTGCTCTTTTAAGTTGGCGCAACTCACCAGAGCGCGCCACGTGTCAGTAGCGCAACAGCGCAGCGTACTGCGCTGTTGCGCTTGCGCTCACCAGAGTGTGACACGTGTCACCATGACAAGCGCTTGCGCTTAGTAATTGGCGCAAAGCGCTTGACAAGCCACTGTCAAGTAATTAATGCACTGCATTATTTACAGAAGGACCAAGCCCAATTAAAAAAAGGCCTAACAGGCCAATTAAATGCAATGCATTATTTTAAAGAAGGGCAGAGCCCAAACAGATGCTTTATATCATTTATAAAGGAACAGAGCCCAAATCAGAAAGGCCTAGCAGGCCAGAATAAAATGCAGTGCATTATCAAACAGGGGCAAAGCCCTGGCACAGGCCTAATAGGCCAAAGATAAAAACGTTGAATATTCTCAACTGAACTTAGCCCAATCATGGCCGTAAGTCCTCAAATTAAATTGATTGAGCACAACTACTCTCCTAAATCAATATACATCCGGTTCGAGGGTACATCTCCGAACTCCTCTGACACCTATCGTTGTAATCCTTCAACGACGTCAGAGAGGTGACGGGTCCCGACAACCACACATCAACACGGACAGTGGGATCCTTAAACTCATGGACTTATGCGTCCTTAAACCAAGATACGGACCGTGGGGTCCTTAAACCTATGGACTTATGCATCCTTAAACTAATGGACTTATGCATCCTTAAACACATCCATATGGACTATGGGGTCCTTAAACCCATGGACTAATGCGTCCTTAAACTAATATCCATCCCCAAAGCGGGTAATGGAACCCCATGTGTAGGGTTCCTAGGCACCCTAGTGAGGTCTCACAAGTCATCATCCATGCAAATTTCTAAAAATACGGTGCCGAGAAACCCTAGAACGGATCGTTGACTAGATATATATAGGCGAAGCAAGCATGTAATCGAATTAAATGCTAAGGGAAAGTGACTACAACCTTTGTAGATCCGGTCCACCACTTCCTAAGCTCCGTGATGATCTCCCTCCGCTGTCCGAATCGATCCTTTGACTCTAGCATTGGCATCATCGAAGAATGGGCGGGCTTGATCGTCGGTTCGATGCCGAAGATGATCTACGTCGAGGCATCACAAGAACAAGCTCCAACTTCACCAAGCCTTGAAAACTTGTGAAGGAAACACCTTATACAACTTGGTAAGAGGTAGAGGATGAAGAAATAGGAAGTGGGTAGACTTTAGATTTGGATTTCTCACTCATTTTGGCTAGTTGCCATTGATGGTGCAAGCTTTCTTCAAGTTGAAGATGAAGAAGAAGATGATAAAAGAATTATGATAAGTGTTATGTAAATGATAAATAAATCAATACTTATCATTTACTAACCCTTGGTTAGTTGTAGAGAATGGACCATGGTTAACTTGAATGGTTAGGGTTAAGGATGAGACAAGAATGGTGACTTAGTCAAAGTTTCATGAAACTTCAACTTCAAACAAATCAAGCCACCATTCCATTTTCATTATCATTTTCTTTTTCCAAAATAAAAAAAAAGAATAAATAAATGAATAAGTAATTAAAAAGAAAACTCTAATCATAAACTTAACCATGGTCTAATTCTTTACACTAACCCTAGCTTGCATGTATCATCAAACATGATACAATCATGTGCACAAAATATATCACATATACAATGTGCACAAACCAAGTGAGTAAATCCATTTAAAGTGAACCAATACTAGTTAATGCAAAGTAATATATCAAATATATAATTATACATTAAATCATTAAATCAACACTTGATTCAATGATCCGGTTATATCGCATATAACCGGCTAGTATCCAATGTATCGGCTTATCGAATCAATCCTTGATTCGATAACTAGGTTATATCGCATACAACCATTCGACACATTCATCGCGAGAATGAAATACGGTATCACATACACGCATTATTCTCGGTCCCGCACATATCTCATATGCGCTCCTATTTCGTTTCGCTTGAGCCAGGAAACCTCTGTGTAGGACTCTAAAGACTCGTCAATACGCCGACAGCGGATGATGATCATATCAAACATCCACAAGCCGCAAGCGGTCTGCTAAACATAACGGCCACCCGGGTATTGAGCGATCAGAAGATCGACGAGCAAGCCCGCTCACACTCCTGTGAATCCAACCAGTAACACTTACCGTACAGTCCGGTCTGTTCGTCTGATATGTCGCATATCTCGCCTAGGGGTGGTAAACGTCAGACCCCAACAGCTCGATAAGTCATGCCGACGTAAGGTCCATAACATTCGTGAAACTACTGATAACTCTTACCAGTATATCACAGCAACCCTGGCCAGGGATTTCCTGTTATGGCCAGTCGAGCATAGCACAACATCAACCCCCAATACCGGGAGAGACGAATCCCCTCCTATCGCTCATTGCCTCCATGTGAATCGGGACTGTACCCAATAACCACCTGTTTGCACAACTCAGTAGAGCCGTGGTAGGGTGGAAATCAAAGCACAGTGGGAGACACACAAGACTCTATGACGATCTCGGGTCAACAGACTAAGCTGTACCAGTGTCACCAGAGAACTGCCATCTGACGTGAGGTATAATACCATCTGGGAGTTCTCGGCGAGTCCGTTCAGTGTACCCAGTCTCCACTGAGCACCCGCATACCATCTCCGATGTCAAACACCAATGGATATGGGATCATCCATCGCCCATCGCATGGGTCGAGAAGATATACGCTAGTCTACTCTGGAATATCGATGCCCCGTCTCGATATTCCCTCGACTAGGAACATTTCAAGGATGTACTCATGGACTATCCAGGCCCCCACTAGTATGATCTGCATCACAGTCCTGGAAGTCGAGTATACATCCTAAGGGCTTTATCAACATGTAACAGAGAGACAGAAAGTATACACGTTAAGATAAAGAGCAACCAGATAGCGTACTATCATGTCGAGCAAGAAAGTCCTACCTATATATGTCCCAGCATCCACTACAATATACATCCAATGTACAGTAATGGACTCTAGGGCATACATATAACTAACAATCTCCCACTTGCACTAGGGCCATCTGTAGCAGTGGTTGCAGTATCATATACTCAACCATCCCCTAAAAGTCTCTCTTTGGGAAAAGGCCTTCGTGAGTGGATCCGCCGTGTTATCCTCTGAGTCTACTCTCCTAACCTCGATCAACCTGGAGATCAACTGTCTCCATGATCAGGTGATGCTTCCTCAGAATATGTTTGGGTCACTGATGGGACCAGGGTTCCAGGGCCTAAGCCACACATCCATTGTCATACAATGGCAGGAACCTAGTTCATCTTATGAACCAATATACACCCAAACTGCCTCTTTGGTAGTATCTTCAATAGCGATGTTACCAGCCTTTATCGTCTAGTTTGCCACGGTATCTAGCTTGGAACTCTCCCAACATACCGTCCCTTTACTGAGGGTAAAGACAGTGCCTGTGACTGACATTCAGTCGTCTTTATCACCCTGGAACACTTCCAGTGATTCTCCCCAGGATCGATTGATACAATCTCACTATACCTAGTGAGAACCCTAATATCCCTTTAGATCTATCTCATAGGTCCAAATCTCAGGATTTAGGAGGTATCATCTTTATCCTATTTGGAGAATCCTTGTGATAATAGGAGATTGACCGATCGTAGTATAGGAAACTCTTTTCCTATCAAGAGTATGTTGTCTACGTACAATACGAAGATGACCACCTTACTCCCTACTACCCTTTTGTATATACAAGGTTCGTCTACCATTTTGATGAAGTCAAACACTTTGACTATCACATCAAAACAGACGTTCCAACTCCGCGATGCCTGCTTTATCCTGTAAAGCAACTTGCACACGTTTCCGCTGCTCCCACTGTCTACGGGGCCCTCTTGCTGTGTTCTTATAGACGTTCTCTTCTAAATCAATATTTAGAAAAGTAGTCATGGCACCCAACCACCAGATATCGTAGTCATGGTATGTAGCAATGTTAAGTAGGATCCGGATGGACTTAAGCATAGTCACTTGGAAAAGGTTTCATCATTATTCATGCCTGGTTGATGACTAAAACCTTTAATAAGCCTAGCTTTGAAAGTCTCAACTTGTCCATCTACACCAAGTAATCTTCTCAAGATATACTTGCTCCTGATGGGGATTTAACCCTTCAGATATAGCAGCTAAAGTCCATACTTTGCTGGTGTATATGGTTCCATCTCAGATCGCTAAGCATCCAGCCATTCTTACAGAGTCTCTACTCTTGATGGCCAGATCGAAATTAGTTGGGTCATCATCTCATGATGCATTCCTCGCTCCCACTGTCATCGAGAAACCGAGGTATCACTCAGGCAGGTGAGGAACCCTACTAGATCGGCGGAGAGGCTGAGGTTCGTTGGGAACTATTGAATCCTTTGGTTCTGTCAAATCATCAGCTGCAGTTTGTATAGCTGGAACATTTCCAGTTCTACATAACAGACCTTGCCTCGAGCTTGTCCGGATTATGCTTTTAGACATAGGCCGGTCAACCCCAAATCTTAACTAGCTTAAGACATGGGCTCTTCCCTTTCCATATCACATATGAAGCGGTAGGCAACAGACTTGATTCGAACCTAATTCAATAGATACGCAGCTTCTCAAGCGCATAACCCCAAAAGGAAATAGGTAACTCAGTAGTACTCATCATAGAGCACACCTTATCATATAGGGTGTGATTGCTCCGCCCCGATATACTATCGTGCTATGGTGTATATGGAGGAGTAATGCTGAGAGAGAATCTCATTTTCTTTTAGAATAATCCAGGAATGCCATGCACAAGTATTCTCCTCCCTCATCTTATCATAGGACATAATACTTATACCCGTATTTTAGTTCTCTACTTCCAACTTATATTCTGTGAATACCTCAAAAGCTTCGGACTTATGTTTCAACAGGAACATATGACTGAATCTTGAGAGATTATCAGAGAATATAATGAAGTATAAAGAACCAATCCTGGCATGTGTAGACAGGAGACCTTACATACATCATAATGTATCAGTCCCAAGAGTTTACTAACTCTTTCTCTGTTTCCAGTAAACGGAGCTATGGTCATCTAATCTTTGTGACATGACTGGCAAGTTTCATAAGATGTAAATTCAAACTGATTTAAATATGCATCTAAAATGTAACTTCAGCCAGTCGGGTCGCATTGATGTGACCTAGTCTACAATGCCTCAAGAAGGATTCGTTCATCTCTGAACTCTTCCTCTTGTGTGTGTTCTGTATACGAGGAACTGTAGTTTGATTTAGAACGTCAATGCTTTTAGATAACGTGCCTGAACCGATCAACTTTTGATATAGGAAATGTTCAAAACATTATCCAACATTACAAAATTATATCCTTCTTTACTAATAAAGAGACTGATATGATTTTGTATATCAGGTTCGGTATTTAATAGCATTTGTTCAGAATCAATGTACTGGTAATACAGGGTGACAGTGACCAACAGACTTGGCTGCAACACTTGCCCCGGTTTCTGTCTCATGAAACTTATCACCCGTTCTCAGTTTTTCTACCTTTTTGTAGCCCTATGTAACAGCTTACATATATGGGATCTAGATCCGGTATCATATACCCAAGATACAGAGGATACTGAGAAACAGTTCTGTTTAACGAACACACCCGAAGAAGATGCATCATATGCACTTTCTTCGTTTGGGCGGCATAGGAATTCTGGTATTCCCCTATTTCCTGCTCTGTCTTATAACAATTATAAGTTGGAGCGGGACCAACGTTCCCAGCTTAGTATAACAAGCGGGTTCGGTCAATACATCCATATTATTATCTTGATTAAGGCGTGATATGGTCGCTACCTGGAGAGAGAGAGAAGAAAACACTCTGCGTGCGCCCTTGCAAGATCAGATTGGTTATATATTTTATCTAATCAGGATGGCTCCCACTGTTCTTATCAAATCTTCCTTCAAACCTTAAAAGGAAAGACTAGCCGGGATTAATTACACTCTACAAGTTCGCCAATCTTTCAGCCAGGCCAGTGTCGGTACTTTGAGGGAGGTTCCTCGTGCTTTCGCACGGACCTAATTACTGTAAACCTCACTTTCCCAGAGGTGTAACCCCGTTGACACCTTTCTAGACACCTACTTGATTCGACTAATTGTAAAGTGCAAAACTCTCCCAGGAGCAACAATTACTCGCAGTGGGTATCGGGATCCAACTATCATATAGAAGGTATGCAATCTCATTGCAAATTTCAACACTTGAAACTCCCGATAAAGGTTTTTACCCCTAGCACCTATGACCTTAACTATGGTCAACAAATCATAAGTACTAGTCAAGTTCTACCCGTCATTTCGTGATTAATCAGACCCACCCACATGACCCTTAACTAAGGTCAACAAAGTCACGCGACTGTCCTAACTAATCGCATCATATGCGGTGTAGGAAGACATCACTTAGCTACCGTACACTGTGCCTTAACTAAAGTCAACAAACACAGCACGAATACTAAGTACTCTACTTCCTAAAATGACGGAGGGTTGCGTATGGTTTTTGTGAAAACCTTTAACGCTTTGAACTTGATCTCGTTGCGGAATCAAATGGTTTTTAGATGGAATGTTTTTGAGGCTTTTCTAGTTTTGCTAAAGGGGTCACTCCCGGTGAAGGGATCGTCGGCCCTTTCCTCGTCGAATGAGGTGCGGGATATATCATATATATCTCTGTGCAAAGCGGAAACTATAGAAGCTATCAAAAGACAAACCGAGTGATGTAGCATCTGCCAGTTATTGCTAAAGGAGTCACTCCCGGTGAAGGGATCTCGGTCCTTTCCCTATCGAATAAGGTGCAGGATGTTCTACAAGGAACACCGCGATGCAAAGCAAGAACTGTAGCTACCTGTTTTTATTTTGAAATTCAATTCCACAACATCAATTAGGTTTATTTTCTTTCATTAATCACATTAATGAATATCCCATCATTTAAATTACCTAAACATCACAGATAAATATGACGTACACTTATGCCATCCGCATTCGCCTCGATGTCCCCTCATGCACCGTTAGGTTAGGTAACTAACGGCAGAGCGGGGCAGGGCTAGCGCGGGTGTAAAACATAAGTAGCGTCTATATAATATATCATATATACTATATATCTATCTATCACAGAACATCACATGATCATTTCACAGATAACGCAGCAGAAGAAACATATGAAATATTGGATATACTAGGACGTCCGTGTTTTCAATACGAGCCAGTATAAAACACGGATTCCACGGTCGTGATGAATAGCCAATCCCACACCCCCAGACCCCTACGAGAGCGGCAAGCAACCCTACCAATTCTAGGGTTAGGAGACCCGGACTCGACTCCTCGAGTTGGTCTCCCACTGGACCCCAGAACCCGGTTACTTGTGCTCCCCTCCTTGGGTCTATCCTAATGCGGAAAAGTAAATAATATACAATGGGTGACATCTTCCGCAACCTGGAAGTGCCCCAATAAAAGAATATTACATACAAGTTTTTACATGAATGAAAAGGAAAAACACTCATCTCACATAAAACCCCCCGGCTATTCAAACACGACAATCCAATATAACATATCCAGCAACACATAACATCACATGCCATCAACGTAAGTAAATATGCACATCCCAATTGTCGTTGATATATAGCAACGAAACCGGCAATATCACATATTACACTTACGGTCACAGAAAAGAAAGTGTAAAACTACAACAGTTGGAATCCGCAATCTCTTTAGACATCGCATGCCTAATCAAATGAATTACTTAGACATCGCATGCCTAACAATTATAAACCCCGCATTTTAGTCTCATTATCGAAAACTCTTTTCAATATCAAGTCGGGCAATTCAACAGGATTCCCGACATTTTGATCGAATGCTCGTCGCAAACTTTAGTAGGCGGCCGCACCCCCGACGCCGTCGACAAAGTGCACCAAGGCGGAACACCGCTGCCGCGAGCACCCGGACAGATGCTTTCGGCGACGGGGTTCTCCTACAGTCACTCGGTCGGGGCTATGGGGTGAGGCTGTCTATTAAGTTTACCCGGCGAGTATCCGCGTACGCTACGTGATTGCAACGGACTTTTGATCACATCAAAATTCCGTGGCAACCGATCAAGTGAGACTAAACTGCTATGTTTATAACATCCATCCAGTCATCTTATAACTATTTGCGAATTCCAAGTATTGCATCACATTCCGGATAAATAGAAAATGCTAAACTTTTCGATCGAACAATCGAACACCCAAGTTTTCCCGATACAGCTCAACACATGAAATAAGTCTAACAACATTCAATTCGTGCCTCAGTACCAACGGTCCAGCCGTAGAAGGGTCAAGCCAACGCCTCACATGTGGCACGCCGTACTGCCCCAAACCCGAAGGTTCAAAGGACAGTTCAAGACGGTCACATAATCGAGTTAAGGTTTGTTGTCTTCTAGAGGGTCCATCGCGTTACTTGCACTACTTAGAACGTCGTTAAACTACGGAAAAATCCAACACATGGAAATTTCCCGACAGGGGAAAAAGTGGGTATTTATATCCGGTCGAACTTTTTTAACATATTCTAAAAATACCCGGAAAAGCACACCGACAAAAATTAGACTGTCCGATCGAATAAACCGAGTCCCCAATACAACCCAGAAAATAAAACTCTGGAATAAATATTAAAATATTCCCAGGAAAACCAGCACTAAAAACTAGGAGTTACTGTGAAAATTTAAACAGATGATGGAACAACTTGGCCGCGGAACCGCCACATAAGCCATGCTTGTGCCGCGGTTCCGCCGCACTCTAGAGGAATCATGCTCTCGAATTTCACAGTAATTCTTAGGATTACCTGCTGAATTTTCTGCATATTTTTAATTTCGAAAAAACCACGATTTCAGAAAAGGTCCAGAGAGCAATATTAGGGTTTGGGCTTTGATTCGATCGGAGTTATAATTCCGTCTGGACTTCGCCTAAGGCTCTAGCTAGGCTCTGATACCACTGTAGGGTTCCTAGGCACCCTAGTGAGGTCTTACAAGTCATCATCCATGCAAATTTCTAAAAATACGGTGCCGAGAAACCCTAGAACGGATCGTTGACTAGATATATATAGGCGAAGCAAGCATGTAATCGAATTAAATGCTAAGGGAAAGTGACTACAACCTTTGTAGATCCGGTCCACCACTTCCTAAGATCCACGATGATCTCCCTCCGCTGTCCGAATCGATCCCTTGACTCTAGCATTGGCATCATCAAAGAATGGGCGGGCTTGATCGTCGGTTCGATGCCGAAGATGATCTACGTCGAGGCATCACAAGAACAAGCTCCAACTTCACCAAGCCTTGAAAACTTGTGAAGGAAACACCCCATACAACTTGGCAAGAGGTAGAGGATGAAGAAATAGGAAGTGGGTAGACTTTAGATTTGGATTTCTCACTCATTTTGGCTAGTTGCCATTGATGGTGCAAGCTTTCTTCAAGTTGAAGATGAAGAAGAAGATGATAAAAGAAATATGATAAGTGTTATGTAAATGATAAATAAATCAATACTTATCATTTACTAACCCTTGGTTAGTTGTAGAGAATGGACCATGGTTAACTTGAATGGCTAGGGTTAAGGATGAGACAAGAATGGTGACTTAGTCAAAGTTTCAAGAAACTTCAACTTCAAACAAATCAAGCCACCATTCCATTTTCATTATCATTTTATTTTTCCAAAATAAACAAAAAGAATAAATAAATGAATAAGTAATTAAAAAGAAAACCCTAATCATAAACTTAACCATGGTCTAATTCTTTACACTAACCCTAGCTTGCATGTATCATCAAACATGATACAATCATGTGCACAAAATATATCACATATACAATGTGCACAAACCAAGTGAGTAAATCCATTTAAAGTGAACCAATACTAGTTAATGCAAAGTAATATATCAAATATATAATTATACATTAAATCATTAAATCAACACTTGATTCAATGATCCGGTTATATCGCATATAACCGGCTAGTATCCAATGTATCGGCTTATCGAATCAATCCTTGATTCGATAACTAGGTTATATCGCATACAACCATTCGACACATTCATCGCGAGAATGAAATACGGTATCACATACACGCATTATTCTCGGTCCCGCACATATCTCATATGCGCTCCTATTTCGTTTCGCTTGAGCCAGGAAACCTCTGTGTAGGACTCTAAAGACTCGTCAATACGCCGGCAGCGGATGATGATCATATCAAGCATCCACAAGCCGCAAGCGGTCTGCTAAACGTAACGGCCACCCGGGTATTGAGCGATCAGAAGATCGACGAGCAAGCCCGCTCACACTCCTGTGAATCTAACCAGTAACACTTACCGTACAGTCCGGTCTGTTCGTCTGACATGTCGCATATCTCGCCTAGGGGTGGTAAACGTCAGACCCCAATAGCTCGATAAGTCATGCCGACGTAAGGTCCATAACATTCGTGAAACTACTGATAACTCTTACCAGTATATCACAGCAACCCTGGCCAGGGATTTCCTGTTATGGCCAGTCGAGCATAGCACAACATCAACCCCCAATACCGGGAGAGACGAATCCCCTCCTATCGCTCATTGCCTCCATGTGAATCGGGACTGTACCCAATAACCACCTGTTTGCACAACTCAGTAGAGCCGTGGTAGGGTGGAAATCAAAGCACAGTGGGAGACACACAAGACTCTATGACGATCTCGGGTCAACAGACTAAGCTGTACCAGTATCACCAGAGAACTGCCATCTGACGTGAGGTATAATACCATCTGGGAGTTCTCGGCGAGTCCGTTCAGTGTACCCAGTCTCCACTGAGCACCCGCATACCATCTCCGATGTCAAACACCAATGGATATGGGATCATCCATCGCCCATCGCATGGGTCGAGAAGATATACGCTAGTCTACTCTGGAATATCGATGCCCCGTCTCGATATTCCCTCGACTAGGAACATTTCAAGGATGTACTCATGGACTATCCAGGCCCCCACTAGTATGATCTGCATCACAGTCCTGGAAGTCGAGTACACATCCTAAGGGCTTTATCAACATGTAACAGAGAGACGGAAAGTATACACGTTAAGATAAAGAGCAACCAGATAGCGTACTATCATGTCGAGCAAGAAAGTCCTACCTATATATGTCCCAGCATCCACTACAATATACATCCAATGTACAGTAATGGCCTCTAGGGCATACATATAATTAACACCATGTCCCTAAGCTGGTAATGGACCACAATGTCCCTAAACTACCTATGGATCACTACGTCCCTAAACTGGAACAATAGAGCCCCCAAACGCTCTTTTGTTGGATCTAAACGATCCCGTTTAACTTGATCATAGCCTCAAATATGGCTAACGTATCCTTAAACATTCAAACAAACTTTAGTCCCAAATTGGATTATAAGACCCCCAATCAACTTTGGTTCAAGGGTACATCTCCGAACTCCTCTGACACCTGTCGTTGTAATCCTTCAACGTCATCAGAGAGGTGACGGGTCCCGATGGCCATATATTAAATGGACCACTACGTCCCTAAACTGGAACAATAGAGCCCCTAAATGCTCTTTCCATTAAGTTGATCTTAGTCTCAAAAAGGACTAACGTATCCTTAACGAACGTTTAAGTTGATCTTAGCCTCAAATACGTCTAACGTATCCTTAAACTAAAACCCCAAACCCAAATCTAAGTAAATACGGATTTGGACTAATCCACGTCCTACGGGCAACGACATAAATTAGTCCCCATATACAATCCACGTACAACCACAAACAAAAAAAACACACACGACACGAAGTGAAATTCTGGAGAAGGAGAAAGTTGTTACCGCTATGGGGTAGCGTAATTAACTGCAGGGGCTTGCGCCTGTAGGGAAGAGCGTCCCCACAATCAAAAACCTCTCAAGCGAGGGGGAATCTGACGAAGTCTGCTACATGCATCCGTCTAAACCTCCGATATACGGTGCCATAAATCAACTTGGCATCTTCGGAGAGGTGGACGGATAAAACAAAATAGCATCTACCCCGAATCTCAGGCAAGACGTCTCTACGTCGCGCCACCATTCGGAGGGGAACAGATTCTGGCACGCCCGGTGGGACCCTTTTCTCTTTCCACTCCAAACTTCGCGTGTCGTGTTCGCGAACGAATCGTGGTTTGCTGTGGTTGCCTGTGGATTCGAGGTACTAAGATTTGGTGTCTTGCTCCATGCAGAAAACAGAAGATCAATGGCTTCAAACTGCACTGCTTGCAACTGCAACTCTCGCTCGGTCTCTGCTGGAGGAGTGACTTATGGGCCCCAAGTGGCCTCTCTTTTCAAGATGCCAGTGGAGCAGGTAACTCAAGCCACCATTGGACTATTCTTCGGGACCATACTACCACCGATGAGCTTCAATACCCCAATGACGTTGCAAGAAGCCCCAAAGAAGTCGGTCTTTGATCGACTTACCACTGCCGCGGTCCCTCTCAACGGGTCATCCAACTCCACTGCCTCAGTCTTTAACAGGCTAGGTCAGAGCTCCAACGGGCCCATGAAAAAGTCAGCAATACCAGAAGATATTATCCCGAAGCGGATAGCTATCCCTACTCTATTTCCAGGCGAAATCACCAAGGTTGCTTCCCCTGCTCGGAAGTCTGCTTTTGACAGGTTGACCGTCCCCATTCAACGAACGTCGGTCTTTAAAAGGCTGGTATCAACAGATTCTGACCAACACAGGGGGCATGAGGAGGTCACCCCTGCAGCTCAATCAATTCCACCCGCACGACGCGCTCGACGTCGCCACTGGCATCGAGTAAGGAAGGCTGAGGGCAACTCCCCCTCTGGATTTACGCCACCAGCTCCGATGGTGGGGATCGAGGCTGCTGTTCCAACCGGGAACAACTTTGAATTGCTGAACACGGTGCACAGAAACTCTCCTACTGCGGTGTTGAAACGAACTCCTTCATCTGTGAAGAATACTCCAGAGAAGAAGCTAGAGCAGCCCCCTCAACGGCTGTCCTCTAAAATTTACAAAGTCTGGCGACAGGTCCAGGAGTCGGTGATTGATGAAAACTATCTCCGCCGACAGAAAAAGATGAAGGTTCGGCAGGAGAAGGATTACCCCGTCAAGCCACAAAAAGCAACAGCTACTTGGGTGCCCACTACAACAGCCACCTCAACTCCAATCACTAAAAAATGGAGGCCGCAAAAAGCCTCTGTGAACACGGCGGACCGTAAAAGCGCCGAACACAAACACCCCAGGTCTGGGGGCATGGTGGTGCACACTGTTTATATGGCTTCCGGAAAGGAGGAAAGCCGCGCTTCGACGGGTCACCGACCGCTCACCCGATCCGTGATAAAAGCCCAGAAGCAGCAACAGAAGCTTTAGGAAATGATGACTGCGATGGCTGCACTTACCGAACCAAAAGAAAGTTCGGAAGTATCATCAGAGCAGCGTCACGAACAAGAAACCGATGCTGACTTCTTACGTAGAGTCCTTGAAAAGAAGGACAAAGAGGCAGCAGAACAAGCTGCCAACATAAAACAAATGGCACTACTCTTCCAAGACATGGTAGGGATGATGTTACAGCCGGACCCTCCAGCTGAAGACCATCCAGTCATTGTCGGAAACGACGGAGGGGAAACATCCGATCCTCCTCCGGCCCTTTCAACAGCCAAAGAGGAAACTATCTCCAAGGCCGCCCTGGATGACTATATAGCTCAGCAAATACGAGCTCATCAGGAGAGTGAAGCGGCTAGGCAAATTGTTAGAACTGGACGACCCTATCCGGGCTGGTATGACCAAATCAGTTACCCGCCGGGATATACGATCCCTAAATTCCACGTATATAAAGGGACAGGGAATCCGCATCAACATGTCGCTCAATTCAGGGCCTTGTGCGGTAATACTGGAGGCGATGACAAATTGTTGCTTCACCAATTCGTTGGCAGCTTAGCAGAAACAGCCTTTGAATGGTATTCGGAGCTACCTAACGACTCTCTCAAAACATTTGCGGAGATGGAGCTACTGTTTACACAAAGATTCGCGAGTGCTAGTGAACGCACCCCGATAACAACACTGATAAATGCCAGGATAAGGCCAGGCAAAACGTGGGTCCAATATGCGACACGATGGCAGAACCTATGGTCAAAATGCGAACAACGCATAGAAGAGGCGCCTGCGGTAGGCATGTTCGTGGGCACTCTCGATCTGCAAGCGACCATTTCGCAATTCATGATGTTCTTCAGGCCTACCACCTTCCAGGCCTTGATCGACAAATTAGCCCAAATGGACCAGATGGGCCATGGACCGTCTCCTCCAAAACCAGACTCTCAAAATGAGAAAGGAAAAGGGAAAGTGATCGTCGTCGCCAATGCTCAACAGCAACCGAGCAACTCAAAGCCGGTTGTTCGCCAAAACAACGTGTGTCCACGCCCATCCCTCGAGGAGAGACTAGGACTTCCTTACTCGTTTCCTCAGAATAAAACGAGAAGACTGTTTGAGCTGGCGGTGCACAACAGACTCATCAATCTGCCGAATCCAAAATACCTGTCGTAGCCAGGTGATCTCAATAATCCCGATTATTGCCCTTACCACCAAACGGTAAGTCACCCGATCGAGGATTGTTTCGTCTTTAAGGGATGGATCGAGGATCAGTACCTACAAGGCAAGTTTGTGCTGTCTGAAAACTGGAAGGTAAACCCACCACAGCCGCACACTCCAAAGAAGATGGACACGATGGAGGCAGCTTGTTCTTTTGTTGAGGACGAAAACGATGGAGAAGACTCATCAGATGAATTCGAAGACTACATAGCAAGTTGTCATGTGATCTCTCACTCATTGGCGGATGATAAAGAAGCTCCTTGCGCCGAGAAACTGAAGGCGGACCCTGAACCAGAAATTCTGCGACCGTAAGACGAGTTGATCGATGCCTTCCTGAATGAGATTCGTCTGAAAGTTAAAGCTAATCAAGAGCGTGAGATGGCCATACTGGAAGGAGCCAAACACCGACGACTGGACCAAAGAGTCGAGGCACTCCCGTCAAATCAAAAGCCACCTGCTGCGGATAAAAACAAATTCAAGACGAGGAAAAGGTTTGCTAAAGCCCTGTCAGCGGGAATGAAGCTACCACCCTCTGAAGAAAATACTCTCGGTGGAGTGGAGATACATCCTAACTTTTGCTTGTATCATCAGAAGATCATACATCCTACCGAAGACTGTGACTTCTTTAAGTGTTGGTGGCAAGGGTATGTCGTTCAAAAGCAACACTTCAACAGGACAAAGCGTGGAGCTCGTAGACATCAGAAAAATGCGATAGATGAGCGCAAAAGAGCCGCTGACGACTATCACATAGCCGATTCCAAGGGATCACAAATTATCACCTTCGGAAGCGACTCTGACGAAGAAGCTGCCCTCAACCCTTTCCTCAAGGAATCCATTTCGAAAATGAAAGAATTGAGGAATCGCGAGAACGTTCAGCCGTGCAATCGCACGCTACTGGAAAAAAATCTCAGCCTCACGAACAAAGGATCGAGCAAAAAGGATAAAGAGAAGGGAAAAATAGCCCTCGTAGCCAATACTCAACAGCAATCAAGTGGCCCTAGACCGATTGTTTGCCGAAACAACAAGCGGCAACCCCTCCAGGAAAAGTTGAATCGTCCTTACTCGTTTCCTCAAGATAAAACAAAGAGACTGTTCGAGCTGGCAGTGCGCGACAGACTCATCAATCTGCCGAGTCCAAAACGTCCGTTGCGGCCAGGCGATGTCAACGATCTCGATTATTGCCCTTACCACCAAACGGTAGGTCACCTGATCGAGGATTGCTACGTCTTCAAAAACTGGGTTGAAGATCAATACCAACAAGGCAAGTTTGTCATATCCGAAAACTGGAAGGTGAGCCCGCCACAACCGTACGCGACGGGAAAGATGGAGACGCCGGGGGCATCATGCTCATTCATAGAGAAAGCCCCATAGACCGAAAAGTCAGTAAACTAGAGATTCGCCTCGAATACGGCGACAACGGATTGCAACGTCCTTAAACTAATGGCGGACCGAAATGTCCTTAAACTAATGACGGACCACTACGTCCTAAAACTAGTTGTTGACCGAGATGTCGATAAACTACAGTAGATTGAAACATCACAAAGCCGATATAAAAAAAAGAGAGATAAAAAAATAATAATAATAAAAAATATAAATAAATAAACGGTATGTTCATAAGAAAAATGGGCACGGATGAAAACCCGAAAGGGCTCCGTGAGTAAAAACAGCAGGGCTACCGGCGAGTGTTCGTGAAAACCTGAAAGGGCGCGACCTCGTTAAAAAAAAGAGAGAATAAAAAGAATAAAAAAAACGGTACGTCCATAAGCAAAATGGACACGGATGAAAACCCGAAAGGGCTCCGTGAGTAAAAACAGCAGGGTTACCGGCGAGTGTTTGTGAAAACTCAAAAGGGCGCAACCTCATTAAAGGACACTTACAGGGTCCTCTCGACCTTGTAAGGAGAAACCACCCACGTGAGATCCTTACGACTCACAAGGAAGCAACACACTTAGGGATCCCCACGATTCCTAAGGAGAAAATACACTTGCGAGGTCCTCACGACTCGTAAGGAGAACTCTCTTATAGGACCCTCACGGCTCATAAGATTTGAAAGTCTCAAGTTACAAAGACCTAAACCTGTGCTTAAGCATCCCCCACAACCTTCGATATTGTCCTACAAGCGGCTCAATACTGACCCTTGTATACAATCCACGGGCACGAATAAACATTTCCCTAGCCAAGTTCTATCCGTGACTAGGGATATGTCTGCACGGTGAACAACCCTTACGACTTCTCTCGACTTTAAGGAGAAAACAGTCTTATAAGATCCTTACGACTTATAAGAGAACATACACTTAGGAATCCTCACGATCCCTAGGGAGAAAACACACCTACAAGATCCTCACGACTCGTAGGGAGAAATACCTTTATGAGACCATTACGGCTCATGAAGTCAAAAGCTTTAGTCAACAGGACCTTAACCCTGTTCGCTAAGCCACCTTTGTTCGATATCGACAGAGGCAAATGATGATTCGCTACTGGCAATATTCCAGTTTTAGCGGTGCTGATGCCGAAACCGGTGTCCAATCCCAAGCTTGCAGCGAAAAGCCAGCAAGCCGCACATGCATATGAAATAGCCGAAATGATGGGGCAACTTGCAAATAAAAATCAGCAAGTAAAAAAAATGTGTATACATGCAAAATAGCCGAAATGATAGAGCATCGCGGAAATAAAATAATAATAATAAAAAATGATGAATAAAATTTATGCCCTACAGGCGATAGCATAGCGATCCCTGTATACAATCCAGGGGCACAAACAAAGAAGGAGACACATCTTCCCTCCCCATGCTTCATCAGAAAATGGAGCCAAGTCTTGACGGTAACTCATATAAAACCTGAAAGACGATCGGAGATCATCTCGCACCAGCGCGGAGTGGTCACCACCTCGACGTCCGTCTTAATACAGCAGACGAGATGTCACCACAGCGTTCTTCCTCCAGTAAGGTTCAAACGAGACAATCAAACTAACGGAGCCACGGCAAAATCCCTAGTTCCAAACCTCGACGGTTCACCAGTAACTTAGAGACAACCGCGACATTCGTCTCGATACAGCAGACGCGATGCCAGCGAAACGAAGCAAAGGCCAAATTCCTAGCTTCAGGGTCTTGACGGCAACTCACATAAAACCTGAAAGACTATCGGAGATCATCCCACACCAGCGCGGAGTGGTTATGACTCATCGGGGCTCTCCAAAATGAGCCTAACCTCAAGTAAAAAGCAGCATGGAAAAATTCCTAACGCTTTCTCTTCTGACGGTCAAACTGCCTAAGAAGATTGCTTGAAGTCGTCTTGTTCAGCCCCCGAAGGGATCAGAGACACGGCAGTCGCAGGGCTACTCGAACAACACGATTGCCTATCGAGGAATATATCAGCTGATGCGACGGTACGACGGCCAAAACCCTAAGTACCATAGACCCTAACGGACTTCTGTCGTAAAGAGCAGAGGTTAACTGTGACGTTAGGATATTCTTGCGAGAAATGTTCGATTCGTCTCGACTTGTGAAGAAATTGATGTCTTTGTGAGAACTTCTCGATGCGGCTCGACTCGTAAGATAAAGCCTTAGGCAGTAAGAATTAAAAAACCTGTTTCCTAAGCACTGGGACCCTGCAAGTTGGCCCAAAACGGTCTCTTGCATACTATCCACGGGTCTCACTCTCCAAACTCGAATCTCGACAAGGAGGGAAACAACCGCTTACGGGTCCTCTCGACTCGTAAGAGGGAAAATTCTCTTATAGGATCCTTACGACTCATAAGAGAAAACACACTTAGGAATCCTCACGATTTCTAAGGAGAAAATTCACCTACGAGATCCTCTCGATCCGTAGGGAGAAAAGTCTCTATGAGACCCTCACGGCTCATAGAGTTGAAAAGTCTTAGGCAGCAGATTTGAACCTGCGGCCTAAGCCATTCCTATCTCTTGAAGAAACCAAGATGCTTGCTCTATTATCTATCAACCATGTTTACTAAGGTAGCATGATGATAATAAAAGAAAGAAAAAAGCGGAGAAATGACACAAGACATTACAAAGAATGCATATCTTTTATTCATAAACTTGATTGAGTACAAGATACATTGTGTTAAAGAATAAAAAAAAAATATACAAGTACAAATGATACAAAAAGTAACTACTGAGAAGGAAGTGTCTTTAACAAATCCGCGAGCTGCTCTCCCACTTCCTTTAGCGCCTCCTCCTCAGTGGCTGCCGCGGTCACTTCCGCTTCCATCTGGGCCCGCTGCTGCAGGTAGGATGAAAGTTGCTCCTCAGCTGCCTGCTGGGCTGCCTCCTGATTAGGTGTATCCCGCTCGACGACGTCAAGCTGTTGCCTCAGTGTTAACCCTTCGGAGAGGCATCGCAGAAGGCCTTCAAAGATAACCTTCAGCCGTGCAGCATTTGCCTCCACCCGAGCATGCAGTTGGGCAGATTTGCTCGAAATCTCACCGCGCTCCTTACGCCTTGAAGTAACTTCTTGTTCGAGATAGCGGAAGTAAGAAGCGCTTTGCTCGATCCATGCCGCCCGTTGAGTGCTCGCGGTCAAGATCTCAGGGGCAAGACGCATCGACTCCAGCTGATGCAGGTGGCCCTCGATCTCCCTGCAGTGATTAACCCAAGACTCGACGACGCCTTCATTATGAAAATTTACAAGCGCCGCCAACATCAGATTAACCTCCGCAGCGAAATCTACGACAGAAGGGGGAGCGTCTGCGTCAAGCTCTTCGACGTATCCGCTCAGCATGCCCAAGCTCATCGCGGCACCCTTTGGAGATGGACGTCTCAAGAAAGGGCCCGCCGGCATCATGACGTGAGGCTCAAGGAGGGCCGGAACCGGAACGACAACTGAAAAGACAAAATACAATCAGATGACGGTTTTTTTTTAAAAAAAAATATGAGAAAGTCATCGATGGGGAGAGTTTACTATGCCAGCTGCAGCAGGCGGCAAAGCTGGGAGGACCGGTGGCGCAACCGATCCTTTATCTCCTTCTTCGATTTGTAACACTGCAATTAAGGCAGGGAAGAATCATAAATAATTCCATTACCGAAAAAGGAAGGGTATTAATTGAAAATCATACTCACCAGCGCCGCTAGAAGAAGCAAGCTCTAATGGGAAGGAGAAGTGTGGGTGCAACACCTGATAGAGATGATCAAAAAGCACTTCTGAAAAGACGTAATAGTACGACATTAGTACATAAATTATGCGGCTGAAAGATAAAACTAATGGGTTGAAAATCCATACCTTCCAACATCTTTGATGGTACAAGGGAAGGCTGAGAGGTGACCACCGCCAAGGCAGTAGTTGGCGGTGCTCCCTCGAGCAATGGAGCATCGGCACTGGCCGCACATGCATTAAAAAACAAAGATAAACTTGTCAGAAAGGATCGCAAGATATAAAAAAAGGGGACAATAACTCAAAATTTACCCGATGAGCCGCCAGCCGAAACGGAGGCGTCTCCGTCCTCCATTGATACGAGTCCACCTCCCGTGGCCTCATCACCGGACTCTACGGGGGCCGTCGTCGTGCTCGCGAGGCTAGGAGACGGCGGAGGACCGTAAGTAGGGAGAGCAATGATCGGGGCATTGCCAGACTCTTGAGAAAGAGCGGCCGGCTCGTCCTCAGGAATCATGCCCGCCTCACCCGCTACTCCCTCGGGCTCGGCGGTCACCATTGTCTCATCCTCCGTCACCATGGGGTCACCGGCCTCAGGCGCCACATCCACCGCTGCCTCAGGCTCAGTTATAGCGGTCGTCTCATTTGCCGCCACCTCAGGCTCGGCATCAACGACCTTCTCTGGTGCAGCTCCCTTAGCCCCCAGCTCAGGCTCAGCAACCCCGGCGACGTTGCCCACCGTCAACTCGGGTTCGGCCGGTGCCTCTTCCTCTGTCCCCTTAGGTTCGACGATCTCCGCCTCCCCTTCGTTTGGACTTAGCCCTGCAGGATAAGATAAATAAGAACCGACAAGTTTACAATTCTTACAAACAAATCTTGAAAGATACATTACCTGAGGTAGACTTATCATTTGCCCCACGAGCTGCACGTGCCACCTGTCTGCGAGCTGTGGACAAAGAGACCGGGGGCTCTTCTGAGGGGGTATCAGCACGAGGGACGGTGCTTGGGCCAGCTCCCACGGCCAAAGCAGCCCTGCGTGCCTTCGCCTTGCGCCTTAGCCGCTTTCTCTCCTCCTGAGCCGTTGAGACAGACCTCTTCAAAGCCTCCTTCATTGAGACGTCCTCGTCTGTGAACAGGGATGCCTCCAAATCCTTCAAGGCATCCCTCATCGACTTGTCGATTTGAGGCTCTCGCGGCAACCCCGAGGAGACTGGGACTTCAGTAGCGGGCCCGGGGAGAGTCCCCGCATCAGCTGGCTCAGCCCCTGCAAAGAAGCAAATGAAGAAGTTTAGGTTGACCATCAGAAAAGAGGATAAAAACTTAATAAGGCGAGACGTACCGATGCCCATTAGAGCACGCTTCTCTTCCTCCTCCTGGAAGGTTTTTAAAGAGGCAGCGACGGCTTCTTCGGTAGTGACACCTGTTAAAAAAGGGGGAAAGCATTAGTCGAAGATAATAATAAAAATGCTATAAAATGACGAAGAGTACAGCTAATGATTACCTGCTTGATCGAGTTTATCCAACCACGCTTCGAGCCTCGCTGATCGCACAGAAGCCGCAATGGCAGCCGCCAGGTCAGTGTCTACGTGGTCTACCGAGAAGCCTTTATTGCTGCCACACTCGCTTATACCTTCGGTAAGAGGGGCCTGAGGCTCTAAACTGAGGATCGCGTCAAGAGAGAGGAGCGACTTCTTCTTCCTCTTCTGCCCACCAGCCCTGGGTGCACCCGAGATCGACTTGCGCTTTGTAGGCACCTTAGGGCGGCGGGTCCCGATATCTGCGCCCACGCCGGACTCCGGTGAAACCACATCTACCGTCTCCACCGGAGCATGGGGTGTTGTGGTGCATCCGCAGTACCACAGAGCGGCAGTCCGCGCGGAGGGCTCAACACGCGTGGTGGCACGGTTCCGGCATCTTTCAGCGGAGGAATGACCGGGGTCCTTGGCTTCAAGGGAGCCTTGCGATCGCCGCCGGGAGGCGCACCCTTGCGGTCAACCAGCATGCACTTCTCCATAAGGATAACTGGACCCATTGCATGCGCGTACCAAGCCACGTACACGTTGAGCACCTTGGGGACGCAGCTCAGCTCGCTAATGAAGAAATAAGAACCCGTGTTAAGCCGCATGAAATGGTGTATTGCATTCCTTATCCCCTCTCGGCTGGCCACAGGCTTTTCCAAGAAAGCTTCCATCGGAATCCCCTGGTGATAGCTCGATTGCTGAGCGAACCGGTGAGGGTTATACCTCACGAAGAGTGCCGTCACATTCTGCCTAAACACCAGGTGGCCCGGCCGAATGGAGTAGAGGTGGAGGATCTCCCGAGCTTTCAATATGGAGGCCCCGTCCTTAAAATCATCGCGCAGTGGAACTACCGACTTGGTGGTCTCTGAGCCTATGGTTATGACTTTATCCAAAAACGAAACCTTCACTCCGACCAGGTGTGGACGAAGGAGCAGCCCTCTAGCCTCCCGCGGAGATGCAACCACGATTGAAGCGCCAACCAACCGCATGACTCTTGGGAGTCTGCACTTCTCAAAAAACGGAGGGATCTTATAGGCGCCGAACACTCCGTGCACATGCATTTCCATCCAATAGGTGAAGTAGTGCATCGGGAAGTTAGCAGGCTGCAACCCAGGCTCATTAGCGTCCGCCGCTACGCTGAGTCCATTATAAAGGTGAGCCAGCCCGGCGATTCCTACTGTTAACTGTAGACCAGCCACCATCCGATGCGCTGGGTAGAAAACAGATGGCCGCATGTGGCGTGGGTGCATGGGGAGCGCAAAGCTGCACAGCCACAGTCCCGGGAACCCTACAAAAAAGGTCTCCTCATCCATCCCCGGGACGTGATTGTTAGGGATTCTGCGTGTTCAAGTTTTAGTTAATTACCGCAATCAAGACGGTTTCGCTTGTAGCTAGCCGGTTGAGTACGGGTCGTCCGCAGGGAGACGGAAATCTTTTTCTATGTGCTTTAACGAGTTAAGTCCGAAGGTCCAGATTTGTTTGTGATTAACTAAGTGTTAAATTGATATGTAAAGAGAGCTTGTTAGGGTTAGGATTAGGTTAGTTTGAGTTAGGAGTCGCTCACCTCTTTCGTTGCCACTCTTAATATCGGTGTTACGGTAATCGGCAACAACGGGGATTAGCACGACTAGGAAGAAACTTGCGAGTATAAGCTAGGCTTTCCAACGCTTAAGTTCTTCCTTTTGGTGCTTGTCCGTCCGTTCTTGGCTCTTAGCCATAACCTCCGGTTAATTCAACCACAACCGGTCTCACTACGGAATCACCGCTATCATATAGGATAGGGTGCCGTAGGGAGCGGATTGTGGTTCAATTAACGGGAGTCGATTTAAGATGTTGGGCAAGGAAAGAGTGAGAGAGATTTCCTTCTCTCAAACTTCCCTTATCCTACCCTAACAAGTATGAAACTACTCACCCATAATACGGAAAAGAAAATAACACAAAAGAGGAAGATAGAAAGAAGGAGATTAGAAGATAGCAACTAGCTATTTGCGACCTCACCTTGGCAAGGATCAAGCGTAAGCATCATGGTTGTTTTAAGGATAAAGAAAAAGAGAGAAGAAAGAAACAACAAGAAATAACAACAACTAAGTTAACAAATGAAAATTACAACAATTAACATAAGAGCAAGACAAGTATAATAATAAAATGGACTTCTTTATTCGTCATTCTTCACTCACAAAAGCCCACTACAAGTTTTTCAATGGAGAAGAGATGAGAAGAGGAAGAAGAACATGTATTCTAAACCGTAGAAAAATACAAGATTAAGCACCCCTTGCATTGGCAAGATCTGGACTATTTATAGGCAGGAAACTGGAAACCTAGGGCAAAAATCTGCCTCCTCATAAAAAGACCAAAATACCCCTAAAAGCATAACTGCTGCCGCCACCGTACGGCCGCGGTTCCGCGGCCTAATAGAGGAGTTGGCTCCTCGTTTTTCTTGTGCTTCCCTGGTTCTGTGTGCCCTTTATTCTGGTATATGTATTTTCTTATATTTTCTTCACGATTTTTCCAGAATTTCTGTTGAGTAAAAGGTGATTTGATGTGGATCTTTTTGTCATGATTTCCTCGAGCTCCGTGTAGATTTCTTGGATCTTGTATTGCCATTGAGCCTTGTGCATGAAAACGACATCGATTTGCCATTTTGTCTCTCAAACTGGTGTGTGGCAACAGACAGATAAAGAGCGGAGATCCGTGTTTTATCTGTGGTTGGCAGGAACCCGGGTTTTGTCGTGTTTTTCCATGAATTTCACCGTTTTAGAGCTGAGAATCTGTATCCTGCAATTGACTAGCAAACGCGGCTCAAGAGTACCTACCGATATGCAATGTGATAAAAATTGGGCGGTATGAAAATGCAAAAAAACTGATATGAAAAAATACCCCCAAACTTATCATTTGCTCGTCCCGAGCAAAGCCAATTTATTCACAAAAGATTTTCTAACCTCACTTTCGCAGGGAACGCGATTGCACTGAGCATGTGCAACAAGCCGTTAAAGCTCTAGGTGTCCCTAGTAGGAGGAGTGTTGTCTCCTGAGGATTTTCAGCGGATACTACCCACAAAATCCGGTCAAGCTAGTTTTGTAAAATAACTAAGATTCTAATCCTAAAGTTTTGTTTCAGAAAATAACAATTCTATTATCCTGAGTCTAGACTATTGAACCTTTATTTTTCACACCTCGCTTCTTATTTAATTACAGATTTTATATGTCTTTACGTGCAGTGCAAATAGTGTCGTTAAGTTTCCAGAAGGATCGATTTACGTCATCATGTCACACAATAAAGCCCAGATAACAATTTTAAAAGGATCGCATAAGTTTTATAAAGAGTTAAGCATTTTTCAAGTTTCGTTTTCCAGTAAGGTTTCAACTTTAGAATTTCTATCTTCCTTAACAGGAAACTAGGTCTTATTCTTCACTCCACCTTTTTCTTGTTTTCATTTCATACACACCTCTGTGAACGTGCAATAGTCTTTATTATAGAATAAAACCTTCATATCTCCGCTAATTTTTTTTTATAAAAGCCTGTCTTTTATCAAGATTATTCTCACACAAAGAACCGTTAGGAATTTTAACTCGGAGAGAACACTTGCTTGACTTTGTTTTAATCTGGACTTTCTAGGCTTCTTAGCGAGCTTTGGGCCAATGCTCCCAAACCAGTTGTCTTTAGGGCATTAGGTGTAGAAACACCCCAGCGGACTTAATTACTCAAGTTACCTAGGTCCAAAAACAAAAGACAGTTTTGCGTGAAAAATCATGATGATTCAATACGAACGGAGACATAACCGGCAGTTCAATTATTTTTTTGGATAAAAGACGTGTTTAGTGGGTTCGGTGTGTAATCATTCCAATCAAGTTTCAGATGGGTTATTTTTCAGACTTAGTTCCAATTAAGGCATCAATAATATTCCTTCATATTCACTCACTTCATAAACTATTCTTGATATTACTTATTTCAGAACAAACCTATTTGATCCTCAGAAAATCATTGATCCAATTAAAAGTTTTTCGACATAAAAGACTTGTCATCTAATTTCCAAAAACTTACGACACGTGGAGTGTGATGTAAAGACGTATATCAGCTATAGTTAACTTCAAAGGAGAGTTATCTTTCAGGTTTTCAAAATCTAAACATAAGATTTAGTTATTCTTATTTTATCAAACAAAACCGTCGAAATGTTGAATCAGAGTCCTCCCACTAGCTAACTTGACAGAAAAGTTTTTATGTTTTAAGAAAATTTTCAGATTTTTATGGATTTTAATATGCAGATGCAAAATATACATATGAATGCGAAGGTAAGAAATGCGTACCGAGCGTACCCCCAAACTTAAACTGGACAGTGTCCTCACTGTCATTGCATGAAGAGATCACTTGAAGGGTCAAAATTGTCGGTTAGCGATACACAATTTTTTTTGTTTCTGTTTTTAAAGAAAAAAGAAAAAGAATATCCACAAATATATACAAAATGGTATATACATACCCCCAAACTTATTTGGAACAGTGTCCACTGTTCTTGGCTGGATAACCGAAGTTTGGTGGTAGGCAGAGGAAGATTATGCAGGGTAAACCGGCTCCTGTAAGACCAGGAGCTCCTCTGTTGGTTCGGCGCTAAGGTACGGTTTTAGTCGGTGTCCGTTTACTTTGAAAAATGAACCGTCCTTTGGATTCTCCAAATCCACAGCGCCCTGTGGATATACATTCCGCACAAAATACGGCCCTTTCCAGCGAGATCTGAGCTTTCCTGGATGGAAGTGAAGTCGGGTGTCGTAAAGCAGTACCTGTTGACCAGGTACGAAGGGTTTTCGCAAAAGGTGTTTATCGTGAAACACCTTCGTTCGATTCTTAACGACAACCGCGTTATCGTAAGCCTCATCCCTAAGCTCGCTCGGTTCGTTCAACTGCAGCTTCCGATGACTGCCCGCATCCTCGAGAGACAGATTCAGCTCCTTTATCGCCCAAAATGCGCGATGCTCTATTTCGACAGGTAAGTGGCAGGCTTTTCCGTACACAAGCCGATAGGGAGACATCCCAAGATCGGTCTTATAAGCGGTTCGAAATGCCAAAAGGGCATCAGTGAGTTTCAGCGACCAATCCTTACGGTTCTTGGAAACCGTCTTCTCCAGCATCTGCTTGATTTGCCAATTTGAAACTTCGGTCTGCCCGCAGGTTTGGGGGTAGTAGGGCGTGGATAGCTTATGATTAATGGAATATTTCCGCATCAAGGCCTCGAAAGTCTTGTTGCAGAAATGACTTCCATTGTCGCTAATGATCGCTCGGGGGTGCCCAAACCGGGAGAAAATGTTTTCTTTAAGGAACCTAACGACAACCTTGTTGTCGTTAGTCCGGCTGGGCACAGCCTCGACCCATTTAGAGATGTAATCAACAGCGAGAGGAATGTACAAGTTCCCGAAAGAGCTGGGAAACGGCCCCATGAAATCTATCCCCCAAACATCGAAAATCTCCACAACCAAGATCGGTTGGAGCGGCATCTCGTTCCGCCGGGATATCCGGCCCATGTGTTGGCACCGGGAGCAAGTCTTGCAATAGTCATGAGCGTCTTTGAAGAGTTGTGGCCAGTAGAAACCGCTTTGCAAGATCTTCTCAGCTGTCTTTCTGGGCCCAAAATGCCCGCCACACGCTTGATCGTGGCAAAACGACAGCACACTCTTGAATTCCTCGTCAGGGACACACCGACGAATAATCTGGTCGGGACAGTACTTGAACAAATAGGGTTCGTCCCAGTAAAAGTGTTTTACTTGGGATAAGAAGCGAAGTCTGTCCTGACTTGACCATTCAGTCGGTAGTAATCCCGTGGCCAAATAGTTCACAATATCTGCGAACCAGGGTTCGCAAGATACTGTTAAGAGCTGTTCATCCGGGAAAATGTCGTTGATTGGAGTTGGAAGCGAAGGAGAAGAAGGAAGTCGTGAGAGATGGTTGGCAACTACGTTTTCACATCCTCGTTTGTCCTTAATGACAAGGTTAAACTCTTGAAGCAAGAGGATCCAATATATTAACCGAGATTTTGCATCTTTCTTCGCAAAAAGATGGCGCAGAGCAGAATGGTCAGTGTAGACAATGACTGGAGAGCCGATGAGGTAGGACCTGAACTTTTCTAAAGCAAATACAACAGCTAAGAATTCCTTCTCAGTTGTTGTATAATTGAGTTGGGCGTCATTCAGGGTTCGGTTCGCATAATAGATTACATGCGGCATCTTGTTGATGTGTTGTCCAAGGACAGCACCAATGGCAAAGTCGGATGCATCGCACATAATCTCAAATGGGTGCGTCCAGTCAGGTGAAGAAAGAACGGGAGCAGAAGTGAGTGAGCTTTTCAATGACTCGAATGCAGTCACACAGCTCGAGTTGAAGTCGAATGGCGTATCCTTGGCCAGCAAAAGAGTCAAGGGCCTAGCAATCTTGCTAAAGTCCTTGATGAACCATCTATAGAAACCGGCATGGCCAAGGAAGGCTCGGATATCTCTGACGCATCGGGGAGGAGGTAGATTGGAAATGACCTCAATCTTTGCTTTGTCAACCTATATGCCATTTTGCGAGATATATGTCCTAAGACAATACCTTCGCGCATCATGAAGTGGCACTTCTCCCAATTCAAAGTGAGATTCTTGTCCTTACATCGGGTAAGGACAGCGTCAAGATGCAGCAAACACTCGTTGAAGGAATCGCCGAAGATGGAGAAATCATCCATGAAAATTTCCAGAAATATTTCCACCATGTCTGAGAAGATTCCCATCATACACCGCTGGAAGGTAGCGGGCGCATTGCATAACCCAAAGGGCATGCGACGATATGCAAACGTACCGAAAAGACAAGTGAATGTGGTCTTGTCCTGGTCTTTTTCGGCGATGGGAATCTGATTATAGCCGGAGTAGCCATCAAGAAAGCAGTAGTACTCGTGTCCGGCCAATCGTTCAAGCATCTGGTCAATGAAAGGTAGCGGGAAGTGGTCTTTCCGCGTTGCGGCGTTGAGTTTTCTGTAATCGATGCATACACGCCACCCAGTTTGGGTGCGAGTAGGGATTAACTCGTTTGCCTCGTTGGTTATGACCGTGATGCCCGACTTCTTGGGGACAACGTGAATGGGGCTAACCCACTGGCTATCAGAGATAGGGTAAATGATACCACTATCTAGACATTTTACGATCTCCTTCTTCACAGCCTCTTTCATGACTGGATTGAGCCGTCTTTGTGGATCCCGGGCTGGTTTGGCATCATCCATCAGATGAATGTGATGTTCAACGATCAGGGGACTAATCCCCTTGATGTCCGCCATGGACCGGCCAAAATCTTGCCTGTTGCTGTGCAAGACCTCGAGAAGGGCTTTCTCTTGTTCTGGAGCTAGAGAAGCCGAGATGATGACGGGGAGGGTCTCGTTCTCACCTAAGTAAGCGTACTTAAGGTGAGACGGCAAAGGCTTGAGTTCGAGCGTTGGAGGTGAAACGATGGAAGGCAAGATTGGTGAAACAGTCTCGAACTCAAAAGATTCCAGCAAAGGTTCAAAACGAGTGTAAGCGACCGAGTCGGATGGTTCAGGTAACTCATCCGGAAATTCGAAGGATTCAAACTCGGGTTGCGAGCGGCTAAGATCGTTCAAGAACGTGAAACACTCGTAGTCGTTGTCGGGCGCAGGAACAGCAGCAGGTTCGAGGAGGAACGCACTAGTGGCATCAAGATTATCGTGATCAAACAGAAACTCCTCGAATTCACATTCTTCTGGGGTGATCTCCTGGATCGAGCAGACGTCCAGTATATGAGCATTAGGTTCGGCGGGCTGATTCCCCAACCTAAAAATGTTGAGTTCAATCGTCATGTTTCCAAAAGAGAGGTTCATCGACCCATTGCGACAATTGATCACAGCATTTGAGGTTGCAAGGAATGGGCGACCGAGTATCACCGGAATTTGATTCCGGGGGTTAGCTACAGGCTGTGTGTCTAATACAATAAAGTCAACGGGGAATATGAAGTCCCCGACTTTTATTAACACATCCTCTAGCTCACCCCTAGGATGGGTGATTGATCGGTCGGCCATTTGGAGAGTGCAGTGTGTGGGTTTCAGCTCTCCGACGCCTAATTGCTCGTATACTGAGTACGGAAGCAGGTTAACACTGGCACCAAGATCTAATAGTGCACGGTTGATATTCTTATCCCCAATGGTAATGGAAATCGTAGGACAGCCAGGGTCCTTCCGTTTTTGTGGTAAAGATTGGGTAAGGGCATCACTCATAGCACAAGCCAAGAAAACTTTCTTGGGTACCTGAGACTTCCTCTTTTTCGTGCACAAGTCCTTTAAGATTTTCGCGTAGGACGGGGCTTGTTGGACAGCATCTAAAAGAGAAATGTTAATGTTAACCTGCTTAAATAACTCCAGAATCTTCTACATTTGTGGATTTTGTTTATTAGACCTCAACCGGTTTGGAAATGGGACGTTTTTAAAATTGGTTGAGTCTAATGCTTGTGGAGGAGATTGTGGAGTTGGAACGGATCCCAGAACAGGTGTTTTCGTGGAGTGAGAAGTGGGTCCATTCAGAGCAGCAGAAGAAGAAGGAGAGCCTTGTGAAGAACGGAGAATAGGCTCAGAAGACAAAGAAGCAGGAGACGAAGAAGAAGAAGCGGCCGGGGTGTCATCGTTGATCCGTGTGCCAATGTTGTTTTGCAGCATCCTTCCCGATCTCAATGTGGTCACGGTACTCACATTATGGTTCTGTTGTTCAAGAGCAACATGTACATTATGTGGGTGACCGGGATTTGGGAATGGCTGGGACGGAAGCTTCCCCTTCTCTCGCTCGCTTAAGGCCGCATTCAGCTGTGCAATCTGGGCCTCGATGGTCTTGATGCTTTGCCCGTGTGCGGCAGTGTGTTGCACTAAGGACTGAATGGATGACTGGATGTTAGCAGTGGACTGAGTTGATTGTTTAACGAACGCCTCCAGACTTCGTTCGAGCGAGGAAACCTTATCGTTGTTTGACGGAACAAAGTTGTTTGGTGGAAAAGAATTGTTGGGTGCAAAGTTGTTCGTCTGATTTTGAAAAGGTTGGGGTTGGATAAGGCTGCTGAAATTGAGTTTGTTGTTGCGCTTGTTGTTGCGGCGGAGGGGCCCTTTGGAAATTGTTGTCTTGGAATTGATTCTGATTCTGATTCAAGGTGAAATTGGGGTGGTTCCTCCAACCGGGATTGTAAGTGGAAGAATATGGATCATTCCTCGGTCTTTGCTGAAATGCAGCATTAACCTGATCCTGTTCTTGAGATGGTGGATTGTAAGGACACTCTTCGGTCAAGTGAGAAGGATCGGAACAACAAGCGCAGATGGTACGAAGGGGAAGAACAGGGGCAGGAGCAGGAGAAGAAAATTTGCTCTCTATTGCTTCAAGATTTCTCATTATTGCAGCCATTTCAGCTTTCATCGCAATAGAGACATCAAGTTGGTGAATTCCTACCCCAGACTGACCGGTAGAAGTGGAGGTAGAAGAAGAAGAAGTCGGTCTGGTGCTCTCCCATTGTAGCGTTTGCTCCGCAAGGTCATCAAAGAATTGTCACGCTTCCTCGTCAGATTTCGATAGGAAGTGGCCCTGACAGATGGTTTCCAACAACTGCTTCGTTGCTGGGTTCAAGCCCTCGTATAAGGTTTGGCAAAGTTGCCATTTCTCTATACCGTGGTGAGGACACTGAACAAGAAGGTCTTTGTACCGGTCAAAGCTCTTCCAGAAGGGTTCAGAAGGAAGCTGAGAGAATTGGTTGATTTCATTGCGAATCCTTATGGTTTTATGATTCGGATAGAACTTTTTGAGAAACGCTTTAACAAACTCGTCCCAACTGGTTATGGAGTGGGAAGCGGTGCTATACAGCCATTTTTCAGCAAGATGGCATAAAGTGAACGGAATGACCCGTAGACGTATAGCATCGTCTGACAGTTGGGTAGTTTTCATCATGGCACAAACGTTTTGAAATTTATTGATGAAGATATAGGCATCTTCAGATTCAAGCCCATGAAATCGTGGAAGCATGTTGATGAAGTGGGGCTTAATTTCAAAATTATCCCCATTGGCCGGTGGAAGAGAAAGGCAGGTGGGAAGTGCAGAACGGGTGGGATAGAAACGATCCTGGAGCGCGATTCGCTGCGGCGCTACAACAGGCGGTGGTGGTGGGTTATTGGTCTCCGTAGGAGGTGGAGCCAATCCAGGGGTAGTCAAAGAGATGTTCGGATTAAATCCTGACATCGCGGAAGAAGAGGTTGGTGATGGTGAAAGCGAAGATGTATGAACAGAATTCCGGTTAACGTCGGAGTTGGCCGGCAAAGGAAGGGGTGAAATAGGAGTGGACGGAGTTTCGACGTCTGAGTCGATCGCGTAGTCGGTAGCGACTAACGTAACGTGGACTAGACGGGCGCTAGTGTCCCGAGTCCAAGCGGACAAACACTAAACGAGTTTAGTACAGTCAAAGCGGAGAAGGTGAGGGTAAGAAAACGTCAATGGAGAAAAACAATGGGTGGTGGGTGAAAAATGGATTTGGCGACAAAGGGCAAGTTTTTATAAAAGTTTTTGATTTTTTCCTTTTTTTTTTAGAAATATCTTTACAGAAATATGTACGGACTTACGGCTTTGAGTAATCACAACCAAGATATGCACAATCACACCTAGATCTAGGGTCACCTAGGTCTGCTAGACAGCTCCTAACTGTTCCAGAGGGCTAGAAATAGGACCTCAAACCGCCTCTTCTCCGTCTAATGCGGACAGATAAGTGCCAGGTAAGTGGGAGGTTGTCCAACGCTTTCGCGAAGTTCCTTAATTAAATAATCACTTTCCTTCGTCACACTTGCCTAGGCACTGCAAAAGTCAGATAGGATAAACGGCCGATGCCTGTAACTAGTCCTCTGTCCTATTGAGCGCGAAGTCCTTAGGGCTGAGTCTAGTATTTTTTAATTTTTAACAATGGTCAATGCATATGTTTTTTGTGATTTTTGGGGTCCTGGGAAGGGTGATGAAATCCCCACCCAATCTGAATTGGTTTCAAGCCCCTTAAGTTCGTATTAATGAATGCAAAGCGATAACAAATCAACTGCAAACAATTTTTATTTTTAGTGCGGCGCAAAGAATCCTGCACAAGAACAGTTTATTGGAAGGGGGAAGAGAGTTTGCGCAAAGAATGCTGCAGAAAACACAGTTTATTGGAGTCCAGAGGAGTGGGAGAGAGATGAGGAACACTTACAGAGATTTTGGCAGCCCGAAGGCACCAAACGGCCGCGGTTCCGCGGCCTAAGCCTCCTTATGCCGCGGTTCCGCGGCGGTTTGTTGGAGTTGGGCTGCGGGAATTTTTGGGTGTGCTTTGTTGGGTGTCCTCTGCTTGTCTGGATGTGCTGAATTTTGAGTTGCTTACTGTATCTGCTCCAGATTTTTACAGTAGACCGGTTGCTTCGTTTTGTCCGTCGCGGTGTAGCCGCGAAATGTGGGTCTATCTTCCCACATCTTTGGCACTGAACTTGAACTCCGTATTATCCTGCACACTTGCACAAAAACTAATCAAAAATAACAAGATGATTTTATTTTACAAAGTAAATTTTTTTTGTTTTGTTTTTTTGGTTATATTCACAAGTTAACCCGAAATTACACAAAGAAATAAACTACCGTCTCCCCGGCAACGGAGCCATTTGATTGTTAGGGATTCTGCGTGTTCAAGTTTTAGTTAATTACCGCAATCAAGACGGTTTCGCTTGTAGCTAGCCGGTTGAGTACGGGCCGTCCGCAGGGAGATGGGAATCTTTTTCTATGTGCTTTAACGAGTTAAGTCCGAAGGTCCAGATTTGTTTATGATTAACTAAGTGTTAAATTGATATGTAAAGAGAGCTTGTTAGGGTTAGGATTAGGTTAGTTTGAGTTAGGAGTCGCTCACCTCTTTCGTTGCCACTCTTAATATCGGTGTTACGGTAATCGGCAACAACGGGGATTAGCACGACTAGGAAGAAACTTGCGAGTATAAGCTAGGCTTTCCAACGCTTAAGTTCTTCATTTTGGTGCTTGTCCGTCCGTTCTTGGCTCTTAGCCATAACCTCCGATTAATTCAACCACAACCGGTCTCACTACGGAATCACCGCTATCATGTAGGATAGGGTGCCGTAGGGAGCGGATTGTGGTTCAATTAACGGGAGTCGATTTAAGATGTTGGGCAAGGAAAGAGTGAGAGAGATTTCCTTCTCTCAAACTTTCCTTATCCTACCCTAACAAGTATGAAACTACTCACCCATAATACGGAAAAGAAAATAACACAAAAGAGGAAGATAGAAAGAAGGAGATTAGAAGATAGCAACTAGCTATTTGCGACCTCACCTTGGCAAGGATTAAGCGTAAGCATCATGATTGTTTTAAGGATAAAGAAAAAGAGAGAAGAAAGAAACAACAAGAAATAACAACAACTAAGTTAACAAATGAAAATTACAACAATTAACATAAGAGCAAGACAAGCATAATAATAAAATGGACTTCTTTATTCATCATTCTTCACTCACAAAAGCTCACTACAAGTTTTTCAATGGAGAAGAGATGAGAAGAGGAAGAAGAACATGTATTCTAAACCCTAGAAAAATACAAGATTAAGCACCCCTTGCATTGGCAAGATCTGGACTATTTATAGGCAGGAAACTGGAAACCTAGGGCAAAAATCTGCCTCCTCATAAAAAGACCAAAATACCCCTAAAAGCACAACTGCTGCCGCCACCGTACGGCCGCGGTTCCGCGGCCTAAGCATGCTTAGGCCGCGGTTCCGCGGCCTAATAAAGGAGTTGGCTCCTCGTTTTTCTTGTGCTTCCCTGGTTCTGTGTGCCCTTTATTCTGGTATATGTATTTTCTTATATTTTCTTCACGATTTTTCCAGAATTTCTGTTGAGCAAAAGGTGATTTGATGTGGATCTTTTTGTCATGATTTCCTCGAGCTCCGAGTAGATTTCTTGGATCTTGTGTTGCCATTGAGCCTTGTGCATGAAAACGACATCGATTTGCCATTTTGTCTCTTAAACTGGTGTGTGGCAACAGACGGATAAAGAGCGGAGATCCGTGTTTTATCTGTTGTTGGCAGGAACCCGGGTTTTGTCGTGTTTTTCCATGAATTTCACCGTTTTAGAGCCGAGAACCTGTATCCTGCAATTGACTAGAAAACACGGCTCAAGAGTACCTACCGATATGCAATGTGATAAAAATTGGGCGGTATGAAAATGCAAAAAACTGATATGAACATGACGGCAATTTCTGACAAGGGCACGACGGCGGTGCCGGGGAGATAAAAGTCCTTGTGATCATCCTCCAATATGGGTCGGCGGTCCAAGCCGAAGCCAAAAGGATCATCAAGCTGGGCGAACTTCTCGCTCCGCTCCGATAGGAACTCTGGTCGAATGAAGCGGGCGATAAAATCTGCGAAACTGACCCCCCAGACGCCCGATTCCAGATAGAGCCCTTCATAGATCTCCAGCACCTTCACCAAGCCCGGAAACTGGTGCTGAATAGCGTTCTCCGGCGTCAGATCAAACACCAACGGCTTGGTGGCAAAGACGTATTCGTCAGGAGGATGCAGCTCCTCGTAATGCTCCCCCCTCATCGGCAGACACGAGATTTCAGCAAACTCCTCCAAGGAGATAGAAACTTCCCTGTCCGTCATCAAGAAGGTGTGGGTGGGGATATTCCATTGTTCAATAATAGCCTTAACCCACCACGTTGGAGGAGAGGGATACTCAAACAACGAGACGTAGATGGCCGAATACAAACCAATCTTCATCAGATGAGTTCTCTTCGCTGATAAGATGTACAGGGCCCATTGCAAATTCCGGCGGGCGGGCGCGGGATCAGTCCAATGTTATAGGCCTGTCCCCAAGGGCGTGCTTCACCCTGACAGATTCGCCTCCCCAAAATATCTATTGCCGGCGGCGTCTGCACGGTAATAGACCCAATTGCAGGCTGGAGGAGGTCATCCGAATTCCAATTTTTGACCTCCACGGCATACTTCACCGGGGTTTCATCCGCATAGGGGATCGAAAATATGGGCTCGGACGGCGTAGCGAAACCGAAGCTTCGGCGACCCTGGATGATATCGTTATACCACCTACCCCACCAGTGAAGGTTCTTATGCTCGGGGTCATGATCCTTGATGAGAGTGAGCACCTCACGGTCTACTGGTGCCTGGGAAATCCTCCCTCCGAGCGAACAAACGGGAATGATAAATCAGCAGACATGTTTCCTGTGGAGGGACAAAAATTAGCCGTCAGTGTTGTAATTCCAACGCTTGGCATTTTAAAAATTTACACCACACTGCAATGCAGTGGGTAGGGGACTAAATGGGGACCAACAAAATCTGGATGACAGTGCATTAGTTAATAGGACAACCCCATCATTGGATGAGACTGTCAATTAATCTCTAAGAGAATATTCTCATTAATAAAAATCCCTAGAGACAAGGAGAAAATCTCCTATTTCATAGCAAAGCTCTGTCACAGAGTGACACTTGTCAAACTCTGGTCTCAAGGGAATAAAATTCCATAAAAGAGCCTAGCTCTGTGATAATGATGAGAAAATCTATTAAAAGAAAAAATTTCTTTAAGCTCCTAAAGATTAAAATTTTTGGGATCTTAAAGATCTATGAAAACTCTTAGGAGTTCTTCATTTTCAGATCAAAAAGATCTATAATTGATCCAAGAGCAAAGCTCTGTTTATGGGTTAAAACCCATGAAACAAGATCTCTGTAGATCTATGAACTCGAGAGAGCAAGGCTCTGTTGGTGAAACCCCAAAGGGGTTTTCTTTAGATCAAAAATCTATAAGAGCAAGGCTCTGTTGATTAATGTTAATTTAATTTAATTTAAGTTAAGTTAAATTTTACCTAAGATGATCTAAAATCTGAACTCTGAAGTTCTTGGGAAGAAACGAGAGCAAGGCTCTAAAATTATTAAACAAGAGCAAGGCTCTGAAAACTCAAGTTCTTGAAAAATGGTAAAACATTTACTAAGGACCAAGGGTCCAATTTATAAGCGCCTGCGCCCCTTCAACTCACCCGTTGATCCAACGGCCAAAATCTTGCCACCGCTGCACTCACGTGTGCGCCACGTGAGCGCAACAGTGGGGGGGCATTTGTTTCCCCCAATCAGAGCAAAGCTCTGTTTGAATTTCAAAATTCAAAAATTGAAGCAATGCTTCAAGTCCCTTGCGCTACGCGCAATGCGCCACGTGTCAAAAGTTGATACGTCAGCGCAGAGCCTAAGGCAGCGCGCCCAATCAGAGCAAGGCTCTATTTAAAACAAAATTAAAAGAAGCAACGCTTCAGATGATCTGCGCTCTGCGCTGCGTGACACGTGGCAGCGCAGTTGCGCTGCGCGACAGGTGGCAGCGCAGTTGCGCTAGCGCAGTTGCGCTGCACTCTGCGCTGCGCGACACGTGGCAGCGCAGTTGTGCTTACGCGACACGTGTCAGGTGCAGGTGCGTTTGCGCCAAACAGAATTAAAATTCTGAAAGATCTTTCTGTTCTTGTTAAAACAAGAAAATTTTCTTCTGTAAAACAGAAGCCCTTGGATCAAAAATCCAACGGTAGGGAAAATTCCCCAAATCACTCAGAGAAGGATCTCTTTAACAAATTTAACAAATTAATGGGCACTATATAAAGGCCCCTAGACCCCAATTCAAAGGGCATCAACATCAAGATCAAAAAACAAAAACACAGAGAATAGAGAGAGCTCTAAAAAAAATTGTGAGAAGAACTCAAGAAGAGAAAAAAGGTAAAAACCTTTATAAAAAGAAGAAGAACTTCTTCTGAATAGATCATTGATCTAAGAACAAGATCAATGATCTTCAATAAAAATTAAATAATAACAGTGCCATGCACTTTTTTACGAACCATTGGTTCTGGAATCTTAAAGATTCTTTTCTTGAATCCAAAATTGGATCAAGTTATTGAAACAGTGCCTTGCACTTGTAAACATGCACTGTTGCGCTCCTGGGTTGGCGCAAGCCACCAGAGAGCGCCACGTGTCAGCTCCAAGACCACTTGCGCTGTGCGCTTATAAATAGAGCATTGCTCTTTAAAGTTGGCGCAACTCATCAGAGCGCGCCACGTGTCAGTAGCGCAATAGTGCAGCGCACTGCGCTGTTGCGCTTGCGCTCACCAGAGTGTGACACGTGTCACCACGACAAGCGCTTGCGCTCAATAATTGGCGCAAAGCGTCTGACAAGCCACCGTCAAGTAATTAATGCACTGAATTATTTACAGAAGGGCCAAGCCCAATTAAAAAAAGTCCTAACAGGCCAAATTAAATGCAATGCATTATTTTAAAGAAGGGCAGAGCCTAAATAGATGCTGTGCATCATTTATAAAGGGACATAGCCCAAATCAGAAAAGCCTAGCAGGCCAGAATAAAATGCAGTGCATTATCAAACAGGGGCAAAGCCCTGGCACAGGCCTAATAGGCCAAAGATAAAAACGTTGAATATTCTCAACTGGACTTAGCCCAATCATGGCCGTAAGTCCTCAAACTAAATTGACTGAGCACGGCTGCTCTCCTAAATCAATTTACATCCGATTCGAGGGTACATCTCCGAACTCATCTGACATCTATCGTTGTAATCCTTCAACGACGTCAGAGAGGTGACGGGTCCCGACAACCACACATCAACACGGACTGTGGGGTCCTTAAACTCATGGACTTATGCGTCCTTAAACCAAGATACGGACCGTAGGGTCCTTAAACCCATGGACTTAGGCGTCCTTAAACTAATGGACTTATGCGTCCTTAAACACATCCATATGGACTATGGGGTCCTTAAACCCATGGACTAATGCGTCCTTAAACTAATATCCATCCCCAAAACGGGCAATGGACCCCCATGTCCCTAAACTGGCAATGGACCGCAATGTCCCTAAACTACCTATGGACCACTACGTCCCTAAACTAGAACAATAGAGCCCCCAAATGCTCTTTTATTAGATCTAAACGATCCCGTTTAAGTTGGTCTTAGCCTCAAATATGGCTAACGTATCCTTAAACATTCAAACAGACTTTAGTCCCAAATTGGATTATAAGACCCCCAATCAACTTTGGGTCAAGGATACATCTCCGAACTCCTCTGACACCTGTCGTTGTAATCCTTCAACGTCGTCAGAGAGGTGACGGGTCCCGATGGCCATATATTAAATGGACCACTACGTCCCTAAACTGGAACAATAGAGCCCCTAAATGCTCTTTCCATTAAGTTGATCTTAGTCTCAAAAAGGACTAACGTATCCTTAACGAACGTTTAAGTTGATCTTAACCTCAAATACGGCCAACGTATCCTTAAACTAAAACCCCAAACCCAAATCTAAGTAAATATGGATTTGGACTAATCTACGTCCTACGAGCGACAACATAAATTAGTCCCCGTATACAATCCACGGACAACCAAAAACAAAACAAACACATACGACACGAAGTGAAATTCTGGAGAAGGAGAAAGTTGTTACCGCTATGCGGTAGCGTAATTAACTGCTGGGGCTTGCGCCTGCAAGGAAGAGCGTCCCCACAATAAAAAATCCCTCAAGTGAGGGAGAATTTGACGAAGTCTGCTACATCGGCCGCATCCGTCTAAACCTCCGATACACGGTGCCGTAAATCAACTTGGCATCTTCGGAGAGGTGGACGGATAAAATCAAATAGCATCTGCCCCAAATCTCAGGCAAGACGTCTCTACGTCGTGCCGCCATTCGGAGGGGAACATCAGCCTCAATGCCAGCCCGTCCGAAATGCATCGCTGTAAATTATCAAAGATGGCTCTCAGTTGCGCGGCATTCGCTTCAACTTGGGCGCGCAGCCGGGCAGATTCACCTGAAGCATCCTTGCATTCCTTCCACCTCAAGGTATCTTATTGTTCGAAATGGCGAAGGAAAAGGGCACTTTGTTCAACCCACGCAGCCTGCTGGGAGTTCAAAGCCAGAATCTCAGGAGCAGGACGCCTAAGCTCAAGCTCATACAGGCAACCCTCAATCTTCCTACAGTGGTTAACCCAAGACTCAACGACGCCTTCATTATGGAAATTCACAAGTGTCGCCAACATTGGATTAACCTAGGCAGCAAAATCTGCAGCGAATGTAGGTGCCTCCGCGTCAAGCTCCTCGACGTATTCGCTCAATATACGCAGGCTGGTCACAACGCCTTTTGAAGATGGACGTCTAGAAAAGGGCCCTGCCGGAATTATGATGCGAGACTCGAACGGAGCAGGACCTGGTGCAATCGCTACAAAACGAATTATGATCAAATGTCGGCTCAAGAGATTAAGAAAATGCACGAACAATAGAGTCTACCATACCGGCTACCACAGGGGGCAGAGTTGGGAGTACTGGTGGCGCGACGATTCCCTCGTCCCCTCCTTCAATTTGTAGTGCTGCAATCAATTCAAAATTAACAACGGTCGGGTCACCCGTCTAAGAAAGAAAAGGACGTCGGTTTAAAAACTATACTCACCGGAACCAGCAAGAAGACTAATTTCCGACTGGAAGGAGAAGTGCGGGTTCAGAAATTGATACAGATGATCAAAGAGAACTCCTGCAAGATTACGATGATAAATGGTCAGTACACGGAAGATACTGTCCCCAATTTAAATTAATCGCAAACCCATACCTTCCAGCATTTGAGAGGATATAAGAGGAGACGAAGGGGCAGGGACCGTCAGAGTGGCAGCTGGTGGTGCTTCTTCAGGTGTCACAACCTTAGCGCTCACCACACCTACATTCGAAAGGAACAAAATGTCATCAGAAGGGATGGCAAAACGAAAAGAATGCAACAACCCGAAACCTACCAGACAGGTCATCAGCAAAAACTGTGACGGAAGCATCACCAAGCATCACGACTTCTTCGATCTCATTCGGGGGGATGGTTTCGCCACCCGTGGCTTCGTCCCCTGATTTCACAAGAGCCGTTGTGACACTCGCAATGCCAGGCGATGGCAGGGAACCGCAGGTGGAAAGAGCGGCAATTGGAGCAGTCCCGGACTCCTGAGAAAGAGTAGCCGCTTCGGGCTCGGTGGTTGCCATCATCTCACCTGCCACCTCCTCACCAGGACTTGGCCCTGCAGGGTAGGATATATGAGAATTTGAAGATCAAAACTCTGACAAAAGGACCCAGTGTTACGTTACCTTAGGACGACTTTTCAATTGCTTCCCGAGCCGCGCGTACCGCCTGTCTATAAGCGGTAGACAGGGCGGTCGGAGCACCCTCTGAAGAAGCAGGGATAGGGGAAGCAGCGCTCGAGCCTGCACCTACAGCCAAAGCGGCGTTATGTTCTCTTGCAGCACGCCTCCTGCGCTTCCTTTCTGCCTGGGCCGTGAGAGCTGATCTTCTTAAGACCTCCGCCAAAGAGACGTTGTTGTCCGAGCCAGGAGCTACCTCTAGAGCCGTTGTGGCGTCCGTCATCGGCTGTTTAAGCGAAGCTTCTTTCGGCCATATTGAGGGAGCTGGGACTTCGGCAGCTGGCCCTGGAAGCGTTACAGCGCCACCTTGCATGATCGGCACTACACTTGGGATAACCTGAGTCGAGGTAGTCCCTGCAATAAGATGAAAAAGAAGGGTCAGATTACCCATAAAAAAAAGGGGAATGAAAACACGGAAAGCCGAAATATACCGAGGCCCAAGGAAGCACGAAGCCTTTCCTCCTCTTCGAAAGTTTTGAGGGAAGCTGCAAGAGCTTCTTCGGCGGAGATACCTGTTGAAGAAGAAAGCGTTAGTCAAAGCATAGAAATTAAAATAACTGCGGAAAAATAAGACCGAAGTCTACCTGATTGCGCGATAGTGATTAGTGCTGCTTCATCGCGAGCCAGCCGCTCGGAAGCTGCAATGGCAGCCTCTAGATCGGTATCATCCGGCGCCACAAATAAACCCTCGTTAGTCCCGTATTCACTTATGCCCTCGCTGTAAGGAGCATGAGGCTCCTGGCCGAATGCAACATCTACAGAGAGTGTTGACTTCTTTCTCTTCTGCGAGCGCATGCCGGTAGCCGCTAGCACAAGCTTATGCTTGGTGGGCACCTTTGGACGACGAGTCTCGATATCCGAACCCACGCCAAACTCGGGAGACGCTACAGTCACCGCTTTCATGGGAGCACGGGGTAGCGGCAGCTCAAGCATCACACGCGGGACCACAACTGCAGCAACCTCTCTCAAAGGAGGACGAACGACGGTCCGTTGCTTCAAAGGAATAGCTGGATTACCAGCGGGGGCTGCACCCTTACGATCAAGCAACAACTTCTTTTCCTCCCTAATAACAGTGCCCATCGAATGTTGATACCACGCCACATATACGTTTAAGATTCGCGGGACGCAACTCGGCTCACTGATAAAGAAACTAGAGCCGGTGTTTAACCGCATAAAATGGTGCAATGCATTTCGAATGCCTTCTTCTGTGGCAGCTGGCTCAACTAGAAAGGCTTCGAGCGGGACACCCTGATTATAACTTGATTGCTGGGTGAAACGGTGGGGGTTATATCTCATGAATAAAGCCGAGTCGTTCCTCCTGAACACCAAGTAGCCCGGCCTGATCGAATATAAATGGAGAATCTCCCGAGCTTTCATGGTAGAAGCTCCGTCCTTAAAGGTGTCCCGCAGCGGCTGCACTATTTTGGTGGACTCCTTACTGATATTCATGACCTTCTCAACAAAGGTCATGCCGTCACCAACTGTATGCGGGCGAAGAATCACACCCCGAGCCTCTCGCTGACTTGGCTCCACAATGGAAGCATCGACCAGCCGCATGATCCGTGGAAAATTGCAAGTTTCATAGAAATGGGGCCGCTTGTGCATTCCAAAAGCACCAAGCACATGCAGCTCGAGCCACGAAGTAAAATAATGCATCGGGAAGTTCACGGGTTGCACCCCCGGTTGAGTAGTGTCGGCTGCCAAACTAAGGCCGTGATATAAATGAGCCATCCCGGCAATCCCAACAGCAACTTGTCTCCCTTCAACCATCCGATGAGCTGGGTAGAAGACAGACGGCCACATGTAGCGAGGATGCATGGGAAGCGCGAACCAGCTTAACCACAAACCGAGGAACCCTAGAAAGAACGCTTCTTCATCGATGTCCTGAGTGGCGATTTCTGAAAAGGGGACGACCGCGACGTTTGGAAGGAAGAAACTCTTTTGATCGGCTTCCCTTATCGGCCGACTTTCCAAGCCAAAACCGAATGGATCATCAAGTTTGGCAAACTTTTCACCTTATTGCGATAAAGCTTCTGGACGGAGAAAACGGGCGATGAAGTCCGCAAAGCTAACCCCATGGCTTCCAGATTCAAGAAATAGGCCCTCGTAAATGTTTAGCACCTTGATCAAGCTGGGGAATCGGTGTTGAATGGCATTTTCTGGGGTTAGACCCGTCATCACCAATCGGGTACCGAAAACATACTCGTCAGGGAGAAAGATCTCCTCATAATGCTCCCCTCTGACAAGCAAGCCGGAGATATCCACAAACTTCTCCAGAGAGATGGAAACTTCCTGATCTAACATAAGGAAGGTGTGAGTTGGAACGTTCCATTGTTCCAAAAAGGCTTTGACCCACCATGCTGGAGGTGTGGAATACTGGAACAGAGAAGCATAGATCGCGGGGTACAACCCGAGCCTCAGCAGCTCTGACTTCTTTGCCGATAAGATGTATCGGACCCACTGCAGATATCCAGCTGAATGACGGGGATTCAAGCCTATGTTGTATGGTTGTCCCCAAGGGCACGACTCTCCCTGGCATATACGCCGCCCTAGAATGTCCAAAGCCATTGGCGGTTGTACAGGTATTGCGGCCATAGAGGGCTGAAGGAAACCCTCTGAAGTCCAATTAACCACCTCCACGTCATAGTTCACCGGGGGTACGTCAGCATAATGAATTGCCGAAATAGACTCTGAAGGTGTTGCGCAAGAGAAGCTGCGCCGACCCATGATGATCTGGTTGTACCATGTTCCCCATAAATAGAGATTCTTCCGCTCCGGGTCATGATCCTTGATCAGTGCGAAAACTTCTCGGTCCACTGGCACTGTAGGGAACCCGCTTTCTGAACGGATAAAGGGAAACGAAGTATCGAAAGACATGTTACCTGCGCGAAAGAGAACAAAGTTAGCCGTCAATGCTACAAGTCAAGTTCGGTACTTGGTACTTTAAATCCGTGCCACACTGCAATGCAGTAAAAAGGGGCCAAAGGGGACCCACTCAATCTAGATGACAGTTCATCATTAATAAAACAATCTCATCATTTGATGAGAATGGTATTAATTGAGGAAATCCTCAAAGGATTCTCATTTAATGAGAACTCCTCGGGCCAAGGAGTAAATCTCCCATTGAGAGCAGTGCTCTACAACAGAGTGACATCTGTCAGCTCTGATGATGAAAGGAATAAAATTCCTCAAGAAATATCCTGAAGAGCCATGCTCTGTAAAATGATGGAATAACCCATCAGAAAACTTGAAGCAAAGCTTTTAATGAATCAAAAAATTCCGAGATCTTCAAGATCTATGAACAAACTCTAAGAGTTTTCATGTAAGATTAATAAATCTATATGATTTGGAAAGAGCAAAGCTCTGTTAATGGGTTAAGAAACCCTAAGAAAGATCTAAGATCTAACAAGAGCAAAACTCTGTTGAGAAACCCTAAAAAGGTTTTCTTGAAGATCTATGATCTAAGTAGAGCAAAAGCTCTGTTAATGGGTGAAACCCTAGATTATTAACTAATCCCTTCAAAGATTAATCTTTACCTAAAAATCTGACAGAGTTCTGTCCCTAAGAAAATTCTTAAGATGAAGAGCTATACTCTGAAGGAGAAATAATTCTCAGAAAAAAAGTAAGAAAATGAACTGAGATCATCTCAAGGGCCAAGGGTCCTATTTATAGGTATAGAGAGCCGTTTCAACTTCTGAGTTGATCCAATGGCAGAGATGCTGCCACCGCTGCACCCACGTGTAGGCCACGTGAGCGCAACGGTGGGGGGCATTTGTTTCCCCCAATCAGAACAAAGCTCTGTTCAAATTTTCAAAATTTGAAATGAAGCAGCGCTTCGTAAAGCGCTAGCAAGCAGCGCTCACGTGCAAAGCACGAGTGCGCTAGCGCCAGTGCTCTGAAGCAGCGCTCACGTGCAAAGCATGAATGCGCTAGCGCTGGAATTAAATGTTCCCCACCGTCAGATCAAAGATCCAATAAAGATAATAAATCATCAATTGACCAGAATAAAAATCTGTTAAGGAAAGATTCCTCAAAATCTTTCCAAACAAAAAGATTATGATCTGTAAATCAGAGCACCGTTGGATCAATGATCCAATGGTGATTAAAAATCACCAAAATACATAATAAATTCTGTATGGGAAAATATTTCCCAATCTTGTTAGAAACAAGAAGATTGCATTCTGTAAATAAGAAGCCCTTGGATCAAAGATCCAACGGGGGAAACATCCCCAAATCAATTAGAGAAAAGATCTTTTTAACTGATCAACCTTCACTATAAAAAGGACCTAAGACTTCAAGTCTGAAATAGAGAGACATAGAGAGGAACCCCCCATAAACTTTGAGCAATTTCAAAGAAAAAGAGCAAGCTCTCAGAAAAAGAAAATTTTCTTCAAGGTAAAAAAAAGAACAGAGATGAAATTATCTCATATAAAAAGAAGAATTTACTTCTTTTTCTAAGATCATAGATCTATAAGACCAAGGTCTTTCACAAAGAGATTAAAATATCTCATCATAAAAAATAAGAGAAAGAACTTAATTTTCTTCAGATCATAGATCTATAAGACAAATTGTCTTTCAGAGATCATAATATCTCATTATAAAAGGGGAGGAGAATAATTCAATTCTCTTAGGATCATAGATCCATAAAGGCAGAGTATTTCACCAAAAACATAAGAGATTGAAACATCTCCTATAAAAAGTAAGAACTTTGTTCTTAAATTCATGAGACAAAGTCTCTTATAGAGAGAATTTAATTCTCAGGACGCAAAGCTGCCTAAAAAGAGCCTTAGCGCTCAAACTAAAGAAGAGCGTCTCAGCGCTCCAAATCTTGCGCACAGTGCTGCAGAGCCTTAGTGCTCCAAACTTAAACAGAAGCGCATTACGCTCATTAACTGGCGCTCAATGCCAAGCGCGCCACGTGCTCCTCATGTGTACGCTACTGCGCTCTTTGAACTGGCGCTCACCGCCAAGCACGCCACGTGCTTCCCACGTGTGCGCTACTTAAATAGAAGCGCTTTGCGCTCTTTGGACTGGCGCTCAGCGCCAAGCGCGCCATGTGCTCCTCATGTGTGCGCTACATCACAAGAAGCGTTCTGCGCTCATTGACTGGCGCTCAGCGCCAAGCGCGCCACATGCTCCTCACGTGTGCGCTAAAAGAACATAAACTGTTCTATAAATAAAAGCCCAGAGCTACGATGAGTGCTCAGCACTCAATAAAAGACAAAAACAATTGTCAGAAACCAAACCAATGCTCAGTATTGTTAAATGTTTAACATTTTAACTAAATGGGTCGAGCCCAAAGTGGTCACAGAACCCTAACTCAGATTAATTGAGCCCATATGCTCATAAATCTTTGATCTTAGTCCCAAATTGGACTACAGATCTCCCAACCAATATTGGTTCGAGGGTACGTCTCTTCACTCCTCTGATATTTGTCGTTGTAATCCTTCAACGTCTTCAGAGAGGTGACGGGTCCTGACAACCAGACATTCCACGGACTGTGGGGTCCTTAAACTCATGGACTATGATGTCCTTAAACTTTAAAGACTATGACGTCTTTAAACTACGGACTGCGGGGTCCTTAAACTCATGGACTATGATGTCCTTAAACTTATGGACCACAATGTGCCTAAACTAAACAATAGAGCCCAAATGCTATTTTGATGGATCTAAATGATCATGTTAATTATATCTTAATCTAAAATTAGACTAACGTATCCTTAACAAACGTTTAAGTTGATCTTAGTCTCAAATGAGACTAACGCATCCTTAAACCCAACCCTAAACTCAAATCTAAGAAGATACGGATTTGGACTAATCCACGCCCTACGGGCGACAACATAAATTAGTCTCCGTATACAATCCACGGGTAACCAAAAACAAAACTAACACACACGACACGAAGTGACCATCTGGAGAAGGAGAAAGTGGCTACCGCGATGCGGTAGCGTAATTAACTGCAAGGGCTTGCGCCTGCAGGGAAGAGCGTCCCCACAATCAAAACCCCCTCAAATAAGGTGGAATCTGAAGAAGTCTGCTACATCGGCCGCATTTGTTTAAACTTTCGATACATGGTGCCATAAATCAACTTGGCATCTTCGGAGAGATGGACGGATAAAACCAAATAGCATTTGCCATGGAAATTCAGGCCGGACGTCCTAACGTCCCGGTCGCGTCTTTCGGCGGAAAACAACTGGTATTTTCGCATTAACTCCGATAATTGCGTGACGCTTGACGGGGTTTTGATTTTAAGTTTTGCACTCATTTTCACAAGCATACGATGCATTATGATATATCTTATGTATTCATGATTCCGGAGCCCCGACGACTTGATTGTTTGCTGGAATGTTTTAATTATTGGGGGGTTTAAATTTAAATTCGGGGACCGAATTTATTTAAGGGGGGAAGATTGTAACATTTCAAAAAAAAATATTATTTTGAAATTTAAATAAATAAAATAATAAATTTCATGAATATTATGAAAAGTATGGGAATTGGTTTTGATGAAATAGTATGATTATATACTCATGGTTTGGTAAATAATTGTAAAATTAATATAAATTATTGATTTTGAAAGTGTTTAGTTGATTTGGAAATTTTATAAATTATTATACAATTAATTGTATACAGTGTTTATGCTATATTTGATTAATATTTCGCTAATTATGCATTAACCCTGTTTATGATTCTTGACATGCAACAAAACATATTGCAAAACACTTGCTACATTTTATTTGCTATCAACCATAGCATCTTCTTTTCTTTTGTAAATGAATTTGTTATAAAATAAGAGGTGACATGAGGTGACATGTATCATGGCAAGAGGGAGGGAGAGAGAGAGAGAGAAGGGAAACTTCTACACACTCTTGGTTCATTTTATTTCTTCACTCCATTCCTTCCCTTCATTCTTCTCCTCCTCCTTCTCCTCACCCTCCACCTTCTCTACCATCCCCTACCACCTCCAAAACCACCTCAAACCACCATACTTCCTTTATAAAAATTGATCTCAACCTTCCTACAAACCCCATGGACCAATCGAGTGAAGATTTTGAGCACTTTGGGCAATCCAAGAGTTTTCTTGAGTTGCCAAATGAGGTTGTCACGCCCCGCTTCCCAGTAGATGGAAACGATAACGTGGCAAGCCCGAGAAATATTTATTCCGAGAAGGCCATTTCTCGAAATAAATACGATAAGCGTCTATAAGTAACATAAAGTAACAAGAACAAACAAAAAAATGAAATCCAACTCTGATTTATTACATTCATGATTCATAGTAGACAAAATATCTGAATACAAGATATATAACATGATAAGCCTTAATAAGGAGACATACATAAATAAGGTGAAATTAAATGAAAAGCTGAATGAAACTATACGTCTGTTTGTGATACAAACTGGTTGTACTCTTTTTCGACCGCTTCTATCTTCTCTGTCTCAATGTCACTTGACGAATATTCCAAGAAAGAAAGAAAGATGGGTGGAATGCCCGTCAGCGAACTTGCGCTCGGTAAGTCCTCAAGAAAAGTGAGATGTGAAAGTATATAAATGAATATGCAAGGTGACATGTGATATAGTATGAGTGGAAATAAAACATGAACAAATATAACATGATAATGTTAATGACAACTATATAAGCATGGCAATATAACATAAGCATAGTAAACAAGTATAGCATGATCGCGGAGTGTAGGTATAATGAACATGAAGTGAATGCAAGTGTCCTAAAAGGTCTCTAAAAGGGTAAAATTAACTGACGTGAGTTCAAGTGTGAATGTCAACCAATCTCAAGAGTATTCTCGAACCCAAGGCTATCGTCCAGGGGCAAGGAATCATGGGCCCAAAATAGCGGGACTTCAATTGTTATTGAAGTATTCCAAACCCAACAGGCTATCATCCAGGGGCTTGGAAACACGGGCCCTCATTCGCGAATTCATGATTTGTACCGTTTCAGCCTGGTACCACAGCAACATGATTTGTACCGTTTCAACCCGGTACCACGGAAACATGATTTGTATTAATGGGACTCATGAAATTCCGTTGGATTCATACTCAAACTATCCCAACACCCCGTGTATATAAGTCTATGATTAATGTTTTGAGTCTTGATCGAATCTATGAATACAAAAGGTGATACATGATATCAAGTTTTCAAGATTGAGTTCATATAATCATGTCAAGTGCAATTCATGCTAATTGTATTTATGGTTCGAGTCAAATTGGTTTAAGTGTACATATTGGGTTCAAGTATTCATGATTGAGTCGTGTCAAGATCAAGTCAATTCTAGTATATAATGATTTAATCACAAGTCATATAAATAAACATAAATAAGCAATCACAGAACATGATATTAGATAAGTATACAGGTAACGTCCAAAACAATATTGTAAATATGTGATATGTACAACTAGTTAATCAAGTCATTTGAAATCAGAATATAAATGAAAACATGGCCTTAAGTGTTATACACACGTGAGTTTCAGTCTCGTCTATATACGGCTACCGGTTTGGGAGATATACATGTTTTCGTATCATCGCGCAAAACAGATCAGAATTTGTTCAGCACCGTCACACATTTTTAAAACGCAGTTTGAGTTAATTTTAATCAGGTTTCAGATTACGAAGATTAATAGAAAATTGTAGGTATTTCGGAGTAATTATCCAAAACACTAAGATTCGCACGATTTGAATTTCCGATGCTCTAGTTACGATCGTTTTAATATCAGCGTTTAAAACCGAAATTCAGATTTCTGGACAGCAACTATATGTTATATTGTAAAGCCTATATCGAGTTGTTTCATGCGTTTCTAAATAATTTAATATACATAAAATTATAGTTCTATCAATTGTACATCTACACATCTAAAGTTTGTCACGAATGGACAATGGGAGTTTGAGTTATGTCTAATTCAAAAACAGTATGCGAATCAGGACAGATTCTGTCCAGATTCGTCGCTTAATATTGTAACACAGTTTTCTATATTTTACGTCAATTTTCACTAAAACCTTAAAACTAAGAAAATCTATATTATTCAATGTAGATATCCAAAACACTTGTGTTTGATCAATTTGGATACTGGTAGACCAAGTTATGTGTCCTAGAAATTGACCGATAACTGCAGTTTTCTATTTTACAAACAGTGAATAAAAACAATATAATTCCTAAACCGTTAAGCGATTCGATCTGAAATTTTTAAAGCATGTACAAAATAATATATTCTATCATATGTAAATTTTCTGAAATTTTCAGAAGTAAAAATTAATTTCTAAAAATTATTTTAAAAGTAATGGTATTGATATGTTATATGTGAAAAATGAGAAAACCATGGTATTTATTCGTAACTTTATTTAATTTTAAAATTTTTTTTAAATAAAGTAATTTAAAATATAAGAACAAATGATGCAATCCTAATTGGTTACTATGAAATCTTAACATATGGATTGAGAGTAATGAAAAAAGACTTTACAAACTATATATTTGTGTATGTTTGTGTGTGTTCATTATTTATATATGTATCTATTTAATTAATTATTTCGGAATTATGATATGTCAAGCGGAGTTTTTCATGGCAATATAAAAAATAGAAAGATAAAGAGAAAGAGGAGGGAGGGAAAGAGAGAAATGACTTACATACACTAGCCGGTATTGTCACCGGGCTTGTCTATCCTCCAATAATCTCGCGTTACTAGCGAGATTTTCTTGAAACTTTTTGGTGTTCTTCTTCTATGACTCTAGGTGATGAGGGAGAAGGGAGAGATAGAAAAATGTGAGGAAGAAAAAGAAAGAGGGGGACAAATAAAGATGGTGTAATGGTGAATTATCTATAATAATATATGCATTCAACATGGGAATTAAAAGAGAAATGAAAGGTCACCGTTCATTTTTTGGAAATGAAAGGTCTCATTTGTAAGTTATGAGAAGAATAAAAATTGATAAAAAATAATTGCAATAATGGAGATTTGAACATGTGATCTATAAAATAACAATGCAAAGACTTAATTAATGACCTACAAAGTTGTTCATACACATATTTAAAAAGGATTAAATATATGATGTTGCTTAAAAAGAAAGTGGGTTTTTGGGCTCATAGTTTTATTAAAGGAAATGAAAATGAAATTGGATTTGAGTTATGGGCTGGGATAGGTCTTATATTTAATTTGAAAAAAAAATTAAAATTTAGTTTTAAAGAATTGTGTTTCGGAAAAATAGATGGAATAATAAAATAATATATTTATAAAAAAAAATATACGGAAAATACTAAGAATAAATAAATACAATATTTTACTAAAGAAAGAAAATACGGAGGTATATTAATATTAGGGTCGTTACATTCTACCCTCCTTAAAAATAATTTCGTTCTCGAAATTACTTAAGAAGGATATTGCAACAGAGTGCTGGAAAGTTAAAAATTGCGTCGTTTTCGAGCTCCGTCGATCGATACTCTAACCAATTGAGCTAATAGGCTAACGAGATACATGTAGAAAGGGTTAAGAGTTAAGAATTCAAAAGTCGAGAGATGGACTTCAAGAAAGCCGAAGGTGGAGTTCCAGATGGATTCAAGGAATGGAGAAAGATTCAAAAGTAAAGTCGAATGTAATAATTGAATTTCATAATTCTTGTATTATATTGCTTACGATGTTCATGCAGAACTGACCTGCATGGGCCGCCAACAAAACCTGTCACGCCCCGCTTCCCAGTAGATAGAAGCGATAACATGGTAAGCCAGCGACATATTTATTCCGAGAAAGCCATTTCTCGAAATAAATACGCTAAGCGTCTATAAGCAACATAAAATAACAAGAACAAATAAAAAAATGAAATCCAACTCTGATTTATTACATTCATGATTCATAGTAGAAAAAATATCTGAATACAAGATATATAACATGATAAGCCTTAAAAAGAAGTCATAGATAAATAAGGTGAAATGAAATGAAAAGCTGAATGAAACTATACGTCGGTTTATGATACGAACTGGCTGTACTCTTTTTCGATCACTTCTACTTCTCTGTCTCAATGTCACCTGACGAATATTCTAAGAAAGAAAGAAAGATGGGTGGAATGCCCGTCAGCGAACTTGTATTCGGTAAGTCCTCAAGAAAGGTGAGATGTGAAAATATATAAATGAATATGCAAGATGACATATGATATAGTATGAATGGAAATAAAACATGAACAAATATAACATGATAATGTTAATGACAACTATGTAAGCATGACAATATAACATAAGCATAGTAAACAAGTATAGCATGACCGTGGAGTGTAGGTATAATGAACATGAGTGAATGCAAGTGGTATAATGAACATGAGTGAATGCAAGTGTCCTAAAAGATCTCTAAAAGGGTAAAATTAACTGACGTAAGTTCAAGTGTGAATGTCAACCAATCTCAAGAGTATTCTCGAACCCAAGGCTATCGTCCAGGGGCAAAGAATCACGGGCCCAAAATAGCGGGACTTCAATTGTTATTGAAGTATTCCAAACCCAACAGGCTATCATCCAGAGGCTTGGAAACACGGGCCCTCATTCATGAATTCATGATTTGTACCGTTTCAGCCCGGTACCACAGCAACATGATTTGTACCGTTTCAGCCCGGTACCACGGAAACATGATTTGTATTAATGGGAATCATGAGATTCCGTTGGATTCATACTCAAACTACCCCAACACCCCGTGTATATAAGTCTATGATTAATGTTTGAGTCTTGATCGAATCTATGAATACAAAAGGTGATACATGATATCAAGTTTTCAAGATTGAGTTCATGTAATCATCTCAAGTGCAAGTCATGCTAATTGTATTTATGGTTCGAATCAAATTGGTTCAAGTGTACATATTGGGTTCAAGTATTCATGATTGAGTCGTGTTAAAATCAAGTCAATTCTAGCATGTAATGATTTAATCACAAGTCATATAAATAAACATAAATAAGTAATCACAGAACATGATATGAGATAAGTATACAGGTAACGTCCAAAACAATATTGTAAATATGTGATATGTATAACTAATTAATCAAGTCATTTGAAATCAGAATATAAATGAAAACATGGAATTAAGTGTTATACACATGTGAGTTTCAGTCTCGTCTAAATACGACTACCGGTTTGGGAGATATACATGTTTTCGTATCATCGTGCAAAACAGATCAGAATCTGTTTAGCACCGTCACACATTTTTAAAACGCAGTTTGAGTTAATTTTTATCAAGTTTCAGATTACAAAGATTGATAGAAAATTGTAGGTATTTCGGAGTAATTATCCAAAACACTAAGATTCGCATGATTTGAATTTCTGAAGATCTAGTTATGATCGTTTTAATATCAGCGTTTAAAACCGAAATTCAGATTTCTGGACAGCAACTATATGTTATATTGTAAAGCCGATATCGAGTTGTTTCATGCGTTTCTAAATAATATAATATACAGAAAATTATAGTTCTATCAATTGTGCATATAAAAATCTAAAGTTTGTCACGAACGGACAACCGGAGTTTGAGTTATGTCTAATTTAAAAACAGTGTGCGAATAAGGACAGATTCTGACCAGATTCGTCGCTAAATATTGTAACGCAGTTTTCTATATTTTACGTCAATTTTTAGTAAGAACTTAAAACTAATAAAATATATATTATTCGATGTAGATATCCAAAACACTTGAGTTTTCTCAATTTGGATACCGGTCGACCAAGTTATGTGTCCTAGAATTTGACCGATAACTGCGGTTTTCTGTTTTACAAACAGTGAATAAAAACAATATAATTCCTAAACCGTTAAGTGATTCGATCTGAAATTTTTATAGCATGTGCAAAATAATATATTCTATCATATGTAAATTTCCTGAAATTTCCAGAATTAAAAATTAATTTCTAAAAATTATTTTAAAAGTAAAGGTATTGATATGTTATATGTGAGAAATGAGAAAACCATGGTATTTATTCATAACTTTATTTTTTTTTTACAAACTTTAAATAAAGTAATTTAAAATACAATAACAAATGATGCAATCCTAATTGGTTACTATGAAATCAACATGTGGATTGAGAGTAATGAAAAAAAGACTTTACAAACTATATATTTGTGTATATTTGTGTGTGTTCATTATTTATATATGTATCTATTTAATTAATTATTTAGGAACTATGACATGTCAAGAGAAGTTTTTCATGGTAATATAAAAAAGATAAAGAGAAAGAGAAAGAGATGGAGGGAGGGAAAGAGAGAAAGGACTTACATACACAAGCCAGTATTGTCACCGGGCTTGTCTATCCACCGATAATCTCGCGTTACTAGCGAGATTTTCTTGAAACTTCTTGGTGTTCTTCTTTTAGGACTCTAGATGAAGAGGGAGAAGGGAGAGATAGAAAAATATGAGGAAGAAAAAGAAAGAGGGGGACAAATAAAGTTGGTGTAATGGTGAATTATCTATAATAATATATGCATTCAACATGGGAATTAAAAGAGAAATGAAATGTCACCATTCATTTTGGAAATGAAAGGTCTCATTTATAAGTTATGAGAAGAATAAAAATTGATAAAAAATAATTGCAAGAATAGGGATTTGAACATGTGATCTGTAGAATAACAATGTAAAGACTTAACTAATAAACTACAAGCTTGTTCATACACATATTTAATAAGAATTAAATATATGATGTTGCTTAAAAAGAAAGTGGGATTTTGGGCTCATAGTTTTATTAAAGAAAATGAAAATGAAATTGGATTTGAGTTATGGGCTTGGTTAGGTCTTATGTTTAATTTGAAAAAAAAATTAAAATTTAGTTTTAAAGAAATGTGTTCGGGAAAAATAGATGGAATAATAAAATAATATATTTATAAAAAAAATATACAGAAAATACTAAGAATAAATAAATACAATATTTTATTAAAGAAAGAAAATACGGAGGTGTATTAATATTGGGGTCATTACAGAGGTAATCCCTATACTTTTAGTCTAGTTTTTAGTTTTCATAATGTCCTAGTGTAGTTTAGAATTAAACTAGTGATGATTAGTGGAGATTGAATATTCCAAGGGAGGGTTAGGGATTTTTTGAATTTGTGAAAGTGTAATTGAGGTGTAGTGTGTGTTTTACATAACCTTAGTGATGTTTGCGGCCCTAGACCAGAGACTAGAACCCAATGCACATGAATTCAGAATTTTCCCGTGTCAGTTTTCTTTGATTATTGATGCTCAGATGGAATCTGGAGCAACTTGGGGTATCTATAAGTAAAAAAAACAACTATATTGACCTAGTTAGACCACTAGAAGACCACCACAGAAGAACGAGACCAAAATTCCTAGATGCAGCCGGCGACACCGGGTACTGTAGCATATCTCGCTGGGTCGATTTTGTAGATTGATGTTGGAATTTGGCCTGTAGCTCACACTCCCTATAACTTAGCCTCTGTATTATTAGTTTTGTCCCTATATACCTGTGAAAAAAAATAATGTATTTAAATTGCAAGTGTTAAATACTCCGGCCTCTCTCCCAACATTGCTCCACAGCCGAAGGAGATGCATGTGGAGCCAAAGCCGAAGTAGCCTGCCAAATTTGTTAAATTTTGTGTGTAATAAACGAGTAAGAACGGTGTATTATATTTTAGTCGAATTCGTATCATTATCAGGTTATTACGAAACCACAATCTAAGAATACTTAAGGACTTAAGCCTAGTTTGGGTATCTAGTTTGGAAAACCGTAGTTTATTTTAATTGGATAGTTTTATGTAAGTATGATTAATCAAAACTAAGTCTACAACCAAATAAGCTCAGGCTACTAATATTGCATATTTTACTATCTATAACATAATATAATATTTTACTATTAAATACTATACGTACCAACATCTCCTTTAACTCCTCTACGGTGGTCTTTAAGGCGGCAACATCATGCTCTAGACGTCGCTCACGGGAGGTAGGGGAAGTAACCGTTGGAGTGGAGACCAACCTCATATGGGCCCTACTAGGACCCAGTCCCCGGCCTCTCTCCCAACCTCCGTGGTGCCCTCCGTGTGCGGCATTTAGGACTGGGGTCAGGAGTATCAGATCGGTCTATCCAATAAAATCAATTCCCGATGTCTCCGCCTGCTCCACCACCCGCTCCTATACCCACATTAACCATTAAAATATAAGTATATCATTTAAATTTGAACTTATCAAAACAAAAATTTCATTCGAATTAGAATAAATATTAATACTTACACAATACTCTTGGGTAGCAGTGTCGGGGAATCGAAGCTCGCCCGTAGCGGGATCTGTCGAGGTGCCATGGACGGCAAGATACACGGTCAGCACGCTCGGTGTACCACCCTGCGCTAGGGTCTGAGCTCTCTGCAATTCTCCATAAATTTACATATATTATAAAATAACTCTTAATATTACATTGTATCAAAATAGATCTATCGTAATTTACTGATACCTTTATGGCACGAGTAATATTCCTCGAGTCACCTGTATAAGTGGGGCAACCCCTCTTCGCCGACTTCCTATTCTCCTTATTTTGATCGGCCTGTTTCTGCACAACACATTCAGATTTAGTTTTCTAATCAAGAAAAACAAAAAAATAAATTATATACTAAATAATGAATTACATTTAAATTACAAACTTATTTGTGCTGAGAGTCTTAATATTGACACAAGAGAGGCCATGTATCTACGTCAACTCTCGAAAAGACTGGAGTATGTAGGAGAGCCACTCTCTCAACCTCGGGGGTCGTCATCCATACCAAATAGCAGTCGATCTTCAGCTCGTTCCTATTGTATCGGATCTTAGATTGCATGTTCTTCATCATGCCCACGTATAGAGCATGAAGATCGAGCACTCTCTCAGGGTGATCAGGATCGGGTACAGGCTGAAAGTCGTAATCCAACTGCAAATACAAAAAATAATGTATTTAAATTGCATGTGTTAAATAATAATAAATTTATTGAATAATTCAAATGAAAATATATATTAATACCTGAGCCTGATTCCAGAAGAGGGCAAATGAGCGCCGGTGCTGATCGCCCCACTCAACGTGAAGTGGATACTTCTTTTGGATGCGACTCTCATCCTCCATATACCGGCCGAACCGTTCGGCATAATCTCCAGTATAGCGATAATCGGGGTTAAAGAAGAGGGGGAATGGTGCCTCCCCCTAACTTTACTGGGCCTCAGCCTGTGGGACTGATTCGGCTCTCGAGTCCCCCTCTCGAGATGGGGCTGCCCTGTATCTAAAAGAAATATCAAGACAAGCAATATTAAGAAAAAAAGGTATTAAGAAATTAAGGATTAACGAAAATTGAGCTGCGATATATACCTCCGACGACAGCAGCACGAGCCTGGGCCCGGGCAGCAGCACGAGCGGGACGATAGTTCCTCCGGTGAGGAATAGCCAGTGATCCGGACGTAGACACATCCCCTTCAACTATAAAATAAACATTGACGATAAAATTACATGAAGTTCATGTTTATTCTTAGAGGATATGTAAAATAATTAAATATTTTATATTTATTCATACTAACCTGCAGACTGAGCGGAGGGTACGGAAGTGGCGGGGGTGGCCTCTGCGCCAGATGTGGATGCACCACCTATAATTAGACAATTAAAAATAGATTATATAAGTAATTGAAAAAAGAATGTGTATATCTATAATATAACATTCTAAATCAATATGCATGCAATATAGGATATATAAACATACCCGCAGGTGCGGTGGTGGTCTCTGCCCGAGAAGTGGAGGTGCCACCTACAGCTAGACAATACAAAAATGATTATCTAAGTAAGAGCAAAAAGAATGTGTGTATATTTATGATATAACATTTTAAATCAATATGCATGCACTATAGGATATATAAACATATCTGCAGGTGAAGTAGTGGCCTCTATCGCTAATATGAATGCACCACCAACAGCTAGACAATTAAACATTGACTATATAAGTAATTTTGAAATAAATATGCGTGTATATCTATAATATTACATTCAAAATGAATATGCGTGCAATATACCTGGAGGTATGGCAAAGTCCACACGGAAGGAGTCAACCGAAGGGGATACCGATCGGAGTGCAAGTCCAGCCCTCTGGAGCTCCCTATACAGCTCTTCGGGCGGTAGAAACGCTCTGCCTCTGCCGTAGCTGGTGCTCCTGCTGCCCCTCACTGCTCCGGGTGTCGTCATCAGACCTAGATAAGAGTATAATCATTACATATGCATGCAATATATGTATAGATCGTAGAAATATAAAGTAATAATATAATATTACCGATAACCTTTTTCGTTTCGTAAATGCATTAGACATATCTACTTGGATTTCATCATCGGTATCATTTCTAACCCACGTAACTTCACGATCAGTCGAAGACAACCCGTCTTTTGAAACAGATGGTCGGAGCACTCTAAATTTTCTCTCTTTTGCATTCTCATCGCTGTCCACCATACGATCCTCGAATTCTGGGACATCGTAAACATCCCTGGGTTTACAATGGCATACGACACTCCATCCCGGATACTTCAAGCACTGTGAGTAGTATACTTGAAACGCTTGGTTCGGAAAGATAAATAGATCGTCCTGACCGTAAAATCGAAGTGTGTTCATACTAGTCAATCCATATTCATCTTTCCAAGTCCCGAGATTGCTTCTCCACTTGTCCGTATCGGTTCGTGTATCATACCAAATACACTGAAATATATAAAACGGTTCTGATCGTCCGGGATATTGGATGCCAAGTATGCAATTTAAGTATCCATAATAAATCACACCATTCAATCCTACCGTCGCAATCCCACTATTCTGAGTGGTTCGAGATATTCCTATGTCCTTAACTTCAAATTTGTATCCAAGAATACTGAATCCTTTATAATATGCAATCTCCATACTAGGAAATTGAGCTAAACATCTTGAATCTCTCTCTAATGAGCAAACAAGTTCGGATCGTGGATATGACAAAACAAATTTTACGGAAAATACATAACGATATAAATTTAGATTAAGGCTGGTAGCAATAACATATTATTCGAACAACTTACATGATCTGCAACCCAATCGCAAAAATTATCCTGATGATATTTTTCCAATCGTTCATCATTCCAATCAGGATGCCCCTCACGTACCTCATTAATATGGATTTTGTTCTCAACAATAAATTATGACATTAATATTATATCATTTCATACACACACAAACACAAATATAACAATTAATCCAAAAAAAACTTACTCTCTGATTTCTTCAAGACATATGCTATTGAGGGGGATAAACCGATATATCTTGTTGATAAAGATAGTGTCTACTCTCTTATAATCGGTTTTACCATATGGCCCGTCCTGAATTCTCCGAGACCGGTTAAGCTTCGTCTCAATATTCTCGTCCAGATAGCGGGAACAAAATGTGGTTACTTCATCTAGAAGATAACCTTGCATGACAGAACCTTCTGGTCGATTTCTATTGCGTATATACTTTTTAGAGTGTAGAGGTATCTGAAGAAAAATATGTTAAATAAATAAATACGGGCATATAGGACAATAATAATTTTACAAATTGCGTGAAATGAAAAATTCCACGCACCTTTCGACGAGATACATCCATCGATATTGTACCAGTCCGGCAAACTTAGTCTCGGTTGTAAAATAAACCATCAGGTGTATTATGATATCGAAGAATGACGGTGGAAAAATACGCTCAACCTTGCAAAATATCAATGAAATAGAATTTTCTATATTCTCCAGCGTCACAACATCCAGAATTTTAGCGCACAATTCTCTAAAATAGTAACAAAGGTCATTAATTACTGGACCAACTGATTCAGAAAGGGAAGTCCTAAAGGCTAATGGGAGAAGGTGCTTCATAATAACATAGTGGTCATGACTTTTCAGCCTATCGATCTTGTCTTTCACAGTTTTTATCTTCTTTCTAAATGATCCTGAGAAACCTGTGGGAACTTTCAAATCATGCAACACCTGCAGGAACATTTTCTTCTCCGGTTGTGACATATGATACGCGGCATTAGAAGGTACAAACTTGCCTGATTTAACCGCTATCAGTTTAGGATGCAATTCACTTCTAATTTCCCAGTCCTGAAGATCCATCCGAGCATGAAGGCTGTCTTTCAATTTTCCGTCTTTACAAAGAAGCAAATTGAGTACGTGCTCGGATACACTCTTATCTATATGTATGACGTCCAGACAATGACGCACTAAATTTGTTGACCAGTACAGAAACTCGTAGAAAATGCTTAAATTATTCCAGTATGGTGGTTTGAACTGTTTTGCCGTATCTATCCCGAAGGTCACATTATTGTAGTCATCCCACTGAGCAATCACGTTCTCTCCGGACAATGAGGCTGGAGGCCCAAAAAGCTCCTGATGACTATTAAAGTAAGCATCGTCTAACCTGTAGAAATGGTGATAGTCGCGATCGCGATTTGGATGTTAAAAATTCTTTTGATAAAGTTTATAAACTTTATAAGATGTAAAAAGAGTTATAATATTTTTTCATCTATTGCTCTAATTCTACGAACCCCAACAAGCGGAGAATTACTCGCTCATGATTTGAGAAGAAAAGGAAAGGATAGAGAAGGAAATCATAATGCAGAATTTAAATACAGAATTTAGATGTAGAAAGTAAATGCGAAATAATTAAGCAAATGATCTACCTTTATTAATCAATGTTACAAGTACAAATCCTACGAATTTAGATTACAAGAAGAAGTTTCTCTCGATCTCTGTCTCGTAGGAAGTAGATGGTCCGTCGATATTCACGTCGTTCTATCACGTCGAATCGCAGACCTGTCGTGGATCTCTTATTCTTGACGGTGGTCTGCTTCGTGTTAAAGGTGATGATTTTAACATTAGCTCTCGGCCCTTTATATAGCCCTCCTATCAGAAACCCTAGATCTCATAGGTTTAGATATGCCATCAAGATCCAATTTTCAAAATCACAGATCCTACGGCCATTAATTGGCCGTGGATCCTCCGCTATTTGTTGCCATTGGCCACGCAACCGCGGCTGTTTGGGGGAGTTAGGGTTCCAAATTTCTGGGGCTTCTACATGTTGACCGTGGAGATTTTTTCCATATCTGGATTCTACAAATATTTCTCTGAGTCTTTACCAATATTGATTCTACAATTTTATTGGCAGATTTTTGATCCTGACATCTTGAAAATCTCGATTTTCCGACCTGACCTAAATCTGCACAATATCTCCATGAATAATGTTAGTAATATTTGTTATATTAAATATATAATGTTAATCATTTTATATGGTAATAAATCTTTAAGAAATTTGATTAAGATTATTTGATATGATATGCATCTTTTAATTACTAAAATATTATGCATATATTTTGAAATATTATTCTAACCATTTGTATGATATAATATCTTTTAAGAATCTTGATTAGAATATTTGATATGATATGCATATTTTAATTACCAAAATATTATATAAATATTATATGCATATATTTTCCTTTATAATGTTAATATAATGTAGAAACATATGATAATAATTATTTTACAGATAAAACCTCATATGTTCTATATTTACAATAAACACCTTTAAGCTATTAACAAAAGTAAGGAAAATATTATATCAAATGTGCAATATTTTCAACTGAACAAATACCCCCAAACATAAATTTGATCGTCCCGAGCAAACTAGTTATTCAAAAAAGGAAGAAAAAGAAAAAGAAAAACCTAAGTAGGACACTTTCGTAGGCAACACGATTGCACTTAGTACGTGCAACAAGCCGTTAAACCCCTAGGTGTCCCTAGTAGGAGGAGTGTTATCTCCTGAGAGTTTTCAGCGGATTACACCCATAAAATCCCATAATAAAAGAAAGATGGTGAAAGCTACATACAAAGATAAGGATTTATAAAAGAAAGAACTTGAAAATAAGAGTTTCCAACTACACCAGCTTTTCAGTTGCTATGAGCCATATATTAATGGTTGTGAAAAGATGTTAGAAATCATATCATCCCTCAATAAAACACCGCATTTAGTTTTCCTCCCTACATGTTATCCAAACATTGATCATATACCCCTACGTGTGTGTAAAAGACATCCTTACACTTAGATAATTCAATCAAACTATCATACTCTTGTCCATCTTTCTTAGTACTTTCTAGTCGGTGAATATTTCAGATGGAATTGCTCACACATTCTTCATGCGACCGTTAATACTTCTTGAGGTACTAACCAATCGATTACCAAATGTGCTCACTCATTAAGGCGTAAATAGCAATTTCCTAGTCTTGCAACACCTAAGGCTTAGCAGTGGCTCCCAAACCAGTTGATCTAAGGCACTATGTGATAAAGCACCCTTACTATATTTTTTTATGCTGCCTGAAGTATGTACAAAACCAGTGTTCATTTTTCTTCACCAATTTTTTTTTCATTTATATTTTTCTTTATTTATTTTTCTTCATACTAAGGATTTTAGACAAGAGCATTTCAAGATATCCTCTACTATCCCAAGTTTTAAGACGTATGCAAGTGTGTATAGTAGGGTATCAACGTTCAGATGTTTGGACTCAAGAATAGGGGTTATTTTTCAGACTTAATTCTATTATCAGATTAGTGATTCTATTCATCTTACTAACCCTTGGGACAACAGCTCATAACTACCTATTACTAGCTTTGTTTTAAATATCTAATTTTTTTACTTTTCTTAAACTTTTTCTATCTTTCATATGTAAATTTTCACTTTCTAACTTTTATTATCAAAAAATTTGTGTGAAAAATCATTTAATTGATTTGAAAAAGTGTTTGTAGTTACCGCAATTAACACGGCGTCGCGTGTAGCTAGCCGAGATGAGTACGGGTCGTCCTCAGGGATGCGTGGAACTTTTAATCTTGCTTTAGACAAGATGATTAAAAAGAGAGAAAATAGTTTTAATATCTATTTTGAATACGGATGTAGATTTTATAAGAAAATGGCTTGTAGGGTTCATAAAATCTAGTAGTAATGAATGATTAATTAAAAATTACACTTTCTATCTTTTAATTGATTTAAAACTAGATCGATAGTTGATGCATGTAGATTAGGGTTTTTGGAGGGAATAGGGTTCCCACTCTTAACCCTTACCTTTACATGGATCTCTATTCATATCTAGCCTTTACCAAAATAATTGTTAATCTAATCTCAAATCACGGTCACGACTATCAATAAATTGATAGCGCGCCCGATAAGAATGTTAACAATTCTTTTGATAAAATTTATAAGATATAAAAAGAGTTATAATATTTTTTCATCTATTGATCTACCCTAATTCTACGAATCCCAACAAGTGGAGAATTACTCGCTCATGATTTGAGGAGAAGAAGAAAAGATAGAGAAGGAAATCATAATGGAGAATTTAAATGCAGAATTTAGATGTAGAAAGTAAATGCAAAATAATGAAGCAAATGATCTACATTTATTAATCAATGTTACAAGTACAAATCCTACGAATTTAGATTACAAGAAGAATTGCTCTCGATCTCTGCCTCGTAGAAAGTAGATGCTCCGTCGATATTCACGTCGCTCTATCACGTTGAATCACGGACCTGTCGTGGATCTCTTGTTCTTGACCGTGATTTGCTTCGTGTTAAAGGTGATAATTTTAATTTTAGCTCTCAGTCCTTTATATAGCCCTTCTATCAGAACCCTAGATTCATAAGTTTAGATATGCCATCAAGATCTAATTTCCAAAATCACAGATCCTACGGCCATTAATTGGCCGCGGATTCGCCGCTATTTGTTGCCATTGGCCGCGCAACCGCGGCTGTTTGGAGGAGTTAGGGTTCCAAATTTCTGGGACTTCTACATGTTGACACGTGGAGATTTTTTCCACGTCTGGATTCTACAAATATTTCTCTGAGTCTCTGCCAATATTGATTCTATAATTTTATTGGCAGATTTTTTATCCTCACATCTTGAAAATCTCGATTTCCCGACCTGAGCTAAATCTGCACAATATCTCCATGAATAATGTTAGTAATATTTGTTATATTAGATATATAATCTTAATCATTTTATATGGTAATAAATCTTTAAGAAATTTGATTAAGATTATTTGATATGATATGTATCTTTTAATTACTAAAATATTATGCATATATTTTGAAATATTATTCTAACCATTTGTATGATATTATTTCTTTTAAGAATCTTGATTAGAATATTTGATATGATATGCATATTTTAATTACCAAAATATTATATAAATATTATATGCATATATTTTTCTTCATAATGTTAATTATAATGTAGAAACATATGATAATAATTATTTTACAGATATACCCTCATATGTTTTATATTTACAATAAACACCTTTAAGCTATTAACAAAAGCAAGAAAAAATGTTATATCAAATGTGCAATATTTTCAACTGAACAAATACCCCCAAACTTAACTTTGATCGTCCCGAGCAAACTAGTTATTCAAGAAAGGGAGAAAAAGAAAAACCTAAGTAGCATACTTTCGTAGGCAACACGATTGCACTTAGCTCGTACAACAAGCCGTTAAACCCCTAAGTGTCCCTAGTAGGATGAGTGCTGTCTCCTGAGGGTTGTCAGCAGATTACACCTGCAAAATGCCATAATAAAAGAAAGATGGTGAAAGATACATACAAAGATAAGGATTTATAAAAGAAAGAACTTGAAAATAAGAGTTTTCTACTACACCATCTTTTCAGTTGGTATGAGCCCTATTTAATAGTCGTGAAAAGATATTAGATTTCACATCATCTCTCAATAAAATATCGTCTTTAGTTTTCCTCCCTACCTTGTTCCCGCCAAAATTTTCGGCCAAGAGCTATTTGTTCCCTTATAACCCTTATAAAAAAGGGAGAGAAGAAAGAGAAAAAGAATTCACGGTTGGACATCACGTATTAAACACATGAGCGCTTATATGCTTTACATATAATCGCTGAAAGAAAATAACAAATGGCCAAACAGGTCTCATGTCCTAAACACGTGAGTGCCTATGCAACGCATATAGGCACAACAATTAAAACAATTGCTAGGCTAAAACAGCCCCACGTGTTTAACACGTGAGTGCCTATATGCAACCTATATAGGCACAGCGATTAAAATAATTGCTAGACTAAAACAGCCCCATGTGTTTAACACGTGAGTGCCTATATGCGTTTAAAACAATTGCCAAGCTAATAAGCCTCACGTGTCAAACACGTGATGACACTTCCATACATAGAATTAAATTCTACTCAACAAGGAACCATTGGATCGAAGATCCAATGATGATAGAATTAAATTCTATTAAACTTTTAAATGGGAAATAATATTTTCTGTTAAACAGAAAGTTGGCGGATCAAAGATCCAATGAGTTGGAAAATATTTTTCATCTCTCTTTAAAACAAAGAAAAATTATGCTCCCTTAAACCAAGCACCCTTGGATTAAAAATCCAACGGTGATTAAAAATTACCAATCTACATAATAAATTCTATACAGGAAAATATTTTCCCTAATCTTGTTTAAGAAACAAGAAAATATGTTCTGTGAGACAGAACCCTTGGATCAAAGATCCAACAGTGGGTAAAACTCCTAAATCAATTGAAGTCTCTCAATGAGAGATTTCCTAAAACTAATTAACAAACTTCTCTCCACTATATAAAAAAACCCAAGACTTCAAGAAAAAAAAGAAGGAACAGAAGGGAGGATACAAAAAAAATGAAAGAGAATTCAATTCTCTGAGAGAAGAAGTTCCCCTTCTTTAAAAAAAACTAGGTAAGAAGAAAATAGAAGAGATTATCCTAATCCTTCTTCGCCTCTTTAAGGGTTTAACCCTTCATACAAGAACTTAGGTCCTCCTCTGGTTGAGGTCTGCAGAAGCAGATCTCCCCACAAGTTGAGAATTTAATTCTCTTCGGGGAGATTCTGTTATGCAGATTCAAAACTTAGGGGAAAGACCTAAGTTCAAAGAATTTAATTCTTACACAAGTATATAGGAATTTAATTCCTCTGATAACACTAGACTTGAAATGCCCTAAACTCAGATCCAAGCTTCGTTGATATGAGATCAAAATCTTCATGCACGTAGAAGGAATGACTGGCGATTCATTAGTGCTCAACACTATAACAAAACCTCACGTGTTTCCCCACGTGAGCACCTCTGATGAACAAAACAGAATGGATGAGACTGAGTCACGTGTTTCCTACGCAAGTGCCTAAAAGAAGAACAAGAAGTGCCTCCTAAGGCAGTCATGTGTTTTCCACGCGACCCCCAATCAAGTGCTTAGCACTTATATGAAAAAGGGAATAGACCTAAAAACAGTGATCACATTTTGAAGGCGCCTCACGTGTTCGCACGTGAGCACCACAGGGTCCAAGTGCTTAGCACTTATAAAAAAATGAGAAATAAAATCCAAAGAATAGTTCCCATTTCGAGCGCCCCACGTGCTCACACGTGAGCCAAATGCTCAGCACTTATAAAAGAAGAGGGAAATAAAACCCAAAAAGGCAGTACCCAACTTCAGGGAGCCTCACGTGTTCATACGTGAGTGCCACTAGAATTAAGTGTTTAACACTTATATATAAACGGGGACTTGAACCCAATATACAGAGCCAACTTTAAGGTGCCTCACGTGAGTACCCCCGGAATCCAGTGTTTAACACTGCTTTAGAACCTCACGTGGGAACACGTGAGTGCTGAACGAATACTAGTGCTTAACACTATAGGAAATCAACTCCAGCCTCAAGTTGGCTAAGTCTTCTTGAGATTAAAACATCTTCGATCTCCAAATAGACCGAGCCTCTATGCTCATGACTTCCCAAACTAATGAAAAATCTTAGTCTCAAAATACGACTAATGATTTCTGGGCTCGACCATCAATTCCTTCTCCCCTCAATCTGAAAATTAGCTTATGGGTACATCTCTCCACACCTCTGATACATGTCGTTGTAATTCTTCAACGTCTTCATAGAGATGGCGGGTCCCGACAACCAACAACTCTTTGGTGCACTCACAAACCGATGGGCACATCCCAATACGGACCGCAACGTCTTTAAACTACAACGAACCGCAGAGTATTTAAACTAGCAATGGACCGAAACTTCCTTAAACTAACAACGGACCGAAACGTCCTTAAACTAAAGCAATAGAGCCCAAATGCTCTTTTTTGGGTCTGAATGATCCCAAAATCCTATTGAGTAGATCTTAGTCTAAAATTAGACTAACGTATCCTTAACAAACATTTAAGTTGATCTTAATCTCAAATGAGATTAACGATCCTTAAATCAATCCAAACCCAGATATAAGAATATACGGATTTGGACTAATCTACGTCCTACGGACGACAACATAAATTAGTCGCCGTATATAATCCATGGGCAACCAAAAATAAAACAAACACCCACGACACGAAGTGAAATTCCGGAGCAGGAGAAAGTGGTTACCGTGATGCGGTAACGTAATTAACTGCAGGGGCTTGCGCCTGCGGGGAAGAGCATCCCCACAATCAAAAATCCCCTCGCAAACGAGGGGGAATCTGACGAAGTATGCTACAACGGCCGCATCTCTCCAAACTTCCGATATACGGTGCCATAAATCAACTTGGCATCTTCGGAGAGGTGGACGGATAAAACCAAATAGCATCTGCCCCCAAATTCAGGCAAGCCGACCCATCCCGGTTCCGTCTCCGTTTTCGGCGGTGAACAGTTTCTGGCACGCCCGGTGGGATCTTTTCCTCTTTCCACTCTACACTTCGTGTGTCATGTTCGTGAACAAATCACGGTTACTATGGTTTACCCTGGATTCGAGGTACTAAGATTTGGTGTCTTGCTCCTATTCAAAAGAGAAGAGAAATCGATGGCTTCCAACTGCACCTGTAACAGCAACTCTCGCTCCATCCCAAATAGAGAAGTGACTTATGGGCCCCAAGCGGCACCTTCTTGTTGTGCCAGTGGAGCAGGGGACTCAAGCCACTATTGGACTGTTCTTTAGGATTATGATCCCGCCAGCAAGCTTCAGTGCACAGTGCCACCACAAGGAGCTCTAAATAAGTCGGTATTCGATCGACTTGCAGCCAACATGGCCCCTCTCAACAGGTCATCCAAGTCTTCTACCTCAGTCTTTAACAGACTTATCCAAATCGCCAGTGGGCCTGCAACGAGGCTCGCAATACCTGAAGGGGTTATCCTGAAACAGATAGTCGTTCCAGCTCCGGCGGATAAAGTCGTCGACAGGAATTCTCCTTCTAAAGGATCGGTCTTCGCAAGATTGGCCGTTCCAATTCCTGCTTCCGGCTAAGTCATCAAGACTGCTTTCCATACCAAAAGGTCGACCTTCGAAAGATTGACCGTCCCCTCTCAACGGACGTCAGTCTTAACAGGCTGGCACGAACAATAGCCCTTCATCAGAGCAGGGGGCATGACGAAGCCACTCCCACAACTGAGGCAATCCCATCTGCAAGGCATGCTCAACGTCGCCACTGGCGCCGAGTGAGGAAAGCTGAAGGCAACTCCCCCTCTGGACTTACTCCACCAGCTCCAATGGTGGAAGCTGACGCTGCTGTTCCAACCGGGAATAGCTTTGAACAGCTAGGGAGGGTGCGAAAGAATTCCCGACCGCGGTACTGAAGAAATCTCCCCCACCTGTTGAAAACATGATACAGGCGAAGCCGGAGCATCCCCCTCAGCCGCTGTCCTCCCAAGTCCACAGGGTCTGGCGGAAAGTCTAAGATTCTGTGATCAATAAAGACTACTCTCGCCAACTGAAGAAAACAAAGGCTCGGCAAGAGGACAATCATTCCTCTAGCATGCAGCGAGGGACTTCTCAGGCGCCTGTTACAATAGCTCCTTCGACTTAGACTTCTCACAAAAAGAGAAGGCCAGAGAATCTACCACTGCCGGCAGCAAATCCCAAAGGTGCTGTATCCAAACGCCCCAGGTTTGGGGGAATGATCGTGAACACAGTGTACATGGATTCCGGAATAGAGGAGAGCCGTGCTTCTGTGAGTCATTGTCCGCAAACTCGGTCGTTGACAAAAGCTCGGGAGCAGCAACAAAAGCTCCAGTAGATGCTGACGAAAATGGCAACACTCACCGGGCAGAAAGAAAGTCCGGAAGCGGCGTCAGACCAGTGCCGGGAGCAGTAGACTGAAACGGAGTTCTTACGAAGGGTGCTGGAAAGGAAGGATAAGGAGGCCGCGGAACAAGCTTCTAATATAAAACAGATGGCGCTCCAGTTCCAAGACATGGTTGGGATGATGATCCAGCCGGAACCTCCAGCTGAAGACCCTCTGATAATCATCAAAGACGACAGAGGGGAAACGACAAACCCTCCTCCGGCTTTCACAGCAGCCAAGGAAGAAATGATCTCCAAGGCTGCCCGTGATGACTACATAGCTCAACAAATATGAGCTCATCAAGCGAGTGAAGCGGCTGGCCAAGTCGTCAGAACTGAGCGACCTTATCCAGGTTGGTACGATCAAATCAAGTACCCGTCAGGATATATGATCCCTAAGTAACATGTGTATAAGAGGACGGGCAATCCACACCAGCATTTTGCTCAATCCAGAGCTTTGTGCGGTAATAGTGGAGGCGGCGACAAACTACTGCTTCTCCAGTTTGTTGGCAGCTTGTCAGAGACGGCATTTGAATGGTACTCCGAGCTCCCAAATGATTTTGTCAAAACATTCACGGAGATGGAATTACTATTCACACAGTAGTTCGCAAGAGCAAGCGAGCGCACCCTGATCACGGTATTAATCAATGCCAGGGTGAAGCCAGAAGAGACCTGGGTTCAATACGCAATTCGGTGGCGGAACCTATTGTCAAAATGCGAACAACGCATAGAAGAAGCTCCTGCCGTGGGCATGTTCGTAGGGACCCTTGATCCTCAGGCGACTATATCCCAATTTATGATGTTCTTCAAGCCGACTACCTTCCAGGCCTTGATCGACAAGCTGGCCCAAATGGACCAGATGGGCCATAGGCCTTCCTCTTCAAAAACGGATTCCCGGAATGAAAAGGGCAAATGGAAAGCGGCCTTCGTTGCCAATGCTCAACAGCAGCCAATTGACCCGAAACCGGTTGCTCGCCAAAGAGACACGCGCCCACGCCGATCCCTCGAAGAGAATCTAGGACGTCCTTACTCATTTCCCGGGGATAAAACGAGGAAACTGTTCGAACTGGCAGTGCGCAACAGACTTATCACTCTGCCGGATCCGAGACGGCCACTGCATCCTGGTGACGCCAACAGTCCCAACTACTGCTCCTACCACAGAGTAGTAGGCCACCCAATTGAGGATTGCTACGTTTTTAAAAACTGGGCCGAGGACCAATACCAACAAGGGAACTTTGCGCTGTCCGAAAACTGGAGGGTGAACCCGCCATAGAAGCACACTCTTAAAAAGGTGGACACGCCAGGGGCATCATGCTCATTTGTAGAAGAAGCTCCGTGGGAAGTTGTCCTTTCAGCTAAAACTAAAGAATGCTGAAGGATCTTCAAGCATGTCCAGCGATCAAGTGGAAAAGCCCACTGGAGCCCGAGATCATTGAGGGGATGCTTAAACCGCGTCCAACACCGAAAGCTGGTAACGGCGGGCAAAACACCCAGGTCAAGCCTTCAAAGTCTTCGAAGAAAAAGAAGAAGACAAAGAAGCCCATACAACCTGATAACAAGCGCACGGACCTGCAAAAATACATCGACGCACTGGAGGAGTACAACCAGAAGGTGCGGACCCCAGTCACTCTCGAAGATTTTCTCAACCATATCCTTGAGAACGGAGACAGTGACAATGATGAGGGGAAAGACTCGTCAGAAGAACCCGAGGATTATGTAGCGAGTTGCCACATGGTCTCTCATTCATCGTTAAAAAATGAAGAGACCCACTCGGAGTCCGAAAACGGCATAGAGAAGCTGGGGGTAAGACCGGTGCAAAAATCTCTGGAGCCATCAGACGACTTGATTGACAGGCTGCTAAACGAAGCCCTTCAAAAGAGAAAAGCTAACTGAGAGCGTGAAACGGCCATATACGAAAAGGCCAACCGTCGGCGTCAAGATGAAGAAGCTACGGCGAGGAAGAGTCATAAAGTACTCCAACCAGATCGAAGCACACCTGCGGCAGATAAAAGCAGGTTTAAGACGGGAAAACGGTTCGCCAAGGCCCTATCGATGGGAATGAAGCTGCCACCTTTCAAAGGAAATACTCCCGAGAGTACGTGCCTCGATGAAGCAGATGTACATCCGAACTACTTCTTAAACCATCGGAGGGTTACACACCCTACCGAAGAGTGCAACGCCTTCAAGAAGTGGTGGCAGGGATACGTTGCCCGCCGACAGCACTTCAAGAGGATGAAACGTGAAGCTCGTCGACAACGAAAAAGTGCGACAAATGAGCGCGAAAAAACAACTGGCAACTGTTATATGGTTGATACCAGTTCGACAAAAGGGAAAACTCAAGTTCTCACGTTCGGGAGCGATTCTGTGGAAGAAATAACCGTTGGCCCTCTCTTCAAAGAATCCACCTCTGGAAAAGAAGAAGAGGCGAAGAAATGCGAGAACATTAAGCTACATAACCGCACGCTGATTTGTTTAAAAGAATTAAGTTAACCGCAATCAAGAACGGCGTCGCTTGGTAGGTAGCCGGTGAGTACGGGTCGGTCCATAGGGATTTTGTGTATTCTCAATTTGTTCTAACGAGTTAATTCCAAACGGTGTTGGATTGATTATTCCTAAAAACTAAGTTGATTTAAACTAGGACTAGAATCTTGCTAGGGTGAGATTTATGTTAAGTTTGGAAATGCAAAGATTTCCCACCGCTTTCAATGCCCTAATTTAGATCTATTAGGTGTTATGGTAATAATTAATAAAGTGGATTAGTACCATCGGGAAGAAACGATGTTTCTTCCTCTAGGTTCTTGTCCTTCCTTTCTCAATTCTTACCCTAACCTCCATGGAAAACATGTGCAACCAGTCTTTTATACTACGGTATCACCGCTACCTCGTGGGGTAGGGTGCCATAGGGAGTGGTGTGTGTATGTATGAATGGAGTCCTATAAAAACGTATGATGGGCAAGAAAGGGGTGAGAGATCTTCATCTCTCAAATCTCCCATATTCCTAACCCTAACAAGTGAGGAGACTACTCACTCATTAGAGAATTGATTAACATGTTCTAAACTAATTAACTAGGGCAGAAAATAAAATCTAAACTAGGGCAGAAAGGAAAATTATACTAGGGCAGATAATAAAATTAACTAGGGCAAGAATAGAAAACTTACTCTAATTTGATGCACTCTTCATACTTTACAAGAATTGAAATTCTGAATTTAGATAGATACAATGAGGCACAAGAAGAGGCATAACCTAAAAAAGGTTTTAGGGTTTCTATTTATAGAACATAGAAACCCTAGGGTTACAATCGACGCACATCTGCTTTTTACAATTTTACCCCTAAGAAGAACCGAGTTAATGCACCGACACACCGACACACGCAACACGTGCCGGCACGTGCGACACACGGCCGCGGATCTGCAGCCAAGAGCTTGGTTTGGCCGCGGTTCCACGGCCATATTGTAGGCTTGCTGGCTGAATTTTCTTCTGTTGCTTCAGGTTGCTTTTAACATCGGTTTTCTTCACTTTGTTCTTCAGAATATCTTCTAGTTCTCTTCCAGATTTCCACAGTGAATAATGTAGTGGACTTTACCATTCGCTTCGTGTCGAAGTCTTGAACCTTGCGCTGCCTTTTTATTGATCTTCGTTTTTTCTCCAAATTGTAGGCTTGATCAAGATTCTTCCATTTATCAGTCGTAGTCTCACTTTTGTATCGTCTTTTCATCATTTCACTGTTTTTATTCCGAGAACCTGTAACCTGCAACTATATAGCAGACATGGATCAAAAGCACCTGTTTATTTGTAAAATGAATAAGAATGGGGAATATAATAATGCAAAATTATGGTATGAACAAATACCCCCAAACTTATATTTTGCTCGTCCTCGAGCAATCCTAGTTTTATTCTCGAAAAAAAACCTAGCCTCACTTTCGCAGGGAAACGCGATTGCACTGAGCTCGTGCAACAAGCCGTTAAACCTTTAGGTGTCCCTAGTAGGAGGAGTGTTGTCTCCTGAAGGTTTTCAGCGGATACTACCCACAAAATCCTATCAATTCGGGCTATTGACTTTTATTCTCCAATTAGGTTTTCTAACAAGAAACTCTATTATCTTCGACTTAGAAATTATCCACCCGTATTTTTCACATTTCCTTATCATTTAACTTAAGATTATATATGTTCTGTAGACTTACTTAGCTTTTAGCATCTTTTAAGTTTTCCTTCTAGGGTTCTATCTCGACTTAGAAATTTTTATCATCTCTATTAAAGATATAAGTCATATTCTTCATTCCTATCTCTTATCTAAACCCCAATCACATACCCCTACGTGTGTGTATATATCACCCCTACACTTGAAAATTCAAATCAAGCTATTATACCCTTGTCTATCGTCCAAAGTACTTTTCAATTGGTGAATTTTTAGATGAAATTGCTCACATATCCTTCATGCGACCGTTAATACTTCTTGAGATACTAACGACCGATTACAAAATGTGTTTGCACATTAAGGAATAATTCCTAGTCTTGTAATCCCTAAAGCTTTTAGCAGTGACTCTCAAACCAGTTGGTCTAAGGCACTAGGTGATGAAGCACCCTCGCTAAATATTTTTTTTATTAATGCAGCCTTAAGTAATTACAAAAACCAGTATTTATTTTTTTTATCTCTTTATTCACACTTGTATTTTTATTTTATTTTCCTTCATACTAAGGAGTTTAGACAAGAGCATTTCAAGGTCTCCTCTACAATTCCAAGTTTCAAGATTCGTGTTTGTGCAATTTGTAGGGTATATATTTTCAGAATTTAGACTTAAGCTTATGAATTATTTTTCAAACTTACACTATAATAAAAATATCAATACTTTTTCCTTGTTTTAACTTAGCCCAAGAAGTGAACTCGAAATTTGCCTATTTCTAAGTAAACTACAAAGACATATATTTTCTACCGTTAAATTTTAAGAAAGGATATTTTTAGGGTTTCTAATTTACTAAGTCTAGGATCTAGTTGTTCCTAACTAGTTAACCTTTTTGTCAAACTTAAGTCACTTATGACCAAAATTGAATGTTTTAATTTTTATAATTTTTTAAAATTTTTCAATTTTTATGGGTTTTAAAATAAGTATGCAAATGCAAAAATATACACATGAATGTGAAGGAAGAAAGCTTACCGAGCACACCCCCAAACTTAAACTTGACAGTGTCCTCACTGTCATGCCACACCAAGAGGGTCAAAATTGTCGGCACTCCCCTGTTTATTTTTTTATATAGTTTTTTATTGTTAAAAGAAAAACAAAAAATATATATACAACAAGGTCCCCCCAAACTTAAGTGAAACAGTGTTTCCACCGTTTAAACGTTTAATGTTTAGAGTTAGGGAGGAGAAAAATCAAACTATACAAGGCCTTACATAGGCCAAAAGTTAGCACCAACCATTCAAAAATTCTATCGTGATAATGGTAGGGTTGGTGAAAGAATGGAGTGTAGAGAAAGGAAATGAGAAGCACACGAGACCGTGTGGACATAGAAACGGTATACGGTCTCGGTGGAGGAGAAGAATGGCGGAAGAGAGAAAGAAGTGTAGTACGAACTTGTGGGTGTAAATTGAGTGAATAAATTAGCACAATTTGTGATGACCGATGTGTTAAAAGCGATTGTGCTAATCTATCAACCTGTGGAGAAATGGGGTCAAATCCCTCAAGATTCGCAAGAAAACATGGTTACATTGAACTTGGTAAACCATCCATTGAACATGGAAGCACGACGGATTCTTGCGTGGTCGAAACGATGGAAAGGACGAAGGGGAGTGATTTAGGGATAGTCTTATTCTCACCTAAGTAATCTATCTCGAACTCGAAGGATTCCATCAATGGTTCGAAATGACTGTAAGCAACCCAGTTTGATGGTTCAACTAACTCATCTGAAAATTCAAAGGACTCAAACTCGGGCGGTGAGTCTTCAAAATCGTCCGAAAAAGTGAAACACTCGTAATCGATATCAATTGTGAGAAGAGTGCCAGATTCAAGGAGGAACACACTAGTGGCGTCAAAACTGCTGTGATCGAACATAAATTTTTCAAGCTCACAGTCCTCCTGTGTGATCTTTTGAGTGGTCGGAACGATGGAAAGGAGGGAGGGTGATTTAGGAAGTATAACAGTTAAAGATTCAGGAGGATGAACTGGAAAATATGACACATCAAACAAAACTGGTTCATCCCCAATACTATCCTCAATACTCTCCTCGATACTATCCTCATAATTCTCCTCAAAAGATATCTTATCCATGCAATTATCCTTAAAATCAAGACGCATATGAAGTTCGGGAGAAACATTTAATGACTTGGGATGATGAATTGGAGAGAAAAATTTAGTCAAATCTGCGGGTTCATCATCCAAAATATTCCCGGCGTCAATATTCTCAATCAAGTGAAAATCAATTTTTTCAGACACCTCATCAAAAGCATGGATATTTATCAATTCAGGTTCTAGATTGGAGGTGTAAAGTTCAAAAGGATTAGTGATGGTTTCACTCAAAAAGGGCTCTTCACAATCAGGTAAATCAAACACTACAAAGTCGCACAACTCATTACACGTGTTATCTTCAATTGGTGAATCATTTGTGACACTTGATTGAAAACCGGAGTTATGGGATTCAATTGGGTATGGGTAGGTTTGATTTGGAAGGGCGCACAGCTCACTCTCTCCACTCAAATTCTCACTCTGTCCAACCGCCTCATCATACATTGGAAGATTTGGAGCTAGTTGGAAACTAGCTACCGGGTCACTAGGTTGCATAAGGGCGGCAATGGACGCATCCAAATTCCTCATCTGTTTGTTTGTCGCTACAATATCAGCTTCCAACGACTGTTCTAGACTAGACATGGGTTGTGAAGGGGTTTCAGTAAAAGATTCAAAGTTGTTTGGATACGTAAGACTCCCAAATGGTTGTGTCGAAGCAATGTCTAGGGAAGGTGTGACAGTCGGGTAGGACTGGTAGGAATTGAATGGTTGGATAGGAGTAGGATCAACATTTGGATAAAAAGGTGAATGGACTTGTTGATCCCAAGAACTAGAAGTGTTGACAGGAGTGAAAGATCGGTTACGAGATTGCTCAATATGTTCAGCAATAGACATGGGTTTCGGAGTTACAACAGAACTCGAAAAAGTAGTATCAACGTACGAAGGTGGTGAAGGTTGAAATGGTTGATACAAAGTGGATTGCAGAGTCGAATTGTTTCTCCTAGACACTTCTATTCGATCTTTCAAAGAAATTTTGGGCATGGAAGGGTCATCCGTAATTCGACCAAAACAATTCGCGTATGAAGCAATGTTTGGATGAGGGTACCAAAGTTTGGCAAGAGTTTTGGGAGGTGAGGTACCCATGATGTAAGAAGGAGAAGAAAAAGAATATGGGTGTGAGTGGGGTGTAATGGACTTCTTAGCGACAAGTTGCAAGTTTTTGTAAAAAAATTTCCTCTTTTCCTTTTTGTGTTTTTTTTATGTGGAGCTTTTTGCAAAAAAAAAAAAAGATTTTCGATAAAAGGCTTAGACACACGTTCAATCAATCACAAATGCATAATCAAGCCTAGATCTAGGGTCACCTAGGTCAGCTAGACAGCTCCTAACTGTTCCAAAGGGCAAGAAGTAGGACCTCAAACCGCCTCTTCACCGCCAATTGTGGCCAGGTAAGCACAAGTAGAGAAAGGAGGGATCCGCTCATGAATCACCGTGAGACGGGCCTTTTAAAGTTACCTCTCCCTACCTGTCTAGCCTAGGCACCACAAAGTCAGGTTAGGATCAACGGTCGATGCCTACAACTAGTCCTTTGTCCTATTGAGCGCGAAATCCTTAGGGCTGAGTCTAATCTTTTTTAATTAACTTGATGGTCAATGCAATATGCTTTATGTGATTTTTGGGGTCCTGGGAAGGGTAATAAAATCCCCACCCAATCTGGATTGGTGTAAAAACCCCTTAAAGTCAATTTAAAATATGCAAAGCAGTAAACACAATCACTTGCAAACAATTTTTTTTTAGCGCGGCACAAAGAAACCTGCACAAGATCAATTATTGGAAGGGGGAGAAATTTTTGGCGCAAAGAATTCTGCAGGCAAATTTTACAGAGGAGATATCAGGGGTTGCAGAGAAGAAGAAGAGAAAACTTACAGTGGGAATTTTTCTTGCTGACGTCACCACCCTACCCCGGTTCCACCGCTAAAGTCGCCTCCTCACTGCGGTTCCACGGCCAAGCGATTGGTTCAGATCCCCAAAAATTCGATGTTCTCTGTTTTGGTTGTCCTCTGTTTGTTCAGATCTAGGGTTTTCTGTTTTGATCTCTGGATTTTTCCAGATCTGAATTCGTTCGTCGATCCTGCACAATTCAAACGAAAATACCCTTCACAAAATAACAAAATGATAAAAAAATTTATATTTTTTTATTTTTCAGTTTTTATGATTTTTCAATTTTATATTAACCCGAAATTACAAAAAGAAAATAACAACGCCATCCCCGGCAACGGCGCCATTTGATTTAGTGATTTTTATAGGATTTCGTATGCGCTTTCACTTTCGAAAGATGAATCAAAGAATATTTAACCGCAATCAAGAACGACGTCGCTTGGTAGCTAGCCGGTGAGTACGGGTCGGTCCATAGGGATTTTGTGTATTCTCAACTTGTTCTAACGAGTTAATTCCAAACAGTATTGGATTGATTATTCCTAAAAACAAAGTTGATTTAAACTAGGACTAAAATCTTGCTAGGGTGAGGTTTAGGTTAAGTTTGGAAATGCAAAGATTTCCCACCGCATTCAATGCCCTAATTTAGATCTATTAGGTGTTATGGTAATAATTAATAAAGTGGATTAGTACCATCGGGAAGAAACGATGTTTCTTCCTCTAGGTTTTTGTCCTACCTTTCTCAATTCTTACCCTAACCTCCATGGAAAACATGCGCAACCGGTCTTTTATACTACGATATCACCGCTACCTCGTGGGGTAGGGTGCCGTAGGGAGCGGTGTGTGTATGTATGCATGGAGTCCTATAAAAACGTATGATGGACAAGAAAGGGGTGGGAGATCTTCATCTCTCAAACCTCCCCTATTCCTAACCCTAACAAGTGAGGAGACTACTCACTCATTAGGGAATTGATTAACATGTTCTAAACTAATTAACTAGGGCAGAAAATAAAATCTAAACTAGGGCAGAAAGGAAAATTATACTAGGGAAGATAATAAAATTAACTAGGGCAAGAATAAAAAACTTACTCTAATTTGATGCACTCTTCGTACTTTACAAGAATTGAAATTCTGAATTTAGATAGATACAATGAGATACAAGAAGAGGCATAACCTAAAAAAGGTTTTAAGGTTTCTATTTATAGAACATAGAAACCCTAGGGTTACAATCGACGCACATCTGCTTTTTACAATTTTACCCCTAAGAAGAACCGAGTTAATGCACCGACGCACCGACACGCGCAACACGTGCCGGCACATGCGACACACGGCCGCAGATCCGCGGCCAAGAGCTTGGTTTGGCCGTGGTTCCGCGGCCATATTGTAGGCTTGCTGGCTGAATTTTCTTCTGTTGCTTCAGGTTGCTTTTAACATCTGTTTTCTTCACTTTGTTCTTCAGAATATCTTCTGGTTCTCTTCCAGATTTCCACAGTGAATAATGTAGTGGACTTTACCGTTCACTTCGTGTCGAAGTCTTGAACCTTGCGCTGCCTTTTTATTGATCTTCGTTTATTCTCCAAACTGTAGGCTTGATCAAGATTCTTCCATTTATCGGTCGTAGTCTCACTTTTGTATCGTCTTTTCATCGTTTCACTATTTTTATTCCGAGAACCTGTAACCTGCAATTATGTAGCAGACATGGATCAAAAGTACATGTTTATTTGTAAAATGAATAAGAATGGGGAATATAATAATGCAAAATTATTGTATGAACACACGCTGCCTGAGAAGAACCTCGGGCCAACAAACAAAGGTTCGAGCAAAAGAGACAAGGGGAAGGAAAAAGTCCCTGAGGAAATTTCCCTCGATGATAGATTCGTCAAAGAGCTCGCGACCAAGGACCCGCCTAAGAAAAACAAGGTGTATTATAATGTCCAGGCACATCTGCGGAAGATACCCTCACAACTGAGCATACTGGATGCTCTCCTCCTGTCCAAAGAGGCAGGAGATTCTCTAATCAAGGTACTGCAAGAGCCTGATTAGTTCCAAGTTTTCTTTGCGGAAGAAAAGATGAAGGACGAGCTGGCAGAGGTTCATACAGCAGACATCACATTCGGCGATGAAGATCTCCTCCTCGGAACGTGCGAGCACAACTGTCCTCTATATGTCACCGGGTACTGCCACAACATTAAGATAGGGAAGATCCTGATCAACAACGGGTCCTCTGTCAACCTTCTCAACGTGAAGGTGCTGAAAGAGATCTGCATGAACGTTCAGCACCTGGCTCGGGAAAAAATTACCATCTCCGGGTTTGACTCGCAGTCATCATGGATGCTTGGGTCAATGATATTGACATTACGCTTTGGGATGCTCATCACTAACATCAAATTTCATGTCATCGATACCTAGACTTTCTATAACGCTCTGCTCGGCTAGCCTTGGTTACATGAGTACAACATCATCCCTTCTACACAACACCAGTGTATGAAGTACTTCAAAGACGGCCTTGAGTACACAATTACAGGGGAGAAAAATCCATTCTCCGTAAACGAAGTCCGCCAATATGAAGACGCCAAGTATTTCTTACCAGACTTCGAAGACACGGAAAGATGTCGTAAACCGGAGAACAAACAAAAAGCTGTTGCCACTATCATGATATTTGAGAGTGATACCGAGGAGGATAAAGAGATAGTCTTCTCGGGGCAACCCCAAGGAAGCAGGCCAGGACCATCCACTCCTATTTTGGTCTTTGGCAGTGACTCTGAAGACGAGGCCAATGCCGTGTTCTCCGTCCGCCCGTCAATGCAGACCTTCGCTGAAGCTGATCAGAGTTTACAAATTACCATGGTTCCGCAGCGGCATTATAAAGAACTCGATGCGCTTGATACATACAACATACAAGAGTTGTAAACTTTCTACGTCCCTCCTAGTAGAAAAGGTGAAAAGGTGATCATCTTCTATCGATCTGCGGAGACTAAAGTGGAGAAAGAAGTCTGGCATGGTGCCGAACTTGCGCTCGACAGGCTTCAACCAATCCGTCTGCCCAGATATTACGTAGAGGGATTGAAAAGGCTATTAAGATGCCAAGGAGTACCCTTCAAACAAACCGCTCGACAAGCCCAGTTCTACAACAAGATTTGGGATGTTCCCGGGACTCAGCGAAAAATGCCCAACGGGAGGATGGATATGACCGGGCTTGGATACGTTCGGTCCAAGAAACGGGAGCGGTTCCATGGCTGCCATGTTATAAATGACTCCGGTGGAGAAGGGAATGCTCTTCCAGATAGCGCTGATATTGAAACAGAGTGAAATCCCACAGTACGAATACCAAGTCTGTCATTCGAAGAACAGATTGACAAGCTAATAAGGGAAGCAGGTCAAAAGGTTCGGGATGACCACAGCCGTGAAATTTCCATTTACGAGAAAGCCAGGACGCAACATCTCATTCAACAGTCCACGAAAAGAGAAGACTACGATGCCCTTCACCCTTAGCCTGTTGTGCGCTCTCGTGGTAAGAAAAAGGACCGACACAAACGCAACAACAAGGTGAAGAACGAGAAGTACGTTCAAAAATAGCAAAGCGGATCTAAGAAGCAACACGATCGAGAAAAAGTCAGCTGGAACCCGTCTTTTATGAAGAAGATGGGTCGAGAGTACTCGTTCCCTCAAGACAAGACGAGGAAAATATTCAATCTTGTCATGAAATATCAAATGATGACGCTCCCGGAGTCTCGGTACCCCGAATAGATAAACGAGGTTCATCACCCGGATTATTTCTCCTACCACCGAGTAATAGGACATCCTCTTGAAGACTGCTTCACCTTCAAAGACTGGGTCGAAGACCAGTATCAGCAATACAGGTTTTCTCTATCCGACAGTTAGAGGGTAGCCCCACCACGAAAGCATGAGCCAAGAGCAACCTACACTGCGAGGGAAAGTCTAGATCAGCATCGAGCTCAGAAACGAGCTCGTACCTGCCACGTGATAACACTATCAAAAGAAGGAGAGCACGAGAATATGGATGGCCTCTCCCGGTGCTTCGCAAATGTGGATGAGGACGAGATGGTTTTAGAATTTCCACCGGCGCCAAAAGAGCTGGAAGATGGGATACACACCACAGCGGACAACCTGAGGAAAATCGACTTGGGGACAGAAAACGAGCCAAGGCCAACGTTCGTCAGCGAGCTGATGTCTGAAAAACAGGTGGCCACGCTAAAGGACGTGCTTATGCAGTATAAAGACTGCTTCGCATGGAACTATTCCGAGATGCCGGGACTGGATCTAGAAATAGCTGTGCATAAACTGGCGATATCACCGAACGTCAAACTAGTCAAATACGCGCCAAGAAGAATGCTGCTTGAACTCGAGATGAGCATCAATGCCGAAGTCAAGAAACTAATCGACTCTGGCTTCATCCAAGAAGTTCAATATTCTGACTGGATCGCCAACATTGTCCTAATGACGAAGAAAAATGGGACGGTGCGCATCTGCGTGGACTTTCGGGACCTCAACAAGGCTTGTCCAAAGGATGACTTCCCAGTACCTATTACCGAGATGATGAACGATAACACGTCCACTCATGAGGTCTTCTCCTTCATGGATGGATCTTCAGGCTATAATCAAATAAAGATGCACCCCGAAGACCAAAAGCATACCGCCTTTCGGACTCCGCTGGGCATAATTTGCTATAAGGTGATGCCCTTCGACTTGAAGAACGCTGGCGCTACCTACCAGAGGGCCATGACGAAGATCTTCGATGACCTCATACACAAGATTTTCGAATATTATATCGACGACCTCGTGGTGAAAAGTAAATCATATGAGGAGCACTGAGAGCATTTGAAAATAGTGTTCTAGCGTCTTCGGAAATATAATCTGAAGATGAACCCTCTGAAATGCGCGTTTGGGGTCTCCTCGGGCAAATTCCTTGGATTCATCTTACGACACCGAGGCATCGAAATAGACCCATCAAAGATCAAAGCGATTATGGAAATGCCCACGCTAAGAACTCTCAAACAATTACGGTTTCTCCAAGGAAAGCTCGCGTATATCCTACGGTTCATAGCCAACCTCTCTGGAAAATGCCGCCCCTACAGCCATCTAATGAAGAAGGGGACCCTGTTCGTTTGGGATCGTAAATGCCAAAGTGCACTGGACGAAATCAAGCAATACCTGTAAAACCCGCCCGTACTGACCGCTCCGGTCAAGGAAAAGCCCATCATCCTGTACACAACAGCCCTTGAAGGTTCTTTAGGTGCGCTATGGGCACAGGAGAATGACTAGGGGAAGGAGATAGCTCTCTACTATTTGAGCCGAGTTCTCCTAGAGGAAGAAAATAACTACTCCCCCATTGAAAAGCATTGCGTGGCACTGATCTTCGCGATAACGAAGCTTCGGAATTATGCCTTGGCATATGAGGTCCATCTCATATCAAAGGTGGATCCTCTCAAATATTTGATGTCAAGAGCCATACTAACAGGAAGGCTTGCCAAATTGGCCCTCCTCTTGATGGAGTTCTTGATAATCTATCGACCCCTCAAGGCAGTGAAGGGCCAGGCCATCGCTAACTTCCTCGCTGAAAATCCAATACCAACCGACTCTCCTATAAATTACGAATTACCAGACGAACACGCGTTCGACACAAAGGACAAAGAAAATGACTTTCGATGGGAACTTTACTTTAATAGGGAATCTTCCATGAAGAAGCGAAAGCACAACACCCCCATAATCAAAGCCGGGGTGGGCCTTATCTTCGTGACTCCGCAAGGAGGGATAATGCGTTTCGCCCTTTCATTAACAGAGCCGAGAACAAACAACGAGGCTGAGTATGAAGCTTTGATAGCAGATCTTGAGATTGCTGTCGGCATGGGAATCGAAAACCTCCTCATATATGAAGATTCCCAGCTAGTCGTTAGCCAAGTAAATGGCGACTATCAGACATGCAAACCAGAATTGGTAAAATATGGTGATAGAGTGCAACAATTGCTGACACAAATCCCCTCCTACATCCTGAAAAGCATACCGCGGGCGGAAAATAGCAAGGCGGATGGATTATCCAAGCTCGCTAAAAAATTGGCCGACAAAAACCTCGATGACGTAAGGATCATTGTGCAAAGCCGCCGGATTCTCGCGCCCGCAGAAATATCTCCGGAGTCGTCTGAAGGAAAGGAAGAGACCAAACAAGCAGCCTGCCAAATAGAAGATGAAGAAAAGGCAAAGGATTGGAGAGAAGTCTTCATAGACTACTTCAAATCCCATCAAACACCCGAAGACGTGTCGGCAAGACATCAGCTCATGAAACGAGCTCTGTCTTTTACCTTCATCAATGATACTCTATATAAGAGATCGTTCGACAGTTTGTGGCTAAGATGCTTAGGGCCGGAGGAAGCAAGGAGGTTCGTCCAAGAAACTCACGACGGACTCTGCGGTTCTCATCAAGCCGGGCCAAAGATGAAATTGAAGATCAAGAGAATGGGCTACTATTGGCCCGCGATGATTCAGGATTGCCTCGAATATGCGTAGCAGTGTCACTCGTTCCAAATTCATGGGGACTTCATCCACCAACATCCAAATCCGCTACACCAAACGGTAGCCAGCTGGCCGTTAGAAATGTAGGGAACAGATATAATCGGGCCCATCGAGCCAGCATCGTCCAAGGGACATCGGTTCATATTGGCAACAACTGATTACTTCTCTAAGTGGGCAGAGGCAGTACCGCTAAGGGAGGTGAAGACGAAGAACATCCTCCATTTCTTCAGGACGCATGTTATTTACCGGTTCGGCACTCCGCGACGAATCATCTCGGATAATGGGTGGGCCTACAGGAGCCATAAGATCAGTCGCTTCGCACAACAACATAATATAGATTGGGGATACTCTTCAGTCTATAATCCCCGAGCTAATGGTCTACCTGAGTTTTTCAACAAGACCTTGATGAAGATCATAAAGAAAACGGTGTCCAGAAATAAAAGGTACTGGCACGAGAGACTGCATGAAGCTCTCTGGGCGTATCGAACCACGTTCAAAACGGCCACGAATACAACGCCGTTCAAATTGGTATTCGGCATGGAAACGGTACTCCCCTTGGAGATAGAGCTACCATCTCCGCGAGTGGCGATTCGTTATGAGCTGACGGATGAAGAAAATGCCGATCTTCGGCTTGAGGATCTCGACGCCCTCGATGAAACTCATCTCATGGCGCAGCAAAACCTGGAAGCTTACAAAGCAAGGATGACGCGCTCATACGAAAGACTAACCAGACCGAGAACATTCCGCCAAGGTGAACTCGTGTTAGTCGTAAAAAGACCTATGATCCCCAACCGTGCAAAGCGGGAGAAATTCGAGCCAAACTACTAGGGTCCATACATCATAGACAAGGTATACCAAGGTGGGGCCTACTTGCTCATGGATATGCATGGCGAAAGACCCTTCCGGCTAATAAACGGCCGGTTCCTTAAGAAATAGTACGCTTGACAAGTCACAACTCAGGTTAATGATAGATGACGACGCTCGTGTCCGATCGCTGTCTTCCTGACTTAAGACTCTATAAGTAGTATCCAGTAAATCTTCGCCTCGAAGCTGGCCCTGGACCGAGATGTCCATAAACTAACAATGGACCGAGATGTCCCTAAACTAACAATAGACCGCAATGTCCTTAAACTAAATACGTCGCCTCAAACACGGCGATAGTGGAATTCAAGTCCACAAGTCCCAGCGGCGCAGACTGCAACTCAAGTCCCGTTGGCTGCACAGCTGCCCCGGTGACGAAGTCCTCCATAAGTTCCATTGGCGAAAAAGAAAAAAAATGGTACGTCCACAACCGAAATGGGCACAGATGAAAACCCGAAAGGGAGCCATGAGTAAAAATAGCAGGGCTACCGGCGAGCTTGTGAAAACCTGAAAGAGTGCAATCTCTTGGTAAAAAACGATACGTCCATAAGCGAAATGGGCACGAATGAAAACCCGAAAGGGCGCCGTGAGTAAAAACAGCAGGGCTTCCAGCGAGTTTGTGAAAACCCGAAAGGGCACAATCTCGTAAAAATAAAGACACCAGCAAGGTCCTCTTGACCTTGTGAGGAGAAAACACCTGCGTGAGATCCTTACAACTCACAAGGGAGCAACACACTTAGGGATCCCCACGATTCCTAAGGTGAAATTACACTTACGAGATCCTCATGATTCGTAAGGAGAATTCCTCCCTGTGAGACCTTCATGGCTCATAGGATTTAAAAGACTTAAGATACGAGGACCTGAACCTGTTCTTAAGCCATCACACTCCCCAATTTGCCCTACAGGCGGTACAATGATGGCCCTTGTATACAATCCACGGGCACAAATAAACGTTTTCCCCACCAAGTTCCACCAATCACGAGGAATGTCCTCATATGGTGAATGACACTTGTAAGTCCTCTCGACTTATAAGGAGAAAATACTCTTATGAGATCCTTACGACTTATAAGAGAAAACACCACTTAGAAGCCCTTATGACTTTTAAGGAGAAAATACACCTACGAGATCCTCACGACTCGTAGGGAGAAATACCTTTATGAGACCCTTACGGCTCGTAAAGTCAAAAAACCTTAGTCGATAGGATCATAAACCTGTTTGCTAAGCCACTTTTGCTCAAATCGAAAAAGGCAAATGATGATTCGCTCCTGGCAATATCCCAGTTGTAGCGATATTGATGCCTAAATTGGTGCCAAATTCCAAGTCCTTTCACGACAAATGATGATTCGCTCCTGGCAATATTCCAGTCACAGCGGTGCTGATGCCAAGATTGGTATCAGATCTCAAGTTACATACTCGCAATAAAAATCAGCGAGCAAAATATATGCATATGAAATAGCCGAAATGATAGGGCAACTCGCAATAAAAATCAGCGAGCAAAATATATGCATATAAAAACAGCCGAACTGTTTGGGCAACTCACAATAAACAGCAGCGAGTAAAAGAAACAACAGCCGAAATGATTGGGCGCCGCGATAAAACAGCCGAAATAATTGGGCAATCGCGAATTTTGCTATATAAAAAGCTGAAATGATAGAGCATCACGGAAAGAAATAAAAAAAATGATGAAACTTTTGCCCTGCAGGTGAGTCCACATCAACCCCTGTATACAATCCATGGGCATAAACGAAAAGGGAACCACGTTTCCTTACCGGGCTCTGTCAAAGGGAGAGCCAAATCTCGACGGCAACATCTGCAGCCTAGAGATCACCCCGGTGTTCCTTCTCCACTCCAACAGGATGCAGACGCGACGTCAACAAAACGGAGCCATGACAAAGTACCTAGTTCCAAATCTCGACGGCTTACAGACAGCCTAGAGATCAACGACGACGTTTCTTCGCACTCCAACAGGATGCAGGAGCAACATCAACTACCGACCCCAGGGTCAAAACAACAGAGCCATAGAAAAGTCCCTAGTTCCAAGCCTCAACGGTTCACCGACAACCTAGAGACTACATCGGAGCCATGGCAAAGTCCCTAATTCCAAATCTCGACGGTTCACAGACAGCCTAGAGATCACCCCGGAGTTCCTTCTCCACTCCAACAGGATGCGGACACGATGTCAACAAAACAGAGCCTTGGCAAAGTCCCTAGATCCAAATCTCAACAGTTCATAGACAGCCTAGAGATCAACAACGGCATTTCTTCTCACTCCAACAGGATGCAGACGCAACGTCAACAAAACGGAGCCATGGAAAAGTTCCTAGTTCCAGATCTCGACGGTTCACAGAAAGCCTAGAGATCAACAACGACTTTCATTCTCACTCCAACAGGATGCAGACGCAACGTCAACAAAGCGGAGCCATGGAAAAGTCCCTAGTTCCAGGTCCCGACGGTTCACAGATAGCCTAGAGATCAACAACGGCATTTCTTCTCACTCCTGCAGAATGCAGACGCGACGTCAACAAAGCGGAGCCATGGCAAAGTCCCTAGTTCCAAGTCTCGACGGTTCACAGACAACCTAAAGACCACCTCGACACGCATCTCGTTACAGCAGACACAGTGTCAACAATGGCGTTTCTTCTCACTCCGGTAGGATGCAGACGCAACGTCAACAAAACGGAGCCATGGCAAAGTCCCTAGTTCCAGATCTCGACGGTTCACAGACAGCCTAGAGATCAACAACGGCGTTTTATCTCATTCCAACAGGATGCAGACGCAACGTCAACAAAATGAAGCCATGGCAAAGTCCCTATTTCCAGATCTTGACGATTCACAGACAACCTAGAGATCAACAACAGCGTTTCTTCTCACTCCAGCAGGATGCAGACGCGATGTCAACAAAACGGAGCCATGGCAAAGCCCCTAGTTCCAGGTTCCGACGGTTCACAGACAGCCTAGAGATCAACAACGGTATTTCTTCTCACTCCAGCAGGATGCAAACCCATCGTCAACAAATCGGAGCTATGGAAAAGTCCCCAGTTCCAAGCCTCGACGGTTCACCAACAACCTAGAGACTACCTCGGAGCCATGGCAAAGTCCCTAGTTCCGGGTCTCGACGGTTCACAGACAACCTAGAGATCAACAACGGCGTCCCTTCTCAACTCCAGCAGGATGCAGATGCAACGTCAACAACCGACCCCAGGGTCAAAACAACGAAGCCATGGCAAAGTCCCTAGTTCCAAGCCTCGACGGTTCACAGACAACCTAGAGACAACCTCGACATTCGTCTCGTTACAGCAGACGCAATGCCAGCAAACGAATCGAAGGAAAATCCTTGGCTTCTGGGTCTTGACGGTGACTCAAATAAAACCTAAAAGACTATCGGAGATCATCCCATACCAGCGCGGAGTGGTTATGACTCATCGGGGCTCCCAAATTGAGCCTAACCTCAAGTAAAAAGCGGCATGGAAAATCCCTAACGCTTGCTCTTCCGACGGTAATATGACCTGAGAGATTACTTGAAGACGTCTTGTCCAGCCCTCGAAGGGATCAGAGACACGACAGTCACGGGGCTGCTCGAACAGCAAGATTGCATATCGGGGAATGCATCAGCCAACGTGATGGTACAATGGATAAAAACCTAGTACCACAGACCCTAACGGACCACTGTAGTAAAGAGCGGAGGTTAACTGTGATGTTAGGATATTCTTGCGAGAACTTATCAACTCGTCTCGACTCGTAGGGAAAACAATGTTCCTGTGAGAACTTCTCGACTCGTCTCGACTCGTAGGGAAAAACATCTTCATGAAACCCTCACGGCTCATGAAGGTGAAAAGCCTTAGGCAACGGGGATATCAACATGTTTCTTAAGCACTGTGGCCCTACAAGCTGGTCCAAACTGACTCTTGTTTACTATCCACGGGCTATATTCTCCAAAGTCGAATATCGACAAGGAGGAAAAAAACCTCTTACGAGTCCTCTCGACTTGTAAGGGGGGAAATTCTCTTATGAGATCCTTACGACTCTCAAGAGAAAACGCACTTAGGAGATCCCCAAGACTTCTAAGGAGAAAATACACATGCGGGATCCTCTCGACTCGTAGAGAGAAAACCCTTTATGAGACCCTCACGGCTCATAAAGTTGAAAAGTTTTAGGCGGCAGATCCAAACCTGTTTCCTAAGCCATCGCTGCCCTACAAAAAGGTCCAAACTGACTCTTGTACACCATCCACGAGCCACATTCGCCAATGAAATAAAGAAGCTACTTATGGGTCCTCACGATCCGTAAGGAAAAATACCCGAGTGAGATCTTTACGACTCACGGAGGCGATGAACACTTAGAAATCCTCACAATTTCTAGGGAGAATATATACACCTATGAGATCCTCTCGACTCGCAGGGAGAAAAAACCTTCTTGAGACCCTTACGGCTCATGAAGATGAAAAAAGTCTTAGGCTACAAGGACCCTAAACTTATCTCCTAAGCCCTCAATTCTACGGCCATGCATAACTCTACACTACTTCACCCACGTAAATGCTTACGTAGGCAAAGTAGTGGGGGGCATTTGTTCCTGCCAAAATTTACGGCCAAGAGCTATTTGTTCCCTTATAACCCTTATAAAAAAGGGAGAGAGGAAAGAGGAAAAGAATTCACGGTTGGACATCACGTATTAAACACGTGAGCGCTTATATGCAAAGCATATAAGCGCTGAAAGAAAATAACAAATAGCCAAACAGGCCTCACATGCCAAACACGTGAGTGCCTATATGCAACGCATATAGGCACAGCAATTAAAACAATTGCAAGGCCAAAGATCCCCACGTGTTTAACACGTGAGTGCCTATATGCACTGCAATTAAAACAATTGCTAGGCAAAAACAGCCATACATGTTTAACACGTGCGTGCCTATATGCAACGTATATAGGCACAACGATTAAAACAATTGCTAGACTAAAATAGCCTCACGTGTTTAACATGTGAGTGCTTATATGCAACGCATATAGGCACAGCAATTAAAACAATTGCCTAGCTAATAAGCCTCACGTGTCAAACACGTAAGGACACTTCCCTACGTAGAATTAAATTCTACTCAACAAGGAACCGTTAGATCAAAGATCCAATGATGATAAAATTAAATTCTATTGAACTTTTAAATGGGAAATGATATATTCTGTTAAACAGAAAGTTGGCGGATCAAAGATCCCATGAATTGGAAAATATTTTTCATCACTCTTTAAAACAAAGAAAAATTGTGCTCCGTTAAACCAAGCAGACTTGGATTAAAAATCCAACGGTGTTTAAAAATCACTAATCTACAGAATAAATTCTGTACAGGAAAATATTTTCCCTAATCTTGTTTAAGAAACAAGAAAATATGTTCTATGAGACAGAACCCTTGGATCAAAGATTCAACAGCGGGTAAAACCCCCAAATCAATTGAAGTCTCTCAATGAGAAATTTCCTAAAACTAATTAACAAACTTCTCTCCACTATATAAATAACCCAAGACTTCAAGAAAAAAGAAGAAGAAGGAACAGAAGGGGGAATACAAAGAAAAAAGAAAGAGAATTCAATTCTCTGAGAGAAGAAGATCCCCTTTTTAAAAAAAAAACTAGGTAAGAAGAAAATAGAAGAGATTATTCTAACCCTTCTTCGCCTTTTTAAGGGTTTAAACCTTCGTACAAGAACTTAGTTCTTCCTCTGGTTGAGCTCTTGTTCAGTTGATAAAACTGCACATTTGTTATTACATTTTTCCTACTATTTCTATATTAGAAAATGTATTTATTATAATATATGATACATATGAGGGTTTATCTGTAAAAAGAATGTTTTCATGTATTTATATATTATAATTAGCATTTGGTAGGAAAATGTATACAAATAATATCATTGACCAAATCCTAGTAGAACAAAGTCTACTAAATATTATTTAAGTTGTTGTGCAGAATTTTTCCAAGTTGTTGTGCGGAATTTTCCAAGAAATCAAGTTGTTAAAGGAAACTTGCCTAAATAAGAAAGCAAAACTTGGAGACCAAGTCTGGCAGCAACCACGAGAAGATTTTTATGTTACAAAGGTTCCAAGGATCGCCAAATGTTACGAAGACAGAGCCCCAAGAAAATGATGAACGGCCGAAATCATATGGCCGCGGATCCGCGGCCATACCCGTCTTGGGCCGCGGATCCGCGGCAGGATTATGGAGATAGAGGCTGCGCAAATTTTGGGTGAATCTTTACAGCTATTTCCCTAATTTGGAAGCAAAGGTTTCTGGCTTTGGACTATAAATAGGGACCGAGAGCCTCTTGGAAAAATCATCAAGCCGACGAGATCACGAAGTCCAAGACGGCTCACGCATCCAGGCTGATCATCAATTGTTCGTCTACCTCCTTGGAAGAGATCGAGAAGCAAACTAGTATTTGTAATCATTTTCTAAGGAATCAAAGTGTAATGAATAATGTTGATTAATAAAGGTAGCTTTCTTTTTCTTATTCTATTTCTTCGTAGTTTAATTATGCATTTTCTCTCCATCTCTCTTTCTCCCAACATGCGCGAGTAATTCTCCGCTTGTTAGGGTTCGTAGGATTAGGGTAGGGTAATGGATGATGAAAATACCTAAACTCTTTTTACGTCCTATAAAGTTTATAAACTTTATCAAAACAATCATTAACATCCTAATCGGGCGCGCTACCAATTATTTGTTAGTTCCGGCCGCGATTAGAGATTAGATTAATGATTGTTTTGGTAAAGGCTAGATATGAACGGAGTTCCGTGTCGAGATAAGGGTTAAGAGTGGGATTTCTTTTCCCTCCAGAAACCCTAATCTACACGCATCACCGTCATTCTAGTTTTAAATCTATTAAAGGATAAAAAGGGTAACTTTAAATTAATCATCCATAACTACTAAATCCTAACGAACCCTACAAGCCCCTTCTTATATTAACTATATCCATAAATAATCTAGATCTATATTTTGCATTAGTGCTTAACGTAGATCTAGAAACCATTCTACAATATTCTTTATTCCCCCCTCTCTCTCTCAACACATCTAAAGTAAGAGTAAAAGGTTCCACGTTTCCCAGAGGACGACCCGTACTCATCTCGGTCTAGCTACACGCGACACCGTTATTGATTGCGGTTATAATACACACACTTTTTTCGAACCAATCAAATGGCGCTGTTGCCGGGGATACGTGCATAATTTTTTATTCTTACTATTTGTGTTGAATTCTTATATGATCTGTATCATAAAAAACTGCAAATTGTATATTTAACGATTATTGTGTGAATTTTGCGAGGGAATCTGGAGTCACAGACTTGAGGAAACAGGAGACAGATACATTCATTGAGATCCAAAGAAGTAGAGAAGGCCACAGAAAAAATTCATCAATTGATCTCTCCCTCTTGCGGCGGAACCGCGGCCGGAAGTGCACATCGGCGGCGGAAGCGCGGCCAGTTAGGAGATCTAGGGCTTCAGTCTTCTCTGGTAAGATTCTAACCTTCTTCTCTCTGCTCTGAAATCCAATAAAATATCTTTTCTGCAGGATTCTTTGCAAAATATCACCGCTCAAAAATCTTTTTGCAAAATTTTGTTTTGCGGTTTGTTTTTGCATATTTTAATACGGATTTTTATGGGCCAAGACCAAAATCCAGATTAGGTGGGGATTTCATCACCCTTCCTAAGCCCTAAAAATCACAAACCGAGCATCTGCATCAACCCTACATTTATTTAAAAAATATCTAGACCAGACTCTAAGGACTGTCGCGCTCAATAAGGACAGAGGAAGGTCGTGGGTAATCTATCACTTATCCACATTACTTTTGTGGTGTCTAGGCAAGTGTGTCTAAGGCGAGTGGTTACTTAATTAGGACCACTACTTTCGTAGTGGGGAGCCTCCCACTCACCTGGCACTTACCTGGCTACAAGGGTAGTAAAGAGGCGGTAGAAGATTGATCCTACGTCTTGTCCTTTGGAAGTCTAAGAGCGGTCTAGAGACTGGACCTAGGTAACCATAGTTCTAGGGTTGTTTGTGCATTTTTGTGTGATTTGTCTAAATCCGTCATTTTTCAAAACAAACCAATTATTTTCTCCCCTTTTTACCCCTTCCCCCTTCTTCTCTTCTTATAATGGGTGATCTAAACAGAAGAACACTTGCCGAGCTTTGCTGTCCACAACCAGACATCTCTTGTTTTCGTAATCCCTTCGGTATACCGTCCAGCTCTTCCATGTCCTTAAGAGATCATATAGAACAAGCAGGAAGAAACAGTTGGCCACATCAGTCTAGGTCTTATCAATGTATCCTAATCCTACACCTGTTTCAGTTGATACCCAGAGTGAGGAAGCCCCTAGACGAATGTCCATTGCTGAGCACATAGCTAGGGCTAGAGGCCAAAGTTTCAACCCGGACCAATAACAACCATCACCTCCACTTTCCAAAGAAGAGTTTGATAGCCAACCGACCAACCCATATAAAAATTCTTCTTATCAGAATGTTGACCCTACTCCCACCCAATTTTCGCAACCATTCTATTCTTATCAATCCAATCCGACTTTTCCACCTTCTCTAGACAGTTCTTCTAATCAGTTATTTGGGAGTTTTAATTATCCACAGGAATTTCAGTCTTATACTGAAACCCCTTATCAACCCAAGACTAGTCTGGAGCAAACATTAGAAAAATTTCTGGAATTGTCGAACCAAATTAGGAAGGAAACAACAGAGTGAATGCAAGCAAAGAATTTCAAACCTGCCCAAAATTTTTCAGTATATGATTCGGGCATAGGACAAATTGAGAATTTGAGTAGTGAGGCAGAACTGTACACCCTTCCTAATCAAACCTCCCCATTCCAAACTGAAACCCACAACTCCAGTTTCATAGATTTATCAAGTACACCAAATAGAATGTCTGATAAGTTATGTGACTTTGTAGTGTTTGATTTACCCGACTGTGACGCGTCCATTTCAAGTGAAACTATACCCAACCCTTGTGATCTCTACACCTCCACTCTTGAACCAAAACTGATTGAAAACCATACTTTTGATGAGGTGTTTGAGAATTTTAACCTTCACTTAAATGAGATGATTGACGTTGGGGATATATTGATTGATGAACCCGAAATTTTGGATGATTTTGTCCCACCAATTCATCAAATCCTTTCACTTCCTTGTGGTCATCATCTTGAGCCTTTAATTCTTCCCGAACCCCAAATATGTCTTGAAGTTGATGATAATTATATACCCGAACATCAGACCGAAATACAGCCTCCATCTTCCACATCTGGTTCAGCAACACTCGACACACCAATTTGTTTACCCATTTCACCTTCTACTTTCTCCGGTTCTTCTTCTGTTCCTATAGTTTCAGTGAGTTTTTATGAATCACAATCCGTTAATTCAAGTTCAATAATACCAGAAATTCAACTTGATTTGGATATTTTTGAAAATGAGGTAGATGAGTTTTTCGAGTCCTCTACCTCAATAATTTTTGAATCAAGTAGGATAAATTCTGGCACAAAACTCTTTGACAGCAAAATGTTCAATCACACCATTGATAAAAGTTTTGAAGAACTTTTTGCTGACGAACTTGAATTTTTAAACAATACGGATTTTGTGATTGATCAATCTCCACCTATAGAGGTTGAACCGTCACCATTCCTTCTTCCTAATCATTCACATTCATCATCATTCTTTCTTTTCTCTAATTTCAAATTCAAACCCTTTCCAGACCACCTCTTATCCCTTCCCCATTTTTTCTTGACTCGATACAACACATTCTTCCACCGGCCTATACGCTATACTGATAAAATCTTTGAATGGTTGGTGTTAACTTTTGGTCTTTGTAAAGTCTTACTTTGACCAAATGACTCACCCCCTCTTAAAATACTTTATATTGTCTAACTCATGTTTGAGGGGGGGATATATTTTTGGCTCTTGAACATAACTTTTGTCCTCAAATTTGTGAGCCAAAAATAAGTTTGGGGGAGGATTTTCACTTTCATATATTCTTGCCCCCATTAATAATGTCCTCCCAAGCTTACAGGTTTTTGTGATCCAGCAGATAGCAACTGTGAGAACACTGTTGAAAACTAGTTTGGGGGAGGTTTGTGCTTATTTACGCATACTTTGCATTATACTATATATAAGCACAAAAAAAATTTGATAATAAAAGAATAGAAAGTGAAAAATTATATATGAAAGATAGGAATAGTTTAAGAAAACCAAGAAAATTAGAAGTTTTCTTAAATGAACTAGTAATAAGTAGTTATGAGCTGTTGTCCCAAGGATTAGTAAGATGAAGGAAGTCACTAATCTGAGAATAAAAATAAGTCTGAAAAATAGTTTCTATTGTGAAAGCCAAACATTTGAATGTTGATACCCTACTATATATACTTACAAACATCTTGAAACTCGGGATAGTAGAGAATACCTTGAAATGCTCTTGTCTAAAAGCCAAAGTATGAAGGAAATAATAAATGAAGAAAATATAAAAATGGTGAAAAGAAAAATGAACACTGGTTTTGTTATCGCCAAGGCAGCAATAAAAAAATATAGCGAGGGTGCTTCATCACCTAGTGCCTTAGACCAACTGGTTTGGGAGTCACTGCTAAGCCTTAGGTGGTCCAAGACGAGGAAAATACTATCACCTAATCAGCAAGTACATGAGTAATCGGTCGGTTAGTACCTCAAGAAGTATTAACAATCGCATGAAAATGTGTGAGCAAATCTAAATATTCATAAAATTAAAAAGTACTGAGGCAGATGGACAAGAGTATGTAGCTTGAATTGAATTCTCCGGGTGTAGGGATGTTCTTTACACACACGTAGGGTTATATGATCGATGTTTGGATGAAAGGTAGGAATGAAGAATAAAGACGATGTTTTATTGAGGGATGATGTGATTTTTAACATCTTTTCATGACTATTAAGATAGGGCTCATGACAACTGAAAAGCTAGTATAGTTGGAAACTCTAAATTTTCAAAGTATTTCTTTTATGGTTCTTATCTTTATATGTAAATTTCACCATCTCTCTTTTATTATAGGATTTTGTGGGTGTAATCCGCTGAAAACCCTCAGGAGCAGCACTCCTCTTACTAGGGACACCTAGAGGTTTAACGTCTTGTTGCACATGCTCAGTGCAATCGTGTTTGCCTACGAAAGTGTGCTTAGTTTTCTCCTTTCTTTTTCTCCTTCTCTTGAATAAACTAGTTTGCTCGGGACAATCAAAGATAAGTTTAGGGGTATTTGTTCAGTTGATAAAACTGCACATTTGTTATTACATTTTTCCTACTATTTCTATATTAGAAAAGGTGTTTATTATAATATATGATACATATGAGGGTTTATCTGTAAAAAGACTGTTTTCATGTATTTATATATTATAATTCGCATTTGGTACGAAAATGTATGCAAATAATATCATTGACCAAATCCTAGTAGAACAAAGTCTACTAAATATTATTTAAGTTGTTGTGCAGAATTTTTCCAAGTTGTTGTGCAGAATTTTCCAAGAAATCAAGTTGTTAAAGGAAACTTGCCTAATTAAGAAAGCAAAACTTGGAGACCAAGTCTGGCAGCAACCACGAGAAGATTTTCATGTTACAAAGGTTCCAAGGATCGCCAAATGTCATGAAGACAGAGCCCCAAGAAAATGATGAACGACCGAGATCATATGGCCGCGGATCCACGGCCATACCTCCCCTTGGGCCGCGGATCCGTGGCAAGATTGTGGAGATAGAGGCTGTGCAAATTTTGGTTGAATCTTTACAGCTATTTCCCTAATTTGGAAGCAAAGGTTTCTGGCTTTGGACTATAAATAGGGACCGAGAGCCTCTTGGAAAAATCATCAAGCCGACGAGATCACGAAGTCCAAGACGGCTCACGCATCCAGGCTGATCATCAACTGTTCGTCTACCTCCTTGGAAGAGATCGAGAAGCAAACTAGTATTTGTAATCATTTTATAAGGAATCAAAGTTTAATGAATAATGTTGATTAATAAAGGTAGCTTTCTTTTTCTTATTCTATTTCTTCGTAGTTTAATTATGCATTTTCTCTCCATCTCTCTTTCTCCCAACATGCGCGAGTAATTCTCCGCTTGTTAGGGTTCGTAGGATTAGGGTAGGCTAATGGATGATGAAAATACCTAAACTCTTTTTACGTCCTATAAAGTTTATAAACTTTATCAAAACAATCATTAACATCCTAATCGGGCGCGCTACCAATTATTTGTTAGTTCCGGCCGCGATTAGAGATTAGATTAATGATTGTTTTGGTAAAGGCTAGATATGAACGCAGTTCCGTATCGAGATAAGGGTTAAGAGTGGGATTCCTTTTCCCTCCAGAAACCCTAACCTACACGCATCACCGTCGTTCTAGTTTTAAATCTATTAAAGGATAAAAAGGGTAACTTTTAATTAATCATCCATAACTATTAAATCCTAACGCCCTACAAGCCCCTTCTTTTATTAACTACATCCATAAATAATCTAGATCTATATTTTGCATTAGTGCTTAACGTAGATCTAGAAACCATTCTACAATATTCTTTATGCCCCCTCGCTCTCTCTCAACACATCGAAAGTAAGAGTAAAAGGTTCCACGTTTCCCAGAGGACGACCCGTACTCATCTCGGTCTAGCTACACGCGACACCGTTATTGATTGCGGTTATAATACACACACTTTTTTTCAAACCAATCAGCTCTACAGAAGCAGATCTCCCCACAAGTTGAGAATTTAATTCTCATCGGGGAGATTCTGTGATGCAGATTCAAAACTTAGGGGAAAGAACTAAATTCAAAGAATTTAATTCTTACACAAGTATATAGGAATTTAATTTCTCTGATAACACTAGGGTTTAACCCTGTAAAGAATTTAATTCTTATAAGACAAGAGACTTGAAATGCTCTAAGCTCATATCCCAGCTTCGTTAATATGATATCAAAATCTTCATGCACGTAGAAGGAAAGACTGGCGATTCATTAGTGCTCAACACTATAACAAAACATTACGTGTTTCCCCACGTGAGCACCTCTGATGAACAAAAAAGAATGGCTGAGACCGAGTCACGTGTTTCCCACGCGAGCGCCTAAAAGAAGAACAAGAAGTGCCTCCTAGGGCAGTTACGTGTTTTCCACGCGACCCCCAATCAAGTGCTTAGCACTTATATGAAAAAGGGAATAGGCCCAAAAACAGTGATCACATTTTGAAGGTGCCTTACGTGTTCGCACGTGAGCACCACAGGGTCCAAGTGCTTAGCACTTATAAAAGAAAGAGAAATAAAATCCAAAAAATAGTTTCCATTTCGAGTGCCTCACGTGCTCACACGTGAGCCAAATGCTCAGCACTTATAAAAGAAGAAGGAAATAAAAACCCAAAAAGGCAGTACCCAACTTCAGGGTGCCTCACGTGCTCACACGTGAGTGCCACAAGAATTAAGTATTTAACACTTATATATAAACGGGGACTTGAACCCAATGTATAGAGCCAACTTTGAGGTGCCTCACATGAGCGCCCCCGGAATCCAGTGTTTAACACTGCTTTAGAACCTCACGTGGGAACACGTGAGTGCTGAACGAATACTGGTGCTTAACACTATGGGAAATCAACTCCAGCCTCAAGTTGGCTAAGTCTTCTTTAGATTAAAAAATCTTCGATCTCCAAATAGACCGAGCCTCTATGCTCATGACATCCCAAACTAATGAAGAAATCTTAGTCTCAAAATACGACTAATGATTTTTGGGCTCGACCATCAATTCCTTCTCCCCTCAATCTGGAAATTGGTTCAAGGGTACGACTCTCCACACCTCTGATACATGTCGTTGTAATTATTCAACGTCTTCAGAGAGATGGCGGGTCCCGATAACCAACAACTCTTTGGTGCACTCACAAACCGATGGGCACATCCCAATACGGACCGCAACATCCTTACACTACAACGGACCGCAACGTCTTTAAACTAGCTATGGACCGAAACGTTCTTAAACTAACAACGGACCGAAACGTCCTTAAACTAAAGCAATAGAGCCCAAATGCTCTTTTGTTGGGTCTGAATGATCCCAAAATCCTGCTAAGTAGATCTTAGTCTAAAATTAGACTAACGTATCCATAAAAAACATTTAAGGTGATCTTAATCTCAAACGAGATTAATGATCCTTAAATCAACCCAAACTCAAATCTAAGAATATACGGATTTGGACTAATCCACGCCCTATGGGCGACAACATAAATTAGTCTCCGTATACAATCCACGGGGAACTAAAAATAAAACAAACACACACGACACGAAGTGAACTTCCGGAGCAAGAGAAAGTGGTCACCGCGATGCAGTAACGTAATTAACTGCAGGGGCTTGCGCCTGCAGGGAAGAGCGTCCCTACAATCAAAAAACCCCTCGCAAATGAGGGGGAATCTGACGAAGTCTGCTACAACGGTCGTATCTGTCCAAACTTCAGATATACGGTGCCATAAATCAACTTGGTATCTTCGGTGAGGTGGACGGATAAAACCAAATAGCATCTGCCCCCAAATTCAAGCAAGACGACCCATCCTGGTTCCGTCTCCATTTTCGGTGGTGAACATACCTGTTATCCAAACATTGATCATATGCCCCTACGTGTGTGTAAAAGACATCACTAAACTTAGAGAATTCAGTTCAAGCTATCACACTCTTGTCCATCTTTCTTATACTTTTTAGTCGGTGAATATTTCAGATGGATATGCTCAAACATTCTTCTTGTGACCGTTAATACTTTTCGAGGTACTAACCAATCGATTACCAAATGTGCTCACTCGTTAAGGCGTAAATAGCAATTTCCTAGTCTTGCAACACCTAAGACTTAGCAGTGGCTCCCAAACCAGTTGGTCTAAAGCACTAGGTGATAAAGCATTCTCGCTATATTTTTTTATGCTATTATTTAGTATAATGCAAAATGATGCGTGAATAAGCCCAAATCTCTCCCAAACCTGTTTGTAGCAGTGTCCTCACTGATGTCATTTTTTTAATCTAAAAAAACCTATAGACTTGGGAGGAAAAGTTATTTAAAGGGGACAAAAATTAATCACAGTGAAATCCTCCCCCAAACTTATTATTGGCTCACAATCTTGTAAAACAATTTCTATCAAGGGCCAAAATATATTTTTCTCCCCTCCCAAACTTGAGTAAAATAGTATTAAGTATTTTAAAATTATAAAGAGGGGGGTAAAATTATTTGTCAATATAAAGCTTTACAAAGACCAAAAGTCAACAACAACCATTCAAATATTTTATCAATATAACACCAAGATTGGTAGAAGATCATGTCACCTATAGACGTGAAGAAGTGGGGAGGAGATAAGAAGTGTAATATAACGGGTTTACGTCTCGGTTTGTAGAGACGAAACAATGATGATGGATTACTCGCATTCGCGTTCTTGATAAGAAAAAGGGGTAGCGGTTCAACTTCTTTGGTTTGGGGTTGATTCATCACAACTCTCATGTCTTCTAAGAATGCGAGTTCTTTAGCGAAAATGTCTTCAAAGTTTTCATCGATATTCCGAATGATTATCTCATCAGAAAGAAAGGTATGATCCTTGGACTCCATAAAAGGTTCATATTTAGCGTTAGATGTTGACCCGAAGAGCTCGACTAACTTATTAGACAAGTCAAAGGATTCGGATTTAGGTGTGGACTTATCGATAGAAGGGTCCTCAAGTGTATAATAAAAAGCAGGGTCAAACAACAACGTACTATGGGAGTCTAGATCTGTATCGTGAAGCTCTTCAAGTTTGCTGCTGTCAGAATCCATCCTTTCGACAGAACATACATGAGCATAGGGTTGGGAGGGTTCACTTCCCAACTTGTAAATGTTAAGCTCAATTGATATCTTCCCGTAGGATAGGTTCATAGAACCATTACAACAATTGATTACAGTGTTGGAAATCGCTAGAAAAGGTCGACCTAAAATCACCGGAATTTGGTTTCGTGGGTTCGCCACAGGCTGTCTATCTATAACGATAAAGTCCACAGGGAATATAAATTCCCCAACTTTGATTAACACAACCTCTAGCTCACCCCTAAGTTGGGTGATAGATCGATCGGCCATCTGAAGAGTGCAGTGCGCCAGTTTTAACTCTCCGATCCCTAATTGCTGATAAACAGAATACGGAAGTAAGTTAACACTAGCACCTAAGTCGAGTAGAGCACGATTGATATTTTTACCCCTAATAGAAATAGATATTGTAGGAATCCTGGGGTCCTTTCGTTTCTCGAGTAATTGTTGGGTAAAAGTAGTGCTCACATTAGGAAAACTTTTTTAGGTAATTGAATTTTCCTTTTCCTAGTGCATAAGTCCTTTAGAATTTTTGCATAGGACGGAACTTGTTGGATAGCATCTAGGAGGGGAATATTTATGTTAACTTGCTTAAAAATTTCCACAATCTTCTCCATTTGGGGACTTGGTCTGTTGCCCCTTAACCTGTTTGGATAAGAAGCTTTATCAATAAGGGTTTGGTCCACCATTTGTAGAGAAGTTTGTGGGGATGGAATCGATCCCAGAATTGGAGTTGGGATCGTTTTAGGTTGACTCGAGGAAATGGGCGAAGGGTTCAAGTCTAATGGAAAACGGAGAATAGGCTCGGAGGAAGGTGGTGGACTCGACGAAGTAAGAGTAGAAGAAGTAGAAGCCGGGGTATCATTAATATCATTGACATCAATGTCATCAACATGTTCACCCACTTGGTTGTTCAGCACTCTTCCCGATCTCAACGTGGTTACGGCACTAACATTATAATTTTGTGAGTGGCCGGAATTTGGTAGAGGTTGAGATGCAAGTTTCCCTCTTTCTCTCTCACTCATTGCGTCATTTAACTGTGCAAGTTGTGCTTCTATCGATTTTATGCTTTCACCGCGGGAAGCGATGTGTTGCACTAGAGTTTGGATAGAAGACGTTAAATTAGCCGTTGTTTGTGTAGATTGTTAATGAACGTTTCTAAGCTTCATTCGAGAGAAGAGGATTTTTCGGTACTGGCCGTTTTGGAAAAAATATTAGAAGGTGCAAAATTGTCGGCCGAATTTTGAAAAGATTGCAGTTGAAAGGGGTGCCGACTTTGTTGTTGTGGTTGCTGTTGCTATGGAGGAACCCTTTGATAGTTATTTTGGCTTGGGAATGTATTTTGAGTTTGAGTTTGGTTTTGGTTCCAAGAAAAATTATGGTGATTCCTCCATCCCTGATTAAATGTGGAAAAATAAGGATCGTTTCTAGGTCATTGCTGAAAAGCAGCATTAGTGTGTTCTTGACTTTGAAATGGAGGATTCAAAGGACATTCTTCTGTTAAATGTGATGGGTTAGAACAGCAACCACACACGATTTTGGAGAGCGTTACTTGGGTTAGGGAGGCTGAAGATACCTTGTTTTCTATAACTTCGAGTTTCTTTTGGATCGCGGCCATTTCGGCTTTTACTGCGATGGAAATATCGAGCTGATGGATACCTGCCCTAGATGAAGATGATGGTGGTCTAACGTTTTCAAACTGTAAAGTTTGTTCAGCGAGATCTTCCAGGAATTACCAAGCTTCACCATCATCTTTAGACATGAAATGGCATTGACAAATGGTTTCAAGCATCTGCTTTGTCGCTGGATTAACACCCTCATATATAATTCGTCAAAGGTCTCATCTATTGATTCCGTGATGAGGACATTAGACAAGCATATTTTTAAACCGTTCAAAACATTTCCAAAATGGTTCATTGGGAAGCTAGGTAAACCGGTTAATCTCGCTTCGAACACAGGCAGTTTTATGATTAGGATAAAATTTCATAAGGAATAGTATAACGAATTCATCCCATTTGGCGATAGAATGTGTGGCAGCGCTATAAAACCATTTTTCTGCTACATCGCACAATGTAAAAGGGAGAAGATGTAATCTCATAGTATCCACTGAAAGTTGTGAAGTGCTCATCATTACGCATACATTTTCGAATTTAGTTATGAAAACATAAGAGTCTTCGGATTCTAGCCCATGAAATTTAGGCAACAAGTTGATTTAGTGGGGTTTAATTTCAAAATTATCCCCATTGGCTGGTGGAATAAATAGACAAGTAGGAATAGGACCGCGTATAGGGTAGCATCTTTCTTGGAGAGAGATGCACTGTGGATTCTACACACCTATGGGTGGTGGCAAGGTGGTGGTGGTAAAATCTGATGGAGAACCATCCATCTCGGTCGATGTGGTGGGTAGAGGAGAAATAGAAGACGAAGAAGCACCGACTTCAGATTCGATAGAAAAAACGTGGATAAGACCGGCACTAGAATCCCGTGTCCAGCCGATCATGCACTAAACGGGTTTAGCGCAAGTGGCAGCGTATGCGAGAATGATTTTAAAATGGTTTGTTTTTTTTTTTTGAAAAAAAATGTCGGACGTGAGGCAAATCACACAAAAAATGCACAATCAACCCTAGAACTAAGGTCACCAAGGTCAGGTCACTAGACGGTTCCTAGACTTCTAAAGGACAAGCCGCAAGATCAATCCTCTACCACCTCTTTATTACTCTTGTGGCCAGGTAAGTTCCAGGTAAATGGGAGGTATTCGCTATACGAATCACCGAAATAGCGGGCTTAATTAAGTAACCACTTTCCTTAGTCACACTTGCCTTAGACACCTGTTCATATCAGATTTTTGCATTTTTATACCGCCCAATTTTTATCACATTGCATATCGGTAGGTACTCTTGAGCCGTGTTTTCTAGTCAATTGCAGGATACAGGTTCTCCGCTCTAAACGGTGAAATTCATGGAAAAACACGACAAAACCTGGGTTCCTGCCAACCACAGATAAAACACGGGTCTCCGCTCTTTATCCGTCTGTTGCCACACGCCAGTTTGAGAGACAAAATGGCAAATCAATGTCGTTTTCATGCACAAGGCTCAATGGCAACACAAGATCCAAGAAATCTACGCGGAGCTCGAGGAAATCATAACAAAAAGATCCACATCAAATCACCTTTTGCTCAACAGAAATTCTGGAAAAATCGTGAAGAAAATCTGAGAAAAGACATATACCAGAATAAAGTACAGAGAGAACCAGGGAAGCACAAAAAACCGGAGGGCCCAACTCCACTAAACGGCCGCGGAACCGCGGCCAATAGGGGGTCTAGGCCGCGGTTCCGCGGCCGTCTTGTCTTGTCGGCTGAAGATCTTTTAGGGGTATTTTGGTCTTTCTATGTACATTCAGAATATTGCCCTAGATTTCCTTTTCCCTGCCTATAAATAGCCCAGAACCTTGTGAAGCCAAGGGTGCTTAATCTTGTATTTTTTAGGGTTTAGAATGCTTGTTCTTCTTCCTCTTCTCATCTCTTCTCCATTGAAAAACTTGTAGTGAGCTTTTGTGAGTGAAGAATGATGAATAAAGAAGTTCATTTTATTATTATACTTGTCTTGCTTTTATGTTAATTGTTGTAATTTTCATTTGTTAACTTAGTTGTTGTTATTTCTTGTTGTTTCTTTTTTCTCTCTTTTCCTTTATCCTTAAGCAACCATGATTCTTACGCTTGATCCTTGCCAAGGTGAGGTCGCAAATAGCTAGTTGTTATCTTCTAATCTCCTTCTTTCTATCTTCCTCTTTTGTTTTATTTTCTTTTCATTATGATGTGTGAGTAGTTTCATACTTGTTAGGGTAGGATAAGGGAAGTTTGAAAGAAGGAAATCTCTCTCACTCTTTCCTTGCCCAACATCTTAATTCGACTCCCGTTAATTGAACCACAATCCGCTCCCTACGGCACCCTATCCTACATGATAGCGGTGATTCCGTAGTGAGACCGGTTGTGGTTGAATTAACCGGAGGTTATGGCTAAGAGCCAAGAACGGACGGATAAGCACCAAAAGGAAGAACTTAAGCGTTGGAAAGCCTAGCTTATACTCGCAAGTTCCTTCCTAGTCGTGCTAATCCCCGTTGTTGCCGATTACCGTAACACCGATATTAAGAGTGGCAACGAAAGAAGTGAGCGACTCCTAACTCAAACTAACCTAATCCTAACCCTAACAAGCTCTCTTTACATACCATTTTAACACTTAGTTAATCACAAACAAATCTGGACTTTCGGACTTAACTCGTTAAAGCACATAGAAAAAGATTCCCATCTCCCTGCGGACAACCCGTACTCAACCGGCTAGCTACAAGCGAAACCGTTTTGATTGTGGTAATTAACTAAACTTGAACACACAGAATCTCTAACAATCAAATGGCGCCGTTGCCGGGGAGACGGTAGTTTATTTCTTTGTGTAATTTCGGGTTAACTTGTGAATATAAATCTAACCGAAAAAACAAAAAAATATATACTTTGTAAAAAAATCATCTTGTTATTTTTGATTAGTTTTTGTGCAAGTGTGCAGGATAATACGGAGTTCGAGTTCAGTGCCAAAGACGTGGGAAGATAGACCCACATTTCTCGGCTACACCACGACGGATCAAAACGAAGCAAACGGTCTACTGTAAAAATCTGGAGCAGATACAGTAAGCAAGTCAAAATTCAGCACATCCAGACAAGCAGAGGACACCCAACAGAGCATAACCTAGAAAAATGAAGGCCCAAGCCCATCATATTGCCGCGGAACCGCGGCATTAGCAAGCTTAGGCCGTGGATCCGCGGCCGTTTGGTGGCCTCAGGGTGCCAAAATTTCTGTAAGTCCTCCTTTTCTCCTCCCCACTCCTCTGGACTCCAATAAACTGTGTTTTCTGCAGCATTCTTTGCGTAAATTCTCTTCCCCCTTCCAATAAATTGTTCTTGTGCAGGGTTCTTTGCGCCGCGCTAAAAATAAAAATTGTTTGCAGTTGATTTGTTACCGCTTTGCATTAATTAATACGGACTTAAGGGGCTTGAAACCAATTCAGATTGGGTGGGGATTTCATCACCCTTCCCAGGACCCCAAAAATCACAAAAAGCATATGCATTGACCATTGTTAAATTAAAAAATACTAGACTCAGCCCTAAGGACTTCGCGCTCAATAGGACAGAGGACTAGTTACAGGCATCGGCCGTTTATCCTATCTGACTTTTGCGGTGTCTAGGCAAGTGTGACGAAGGCAAGTGGTTTATAATTAAGGAACTTCGCGAAAGCGTTGGACAACCTCCCACTTACCTGGCACTTATCTGGCCGCATTTGACGGAGAAGAGGCGGTTTGAGGTCCTATTTCTAGCCCTCTGGAATAGTTAGGAGCTGTCTAGCAGACCTAGGTGACCCTAGATCTAGGTGAGATTGTGCATATTTTATTTGTGATTGCTAAAGCCGTAAGTCCGTACATATTTCTGTAAAGCTCTTTCTAAAAACAAAAAAACAAAAAAGGAAAAAATCAAAAACTTTTATAAAAACTTGCCCTTTGTCGCCAAATCCATTTTTTCATCCACCACCCATCGTATTTCTCTATTGACGTTTTCTTACCCTCACCTTCTCCGCTTTGACTATACTAAACTCGTTTAGTGTATGTCCGCTTGGACTCGGGACACTAGCGCCCGCCTAGTCCGCGTTACGTTAGTCGCTACCGACTACGCGATCGACTCAGACGTCGAAACTCCGTCCACTCCTCTTTCACCTTCACCTTTGCCGGCCAACTCCGACATTGACCGGAATTCTGTTCATACATCTTCACCTTCACCATCACCAACCTCTTCTTCCGCGATGTCAGGATTTAATCCGAACATCTCTTTGACTACCCCTAGATTGGCTCCACCGCCTACGGAGACCAACAACCCACCACCACCGCCTGTTGTACCGCCGCAGCGAATCGCGCTCCAGGATCGCTTCTATCCCACCCGTTCTGCACTTCCCACCTGCCTTTCTCTTCCACCGGCCAATGGGGATAATTTTGAAATTAAGCCCCACTTCATCAACATGCTTCCACGATTTCATGGGCTTGAATCTGAAGATGCCTATATCTTCATCAATAAATTTCAAAACGTTTGTGCCATGATGAAAACTACCCAACTGTCGGACGATGCTATACGTCTACGGGTCATTCCGTTCACTTTATGCGATCTTGCTGAAAAATGGCTGTATAGCACCGCTTCCCACTCCATAACCAGTTGGGACGAGTTTGTTAAAGCGTTTCTCAAAAAGTTCTATCCGAATCATAAAACCGCGAGAATACGTAACGAAATCAACCAATTCTCTCAGCTTCCTTCTGAACCCTTCTGGAAGTGCTTTGACCGATACAAAGACCTTCTTGTTCAGTGTCCTCACCACGGTATAGAGAAATGGTAACTTTGCCAAACCTTATACGAGGGCCTGAACCCAGCAACGAAGCAGTTGTTGGAAACCATCTGTCAGGGCCACTTCCTATCGAAATCTGACGAGGAAGCGTGGCAATTCTTCGATGACCTTGCGGAGCAAACGCTACAATGGGAGAGCACCAGACCGACTTCTTCTTCTTCTACCTCCACTTCTACCGGTCAGTCTAGGGTAGGAATTCACCAACTTGATGTCTCTATTGCGATGAAAGCTGAAATGGCTGCAATAACGAAAAAGCTTGAAGCGATAGAGAGCAAATTTTCTTCTCCTGCTCCTGCCCCTGTTCTCCCCCTTCGTACCATTTGCGCTTGTTTTTCCGATCCTTCTCACTTAACCGAAGAATGTCCTTACAATCCACCATCGCAAGGACAGGATCAGGTTAATGCTGCATTCCAGCAAAGACCGAGGAATGATCCATACTCTTCCACCTACAATCCCGGTTGGAGGAACCATCCCAATTTCGCCTGGAATCAGAATCAGAATCAATTCCAAGGCAACAATTTCCAGAGGCCCCCTCAACAACAAGTGCAACAACAAACTCAACATCAGTTTCAGCAGCCCTTCCAACCCCAACCTTTTCAAAATCAGACGAACAACTTTGCACCCAACAATTCTTTTCCACCAAACAACTTTGTTCCGTCAAACAACGATAAGGTTTCCTCGCTCGAACGAAGTCTGGAGGCGTTCGTTAAACAATCGACCCAGTCCACCGCCAACATCCAGTCTTCCAGTCAGTCCTTAGTGCAACACACTGTTGCTCACGGGCAAAGCATCAAGACCATCGAGGCCCAGATTGCACAGCAGAACGCGGCCTTAAGCGAGCGAGAGAAGGGGAAGCTCCCGTCCCAGCCACTCCTAAATCCCGGTCACCCACATAATGTACATGTTGCTCTTGAACAACAGAATCATAATGTGAGTGCCGTGACCATATTGAGATCGGGAAGGATGCTGCAAAACAACATCGGCACACGGATCAACGATGACACCCCGGCCGCTTCTTCTTCTACTTCTTCTTCTTCTCCTGCTTCTTCGTCTTCTGAGCCTATTCTCCGTTCTTCACAAGGCTCTACTTCCTCTTCTTCTGCTTTGAATGGACCCACTTCTCACTCCACGAAAACACCTGTTCCGGGATCCGTTCCAACTCCACAATCTCCTCCACAGGCATTAGACTCAACCAATTTTAAAAACGTCACATTTCCAAACAGGTTGACGTCTAATAAACAAAATCCACAAATGGAGAAGATTCTGGAGTTATTTAAGCAGGTTAACATTAACATTCCTCTTTTAGATGCTGTCCAACAAGTCCCGTCCTACGCGAAAATCTTAAAGGACTTGTGCACGAAAAAGAGGAAGTCTCAGGTACCCAAGAAAGTTTTCTTGGCTAGTGCTGTGAGTGATGCCCTTACCCAATCTTTACCACAAAAATGGAAGGACCCTGGCTGTCCTACGATTTCTATTACCATTGGGGATAAGAACATCAACCGCGCACTATTAGATCTTGGTGCCAGTGTTAACCTGCTTCCGTACTCAGTATACGAGCAATTAGACGTCGGAGAGCTGAAACCCACACACTGCACTCTCCAAATGGCCGACCGATCGATCACCCATCCTAGGGGTGAGCTAGAGGATGTGTTAATAAAAGTCGGGGACTTTATATTCCCCGTTGACTTCATTGTATTAGACACACAGCCTGTAGCTAACCCCCGGAATGAAATTCCGGTGATACTCGGTCACCCATTCCTTGCAACCTCAAATGCTGTGATCAATTGTCGCAATGGTTCGATGAACCTCTCTTTTGGAAACATGACGATTGAACTCAACATTTTTAGGTTGGGGAATCAGCCCTCCGAACCTAATGCTCATATACTGGACGTCTGCTCGATCCAGAAGATCACCCCTGAAGAGTGTGAATTCGAGGAGTTTCTGTTTGATCACGATAACTTTGACGCCACTAGTGCGTTCCTCCTCGAACCTGCTGCTGTTTCTGCGCCCGACAACGACTACGAGTGTTTCACGTTCTTGAACGATCTTATCCGCTCGCAACCCGAGTTTGAATCCTTCAAATTTCCGGATGAGTTACCTGAACCATCCGACTCGGTCGCTTACACTCGTTTTGAACCTTTGCTGGAATCTTTTGAGTTCGAGACCGTTTCACCAATCTTGCCTTCCATCGTTTCACCTCCAACGCTCGAACTCAAGCCTTTGCCGTCTCACCTTAAGTACGCTTACTTAGGTGAGAACGAGACCCTCCCTGTCATCATCTCGGCTTCTCTAGCTCCAGAGCAAGAGAAAGCCCTTCTCGCGGTCTTGCACAGCAACAGGCAAGCTTTTGGCTGGTCCATGGCGGACATCAAGGGGATTAGTCCCCTGATCGTTGAACATCACATTCATCTGATGGATGATGCCAAACCAGCCCGGGATCCACAAAGACGGCTCAATCCAGTCATGAAAGAAGCTGTGAAGAAGGAGATCGTAAAATGTCTAGATAGTGGTATCATTTACCCTATCTCTGATAGCTAGTGGGTTAGCCCCATTCACGTTGTCCCCAAGAAATCAGGTATAACGGTCATAACCAACGAGGAGAACGAGTTAATCCCTACTCGCACCCAAACTGGGTGGCGAGTATGCATCGATTACAGGAAACTCAACGCCGCAACGCGGAAAGACCACTTTTCGCTACCTTTCATTGACCAAATGCTTGAACGATTGACCGGAAACGAGTACTACTGCTTTCTTGATGGCTACTCCGGCTATAATCAGATTCCCATCGCCGAAAAAGAACAGGACAAGACCACATTCACTTGTCCTTTCGGCACGTTTGCATATCGTCGCATGCCCTTTGGGTTATGCAATGCGCACGCTACCTTCCAGCGGTGTATGATGGGAATCTTCTCAGACATGGTGGAAAAATTTTGGAGATCTTCATAGACGATTTCTCCATCTTCGGCAATTCCTTCAACGAGTGTTTGCTGCATCTTGACGCTGTCCTTACCCGATGTAAGGACAAGAATCTCACTTTGAATTGGGAGAAGTGCCACTTCATGGTGCGTGAAGGTATTGTCTTAGGACATATCATCTCGCAAAATGGCATAGAGGTTGACAAAGCAAAGATTGAGGTCATTTCCAATCTACCTCTTCCCAGATGCGTCCGAGATATCCGAGCCTTCCTTGGCCATGCCGGTTTCTATAGACTGTTCATCAAGGACTTTAGCAAGATTGCTAGGCCCTTGACTCTTTTGCTGGCCAAGGACACGCCATTCGACTTCAACTCGAGCTGTGTGACTGCATTCGAGTCATTGAAAAGCTCACTCACTTCTGCTCCCGTTCTCTCTTCACCTGACTGGACGCACCTATTTGAGATTATGTGCGATGCATCTGACTTTGCCATTGGTGCTGTCCTTGGACAACACATTAACAAGATGCCGCACGTAATCTATTATGCAAGCCGAACCCTGAACGACGCCCAACTCAATTATACAACAACTGAGAAGGAATTCTTAGCTGTTGTATTTGCTTTAGAAAAGTTCAGGCCCTACCTCATCGGCTCTCCAGTCATTGTCTACACTGACCATTCTGCTCTGCGCCATCTTTTTGCGAAGAAATATGCAAAATCTCGGTTGATACGTTGGATCCTCTTGCTTCAAGAGTTTGACCTGGTCATTAAGGACAAACGAGGATGTGAAAACGTAGTTGCCGACCATCTCTCACGACTTTCTTCTTCGCCTTCGCTTCCAATTCCGATCAACGACGTTTTCCCGGATGAACAGCTCTTGACAGTATCTTGCGAACCCTGGTTCGCAGATATTGTGAACTATTTGGCCACAGGATTACTACCGACTGAATGGTCAAGTCAGGACAGACTTCGCTTCTTATCCCAAGTAAAACACTTTTACTGGGACGAACCCTATTTGTTTAAATACTGTCCCGACCAGATTATTCGTCGGTGTGTCCCTGACGAGGAATTCAAGAGTGTGCTGTCGTTTTGCCACGATCAAGCGTGTGGCGGGCATTTTGGCCCTAGAAAGACAGCTGAGAAGATCTTGCAATGTGGTTTCTACTGGCCACAACTCTTCAAAGATGCTCATGACTATTGTAAGACTTGCTCCCGGTGCCAACACATGGGCCGGATATCCCGGAGGAACGAGATGCCGCTCCAACCGATCTTGGTTGTGGAGATTTTCGATGTTTGGGGGATAGATTTCATGGGGCCGTTTCCCAGCTCTTTTGGGAACTTGTACATCCTTCACGCTGTTGATTACGTCTCTAAGTGGGTCGAGGTTGTGCCCAGCTGGACTAATGACAACAAGGTTGTCGTTAGGTTTCTTAAAGAAAACATTTTCTCCCGTTTTGGGCACCCCCGAGCGATCATTAGCGACAATGGAAGTCATTTCTGCAATAAGACTTTCGAGGCCTTGATGCGGAAATATTCCATTAATCATAAGCTCTCTACGCCCTACCACCCCCAAACCTGCGGGCAGGCCGAAGTTTCAAATCGGAAAATCAAGCAGATACTGGAGAAGACGGTTTCCAAGAACCGTAAGGATTGGTCGCTGAAACTCACTGATGCCCTTTGGGCATTTAGAACCGCTTATAAGACCGATCTTGGCATGTCTCCCTATCGGCTTGTGTACGGAAAGGCTTGCTACCTACCTGTCGAAATAGAGCATCGCGCATTTTGGGCGATAAAGGAGCTGAATCTGTCTCTCGAAGATGCGGGCAGCCATCGGAAACTGCAGTTGAACGAACTGAGCGAGCTTAGGGATGAGGCTTACGATAACGCGGTTGTCGTTAAGAACCGAACGAAGGTGTTTCACGATAAACACCTTTTGCGCAAAACCTTCGTACCAGGTCAGCAGGTACTGCTTTACGACACCCGACTTCACTTCCATTCAGGAAAGCTCAGATCTCGCTGGAAAGGGCCGTATTTTGTGCGGAATGTGTATCCGCAGGGCGCTGTAGATTTGGAAAATCCAAAGGACGGTTCATTTTTCAAAGTGAACGGACACCGACTAAAACCGTACCTTAGCGCCGAACCAACAGAGGAGCTCCTGGTCGTACAGGAGCCGGTTTACCCTGCATGATCTTCCTCTACCTACCACCAAACTTCGGTTATCCAGCCAAGAACAGTAGACACTGTTCCAAATAAGTTTGGGGGTATGTATATACAATTTTGTATATATTTGTGGATATTCTTTTTCTTTTTTTTCTTTAAAAACAAAAACAACAAAAAAAAATTGTGTATAGCTAACCGACAATTTTGACCCTTCAAATGATCTCTTCATGCAATGACAGTGAGGACACTGTCTAGTTTAAGTTTGGGGGTACGCTCGGTACGCATTTCTTACCTTCGCATTCATATGTATATTTTGCATCTGCATATTTAATTCCATAAAATCCATAAAAATCAGAAAATTTTCTAAAAACATAAAAACTTTTTGTCAAGTTAGCTAGTGGGAGAACTCTGATTCAACATTTCGACGGTTTTGTTTGATAAAATAAGAATAACTAAATCTTATGTTTAGATTTTGAAAACCTGAAAAATAACTCTCTTTTGAAGTTAACTATAGCTGTTATATGTCTTTACATCACACTACACGTGTCGTAAGTTTTTGGGAATTAGATGACAAGTCTTTTATGTCGAAAAACTTTTAAATGGATCGATGATTTTCTGAGGATCAAATAGGTTTGTTCTGAAATAAGTAATATCAAGAATAGTTTATGAAGTAAGTGAATATGAAGGAATGTTATTGATGCCTTAATTGGAACTAAGTCTGAAAAATAACCCATCTGAAACTTGATTGGAATGATTACACACCAAACCCACTAAACACGTCTTTTATCCAAAAAAATTATAATTGAACTGCCGATTTTCACGCCAAACTGTCTTTTGTTTTTAGACCTAGGTAACTTGAGTAATTAAGTCCGCTGGGGTGTTTCTACACCTAATGCCCTAAAACCAACTGGTTTGGGTGCATTGGCCCAAAGCTCGCTAAGAAGCCTAGAAAGTCCAGATTAAAACAAAGACAAGTAAGTGTTCTCTCCGAGTTAAAATTCCTAACGGTTCTTTGTGTGAGAATAATCTTGATAAAAGACAGGCTTTTATAAAAAAAATTTAACGGAGATATGAAGGTTTTATTCTATGATAAAGACTATTGCACGTTCACGGAGGTGTGTATGAAATGAAAACAAGAAAAAGGTGGAGTGAAAAATAAGACCTAGTTTCCTGATAAGGAAGATAGAAATTCTAAAGTTCAAACTTTACTGGAAAACGAAACTTGAAAAATGCTTAACTCTTTATAAAACTTATGTGATCTTTTCAAAAATTTTATCTAGGCTTTATTGTGTGACATGATGACGTAAATCGATCCTTCTGGAAACTTAACGACACTATTTGCACTGCACGTAAAGACATATAAAATCTGTAGTTAAATAAGAAGTGAGGTATGAAAAATAAAGGTTCAATAGTCTAGACTTAGGATAATAGAATTGTTATTCTCTGAAACAAAACTTTAGGGTTTGAATCTTAGTTATTTTACAAAACCAACTTGACCGGATTTTGTGGGTAGTATCCGCTGAAAACCCTCAGGAGACAACACTCCTCCTACTAGGGACACCTAGAGGTTTAACGACTTGTTGCACATGCTCAGTGCAATCGCGTTCCCTGCGAAAGTGAGGTTAGGAAATTTTTTTTTGTGAATAAATTGGCTTTGCTCGGGACGAGCAAATAATAAGTTTGGGGGTATTTGTTCATATCAGATTTTTGCATTTTTATACCGTCCAATTTTTATCACATTGCATATCGGTAGGTACTCTTGAACCGTGTTTGCTAGTCAATTGCAGGATACAGGTTCTCCGCTCTAAACGGTGAAATTCATGGAAAAACACGACAAAACCTGGGTTCCTGCCAACCACAGATAAAACACGGGTCTCCGCTCTTTATCCGTCTGTTGCCACACACCAGTTTGAGAGACAAAATGGCAAATCGATGTCGTTTTCATGCACAAGGCTCAATGGCAACATAAAATCCAAGAAATCTACGCGGAACTCGAGGAAATCATAACAAAAAGATCCACATCAAATCACCTTTTGGTCAACAGAAATTCTGGAAAAATCGTGAAGAAAATCTGAGAAAACACATATACCAGAATAAAGTAAAGAGAGAACCAGGGAAGCACAAAAAACCGGAGGGCCCAACTCCACTAAACGGCCGCGGAACCGCGGCCAATAGGGGGTCTAGGCCGCGGTTCCGCGGTCGTCTTGTCTTGTCGGCTGAAGATCTTTTAGGGGTATTTTGGTCTTTCTATGTACATTCAGAATATTGCCCTAGATTTCCTTTTCCCTGCCTATAAATAGCCCAGAACCTTGTGAAGCCAAGGGTGCTTAATCTTGTATTTTTTAGGGTTTAGAATGCTTGTTCTTCTTCCTCTTCTCATCTCTTCTCCATTGAAAAACTTGTAGTGAGCTTTTGTGAGTGAAGAATGATGAATAAAGAAGTTCATTTTATTATTATACTTGTCTTGCTTTTATGTTAATTGTTGTAATTTTCATTTGTTAATTTAGTTGTTGTTATTTCTTGGTGTTTCTTTTTTCTCTCTTTTCCTTTATCCTTAAACAACCATGATGCTTACGCTTGATCCTTGCCAAGGTGAGGTCGCAAATAGCTAGTTGTTATCTTCTAATCTCCTTCTTTCTATCTTCCTCTTTTGTTTTATTTTCTTTTCATTATGATGTGTGAGTAGTTTCATACTTGTTAGGGTAGGATAAGGGAAGTTTGAGAGAAGGAAATCTCTCACTTTTTCCTTGCCCAACATCTTAATTCGACTCCCGTTAATTGAACCACAATCCGCTCCCTACGGCACCCTATCCTACATGATAGCGGTGATTCCGTAGTGAGACCGGTTGTGGTTGAATTAACCGGAGGTTATGGCTAAGAGCCAAGAACGGACGGACAAGCACCAAAAGGAAGAACTTAAGCGTTGGAAAGCCTAGCTTATACTCGCAAGTTCCTTCCTAGTCGTGCTAATCCCCGTTGTTGCCGATTATCGTAACACCGATATTAAGAGTGGCAACGAAAGAAGTGAGCGACTCCTAACTCAAACTAACCTAATCCTAACCCTAACAAGCTCTCTTTACATATCATTTTAACACTTAGTTAATCACAAACAAATCTGGACTTTCGGACTTAACTCGTTAAAGCACATAGAAAAAGATTCCCATCGCCCTGCGGACGACCCGTACTCAACCGGCTAGCTACAAGAGAAACCGTTTTGATTGCGGTAATTAACTAAACTTGAACACGCAGAATCTCTAACAATCAACACCACACAAGAAATGCGGATAAGCGATAGATTACCCACGACCTTCCTCTGTCCTAATTGAGCGCGACGGTCCTTAGAGTCTTGATCTAGATATTTTTTAATTAATGTAGGTTTATGCGGATACTCATTTTGTGATTGGTGGGGCTTAGGAAGGATGATGAAATCCCCACCTAATCTGAATTTGGGTTATTGCCCCTTAATGTCTGGTTAAAAATATGCGAAAACAAACCAATAACAAAACACGCAAAAAGATTTTTGAGCGGCGAAATTTGCAAAGAATCCTGCAGAAAATCAAATTATTGGATTTCTAGAGGAGAGAGAAAGATATGTGGAATATACCAGAGGAGTTTGGAGATCTAAGTCAACCAAGCCGCCGCGGTACCGCCGCAATAAGCTTGCTTATGCGGCGGTTCCACCGCATTATGGTGGTTTCGTCTGCTGATTTTTCTTCAGTAGCTTTCTTTGCTCCTCTGGGCTTCATAGAAAATTTCTGAATCTCGATTTCCTCGCTCTAGTGACTTCAGATTCTCTCGCAAAAGTCGCACAATAATCGTTAAATACACAATATGCGGTTTTGTTTTATTTTTATGATATGGATCGAATAAGAATTCAACCCAAATAGCAAGAAAAAAAATTATGCACGTATCCCCGGCAACGGCGCTATTTGATTGGTGTGAAAAATCATTTGATTGATTTGAAAAAGTGTTTGTAGTTACCATAATCAATACGGCGTCGCGTGTAGCTAGCCAAGATAAGTACAGGTCGTTCTCAGGGATGCGTGGAACTTTTAATCTTGCTTTAGACGAGTTGATTGAAAAGAGAGAGAATGGTTTTAATATCTATTTTAAATACGGGGGTAGATTTTTTAAGAAGAGGGTTTGTAAGGTTCATAGAATTTAGTAGTGATGGATGATTAATTAAAGATTACTCTTTCTATCTTTTAATCGATTTAAAACTAGATCGATAGTTGATGCATATAGATTAGGGTTTTTGGAGGGAATAGGGTTCCCACTCTTAACCCTTATCTTTACATGGATCTCTATTCATGTATAGCCTTTACCAAAAAAATTGTTAATCTAATCTCAAATCGCTGTCGCGGCTATCAATAAATTGATAGCGCACCCGATTAGGATGTTAACAATTCTTTTGATAAAGTTTATAAACTTTATAAGATGTAAAAAGAGTTAGAATATTTTTTCATCTACTGATCTACCCTAATTTTACGAACCCCAACAAGTGGAGAATTACTCGCTCATGATTTGAGAAGAAGAAGGATAGAGAAGGAAATCATAATGCAGAATTTAGATGCAGAATTTAGATGCAGAAAGTAAATTCGAAATAATTAAGCAAATGATCTATCTTTATTAATCAACATTACAAGTAAAAATCCTACGAATTTAGATTACAAGAAGAAGTTGCTCTCGATCTCTGCCTCGTAGGAAGTAGATGCTCCGTCGATATTCACGTTGCTCTATCACGTCGAATCGCGGACCTGTCGTGGATCTCTTGTTCTTGACGATGATTTGCTTCGTTGTAAAGGTGATGATTTTAACTTTAACCATCGGTCATTTATATAGCCCTCCTATCAGAAACCCTAGATCTCATAGGTTTAGATATGCCATCAAGATCCAATTTCCAAAATCATAGATCCTACGGCCATTAATTGGCCGCGGATCCGCCGCTATTTGTTGCCATTGGCCGCGCAACCGCGGCTGTTTGGGGGAATTAGGGTTCCAAATTTGTGGGGCTTCTACATGTTGACACGTGGAGATTTTTCCATGTCTGGATTCTACAAATATTTTTCTGAGTCTCTGTCAATATTGATTCTACGATTTTATTGGCAGATTTTTGATCCTGACATCTTGAAAATCTCGATTTCTTGACCTGAGCTAAATCTGCACAATATCTCCATGAATAATGTTAGTAACATTTGTTATATTAGAGATATAATCTTAATCATTTTATATGGTAATAAATCTTTAAGAAATTTGATTAAGATTATTTGATATGATATTAATTACTAAAATATTATGCATATATTTTGAAATATTATTCTAACCATTTGTATGATATTATATCTTTTAAGAATCTTGATTAGAATATTTGATATGATATGCATATTTTAATTACCAAAATATTATATAAATATTATATGCATATATTTTCCTTCATAATATTAATTATATTGTAGAATCATATGATAATAATTATTTTACAGATAAATCCTCATATGTTCTATATTTACAATAAACACCTTTAAGCTATTAACAAAAAGTAAGGGAAAATGTTATATCAAATGTGCAATATTTTCAATTGAACAGATGGTCTCGTGGCAGGAAACGCCGATGACCGCAATAACAAACTTTCCTGCTAAAATTCAACCATTTCGATATTGTATATTGATGGCAATAAGGGCATACTTTATGACCATCACTACTACAAATAAGGGTTGCCCCTACGGATTTATCGGTAGGGGCAACCCACTGCCCCTACGGATATATACGTAGGGGCGAAAAAAGACCCCGTAGGTGCAAAGGCCGCAGGTGCAAGTTGAGGCCCTGAACTTGCCCCTACGGACAAATTTATGCCCCTACGGATATATCGGTAGGTGTTATAGCCCCTACGGAGTACCCCGTAGGGGTAATAAAATCATATATGTAATTTTTTTTTTGAATATATTGTATATACCTACAGATATATCCGTAGGTCCTTTTTCGACCCCTACGGATACCTCCGTAGGGGATATAAAGTAGCCCCTACGGTTAAGTCCGTAGGGGCCACTCCCAACACCCTGCACTGAGATCGGGGGGAAAAATATCAGGAAACCTGATATTTTGCCCCTACGGATAAATTCGTAGGGGATAAACAGTGGCCCCTACGGACATATCCGTAGGGGCACCCCCAACACCCTGCACTGATATCAGGTGGGAAAATATCAGGTTTCCTGATAGTTTGCCCCTACGGATAACGCCGTAGGGGCAACGTATGTACCTACGGCTTAATCCGTAGGTACATATTGTCTGTATTTTATTTTAAAAAATGGGCTGCTAGATTTTTTCCCGCCCTGTGCACAATACTATATACATCAATCAAATCATATATTGCAGTATTCATAATCACATCTCACGCATATATATAATATACAAAAGAAACCCAAAAACTGAATATGATATAAATAAAAACCAATATCAATATCGTTTCAAAATGTAGTACATTGTGATATAAATACATGTTTCAAAAAATAAGAACCAAAAAGCTACCCGAGTTCGGTCCAGCTCCACCTCCGAATAACGCGCGCCTGCTCCTCGGTCAATACACTCTGCAATGCTACATATAAGGGAGTCTGAGCGGCATGTGGAGCTGGCGATGTGGTCTGCGCAGCCGCCGTCGAGGTAGTCGCTTGCGGAGCCGCGGCTGCGGGAGTCTGAGTGGGCGGTGGAGCTACAGGAGCTGTCTGCGGAACCGCAGCCGATGTAGTAGCTTGCGGAGCCGCAGCCGAAGGAGATGCATGTGGAGGCTCGGCCGATATACCCTGTCGCGTCTGGACATAACGTGTGTAAGAAGCGTGTAAGAACTGTGTATTATTCGAATTCGTTTCATTATTAAGTTATTTCGAAACCCTGTTTGGATATCTAGTTTGGAAAAGCGTTGTTTATTTTAATTACATATGTATGTATGATTAATCGAACTTAAGTCTAAAACCAAATAAGCTTAAGCTACGTACTAATTATGGATATGTTGATATGTATATAATATGAAATGATATTTTACTATAAAGTAGTATACATACCAGCATCTCCTTCAACTCCTGAACGGTGGCCCTCAAGCTATCCAGTTCCTGATGGACATGCCGGTCAATGGAGACGGAGGAAGTAACCGCCGGGGTGGAGTCCAACCTCATATGGGCCTTGCTAGGGCCCAATCCCCGGCCTCTCTCCCAACCTCCGTGGTGCCCTCCGTGTGCGGCGTCCAGAACTGGGGTCAGCAGCCTCGGATCGTTCTGTCCGGTAAAATCTATCCCCGAGGCCTGGGCCTGCTCAACCACCCGCTCCTACACCCACATTAAGCAGTAAAGTATAAGTATAAAATTTAAACTTGAACCTTCCAAAACTAAAATTTCAAATTTGGGTAGAAAAAATATTAACACTTACGCAGTACTCCTGGGTAGCGACGTCGGGACGTCGAAGCTCGCCCGTGGCGGGATCTGTCGAGGTGCCGTGGACGGCAAGATATGCGGACAGCACGCTCGGTGTACCACTTGACGCCACGGTCCGAGATGTCTGCAATATTAGAAAGTAACTCTTAATATTAGAAATATTAGAGAATAACTCTTAATATTGCAGAATATTAGAGAATAACTCTTAATTTACCGATAACTCCATGGCTCGAGTAATGTTCCTCGAGCCACCTGTGTAAGTGGGGCGACCCCTCTTCGCCGACTTCCTGTTCTCCGTATTCTGAGCGGCCTGTTTCTGCACAACGCATTAACATTTAGTTTTCTAATTAAGAAACACCAAGAAATAAATTATATCATAAATAATGAATTAAATTTAAAATACATACTTGTTTGCGTTCGGAGTCGAAATAAGTGCACAATATAGGCCATGTCTCTACGTCGACTCTCGCAAACGCCGGAGTAGATAGGAGGGCCGCTCTCTCTGCCTCGGGGGTCGCTATCCACAGGGAGTAGCAGTCGGCCTTCAGCTCATTCCTGTTGTATCGGACCTTGGCCTGCATGTTCTTCATCAGGCCATTGTACAGAGCATGAAGGTCGAGCACCCTCCCCGGGTGATCAGGGTCGGCTACAGGCTGAAAATCGTAATCCAACTGAAAATACAAAAAAAAACATTGTTATTAGATTGCAAGTGTTAATAATAAATATATTGGATAGATCAAATGAAAATATATATTAATACATACCCGAGCCTGTTCAAAGAAGAGGGCGAATGAGCGCTGGTGCTGCTCGCCCCACTCAACGTGAAGTGGATAGTTCTTCACGATCCAGCTCTCGTCACCCAAATACCGGCCGAACCTCTCGGCATGAGGACCGGTATAGCGATAGTCAAGGGTAAAAAATAGGGGGAATGCTGCCTCCCCCCTAGCTCTATCAGGCCTCAGCCTATGGGACTGATTCGGGCCTCGAGTCCCCCTCTGGGGATGGACAGGCCCTGCGTCTGCACGAAATATCAAGACAATCAATAATAAGACAAAGTTGTATTAAGAAATCAAGGTTAAACAAAAATTCAAGTGTGATATATACCTCCGGTGAATAGCGCACGAGCCTGGGCCCGAGCAGCAGCACGAGCGGGACGATAGTTCCTCCGGTGAGGAACAACCGGGGTCCCGGACCCGGACGCATCCCCTCCAACTATAAAATAAACATCGACGCTAAATCTCCATGAAGTTCATATTTATTCTATAGAGCATATGTAAAATAAATAAATATTTTAAATTTATTCATACTAACCTGCAGACGATGCGGAGGGTATGGAAGCGGCAGGAGTGGCCCCTGTGGAAGGTGTGGACGCACCACCTATAATTAGACAATTAAAAATAGATTTTATAAGTAATTGCAAAAAGAATGTGTAGATCAATAATATAACGTTCTAAATCAATATGCATGAACTATAGGACATATAAACATACCCGCAGGTGCGGTGGTGTCACCACCTACAGCTAGACAATAATAAAAATTGCTAAGTAAGAGCAAAAGGAATGTGTATATTTATGATATAGCATTCTAAATCAATATACATACACTATATGATATATAAACATACCTGGAGGAGCGGGGGTGGCCTCTGTCCCAGATGTGGATGCAGGACCAACAACTAGACAATTAAAAATAGATTTTATAAGTAATTGCAAAAAGAATGTGTAGATCAATAATATAACGTTCTAAATCAATATGCATGCACTATAGGACATATAAACATACCCGCAGGTGCGGTGGTGTCACCACCTACAGCTAGACAATAATAAAAATTGCTAAGTAAGAGCAAAAGGAATGTGTATATTTATGATATAGCATTCTAAATCAATATACATACACTATATGATATATAAACATACCTGGAGGAGCGGGGGTGGCCTCTGTCCCAGATGTGGACGCAGGACCAACAACTAGACAATCAAACATTGACAATATAAGTAATTTTAACATAAACAGGCATGAATATCTGTAATATTAAATTGAAAATGGATATGCGTGCAGTATACCTGGATGTGAGGCAAAATCCACACGGAAGGAGGCATCCGAAGGGGTCTCCGATCTGGGTGCAAGACCGGCCCTCTGAAGCTCCCTACGGAGCTCTCCGGACGGCAGAACCGCTCTGCCTCTGCCTCTGCCTCTGCCTCTGCCGCGGCTGGAGCTCCTGCCGCCCCTCGCTGCTCCCGACATCGTCATCAAATCTAGATAAACGGTTCGTGGACGCATTAGACAATCATTAAAAGTATTGACTATATATGATCTAGAGCGTAAAATATGAAGTAATAATATAACATTACTGATAACCTTTTTCGTTTCGTGGGCGCATCATACATATCTACTTGGATTTCATCGTCGATGTCATTTCTAACCCACGTAACTTCATGATCGGTCGAAGACAACCCGTCCTTCGAAACAGACGGTCGGAGCACTTTAAGCCTTCTCTCTTCTTCGTCCTCATCGCTGTCCTCGTATTCTGGGACATCGTAGACATCTCTAGGTTTCCATCGGCATACAACACTCCACCCCGGATGCTTCAAACACTGTGAGTAGTATACTTGGAACGCTTGGTTCGGAAAGATAAACGGATCGTCCTGACCGTAAAATCGAAGTGTGTTCACACTGGTCAATCCATATTCATCTTTCCAAGTCCCAAGACTGCTTCTCCACCTGTCTGTATCGGTTCGCGGATCGTACCAAGTACAGTGGAATATATAAAAGGGTTCTGATCGTCCGGGATAGTGGATGCCGAGTATACAATTTAAGTACCCATAGTAAATCACACCGTCCGATCCTACCGTCGCAATCCTACTATTCTGAGTGATTCTAGATGTTTCTATGTCCTTAACTTCGAATTTGTATCCAAGGACACCAAATCCTTTGTAATGTGCAACCTCCATACTAGGAAATTGAGCTAAACATCTTGAATCACTCTCAAATGATGCAGACAAGTTCGGATCGTGGATCTAACAAAACAAATTTTACGATAAATACATAACGATACAAGTTTAGATTAAAACTGATAGCAATAAAATGTAATTCGAATAACTTACATGCTCTGTGACCCAATCACAAAAATTATCCTGATGGTATTTTTCCAAACGCTCTTCGTTCCAATCAGGATGCCCCTCACGTACCTCGTTAAAATGAGTTCTGTTTTCGACAAATAATTGTGACATTAATATTATGTCATTTCATACACACACAAACACAGATATAACAATTAATCCAAAAGAACTTACTCTCTAATTTGTTCAAGACATACGCAATTAAGCAAGATAAACCGGTATATCTTGTTGATAAACATAGTGTCTACCCTCTTATACTCGGCTTTACCATATGGCCCGTCTTGAATTCTTCGTGGTCGGTTAAGCCTTGTCTCAATGTTCTCGTCCAGATAGCGGGAACAAAATGTGGTTGATTCATCAAGAAGATAACCTTGCATGATAGAACCCTCTGGTCGATTTTTATTGCGTATATACTTCTTAAGAGTGTAAAGGTACCTAATGAGAATATGTTGAATAAATAAACACGGGCATACATGACAAAAATAAATTTATAAATTGCGCGAAACGAAAAATTACACGTACCTCTCGACGGGATACATCCATCGATATTGTACCGGTTCGGCTAACTTCGCCTCAGTTGCAAGATGAACCGTCAAGTGTATTATGATATCGAAGAATGACGGTGGGAAAATACGCTCAAACTTGCAAAGTATCAACGCAATAGAATTTTCTAGTTTATCCAGCGTCGCAACCTCCAGCGTTTTAGCACACAACTCCCTGAAAAAACAACATAGGTCGTTGATTACTAGACCAACCGAGTCGGGGAGAGAAGTCCTGAGGGCTAATGGAAGAAGGTGCTCCATGATAACATGGTGGTCATGACTTTTCAGCCCATCGATCTTGCCCTTCACAATTTTTATTTTCTTGCTGAATGATCCTGAGAAACCTGTGGGGACTTTCAAATCATGCAACACCTGCAGGAATCTTTTCTTCTCCGGTTGTGATATATGATAAGCGGCATTGGGAAGTACAAACTTGCCCGGTTTACCCGCTACCGGTTTAGGGTGCAGTTCACTTCTTATTCCCCACTCTTGTAGATCCATCCGGGCATTCATGTTGTCTTTCGATTTCCCGTCTTTACACAGATGCAAGTTAAGTATGTGCTCTGATACTCCCTTCTCTATATGCATGACGTCCAGACAATGACGCACTGAATTTGTAGACCAGTACGGAAGCTCGAAGAAAATGCTTAACTTGTTCCAATATTGTGGTTTGACCTGTCTCGTCGGATCCATCCCGAAGGTCACGTTATTGTAACCATCCCATTTAGCAGTCACGTCCTCTCCGGACAATGGGGATGGAGGCCCAAGAAGCTCCTGATGACCATCAAAGTGAACCGTGTCTAACCTATAGGGGTGTTCTGGAGGCAGAAAACGTCGATGGCCGCAATAACAAACCTTCCTGCTAAAATTCAAAAATTTTGATGTTGTGTGTTCATGGCAATGAGGACATGCTTTGTGACCATGTACGGACCAACCTGAAAGCATTCCATACGCAGGAAAGTCATTAATTGTCCACATTAAAGCCGCACGCAGTATGAAGGTTGTATTTGTGTTTGAATCATATGTCTCTACACCATCAATGAACAAAGTTTTCAGCTCCTCAATCAGAGGTCGGAGATAGACGTCGATATTGTTCCCCGGTGAGTTTGGTCCGTCGATAAGAAGAGGCATCATAAAGTATGATTGGTCCATAGCCAACCAAGGCGACAGATTATAAATTATCATTACAACGGGCCATGTACTGTGACTTCCAGCCATATAGTTGAATGGGCAGAAGCCATCGGCAGCCAGTCCGAGCCGGACATTGCGAGGATCGCTACTGAATATTGCGTGCCTCCTATCGAAATCCTTCCATGCCGGTGAATCTCTTGGATGGCTCATTTTTCCATTTTCGCTTGGAGGAGCACGGTGATGCCAAATCATTGCCTCGGCTGTTTTCTTGCACCTGAATAGCCTCTGTAGCCTCTGTGTTATGGGAAAATATCGTGCTATCTTCACAGGTATATCAGGCTTCTTATCAGAATCTTTCGGCTTATACCTGGCCTCTCCGCATGTTGGACACTCTTTCAAATCTGAATTCTCTTTCCGGTACAACACGCAATTTTTAGGACATGCTTGAATCTTCTCGCACTTTAGACCCAAATCAGACATCATTTTCTGGGCTTCGTACCAGCTTTCGGGCACATTATTTCCCGGAGGCATAGAATCTTTCAAGAACAAAAGAAGCATTGTGAATGACTTGTTGCTCCATCCATTTAGGCACTTAATTTGGAAAAGTTGGACGAACCATGAGAGGGTGGAATACTTCGCATTCTCATAAATTGGTTTCCTAGCATCATTCATGAAATTTTCATATTTATCCGCACGCGGTCCTTGACCGGAAGGAATGTCATCTTCGGTACGAATAGATTCACCTAGGGCAGCCTCTACCATATCCTCCATTTCTTCTGATGGAAATAAATTTCCGTATCCTGCCGTATTACCGAATTCTTCTTCTTCTCCTGCCGCATTATCGTGTTCTCCTTCTTCTACCGCAGTACTGCATTCTTCTCCTTCCCCGTGATATTTCCAAGTTGAATAAAGTCTAGTAAACCCATGTTTTAAAATATGAAGCTCTGCCAATTCTACCTTCTGTCAGTACTTATTGCCACATCTATCGCACGGACAGAGAATCTTCTCTATTATGATCTTATTATGTGCTCGTGCAAATTCAAGGAAAGCAGCAACTCCTGCGACAAACTTAGGTTGCATACGTTGTTTCCAATCCATATACATCCAGTCCTTAACTCTGACGTACTCATGGGCCATGTTAGACTGAATAACATATAAATTGTAGGTTATGCTGACTATATTGAGAAATATAAGAACGGGATAGTTACTGACAAAGGAGAAAATCCATGTATATGCTTTGTGTGTGCGTTTGTCGTTGAAAAGAATAAATTATCGCACGTTATGTTGACCGATAGACGGGGACTAAGTGGCGCTTTTAGTTTCATATATGGGTATCGATGGGAATATGAAGGTTTCAAATTATCATATATTGGTTTTAACCCGAACATCTCGAATCGCTCTCTGATTATGCGTTTATATGTATGTGTTCCGGCTGTCGGGGGTAGGCTTCTATCCCATTAAGAATGTATAGAGCGAATGCCCATCACTTGTGCTTTCAACCGTTTCGAGTAAATTTCGGCAGCACCTCCCCGCTGTTCTCCGAGTACACTGTAATAGAATAGATAATCATTTCAAAGCTGTGAAACAACGTTGAAATGAACATCTAATCTATCTTTGTACACGGAGAACCAGCGGAAAGATACCGACGAAATATCTCGAAACGGATGAAAACACAAGTGAATGAAGGCGTTTGCTTTATACATTCTTAACTTGTCCACACGGGACAAATCTATGGGTTACCATACGATTGAATTTTCTCGTCGCGTAGACTATACGACGGTTGTTAGTATCGAGCTATACTGTCCGATATTTAACAACCTTCGTATAGTTCTAGGTCACGACGAGCATCGCACGTATGTTAACCGATAGACGGGGACTAAGTGGCGCTTTTAGTTTCATATACGGGTATTGATGCGAATATGAAGGTTTCATATCATTATCGAGTATCATATATTGGTTTTAACCCGAACATCTCGAGTCGCTCAATAATTATGCGTTTGTATGTATGTGTTCCGGCTGTCGGGGGTAGGCTTCTATCCTATTAAGAAAAAATGGAGTGTATTTCGCTGTAAGAGACTCTTCAAAGAAATGGAGGAAGAAGCACTAAAGAAAAAAGAGAGAAAAATAAGAATATAAAGTTGAAACTAAACTTGAGCTATCCGCTGAAATCATAAATCATAGGAAAGTTGATTGAGTCTTGATCTATTGCTCTTTCTTTGCATTATCTCGTATGTCCATTTATAGATTTTAATGCCACATGAGATGTATAATCAGTCAGCTCCCTATGGTTGTATTAATGTCAGCTCTTACACAATATGGGTATCTGCCTTACCATTAAGACAACTATGGAATATGTTAATTTAAAATGTAAGGCTAGCTATCTATGTATTCTGAGGGACTGCTTGCATAGAACTTAGCTTGATCCTCTCAATTATTACACATAAATATGCTGACATGCTTCTCATAACCCTAACCCCAGCCCCACAGTAACCCTAACCCTAGCCCCAACCCTAACCCCAGCCCACCGTAACCCTACCCCAGCCCCACAGTAACCCTAACCCCAGCCCCACCGTAATCCTAACCCCAGCCCCACCCCAGCAGCAGCCGAACCCCAACCCTAACCCTACCCCGACCCCGACCCCGACCCCGACCGCCACCGCGCCCCTGCCCAAACCCAACTCTCGCGCGCGCAACCCAGACCCAGCCATGAATAATCCAAAAATGCTTTAATTTACCTCGAGATTTATACCTGAACGGGTGCGCTGGTGGGCTGGAGCGACGACGGTGGCGAATTGGCGAAGAAACCGGCGGTGGCGACGACGGTGGCGACGAAACCGGCGGTGGAGACGACGGTGGCGACGAAATCGGTGGTGGCGACGACGGTGGCGACTCTGCCCAACGACGGTGGCGACGCGACGGTGGCGATTTGGGGTTTTTCGCGCGCGTTTGAGGGGGAGAGAGAAAATGAGCGTAGGCTTTTCGATCTGGCTTTATTTTAAAACGATATTTACTTGCCCCTACGGATATATCCGTAGGTCCTTTGTTTGCGGCTCCATAGGGGCAAACACCAAATTAAGAATTAATATTTTTATTCTTGAACGTCAGTGCCCGTAGGGGCAACCTTTTAGCCCTACGGATTAATCCGTAGGGCCAAGTTAAATATGCCCCTACGGATATTTCCATCCGTAGGGGCAACCCCCTATTTTACTAGTGCATGTACGGATCAACCTGATAACATTCCATATGCAGGAAAGTCATTAATTGTCCACATTAAAGCTGCACGCATTGTGAAGGTTGTATCTGTGTTTGCATCGTAAGTATATATACATCAATGAATAGAGATTTTAACTCATCGATCAGAGGTCGAAGATAGACATCGATATTGTTTTCCGGTGAGTTTGGTCTGTCAATAAGAAGAGGTATTATAAAGTAGGATTGATTCATAACCAACCAAGACGACAGATTATAAATTATCATTACAACTGGCCATGTGATGTGGCTTCCAGCCATATAGTTGAATAGGCAGAAGCCATCACTAGCGAGTCCGAGCCTGACATTGCGAGGATTACTACTGAATATTTCGTGCCTCCTATCAAAATCCTTCCATGCCGGTGAATCTCTTGGATGACACATTTTTCCATTTTCATTTAGAGCAGCACGGTGATGCCAAATCATTGCCTCGGCTGTTTTCTTGCACCTGAATAGCCTTTGCAGGCTTTGTGTTATGGGAAAGTATCATGCTATCTTGACAGGTATATCGGGCTTCTTATCAGATTCTTTTGGCTTATACCTGGCCTCTCCGCATGTTGGACACTCTTTTAAATCCGAATTCTCTTTCTGGTACAACACGCAATTTTTAGGACATCCATGAATCTTCTCACACTTCAGACCCAAATCAGACATCAACTTCTGGGCTTCGTACCAGCTGTCGGGCACGTTATTTTTCGGGGGCATAGAATCTTTCAGGAACTTCAGAAATATCGTGAATGACTTGTTACTCTATCCATTTAGGCACTTAATCTGGAAAACTTGGACGACCAATGATAGGGTGGAATAATTTGCATTCTCATAAATTGGTCTTCTAGCATCATTCATGAACTTTTCATACTTATCTGTACGCGGTCCTTGACCGGAAGGAATGTCATCTTCGGTAGGAATACTATCACCTAGGACAGCCTCTACCATATCCTCCATTTTTTCTCCTGGAAAGAAGTTATCGCCGTCTTCTTCTTCTGCCACATTACCGTCTTCTCCTTCTTCTTCTGCCGCATTACTTTCTTCTTCTTGTCCTTCCCCGTGATATAGCCAGGTTGTATAAAGTCTAGTAAAACCATGTTTAACGATGTGAAGCTCTACGATTTCTACCTTCTGTCAGAACTTATTCCCGCATCTATCGCACGGACAGAGAATCTTCTCTAACATGATCTTATTATGTGCGCGTGCAAATTCAATGAAAGCAGCAACTTCTGCGACAAACTTAGATTGCATGCGCTGTTGCCAATCCACATACATCCATTCCTTAACTCTGATGTATTCATGGGCCATGTTAGACTGTATAACATATAAATTGTAAGTTATGGTGATTATATTGAGAAATCTAAGAACGAGATGGTTACTGACAAAGAAGAAAATCCATAGTGGCAAATTTGTCGTTGAAAAGAATAAACTATCGATTAACAAAGTTAGATTTGAAGATACCCAAGTATGAGTTGTATTCTTTGTATGTGTGTTTCAATTTATGATTTCGCTTAAGTGTAGGGTGTATGTGCTTTGTGTGTGCGTTTGTTGTGTATTCGTGTTGTATGTGTGTGTTTCGGCTGTCGGGGGTAAGGCTTCTATCCCATTAAGAATGTATAGAGCAGACACCGATTCGCTTGTGCTTTCATCCGTTTCGAGTAAATTTCGGCAGCACCTCCCCGCTGTTCTCCGAGTACACTGTAATAGAATAGATAATCATTTCAATGCTGTAAAATAATGTTGAAATGAACATCTAATCTATCTTTGTACATGGAGAACCAGCGGAAAAGTACCGAAGAAATAACTCGAAACGAATGAAAACACAAGTGAATGCAGGCGTTTGCTTTATACATTCCTAACTTGTCCACACTGGATAAATCTATCGGTTATCATACGATTGAATCTTCTCGTCATATAGACTACACGACGGTTGTTAGCACCGAACTATACCGTCCGATATTTAACAACTTTCGTATAGTTCTATGTCATGACGAATATCGAACATATGTTAACCGATAGACGGGGACTAAGTCGCGCTTTGATTTTCACATATATATATCGATGAGAATATGAAAGTTTCATATTATCATCGAGTATCATATATTGGTTTTAACTTGAATAGCTTTTACGTTTACGTTTCGTTTTTAAGGGTTTGAAGTTTTTAGTTTAGGGTAAGGTTTTCTTACGTTTACAGTAAAATTTTACGTTTACGTTATCATCGAGTATCCTACTGAAAGAACTAGTGCACCCTAAACCCTAACCCTAATCAATCCAAATTAACATAATTAATCCAAATTAACCCTAATCATCACTCTAACTCAAATTATCCCTAATTAACCGAAAATTAAGCTAATTAAACCAAATTAACCCTAATCAGCACCCTAACCCAAATTAACTCTACTTTACCTAATTAACCCAAATTAACCCTAACTCTAATCATCACCCAAACCCAAATTAACCCTATTTTACCTAATTAACCCAAATTAACCCTAACCCTAATCATCACCCAAACCCTAACCCAAATTAACCCTAGCCCAAACCAAAATTAATCCTGATTAATCTAATTAACCCTAACCCTAACCCTAATCATCACCAACTCTATTTTACCTAATTAACCCAAATTAACCATAATCCTAGCCCTAATCATCACCCAAACCCTAACCCTATTTTACCTAATTAACCCTAACCCTAACTCTAATCATCACTCAAAGCCTAACCCTAACCCAAATTAACCCCCAATTAAGCCGGCCCTATAACCCTAACCCTAACCATATTTTACCTAATTAACCCTAACCCTATTTTACCTAATTAACCCTAACCCTAATCATCACCCAAAATCTAACCCTAACCCCCAATTATCCCGGCCCGGTAACCCTAACCCTAAAATCAACAACAATAACATCAATTAAAAACAACAAAATTATAAATTAAAATCAATATTAAATCACCTCTGCCGATGAGTAAATTTCCTCGAGGAGGTGGAGAGCAAGGCTTTGACGAGGTGGAGGAGGCCGGGAAGATAGAGCTCAAAATGGTGGAGACGGCGATGAGGTCGATTGGCGGCGACAAGCTCGATCGACGGAGATGGAGGAGGAACTCAGCGGTGACGAGAGTGGAGAGACGACGATGGGTGACAATAGGTGAAATGCGTAGCGCGGGTTGGTGGGAAATTTTGGAGGACAGTGGAAAATTTCTTAGATTTATCATTTTTCCCCTACGGATTAATCCGTAGGGCTCTCTTTTGCGGCACCGAAGGGCCGAATAAAGAAATTGCATTTTAATATTTTTAAATTTATTTATGTCCCTACGGATTTAGCCATCGGGACAAACAATGCCCCTACAAAGTAAACCGTAGGGGCAATAAAAAATTGCCCTTACAAATTCTTCTATCCATAGGGGCGACCTCTCATTGTAGCAGTGGGAATAGCTTATCAACTCATCAACTCCTTCATAGATCCAGTAACATCTCTTCGAAATAAAAACAGGTTATCGACTACGAAGGCAAAGGCAGTCATTGGCTATTCTGAGAATACAATCATACCACCTTAAAATTTAATTTCTACAAGCCAACAATTGTGAAGATACAGTCACACCACCCGACTTAATATAATTCACCATAGAACTAAATGGAGATACAAGCAAAATGCTTATATTCAAAATCAACACATGTTTTATTTCTAATCAAACATACTAATTATTTATCGCCTTTGAAACAACCCTTCAAGCAGAAAAATAATTCGATATACCGGATGTAATACATTCAGGAAGAGTAATAAAGAAGGGGGAGAATTTCGGGCAGCTGTTCAGTCGAAAATATTGAACTTTTGATATAACAATTTCCTTACTTTCCTTAAATATTTAAAGATGTTTATTATAAATATTGAACATATTTGGGTTTATCTGCAAAATACTATTTACCATATGTTTATATATTATATTTAACATTATGAAGGAAAATATATCCATATAATATTTATATAATATTTTGGTAATTAAAATATGCATATCATATCATATCAAATATTCTAATCAAGATTCTTAAAAAATATAATATCATACAAATGGTTAGAATAATATTTCAAAATATATGCATAATATTTTAGTAATTAAAAGATGTATAGCATATCAAATATTCTTAATCAAGTTTCTTAAAAATTTATTACCATATAAAGTAATTAACATACTCTCTCTAATTTAACAAATATTACTAACATTATTCAAGAAGATTTTGTGCAGATTTAGCTCAGGTCAAGAGATTAAGATATTCAAGATGTCAGGATCAAAAATCTGCCAATAAAATCATAAGATCTGAAGACTTGGAAAGTGGATCTTTATGGCAAGTCTAAACCTATGAGATCTAGGATTTCTGATTTGAGGGATATATAAAGGACCGAGGGCTAAAGTTAAAACTCATCACCTTTTACACTAAGCAAATTACCATCAAAGAACAAGAGATCCACGGCAGATCCACGATTTGACGTGATAGGGTGACGTGAAAATCGACGGAGCATCTACTTCCTACGAGGCAGAGATCGAGAGCGAATTCTTCCTCTTGTAATCTAAATTCGTAGGATTTGTACTTGTGAGGTTGATTAATAAAGGTAGATCATTTTGTTTAATTATTTTTTTCTGTATTTTTACTTTCTGCATTTTAATTATGATCTCATTCTCTATCCTTTCTTTTTCTTCTCACAACATGCATGAGTAATTCCTAGCTTGCTAGGGTTCGTAGGAATATGGTAGAACAATGGATGTGAAAATATTTTAACTTCTTTTAAGTATTATGAAGTTTATATACTTTAGCAAAAGAATCGTTAACATCCTAATCGTGCGTGCTACCAATTTATTGCTAGTCTCAACCGCCATCAAATTAACAATTGTTTTGTTAAGGGATAGACATGAATAGAGATCAATGAAAGGAAAATGATCAATAGTATGGAAACCCTAGTTTCTTTTAAGAAACCTAAGCCTCATTCATCACTATCAATCTAGTTTTAAATCTATCAATAGATAAAAGGAGTAATCTTTATTAGTTATCCATGACTACTAAATCCTAACGAACCCTACAAGCCTTCTTCTTATATATTCTATATCCTTATTTTAACTAGATCTGAAAAATATATATTCTACATCCGTATTTACCATAGATCTAGAGTCTATTCTTCACTATTCTCTATTCTCCTTTCTCTTTTCTAATCAACACGTCTAAAGCATGATTAAAAGTTCCACGAATTCCTGAGGACGACCCGTACTCATCTCGGCTAGCCACAAGCGACACCGTTATTGATTGCGGTTATTCTACAAACACTTTTTCACGATCAATCAAATGGCGCCGTTGCCGAGAATACGTGCGTAAATTTTTTTTACTATTCGTGGTGAATTCTTATTCGATCAATATCATAAAAACAAAACAAAACCGCATCTTGCATATTTAACGATTAATGAGCGATTTTTTTGCGAGGGAATATGGAGATATTAGAACAAGGTAATCAAGATTTAGAGACTTTCTAAGTATTCCAGAGGAGAATAGGAGGGCAAGGGAACAATTTTTTTCAAAAAATCCCATCAAGGTGCGGCGGAATCGCTGCAATATTGAGCATTTAGCCGCGGAACCGCGGCCACTTGGTAGACTTGACTTCCCATATTTCTCGGGTATCTTTCTCTTTACTTTCTCTCTCATCTTAAAATCCTATAATATATTGTTCTGCAGGATTCTTTGCAAAATATTGCCGCTCAAAAAATTTTTTGCGGGTTTTGTTTTGCGGGTTGTTTTTGCATATTTTAATACGGACTTTAAGGGGCAAAACCAAAATTCAGATTAGGTGGGGATTTCATCACCCTTCCTAGGCCCCACAAATCACAAAACGAGCATCTGTATCACCCTACATTAATTAAAAAATATCTAGACGAAGACTCTAAGGATCATCGCGCTCAATAAGGACAGATGAAGGTCATGGGTAATCTATCGCTTATCAGCATTACTTGCGTGGTGTCTAAGGCAAGTGTGTCTAAGGTAAGTGGTTACTTAATTAGGCCCGCTATTTTCGGTGATTCGTATAGCGGATACCTCCCACTTACCCGGTACTTACCTGGCAACAAGAATAATAAAGCGGTGGTAGAGGATTGATCATGCGACTTGACCTTTGGAAGTCTAGGAGCGGTCTAGTGCTTGACCTAGGTGACCTTAGTTTTAGGGTTTGCTTGTGCATTTTGTGATTTGTCGAGTCAACCCTCAAGTCCCACTTTCAAAGCAAAACAATCCAATTAGAGCTTAAATCTTTCCCCTTCCTCTTTTCTTTTCACATTCTTATAATGGGCAACCCAAATAAACGAACTCTTATCGAGCTTTGCTATCCAGAACCAGATATTTCTTGTTTTCGTAATTTCTTCGATATACCCTCTGACTCTACGATATCTTTAAGAGATCGGATAGAGCAAGCGGAAAGAAACAGTTGGACACTTCACTCCAGGTCCTATCAACGCATCAAAATTCTATATCTTCTTATGTTGATACTCTATTTAAAGCGTGTGAGGGAACTCCTAAACGCATGTCCATCGCTAAGTATATAGCGAAGGCTAACGGCCAAAGTTTCAATCCGATCAAACCGTTAGGATAACAAACACTACTACTTTCTAAAGAAGATTTTGCTACACGTTTTGCGGCGTATATGGCATCTGTTGCCAGTCGCCAACCAACCAACCAATATCAATATTCTTCTTATCACAATATTGATCATACTCCTGCCCAATTTTCACAACTATTCGATTCCTATCAATCCTATCTGACTTTTACACCTTCTCTAGACATTTCTTCTAATCAGTCATTTGGGATCAAGAGTTTTACCTATCCACATGAATTTCAATCTTATACTGAAACCTCTTACCGACCTAAGTCTAGTCTTGAACGGATTGCAGAAGAATATTGGGTAGCGTCACGCCGTCACATAGAGGAATTGAAGGCGTCCATGGTCGTCCTCATAAAACAAAACGAATGAGCAATTAGTTTCGAACTAGCTCAAAATCTTCCAACGTATGATACGGAAATAGGAAAAATCGAGAATTCGGGTAGTGAGAGAGAGCGGTACACCCTTCCAAATCAAACCTCCCCATCCCAAATTGAAATCCACAACTCCAGTTTCATAGATCTATCGAGTACACCAAATGATTCACCAATTGAAGATAGAATATATGATGAGTTGTGTGACTTTGTAGTGTTTGATTTACCCGATTGTGAAAAGGTCCATTTCAAGTGAAACCACACTCAATCTTTGTGATCTCTACACCTCCACTCTAGAACCGAAATTGATTGAAATCCATGCTTTTGATGAGGTGTCTGAGAGTTGTAACCTTCACTTGATTGAGGATATTGACGATGGGGATATATTGGATGATGAACCCACAGTTTTGGATGAATTTTTCTCGCCAATTCATCAGGTACTTTCACTTCCGTGTGAACATCATCTCGAACCATTAACTATTTTTCCCGAACCCCATATGCGTCTGGAAATTGATGATAAATGCATGACCGGAAAGCAGAACGAAATTCATCCTTCATTTCCCACATCTGGTTCAGCAATACTCGACACACCAATTTGTTTACCCATTTCATCACCCATTTTCTCTGGTTCTTCTTCTAATCTTTCTTTAATTTTAGCGAGTGTTGATGAATCACAATCCAATATTTCGAGTTCGATAATTCTAGAAAGACAACTTTATTTAGAAACTTTTGAGAATGAAGTAGATGAGTTTTTCGAGTCTCCTACCTCCATAATTTTGAAAAATCAAGTGTGTTGAATTTTGGCACGATATTTATTGACATAGAAACGTTCAATCGGACCATCGATGAAAGTTTCGAAAATATTTTCGCCGACGAACTCGCATTCCTAAACGACACGGATTTTGTGATTAATCAACCTCCACCAGAAGAAGTTGAACCACCACCATTTCTTCTTATCCCATACGAGAATGCGACTATTCTTCTCATTCCTAATCATTCACATTCTCGTTTTCGTTCACCATCCCTATTTCGTCTCTGTCAATCGAGACGTAAACCATACTGCCTCCTATCTCTCCACTTCTTCAAATCTCTGATCTTCCACCAACCAATGCGTTACATCGATAAAATAGTTGAATGGTTGGTGTTGACTTTTGGTCTTTGTAAGGCTTTACTTTGACCAATAATTTTAACCCCCCTCATAATTTTAAATGTTTAATACTATTTTACTCAAGTTTGGGGGGGGGGGAGAGAAAAATCTTTTGGCTCTTGAATGAAAAGAAATTTTTTACCAAATTGTGAGCCAAAAATAAGTTTGGGGGAAGATTTCACTGTCATTTATTCATGTCCCCGTTACTAACTTTTCCTCCTAAGTCTATAAGTTTTTAAGCTTAACATATGATATCAGTGAGGACACTGCTGCAAACAAGTTTGGGGGAGGTTTGTGCTTATTCACGCATTATTTTGCATTATACTATATATAAGCACCCAAAAAAATTTGATAATGAAAGATTGGAAGTGAAAAATTACATATGAAAGATAGGAATAGTTTAAGAAAAGCAAGAAAATTAGATATTTTCTTAAATGAAACTAGTAATAAGTAGTTATGAGTCGTTGTCCCAAGAGTTAGTAAGATGAAGGAAATTGCTATTCTGAGGATAAAAATAAGTCTGAAAAATAGTTTATATTCTTGAGTCCAAATATTTGAACGTTGATACCCTACTATACGCACTTACACACATCTTGAAACTTGAGATAGTAAAGAATAGCTTGAAATGCTCTTGTCTAAAAGCCTTAGTATGCAAAATAAAATAAAAATAAAAATAAAAAAGGTATAAGTGGTGAAGAAAAAAATGAACAGTGGTTTTGTAATTACTTAAGGCAGCATAAAAAATATAGCGAGGGTGTTTTATCACCTAGTGCCTTAGACCAACTGGTTTGGGAGCCACTGCTAAGTCTTAGGTGTTGCAAGACAAGAAATTATACTTAAATGTGCGAGCACATTTTGTAATCGGTCGGTTAGTACCTCAAGAAGTATTAATGGTCGCATAAAAAAATGTGTGAGCAATTCCATCTAATATATTCACCGACTATAAAGTACTTTGGAAGATAGACAAGAATATGATAACTTGAATTGAATTCTCTAAGTGTAGGGATGTTTTTTACACACACGTAGGGGTATATGATCGATATTTGGATAAAAGGTAGGGAGGAAGACTAAAGGCAATATCTTATTGAGGGATAATGTGATTTCTAATATCTTTTCATGACCATTAAGATAGGGCTCATGGCAACCGAAAAGGTAGTGTAGTTGGAAACTCTTCTTTTCAAGTTTTTTCTTTTATATGTTCATATCTTTGTATGCAACTTCCACCATCTTTATTTTATTATGGGATTTTGTGGGTGTAATCCGCTGAAAACCCTCTGGAGACAACACTCCTCCTACTAGGGACACCTAGAGATTTAAAGTCTTGTTGCACGTGCTCAGTGCAATCGTGATTGCTTATGAAAGTGTGATAGGATTTTCTTTTTTCTTTTTTCTTTTTTTCCCCTCTCTTGAATAAATAGTTTGCTCAGGACGATCAAAGTTAAGTTTGAGGATATTTGTTCAGTCGAAAATATTGCACTTTTGATATAACATTTTCCTTGCTTTCCTTAAATATTTAAAGGTGTTTATTATAAATATAGAATATATTTGGGTTTATCTGCAAAATACTATTTATCATATATTTATATATTATATTTAACATTATAAAGGAAAATATATGTATATAATATTTATATAATATTTTGGTAATTAAAATATACATATCATATCAAATATTCTAATCAAAATTCTTAAAAGATATAATATCATACAAATGGTTAGGATAATATTTCAAAATATATGCATAATATTTTAGTAATTAAAAGATGCATAGCATATCAAATATTCTTAATCAAGTTTCTTAAAGATTTATTATCATATAAAGTAATTAAGATACTCTCTCTAATTTAATAAATATTACTAAAATTATTCATGGAGATTTTGTACGGATTTAGCTCAGGTCAAGAGATCAAGATATTCAAGATGTCAGGATAAAAAATCTGCCAATAAAATCGTAGGATCTGAAAACTTGAAAAATGGATCTTTATGGCAAGTCTAAACTTATGAGATCTAGGATTTCTGATTTGAGAGCTATATAAAGGACCGAGGGCTAAAGTTAAAACTTATCGCCTTTTACACTAAGCAAATCACCGTCAAAGAGCAAGAGATCCACGACAGGTCCACGATTCGACGTGATAGGGCGACGTGAAAATCGACGGAGCATCTACTTTCTACGAGGCAGAGATCGAGAGAAAATTCTTGCTCTTATAATCTAAATTCGTAGGATTTGTACTTGTGAAGTTGATTAATAAAGGTAGATCATTTTGTTTAATTATTTATTTTCTGTATTTTTACTTTCTGCATTTTAATTATGATCTCATTCTCTATCCTTTCTTTTTCTTCTCACAACATGCGTGAGTAATTCCTAACTTGCTAGGGTTCGTAAGATTAGGGTAGAACAATGGATGAGAAAATATTTTAATTTCTTTTAAATCTTATGAAGTTTATAAATTTTAGTAAAAGAATCGTTAACATCCTAATCGGGTGTGCTGCCAATTTATTACTTGTCTCGACCGCGATTTGAGATCAAATTAACAATTGTTTTGTTAAGGACTAGACATGAATAGAGATCAATGAAAGGACAAGGGTCAATAGTGTGGAAACCCTAGTTTCTTCCAAAAACCCTAATACTCATTCATCACTATCAATCTAGTTTTAAATCTATCAATAGATAAAATAAGTAATTTTTATTAGTCATCCATGACTACTAAATCCTCACGAACCCTACAAGCCTTCATCTTATATATTCTATATCCTTATTTAAACTAGATCTGAAAAATATATATTCTACATCCGTATTTATTATAGATCTAGAATCTATTCTTCACTATTCTCTATTCTCTATTCTCCTTCCTCTTTTCTAATCAACACGTCTAAAGCAAGATTAAAAGTTTCACGAATTCCTGAGGACGACCCGTACTCATCTCGGCTAGCTACACGCGACACCGTTATTGATTGCGGTTATTCTACAAACACTTTTTCACGATCAATCAGCAGTCTTGCACAACATATGGGACTCACACTTCTATTTCTTCTTTCCGTTAGCTGAGTGTATACGGCCGGCATAGGAAATAATTTTCCTTTCATGCAATAGGTTAAATTAAACCATAAATATAATATATAATTCTAGAAAATCGAAAAGTCATAATACAACATTTAAAGCGCACCATGTAATATTTTGGCCAGAAAAACCTCCAAAAATGGAACCAATTCTTGAGTTAAGGTTTGGATGGAGATATCAATCCAATGAACTATAAATTGATGAGTTTGGACTCTTGGAAAAAAAGCCAAGAGACATTTTAAGTCGGTCCTGTCACATTTCAGATTCATTTATTTATTATTTTATTTCAAGTTCATTAAACTTTTGGGATGCGAGCATGAATGACTGGGAATGCTCCTGTATCAATATGTTAAATGACGAATATAAAAATTCAGCTAACTCTTGATTAATTTGTGGATACTAGTCATATACAAATGGCTTGAGATACTAATATCTCAAACTTCTATTTGTGTTGCAAATGCAATTTAGTCATTTCATGGATGGATTTGCTTTTAGCTTATATAATTTAACCAATTCAATATATATACGACTTTGATTTGAAGGACGCTCACATAAATGAAAAATAATAGTCCGCTCATATAATTTAACCAATTCAATATATATAATTTGACCAATTCTATTTGAGTTGCAAACACAAATAAGGCCGCTCACATAAATGAAAAATAATAGTCATATATTTATCCTAGCATCTACAGACCACTGGATGAGTATAAATGAAAACAACAACACAAGAAAATAGTAGGCTAGTCGGTGTGAATACGCCATAATTCTCGAAATCTTAAACTGATTTATTTTGAAATTTCACTTTTCTTTCCATTTTATACACAACAAAACTAGACATATAATATAACGTCATCAATTAGCATATATTAAATGAATAAATTCTTATAAATTTTGGCATAAAATAATTTTTTTTACTTATTATTGTGAGAGTTACCTAAATCTCCATCAAACGTTTTAGGATAAGATATAAATCTTTCTGAAGAATTGTTTGGTTATTTATTATGATTAATTGCTTACTGATTAATATAATACTAATTATCACTCCCTTTCGATGTGTTTAATACTAATTTTATTCAAAAAATTTCACTTATCTTTGGAAGTACGCTGGTGTAATATAAAAAATAAAAAAAACTCACACTACAAGATAACTCACTAAACCACACTATTTGTTGGTTTTAATGCAATATTATCGTTAAATAAGGTCAGATAATAATATTGGTTGTTATACAAATAATGTTAGCTGTACAACATTGTTTTCTAAAAATACATATTTATTTTTAAAAATATAATTTATATTCTAGCCAAAAATTGTGCAGACTAAAATATTTAAATAAAAATGGATAATTTAGAGTGGGTGTTAACCTCGAATTCATATATTAGAATTGTAAATATGTACAGATTTTATAATAAACTTTACAAAATTAATAATTCTATTCTACAACGTAGTTAATAACAATATAAATATCAACTATTATACAAAATTAAAGTATTAATAATATAGATTTTTCATTGTTTAATAAATAGTCTATTAGAATACGAAGCTGAACCGAAAATTTCCAATGTGTATGGGAAATTGTGGCAATCATGGAAAAATAATTCATGATTTTATCTTTATAAATAATATTACTTTAAATTTCTATATTTAGACTTTATTGGAAGAATTTTTTCAAAATAATTGTAAGGTTTACTAAATATAGTTGTTTCTAGTAAACAGAAAAACATTTTGGTAAATAATCCAGTTGGAACAGTATCTCGAAACTGTATGAAAAATTATTTACAAACTCATAAAAAGCTTTTATATCAAACATGTAATGTAGTTTTTTTATGTATATTTTTAAAAACATTATTATTATCTTAATTTCGGTTAAGATTTCATTATTATTCATTATTTTTTCACTTTATAATTAAAATTTGAAAATGAAAGTCCTGGTAATTTTAATTCTTGTTCATAGAAATGACTTCTAACTCAAATATCACTATTAAAGTTTTTCCATATATGCTTAAAAGTCGTATGTTGTAATCAACAAATATATACATACACAAACGTGTCAGAGTGAGTGTGTGTAACTTAAATGTAATCGAAAAATGTTTACCTAACGCCTTTACTAATTATATTTTCTTAACTAGTATTAAATTGAAATAAAAAACCTGTATAGACTTGAAAAATCAATTTTAGCCTCGAAATGATTCTTTTCTCATATATACAATTTACGATAACAAAATTAAATCAAAAAAATTTTGTTGTTTGTAATGGAGTACAATTAGATTTAGCAGTGCGCAAAGCTGTTTTTCTTATGAATTATAATTTCTATATGTACTAATACCTTGTTCGGTTAGATATTTATTATTTTGTATTATAAAAAGGCTGTTTCAACACAGCATAAAAAAATATAATTCATAAAACTGAATATATATATATATATATATAAGGCCTTGCAAGCAGATTGCATGTTTCTCGACTGAAATTTTAAATAATTTGATAGTTTTAACTAATTTTAAAAATTGTTTTAGGAGAGAAAAATTCTATAACAATGCATTTACTATTAAAAATATATTAACTCTGAATTTCTTAGAATTATTTCTTAAAAGTTTAGTTAAAATACTTAATTTGTATTCATTTTTATTGACTTATTGTAACAAACAACTTGATATTGATTGTTATTGTTAAACTTTCTAGAGTTGGATTTTTTGACTTTAAAATTAGAGAAGAAAGAGGCATACACATTTTTATGGGTGAATCCAAGTTGTATATGACGACTGGGGCTTTTCATCTTTCTTATCTCTTATCTGCAATCTTTTTCTATTCTCTCCATTTTTGCTGGACTTTTATAGTCATTTTCTTTGTGTTCATAAATAAATTTGTAATTTTATATCATTTTTCTAATAGACACTTTCATATTTTTATTTTGAAAAAATGGCTAGACGGCAAAACATAATACTTGAATAAATATAAGGCTAAATATAAAGCTGAAAACTGAGATAAAAAATGACTCGACAATAATATTTATTTATAACAATCATACAAAATAAACATCGAACATAGCCCTCGAATTTAGCTGAAAATGTCTGCATAATGTTTTTAGGAGTGCTAATATATTTCCAACCATCAAGAATTCCTCTTGCCATATCTCCCGCGCTCAATTTTTGTTGACTTAGAGTATTGTCGTATCCATCGGGCGCTAAAGCCATATCAGCGTCATGTACTGTGATCCTTGCATCTACGGACCACTGGATGAGTATAGATTAAATCAAAAATGCAAGAAAATAGCAGGGTAGTGGGTGTGAGTACGCCATAATTCCCGAACTCTTAAACATATTTACTTTGAAATTTCACCTTACTTTCCATTTTATACCCAACAAAAGTAGACATTTAATATAACGTTATCAATTAGCTTAAATTAAATGAATAAATTCTTATAAAATTCGGCGTAAAATAAATTTTTATTACTTATTATTGTGAGAGTTACCTAAATCTCTATCAAACGTTTTAGGATATGAAATAAATCTTTCTGATGAATTATTTGGTTATTTATTATAATTAATTGCTTACCGATTAATATAATATTAATTATTAATCCGTTTAGATGTGTTTAATACTAATTTTATTCGAAAATCTTCACTTATTTTTGGAAGTACGCTGGCGTAATATGAAAAATAACCAAAACTCACACTACAAGATAACTCACTAAACCTCAATGTTTATTGGTTCTAATGCAATATTATCGTCAAATAAAGACAGATAATAATATCGGTTGCTATACAAAAAATGTTAGTTGCACAACATTGTTTTATAAAAATACATATTTATTTTCAAAAATATAATTTACAGTTTAGCCAAAAATTATCCAGAATAAAAAATATTAAAATTAAAATGGATAATTTAGAGTGGGTGTTAACCTCGAATTCATATATTAGAATTGTAAATATGTACAATTTTTATAATTAACTTTACGAAATTAATAAGTCTATTCTACAACGTAGTTAATTACAATATAAATATCAACTATTATACAAAATTAAGGTATTAATAATTTAGATTTTTCATTGTTTAATGAATAATCTATTAGAATACAAAGATGAACCGAAATTTTCCAATGTGTTTAATGAATAATCCAATGAACTATAAATTGATGAGTTTGGACTCTTGGAAAAAAAGCCAAGAGACATTTTAAGTCGGTCCTGTCACATTTCAGATTCATTTATTTATTATTTTATTTCAAGTTCATTAAACTTTTGGGATGCGAGTATGAATGACTGGGAATGCTCCTATATCAATATGTTAAATGACGAATATAAAAATTCTAATTCTAGCGTTGAAAACACCAGTACCGGTACCGGCTAAATCTTGATTAATTTGTAGATACTAGTCATATACAAATGGCTTGAGATACTAATATCTCAAACTTCCATTTGTGTTGCAAATGCAATTTAGTCATTTCATGGATGGATTTGCTTTTAGCTTATATAATTTAACCAATTCAATATATATACGACTTTGATTTGAAGGACGCTCACATAAATGAAAAATAATAGTCCGCTCATATAATTTAACCAATTCAATATATATAATTTGACCAATTCTATTTGAGTTGCAAACACTAATAAGGCCGCTCAAATGAAAAATAATAGTCCAACAGAATCTATGACTTTGATTTGAAGCAGATCCAAATTACAAGAGAATTCAGCATGCACGCACCTGTTGATCCAAATCGACCCACATATTATCACGCTGTTTATGACTCCAAATATTCAATCCCACACAAATGGGGTCTCATCTGAAGGGGGGATGTACCCAACAAATTACGTTCGTCATTTTATATTTGGCCCACAGTAAAAAATCAACCCATTTTATATTTGAGATTGATGTCGCCTTAGTTTATCAAATTCTATCCCAATCACTTTCCCTCTCTTTTTCTTCCTTTGACGCTAAGTTCCAACCACTTTCTTTTGTTAACCCACAGTATTGAATCTACAATTGCTTACTTTCCTTGGATTTTAATTTATTTTCCCCATTTTCCATGTGAACAGCAAGAAACAGAAAGTAAGGAAAATAACCACCGTGTCTCCTTTTGGGGACGTCTATGAGTGGAAAAAATATGGGCAGAAGATGATAAAAAAAAACCTCTAAATATCTAAGGTTTGTGTTACCTTCTGTTTAATCATACCTAAAATTTGGAATTCAATTAAATTCATAATTATGTGCATCGATTCGTTTGAACAAGTCAACCTAGAAAAATCATGTCCCTGTGCCATTTCTTACATAATAAGAATTTTGAGATTGTTTGCCAATTGATCTTTGATACGTAGTTTCGTTAAAACTTTCGTTTAATGAAACATGAGGTTTTTAGCCTTCGTTTTGATCAAAAGAAAAATAAATCATAGTTAAGATGAGCGGAGTTAGTAATGTCATGGCAGCTAAAATCTCTACTATTATAACCAAACATCAGCGAAGTATGTGGTACTCTCAGTTTTAATCCAAATAAAATATTTTATAAATAGAGAAAAATTCTTAATTCTAATTTAATTTGTGTCATCGACTTTTTTGATGAGAAAATGCTATAGAATTAATTGCTTTAAAAGTCTAAAATTAATAGCTTTTAAACAGCTAGCTACCACAACTTTAAACAACACTTGGAAGAATGACGTACTGCAATAACACAACCATAGCCATAAATGTTTTTTTATTAATATAAAGTGAAATATTTAAGAAGATGATTATTATTAATGATAACTAAATTAAAAAAAAATTATGCATATTTATCTTAATAATTATATCATCTACTCAGTAATAGGTAATATTACTATTACCTTATGATCCATGGAACTCTAATGTTTTCACCTCTGATGTATTTTTTGTCTTAATTTATTAGTGTAGTCAAGGGCTTCTCCTTTCTGTGGAGCTCTTGTGCATCACTTCAAACCTTATGGATGGAGGCTAAAATCTATAAATCTATAGTTTCCATTAATACTGTCAAACATTAATTCTTCAACAATTATAATAAATATTTTTAAAAAAGCTATAAAAATTGTTGAAGCTTTAAAATGTACAATGTATAAATAGATTTTCAAATTTAACCCTAATAAATTTCTTGTTGATTGTTTGGTAAGGTTTTAAGTAAAGTAATGAAGTGTAATTATTACGGTTAAACTAGTAAATTAGCATTTAGCATGATGGGTATGATTTTAGAGTAGTTAATCACTTCTTAATAAGTGTGCATAATAAAAAAAAAAGGGCTTCCTTTTATAAACCAAGGGAGTATATCAAAAGCCTTGTTCATCAACAAAACTTTTCAAAAAATAAAATAAAATAGAATAAAAGACACCCAATTCTTTCCTTGTGGATGCATGATAAAACAAAAACCTATATATTTTTTAAAGTTTTCCAAATATTATGAAAATAGTTTATGTAATTTTATTTTGGAGGAATCCCATCTCCCCTCCTAAAACTTTTGGACAAAACTCCAAAATGAATGGTAATTTTGAAACTCGGAGAATGAACTTTTTTTTTTTTAATAATTTTTCCAAATCCTTTATTTGCCGAATTATATTAGGGCTCTTCTATAGGCAGTTGATGATAATCTTTGAGACAAGCAGTAAATCCTCACCAAACAAATTCAAATTTATAGTATGTTGCTCATATTACACGCAGACGGTAAATTGAAAATACGAGTATAGATCCTATAGAATACCAATTTGACCTTTTAAACTAAAAGCTGGTTATTCATTGTCTATGGTGTCACAGGCAGTTAAGATTCGGTAAGAGAAAGAATATCTATAAGAATAAGACATGATTTTTTCTTTGAATCTCAAATGTTACTGTATCACATCCTTGATTGTGGATAAACCCGTTGCTATTTAAAAATGTTAAATGAGAATTTTCTATGAATTATTGACACCCACTGTTATATTTTAAGAGTTGTGAGGACACTGCAAAATTTCCATTTGAAATTTATAGGTAGAACCAGATTGTTTACTATCCATCTTATAATATTCCGGTGATTTAGATTTTGTAAATGAGGGAAAAAATATCTTTAAGAATAGGATTTAATCTTTTTCTTTTAATATACGCCGTCCATGTAATACACCAATACACCATGAACGAAGGATTACCCATCTCTGCCTAAAATGCCAAAAAGAGAATTCTACGAAATCTTTACCTTTTAAAAAGTAAATAGCAGATCGGTGTGTTGATATGTTGTTTGACTGAACAATATATCAGTCTCTCATCTTTCGTATATCTAATTTTTCATTATTCAAAGTGATAGTAATTTTGGAATATTTTTGGCAGATTCGTAGATTTAATGATTTTAAATTTAAATCTTGTTATAATATTAATATTTGTATCCATACCAAATCAATCAAAATCAGATTTAATTGCAATTAATAAAAAAAAAGGGGAAATGCCTTTTATGTTTTAAATAGATTTCCTAAAATCTCTCCCCACAATTTTCTCATATATATACATCTTTTGAACTCGTGATTTATATTTTAAATGGATTTCATGATTTTGAATAATGTTTTGAGTGGCAGATTCGTAGTTAAGATGAACAGTAGAAAATGACAGTTTCGTAATTAAGATGAACAGTAGAAAATGTCAATTCTGTAATATTCTGGAAATATTTTGGAACTCAGAATTTATATTTTAAATAAATAGGTATCAATCACAAGCTAAATATTTTATGTTGAAAACATGCAAATTATCAGCGAGGAGAACTGTGTAGAATCGGTTGAAAGTTTTGGAGGAGGAATTAGAATTGGAGGAAGCCGAGTTTTGGCATACAACTGCATTTGGTTTGAATATAGAGGTGAAATGAGTGGATGATTTCAATTTTTTTTCTTAAGATCGTGTGTCATATGATTGTATAGTTGTTACAATGATGCAGATGGTACATAATGATAAAACATGTTATTGTTACAACATTAGTAACGATGGAGGCTGAGATCTCCTTCAGATGTTGTCTTCCGTCGAACCTGTGATGGCGGTTTTTGACGTCTGAGATTTGTTTTGAAAGTTGTTAAGTGTGGATCTCAATAGGTTGGTATTTGACGCCGAGCTAACTGCAAAGAAGTCCCGGGATGGATGACCACCGTAGGACGCTCCGACGTTCAAGTTAGTGCCGAGGTATAAGTGCAGAGTAGCAGCGTATTGGAAATGAGTTCGAGTTATCTGAGTCGTTTGAGAGAGGGGTTTATATAGGGGTCGCGTGGAGCGAGCAGGCGCGAGATTTTCGCCGTCAGTTACGCCCCAGCGTTGTCCTTGTCTTGAATGGCGGGATGCGCCCATTAATGGAGAGATACGCCCATTAATGGAGAGATGCGCTAGCGTGGGACGCGGATCGTGGGGAGGCGGATATATTGTCTTGGCGATATACGCGGAGCCGTTGCGGGGCGCATGGGATCCGCGTTCTTGATTGATCGGGGAGAACCAAGGGGGCTCGGAGACGAGCAAGAAGACCGAGGAAGCTCAGAGACGAGCTGTTGGTAGTTTTCTAGGTGAAGGTGGAATATATTCAGGGAGGTCTCCCGAAAGGTCGGATACGTTCCTCAAGAAAGGGATCCCGAGGAATGTCCCCGATGAAACTCATTTATTCCACGCCGTAGCCTTCGGGACAGGTCATCCGCCACGTGTCGTAATCTAGAAAGATACCAATTGTGAGCATCATCAAGTAAACTTTAGGCTTAATTGTTTGAAAGTGTAAAAGGTAGCTTATCCTACTTAATTAACCAAGGTTAAAATAATAAACGACTCCTTTGGAATAAACTGCAAAGTGGCCACTGCTGACTTGAGAGTGGTCCAAGTGTGTGTGAAAATAAAACTTCAACCATGTCAGGTAATTTCTCGGGCATGTCCGAAAGTTTCATCCACAGCGGGACATAATTAATTGGTAGCAATGGCGGCGGCTACCCGAAAGTTTCGGATGTTTGTGCTTTTGGCAGGTACTTTAGATATATATACTACACGCATGTTGCATTGGGAATGACAATTTTTTTTCACTTACGAGCTTTTAGTTCATTTGATAACAAACTAAGTACAATTTGCAGTAATTAGCAAGTTAATTTGGGCTGTTAATTGTTGCAGGGGTGTGTGTGTATATATAGTATTTTGCATGTGGGATGCCTTTTATATTCATTTTGATCTGTTTTTTTTTTCCTTTTCCTTTCTCATAACTATTTTTGTTAAACACCATTTTTTTTCAATCAAATATTGGCTCCATAAATTGTATTATTGATGTTGTAGAAAGATCTATAATGTAAACTTTGGCTCAATTTGTTTAAATTTAAATTTGAAAAGTTGCTGAGAATGGAAAGAGGTGGCCATTATTACTAATTTGTTTTATTATTGATGACATGCCATTCTTTAATCCATTATAAGTTAACATATGAGTGATCGACAACGAAGTTGCCATTATATGAAGTTGCCATTATTACTAATTTGTTTTATTATTGATGACATGTCATTCTTTAATCCATTATAAGTTAACATATGAGTGATCTACAACGAAGTTGCCATTATATATATATATATATATATATATATATATATATATATATATATATATATCGACCTGGATTCTATCTGAAAAAAGAATTGGAAACAATCCCTTCTCACTTTTCACTATTAGATTGATTTTGGGATTTGTATATTTAATTATGTTATGTTTGATAATAAATGAAAGTTTTTATTCATAATTGAATACACGCGTCCCAAAATTAATCTAATAGTGAAAAAGTGGGAAGGGTTTGTTTCCAAATCCTTCTGATAGGATTCTAGTCGAACTCTCTCTCTCTCTCTCTCTCTCTATATATATATATATATATATATATATATATATATATATAAGGAAACAGGTTATCAATTAGCTAGCTGACATTAAACTATCATGTAGCCTATTGCATTGTCCAATCCGACCATCAAATCAACAACCCGCTCCGGCCACCTTATTTCACACATAGAGTGAACTTTGTGTATAAAATTTCACACATAGAGTGAATTATGTGTATAAAATTTTAATCACTTTAACACTACCTATGTCTTCGATTAAATGTTACCAATATATGACATTTTTATTGTGTTTAATAGCCATCCTTTTTTAAAAGCTTGATCCATCACTTGTAATGCATCATATCGATCAAAATTTCACACACAAGGATCACTCTATGTGTGGAACAAGGTGGCCGGAACGGATCGTCGATTTGACGGTCGAATTGGACTATGTAATAGACTACCTGATGGTTTAATATCAGCTGGTAACCCGTTTCCCCTCTCTCTCTACACACACTAAAACTTTGATCAAGATTAGTGCATATATTCTATAAATAATTTAATTTTTTTTTTTGGAGATAAAAGGATAGATCCTAACCCCGAAAAAACTATAGAAATATTAATAGAAATTCTCGTATTCTTCCAAAAGTAATCAAACATTAGAAGGATTAATAGATAAGAAAAATAAAGTTTGAATGTCAGCATGAGCTATTTAGTTGATTCATTCTTTCGCCTTCGAAAGTCTGATTACACATTTGTGTAACTTGAGATGTTTGAATACTCTAGTCAAAACAAGTAATATAAATGACAGTGGTGAAGATTCGGAAGATCAAACTTGTCCTCTTCATTTCATCTCTTCATTTCATCTCAATGTCGGTTGATCTACCATTATATATAATATATTATATAAGAAAGGAAAACTCATGTATAACATTAAGGTGTAAGGACAGTTCACACATTGAAAATTTTATATTAATTAATCCTCGGATAGCTAGGGTACGTATATTCCAAAAGTTAATCTTAGTATTCTCTTTAAAAATAAATTAAGTTAATAGTGACTATGATTGGAAAACTTATCTCATTCCGGGAACTCATACTTTCAGAAAATAATTTAAGAAACTATAACATTTCCTCCACCAAGGCCGAATTAATTTAGTTCTTATGCACCAGCAAATTAAGTATTTGGTTAGATTTCAACTTCTGCTAAGAATCGTTACATATATATATATGGTACATGTATCACAAGTTAGTGCAGCAAAATGCTAACTTTCTATCCAACCGACGACACAGGTACGTAGAGTTAAACAGCAGCCGTTTGCGGAAAGCATTGAAGCAAAATAAAAAAATGAGCAAGAAAATTCATAGTAATTAAGAGGAAAGCCGTAGTGTTGAAACCCAACCATAATTTAATTAATTAAAGCGTGTAATGTTAGCTGGTAGAAGACTAAAATCAATTCAACAAAATTAATCAATGTCCCTTTCTAGCTATCCATAGTTTGACAAATTAATACTAAACCATACAAGATCATTGAAAATGATCTTAGGAATCTAGTTATCTTTTTCCATTCAAACAACTGACTCACAAATATATTAAGATCCCAACATTAATTGTTGTCAATGTATGTAAACCTTATGTACCGAGTGTCCTTAGATTGGAAGATTTCTGGCATATCTAACGAGCGCTAAGCTGCTCAACTAAATATGAGATGCATCTGCAAAAGAAAATTGAACCCTATACTATAGTAACTCACTACTACAATGAAGGGTTGCCCCTACGGATAGAGGAATTCGAAGGGACAACTTTTTATTGCCCCTACGGTTTACTCCGTAGGGACATAGTTTGCCCCTACGGTGCCAACCGTAGAAACATAAATTAATTAAAAAATATTAAAATGTAATCTCATTATTTGAACTTACGGTGCCGCAAAAGAAAACCCTATGTATTAATCCGTAGGTGCAATAAAGAGTTATTTTAAAAATATATATAAACCTAAGTAATTTCTCACCGTTCCCCAAAATTTCCCACCAACCCTTTTATCTCTTCCGCGCTCTCAATCGATCGTCGGTCAATCCCTCGTCGTCGAAAGTGTCGTCGCCGATCAAGCGTCGTCCCTCGTCGTCGACTTCCTCGTCACAGATCAAGCTCGTCGGCGAGTTCCTCCTCCATCGCCGTCGATCGAGCTCGTCGTGGACTTCCTCGTCGCCGCCAATCGATATCGAGCTCCTCGTTGCCGTCTCCACCTCCTCAAGCTCTTAGCCGCCAGCCGGTATTTGACAGAGGTGAGTTTATATATTTAACAGTGCTTGAATTTTCCTAATTAGTAATGTTTTTTATTTCTATAAATTAATTAGGAATTTAATTTATAATTTTGGTGTTTTTGGTGTTATTGTTGTTGATTTTAAGGTTAGGGATATGGTTAGAGCTATAGGAGCAGGTTAATTTGGGTTAGGGTTTGGATGATGATTAGGGTTAGGGTTAATTTGGGTTAGTTAGGTAAAATAGGGTTAGGGTTAGGGTTTGGGTGATGATTAGGTCAGGGTTAGGGTTAATTTGGGTTAGTTAGGTAAAATAGGATTAGGGTTAGGGTTAGGGTGATGATTAGGGTTAGGGTTAGGTTTAATTCGGGTTAATTAAGTAAAATAGAGTTGGTGATGATTAGGATTAGGGTTAGGGTTAATTAGATTAATTAGGATTAATTTTGGTTTAGGTTAGGGTTTGGGTGATGATTAGGGTCAGGGTTAATTTGGGTTAGGGTATTGATTAGGGTTAATTTGGTTTAATTAGCTTAATTTTGGGTTAATTAGGAATAATTTTAATTAATTTGGGTTAATTTTGGGTTAATTAGGGTGATGATTAGGATTAATTTGGGTTAATTAGGGTTAGGGTTTAGGATGCACTAGTTCTTTCGGTAGGATACTCGATGATAACGTAAACGTAAAACTTTACCGTAAACGTAAGAAAACTTTACCCTAAACTAAAACTTTAAACCCTTAAAAACGAAACGTAAACGTAAAACCTATTCAAGTTAAATGTTCAAGTTAAAACCAATATATGATACTCGATGATAATATGAAACTTTCATATTCTCATCGATACTCATATGTGAAAATCAAAGCGCGACCTAGTCCCCGTCTATCGGTTAACATATGTTCGATGTCCGTCATGACATAAAACTATACGAAGATTGTTAAATATCGGATGGTACAGTTCGGTGCTAACAACCGTCGTGGAGTCTATGTGATGAGAAAATTCAATCGTATGATAACCGATAAATTTGTCCAGTGTGGTCAAATTAGGAATGTATAAAGCAAATACCAGCATTCACTTGTGTTTTCATTCGTTTCGAGTTATTTCGTCGATACTTTTTCACTGGTTCTCCGTATACAAAGATAGATTAGATGTTCATTTCAACGTTGTTTCACAACATTGAAATGATTATCTATTCTATTACAGTATACTCTGAGAATAGTGGTGAGGTGCTGCCGAAATTTACTCGAAACGAATGAAAACACAAGCGAATGGGTGTCTGCTCTATACATTCTTAATGGTATAGAAGTCTTACCCCCGATAGCCGAAACACACGCATACAACACGAATACATAACAAACGCGCACACAAAACATATACACACTGACAACCCTACACCTAAACGAAATCATAAATTGAAACACACATACACAGAATACAACTCTACTTTACCCTAAACTAAAAACTTCAAACCCTTAAAAAAGAAACGTAAATGTAAAACCTATTCAAGTTAAATGTTCAAGTTAAAACCAATATATGATACTCGATGATAATATAAAACTTTTATATTCTTATCGATACTCATATGTGAAAATCAAAGCGCGATATAGCCCCCGTCTATCGGTTAGCATACGTTCGATATTCGTCGTGACATAGAACTATACGAAAGTTGTTAAATATCGGACGGTATAGTTGGGTTCTAATAACCGTCGTGTAGTCTATATGACGAGAAGATTTAATCGTATAATAACCGATAGATTTGTCTAGTGTGGACAAATTAGGAATGTATAAAACAAACACCTGCATTCACTTGTGTTTTCATTCGTTTCGAGTTATTTCGTCGGTACTTTTCTGCTGGTTCTCCGTGTACAAAGATAGATTAGATGTTCATTTCAACGTTGTTTCACAATATTGAAATGATTATCTATTCTATTACAGTGTACTCGGAGAACAGCGGGGAGGTGCTGCCGAAATTTACTCGAAACAGATGAAAGCACAAGCGAATGTGTGTTTGCTCTATATATTCTTAATGGGATAGAAGCCTTACCTCCGACAGCCGAAACACACACATACAACACGAATACAAAATAAACGCACACACAAAGCACATACACACTAACAACCCTACATCTAAGCGAAATCATAAATTGAAACACACATACACAGAATACAACTCATATTTGGGTATCTTCAAATCTAACTTTGTTAATCGATAATTTATTATTTTCAACGACAAACTTGTCTCTATGGATTTTCTTCTTTGTCAGTAACCATCTCGTTCTTAGATTTCTTATTATAGTCACCACAACCTATAATTTATATGTTATACAGTCTAACATGGCCCATGAGTATATCAGAGTTAAGGATTAGATGTATGCGGATTGGTAACAACACATGCAATCTAAGTTTGTTGTAGGAGTTGCCGCTTTCATTGAATTTGCACGCGCACATAATAAGATCGCGTTAGAGAAGATTCTCTGTTCGTGAGATAGATATGGGAATAATTCTGGCAGAAGGTAGAAATCGTAGAGCTTCACATCGTTAAACATGGTTCTACTAGACTTTATTTAACTTGGTTATATCACGGGGAAGGAAAAGAAGAAGATGGTAATGCGGCAGAAGAAGAAGGAGAAGACAGTAATGCGGCAGAAGGAGAAGAAGATGATAACTTTTTTCTAGGAGAAGAAATGGAGGATATGGTAGAGGCTGCCCTCGGTGATAGTATTCTTACCGAAGATGACATTCCTTCCGGTCAAGGACCGTGTACGAATAAGTATGAAAAGTTCATGAATGATTCTAGAAGACCAATTTATAAGAATGTAAAGTATTCCACCCTATCATGGTTCATCCAACTCTTCCAGATTAAGTGCCTAAATGGATGGAGCAACAAGTCATTCACAATGCTTCTGAAGTTGCTGAAAGATTCTATACCCCCGAGAAATAGCGTGCCCGACAGCTGGTACAAAACCCAGAAGATGATGTCTGATTTGGGTTTGAAGTGTGAGAAGATTCATGCATGCCCCAAAAATTACGTGTTGTACCGGAAAGAGAATTCAGATTTGGAAGAGTGTCCAACATACGGAGATGCTAGATATAAGACGAAAGAATCTGATAAGAAACCCGATATACCTGTCAAGATAGCACAATACTTTCCGATAATACAGAGGCTACATAGGCTATTCATGTGCAAGAAAACAGCCGAGGCAATGATTTGGCATCACTATGCTGCTCCAAGCAAAGATGGAAGAATGAGTCATCTAAGAGATTCACCGGCATGGAAGAATTTCGATAGGAGGCACGAAATATTCAATAGTGATCCTCGCAATGTCAGGCTCGGACTCGCTAGTGATGGTTTCTGCCCATTCAACTGTATGGCTGGAAGCCACAGCACATGGCTCGTTGTAATGATAGTTTATAATCTGTCTTTTTGGTTGGCTATGGATCAATCCTACTTTATGATGCATCTTCTTATTGACGGATCAAACTCACCTGGAAATAATATCGACGTCTATCTCCGACTTTTGATCGATGAGTTAAAATCTTTATTCATTAATGGTGTAGATACTTACGATGCAAACACAGATACAACCTTCACAATGCGTGCGGTTTTAATGTGGACAATTAATGACTTTCCTGCGTATGGAATGTTATCGAGTTGGTCCGTACATGGTCACAAAGCATGCCCTTATTGCCATCAATATACAACATCGAAATGGTTGAATTTTAGCAGGAAGGTTTGTTATTGCGGTCATCGGCGTTTCCTGCTGCTAGACCATCCCTACAGGTTAGACGCTGCTCACTTTAATGGTCATCAGGAGCTTCTTGGGCCTCCGGCCTCATTGTCTGAAGAGGACGTGATTGCTCAGTAGGATAGCAATAATGTGACCTTCAGGATAGATCCGGCAAAACAGGTCAAACCACCCTACTGGAACAACTTAAACATTTTCTACGAGCTTCTGTACTTGTCAACAAATTTAGTGCGTCATTATCTGGACTTCATGCACATAGAGAAGGGAGTATCCGAGCACGTACTCAATTTGCTTCTTTGTAAAGACGGAAAATCGAAAGACAACCTTTATGAGACTCTTACTGTTCGTAAAGTCAAAAAGCCTTAGTAGAAAGGATCCTAACCCTGTTTGCTAAGCCATCTTTGTTCAAACCGATAAAGGCAAATGATGATTCGCTCCTGGCAATACCCCAGTTATAGCGATGCTGATGCTTAAATCGGTATCAAATTCCAAGTTCTTTCACGGCAAATGATGATTCGCTCCTGGCAACATTCCAGTCGCAGCGGTGCTGATGCCAAGATTGGTATCAGATCTCAAGTTCCATACACGCAATAAAAATCAGCGAGCAAAAAATGCATATGAAATAGCCGAAATGATGGGGCAACTCGCAATAAAAATCAGCGAGTGAAATATATGCATATAAAAACAGCCGAAATGTTTGGGCAAATTGCAATAAAAAGCAGCGAGTAAAAAAGAAAAAAATAGCCGAAATGAGTGGGCACCGCGATAAAAAAACAAGCCGAAATGATTGGACAATCGCGACTTTCGCGATATAAAAAGCTGAAATGATAGAGCATCTCGGAAACAAAAAAATGAAATAAAACTGTTGCCCTGCAGGTGAGTCCACATCGACCCTTGTATACAATCCATGGGTACAAACGAAAAGGAAACCACATTTTCCCACCAGGCTCCATCTGAAGGAGAGCCAGATCTCGACGGCAGGATCTACAGCTTAGCGATCAACAATGGTGTTTCTTCTCATTCCAGCAGGATGCAGACGCAACGTCAAGAAGCGACCCCAAGGTCAACAAAATGGAGCCATGGAAAAGTCCCTAGCTCCAAATCTCGACGGTTCACAGACAATCTAGAGACCATCTCGACATTCGTCTCGTTACAACAGACGCAATATCAACAAAACGGAGCCATAGCAAATTCCCTAGTTCCAAATCTCGACGGTTCACAAAAAACCTGGAGATCACCTCGACATTCGCCTCATTACAGCAAATGCGGTGTCAACAAAGGAAGCGAAGGCCAAATTCCTAACTTCAGGGTCTTGACGGCAACTCAAATAAAACCTGAAAGACTATCGGAGATCATCCCACACAAGCACGGAGTGGTTATGACTCATCGGGGCTCCCAAACTGAGCCTAGCCTCAAGTAAAAAGCGGCATGACAAAATTCCTACCGCTTACTCTCTCGACGGTAATATGACCTAAGGAGATTACTTGAAGACGTCTTGTCCAGTCCCTGAAGGGATAAGAGGCACGACAATTGCGGGGCTACTCGAATAGCAGCGTAAAGTCTGCATTTCGGGGAAGCATCAGCCAACGCGATGGTACGACGGACAAAAACCCTAGTACCACAAACCCTAACGGATCTCTGTCGTAAAGCGCAGGGGTTAACTGTAACGTTAGGACAGGTTCGCCTACAAGCCTAAGGGAGGTAAACTAAACAAACTCCGAAATGAGTCCATAAACTACAAACTCCGAAATGGGTTCCTAAACTACAAACTCCGCAATAAGTATATAAACTACTTTATACCAAGTCAAGACAGAAGACGAAAGGAAAGCACTAGTATGAAATGAAATATATCTTTTATTCATGAATTAAAATGAATACAAGATACTCTTTGTTTACCGCCGAAAACAGAGACGAAACCGCGTAGGTCGTCTTGCCTGAATTTTAGGGCATATGCTATTTGGTTTTATCTGTCTACCTCTCCGAAGATACCAAGTTGATTTATGGTGCCGTGTATCGAAGGTTTAGACAGATGCGGCCGTTGTAGTAGACTTCATCAGATTCCCCCTCGTTGTGAGGGGTTTTTTGATTGTGGGGACGCTCTTCTCTGCATGCAAGCCCCTGCAGTTAATTACGTTACCGCGTAGCGATAACCACTTTCTCCTGCTCCAGAAGGTCACTTTGTGTCGTGTTTGTTTGTTTTATTTTTGGTTGCCCGTGGATTGTATACGGAGACTAATTTGTGTTGTCACCCGTAGGGCGTGGATTAGTCCAAATCCGTATTTTCTTAGATTTGGGTTTGGTTTTATTTAAGGATCGTTAATCTTGTTTGAGATTAAGATCGACTTAAATATTTGTTAAGGATACATTAATCCGATATTGGACTAAGATCTACTTAACGGGGGTTCAGGATCATTTTTGATTCAATGAAAGAGTATTTAGGCACTATCGTTTTAGTTTAAGGACGTTGCGGTCCACAGCTAGTTTAAGGACATTACGGTCCATTATGGTATGCTCAAGGGTTTGAGAGTGCATCCAAGAGCTGTTGGTTGTCGGGACCCTCCACCTCTCTGAGATCGTTGAAGAATTATAACGACATGTATCAGAGGTGTGGAGAGATGTACCCTTGAACCGAACTCCAGATTGAAGGGAGAGATCATGGTGGAACGAACATCATTTTAGACGCTCACGTGCTCCCACTTGAGGCTCATAAGTAGTGTTAGACACTGAAATTTGGAGCGCTCATGTGCGGCACGTGAGGCACCTGAAAATTGGGCGTTATGCACTTGGGTCTAAATCCCCATCTGTATATAAGTGTTAAGCACTTAGTCCTTATGGCCATCACATATGGGCACGTGAGGTGCTTCAGAGTTGGGCACTGTCTCCTTTGGATTTATCTTCCTATTCTGTTATAGGTGCTAAGCATTATTGGGGGTCACGTGGGATCACGTAAGGCGCCTCAAAATGAGAACTTTCTTAATTTATTCCCCCTCCCTTTTTACAAGTTCTAAGCACTATTAGGGTCACGTGGGATTACGTGACTCGAACTCAGTCATTCCTTTTTGGTCCTTAGAGGTGCTCACATGGGAACACGTGATCCGTCGTTATAGCGTTGAACGCTAATATGCATGGGGCTCTTGATCTTAGTCTTGAGAATTTCAAGTCCTTTGTTTTATAAGAATTAAATTCTTATGCAGGGTTAAACCCTAGTTTTATCAGAGGAATTAAATTCCTATGTCTTTGGAAGAATTAAATTCTTCAAACTTAGTTCTTTCCTCTAAGTTTTAGGAATGCATAACAGAATCTCCCCGATGAGAATTAAATTCTCAACTTGTGGGGAGATCTGCTTCTGCAGACCTCAACCAGAGGAATAACTAAGTTCTTTTTTGGAAGAGTTAAACTCTTGTAAAAGGAGATAAAATGATCTCTAGGTCTTTTCCCTCGCCCAGGGTTTCTTTTTCTTCAAAGAGAACTCCTCTTTTTGTTTTCTCAAATCTTATGGGGGGGTCTTCTCTTTTCTCTCTTCAGTCTCGAGTCCTTTATATAGTAGAGGCAAGTTTGTTGATTTAGTTAAGGAAATCTCTTATTGAGAGATTTTTTTAATTGATTTGAGGACTTTATCCGCCGTTGGATTTTTGATCCAGGGACTTCTGTTTTACAGAAGACATTTTTCTTGTTTTTAACAAGATTGGGAAAATATTTTCCCATACAGAGCTTATTCTGTAGTTTGGTGATTTTTAATCACCATTGGATCTTTAATCCAACGGCGCTCTGTTTTACAGAGCATAATCTTTCTTGTTTAGAAAGATCGGGGAAATATTTTCTCATACAGAGCTTATTCTGTAGCTTAGAGATTTTTAATCACCATTGGATCTTTAATCCAACGGTGTTCTGCTTTACAGAACGTAATCTTTCTTATTTAGAAAGATTCAAAGAAATATTTTCCAAACAGGGGTTTGATCCCTCTTATTTAGAATTTAATTCTATCGGCTCAGAAGGCATTAGGAAGCCTCACGTGTAGCACGCGACCCATAGCATTAGACCGGTTTGCTTATATGCAGCAGTCCCAGAGAAAGGCATCACGTGTTGGCATGTGGGCTGATGTTCAGGAATGTCACGTGTGGCACGTGACCCCCACGAAGTTAAGCTCAACAAAGAGCATCATGTGCTGACACGTGAGCTTCTCTGGCCTGTTATTTGTTTTAGGAAGGCGCATATATACTTTGTATATAGATGCTCGCGTGCCTGCACGTGAGGCTCAATTTCAGCCTTATTTGTTTAAGCGCAATGCCTATAATCTTTGCTCCAAGGCGCATCACGTGCGGGCACGTGATGCTCCATTTGGGGAATTTTTCCCATCGTTTTTTATTTATTATTTATTTTTTTATAAGGGAACACTCTTATTAATAAATGAATACAAAAAAGAAGAAAGAGAATGTACAGCGACAAAAATGTTTCAAGTCGGCGGACGATTCAACAGGCCAGCCAGTTCGTTGTTCTTCCATTGGACTTCGGCTTCAAGCTCCACCTGTGCTGTAAGGCGAGTCCCCGCCTGGGTCTATTGATTTTGGTATGAAGCAAACCGACTCTCAAGATCCTTCTCGGCAACCTTATGGGCTTCGACCATCTCGCGGGTAAAGATAACGGCTTTGTCAAGAGCCACCACCTCTGTAATGGCTTCTTGAAGTACCTGCCAAATTTCGTACGCACGGGTGGTCTTGGCAATAGGCTGAGCCTGAAGTTCCCCCAAAGCGTTTAAAGCCAACTCCCTCTCTGAAAACTTCCGGTTGAGCCTCTTCTCGCATGACTGAAGATTGGATGCACACCGTTCGATTCATCCTCGGAGGCTCGTTTTTACAGTTAAGATGTCGGAGGGAAGGCATATGCACTCGAGCCCGTGTAGGAAGGCCTCCACTCGGCGACAATACTCAACCCAAATACGCACTAATACTTCGTCATGATAGGTGGAGAGAACCAACAAGGAAGTGTTGGCTTCAGCAGCGAATTCTTCGGCTGTGAAAGAGGTACCAGCGCGAAGGTCTTCAATGAGAGCCGCCAGAGAGTAAATGCTTTATTGTGCCATCCTTTCAGATGCACGTCGGGTATAAGGGCCCGGTGGCATGGGAATCCGAGACTTTAATGGGGTCAGAGCTGGCAAAGCTGTGAAGATTCAGGTGCAATCAGTTGTGTTTCCAAACATGGAGTAAACAAAACGATTCTTGAAATAGAGAGTCTCTTACCCACAGTCATGCAGGGCGGGTTCGAAAGATCCCCAGGTCCGTCAAGAATCTCGACTTCGTCGTCAGCCTCCAGGACTGTGATTTAAAATAAAGGGCATATCAGCATCATTATGAAAATATAAAACTAGAAGGACAAAGCATACCAACCTTGGCCTGAGGAAAGAACTATGTTTTGTGGGGGTATTGCTCGTGGGGCAGCCATGTCGAGCAAGCGATGGAAGGTTTTTCTCGGAGAGAGATCCATGATGGAAGCCGCCAATTCCCGTAATTCTGAAGGAAAGAAAGGGTCAGATGACAGAAAGGTCATTAAACAAAATGTATATGTACATGAGATTACCTTCAATACTTCGCCCGCCCTGAGCTGGGGGGATGGCAGCCTCAGCGGTCTCCTCCACACCTTCAGGTGCATCACTGGAGATATTTGTAAAACCTATGGCCGGCGTGGTAGTCTCCAAATGGGGGACAAAAGCCGCCGCTGAAGGCTCCAAGGCAGGGATAACGGCTTCAACAATCTCCTCTATACTCTCCGGTGCGTCGTTAGGGATGTCCATGGGATCTATGGCTGATGACATCAGCTCTGCTAAGGGAGTAGAGATGGAAGAGACACCAGTCGCCACCGGAAGCTCTACAGTAAGGGTAGCAGCTTCAATAATCCCCTCTACACCCGCCGGTGCGTCATGGGAGATATTCACAGAATCCGCAACCAAGACCTGATCCGGACTCAAACCCGCTTTCGTTGCAGAAGTCCCTGCAAAGATCGCGCAAAAATAAGAGGACATAAAAGTAATTCAAATTACTAGCCAAAGGAAGAACGCAAAAAATACGTATACCAATACGCTAAGGAGCTTGAAGTATGGTTTTTTCAAGCTGTCATTCTTTTCTCATTAAATACGCTCGTCGGGCTTCAAGCGCAAATGAATGACTACCTGTTTTTAGTGCAAGCTCGTCCTCGGAAGCATCTGAGATGGGCTGCTTAAGGGCCTGTTCTTTTTCCATTAATAGAGGACCCATGTGCACCCTCCGTAATGATGGTTCGACGTTGTAGAATGAAACGGGGGGTAAGATTTTTTGGGGCGCACACATTCTCGGTCTCATCTTGTGAGCGCCTCAAAGCCTCAGCCAATTGCGCGGCCTCCTCGGCAGACAAGCCAGGATAGATAAGACCGGATTTTGACTCCTCCATAGCTATCGGTTCATCCTGAATAAACGGCTCGGACTCAACCAGAGTGTCGAGTAGGTAGGCAACCGATTTCTTCCTCCTCTTAGAACTTGTGCTAATGCTAGTGGAAGAACGCTTCCTCCCCCTTGGCGCTTTGGTGCGACGTTGCCCAACTTCACTTTCGGTATCCCCTTTGGTGATTCCATCGCTGTTGCTTCATTAGAAGCCTTTGCTTCGGCTTTAGTGCGCACTGGCATACCAGCAGTGCGAGGGGTCGATTCTATTTCTGCGGTTTTCGGGATAAGTACCAAACCGCTATTCCTCAGTGGAGGGAGAACCACTGACCACAGCCGGAATGGAGCGTTGGTGGCCTGAGATGGAATGGGAGCTCTACCCTCGAAAAGCACCCGTTTCTCCTCCGCAATGACGGGGCCGACCCGATGACGATACCAACCTTTAAAGGACCTTACAGGTCTCGGGAGGTAGTCGGACTCTGGGATCATGAAGCGGGAGCTGGTGTTTAGCCGCATGAAATGGTGGATGATATCGCGAGTAACCTCCAAAGAGAGAGCAGGCTCGACTATAAATGCCTCGAGAGGGATGCCCTGGTCATAGCCCAACTGCTGAGCAAAGCGGTGCGTACTATACCACATAAAAAGGGCAGCATTGTTCCGGCGGATACCCTGGCCTGATCGAGTATAGGTGCATGACCTCTTTTGGTTTCAAAGCTTGGACCCCATCCTTCGATAAATCAAACAATTGTTGAATGGGCCCCGTTGGAGCGGAAAGGACTCAATCGCTGAACACCATTCCGCTTTCATTTGAGTACGGGTTCAGCAATACACGAAGAGCCTCTACTTGGGTCGGATCGGGAGCGGAGGCATCAACCAACCTCATAATCCACGGTAAGGTGTACGAATCATAAAAATCCGGCCGCTGGTGCGCAGCGAACACTCCTAGCACGTGCATCTCGATCCACGACGTGAAGTAGTGGAGGGGAAAATTCACGGTCTCCGCACCTGGGTTTGAAGTATTAGCCGCAACGCTTAATCCGTGATATAGATGTGATAACCCCGTAATGCCAACAGCTAGCCATGCTCCCCCAGTTATGTGGTGAGCAGGATAAAAAAACGGAGGCTTTCATAAAGCGGCGATATATCGGCATGGAAAACCAGCTTAGCCAAAGACTGATAAAACCAACGAAGAAGGTCTCTTCGTCCATGCCAGGGGCCGCAATCGCGTCAAAAGCTACGGTTGACGAGTTCGGAATATAGAAATGTGGCAGGTCTTCCACCTTGGCCGGCAAGTTCCTTAACCCTAATCCAAAAAGGTCTTCAATTTTTGCAAATTTCGATGCCTTTTTAGATATGACGTCCTCTCGAAGAAAGCAAGCAATGAAAGCATCAAAGGTGACACTTTTCCTTTCCGATGTTACAAACAGCTTTTCAAAGATACCCAGGACCTTGATTAGACTTGGGTACTTATGACGTAAGGTGTTCTCAGTCAACTGGCCGTCGAGCATAGCAGGCACCGCATCAAACACATATTCAGCGGGAGGTAGTAATTCTTCATAATGCTCCCCCCGATCGGCAATCCGGAGATCTTGCGAAACTCTTCCAATGAAATTGAGACATCTCAATCCCCTAGCAAGAACGTATTGGTGGGAAGGTTCCATTGATTCAAGAAAGCTTTAACCCACCAGACGTGAGGGGCATGGTAATAGAACAACGAAGCATACACTGCCTGGTACAACCTGACCTTCTGCAGACATGCGCGTTGGGCAGAGAGAATGTACTGGGCCCAAGGAAGATAGCCTACTCGGTGGCGGGGGATAACGCCTACCTTTTAAACCTTCCTCCAAGGTCGGGCTTCACCCTGACAGATTCGGCGCCCCAGAATGTCGATGGCCACTACAGGTTGGTTGGGTATCCCGGTCGTCGATGGCTCGAGTCGGCCCGCGGGAGTCTAGTTAGTCGCCTCCATCACGTAAGCAGTCCGTGGGCGTTCCGTCAATGATATAGAGCGGATGGGTTCTGTCGGCTCTTCGCAGGTAAAACTATGGCAGCCCCTGATGATATGACCGTACCACTTTTCCCACAAAAGGAGACTAGTATGGTCCCTGTCATGTGCCAAGATCATCGTCATAGCCTCCTCGTCCGATGGCAACTGCGAAAAATCCACTTCTGAGCGAGTGTAAGGGAAGTCGGGAAGCGAGGCCATTGTTCCTAAAATAAAGTAAAAAACCATTTAAAAATAATAATATGGTAACATAAAATGAAATAACAGAAAACCGTGATGTGACGGGACCACTGCCTGCAAAACCAATGGACCCCACAAAATCTAAATAACGGCTCGCCAATGATGAGGCAAAATAATCATCGAGAGAATAAAAAAGGATTCTCATCAAGAAAAAATAAAGTTTAAATGACTCTTGAAGTGAGTTCTGCTAAAAAGCACAACAGATTTAAATCTGCTTTAGGGGCACTAAAACCCTCAAATATTCGAGAGCATTAGGGAATAAAATTCCCAAAATCTCCCAGTCTCTCTCTCAGAGCCAAGCTCTGTGAATAAGGAATTAAATTCCTTTAATAAAGGGATTGAATCCCAGAAAAAACCCATGGCAAGAAGGCAAAGAAAATTGAATTAAATTCTAAGGATCTTAAAGATCGGTGACAGGGTAAAACCTTAAGAGGAGGATTAACAATCCCCATTGATTCAAGACTTCAAAATCTACAAAAAAAATATATGCTTTGGAGCTTTAAGAAATCAGTTCAAGAAAAGAGCAACGCTCTATCCCCGGATTCAAAATCCACAACAAAAAAGCCAAAAGGGGAAGGGTTCCCGTTCATGATCCTTACCAAAGAAATTTTTTAACAGAGTTTAAATCTGAGATTTCAGCGTGCAGAGAATTAAGCTCTGAAGAAGAATTAAATTCTCAAGGAAAATAAGTAAGAAAGAAGATGAAAGAACAGTGGTTTTCCTAGAGGCAAAAGCCCTGCATTTATAAGATATGATGGGGGCGGTTCATCTTCCCGTTCCCCTAGGCAATACAACGATGGAAAAGGTGACAGCGTTGCACTCACGTGCAAGCCACGTGAGAACAATGCTGGGGGGAATTTGTTCCCTTATAAAAATATATATATAGAAAGAAAAAGGAAAATATTCCCCACCGTGCAGGTCTCACGTGCCCACACGTGAGCGGCTATATGCAAAGCATATAACCGCCGTATTTAAGCAATTGATATGCCAAAATTGAGCCTTACGTGTAAGCATGTGAGCGCTTATATGCAAAGCATATAGGCTTTACATTCAAACAGATAGCAGGCAAAAAAAAAGGCTCACGTGTTAACACGTGATACCCTCTTATACCGTTGCATATAAGCGAACAAGATTAATTCTATTGGGGTTACGTGCTACATGTGAGTGTTCCTAAACACTTTCCAAGCTGATAGAATTAAATTCTAAATAAAAGGATCAAAACTTTATTGGGAAGACATTTTTTTAAATCTTTTTAAACTATCTGATAAAATTCAATTCTAAATAAAATGATCAAAACTCTATTGGGAAGACATTTCCTTAAATCTTTTTAAAATATCTGATAGAATTAAATTCTATATATGTGGGAAATATTTCCCTGATCTTGCTTAAACTAGAAAGATTTTCTTTGTTAGACGAAGGACCTTTGGATCAAAGATCCAACGGTGATCGTCTGATAGAATAAAATTCTATGTTAGGAAAATATTTCCTAATCTGGTTAAAAACAAATAAGAAATTTTCTCTGTTAAACAGAGAGCCTTTGGATTAAAAATCCAACGGTGAATAAAATTCACCAGAATAATTGAATCGATTATGAAATCAATCATGATCTCTCAATGAGGGATTTTCTTAACAAATTGATTTTTTTTCTTCTCCTATAAATAGATGCAAACAAAAAAGAAGTGGGAGAAGAAAAGAGAGTGAAACATACAGAGAAAAAGAGAAAGAAGAGAATTTAAGTCTTGGAAAAGACTTGCTTCATCAGAACATTCTAGGTAAAAAAAAGAGAAATATACTGTGATTGTTCTATCTTGACATTTCTAAAGGTTTAACCCTTCGCATAAGAATTTAGTTCTTCCTCTGGTTGAGATCTGTAGAAGCAGATCTCCCCATAAGTTGAGAATTTAATTCTCATCGGGGAGATTCTGTCATGCAGATTCAAAATCTAAAGGAAAGAACCGAGTTCAAAGAATTTAATTCTTACAGAAATATATGAGAATTTAATTCCTCTGAAAATTAAGGTTTAACCCTACAATAAGAATTTAATTCTTAAAAAAAAGAGACATGAGATCTTCCAAAACCCTAGCATGAGATCAAAATCTCCAAACAGTCAATAGGATCTCACGTGCTCCACGTGAGCGTCTCTGAATGAAAAGGGAAACACACAAAATCGCCTCGCGTACTCGCACGTGAGTCAAGTGTTTAACACTTCTATATAAAAAAAGGAAAGTGGGGAATAGAACCCAGAGAACAATTCTCACTTTGGGGTGCCTCACGTGCCCATACGTGAGCGCTTCCAAAAGTCAAGTGTTTAAACACTTCTACGTAAAAAAAAAGGGAAAGGGGGAATAGAATCCAGAGGACAGATTCTCACTTTTGGGCGCCTCACGTGCCCACACGTGAGCGCTTCCAAAGTACAGTGTTTAACACTGATGCAGAGCCTCACGTAGGAACATATGAGTGCTAAACATACACCAATGCCTAGCATTATGGGACTCAGACTTCAGCCCTAAATTGGCTAAGTCTTCCTGAGGTCAAAACTTCTTTGATCTCCAAACCGAGCCTCCGTGCTCATGTTTTCCCAAACTAATCTTAGTCTCAAACATGACTGATGATCACTCAACTGATGATGTCCAAAACGATATTCATCCCATATTCCTCCAAGAAAATCGTAGTCTCAAAATATGACTAATGATTTCTGGGTTGACCACCAACTTCAATTTCCCTCGAATAGGGAAATTGGTTCAAGGGTATATCTCTCCACACCTCTGATACATGTCGTTGTAATTTCTCAACGTCTTCAGAGAGGTGGCGGGTCCCAACAACCAACTGCTCTTCGGTGCACTTCCCAAACTGACGTGCACACCACAGATCAAATCACATCCCAAACCGGATGTATCCCATATCATCGTTGCTCATCCCGACACGTAACAAATACACATGCGCGCAAGATGATCTACAGACCGAAACGTCCTTAAACTAAACCCTCACCTCAAAAAGGGTGATCTACGAACCGTAATGTCCTCAAACTACTACGGACCGTAATATCCTTAAACTAAACTCTACGGACTGTAACGTCCTCAAACTACTATGGACCGTAACATCTTTAAACTAAACTCTACGGACCGTAATATCCTCAAACTATTACGGACTGTAACGTTCTTAAACTAAACTCTACGGACTGTAACGTCCTCAAACTACTACGGACCATAATGTCCTCAAATTACTACGGACCGAAACGTTCTTAAACTAAACCCTTACCTCAAAAATAATGATCTACCGACCGAAATGTTCTTAAACTAACAACGGACCGTAACGTCCCTAAACTAAAACAATGAAGCCCAAATGCTCTTTTGTTGGATTTAAATAATCCTAAAACCCTGTTAAGTAGATCTTAGTCTCAAATTGGACTAAAGTATCCTTAACAAAAATTTAAGTTGATCTTAATCTCAAACGAGATTAATGATCCTTAAATTAACCCAAACCCAAATCTAAGATATACGGATTTGTACTAATCCACGCCCTATGGGCGACAACATAAATTAGTCTCCGTATACAATCCACGGGCAACCAAAAATGAAACAAACATACACGACACGAAGTGAACCTCTGGAGCAGGTGAAAGTGGTTATCATGATGCAGTAGCATAATTAACTGCAGGGGCTTGCGTCTGCAGGGAAGAGCGTCCCCACAATCAAAAACCCCTCACAAATGAGGGGGAATCTGATGAAGTCTGCTACAACGGCCGCATCCATCCAAACCTCCGATATACGGTGCCATAAATCAACTTGGAATTTTCGGAGAGGTGGACGGATAAATCCAAATAGTATCTTCCCCCAAATTCAGGCAAGACGACCCATCCCGGGTTTCGTCTCTGTTTTTGGCGGTGAACAAGGATGAAGTAGAGAGAAGACTTAGAGTGCTCCGACCGTCTGTTTCAAAAGACGGTTTGTCTTCGGCTGATTGTGAAGTTACGTGGATTAGAAATGATATCGATGATGAAATCCAAGTAGATATGTCTAATACGTCTACGAAAAAAAAGGTTATCAGTAATGTTATATTATTACTTCACATTTTTACGATCTATACATATATTGCATGCATATGTAATGATTGTACTCTTATCTAGATCCGATGACGACGCCCGGAGCAGCGAGGGGCAGCAGGAGCACCAGCCACGGCAGAGGCAGAGCGGTTTTACCGCCCGGGGAGCTGTGAAGGGAGCTCCGGAGGGCTGGTCTTGCATCCCGATCGGTTCCCTTCGGATGACTCCTTCCGTGTAGGATTTGCTACACCTCCAGGTTTATTGCACGCATATTCATTTTGAATGTAACATTATAGATATATATGCATATTTATTTCAAAATTACTTATATAGTCAATGTTTAATTGTCTAGCTGTTGGTGGTGCGTCCACATCAGAGACAGATGCTACTACCGCACCTGCAGATATGTTTATATATCCTATAGTGCATGCATATTGATTTATAATATTATATCATAAATATACACACATTCTTTTTGCTCTTACTTAAATAATCATTTTTGATTGTCTAGCTGTAGGTGGTGTCTCCACATCTCGGGCAGAGGCCACCACCGTACCAGCGGGTATGTTTATATATCCTATATTGCATGCATATTGATTTAGAATGTTATCTTATAGATATACACATTCTTTTTGCAATTACTTATATAATCTATTTTTAATTGTTTAATTATAGGTGGTGCATCCACATCTGGTGTAGAGGCCACTCCCGCCACTTCCGTACCCTCCGCTCAGTCTGCGGCTTAGTATGAATAAATTTAAAATATTTAGTCATTTTGCATATCCACTTAGAATAAACATGAATTTTATGTGATTTTATCGTCAATGTTTATTTTCTAGTTGGAGGGGATGCGTCCACGTCCGGGTCATTGGCTGTTCCTTACCGGAGGAACCATCGTCCAGCTTGTCACGCCCCGCTTTCCAAAATACGGAATACGAGGGGTTGATAAGTCCAGACATGCTCCTACGGTCAAGGAAATATCCTGCCGTAGTCACACTTCGGCTTCTATCTTTACGTGGTAATCAGTAATCAATGCACAGGTAATGAGAAATACAGTCACTAAATCAAAATAAATACAAAAGAACTAACCAGATGGAGATCAAGATGTACAAAAATGAATCCCTAACTCTACTGTTGCGCCACGGAACCGCCGCTAATGGCATGTCATTGCCGCGGTTCCGCGGCCGTTTAAGTAAGTTAGTGGCTCGTTTTTCACATATGTTCATAGAATTCTCTAATGATTTTTTTGAGTATTTTTAATGTGGAAAAAATCACATTTTCAGAAAATGTCCAGAGAAGGGTTCAAATTAGGGTTTCGGGGTTCGATCGGACTTTAAACTCCGTCTAGACTTCGCCTAAAGCTCTAGCTTGGCTCTGATACCACTGTAGGGATGCTAGGCACTGGCACAAGGGTCTACGAGGCATCAACCATGCCCGATTCAAAAATTAGCCATGACGAACAACCCAAAGCCGGATCTTTAAACTAGAGATTAGGTGAAAACTAGCATGTTAAACACTTTAATACTAAGTGAGAGGGATTACAACCTTTGTAGATCCGGTCCTTCACTTCATAAGCTCCGTGTTGTGGTCCCTTCGCTGCGATCATCGTGTTCCAGACTCTCGAGAGGCTCCACGAAGAGAAAGATGCAGTCTTGCTTCCGATCTTCGATAACATAGATGATCTACTTTGAAGTTTCATTAACACAAGCTAACACTCACTAAATGAAGTGAACACCCTCACCGAAAGGGCAAGGGTAGATGAGGATGATGAAATAGGATTTTTGCTCTCTTTTATTTTCTTATTCTCACTCATTTTTCATCACTTAGAAAAAGCTAGAAAGCTTTTTCCATGAAAGAAAGAAGGAAGAAGATGAATGAATAATTAGAATCCTTTTGTGATGAACAATGAAAAAATAAATATGATGAATAATGCAACCATGGTCAATTAAACCCATGTAGAGAATTAACTAGGGTTAGGGTTTGGGTTGGGTTAAAGCATGAGTCATATGTAAATATCTTTGCAAAAACAAAAAGAAGCCTTCTAGAAGGTTCATGTATGCACTAACCCAAATCAAACACTAATCTTGTTTAATCTCCACTAAACATGTTGCATTAGTAATCATATCATGTTACAATATTATATATCACATATATAATATTTATTGTAACAAAATAAAATTACATTTAACATATATCACATATATATCAATGTATTACCCGAGTGAGAAAAAGAATCTTTTAGTGAGCTAATATTAGTTAATGTAATTTAATATATCATATATATTATTATACATTAAATTATCGAATCAACACTTGATCCGACAATCCGGCTATATCGCATATAATCGACTAATACTGCGACCCGGCTATATCACATATACCCGGCCGATATCTCATATCGCGAGAATCCAATACGGTATCACATACCGCATTATCCTCGGCCGCGCACATATCACATATGTGCTCCTACTCCGTTTTTCCTGAGTCAAGAAACCTCTGTGTAGGACTCTAAAGAATCGTCAATACGCCGGCAGTAAGTGATGATCATATCAAACACCCACAAGCTGCAAGCGGTCAGCTAAACGTAACAGCCACCCAGGTATTGAGCGCTCAGAAGATCAACAAGCAAGCCTGTACATTCTCCTGTGAATCCAAACAGTAACACTCCCGTACAGTCCGGTCTCATCGTCTGATATGTCGCATATCTCGCCTAGGGGTGGTATACGTCAGACCCCAGTAGCTTGATAAGTCGTGTCGATATGAGGTCTATAACAGTTCGAGAAACTACTGATAACTCTTACTAGTAAATCTCAGCAACCCTGGCCAGGGATTTTCGGTTATAGCCAATCGAACACAGAACAACATCAATTCCCTATACCGGGAGAGACGAATCCCCTCCTATCGCTCATTGCCTCCATGTGATTCGGGACTGTACCCAAAAGCCACCTTTTTGCACGCCCTCTTGGACGTGGTATGATGGAAATCAAAGCACAGTGGGAATCACACAAAACACTATGACGATCTCGGGTCAACAGACTACTCTGTACCAGTGTCACTGGAGAACTGCCATCTGACATGAGGTATAATACCATCTGGGAGTTCTCGGCGAGTCCGTTCAGTGTACCCAGTCTCTACTGAGTACCCGTACACCATCCTTGATTTCAAACACCGATGGATATGGGATCATCCATCGCCCATCATATGGGTCAAGATGCGTATACGCTAGTCTACTCTGGTGTATCGATGCCCTGTCTTGATACTCTCTCGACTAGGAACAGTTATAGAATGTACTCACCGACTACCGTGGCCCTACTAGTATGATCTCATCATAGTCCTAGTAGTCGAGTACATATCCTAAGGGCTTTATCAACATATAATATAGAGACAATCAGAGTACATGTTAAGATAAAGTACAACCAGATAGCATACTATCATGTCGAGCAAGAAAGTCCTCCCTATATATATCCAAGCATCCATTACAATATACATCGTATGTACAGTAATGGCCTCTAGGGCATACATATAACTAACAATTTTCATCCGTATGTGTTTCCTGATGTTTCTGGGTACTTTTAAATATACTCAAGTGTTGAGTTATCTGGGTTGTATTGGGGACTCGTTGATTCGATCGGATAATATAACTTCGTTTATTTTGTTCGCGTAATTTTTAGAACGTGTTAAAAAGTTCGAACGGATATCAATAACTCACTTTTTCCCCTGCCGGAAAATTTCCAAGCGTTGGATTTTTTTTCCGTAGTTTAAGAACGTTCTAAGTCGTGCAAGTAATGCGGTGGACCCCCTAGAAGACAACAAACCTTAACTCGATTATGTGACCGTCTTGAACTGCCTCTAAAACTTAGGGTTTGTAGCAGTACGGCGTGCTACATGTGAGGCGTTGGCTTGATCCTTCTACGGCCGGACAATTGGTACTATGGCATGTGATGGATGTTTTTAAACTAATTTCAAGTGTTGAGAACTATTTGGGAAAACTTAGGTGTTTGATTATTCGATCAGAAAGTTTAACATTGTCTATTTATCTGGAATGTGATACAATATTTGGAATCCACATATAGTTATGAGATAACTAATATGAAAGTTATAAATCTAGCAGTTCAGTCTCAGATGATCGGTTGCCACGGAATTTTGATGTGATCAAAAGTCTGTCGCAATCACGTAGCGTACGCGGATACTCGCCGGGTAAACTTAATAGACAGCCACGCCCCATAGCTCCGACCAAGTGACTATAGGAGAACCCCATCGCCAAAAGCATCCGTTCGGGTGCTTGCGGCAGCGGTGTTCCGCCTTAGTGCACTTCGTCGTTGGCATCGGGGGTGCGGCCGTCTACAAAAGTTTGCGACGAGCATTCGATCAGAATGTCGGGAATCTTGTTGAATTGCCCGAATTGATATTGAAAAGAGTTTTCGAAAATGAGATTAAAAGGCGGGGTTTATAATTGTTAGGCATGAGATGTCTAAGGAATTCATTTGGTTAGGCATGCGATGTCTAAAGAGGTTGCGGATTCCAACTGTTGTAGTTTTACACTTTCTTTTCTGTGACCGTAAGTGTAGTATGTAGTTGTATCACCAGTTTTCGTTGCTATACATCAATGACGATCGGTGTATGCATACTTACTTACGTTGATGACATGTGATGTTATGTGTTGCTGTGATATGTCATATTGGATCGTCGTGTTTGAATAGTCGGGAGTTTTATGTGAGATGAGGGTTTTTATTTTCATTCATGTAAAATTCATTTGTATGTAATATTCTTTTATTGGGGCACTTCCGGGCTGAGGGTGATGTCACCATTGTATATTATTTACTTTTCCGCATTAGGTAGACCCAAGGAGGGGAGCACAAGTAACCGGGTTCTAGGGTTCAGAGGGAGACCATCTTGAGGAGTCGAGATCGGGTCTCCTAACCCTAGAATTGGCAGTGTTACTTGCCGCTCTCGTAGGGGTCTAGAGATGTGGGTTTGGCTATTTATCGCGACCGTGGAATCCGTGTTTTATACAGGCTCGTATTAAAACACGGACGTCCTAGTATATCCAATATTTCATATATGTTCTTCTGCTGCAATGTTCTGTGATGAGATCATATTACTGCCTGAGACGAATGTTTATATTATATATATGAGATATATGTTATATTGCAGATTTCGTTTCAAATGTGATGCTTGTGAAGCATAATAAAATGGGACTTCATTAATGAGATTAATGAAATAAAAGAAATCTAAGATGTTGTAGAAACTTGTTTAAAAACTGGTAGCTCTAGTTCTTGCTTTGCATAGCGGTGTTCCTTGTAGAACATCCAGCACCTTATTCGATAAGGAAATAGCCGAGATCCCTTCACCGGGAGTGACATTTTTAGTGAAACTAGCAGATGCTACAAACTCGGTTTGTCTTTTGATTGTTTCTATAGTTCTTGCTTTGCATAGTGATATTTGTGAAATATCCTGCACTTTATTCGATGAGGAAAGAGCCGACGGTCCCTTCACCGGGAGTGACCTCTTTAGAAAAACTAGAAAAGCCTCAAAAACACTCCATTTAAAATCACTTGATTCTACAACGATATCAAATTCATTATGCAAAGGGTTTTCTTAAAAACTTGTCATAACCCTCCGTCATTTCAGATACGTACTACTTAGTATTCGTGCTGCGGTAGTTTGGCATTCGTCAAGGCGTAGTGTACGGTAGCTAACTAGTGCTTATCTGCTAGCATACGATGCGATTGGATTAGGGTATTCGTACGGCGTTGTTTGGCATTCGTCAAAGGTCGTGCGGGTGGGTTTAATTCAATCAGGAAATGTACGGGTTGAACTTGACTAGCGGACTACGGGTGGTTTGGCATTCGTCAAGGTCATAGGACGCTAGGGGCAAAATATTATTGGGAATTTCAAGTGTTGAAATTTGCAATGAGATTGCATACCTTCTATGAGATAGTTGGATCCCGATACCCGCTGCGAGTAAGAGTTACTCCTGGGAGAGTTTTACACATTACAATTAGCCGATCAAGTAGGTGTCTAGAAAGGTGTCAACGGGGTTACGCCTCTGGGAAAACGAGGTTTACTTTAATTAGGTTCGTGCGAAAGCACGGGGGACCTCCCTCAAAGTACCGGCACTGGCCTGGCTGAAAGATTGGCGAATTTGTAGCGTGTAATTAATCCCGGCTAGTCTTTCCTTTTAGAGTTTGAAGGAAGATTTGACTAAAACAGTGGGAGACATCCTGATTAGGTAAATTGATAACCAATCTAATCTTGTAAAAGCGCACGCTGAGTGTTTTCTTCTCTCTCTCTCTCCAGGTAGCGACCATATCACGCCTTAATCAAGATAAAAATACGGATATATTGACCGAACCCGCTTGTTATACTGAGCTGGGGAACTTTGGTCCCGCTCCAACTTATAAATGTTATAAGACCGAGCTAGAAATTAGGGATTACCAGAATTCCCGTGCCGCCCAAACGAAGAAAGTGCATGCTGATACATCTTCTTCAGCTGTGTTCATTACAGAGAACTGTTTCTCAGTAACCTTTACGTCCTGGGTATTTGATACCGGATCAGGATCCCACATACGTAATTTGTTACATGGGCTACAGATAGGTAGAGAACTAAGATCGGGTGATAAGTTTCATGAGATAGAAAACGGTGCAAGTATTGCAGCCAAGTCTGTTGGTCACTATCACCCTGTATTACCAGAATACATTGATTCTGAACGAATGTTATTGGATACCGAACCTGATGTACAATATCATATCAGTCTCTTTATTAGTAAAGAAAGGATATAATTTTGTATTGTTGGATAATGTTTTGAACATTTCCTATATCAAGAGTTGATCGGTTCAGGTACGTTATCTAAAAGCATAGACGTTCTAAATCAAACTACAGTTCTTAGTATACAGAACACACAGGAGAGGAAGAGTTCAGAAATGAACGAATCCTTCTTGAGGCATTGTAGACTAGGTCATATCAATGCGACCCAACTAGCTGAAGTTACATTAAGATGCATATTTAAATTTGTTTGAATTTACATCTTGTGAAACTTGTCGGTCATGTCACAAAGATAAGATGACCACAGCTCTGTTTATTGGAAACAGAGAAAGAGTTAGTGAACTCTTGGGATTGATACATGTTGATATATGAAAGTCCCCTGTCTACATATGCCAGGACCGGTTCTTTGTACTTCATTACATTCTCTGATGATCTCTCAAGATTCAAACATATGTTCCTGTTGAAACACAAGTCCGGAACTTTTGAGATATTCACAGAATATAAGTTAGAAGTAGAGAACCAAAAACGGGTATAAGTATTATGTCCTTTGATGTGATCAGGGAGGAGAATACTAGAGCACGAAAATCCTGAACTATTCTAAAGGAGAATGAGATTCTCTCTCAGCATTACTCCTCTGTATACACTACAGCACGTCGGTGCATCGGGGAGGAGCAATAGCACCCTATATGATATGGTGTGCTCTATGATGAGTACTACTGAGTTTCCTATTTCCTTTTGGGAGTTATGCACTTGAGAAGCTGCATACCTATTGAATAGGGTTCAAATCATATCAGCTGCCTACCACTTCATATGTGATATGGAAAGGGAAGAGCCCATATATTAAGTTTGTTAAGATTTGGGGTTGTCCGGCCTATGTCTAAAAAGAAAAATCCGGACAAGCTCGAGGCAAAGTCGGATCTGTGGAAGTTTGTTGGATGTCCCAAGTATACGCAAGGGAATATCTTCTACCTAACCGAGGAACAAAAAATGTTTTGTTTCTCAGCATGCCACCTTTGTGAAAGGGTATTTCTTCTGAAGAAATTAGTGGTCATGAGTTAGAACTGGAAGGAATTTCAGCTATACAAACTACAGCAGATGATTTGGTAGAACCAAAGGATTCAATAGTTTCCAACGAACCTCAGCCTCTCCGCCGATCTAGTAGGGTTCCTCACCCACCTGAGAGATACTTCGGTATTCTCTATGACAGTAGGAGCGAGGATTGCATCATGAGATGATGACCCAACTAGTTTCGAGCAGGCCATCAAGAGTCGGACTCTGTAAGAATGGCTGGATGCTTAGCGATCTGAGATGGAATCCTTATACACCAACAAAGTATGTACTTTGGTTGCTTTATCTGAAGGGTTAAATCCCCATCAGGAGCAAATATATCTTGAGAAGATTACTTGGTGTACATGGAAAAGTTGAGACTTTCAAAACTATGCTTAAGTCCATCCAGATCCTACTTGCCACGGTTACATACCATGACTACGATATCTGGTGGTTGGGTGTCATGACTGCTTTTCTAAATGATGTTTTGGAAGAGAGCGTCTATAAGTACACAGCCAGAGCGCTTCGTAGACAGTGGGAGCAGCGGAAACGTGTGCAAGATGTTTTATGTGATGAAGCATGCATCGCGGAGTTGGAACGTCTGTTTTGATGTAGTAGTCAAAGAGTTTGACTTCATAAAAATAGTAGATGAACCTTGTATATACAAAAAAGATAGTAGAGAGTATGGTGGTGATCCCCGTAGAGTACGTGGATGACATACTCTTGATAGGGAAGGAGTTTCTTATGCTACGCTCGGTCAATCTCCGTTTATCACAAGGATTCTCCATAAAGGATCAAAATTGATACCTCCTAAATCCTGGGTTTTAGATCTATGAGATAGATTTAATTGGATGTTAGGATACTCACTAGCTGTAGTGAGATGGTATCAATCGATCCTGGGGAGAATCACTGGAAAGGTTCCAGGGTGATAAGGACGACTGAATGTCAGTCGCAGGCATTGTCTTTACCCTCAGTGGAGGGACGGTATGTTAGAAGAGTTCCAAGCTAGATACCGTGACTTACTAGACGATTAAAGGAAAGATACATCGTTACCAAGGATGCTACCAAAGAGGCAGTCTGGATATATAAGTTCATGAGATGAACTTCGTTCCTACCATTGTGTGACAATGGAGTTGTGGCTTTTGCCAAGGAACCCTCCCGTCCCATCAGAAATCCATATATAATTCTTATGCAGTATCACCTGATTATGGAGATGGTTGATCTCCAGGGAGATCGAGGTTAAGAGAGTAGACACAGAGGACAACAACGCGGATCCACTCACAAAGGCCTTTTTCCCAGTAGAGACTTTTATGGGATGGTTGAGTATGAGATACTGCAGCCACAGCTAATTGTTGGGTATATGATACCACAACAGATGGCCCTAGTGCAAGTGGGAGATTGTTAGTTATATATATGCCCTAGAGGCCATTACTGTACATACGATGTATATTGTAATGGATGCTTGGACATATATAGGGAGGACTTTCTTGCTTGACATGATAGTATGCTATCTGGTTGTACTTTATCTTAACATGTACTCTGATTGTCTCTATGTTACATATTGATAAATCTCTTAGGATATGTACTCGACTACTAGGACTATGATGAGATCATACTAGTGAGGCTACGGTAGTCGGTAAGTACATCCTATAACTGTTCCTAGTCGAGGGAGTATCGAGACAGGGCATCGATACACCAGAGTAGACTAGCGTATACGCATCTTGACCCATATGATGGGCGATGGATAATCCCATATCCATCGATGTTTGACATCAAGGATGGTGTACGGGTGCTCAGTAGAGACTGGGTATACTGGACGGACTCGTCGAGAACTCCCAGATGGTATTATAACTCACGTCAGATGGCAGTTCTCCGGTGACACTGGTACAGAGTAGTCTGTTGACTCGAGATCGTCATAGTGTCTTGTGTGATTCCCACTGTACTTTGATTTCCATCATACCACGTCCAAGAGGGCGTGCAAAAAGGTGGCTTTTGGATACAGTCCCGAATCACATGGAGGCAATGAGCGATAGGAGGGGATTCGTCTCTCCCGGTATAGGGAGTTGATGTTGTTCTGTGTTCGATTGGCTATAACCGGAAATCCCTGGCCAGGGTTGCTGAGATTTACTGGTAAGAGTTATCAGTAGTTTCTCGAACTGTTATAGAGCTCATATCGACACGACTTATCAAGCTACTGGGGTCTGACGTATACCACCCCTAGCCAGATATGCGACATATCAGACGACGAGACCGGACTGTACGGGAGTGTTACTGTTTGGATTCACATGAGAATGTACAGGCTTGCTTGTTGATCTTCTGAGCGCTCAATACCTGGGTGGCTGTTACGTTTAGCTGACCGTTTGCAGCTTGTGGGTGTTTGATATGATCATCACCTACTGCCGGCGTATTGACGATTCTTTAGAGTCCTACACAGAGGTTTCTTGACTCAGGCAAAGCGGAGTAGGAGCACATATGTGATATGTGCGGGGCCGAGGATAATGCGGTATGTGATACTGTATTGGATTCTTGCGATATGAGATATCGGCCGGGTATATGTGATATAGCCGGGTCATAGTATTAGTCGGTTATATGCGATATAGCCGGATTGTCGGATCAAATGTTGATTCGATAATTTAATGTATAATAAAATATATGATATATTAAATTACATTAACTAATATTAGCTCACTAAAAGATTCTTTTTCTCACTCGGGTAATACATTGATATATATGCGATTTATGTTAAATGTATTATTTTATTTTGTTACAATAAATATTATATATGCGATATATAATATTGTAACATGATATGATTACTAATGCAACATGTTTAGTGGAGATTAAACAAGATTAGGGTTTATGTCACGCCCCGCTTCCCAGAGTATGCTAAAATGGGCACGTGACATAGTCAACCATACTACCTGTGGGTAGGAAGTATCCATCCACAGTCACATTACGGCTGTAGAGATATCAAGAACAAAATAAAACTATTTAAACATGTCCACGATCTAATATATCATGAGTCAAGAATAATAAAATGCGGAAGCGAAAGATCCATTGCAAAATAACTGGAATGTATGTCCCATAATGCGGGCTCACATCAGGAATAAAATGCAGGAAAGAAAAACTAACTAATACTGACACCTCACAGCTCAGCCTGCTGGCTGAAGTACTCCTGCTCGGACTGTAACAGCGGTACGGAATCTGGGCCATGCAAAACCCAGACGTCAGAGGGTCATGTCATCCACTAATATAATATGAACAGTGTAGCAGGCAATGCAATATAAACATGAATAAAACAAGAGTAACAATAATATAAGTCAGAGCAGTGCAGGGTAGTGTGCAGTGGGTAAACTAAACTGTTCTATCAGGTTCTAAAGTCTTTGAAACCAAATAATGTAATCCTCATCGTAACTCGTCGGTAGTTATTCCGTAACGCCCGGAAAGACGGCAAACAATAGGTATTCCGTAACGCCCGGAAAAACGGCAAACAATGGGTATTCCGTAACGCCCGGAAAAACGGCAAACAATGGGTATTCCGTAACGCCCGGAAAAAGGGCAAACAATGGGTATTCCATAACGCCTGGAAAAACGGCAAACAATAGGTATTCCGTAACGCCTGGAAAAACGGCAAACAATGGGTATTCCGTAACGCCCGGAAAAACGGCAAACAATAAGTATTCCGTAACGCCCGGAAAAACGGCAAATAATAGGTATTCCATAACGCCCGGAAAAACGGCAAACAATAGGATGGCCCTTGGAGTTACGTTCGGTTACAATACTGATTTCCCCATACCCCCAAGTTATATGTGTAAGTCAAGTCAGGTATCCTGTAATCAAGAACCTAATGCCAACGCAGGATCAGGTAAACATGTTTGTCTGGATAGACAACAGGAACGGTCCGTGAGGACTACATGTCAGGTTTGTTGGCATTAGACACAAGATCAGGTAACGGGTCAGGTCTTGGTACATCAGGTCAAGTCAAGCAGTATACGGTACCATGTCGGGTCAATCAATATATATGTAGCAAGTCAGGTCAAGATGTAAACAATATCATGGGTGTGCTCATACTCAGTTACATCATCAAGCATGGTTAACAACATGATCTAAGCGATGAATTAAGCAATAGGCAGATTCACTATTAGCAGTACAGTTATCAGTTGTGTCACAGTGATGATTTCAATGTTATGCAAATGCAGTATGACAATTATGGCCTTTTAATCATGTTAACAAGTTTAAGAACTTTAGAGGTGCAATGATTTATATAAAGGGTCAATACAGCTATTACAGGTTAAAATGCACACGAGTGTCCAAATGGAACAAAACTATAGAGATAAATGCCATAAGCAATGTCAATATTAAAAATGTGATTAAACAGGTAAATGTGGTTATTAGGTTCAATTGCAAACTGTAGGTTCCAAGTTTGAAAGATAAAATGATATATAACAATACTGTACATGAAAATGAGAAATGATCGTACCAAAGTTAAATTTACAGGTTTAGGGTGTCATCAATATGTATGTAAATATTATTTAGCAAGTAGCAAGGGGTACTTGCCTCGACGGGTCGCGAACCGGGAAAACGGAACGTAAAACGTCGGCGGGGAAACTCGCGACGGGCGCACGGTTCACGGAACGAACCCAAACGACGAACGGTGAAGCCACACGGGTTGGGGTACCACGCTGGAACGTTGGGACACGTCGTCGGCATCGTCGGATTCCGGCCAAGAAATGAACAGTGAATGTCAAGACATGTAATCAAGAAGAGAAAAGAAAAACAGAGAAGAAAGGAAGGAGGATCTGAGAAGGGGTGCTCACGATGATCCGTGGGACGGGTGGTGACGGTCGACGGTGTCGACAAACTCCGGCAGACCTCCTGCAGGGGACTACGGCGACCAAGAACTGTGAAGAGAAAGAAAGAAAAAGAAGGAAGGAGAAGAAGGAGAGGAGGGGCAGCGATGCTCACCGAGTGCGTACGAAGGTTGGGGGCGGATTGAGATCGCCGGCGGCGACTCCGGCGGCGCAGACGCGTGCAGGGGGTTGCTGGTGGCCGCGGCGCAAGTGCAGGGGCACGGGAAGAAGGTAGAAGGAGGAGGGAGGTGGTGTGGATCGGTCGAGGGCGAGGAGGCGAGGATGCTGGTGACGGTGGTGTCGGCGTTGGGGCTGCGGCGACGAGGGAGACGGTGGCTAGGGTTTGCATGAGGTGGGTGCTGGGTTTTCTGCTGAAGAAAAGAAATATACGTGGGAGAGAGAGATATATATATGAGAGAGAGAGAGAGATATAGGAGAGAGAGATGGAGACGGGGAGAGAGAGAGGAGAGAGATAGAGAGAGGTAAGGGGCCCACGGGTTAAGGAAGGTTTGATTGGCTGAGAGAATAGTTGTTAGGGAAATTTTTATTAAGGATTTTATTAATAGTAAAATTTTGTATGGTTAAGAAAAAATATACGACGTTTTAAAAATAATAAAATTTGGGATTTTGGCGCAAAGTGAAACATTTCCAAATTGCGCCCGGGTCGGGTCCAAAAATTTGAAATTGAAATAATAGAATTTTAAGCGGGATCCAAAAGTGAAAATGAAGTGTTTTATGATCAAAAAGCATACCCCAAAACGGACACACGTACGTGCACGTAGCCGTCCAAACACGCCTGTTTCACTGAACGGGACGAGAACACGATGCACGGACGCTACAACGGGGTTAGGGGTGTCAAGCAGGCCAAGATGAATATTTTTAATTTTAGTTTAGATGCCAAAAATTGTTATATGCAGAAATGAATTTGCCGGGTAAAATTTACAGTAAGTAACAATCAAGCAAGATAAATGAAATGAGTGTCACACTATGTTCAAACGGTAACTGAAAATTAGTAGCATTGGGCTCGGGTGTTACATTATACCCAACTATAAAAGAATTTCGTCCTCGAAATTCCAAGAATACAAAGATAGAAATCTACAAGAAATGGTGAGGAAATTTCTGCCGGATTTCATCTTCTCGTTCCCAAGTGGACTCTCCATGTGAGCGATTACCCCAAGAAACAAGCACAAGAGGGATCACCTTGTTCTTAAGAATATTTTCCCTCCGATCCACGATTTCAATCGGTCGCTCCTCAAAAGTCAAGTCTTCTCGTACTGTTAACTCCGAATGATCCAATACATGCGTTTCATCTCGAACATACCTTCGTAGTTGAGATACGTGAAACACATCGTGCACATTCGCCAAAGACTGCGGTAACGCCAAACGATACGCTACCTCACCAACACGCTCCAAGATCTCAAAGGGTCCAACGAATCGAGGACTAAGCTTTCCTCGACTTCCAAAACGAATCACCCCTCTAGTCGGTGATATCTTCAAGAATACCAAATCATCCACGGCGAACTCAAGAGGTCTTCTCGACGTATCTGCCCAACTCTTCTGTCGGTCTTGTGCTGCCTTCATATGATTTCTGATAGTGTTAACCTTCTCAACTGTCTGCACAACCAAATCTGGTCCCAAAATCTTTGTTCACCGACATCGTCCCAACAAACAGGTGAACAGCATTTACGACCATACAAAGCTTCAAATGGAGCCATCTGGATAGTTGCCTGAAAACTGTTGTTGTAAGAAAACTTCCACCCAATGTAGATGATCCTCCCATGAACCCTTGAATTCCAACATGCATGCTCTCAACATATCCTCAAGAGTTTGGATTGTTCTCTCTGACTGACCATCAGTTTGAGGATGATAAGCTGTGCTACACTTCAAACGAGTCCCCAAAATTTCCTGTAAACTTCGCCAAAAGTGTGATAAGAACCGAGTGTCCCGATCAGACACAATGCTCACCGGTACTCCATGCAATCTTACAATCTCTTGCATGTACCGCTCTACCAAAGTCTCTGTTGATTGACCAACCCGAAAAGGAATAAAGTGAGCTGTCTTGGTCAATCGATCAACAATCACCCATACAGCATTGTTGCCCTTTGGACTCCGCGGTAAAGCCGTCACGAAATCCATGGTTATATGTTCCCACTTCCACTGAGGAATCGGAAGTGGTTGTAATAAACCAGCAACCCTTTGATGTTCAGCCTTAACTTGCTGACACACCAAGCACTTTGCCACAAAGCGAGCAATCTCCCGTTTCATGCCTTCCCACCAGAAATGCTGTCGAATATCTCGGTACATCTTTGTGCCTCCTGGATGTACAGAATAAGCTGAACTGTGTGCCTCCTTCATAAGCTCTTCACGAATATCCCCCTTTGGCACACACAAACGGCTACCATACCTCAACGAACCATCTTCGTGGATCAATAAATCTGTTCGTAGTCCGGCTTCCACCTTCTCTCGAAACTTTTGCAGTCTAGGATCCTGCGATTGTGCTGCTTTAATATTCTCGATCAATGACGAATGTACTTGCAGCTGCATCAACTGTCCATTAGAATGGGGTAGCACAACCTCCAAGTCAAATCTTCGAAAATCTTCAACGAGCCCCTTCTGCGTAGTTAACACCTGAATTGCTGGTAACCGACTAAGCGCATCCGGCACGACATTAATCTTCCCCGGATGGTACTTAAGATCAAGATCGTAGTCAGCCATCAGCTCCAACCATCTATGCTGCCTCATATTAAGCTCCTTCTATGTGAACACATACTTCAAGCTCTTATGATCAGTAAAAACTTCGACCCTTTCGCCCAAAAGGTAGTGTCTCCAAATCTTCAAAGCGAAAATCACTGCCGTAAGCTCCAAGTCATGAGTTGGGTAATTCTTCTCATGGGTCTTTAACTGTCTTGATGCGTATGCTACAACCTTTCCATGCTGCATCAAAACACATCCCAATCCCTTTCCAGATGCGTCGCTGTGAATCACCAATCCTCCGGAATTGTCTGGCACGGTCAGAATAGGGGCGATTATCAACTTCTGCTTCAACGTCTCAAAAGCTAATGCACATTTATCCGTCCATACAAAAGGTACCTCCTTGCGCGTAAGCATGGTCAACGGCTCCACCAGACAAGCAAAGTTCTCTACAAATCTTCTGTAATACCCGGCGAGTCTAAGAAAGCTTCTTATCTCCGCAACATTCTTTGGAATCGACCAATCACGAACTGCCGCAATCTTTTCTGGATCGACGGCAATTCCATCGCCAGACACAACATGCCCCAAAAACTTTACTTCCTCCAGCCAAAACTCGCACTTACTCATCTTCGCATACAACTTCTCCTGTCTCAACGTCTGCAGCGCGATCTTCAAATGCTCAGCATACTCTTCAAAACTCTTTGAGTAAACCAGAATATCTTCAATGAAAACCATGATAAATTGGTCTAAGAACGGTGAAAAGATTCGGTTCATTAAGTCCATGAATACTGCCGGCGCATTCGTTACTCCGAAGGGCATCACTAAGTACTCGTAATGTCCATACCGAGTTCGAAACGCCGTCTTGTAAATATCTTCTGCTTTCACTCGGACCTGATGATATCCGGATCGCAAATCCAGCTTCGAGAATATCCTCGCGCCACTAAGCTGCTCGAAAAGTTCGCCAATGCGAGGGATAGGGTACTTGTTCTTAATAATCACCAGGTTTAATTCTCGATAGTCGATGCACATCCTTCTTGTGCCATCCTTCTTCTTTACTAGAAGAACTGGAGCTCCCCAAGGCGAGTTACTGCTCCGGATCCAACCCTTCTCAAGCAATTCAGTAACCTGTTTCTTGACTTCTTCCAACTCTACTGGTGCCATAGGATAATACGCTTTGGATACTGGCGCTGCACCAGGAATAAGATCAATTGCGAACTCCACGTTTCGCTTCGGCGGTAATCCCGATATATCTTCAAACACGTCCATAAAATCATGAACAACAGCTGGCTCTTCACTTTTATCAACCTCCATTGATGCAAGAATATTGTTTGTCGGCCTAGCCCTAAACTCGACTGGCCCGACAGAACTGCTTCCTCCAGTGAAGCTAAACTCGGGATATCCGGGAATCTGGAAAATTACTTTCCTTGCCCTACAATCAATATGAGCGTGGAAAGTGCCAAGAAAATCCATTCCCAAGACGACTTCTCTTCATTTCTTCCCGTGCGGTCTGAGGGAAGAACTTCTCTAGGAAATTCTTTGAAAAATCCGCCCACTTGATCGGCTTGGGCAAGCGGTTCTCCTCCACAAACCACCATTCTCGGGCGTAGTCCACTAACTGAATGCGTACCACATCAACTCTTTTCTCATATGGAATCTATGCCGCAACAAGCAAGTTCTCTGTGTCGACTAGCCACTGCTCTGCTGGCAACGGCTCCTCCAAACCAGTAAATGTAGACGGACCCAAACGTCTGAAATATGCTACGGTCCCTACTCGGTCAACTGGTTTAGCTCCAACATTGTTCACAGACTGCTGAACGATCTGCAAACCTTCCTGAAATGATTCCGCTTGCTGCTGGATCAGCTCGGTCTGTTTCTTTTGATTCTCCAGTATTCCTCTTATCACTCCAAGCATGGTGGCTTCGTCCACACGCCTCTGGTACGTCTTCAAATTCTTACCCGCCAAATCAAAGCACCCAACATTAGCATGGTAATAGATTCAAAATATAGATCAAGGCTAGAACTCCAAGTTACTTAAATAGAGTACCGCATTGTAACTATGCCGCGGTATCATAGCCACAATTGCATAACTCCACCCAAGTCACCTAAGTCCTAGAGATAACAAGGAATCAGGTTTCGAATCGATATGCAAAGGAAGTTTGCACATCGTAAAAGATATAATCAGGAAGAATGTGATTCAAGTATGGTAAACGGCAAGGTGACAGGACATGTCTCCTAAACACGGGTATTCTGATTCGTATATTGGGTACAATACCCAACTACAAAAGAATCAACCCGACTAACCTATGGCTCTGATACCAAAAGAACCAAGTCACACCCCGCTTCCCAGAGTATGCTAAAATGGGCACGTGACATAGCCAACCATGCTACCTGTGGGTAGGAAGTATCCATCCACAGTCACATTACGGCTGTAGAGATATCAAGAACAAAATAAAACTATCTAAACATGTCCATAATCCAATATATCATGAGTTAAGAATAATAAAATGTGCAAGCGAAAGATCCAATGCAAAATAACTGGAATGTATGTCCCATAATGCGGGCTCACATCAGGAATAAAATGCAGGAAAGAAAAACTAACTAATACTGACACCTCACAGCTCAGCCTGCTGGCTGATGTACTCCTGCTCGGACTGCAACAGCGGTACGGAATCTGGGCCATGCAAAACCCAGATGTCAGCGCGTCATGTCATCCAGTAATATAATATGAACAGTGTAGCAGGCAATGCAATATAAACATGAATAAAACAAGAGTAACAATAATATAGGTCAGAGCAGTGCAGGGTAGTGTGCAGTGGGTAAACTAAACTGTTCTATCAGGTTCTAAAGTCTTTGAAACCAAATAATGTAATCCTCATCGTAACTCGTCGGTAGTTATTCCGTAACGCCCGGAAAGACGGCAAACAATGGGTATTCCATAACGCCCGGAAAAACGGCAAACAATGGGTATTCCGTAACGCCCGGAAAAACGACAAACAATGGGTATTCCGTAACGCCCGGAAAAACGGCAAACAATAGGTATTCCGTAACGCCCGGAAAAACGGCAAACAATAGGTATTCTGTAACGCCCGGAAAAACGGCAAACAATAGGATGGCTCTTGGAGTTACGTTCGGTTACAATACTGATTTTCCCATACCCCCAAGTTATATGTGTAAGTCAAGTCAGGTATCCTGTAATCAAGAACCTAATGCCAATGCAGGATCAGGTAAACATGTTTGTCTGGATAGACAACAGGAACGGTCCGTGAGGAATACATGTCAGGTTTGTTGGCATTAGACACAAGATCAGGTAACGGGTCAGGTCATGGTACATCAGGTCAAGTCAAGCAGTATACGGTACCATGTCGGGTCAATCAATATGTATGTAGCAAGTCAGGTCAAGATGTAAACAATATCATGGGTGTGCTCATACTCAGTTACATCGTCAAGCATGGTTAACAACATGATCTAAGCGATGAATTAAGCAATAGGCAGATTCACTATTAGCAGTACAGTTATCAGTTGTGTCACAGAGATGATTTCAATGTTATACGAATGCAGTATGACAATTATGGCCTTTTAATCATGTTAACAAGTTTAAGAACTTTAGAGGTGCAATGATTTATATAAAGGGTCAATACAGCTATTACAGGTTAAAATGCACACGAGTGTCCAAATGGAACAAAACTATAGAGATAAATGCCATAAGCTATGTCAATATTAAAAATGTGATTAAACAGGTAAATGTGGTTATTAGGTTCAATTGCAAACTGTACGTTCCAAGTTTGAAAGATAAAATGATATATAACAATATTGTACATGAAAATGAGAAATGATCGTACCAAAGTTAAGTTTACAGGTTTAGGGTGTTATCAATATGTATGTAAATATTATTTAGCAAGTAGCAAGGGGTACTTGTCTCGACGGGTCGCGAACCGGGAAAACGGAACGTAAAACGTCGGCGGGGAAACTCGCGTTGGGCGCACGGTTCACGGAACGAACCCAAACGACGAACGGTGAAGCCACACGGGTCGGGGTACCACGCTGGAACGTTGGGACATGTCGTCGGCATCGTCGGATTCCGGCCAAGAAATGAACAGTGAATGTCAAGACATGTAATCTAGAAGAGAAAAGAAAAACAGAGAAGAAAGGAAGGAGGATCTGAGAAGGGGTGCTCACGATGATCCGTGGGACGGGTGGTGACGGTCGACGGTGTCGACGAACTCCGGAGGACCTCCTGCAGGGGACAACGGCGACCAAGAACTGTGAAGAGAAAGAAAGAAAAAGAAGGAAGGAGAAGAAGGAGAGGAGGGGCAGCGATGCTCACCGAGTGCGCATGAAGGTTGGGGGCGGATTGAGATCGCCGGCGGCGACTCCGGCGGCGCAGACGCGTGCAGGGGGTTGTTGGTGGCCGCGGCGCGAGTGCAGGGGCACGGGAAGAAGGGAGAAGGAGGAGGGAGGTGATGTGGATCGGTCGAGGGCGAGGAGGCGAGGATGCTGGTGACGGTGGTGTCGGCGTTGGGGCTGCGGCGACGAGGGAGACGGTGGCTAGGGTTTGCGCGAGGTGGGTGCTGGGTTTTCTGCTGAAGAAAAGAAATATACGTGGGATATATATATATATATATATATATGAGAGAGAGAGAGAGAGATATAGGGGAGAGAGAGAGATGGAGACGGGGAGAGAGAGAGGAGAGAGATAGAGAGAGGTAAGGGGCCTACGGGTTAAGGAAGGTTTAATTGGCTGAGCGAATAGTTGTTAGGGAAATTTTTATTAAGGATTTTATTAACAGTAAAATTTTGTATGGTTAAGAAAAAATATATGACGTTTTAAAAATAATAAAATTTGGGATTTTGGCGCAAAGTGAAACATTTTCAAATTGTGCCCGGGTCGGGTCAAAAAATTTGAAATTGAAATAATAGAATTTTAAGCGGGATCCAAAAGTGAAAATGAAGTGTTTTATGATCAAAAAGCATACCCCCAAAACGGACACACGTACGTGCACGTAGCCGTCCAAACTCGACTGTTTCACTGAACGGGATGAGAACACGATGCACGGACGCTACAACGGGGTTAGGGGTGTCAAGAAGGCCAAGATGAATATTTTTAATTTTATTTTAGATGCCAAAAATTGTTATATGCAGAAATGAATTTGCCGGGTAAAATTTACAGTAAGTAACAATCAAGCAAGATAAATGAAATGAGCGTCACACTACGTTCAAACGGTAACTGAAAATTAGTAGCATTGGGCTCGGGTGTTACAGTTTGATTTGGGTTAGTGCATACATGAACCTTCTAGAAGGCTTCTTTTTGTTTTTGCAAAGATATTTACATATAACTCATGCTTTAACCCAACCCAAACCCTAACCCTAGTTAATTCTCTACATGGGTTTAGTTGACCATGGTTGCATTATTCATCATATTTATCTTTTCATTATTCATCACAAAAGGATTCTAATTATTCATTCATCTTCTTCCTTCTTTCTTTCATGGAAAAACCTTTCTAGTTTTTTCTAAGGGATGAAAAATGAGTGAGAATAAGAAAATAAAAGAGAGCAAAAATCCTATTTCATCATCCTCATCTACCCTTACCCTTTAGATGAGGGTGTTCACTTCATTTAGTGAGTGTTAGCTTGTGTTAATGAAACTTCAAAGTAGATCATCTATGTTATCGAAGATCGGAAGCAAGACTGCATCTTTCTCTTCGTGGAGACTCTCGAGAGTCCGGAATACGATGATCGCAGCGAAGGGACCACAACACGGAGCTTATGAAGTGAAGGACCGGATCTACAAAGGTTGTAATCCCTCTCACTTAGTGTTAAAGTGTTTAACATGCTAGTTTTCACCTAATCTCTAGTTTAAAGATCCGGTTTTGGGTTGTTCGGTACGGCTAATTTTTGAATCGGGCATGGTTGATGCCTCGTAGACCCTTGTGCCAGTGCCTAGCATCCCTACACAAGAGAGTATAGCTCTGGGTAGCTGATCAAGATGTCCGCGATGTCCTCGAGGTACGTCAGGTCCCGGTCCAAGTTAGATCCACTTCACACTCTGAGTATGCATACTCAGGTCGTCAGAGTGACACGATAGCAATATATATATATGGATACAAATGTAAACACGTGCAATAATGATGAATGTGAAACAGTAATCACGGGATGATAGCGTGATCAAGAAGTATCCAATACAGGTAGCTAATAGAGCAGGTAAACAGTAAAGCAGTAAACAGTATGGCAGGTATATTGCATCAGTAAGCAATGCATGTCCATGTCACTGATCCTATCAGTCTCTAAGTCTCACTGTACAGGTCGCTAAGCCTATCTTCAGTCCAAGTGTGAGCGTCAACCACCATAGGAGTATCCCCAACCCAAGGGTAGGCCCTAGGGGTAAGAGAACACGGGCCCGAATCACGCTCGCTAATAATCAGTAATATCACCCATACGACTCCCAACATCGCTGTATATGCTGGCAATGGGACTCCCGAGATTCCGTTGAACTCGCACTCAAACTACCCCACACCCCGTGGTCTATATCAAACGCCCAACCATATACTCAAATACCCGTCGGTCCATGACAAGTCTACGCGAGAACTGGAGACAGAATCTCCATCAAGCATGTCTCGACAGATACCCAAGACAAATGGACAGTGTTTGATGCCTTACCTGTGACACCCATACAAGTGCTCCCATAATCATCCCATACCAATTATAGTCACACTTATATACGTCCCACAGACGTCGACAATGCAATAAATCAATAGGGTCCACTGATTGTGTGTAAGTACGTGTCACTTTCACTTACCCATTCATGCGTAAACACCGACGTACTTGCCACAATCAAACACTAATACCTAACACTGGGTAATGCACATGATCACTAGGTTACCAATGCAATGACATCTATATAATGTGATGAGAATACAGTAGTTAAGGCATGATTAAGATATTATCAATCGGTGTCCTACCACTTGCATAATTTATCATAAATCATACATGCAAAATTTAGCGAAACAATGAACAGGGGTGAGCAGTATGTTTAATTATCTATCCATCCAAATTTTTTTCACGTTATTCGGGTTTCAGGATCACTAGATATGGCCATTTCATTTTAAGCGTTCACTGCTGGAAATCCGGTTTCAAAATCGGAAGTCCGTTTCGTAACGCATTTTAATCCCAGTTGGGATCGTAATTAGGCGAAGCTATAGTTGAACAATATTTAGGGCCATCAGTTAGGTTTCCACCACAATTGACGAATCAATAATATGTTATGTCGACAGGGAGTTATGGACAGATTATGTTCGATGTGTAAAATCTGCCTCTGCAGAATTCATCAAGACGTATCGACATTGTAAAATGAATTAAAAATATCAAACGGTCAAGGAATCCAGTGAGACCAGTCGAGTAAGAAATATAATTCAATTTCCTACGTAACGATAAAGGTTTCCACGCATTCTCATATTTAAACAGGAATATACAGGGGTCTAGAAAAAGGGGTTAACTGGGATTTCCGTTCTGGACTGCAGTCCAGCATCGTAATCCACCGTAATTATCTCTATCATAGTTTATTAAAATTCAGTGATAAACAATATAATAAAGTAGGTTAAATAGTTAGCTTCGATACGAACCATCGAACGCTAAAATCCGGTTTGTCCACAATTTATTATAAATTTTACGGTTTAGCATGTTCAGGAAAATTCTGATTTCGCAATGGTTGTCGGAGGTTGTTTTTTTTTTGTAGGTGAAACGATATTTGTTTGCAACCAAATTACCGTAGAACCACTATGGATAGTAAACGGGCTTATTGATCACAAGTCCCGCCATTTAAAGATAGGTTTCCACTTAAGGGTTCACATCGAATACTTGTTTATATGTATGGTGATCGAAGTTTCGGTTATGCGAAAGATATAAACAATTATAGGGTTAATACTAATAGCATGTAAAGCAAGTGGAGATCACTTGCCTCGGTCGCTTTATATGGAAGCGACGCCGCTGCAGAGTTTGTCCCGATACACGGGACGTACGGCACGCGGCGCGAGCGAGGTGCGCGGTGACCCGGTACTGGACGTGGTGGTGACGCGGGCGTGATACGACAGTGGGCATGGTCCTGGCTCGGTGCGTGGCATGGCGCGACACGGAACTGGGCCTGGTGACGATGCGGGCGCGATGCGGTGCTGGGCCTGGTGATGACACGGAGGCAGGCACGGTGTGGTACAAACGCGACACGTCTTGGATTCGACACACGCACGGTACGGCACGGCAACGATGGATGTGTATGGCGTTGCGATGTGACTGCATTGACGACTGTGACGGATACAGGGACCGAGGCCATGGCTTGGCCGTCGACAACGGCGACTGGGGCAACGGTGACGGCGACGAGCGTAGGTGTTCGACGAAATGCCGGGGACTCGACTGTGACGGCTAGGGATGCAGTGAGGGGGCGTCGGTGGTGGGTGTCGCGTAGGGGCTCGGCCACGACGGAGGGGTCGCCGTGATGCCTGCAAAGGGGAGGCCGACGGTTGGTGGTCGAGGTGGCCGGCAGTGGGTTCTTTTCTTTTCTTTTTTTGAAGAAGAGATGGGAGCGAGGGACGTTGCTGGATGAGAGAGAGGGGGCTTGACGGTGACGAGGTGCTCCGGTGAGAGTGCAGGCGATGGTGCTCGGGTTCCGATGGTCCGGTTGAGTAGTGATGGTGGGTTGGGTGTTGGAGCTCGAGGGTGCGGCAATGGCGGCGGTAAGGCTTGGTTTTGGGTGAAGGAGAAGAGGAAGGTGATGGGGGCAGAGGCGACGGTGGGGGCCGACGAGGTGGAGCCTCGGTCATGGCATGGGGTCGTGCAGGGAGGGGAAAGTTGTGAGGGAGAAAGCGGGGCAGGCGAGGGAGTTCTTTGATGAAAAGGAGGGAGCGAGTTAGAGGAACGAGGAGAGGTCGGGGCTTTGCAGGAGAGAGAGAGATGGGATCGAGAGGGAAAAACACGAGCGCGCGCGTGAGGTCGCGACGAGGAGGGGGCGTGGAAACGAGCGCGCGTGGGGGTGAAGAGAGAGAGGGAGGGACGAGGTCGATGGAAGCTTCGCGAGCGCGCGCGTGGGCTCGAGGGGACGTGGGGCGCGAGGAGGTGGCGCGACGTGGGAAGAAGGAGGGAAAGAGCAGGAAAGAAGACGTGGGGGAAGGAGGAGGGTGATGCGGGTTGGGTCGGGTATGGAGAGGGGCCGGGCCGGGCTATGGGGATTAGGGTATAAATATGTTTATTTAAAAATTTGTTTTAGTTTTGTGTGTTTTCTGATGGGCTTGGGAAAAAGGGATGGGCTCGGGAAATTTAATAAAAATGGAAGGGAGAGTGGGTTGGGCCGGGGAATAGAAAATAAAAAGAAATACGATTTGGGTTTGTGTTAGGAGTTTAAATAAAAATAAAAAAGGGATATGAGGAAGTGGGCCGGCTAATAAGAGGAAAAGAGAAATGGAAGGGAAAAGGGTTTAGGGTTATAAAGGGTTTTTAAAATAATAAATAAATAATAAAAATAAGTAAATCTAAGAGTAACAAAAATACGGACATTGATATACAAAAGAACTGGGTATTACACCGCTCGTGCTGCTGCCCGGGCCTAGGCTCGTGCTGCTGTCGTCGGAGGTATATATCGCAGCTCAATTTTCGTTAATCCTTAATTTCTTAATACCGTTTTGTCTTAATATTGCTTGTATTGATATTTCTTGTAGATGCAGGGCAGCCCCATCCCGAGAGGGGGACTCGAGGGCCGAATCAGTCTCACAGGCTGAGGCCCGATAGAGTTAGTAGGAGGCACCATTCCCCCTCTTCTTTACTCCCGATTATCTCTATACTGATGATTATGCCGAGCGGTTCGGCCGGTATATGAAGGATGAGAGCCGCATCCAAAAGAAGTAACCACTTCACGTTGAGTGGGACGATCAGTATCGGCGCTCATTTGCCTTCTTCTGGGATCAGGCTCGGGTATTAATATATATTTTCATTTGACTTATCCAATAAATTTATTATTATTTAACACTTGTAATTTAAATACATTATTTTTTTGTATTTGAAGTTGGATTACGATTTTCAGCCTGTACCCGACCCTGATCACCCTTACAGAGTGCTCGATCTTCACGATCTGTACCTGAGCCTCATGAAGAACATGCAATCTAAGATCCGATACAATAGGAGCGAGCTGAAGATTGATTGCTATTTAGTATGACTAGCGACCCCCGCGGCGGAGAGAGCGGCTCTCCTACATACTCCGGCCTTTGCTAGAGTCGACATGGATACATGGCTTCTCTTGTGCCAATATTACGACTCTTAGCGCAAACAGATTTGTAATTTAAATGTAATTCATTGTTTAAATATATAATTTATTTTTTTGTGTTGCTTAATTAGAAAACTAAATCTGATTGTGTTGTGCAGAAACAGAACGATCAAAATAAAGAGAATAGAAAGTCGGAGAAGAGGGGTCGCCCCACTTATATAGGTGGCTCGAGGAACATTACTCATGTCATGAAGGCATCAGTAAATTACAGTAGATCTATTTTGATATATTGTAATATTAAGAGTTATTTTATAATATATTTAAATTTTTGGCGAATTGCAGAAAGCTCAGACTCTGGCGCAAGGTGGTACACCGAGCGTGTTGACCGCATATCTTGCCGTCCACGACACCTCGATAGATCTCTCCATGGACGAGCTTCGATTTCCCAACACCGCTACCCAGGAGTATTGCGTAAGTATTAATATTTATTCTAATTCGAATAAATTTTTTGTTTTGATAATTTCAAATTTAAATGATATACTTATATTTTAATGGTTAATGTGGGTATAGAAGCGGGTGGTGGAGCAGGCGGATGTATCGGGGAACGATTGTAGTGGACAGATCGATCCGATATTACTGACTCCAGTCCTAAACGCCGCACACGGAGGGCGCCATAGAGGTTGGGAGAGAGGCCTGGGATTGGGTCCTAGCAGGACCCATATAAGGTTGGTTTCTACTCCGGCAGTTACTTCCCCTACCCCGTGAGCAACGTCTGGATCATGATGTTGCCGTCTTGAAGACCACCGTAAAGGAGTTGAAGGAGATGTTGGTACGTATATTACTTAATAGTAAAATATCATATCACATTATAGATAGTAACATATGCAATATTAGCAGCATGAACTTATTTGGTTGTAGACTTAGCTTTGATTAATCATACTTACATAAAACTATCTAATTAAAATAAACTACGGTTTTCCAAACTAGATATCCAAACTAGGCCTAAGTCCCTAAATATTCTTAGATTGTGGTTTCACAATAACCTGATAATGATTCGAATTCGACTAAAATCTAATATATCGTTCTTACTCGTTTATTACACACAAAAATTTATAGATTTAGCAGGCTACTTCGGATGCGGCTCCACATGCATCTCCTTCGGCTACGGCTCCGTAAGCCACTATCTCAGCTGCGGTTGCGCAGACCACTCCTACAGCTCTACAGCTCGTTCAGACTCCCGCACAGTCCGCTCCTCCACTTTTGATAATCGCCATAATCTGACGCATCTGCTCCTCGGTGCCCCTGAGTCGTCAAAAACTCGACCAATGAAGGAGTAGTCTGCGCAACCGCAGCCGATGTATTGTCTTGCGGAGCCGCAGCCGAAGGAGATGCATGTGGAGCCGCAGCCGAAGCAACCTGTCGCATCTGTTCAATTTTGTGTGTAATAAACGAGTACGAACTGTGTATTAGATTTTAGTCGAATTCATATCATTATCAGGTTATTGCGAAACCCCAATCTAAGAATATTTAGTGACTTATGCCTCGTTTGGATATCTAGTTTGGAAAACCGTAGTTTATTTTAATTAGACAGTTTTATGTAAGTATGATTAATCAAAGCTAAGTCTACAACCAAATAAGCTCAGGCTACTAATATTGCATATGTTACTATCTATAATGTGATATAATATTTTACTATTAAGTAGCATACGTACCAACATCTCCTTCAACTCCTCAACAGTGGTCTTCAAGGCGGTAACATCATGCTCCAGACGTCGCTCACGGGGGGTAGGAGAAGTAACCGCCAGAGTGGAGTCCAACCTCATATGGGCCCTGCTAGGACCTCTGTGGTGCCCTCCCTATGTGGCATCTGGGACTGGGGTCAGTAGCATCAGATCGGTATGTCCCGTAAAATCGATCTCCGATGCCTCCGCCTGCTCCACCACCCGCTCCTACATCCACATTAACCATTAAAATAAAAGTATATCATTTAAATTTGAACTTTTCAAACCAAAAATTTCAAACCTGTTAGAATAAATATTAACACATACGCAATACTCCTGGATAGCGGTGTCGGGGAATCGAAGCTCGCCCGTAGCGGGATCTGTCGAGGTGCCGTGGACGGCAAGATACACGGTCAACACGCTTGGTGTACCACCCTACGCCAGGGTCTGAGCTCTCTGCAATTCACAAAAAATTTACATATATTATAAAATAACTCTTAATATTACATTATATCAGAGTAGATCTATTGTAATTTACCGATGCCTCCATGGCACGAGTAATATTCCTTGAGCCAGCTGTATTAGTGGGGCGACCCTTCTTCGCCGACTTCCTATTCTCTTTATTTTGATCGGCCTATTTCTGCATAACACATTCAGATTTAGTTTTCTAATTAAGCAACGCAAAAAAATAAATTATATACTAAACAATGAATTACATTTAAATTACAAACCAGTTTGCACTGAGAGTCGAAATATTGGCACAAGAGAGGCCATGTATCAACGTCGACTCTCGCAGAGGCCAGAGTATGTAAGAGAGCCGCTCTCTCTGACTCGGGGGTCCCCATCAACAGGGAATAGCAGTCGATCTTCAGCTCGTTCCTATTGTATCAGACCTTTGATTGCATGTTCTTCATCAGGCCATAGTACAGAGCGTGAAAATCGAGCACTCTCTCACGGTGATCAGGATCGGGTACAGGCTGAAAGTCGTAATCCAACCGCAAATACAAAAAAACAATGTATTTAAATTGCAAGTGTTAAATAATAATAAATATATTGGATATGTCAAATGAAAATATATATTAATACCCGAGCCTGATCCCAGAAGAGGGCAAATGAGCGCTGGTGCTGATTGCCCCATTCAACGTGAAGTGGATACTTCTTCACGAGGCGGCTCTCATCCCCCATATACCGGCCGAATCTCTTGGCATAATCGCCGGTATAGCGATAATCGGGGGTAAAGAAGAGAGGGAATGCTGCTTCCCCCTAGCTCTGTCGGGTCTCAGCCTGTAGGACTGATTCGGGCCTTGAGTCCCCCTCTCGGGATGGGGCTTCCCTGCATCTAGAAGAAATATCAAGACAATCAATATTAAGACAAAGTGGTATTAAGAAATCAAGATTTAACGAAAATTGAAGTGTGATATATACCTCCGGCGACAGAAGCACGAGCCTGGGCCCGGACAGCAGCACGAGCGGGACGATAGTTCCTCCGGTGGGGAACAGTCGGTAACCCAGATGTGGACGCATCCCCTCCAACTAGAAAATAAACATTGACAATAAAATTATATGAAGTTCATGTTTATTCTTAAAGGATATGTAAAATGAATAAATATTTCATATTTATTCATACTAACCTGCAGACTGAGCGGAGGGTACGGAAGTGGAGGGAGTGGCCCCTGCACTAGACGTGGACGCACCACCTATAATTAGACAATCAAATATTGACTATATAAGTAATTGCAAAAAGAATGTGTATATCAATAATATAACATTCTAAATCAACATGCATACACTATAAGATATATAAACATACCCGCAGGTGCGGAGGCGGCCTCTGCCCGAGATGTGGAGGCACCACCTACAGCTAGACAATTAAAAAATGATTATCTAAGTATGTAAGAGCAAAAAGAATGTATGTATATTTATGATATAGCATTCTAAATCAATATGCATACACTATAGGATATATAAACATACCTGGAGGTGCGGGGGTAGCCTCTGCCTCTGATGTGGATGCACCACCAACAGTTAGACAATCAAACATTGACTATATAAGTAATTTTGACATAAATATGCATGTATATCTATAATATTATATTCAAAATGAATATACGTGCAATATACCTGGAGGTGTGGCAAAGTCCACACGGAAGGAGGCATCCGAAGGGGTGTCCGATCGGCGTGCATGATCGGCCCTCTGAAGCTCCTTATGCAGCTTTCCGGACGGCAGAACCGCTCTGCCTTTGCCTCTGCCTCTGCCGGTGCCGCGGCTAGTGCTCCTGCCGCCCCTCGCTGCTCCGGTCATCATCATCAAATCTAGACAAGAGTACAATCATTACATATGCATGCTATATATGTATAGATCGTAAAATGTGAAGTAATAATATAACATTACTGATAACCTTTTTAGTTTCGTGGACGCATTAGACATATCTACTTGGATTTCATCATCGATATCATTTCTAACCCACGTAACTTCATGATCAGCCAAAGACAACCCGTCTTTTGAAAAAGACGGTCGGAGCACTCTAAGTCTTCTCTCTTCTTCATCCTCATCGTTGTCCTCAAATTCTGGGACATCGTAAACATCCCCGTGTTTCCAACGACATAAGACACTCCATCCCGGATGCTTCAAGCACTGTGAGTAGTATACTTGGAACGATTGGTTCGGAAAGATAAACGGATCGTCCTGACCGTAAAATCGAAGTGTGTTCACACTGGTCAATCCATATTCATCTTTCCAAGTCCCGAGATTGTTTCTCCACTTATCCGTATCGGTTCGTGTATCGTACCAAGTACACTGAAATATATAAAATGGTTCTGATCGTCTGGGATATTGGATGCCAAGTATGCAATTTAAGTATCCATAATAAATCACACCATCCGATCCTACCGTCGCAAACCCAAGTATGAGTTGTATTCTGTATATGTGTGTTTCAATTTATGATTTCGCTTAAGTGTAGGGTTGATAGTGTGTATGTGCTTTATGTGTGCGTTTGTTGTGTATTTGTGTTGTATGTGTGTGTTTCGGCTATCGGTAGTAAGGTTTCTATCCCATTAAGAATGTATAGAGTAGACACCCATTCGCTTGTTCTTTCAACCGTTTTGAGTAAATTTCGGCAGCACCTCCCCGTTGTTCTCCGAGTACACTGTAATATAATAGATAATCATTTCAATGCTATGAAACAACGTTGAAATGAACATCTAATCTATCTTTGAACACGGAGAACCAGCGGAAAAGTACCGACGAAATAACTCGAAACGAATGAAAACACAAGTGAATACAGGTGTTTGCTTTATACATTCCTAACTTGTCCACATTGGAAAAATGTATCGGTTATCATACGATTGAATTTTCTCCTCACATAGACTATACGACAGTTATTGGTACCGAACTATACCGTCCTACATTTAACAACCTTCGTATAGTTCTATATCACGACGAACATCGAACGTATGTTAACTGATAGACGGGGACTAAGTCGCGCTTTGATTTTTACTTATGAGTATCGATGAGAATATGAAAGTTTCATATTATCATCGAGTATCATATATTGGTTTTAACTTGAACATTTAATATGAATAGGTTTTACGTTTACGTTTCGTTATTAAGGGTTCAAAATTTTAAGTTTAGGGTAAATTTTTCTTGCGTTTACGGTAAAATTATACGTTTACGTTATCATTGAGTATCCTACTGAAGGAACTAGTGCACCCTAAACCCTAACCCTAATTAACCCAAATTAACCTAATTAACCCAAGTTAACCCTAATTGTCACCCTAACACAAATTATCCTTAATTAACCCAAACTTTACCGAATTAATCCAAATTAACCTAATTAACCCAAATTAACCCTAATCAACACTCTAACCCTTCAAATTATCACTAATTAACCCAATTAACCCTAATCAACACCCTAACAAAAATACACTCTATTTTACCTAATTAACTCAAATTAACCCTAGCCCAAACCCTAACCCAAATTAACCTAACCCTAATCATCACCCAAACCCCAACACAAATTAACTCTAGCCTAAACCAAAATTAACCCTAATTAATCTAATTAACCCAAACCCTAGCCCTAATCATCACCAACCCTATTTTACCTAATTAACCCAAACTAACCCCAACCCTAACCCTAACCCTACCTAATTAACCCTAACCCTAACCCTAACTCTAACCCTAACCCTAATCCTGAACCGAACCCATGTTAGTTGTATGTATGCCCTAGAGGTCATTGTTGTACATGATTGTATATTACAATGGATGGTTGGACATATATAGGGAGGACTTTCTTGCTCGACATGATAGTATACTATATGGTTGCACTTTATCTTAACATGTAAACTAGTATTGTGATACTGTTTTGCTCTCACATGTTGATAAAGTCCTTAGGATGTGTACTTGACTACCAAGACTATGATGGAGATCATACTAGTGGGGCCAGGGTGGTCTATAATTTCATCCTTTAATTGTTCCTAGTCGAGGGTGTATCGAGACGGGGCATCGATATTCCAGAATAGACTAGCATATACGCTTCTTGACCCATTTGATGGGCGATGGATGATCCCATATCCATTGGTGTTTGACATTAAAGATGATATATAGGTGCTCAGTAGAGACTGGGTACACGGAACAAGACCACTCAGTTCACTACAAGTGCTTGTCGTTCAGCTCGCCGAGAACTCTTAGATGGTATTATACCTAACGTCAGATAACAGTTCTGATACAAGTTAGTCTGTAGACCAGGGATCGTCATAGAGTCTTATGTGATTCCCACAGCGCTTTGATTTCCACCTTACCACGTTCAAGAGAGCGTGCAAAACGGTGGTTTTTGGGTACAGTCCCGAGTCACATGGAGGCAATGAGCGATAAGAGGGGTTTCGTCTCTCCCGGTATTGGGGGTTGATATTGTGCTGTGCTCGATTAGCTCTAACAGGAAGTCCCTGGCCATGGCTGATACAGAGATTTACTGGTAAGTGTTATCAGTAGTTTCTCAACCCGTTATGAGCCTCACATCGGTACGACTTATCAAGTTATTGGGGTCTGACGTTTACCACCTCTAAACTCGATATGCGACATATCAGACGAAGAGACGGGACTATACGGTAGTGTTACTTATTGGATTCTCGGGAGTATGAGCATGCTTGCTTGTTGATATTCTGATCGCTCAATACCCGGGTAGCCGTTACGTCCAGCTAGTACCGCTGACGGCTTGTGGGTGACTGATATGATCATCACCTACTGCCGGTGTATTGACGAGTAATTAGAGTCCTACACAGAGGTTTCCTAGCTCAAGCGAAATGAAGCAGGGCACATATGTGATATGTGTGTTAGTTATGTATATGCCCTAGAGGCCATAATTATACATATGATGTATATTATAGTGGATGCTTGGACATATATAGAGAGGACTTTCTTGCTCGACATGATAGTATGCTATCTGGTTGCTCTTTGTCTTAACATGTGGACTTGTTTTGTGATACTGTCTTGCTCTCACATATTGATAAAGCCCTTAGGATGTGTACTTGACTCTTAGGACTATGATGGAGATCATACTAGTGGGGCCAGGGTAGTCCACAAGTACATCCTTTAATTATTCCCAGTCGAGGGTGTATTGAGACAGGGCATCGATATTCCAGAGTAGACTAGCGCATACGTTTTTTGACCCATATGATGGGCGATGGATGATCCCACATCCATTGGTGTTTGACATCAAAGATGGTATACAGGTGCTCAGTAGAGACTGGGTACACTGAACGGACTCACCGAGAACTCCTAGTTGGTATTATACCTATCGTTATATAGCAGTTCTCTGGTGACACTGGTACATGTTAGTCTGTAGACCCAAGATCATCATAGAGTCTTGTGTGATTCCCACTGTGCTTTGATTTCCATCTTACCACGTTCAAGAGAACGTGGAAAACGGTGGCTTTTGGGTACAGTCCCGAATCACATGGAGGAAATGAGCGATATGAGGGGATTCGTCTCTCCCGGTATCGGGGGTTGATGTTGCGCTGTGCTCGATTGGCTATAACAGGAAGTGTTAGTTATATGTATGCCCTAGAGGCCATTACTGTACATACGATGTATATTGTAGTGGATGCTTGGACATATATAGGTATGACTTTCTTGCACGACATGATAGTATGCTATCTGGTTGCTCTTTATCTTAACACGTACTCTAATTGTCTCTATGTTACATGTTGATAAAGTCCTTAGGATGGGTACTTGACTACCAGGACTATGATGCAGATCATACTAGTGGGGACAGTGTAGTCGCTAAGTATATCCTTCAAATGTTCCTAGTCGTAGGTGTATCGAGACAGGGCATCGATATACTAGAGTAGACTAGCATATGCGCTTCTTGACCCATATGATGGGCGATGGATGATCCCATATCCATTGGTGTTTGACATCAGAGAAGATATACGGGTGCTCAGTGGAGACTGGGTACACTGGACGGACTCCCCGAGAACTCCCAGATGGTATTATACCTCACGTCAGATGGCAGTTCTCTGGTGACACTGGTACAGGTTAGTCTGTAGACCCGAGATCGTCATAGAGTTTTGTGTGATTCCCACTGTGCTTTGATTTCCATCATACCACGTCCAAGAGGGCATGCAAAACGGTGGCTTTTGGGTACAGTCCTGAATCACATGGAGGCAAAGAGCGATAGGAGGGGATTCGTCTCTCCCGGTATAGGGAGTTGATGTCGCGCTGTGTTCGATTGGCTATAACTGGAAATCTCTGGCCAGGGTTGCTGAGATTTACTGGTTAGTGCTATCAGTAGTTTCTCGAACTGTTATGGACCTCGTATCGACACGACTTATCAAGCTACTGGGGTCTGACGTTTACTACCCCTAGGCACGATATGCGACATATCAGACGAAGAGACTGGAATGTACAGGAGTGTTACTGATTGGACTCGCAGGAGAATGTACAGGCTTGCTTGTTGATCTTCTGATCGCTCAATACCTGGGTGGCTGTTATGTTTAGCTGACCGCTTGCAGCTTGTGGGTGTTTGATATGATCATCACCTACTGCCGGCGTATCGACGATTCTTTAGAGTCCTACACAGAGGTTTCCTTGCTCAGGCAAAACAGAGTAGGAGCACATATGTGATATGTGCGGGACCGAGAATAATACGATATGAGATACCGTATTCTATTCTCGCGATATATGATATCGGCCGGGTATATGTGATATAGCCGGGTCATCGGATCAAGTGTTGATTCGATCGGTAAATGTTATATTAGTCGGTTATATTCGATATAGCCGGATTGTCGGATCAAGTGTTGATTCGATAATTTAATGTATAATTATATATATGATATATTACATTACATTAACTAATATAAGCTCGCTTTATTGATTCATTTTCTCACCGGATAATACATTGATATATATGCGATATATGTTAATTGTATTATTTTCTTTTGTTACAAAAATATATTATATATGTGATATATAATATTGTAACAAGTTATGATTATAAATACAACATGATTTGTAGAGATTAAAGAAGTTAGGGTTTGATTTTGGTTAGCATTTGGGTTAGCTTTTTCATGAAACTTCTAGAAACTTTATTTTTTGTTTTAAGCAAAGATATTTTGTTATGATATTTTGTGAAAATATTATTTCAGCCAACCCAAACCCTTAACTCTAGTTCAATCTCTACATGAGTTAAATTCTTGTCATTCTTAACTCAAGGTTGGATTTGTAAACACAACAAAATTCATTATTCATCACAAAAGATTTCTTCTTCTTCTTCTTCTTGAAAAAGCTTTCTAGCTTTTTGTAAAGTGATGAAAATGAGTGAGAAATTGAAAACAAATGAGAGCTAAATTCCTACTTCATCATCCTCATCTATTCTTGCCACTTAGATTAGGGTGTTTGCTTTGCTAATACTTGATTAGCAAAGCAAGAGCTTGAGTTTGAGTTTCTTCAAGGTAGATCATCTTCGAAATGGAAGACTTCAAGCAAGCATGCATCATTCGACTTGTGGAGCCTTTCTAGAGTTCGAGAGTTCATGGATCGCGGCGAAGGGACTACTACTCGAAGCTTATGAAGCGAAGGAACGGACTACAAAGGTTGAAATCCCTTTCTCTTAGAAGTAAAGATGTTTACTTGTTAATTGTTTCGCCTAATCTCTAATTTACGATCTTACTTAGGTTGTTCGGCACATGAAAAATTTGATTTTTTCATGGTTGATGCCTTGTAGAACCTTGTTCTAGTGCCTAGTAACCCTACAGTGGTATCAGAGCCAAGCTAGAGCTTTAGGCGTTGTCTAGACGAAGTTTAAAGTCCGATCGAAACCCAAAACATGAAGTTTTACCCCCTCTATGGAAATTTTTTAAAATGTTGATTTTTTCTGTATTAAAAATACTCAGAAAATTAAGCAGGGAATTCTAAGGATTACTGTGAAAAACGACATCCTAATTCTCTTAAAGCACAGCGGAACCGCGGCAATACCATGCCTTGCGCGGCGGTTCCGCGGCCGTACAGAAGAATTAGGGTTTGCTTTTTCACAGTAACATCCGTAGTTATTTCTATATGCTTCTGGGAATTTTTAATATTACTCAAGTGTTGAGTTTTCTGGAGATCTTTTGTATTCGTTGATTCGATCGGAAGGTTTAACTTCGTTTAGTTTTCGGGTAATTTAGAAAGTGTTAAAAAGTTCGAACGGATATCAATAACTCACTTTTTCCCGACACGGAAAACTTTCAAGTGTTGGATTTTTCCCGAATTTGAAACTTCCGGAAAATCATGCAAGCGCATCTGTGGACCCTCTAGAAGAACGCAACCTTAACTCGATTATGTGACCGTCAAAACTGCCACTTGAACCCTAGGGTTTATGGTAGTTTAGCGTTGCCACATGTGAGGCGTTGGTTTGACCCTTCTACGGCTGGTTCATCGGGGCTGTGTAATGTTCTGGGTTTTTTGAACTCCGCTCAAGTATTGAGCTATTTAGAAAATCTTGGGTGTTTGTTTATTCGATCGGAAAGTTTAACATTGTCTATTTATCTGGAATGTGTTACAATATTTGGAATCCACATGTAGTTGTGAGATAACTAATTTGAATGTTATAAATCTAGCAGTTTAGTCTCAGATGATCGGTTGCTACGGGATTTTGATGCGATCAAAAGTCCGTTGCAATCACGTAGCGTACGCGGATACTCGCCGGTTAAACTTAATAGAAAGCAATGTCCCATAGCCCTGACCAAGTGACTGTAGGAGAACCCCGTCGCCAAAAGCATCCGTTCGGGTGCTCGCGGCAGCGGTGTTCCGCCTTAGTGCACTTCGTCGACGACATCGGGGGTGCGGCCGTCTACTAAAGTTTCCGACGAGCATTCGATCAGGTTGTCGGGAATCTTGTTGAATTGCCCGACTAGATATTTAAAAGTGTTTTCGAGATCAAGACTAAAATACGGGGTTTATAATTGTTAGGCATGCGATGTCTGAGGAATTCATCTGGTTAGGCTTGCGATGTCTAAGGTGGTTGCAGATTCCAACTGTTGTAATTTTACACTTTCTTTTCTGCGACCGTAAGTGTAATATGTGGTGTATCGCCGGTTTCGTTGCAATACATAAACGACAAATGGGATACGCATATTTACTTACGTTGATGATATGTGATATTATGTGTTGCTGTGATATGTTATATTGGATCGTCGTGTTTTGAATAGCCGGGTGTTTTATGTGAGATGAGAGTTTTTCTTTTTCATTCATGTAAAATTTATTTGTATGTAATATTCTTTTATTGGGGCACTTCCGGGCTGAGGATGATGTCACCATTGTATATTATTTACTTTTCCGCATTAGGATAGACCCAAGGCGGGGAGCACAAGTAACCGGGTTCTAGGGTACAGTGGGAGACCATCTCGAGGAGTCGAGACCGGGTCTCCTAACTCTAGAACTGGCAGGGTTACTTGCCGCTCTCGTAGGGGTCTAGGGATGTGGGTTTGGCTATTCATCGCGACCATGGAATCCGTGTTTTATGCAGGCTCGTATTAAAACACGGACCTCCTAGTGTATCCAATATTTCATATATGTTCTTCTGGTGCAATGTTCTATGATGAGATCATATTACTGTCTGAGACGAATGTTTATATTATATATGAGATATATATTATATTGCTGATTTTGTTTCATATCTGATGCTTATGAAGCATAATAAAATGGGACTTCATTAATGAGATTAATGAAACTAAAAGAAACCTAAAGATGTTGTAGAAACTTGTTAAAAAACTGGTAGCTCTAGTTCTTGCTTTACATAGCGGTATTCCTTGTAGAATATCCGGCACCTTATTCGATAAGGAAAGTGCCGAGATCCCTTCACCGGGAATGATCTCTTTAGCGAAACTAGCAGATGCTACACACTCGGTTTGTCTTTTGATTGCTTCTATAGCTTTTGCTTTGCATAGTGGTATTTACGAAATATCCTGCACCTTATTCGATAAGGAAAGAGCCGACGATCCCTTCACCGGGAGTGAGCTCTTTAGCAAAACTAGAAAAGCCTCAAAAACACTCCATTTAAAATCACTCGATTCTACAACGATATCAAGTTCATTACGCAAAGGGTTTTTTTAAAACCTGTCGTAGCCCTCTGTCATTTCAGATAAGTAATAGTTAGTATTCGTCCTGCGTTTGTTGACCTTGTCATGGCGTAGTGTGCGGTAGCTAATTACTGCTTATCTGTATAAGCATATGATGCGATTGGATTAGGGTAGTCGTGCTACCTTGTTGACCTTGTCAAGGGTCATGCGGGTGGGTTTAATTCAATCGGGAAATGACGGGTTGAACTTGACTTGCGGTCTATGGTTTGTTGACCTTGTCAAGGTCATAGATCGCTCGGGGCAAAATATCATTGGGAATTTCAAGTGTTGAAATTTACAATGAGATTGCATACCTTCTATGAGATAGTTGGATCCCGGTACCCGCTGCGAGTAAGAGTTACTCCTGGAAGAGTTTTACACAATACAATTAGCCGATCAAGTAGGTGTCTAGAAAGGTGTTAACGGGGTTACTCCCCTAGGAAAACAAGGTTTATTTTAATTAGGTCCATGCGAAAGCACGGGGAACCTCCCTCAAAGTACCGGCACTAGCCTGGCTGAAAGATTGGCGAACTTGTAGCATGTAATTAATCCCGGCTAATCTTTCCTTTTAGGGTTTGAAGGAAGATTTGACTAAAACAGTGGGAGACATTCTGGTTAGATATATTAATAACCAATCTAATCTTGCAAGAGCATACACTGAGTGTTTTCTTCTCTCTCTCTCCAGGTAGCGACCATATCACGCCTTAATCAAAATAATAATACGGATGTATTGACCGAACCCGCTTGTTATACTGTGCTAGGGAACGTTGGTCCCGCTTCAACTTATAAATGTTATAAGACCGAGCAGGAAATAGGGGATTACCAGAATTCCCGTGCCGCCCAAACGAAGAAAGTACATGCTGATGCATCTTCTACGGGTGTGTTCATTACAGAGAACTGTTTCTCAGTATCCTTTACGTCCTGGGTATGAGATACCGGATCAGGATCCCGCATATATAATCCGTTACATGGGCTACAGATAGGTAGAGAACTGAGCACGGGTGATAAGTTTCAAGGGTTGGAAACGGTGCAAATGTTGCAGCCAAGTCTGTTGGCAGTTATCACCATGTATTACCAAATACATTGATTCTGAATGAATGTTATTAGATACCGAACCTGATATACAACATCATATCAGTCTCTTTATTAGTAAAGAAGGATATAATTTTGTATTGTTGGATAATGTTTTGAACATTTCCTATATCAAGAGTTGATCGGTTCATGCACGTTATCTAAAAGTATAGACGTTCTAAATCAAACCATAGTTCTTAACGTACAGAATACACAAGAGAATAAGTTCAGAAATGAACGAATCCTTCTTGAGGTATTGTAGACTAGGTCATATTATCGTGACCCGACTAGTTGAAGTTACATTTAGATGTATATTTAAATTAGTTTGAATTTACATCTTGTGAAACTTGCTGGTCATGTCACAAAGATAAGATGACCACAACTCTGTTTATTGAAAACAGAGAAAGAGTTAGTGAACTCTTGGGATTGATACATGATGATGTATGTAAGTCCCTTGTCTACACATGCCAGGACTGGTTCTTTATACTTCATTACATTCATTGATTATCTCTCAAGGTTCGGACATATGTTCCTGTTGAAACACAAGTCTGAACCTTTTAAGAAATTCAATGAATATGAGTTAGAAGTAGAGAACCAAAAAGGGTATAAGTATTATGTTCTTTGATGTGATCAGGGAGGAGAATACTTGAGCACGGGATTCCTGGACTATTCTAAAGGAGAATGAGATTCTCTCTCAGTATTACTCCTCCGTATACACCACAGTACGTCGGTGTATCGGGGCGGAGAAATCACACCCTATTTGATATGGTGCGCTCTATGATGAGTACTACTGAGTTTCCTATTTTCTTTTGGGAGTTATGCACTTGAGAAGCTGCATACCTATTGAATAGGGTTCCAATCAAATCAGATGCCTACCACTTCATATATGATATGGAATGGGAAAAGCCTATATCTTAAGTAAGTTAAGATTTGGGGTTGTCCGGCCTATGTCTAAAAGCATAATCCTGACAAGCTCGAGGCAAGGTTAGTTCTGTGGAAGTTTGTTGCATATCCCAAGTATTCGCAAGGGAATATCTTCTACCACATCGAGGAACAAAAGATGTATTGTTTCTCAGCATGCCACCTTTGTGAAATGGAATTTCTTGTGAAGAAATTAGTGGTCATGAGGTAGAACTGGAAAGAGTTCCAGCTATACAAACTGCAGTTGATGATTTGGTAGAACCAAAGGATTCAATAGTTTCCAATGAACCTCAGCCTCTCCGCCGATCTAGTAGGGTTTCTCACCCACTTGAGAGATACTTCGGTTTTCTTTATGACAGTGGGAGCGAGGATTGCATCATGAGATGATGACCTAACTTGTTTCGAGCAGGCCATCAAGAGTGGGGACTCTATAAGAATGGCTGGATGCTAAAGCGATTTGACATGGAATCCTTATACACCAACAAAGTATGGACTTTGGTTGCTTTATCTGAAGGGTTAAATCCCCATCAGGAGTAAGTATATCTTGAGAAGATTACTTGGTATACATGGAAAAGTTGAGACTTTCAAAGCTGTGCTTAAGTCCATCCAGATCCTACTTGCCATTGCTACATACCATAACTACGATATCTGGCGGTTGGGTGTCATGACAGCTTTTCTAAATGATGATTTAGAAGAGAGCGTCTATAAGTATACAGCCAGAGGGCTTCGTGGGCAGTGGGAGTAGCGGAAACGTGTGCAGGATGCTTTATGGGATAAAGCAGGCATCGCAGAGTTGGAATGTCTGTTTTGATGTGGTAGTCAAAGAGTTTGACTTCATTAAAATGGTAGATGAACCTTTTATATATAAAAAGGTATTAGGGAGTATGGTGATGATCCTCATATTATACATGGATAACATGCTCTTAATAGGAAAGGAGTTTCCTATGCTACGCTCGGTCAATCTCCTCTTATCACAACGATTCTCCATATAGGATCAAAATGATACTTCCTAAATCCTAGGTTATGGATCTATGAGATAGATCTATTTGGATGATTAGGATTCTCACTAGTTGTAGTGAGATGGTATCAATCGATCCTGGGGAGAATCACTGGAATGGTTCCAGGGTAGTAAGGTCGACTGAATGTCAGTCACAGGCATTGTCTTTACCCTCAGTGGAGGGAAGGTATGTTGGAAGAGTTCCAAGCTAGATACCGTGACATACTAGACGATTAAAGGCAAGATACATCGTTACCAAGGATGCTACCAAAGAAATTGTCTGGATGTACACCAGTTCATGAGATGAACTTCGTTCCTACCATTGTGTGACAATGGAGTTGTGGCTTTTGCCAAGGAACCCCCCGTCCCATCTGAGATCCAGACATATTCTTAGGCAGTATCGCCTGATCATGGAGATGGTTGATCTCTAAGGAGATCGAGGTTAGGAGAGTAGACACAGAGGACAACAGCGCGGATCCACTCTCAAAGGCCTATTTCCTAGTAGAGACTTTTATGGGATGGTTGAGTATGAGATACTTCAACCACAGCTGATTGTTGGGTATGCGATACCACAACTGATGGCCCTAGTGCAAGTGGGAGATTGTTAGTTATATGTATGCCCTAGAGGCCATTACTGTACATACGATGTATATTGTAGTGGATACTTGGACATATATAGGTAGGACTTTCTTGCTCGACATGACAGTATGCTATCTGATTGCTCTTTATCTTAACATGTACTCTGATTGTCTCTATGTTACATGTTGATAAAGCCCTTAGGATGGTACTTGACTACCAGGACTATGATGTAGATCATACTAGTGGGGATAGTGTAGTCGTTAAGTACATCCTTCAAATGTTCCTAGTCGTAGGTGTATCGAGACAGGGCATCGATATACCAGAGTAGACTAGCGTATGCGCTTCTTGACCCATATGATAGGCGATGGATGATCGCATATCCATTGGTGTTTGATATCAGAGAAGGTATACGGGTGCTCAGTGGAGACTGGGTACACTGGACGGACTCGCCGAGAACTCCCAGATGGTATTATACCTCACGTCAGATGGCAGTTCTCTGGTGACACTGGTACAGCTTAGTCTGTAGACCCGAGATCGTCATAGATTCTAGTGTTATTCCCACTGTGCTTTGATTTCCATTATACCACGTCCAAGAGGGCATGCAAAACGGTGGCTTTTGGGTACAGTCCCGAATCAAATGGAGGAAATGAGCGATAGGAGGGGATTCGTCTTTCCCGGTATAGAGAGTTGATGTTGCGCTGTGTTCGATTGGCTATAACTGGAAATCCCTGGCCAGGGTTGCTGAGATTTACTGGTAAGTGTTATCAGTTGTTTCTCGAACTGTTATGGACCTCATATCGACACGACTTATCAAGCTACTAGGGTCTGACGTTTACCACCCCTAGGCGAGATATGCGACATATCAGACGAAGAGACCGGACTGTACGGGAGTGTTACTGATTGGATTCATAGGAGAATGTACATGCTTGCTTGTTGATCTTCTGATCGCTCAATACCTGGGTGGCTGTTACGTTTAGCTGACCGCTTGCAGCTTGTGGGTGTTTGATATGATCATCACCTACTGTCGGCGTATTGACGATTCTTTAGAGTCCTACACAGAGGTTTCCTGGCTCAGGCAAAACGGAGTAGGAGCACATATGTGATATGTACGGGACCGAGAATAATACGATATGAGATACCATATTCTATTCTCGCGATATATTATATCGGCCGGGTATATGTAATATAGCCGGGTCATCGGATCAAGTGTTGATTCGATCGGTAAATGTTATATTAGTCGGTTATATTCGATATAGCCGGATTATCGAATCAAGTGTTGATTCGATAATTTAATGTATAATTATATATATGATATATTACATTACATTAACTAATATAAGCTCGCTTTATTGATTCATTTTCTCACCGGATAATACATTGATATATATGCGATATATGTTAATTGTATTATTTTCTTTTGTTACAAAAATATATTATATATGTGATATATAATATTGTAACAAGTTATGATCACAAATACAACATGATTTATGGAGATTAAACAAGTTAGGGTTTGATTTGGGTTACCTTTTTCATGAAGCTTTTAGAAGCTTTATTTTTTGTTTTAAACAAAGATATTTTGTTATGATATTTTGTGAAGATATTATTTAACCCAACCCAAACCCTTAACTCTAGTTCATTCTCTACATGAGTTAAATGCTTGTCATTCTTAACTCAAGGTTGGATTTGTAAACACAACACAATTCATTATTCATCACAAAAGATTTCTTCTTCTTCTTCTTCTTGAAAAAGCTTTCTAGCTTTTTGTAAAGTGATGAAAATGAGTGAGAAATTGAAAACAAATGAGAGCTAAATTCTTACTTCATCATCCTCATCTATTCTTGCCACTTAGATTAGGGTGTTTGCTTTGCTAATACTTGATTAGCAAAGCAAGAGCTTGAGTTTGAGTTTTTTCAAGGTAGATCATCTTCGAAATGGAAGACTTCAAGCAAGCATGCATCATTCGACTTGTGGAGCCTCTCTAGAGTTCGAGAGTTCATGGATCGCGGCGAAGGGACTACTACTCGGAGCTTATGAAGCGAAGGAACGGACTACAAAGGTTGTAATCCCTTTCTCTTTGAAGTAAAGATGTTTACTTGTTAATTGTTTCGCCTAATCTCTAGTTTACGATCTTGCTTGGGTTGTTCGGCACATGAAAAATTTGATTTTGGCATAGTTGATGCCTTGTAGAACCTTGTTCTAGTGCCTAGTAACCCTATAGGAAGTCCATGGTCAGGGCTGATACGAAGATCTACTAGTGTTATCAGTAGTTTCTCGACCCGTTATGAGCTTCACATCGGCACGACTTATCGGTTACTGGGGTCTGACATATACCATCCCTAGACTAGATATGGGACATATCAGACGAAGAGACCGGACTGTACGGTAGTGTTACTGACAGGATTTACAGGAGTATGAGTAGGCTTGCTTTTTGATCTTCTGATCACTCAATACCCGGGTAGCCGTTACGTCCAGCTAGTACCGCTGACAGTTTATGGGTGCTTGATATGATCATCATCTATTGCCGGCGTATTGACGAGTCTTTAGAGTCCTACACAGAGGTTTACTGGCTCAGGAAAAACGAAGTAGGAGCACACATGTGATATGTGCGGGACCGAGATTAATACGAGTATGTGATACCGTATTCTATTCTCGCGATATGTGATATCGGTCGGATATATATGATATAGCCGGGTTATCGAATCAAGTGTTGATTCGATAAGTTGATACATATAATATTAGTCGGTTATATGTGATATAACCAGATTATTAAATCAAGCGTTGATTTAATAATTTAATATATAATTGTATATTTGATATGCTTATTTACATTAACTAATATTTGCTCACTTATACATTTCTTTTTTCACATGTGCACACTTAATATATATATGATGTATATTATATGTGTTTTCTTTTTATCATGCTTGATTATACATGCAACATGGGTGTATGAGACTCACACCATGTTTTAGATTATACATTAGGTTTTTTATTTATCTAAGTAATTCATAATTAGATGGAATTAGTCATGGCTATGAAGCTTGTAGTAGCCATTGACTTAGTCCACTAATTTGTTTTACATATGATATTTATTAACCTAACCATAATCTTTAGCCATGGTAATGTCTTTACAAGGGTTAATATGAGATATTATCTCACCCATGATTGCTATTCTCACACATAACATTATCTCTTCATCTTCTTTTTCATCAAGAGCTTAGCTCTCTAGGTTTATGAGGGATGAGGAAAAATAGTGAGAAAAAGCATTCTGAAGTGAGCAAAAATCCTACCTCATCATCCTCTACTAGATTAGCCATTTAGTTTAGGGTGTTAGCTTCACTAATCCCTAATTACTGAAGAGGTAGCTTGAGTTGGTGTCTCCTCAAAGTAGATCATCTTCGGCCTCGAAGATCATTGAGAAAGCTCGTTCATTTCGATTAGTGGAGCCTACGGAGAGTCCGGATCACCACTACTTGGAGCGAAGGGACTTCTATACGGAGCATTTGAAGTGAAGGACCGGTCTACAAAGGTTTTATTCCATATTCACTTAGATGTAAAGTTGTTTAAATATTGTATTGTCTAATTCTCAAGTTAAGATTCTAGGGTTAGGGTTAAGTAGCATGGCAATTTTTTGAAAATGGCATGGACGATACCTCCCGAAAGCTTGCTGTCGTGCTAGGTAACCCTACAGTGGTATCAGAGCCAAGCTAAAGAATTAGACGATGTTTGTTAGATTACGAAACTGAAACTACTCCGTAACTTGAAACATTGAAATCTAGTTTCTGTCGATTTTTAAATGGCCTCTAAAATTTTTTTAAGCAACTGCAGAATGTTATAGGAGATGTAACATGAACACTGGACAAGTACAAACCCATATGGCCGGATTTGACCCGGCGACATTCATAGAATTTCCGAGCCGGCCGACCCCCTATGCTCTGTTTTGGTTCGTATTCGTTTGGTGTTCTGGTCTCTGGGTTTTGGTGTTTCAAGTGTTGCTTGTTTTTTCTAAAATTGCATGAGATGTTAATTTTCTATAAAGAAAATTCGGAGTGTTTCGTAGTCGTAATTCTAACATTATTTCGGGTCTTTTAGAAGGCGTTAAAAAGTTCGAATGGGTATCAATAACCCAATTTTTCCCTCGACGGAAATTTTCCAAGAGTTGGATTTTCCAAGTTAAAGAACATTCAAAAATCATGCAAGTAATGCGATGGACCCTCTAGAAGAATGAAACCCTAACTCGATTCTATGACCGTAAGAACCGCCGCTAAACCCTAGGGTTTGCGGTAGTTCCGCGGCCCTATAGGTGAGGCAAGGGTTGACCCTTCTACGGCTGGTCCATAGGTACTGTGGCATGTACTGAGTATTTTTAAACCACGCTCCAGTGTTGAGCTCTTTGGAAAATTTTAGGTATTTGTTGATTTGATTGGAATGTTTAACATCGTCTGTCTTTTTGTGGAATGTGATACAATATTTGGAATTCATTGGGTTAGGCATGAAATCCGAAGTATGTGATATTTCGGGTTTATGATGTCTAAGGTGATTGTGGATTCCAAATGTTGTAGTTTGACATTTTCTTTTTTGCGACCGTAAGTGTAATATGTGGTGTATCGCCGGTTTCGTTGCTATATGTCAACGACAATTGGGATACGCATATTTACTTACGTTGATGACATGTGATGTTATGTGTTGCTGTGATATGTTATATTGGATCGTCGTGTTTTGAATAGCTGGGGTTTTTATGTGATATGAGAGTTTTTATTTTCATTCATGTAAAATTCATTGTATATAATATTCTTTTATTGGGGCACTTCTGGGATGAGGATGATGTCACCGTTGTTGTATATTATTTACTTTTCTGCATTAGGATATACCCAAGGTGGGGAGCACAAGTAACCGGGTTCTAGAGTCCAGTGGGAGACCATTTCGAGGAGTCGAGTCCGAGTCTCCTAACTCTAGAATTGGTAGGGTTGCTTGCCGCTCTCGTAGGGGTCTAGGGATGTGGATTTGGCTATTCATCGCGACCGTGGAATCCGTGTTTTATATTGGCTTAATTTAAAACACGGAATTCCTAGTATATCCAATATTTCATTTGTTATCTTCTGCTGCTGATATTCTGTGATGTGATCACTTTATATGCTTGAGACGAATACTTTATTATTATATATATGATATATAATAAACGTTGCATATGTTTTGCACTCGCGCTAGTCCCGCCCCGCTATGCCGTTAGTTAAGTAACCTAACGGTGCATAACGGGACACTGTAGCGAATGCGGATGGCATAAGCGTACGTTGTATTTTCGTTTATTCTGTGATTCTTAGGAAGCATAAATGATGGGACTTCATTAATGAGATTAATGAAAAAGCAAGAAACCTAAAAAGGTGTTGTAGAATAAAATTTTCAAAAAGGGTAGCTCTAGTTTTTGCTTTGCATAGCGGTATTCCTTGTAGAATATCCAGCACCTTATTCGATAAGGAAAGAGCCGAGATCCCTTCACCGGGAGTGATCTCTTTAGCGAAACTAGCAGATGCTACAACCCACTCAGTTTTGTCTTTTGATTGCTTCTCTAGTTCTTGATTTGCATAGTGATATTTGTGAAATATCCTACACTTTATTCGATAAGGAAAGAGCCGGGATCCCTTCACCGGGAGTGACCTCTTTAGCAAAACTAGCAAAAGCCTAAAAAACACTCCTTTTCAAAAACACTCGATTCCAAAACGATATCAAGTTCATTACGAAAATTTTTTTCTTAAAAACCTGGTGTAGCCATCTGTCATTTCAGATAAGTACTACTTAGTATTTGTGCTACGTTTTTTGACTATGTTAAGGCGTAGTGTGCGGTAGCTAATTAGTGCTTATCTGCTAAAACATGAGATGCGATTGGATTAGGGTAGTCGTACAACTTTGTTGACTATGTTAAGGGTTATATGGGTGGGTTTAATTCAATCAGGAAATGACCGGTCGAACTTGGCTAGCGCTTATGATTTGTTGACTATGTTAAGGTCATAAGTTGCTAGGGGCAAAAATATTATCGGAAATTTCAAGTGTTGAAATTTGTAATGAGATTGCATATCTTCTATGAGATAGTTGGATCCCGATACCCACTGTGAGTAAGAGTTACTCCTGGGAGAGTTTTACACATCACAATTAACCAATCAAGTAGGTGTCTAGAAAGATGTTAATGGGGTTACGCCCCTGGGAAAACGAGGTTTGTTTTAATTAGGTCCGTACGAAAGCACGGGGAACCTCCCACAAAGTACCAACACTGGCCTGACTGAAAGATTGGTGAACTTGTAAGGTGGAATTAATCCCAGTTAGTCTTACCTTTTAGGGTTTGAATGAAGATTTGATAAAAACAGTGGGAGCCATCCTGATTAGATAAGATAATAACCAATCTAATCTTACAAGAGCATACGAGAAAGTGTTTTCTTCTCTCTCTCTCTCCAGGTAACTACCATATCAGGCCTTAATCAAAATAATAATATGGATGTATTGGCCGAACCCGCTTGTTATGCTGAGTAGGTGAACGTTGGTTCCGCTCCAACATATAATTGTTATAAGTCCGAGCAGGGAATAGGGGCATATCTGGATTCCCATGCCACCCAAACAAAGAATAAGTATGTTGATGCATTTTCTTCGGGTGTGTTAGTTACCGAGAATTATTTCTCAATGCACTCTATATCCTGGGTATTAAATACCGGATCGGGATCCCACATATGTAATATGTTGCATGGGCTAAGGAAAGGTAGAGAACTGGGAATGGGTGATCATTCCGTAAGAGTAGGGAATGGTGCAAATGTTGCAGCCAAAGCAGTTGGTGAATATCATCTTGTATTAGCAAATAGTAATACATTGATTCTGAACGAAAGCTATTACATACCGACCTTGATATGGAATCTTATATCGGTTTCTTTATTAAGTAAAGAAGGATATAATTTTGTAGTACAGGATAATGTTATGAACATCTTCCTGAATCAAAAGTTGATTGGATCAGGCTCGTTAAATAATGACATATATGTAGGGTTCCTAGGCACTCTAATGAGGTCTCACAAGGCATCAACCATGCCAATTTCAAATTTTACGGGTGCCGAGAAACCCTAATACGGATCGTTGGCTAGAAGTTTAGGCGAAAGATGCAACAAGTTAACAATTTAACTAAAGAACGGAAATACAACTTTTGTAGATCCGGTCCTCCACCTCCATAGCTCCGCAATGAAGTCTCCTCGCTGTCCAAATCGAATCCCGGGCTCTTGCGTCGACTTCATCGGAGAATGGACGGGCTAGGTCATCGACTAGCATGCCGAAGATGATCTACGTCGAGGCATCACAAGATCAAGCTCCAACTTCACTAAGCCATTAAACTTGTGAAGAAAACACCCTTTACTACTTGGCAAGAGGTATAGGATGAAGAAATAGGAAGTGGGTTCACTTTAGAATTGGATTTCTCACTCCTTTTCACAAGTTGCCATTGATGGAGCAAGGTTTCTTCATGAAGAAGAAGAAGAGGAAGAAGATGAATATATGATAAGTATATTTCAAAAAGAAAATAAAATGAATACTTATCATAATCCAACCATGGTCAAGTGTAGAGAATAGACTAGGGTTAAGTGGAATGGTTAGGGTTAAGCATGAGACAAAATGGTGACTTAGTCAAAGCTTCATGAAGCTTCAACATGCATCCAAAGAAAGCCACCATTTTTCTTTATGCTTATTATTTTCCAAAAAGAATAAATAGATAAATAAATGAATAAGAAAAAAAAACCCTAACCATTCATATAACCATGGTTTAATCTTTACACAAACCCAAGTTAGCATGCATCATCAAACATGATACAAACTTATGCACAAAAATATATCACATATACAATGTGCACAAACAAGTGAGAAAAACCATTTAAAGTGAACCAATACTAGTTAATGCAAAGTAATATATCAAATATATAATTATGCATTAAATCATTAAATCAACACTTGATTTAACGATCCGGTCATATCGCATACAACCGACTAATATCCAATGTATCCGCTTATCGAATCAACCCTTGATTCGATAACTAGGTTATATCGCATACAACCAATCGATACATTCATCGCGAGAATGAAATACGGTATCACATACACGCATTATTCTCGGTCCCGCACATATCTCATATGCGCTCCTATTTCGTTTCGCTTGAGCCAGGAAACCTCTGTGTAGGACTCTAAAGACTCGTCAATACGCCGGCAGCAGGTGATGATCATATCAATCACCCACAAGCCGCAAGCGGTCTGCTAAACGTAACGGCCACCCGGGTATTGAGCGATCAGAAGATCGACGAGCAAGCCCGCTCACACTCCAGTGAATCCAACCAGCAACACTTACCGTACAGTCCGGTCTCGTCGTCTGATATGTCGCATATCTCGCCTAGGGGTGGTAAACGTCAGACCCCAATAGCTCGATAAGTCGTGTCGATATGAGGTCTATAACAGTTCGAGAAACTACTGGTAACACTTACCAGTAAATCTCAGCAACCCTGGCCAGGGATTTCCGGTTATAGCCAATCGAACACAGCGCAACATCAACTCCCTATACCGGGAGAGACGAATCCCCTCCTATCGGTCATTGCCTCCATGTAATTCGGGACTGTACCCAAAAACCACCGTTTTGCACGCCCTCTTGAACGTGGTAAGGTGGAAATCAAAGCACAGTGGGAACCACACAAGACTCTATGACGATCTCGGGTCAACAGACTACTCTGTACCAGTGTCACCAGAGAACTGCCATCTGACGTAAGGTATAATACCATCTGGGAGTTCTCGGCGAGTCCGTCCAGTGTACCCAGTCTCCACTGAGCACCCGTATATCATCTCTGATGTCAAACACCAATGGATATGGGATCATCCATCGCCCATCTGTATGGGTCGAGAAGGTATACGCTAGTCTACACTGGTATATCGATGCCCCGTCTCGATACACCCACGACAAGGGACCTTGAAGGATGTACTTATGGACTACCATGTCCCCACTAGTGTGATCCGCATCATAGTCCAGGTAGTCAAGTACACATCCTAAGGGCTTTACCAACATGTAACAGAGAGACAATCAGTATACACGTTAAGGTAAAGAGTAACCAGATAGCATACTATCATGTCGAGCAAGAAAGTCCTCCCTATATATGTCCCGGCATCCACTACAATATACATCCAATGTACAGTAATGGCCTCTAGGGCATACATATAACTAACAATATACGTTCTAAATCAAACCATAGTTCTTAATGTATAAAACACACACAAGAGGAAGAGTTCGGAAATGAATGAATTCTTCCTGTGGCATTGTAGACTAGGTCATATCAATGCGACACGACTAGCTAAGTTACATAAGGATGGATATTTGAATCCGTTCGAATTATCATCTTATGAAACTTGCCAGTCATGTCTCAAAGGCAAAATGACCAAAACTCCGTTTACTGGACACGGAGAAAGTGTTACGGAACTCTTGGGACTGATACATAGTAATGTATGTGGTCCCATGTCTACACATACCAGGAATGGTTCCCCTTACTTCATTACATTCACTGACGATCTCTCAAGATACGGACATGTGTTCCTGTTGAAACACAAGTCTGAAGCTTTTGAGAAATTCAAAGAATATAAGCATGAAGTCGAGAACCAGACCGGTAAAAGTATTAAAATCCTTCGATCTGATCGGGGAGGAGAATACTTGAGCACGGAATTCCGGGACTATCTAAAAGAGAATGAGATTCTCTCTCAGCTTACTCCTCCATATACACCACAGCACAACGGTGTATCAGAGAGGAGGAATCACACCCTATTAGATATGGTGCGCTCTATGATGAGCACCGCTGAGTTGTCTATTTCCTTTTGGGGTTATGCACTTGAAACAACGGCATACCTATTGAATCAAGTTCCATCTAAATCTGTACCTACCACACCATATAAGATATGGAGTGGGAAGAGACCATATCTTAAACGAGTTAAGATATGGGGTTGTCCGGCCTATGTCAAAAGGCCAAATCCGGACAAACTCGAGGCACGATTAGTTCTTTGCAAATTTGTGGGATATCCAAAGAATTCACAAGGATATATTTTCTACCACGCTTAGGAGCAAAAGGTGTTTGTTTCTCAATACATCACCATTTTAGAAAAGGAATTTCTTGTAAAAGAAATTAGTGGCAAAGAGGTAGAGCTGGAAGAAGTTCCAGCAGCACAAACCGCAACTGATGATTTAGTGGAACCAGAGGATTCAATAGCTCCCAATGAACCTCAGCCTCTCCGCCGATCTAGTAGGGTTCCTCATCCACCTGGGAGATACTACGGTTTTCTCATTGATGGTGGGAGCGAGGATTGCATCATGGAATATGATGACCCAACTAGCTTCGAGCAGGCCATCACGAGTGGGGAATCTGTGAAATGGCTGGATGCAATGCGATCTGAGATGGAATCCATGTACACCAACAAAGTATGGACTTTGGAAGTTGCTCCTGAAGGGGTAAAACCTATTGGGAGCAAATGGATCTTTAAGAAGAAACTTGGTGTAGATAGAAAAGTTGAGACTTTCAAAGCTAGACTCGTTGCAAAAGGTTTTCGTCAACGACCAGGTGTGGATTATGATGAAACCTTTTCTCCAGTGGCTATGCTTAAGTCCATCCGGATCCTACTTTCCATCGCTGCATACCATGACAACGAAATCTGGCAAATGGATGACTACGAAATCTGGTAAATGGATGTTAAGACCGCCTTTCTAAATGGTGATTTAGAAGAGAGCGTGTACATGACTCATCCAGAGGGCTTCATGGACAGTGGGAGCAGCGGAAAGGTGTGCAAGCTGCTTAAATCCATCTACGGGTTAAAGCAGGCATCGCAGAGTTGGAACATCTGTTTTGATGTGGTAGTCAAAGAGTTTGACTTCATCAAAAACGTAGATGAACCTTGTATATACAAGAAGGTGGCAGAGAGAAAGATTGTCTTCCTCGTATTGTACGTGGATGACATACTCTTGATAGGAAATGATGTTCCTATGATGCACTCAGTCAAGCTCTTCTTATCACAAAGATTCTTAATGAAAGATCTAGGTGATGCCTCCTACATCTTGGGGATTAAGATCTATAGAGATAGATCTAAATGGATACTGGGATTGTCCCAATCCAAGTACATTGACACCATGATAAAAAGGTTTAGTATGGAAGATTCCAAGCGTGGGAATTTACCCACGATCTCAGGACTCACTCTCTCCAAAGAGATGTCTCCTAAGACTGATTTGGAGAGAGCTGCATGCAAGGGACACCCAATGCTACGGCAGTAGACTCTATCATGTACGCGATGTTATGTACCAGACCCGATATAGCATACTCACTAAGTGTAGTGAGTAGGTATCAACCAGATCCTGGAGAGAATCACTGGACAGCTGTGAAGAACATTCTCAAGTACTTGAGAAGGACTAAAGAGATGTTCTTAGTGTAAGGTAACAGTGAACTCCAAGTGGAGTCCTTTAACGATTCGATCTTCTAGAGTGATAAGGACGACTTTAAGTCAGTCTCGGGATTTGTCTTTACCCTCAATGGAGGGACGGTTTGTTGGAAGAGTTCCAAACAGGAAACCGTGGCTGACTCGACTCGCTGCCAACGATGCTGCTAAAGAGGCTGTCTGGATGAAGAAGTTCATAAACGAACTTGGTGTGGTTCCATCCATCGAGCATCCAATACCTTTGTATTGTGATAACAATGGAGCTGTGGCTTTGGCCAAGGAACCCAGGTCCCATCAGCGATCCTGGCATATTCTGAGGCGGTATCACATGATCCGGAAGATAGTTGATCGCCGGGAGATCGAGTTCAGGAGAGTTGACATGAATAACAATACGGCGGATCCACTCACGAAGGCCATACCCCAGATACAATTTAAGAGACTCTTCGTGATATTGGGTATGGGATACTACAACAACTGGCCTTAGTGCAAGTGGGAGATTGTTAGTTATGTATATGCCCTAGAGGCCATTATTGTACATATGATGTATATTATAGTGGATGCATGTAAATATATATAGAGGGCTTTCTTGCTCGACATGATAGTATGCTATCTGGTTGCTCTTTGTCTTAACATGTGGACTTGTATTGTGATACTGTCTTCCTCTCACATGTTGATAAAGCCCTTAGGATGTGTACTTGACTACGAGGACTATGATGGAGATCATACTAGTGGGGCCAGGGTAGTCCACAAGTACATCCTTTATTTGTTCCTAGCCGAGGGTGTATCGAGACAGGGCATCGATATTCCAGAGTAGACTAGCGTATATGCTTCTTGACCCATATGATGGGCGATGGATGATCCTACATCCATTGGTGTTTGACATCGAAGATGATATACAGGTGCTCAGTGGAGACTGGGTATACTGAACGGACTCGCTGAGAACTCCTAGTTGGTATTATACCTATCGTCAGATAACAGTTCTATGGTGACACTGGTACATGTTATTCTGTAGACCCGAGATCGTCATAGAGTCTTGTGTGATTCCCACTGTGCTTTGATTTCCACCTTACCACGTTCAAGAAAACGTGCAAAACAGTGGCATTTAGGTACAATCCCGAATCACATGGAGGCAATGAGCGATAGGAGGGGATTCGTCTCTCCCGGTTTTGGGGGTTGATGTTGCGCCATGCTCGATTGGCTATAACAGGAAGTCCCTCTCCAGGGCTGAAACGGAGATCTACTGGTAAATGTCATCAGTAGTTTCTCGACCCGTTATGAGCATCACATCGACACGACTTATCGGTTACTGGGGTCTGACGTTTACCACCCCTAGACTAGATATGTGATATATCAGACGAAGAGATCGGACTGTACGGCAGTTGTTCCCCCAATCAGAGAAAGGCTCTGTTTAAAATTCAAATTTTGAAATGAAGCAATGCTTCAGATGCAGCGCCAAGTGCGCTACGCCCTAAGTAGCGCACCATGTGTGCGCAAGCGCTAGGTGCGCTGCGGTCCGAGCAGCGCACCACGTGTCAAACACGGGTGCGCTAGGGCAAGGTGCGCTGCACTCCGAGCAGCGTACCACGTGTCAAACACGGGTGTGCTAGTGCAATGTGCGCTGCGCTCCGAGCAGCGCACCACGTGTCAAACACGGGTGCGCTAGTGCAATGTGCGCTGCCTTTTAAGTAGTACACCACGTGCAAAGTACGGGTGCGCTAGCGCTGGAACTAAAAGCTCCCTACCGTCAGATCAAAGATCCAATAATAATGATAAATCATTAATTAATCATAATTAAATTCTGTTAAGGAAAGATTCCTCAAAATCTTTCCAAGCAACAAGATTGTACTCTGTAAATCAGAGCACCGTTGAATCAATGATCCAATGGTGAATAAAAATCACCAAAATACAGAATAAATTCTGTATGGAAAAGATTTCCCAATCTTGTTAATAACAAGAAGATTGCCTTCTGTAAATCAGAAACCATGGGATCAAAGATCCAACAGTCCCCAAATCAATTGGAGAAAAAATCTCCTTAACTGATTGAACTGATCAGCTTGCCCTATATAAAGGCCCCCAAGACTTCGAGTCTTAGAGAGAGATAGAAAAAAATGAGAGGAACCCCCCCATAAACTTTGAGAAACTCAAAGATAAAGAGCAAGCTCTTGCAAGAAGATTTTTCTTCAAGGTAAAAATGATAATGATTAACATAGACATGAAATCATCTCATAAAAAGAAGAATTCATTTCTTTAAAGAGATCATAGATCTACAAAGACAAAAAGTCTTTCACAAAGAGATGAAAAGATCTCATCATAAAATAAAAGAACATAATTCTTCTCACAGATCATGGATCTATAAAGGCAAAGCCTTTCATTAACATAAGAGATTGGAAATATCTCCTGCAAAAATAAGAACTGTTGTTCTTAGATCTTGAGACAAAGTCTCTTTTAAAAGAACATAAAGTGTTTCTCAGATCATAAAATTGATCAGCTGCGCTATGCGCTCTTGAACTGTGCTTCTGTGCTCTCTGGACTGGTGCTCAGCGCCAAATGCGCCACATGTCAATCACGTATGCGCCGATTAAACAACTAGTGCCTTGCGCTTCTGAAATAGCACACTGCGCTCATGGGCTGGTGCTCAGCGCCAAGCACACCACGTGTCACTCACATGTGTGCCACTAAACTGGAAGCGCAGTGCGTTCATAAACCAGCGCTCTACGCTCATAAACTAGCGCAATACGCCCATCATCTGGCTCTTAGCGCCAAGCGCGACACGTGTCCTTCATGTATGCGCTACGTGGCAGAAGCGCACTGCACTTTTTGACCGGCGCAAAGCACCAAACACATCATGTGCTGCGCTGATAGAATATAAATTGTTCTTTAATAAGCCCAAGGCTATGAGGAATGCTCAGCATTCAGCAAAGATAAAAACACTGTCAGGATATAATACTCAGCATTGTTAAAAAGGCCAAGCCCAAATAAAGGCTCAACAGCCCAAAATAAAATGTTAAACATTTATTGGACTTAGCCCAAGATTGGCCATAAGTCCTCAACTCATATTAATTGAGCTCATCTGCTCATAAATATGTTAATAGATCTTAGCCCCAAATTGTACTACAGATCTTCCAACCAACTCACATCGGTTCGAGGGTACATCTCTTTACTCCTCTGATATTTGTCGTTGTAATCCTTCAACGTCTTCAGAGAGGTGACGGGTCCCGACAACCAAACATTCTACGGACTGTGGGGTCCTTTAAAACCCATGGACTATGATGTCCTTAATCTTGACTGTGAGGTCTTTAAACTCACGGACTATGATGTCCTTAACCTTGACGGTGAGGTCTTTACACTCACGGACTATGATGTCCTTAACCTTGACTGTGAGGTCTTTAAACTCATGGACGGGAATGTCCTTAAACTAACATTGGACCATAATGTCCTTAAACTAATCGACCGCAATGTCCCTAAACTAAACAATAGAGACCAATTGCTCTCTTGTTGAATCTAAACAATCCTGTTAAGTTAAGCTTAGTCTAAAAATTAGACTAACGTATCCTTAACATACGTTTAAGTTGATCTTAGTCCCAATGAGACTAACGTATCCTTAAACCCAACCCCCAAACCCAAATCTAAGAAGATACGGATTTGGACTAATCCACGCCCTACAGGCGACAACATAAATTAGTCTCCGTATACAATCCACGGGCAACCAAAAACAAAACAAACACATACGATACGAAGTGGCCATCTAGAGAAGGAGAAAGTTGTTACCGCGATGCGGTAGCATAAGTAACTGCAGGGGCTTGCGCCTGCAGGGAAGAGCGTCCCTACAATCAAAAACCCCTCAAATAAGGGGGAATCTGACGGAGTCTGCTACATCCGCCGCATCCGTTTAAACCTTCGATACATGGTGCCATAAATCAACTTAGCATCTTCGGATAGGTAGACGGATAGCACCAATTAGCATCTGCCCCGAAATTCAGGCAAGACGGACCCCCGCGGTCGCGTCTCCGCGTCTTTCGGCGGGGAACAGATTCTGGCACGCCCGGTGGGACCTTTTCCTCTTTCCACTCCACACTTCATGTGTCGTGTTCGCGAATGAATCGCGGTTTGTTATGGTTGCCCTTGGGTTCGAGGTACTAAGATTTGGTGTCTTGCTCGGTGCAGAAAACGAAAGATCAATGGCTTCTACCTGCACAAAATGCTCCAGCTGCAACCGCAACACCCGTTCCGCCTCATCTGGAGGTGTAACCTACGGGCCTCAAGCGGCCTCCCTTTTCACAATGCCGGTGGACCAGGTGACTAAGGCCACCACTGGACTATTCTTCGGGACTACGTCCCACCAATGAGTTTCAGCACTCCTACACCATTACAAGAAGCTTCGAGAAAGTCGGTCTTTGATCGGCTTGCAACTGCCGCGACCCCTCTCAACGGGTCGCCCAAACCAGATGCCTCGGTCTTCGCCAGATTGGGCCAAGATTCATGTGGACCCATGAAGAAGCCTGCAATTCCAGAAAGGGTTATTCCAAAGAGGATAGACATCCATGCTCCTGAAGTCGTCAAAGCGGCTTCTCCTGCCAAGGAGTCGGTCTTCGCTAGACTGACTGTTCCGGCTTTCGCCCCAAACGAAGTCGTCAAAACTTCTCCCCCTGTGTGAAAGTCTGCTTTTGATAGGTTGGCTGTCCCCATTCAAGGGACGTCGGTCTTCAAGAGGTTGATACCAGCAGTGCCTGACCAGAACATGGGGCATGAAGAAGCCATCCCCATAGCTGAACCAACACCATCCGCGCGACATGCTCTCCGTCGTCACTGGTGCCGAGTAAGGAAAGCTGGGGGCAGCTCTCCGTCTGGACTTACTCCACCAGCTCCAACGGTAGAAATCGATGCTGCTGTTCCAACCGGGAACAGCTTTGAACTGCTTAACAAGGTGCGCAAGAACTCTCCTACTGCAGTGTAAAAGAGATCTCCTCCACCTGTGGAGAAAGCCCCAAAGGCGAAGCCGGAGCAGCCCCTCAGCGGCTGTCCTCCAAAATTTACAAAGTCTGCCGACAGGTCCGGGAATCGGTTGTCACGACCCGAAAGTACGGATCATGACCGGCACTTAGGCTACGAACGTCTCAAGGCGTACGTATGCTAAGTAAGCCGAAACCCAGAAATCCAAACCAAGGGAAGAGGTAGAGAATAGGAAGAACCATATCAAAACAACCTGTATACAACATAATATACAACGCCTGAAGGCGAGGATCACAACAGAAAAGGGAACTCCAACCAACAAGAAACCCATAGAAATATAACACGCGACTCCAAGGTCGAAAGAATAAATATCACTGGTCTCAATCTCAAATAAGTACATGTTTGGTTGATGGAACTTCTAGATACAACTGAATAAAATATACAAGGTATAATGATGGGTAAGGTACATTAAACCCACCTACTAGCAAGTCATCCGAAAGGAACAGTGCCCGCAAAGCCGTAATGAAATCCGTACGGCAACACCTGCAAGAAACTGGGGCACAACGAGGGTGAGTTGCCAACTCGTGAGTAGAAAAAGATCTACGAACAGAAAATCGCATGTATGACGCAACCTAGGTCATACGATCATAATATATATATACAATCCTCGAATATATAACCAGCAATCTCTAACCATGTCTAGGGTAAATATCTAACCCAAGTGTAAACCCATGTGCCTGTGTCGGTGCATCAGGTGGCAATATATCATATGAATGATGTATGAATGCATGAAACAGAATGCATGTACTGAAGGAAACCGCTTTCATAAATTGGTGAGATTTCTGTATTTTAAAATGAGGTATCATAATGAAATCAGCATAAAACAGTGCCTAGGATCAGCACAAATCATAAATCTCAATGTCTCGATATCTCTGTATCACAATCTCTGTACCTCAATATCTCAAATCTCAATGTCTCAATCATAATATCGAGGGCGCCGTCAGTCCAGATCGGCCCCTACCATCCATCTCATGACTACGACGGTATCCTCCGGATATCCGACGTGTCGGGTAATATCACCGGTCGGTCGTGCTCCCCTGCCAGGCTCAACGCCATCTCCTGCGATCTTCTTGCCCCGGGGTACCGCACCGGGCCCACCATGTACCCGAAACGGTTCCTCCACTCCTCGAATCGGGTCTCGAAATCCATCAGCAACTCATGGTGGACGACTCATACATCATGGAAAAACCGCATTTTTATTAAAAAGAGAAAGCAGTTTATATATGTTTTGCGGTTTTCCTCCAAATCCAGAAAATCTCATGGAAACCCGAATCCAAATCATCAATAGCATGTGAAATCATGAATATAGGCATGAGAATCCATGAATGCAGCATATAATGAATAACAGTATGCATGAAGTGACAAGTGATAGCTACAACGTCAAGCTAACATATAAAGCAAGCATACTAATATCATGTCACTACTAGCTAGCAAGATAAATCAAGCAATAATATTTTCTAAGTGTTCGTGACATGGCAGTTACCGATGAAAATGTGTGTGGGCCGGCAAATGAGTGTACGTGGTACATACGCATCATCGGTAATGGTGCTGGTGTCCTAACAGCAGGATATCAATAATGAAATATGAATCATAACAGTATGCGATGCAGAGCAACAATAATAATATGCGGGAGCTGAAATAATGAACACCAAGATCACTAAACTGCACCTAATGTCATAAGAGTTACATAGCTACACCACTACAAGGCTGAGCTGAAGCCAACAGTAGGTAAAGGAAACTGCCTAACCTATGAGTCGATACATATAAATATACATATATAGTCGGTGATCCCGCCTCGATCATATCACATCCGATACCATATCTCTATAATTGGTTATTCCCAAATCAAGTAGGCGGATCAAACATCAAAATATAGCTCGTACGTGAATCCGTCGTACGGCATCCCCAAATCTGGGTACGGGTCAATATCAAATCCGTCATATCATTCATCAAGTATTCTCTTTATCAAGATCATCATAATCTGGGTACTGACCTATGTCTAGTACAATGCTAATATCATTACTATGTTCAAGCTCTGACTACTGATCAACAGTTTAGTATAAATCGATATTATCATCATATATCATCACAAGAGTATACTTCGCCCAAGGCGGCCTATCACAAGTATCCTGTCATATCATATCATATCATAACATAATCACATGTCGACCACATAATATATATGTTACTATTACTATGGCATCATCATCCCCAAAATCCTCTAAGCATCAAGACGTATCTCAATTATGAATTTTATCATATCACCGATATCATAATCTTAGATCGAACTCATCGACTCATAACCATCCCATGTATCATCCTCAAATCCGTATGTGAACACATAATCCCAAACTACAGTGAACACATATCTATATAGGATCCCATAACCACATATGAAATATGGATGTATGCAAGCATGTATATGTGTGTATGTATGTGTAGTGCACCCAATACCCTAAGGTTTCGTAACCTTTCACCAATCCGACATACCAATATCCATTTAAACATCAATAATTAATCCCAACAACATATAATATTTATAGGTGTGTATACGCATCCTTATACATCACCTCGGACTGCGGGGGTGCTATACGCCATCCACCCGACTTCTCCCCGTAGATATAAATCTACTTACCTTGATATGTGTGCCGGTGCCGATGTCGCCGTTTGCATCTCCAACGCCTCGACGCCACGTGGGGTACCTACAAGGATATCACACGCTAAAACTCATGAAAACCATGTCGGAAACCAAAATGGTGCGCACTACGCCCATAGGTAAAAACCTGTGACCTTGTGTGCAAAAACAGCCGATATCTGCTGTCGTTGACGTCCAAACGCCACCCGACAGATACGAATCATCGAATAACAAAATCCATACGAAAACACGTCGTAAAACATACGCCAACTCATGAAAATGAACCCAGATTTTACCCTAACTGGAAACAGTCAAAACTAGACATACAGGGGGTCAAGTTTACATGAAATAGGGCTGTGCACGCAAAACGAGGAGGTTCCACCCTGGTCTGGCCGCAAATTGCGGCCAAAATGAATTAATTGGCGGCCCAAAAATGGTGGTTGGGGCTAAGGTTTTGGGTGATGGTTTCTACTAGCCTGCACAGCCTACATCCAAGTCAATTTTATTTTAGGAGGTCCGGGTTGATAGCAGTTTCCAGAAAGCCACAAAGTCGACAAAAATGCTGAATTTCGTCAAGTATAACCAATCTGGTATTCTCACTAGAAATCTGGGGTTTCTTGGTTAAACTAGTCTCAAATACACCTAATAAGGTTATACTAACGATCAAAACCAACACTAGGTCAAGTTTCACTCAAATTCACTAAAACTAGCACTGTATCACAATAAAACAGTAAACTTTCAGATCTAAACCAGAACTAGGCAGGATACGAGTTGGGGTGTGAGATTATACCTCAGGGGGGTCGTAGCATGAAGGAGAAGGGAAGATGAAGGAAGGGTTGCTGCTGTGGAGCTGCTCCTGCTGCTACTGGGGTTGCTGGTGCAGCTGATGCTGCTGCTGTTTTTCAACAGCAGTTGTTGCTGTTGCTGCTCAGGCTGTTGTTGTTGTTGTTGTTTGGGTGTTGTTTTGTGGTGAGTTGTTGTAATTTTGGTGTGGGTATGGTGGTGTGGTGATGTTGCAATGAGGCTAGGGGCTGTTTATTGCAGCTGTTCTGGTTTTGTAGCTGCTGCTGCAGCCATCTCTTCTTCCCTTTTCTTTTGTTGCAATAGCAGCTGCTGCTGCTGTTTTGAATGGTGAAGTGTTGGTTTTGGGGGCTGAAGGGTTGATAGGAGTGTGTAGGTGTGGGCTAAGGTGTTAGGGGCTGCTGATGTGATGAAATTGGGGCTGATGATGTGTTGTATTGGTGGCTGATTTGGTATATCAGCAGCTGAAGTTGTGCTGAAGTAATTGTGGCTGCATGTTGCTGTAGCTTGCAACCTGCCTTCCCTCTTTCCTTGCTGCTGTAGGTTAAAAGGGGGTTGTTGTTTTGTTTTGGGTTGAGGTTGTGGTGTGGTGTGAATGTGAGAGATGTGAGAGATTAGAGTGAGTGAGAGGGAGAGATGTGATCAATGAGAGGGAGTGCGAAAGAAACATTGGATTAAGGCACAACCTCAAGTTAACCTCCTTCACCCTTACATTACCATTAGATGTTAGCATGCTCAAAACCATCATGGCTCTCTTCCTCTCTCACCTACCTACTAGTCAACACCTACCTTGATCACTTTTAACCAAACCCAAGACCCTAATTAACCCAATTAGCCAAATCAAATGGTTCAACCCACCATGGTCATCTACAAGGTTCAACCCTAGGCTTAACATGAGTCCAAGCATAGAACAAGTGTGACAAGTGTACAAAATGTTATGTGCACATTTTGCATAAAAAGCCAAAAATCCAATTAGCGATTTTTAATCGCGGTTAACACCGAAATAACATATAATCCATCATAAACACTGTAAAATGGCATATTTCCACAAAATAACCTATTTTAGAATTTTCATAATTTTCTCCGGAATTTTTACCATTTATCGGTATTTAATTATACCGACTATTAAAATATTCATTAAAAATTAATATTAAATTCTCGAATTTCCCAAAAATAATATTTTATTTTTTTGAAATGTTACATCGGTGATTGACCAGGACTACTCTCGCCGATCAAAAAAGCTTAAAGCTCAGCAAGAAAAGAGCCTTCTCGTGGTACCACAGAAGACGTCATCCGTCTGGGTGCCCGCTGCAACGGCCCCCTCGACTTCAACTGCTCACAAGAGAAGGAGGCCAGAGAATGCCCCCGTGAATGCGGCAAACCGCAAGGACGTCGAATCTAAACGCCCCAAGTCTGGGGGCATGGTAACACATACAGTTTATATGGCTTTCGGTAAAGAGGAAAGCCGTGCTTCTATGGGTCATCGACTGCTTACTCGATCGATAACGAAGGCTCAGGAGCAACAGCAGCAAAAGCTTCAAGAGATGCTGACTGCAATGGCCGCACTCACTGGGTCGAAAGAAAATCCGGAGACCTCGGAGCAGCGTCAAACACAAGAAATTGATATCGAGTTCCTCCGAAGAATTCTCGAGTGGAAAGAAAAAGAGGCTGCGGAGCAGGCAGCTAATATAAAACGAATGGCTCTTTTGTTCCAAGACATGGCCGGGATGATGTTACAGCCGGAACCTCCAGCTGAAGACCCCCAATCATCATTGAAGATGACAGAGGAGAAACGTCGAACCCTCCTCCGGCTCTTTCAGCAGCCAAAGAAGAGACAATCTCTAAGACCGTCTTGGATGAATACATCGTTCAGCAAATACAAGCTCACCAGGCGAATGAAGCGGCTGGGCAGATCGTTAAGACTGGACGACCTTATCCAGGATGGTATGACTAAATAAGGTACCCGCCGGGATATACGATCCCTAAATTTCATGTATATAAAGGGACGGGGAATCCACATCAGCATGTCGCTCAATTCAGAGCCTTGTGCGGCAACACCGGGGGTGATGATAAACTTCTGCTCCGCCAGTTTGTTGGTAGCTTGTCGGAGACGGCATTCGAGTGGTATTCTGAACTTCCAAACGACTCCGTCAAGACTTTTGCAGAGATGGAGCTATTATTTACCCAGCGCTTCGCAAGTGCTAGTGAACGCACCCCAATAACGGCATTGATCAATGCCAGGGTGAAGCCAGGTGAAACATGGGTGCAGTACGCAATACGATGGCGGAATTTGTGGTCAAAATGTGAGCAGCGCATCGAGGAAGCGCCGGCAGTGGGTATGTTCGTGGGCACTCTTGACCCTCAAGCGACCATCTTGCAATTCATGATGTTTTTCAAGCCGATCACGTTCCAGGCTTTGATCGAAAAACTAGCCTAAATGGACCAGATGAGACATAGACCGTCTCTTCTAAAGCCGAAGCCGCGAAACGAAAAGGGTAAAGGGAAGGCGACATTCATTGCGAATACCTAACAGCAGCCTAGTACTCCAAGACCAGTTGATCGCCAAAATGATAGACAACGATCCCTTGGAGAAAAAGTGAGACGCCCTTACTTATTCCCTCGGGATAAAACGAAGAGGTTATTCGAGCTAGCACTGCGCAACAGGCTCATCACTCTGCCGGAGCCAGGACGCCCAACACAACCAGGTGACATTAACAATCCTAATTACTGCCCCTATCACCAAATGTTGGGTCATCCGATCGAAGATTGTTACATCTTCAAAAGCTGGATCGAAGATCAGTACCAACAGGGCAAGTTCGTATTATCCGAGACCTGGAAGGTGAACCCGCCCTAGCCGCACGCTCTCAAAAAGGCAGACACACCGAGGGCATCGTGCTCGTTTGTCGAAGAAGCTCCATGGGAGGTCGCTCTTTCAGCCAAAACAAAATGAATGCTGAAGGATCTCCAAACATGCCCGGCGATCAGATGGAAAAATCCACTGGAACCCGAAGTCATCGAGGGAATGCTGAAGCCGCGTCTGACGCCAAAGATTGGTAGCGATAATCAAAATGCTCACATCCAGCCGTCAAAATCTTCAAAGAAGAAGAAGAAGGCGAAAAAGCCCGTAAAGCTTGATGACAAGTGCACGGACTTGCAAAAACATATCGACGCGCTGGAAGAATACAACCAGAAGGCGCGAACCCCGGTCACACTTCAAGAGTTTCCCAGCCACGTCCTTAAGAACGAAGATGATGACAATGGAGAAGAATCATCAGACGAACCTGAGGATTATGTGGCAAGCTACCATGTGATCTCTCACTCATCGATAGACGATGAAGAAGCTCCTTACACAGAGAAACCGAGGGCAGATCCTAAGCCGGAACTTCTAGGGCCATCAGACGAAATGATTGATGCATCTCTGGACGAAGCTTTTCTTAAAAGCAAAGCTGCTCGAGAGCATGAGATGGCCATATTTGAAAAAGACAAACACCGGCGACTGGACAAAAGGCTTGAAACAATCCCACCAGATCGAAGTATATTCGCCACAAATAAATGTAGGTTCAAGACGAGGAAGAGGTTCGCCAAAGCCATATCAATGGGAATGAAGCTGCCACCCTCTGAAGGAAACCCTCCTGGTGAAGCGGAAATACATCCTGGCTACTGCTTATACCATCGAAAGATTGTACACCCCACCGAAGAGTGCAACACCTTTAAAAACTGGTGGCAGGGGTATGTTGCTCACCGACAACATTTCAAGCGGATGAAAAGCAAAACTCGTCGGGAACAAAGAAATACGACCGAAGAAACCAAAAGAACCACCGGCAACTGTCGTATGGTTGACGCTGGGGGATCACAAGTTCTCACCTTTGGGAGCGACTCTGAGGAAGAAATAGATCTTGGCCCTCTCTTCAAAGAATCCATCCCGGGAAAAGAGGAAGAACCAAAGAGCTACGAGAACATTCAGCTACGCAATCGCACATTACCTGAAAAGAATCTCGGATCTGTGAACAATGGATCGAATAAAAAGGATAAAGGGAAAGAAAAAGTCCCTGAGGACATCGCCTTCGATAATCGAGTCGTCTAAGAGCTGGAAGCCAAGGACCCGCCAAAGAAAAACCAGGTAGACTACAATGTTCTGGCACACTTGAGAAAGCTACCTTCACAGCTAAGCATTCTCGACGCCCTTTTGCTATCCAAAGAGGGGAGAGATTCTCTGATCAGGATATTACAAGAGCCCGACCAGTTCTAAGATTTCCTCACCGAAGAAAAGATGATGGACGAGCTGGAAGAGGTACATACAGCCGATATCACTTTTGCCGATGAAGATCTCCTCCTTGGGACATGCGAACATAACCGTCCCCTTTATTTCTCCGGGTACTGTCATGACATCAAGATAGGCAAAATCCTGGTTGATAATGGGTCCTCCGTCAATCTCCTCAATGTGAGAGTGTTGAAGGAAATCTGCATGAGCGTTCAGTACCTTGCTTGTGATAAAATCACCATCTCCAGGTTTGACTCCCAGTCATCACGGACGCTCGGGTCTGTAATATTGACATTACGCTTTGGACTGCTAGTCACGGACATCAAGTTTCACGTCAATGACGCTAAGACCTGCTATAACGCTTTGCTCGGCCGGCCTTGGTTACACGAGTACAACATTATCCCTTCTACACAATATCAGTGTATGAAGTACTTCAAAGATGGTCTCGAGTACACTATAACGGGGGAACTAAACCCATTCTCCATGAACGAAGTCCGCAAATACGAGGATGCCAAGTACTTCCTACCATATTTTGAAGATACAGAAAGATGTCGTAAACCGGAGGACAAGCAAAAAGCTATCACTACCATTTCGGTCTTCGGGAGTGATACCGAGGAAGAAGAGGAGATAATTTATTCCGGGCCACACCAACGCAACAAGCCGGGACCGTCCACCCCTATTTTGGTCTTCGGCAGGGACTCGGAAGATGAAGTCAATGCTGTATTCTCCGCTCGGCCATCGATACAAGCCTTCGCTGATGAAGACCAAAGTTTGCAGATCGCCATGGTTCCGCAAGAGCATTACAAAGAACTTGATGCACTTGAAACTTATAGTGTGCAGGAACTGCAGACATTCTATGTCCCTCCAAGGCGAAAGGGTGAAGAGGCGATCCTATTCTACCGATCCGAGGAAACCAAAGTGGAGAAGGAAATTTGGCATGGTACGGATTCTACACTTGACAGACTCCAGCCCATCCATCTGCCTAGATACTACACAGATGGATTAAAAAGACGGTTGAGGCGCCAAGGCGTACCCCTTAAGCAGACTGCTCGACAAGCTCAGTTCTACAACAGGATCTGGGATGTCCCCGAAACTCAGCGAAAACTGCCCAACGGGAAAATGGAAACGATCGGACTTGGATATGTTCAATCCACGGGACGGGAGCGAGTCCATGGCAGCTATGTCATACATGACTTCGATGAAGAAGGAGATGCTCTGTGGGAAAATGCTAACCTTGAACCAAAACGAGCTCCTGTCGTGAAAATGCCAAGCCCGTCGTTCAAAGAACAGATAGACAACCTCATAAGAGAAGAAGGTCAAAAGGTTCGAAACGACCATAATCGCGAGATGACCATCTACGAGAAAGCCAGAACGCAGCGCCTCCTTCACCAGGCTACAGAAAACGATGATGCCCTTCGTCGCCATCCCATCATGCAAAAGACCCGACGCAGAGGCAGAAATAATCCCAAGAACGAAAAAAACGTTCGACGGCAAAGCGGGCCCAAGAAGCTTCGCGATCGGGAATGGGGCAACCTGGATTCGTCTTTTATAAAGAAGATGGGTTGAGTGTACTCCTTTTCCCAAGACAAGACAAGGAAGATACTTGATCTTGCCATAAAACATCAAATGATTACCCTCCCAGAGTCCAAGCACCCCGAGCAAGCAGGCAAAGTCTCTCATCCGGATTATTGCTCTTATCACCGAGCGATAGGACATCCTCTCGAAGACTGCTTCACATTCAAAGACTGGGTAGAAGACCAGTATCAACAAAGCATGTTCTCTCTATCCAGCAGTTGGAGGGTAACCCCACCGCAGAAGCATGAATCGAAAGCCACGTATGCAGCGAGAGTAGAACCAGATCAACATCGGTCTTGGAAGCGATCTCGTACCTGCCACGTAATAACGCTGTCAGAAGAAGAACCCGAAAATATTGATGACCTCCCCTGGTGCTTCGAAAATGATGATGGCGAGGTGATCTCGGAGTTTCCACCGACGCCGAAAGAGCTGGAAGATGGGATGCATACTACTGCAGATAACCTCAAGAAAATTGATTTGGGGACGGCAAGTGACCCGCGGCCGACATTCGTCAGTGAGCTGTTGTCTGAAGAAAGGGTGGCTATACTCAAAGACGTGCTCATGCAGTACAAAGATTGCTTCGCATGGAACTATTCCGAAATGCCGGGACTAGATCCAGAGATTGCTGTGTACAAATTGGCAATTTCTCCAGACGTCAAGCCAGTCAAACAAGCGCCGAGAAGAATGCGGCTCGAGCTTGAGATGAGCATTAATGCCGAGGTCAAGACGCTAATCGACTCTGGCTTCATCCAAGAGGTTCAGTATCCTGACTGGATCGCCAACATTATCCCAGTGATGAAGAAAAATGGGACGGTGCGCATCTGCGTAGACTTTCGGGATCTCAACAAAGCTTTCCCAAAGGACGACTTCCAAGTGCCAGTCACTGAGCTGATGATCGATAATACGTCCACTCACGAAGTCTTCTCCTTCATGGACGGCTCATCAGGATACAATCAGATAAAGATGCACCCCGAGGACCAGAAGCATACCGCTTTCCGGACTCTTTTGGGCATATTCTGCTATAAGGTGATGCCTTTCGGTCTAAAGAACGCCGGAGCCACCTATCAGTGGGCCATGACAAAGATCTTCGACGACCTCATCCATGAAATCGTCGAATGCTATATCGACGATCTCATAGTTAAAAGCAAATCATCTGAAGATCGTGTTTCAGCGGCTTCGGAAATATAACTTGAAGAGAACCCTCTCAAGTGCGCGTTCGGAGTTTCCTCGGGCAAGTTCCTAGGATTCGTCGTCCGACACCGAGGCATCGAAGTAGAACCGTCGAAGATCAAGGCGATCATGGAAATGCCTTAGCCAAGGACTCTCAAGCAACTGCGGTCTCTCCAAGGAAAGCTCGCGTATATCCGGCGGTTCATAGCCAATCTCTCCGGCAAGTGCCGCCCTTATAGTCTGGGATCACAAATGAAGAAAGGGACTCCTTTCGTCTGGGATCACAAATGTCAAAGCGCACTGAACGAAATTAAGCAATACCTACAGAATCCTCGGGTGCTAACCACTCCAGTCAAGGGAAAGCCCCTCATTCTGTATACAACTGCCCTTGAAGGTTCTTTAGGCACGCTATGGGAAAAAGAGAACGACCAAGGGAAAGAGAGAGCCCTCTACTACTTGAGTCGAGTTCTACTTGGGGCAGAAAGAAATTACTCCCCCATTGAAAAACACTGCTTGGCGTTGATTTTCATGATAACAAAGCTCAGACACAACGCGTTGGCATATGAGGTCCATCTCATATCGAAGGTGGACCCTCTCAAATATTTGATGTCAAAGGCTATATTAACGGGACGGCTCGCTAAATGGGCCCTACTCTTAATGGAGTTCTCGATAACTTATCGTCCCCTCAAGGCAATGAAAGGCCAGGCCATCGCCGACTTTCTCGCTGAGCATCCGATACCCGCTGATTCTCCTTTGAACTGCGAGTTGCCCGACGAGCACGCGTTTGACACGATCGACGGTGAGAGAGGAGAGAATGATACCCAGTGGGAACTCTACTTCGATGGAGCATCTTCCATGAAGAAGCGCAAACAAATCACCCCCATAGTCAAATCTGGGATAGGCCTCATCTTCATAACTCCACAAAGGGGGATAATGCGCTTCGCCTTCTCCTTAACAGAGCCAAGGACGAACAATGAAGCCGAATATGAAGCTTTAATAGCAGGACTTGAGATCGCTGTCGATATGGGAATTGAAAACCTCCTCATATACGGAGATTCCTAGCTGGTCGTTAGTCAAGTAAATGGTGACTATCAAACGTGCAAACCAGAGTTGGTAAAATACGGCGAAAGAGTGCAACAACTGTTGACTCAAATTCCCGCCTACGCCCTGGAAAGCATACCGCGAGCGGAAAACAGCAAAGCGGATACGTTAGCTAAACTCGCTAAAGAATTGGCTGACGAAAACCTCGATGACGTGAGGATCGTTGTACAAAGCCGTCAGGCTCTTGCACCGGTGGAAATATCGCCGGAGTCGTCGGAAGAAAGGGAAGCAGTTGAGCAGACAACCCAACAAATAAAGGACTAGGAAAAGGCTCAGGATTTGAGGGGTCTTCATAGATTACTTCAAATCCCGTCGAACACCTAAAGATGTGTCCTCAAGACATCAGCTCATGAAACGAGCTCTGTCTTTCGCCTTCGTCAATGACACGCTGTATAAAAGATCGTTCGACTCTTTATGGCTAAGATACTTGGGGCCTGAAGAGGCAAAGAGAGTCGTCCAAGAAACTCACGACGGACTCTGTGGCTCTCACCAAGCCGGGCCAAAGATGAAATTAAAATTCAAAAGGATGGGCTACTATTGGTCCATGATGATCCAAGACTATCTCGAATACGCGAAGCAGTGCCACTCGTGCCAGATTCATGGGGGCTTTATCCATCAGCATCAAAATCCACTACATCCAACGGTGGCTAACTGGCCGTTCGAAATGTAGGGAACCGATATAATCGAGCCCATCGAACCAGCATCGTCCAGAGGACATCGATTCATTTTGGCAACAACTGATTACTTCTCCAAGTGGGCAGAAACAGTACCGCTAAGAGAAGTGAAGACGGAGAATATCTTCCATTTCTTCAAGACACGCGTCATTTATCGGTTTGGCACTCCGCGACGGATCATCTCCGATAATGGGCCAGCCTATTGAAGCCACAAGATTAGCCGCTTCGCACAACAACATAACATAGACTGGAGATACTCTTCAGTCTATAATACCCGAGCTAACGGTCTAGCTGAGACTTTCAACAAAACCTTGATGAAGATCGTGAAAAAGACGGTGTCTCGAAATAAAAGGGAATGGCACGAGAGAATGCATGAAGCTCTCTGGGTGTATCGAACTACGTTCAAGACGGCCACGAACACAACGCCGTACGCATTGGTATTCGGTACGGAAGTGTTACTCCCCCTTGAGATAAAGTTACCCTCTCTACGAGTGGCGGTTCACTATGAGATAACAAACGAAGAAAATGCTCACCTTCGGCTTAAGGAGCTTGATGCCCTTAATGAAACCCGGCTCATAGCGCAACAAAATCTGGAGGCTTATGAAGCAAAAATGACTCGCTCATATGAGAGATTGATTAGGACGAGAACATTCCGCCAAGGCGAACTCGTGCTAGTGGTCAAAAGACCTATGATCCCTAATCGTGCTAAATGGGGGAAATTCGAGCCGAACTATGAAGGCCCGTATATCATAGACAAAGTTTACCAGGGTGGAGCTTATCTACTCATGGACATTCATGGTGAAAGACCTTTCAGGCCAATAAACGGTCGTTTCCTAAGAAAATACTACGCCTAACGAGTTACGGCCTAGGTCAACGATAGATGACGACACCTATGTCTGCTCGCTATCTTCCTAAGCCCAAACTCTATAAGTAGTAGCCGGCTTATGGACCGAAATATCCTTAAACTAACAACGGACCGAAACGTCCTTAAACTAACAATGGACCACTATGTCCTAAAACTGGCCATTGACCGAAACGTCTTTAAACTACTACAAACCCGCGTCATCCCCAGGATGACGTAAAAAAAGTAATAATAAAAAAAAGAAAAGAAAACGGTATGTCCATAAGCAAAATGAGTACAGATGAAAACCCGAAAGGGCTCCGTGAGTAAAAACAGTAGGGCTGCCGGCGAGTTTTGTGAAAACCCGCAAGGGCACAATCTCGTTAAAAGACACTTGCAAGGTCCTCTCGACCTTGTGAGGAGAAACCACCTGTGTCAGATCCTTACGACTCACAAGGGAACAACACACTTAGGGATCCCCACGATTCCTAAGGAGAAATTACACTTGCGAGATTCTCACGACTCGTAAGGAGAAACCTCCTATGAGACCCTCATGGCTCATAGGATTCAAAAGCCTTAAGCTACAGGGATCTAAACCTGTTCTTAAGCAGCCACCACAACCTCCAATGCTTCCCTACAAGCGGCTCAATGTTGACCCTTGTATACAATCCACGGCGTGAATAAACATTTCCTAAACAAAGTCCCATCCGTGACTAGGGATATGTTTGCACAGTGAACAGCCCTTGTAAGTCTTTCCGACTTAGAAGGAGAACATACTCTTGTAAGATCCTTACGACTCACAAGAATCCATACACTTGGGAATCCTCACGATTCCTAAGAAGAAAATGCACCTACGATATCCTCACGACTCGTAGGGAGAAATACCTTTATGAGACCCTCACGGCTCATGAAGTCAAAAGCCTTAGTCGACAGGATCTTAACCCTGTTTGCTAAGCCACCTTTGTTCGATATCGACAGTGGCAAATGATGATTCGCTCCTGGCAATATCCCAGTTGTAGCAGATTCCAAAATCGGTGTCTAATTCCAAGCTTGCAGCAAAAAAGCCAGCGAGCCACACATGCATACGAAATAGCCGAAATGATGGGGCAACTTGCAAATCAGCAAGTAAAAATGTATGCATGCAAAATAGCCGAAATGATTGGGCAACTCGCAATAAAAGCAGCGAGTAAATAAAAACAAAATAGCTGAAATGATTGGGCACCGCGAAAAATAGCCGAAATGATTGGGCAATCGCAGCTTTCGCGATATAAAAGCTGAAATGATAGAGCATCGCGGAAGGAAAGATATATAAAATGAAACTTTTTACCCTACAGGTAAAATCACGTCGATCCCTGTATACAATCCAGGGGCACAAACAAAGAGGGAATCATACCTTCCCACCAGGCTTCATCGAAACGAAGCCAAATCTCGACGGTTCAAGGATAGCCTAGAGATCATCAACAGCGTTCTTCCCTATTCCAGCAGGATTCATACGCTGCAATCAACCCTGGAGCCATGGCAAAGCCCCTATTCCAAATCTCGATGGTTCACAGACAACCTGGAGACCACTTCGATATTCGTCTCATTACAACAGACGCAATGTCATCCAAATGGCCCCGTCACGGAAATACGTCATCCAAATGACCCCGTCTCGGAAATACGTCATCCAAATGACCCCGTCGCGGAAACACGTCAGCCAATGACCTCGTCACGGAAATACATCATCCATATGACCCCGTCGCGGAAATACGTCATCCACATGACCCCGTCGCGGAAATACGTCATCCAAATGACCCCGTCGCAGAAATACGTCATCCAAATGACCCCGTCTTGGAAATACATCATCCACATGACCCCGTCGCAGAAACACGTCAGCCAATGACCCCATCTTGGAAATACGTCATCCAAATGGCCCCGTTGCGGAAATACGTCATCCACATGATCCCGTCGCGGAAATACGTCATCTACATGATCCCGTCTCGGAAATACGTCATCCAAATGACCCTGTCTCAGAAATACGTCATCCAAATGACCCCGTCGCGGACATACGTCATCCAAATGGCCTCGTCGCCGAAATACGTCATCCCCATGACCCCGTCTCGGAAATACGTCATCCAAATGATCCCGTCTCGGAAATATGTCAATCCTGATCCCGTGGGAAGCGTCCAAAGCAACCCTTGACTCCGTGAAATGTGGATAAAAGTCAACCTCTGACTCCGTGAAATGCAGATAATGTCAATCTCGTCAAGCACTTACGGGTCCTCTCGACTCGTAAGGAAGAAAATTCTCATGTAAGATCCCTACGACTTATAAGAGAACACACACTTGGGAATCCTCACGATTCCTAAGGAAGAATTACACCTACAGGATCCTCTCGACCTGTAAGGAGAAATGCCTTTATGAGACCCTCACGGCTCATATAGTTAAAAAGCCTTAGGCATCAGATCTGAACATGCTTCCTAAGCCATCACTATCACTCGAAGAATTCAAGAAAGAATGTTCGCTATCTTCTACAGGCTAGGCTTAGTAAGGTAACACGCCGGCAACACGGAAAGGACAAGAAAGCAAGAGATAACACAAGGTAGTACGACAGAAATGTATCTTTTATTGATAAGATCAAATTGAGTACAATTTACATCATAAAACAAATGGATACATTTTATTCAAAAATTATAAATGGTGCAAAAGCAACTATTAGGAGGGAAGCGTTTTCAATAGGCCAATCAATTGCTCACGCACTCCCTTCAGCCACTCTTCGCGGTCAGCAGCCACGGCCAACTCCGTTTCAACCTGAGCCCGTTGCTGCAAGTAAGATGAAAGTCGCTCATCAATGACCCGCCGAGCTGCCTCACGACTCTGCGCATCTTGCTCGATGAGGTCGAGCTTTTGCCTCAGCGTTAGCCCATCGGAAATATATCGCAGAAGGCCTTCAAAGATAGCTTTCAACTGCACAGCATTGGCATCAACCTGAGCACGCAGTCGAGCAGATTCGCTTGAAGTCTATTCACATTCCTTATGCTTTAAGGCCGCTTCTTGTTTAAGATGGCGGAAGTAAGGAGTGCTCTGCTCGACCCACGTAGCCTGTTGAGAGTTCACAGCTAGGACCTCAGGAGCAGGACGTCCCAACTCGAGCTCATGCAGACAGGCCTCGATTTTTCTGCAGTGATTAACCCAGGACTCCACGACGCCTTCGTTATAAAACTGCACGAGCGTCGCCAGCATGGGATTAACCTCAGCAACGAAATCTGTAGCAAGGGCAGGAGTCTCCACATCAAGCTCCTCGAGATGATCAATCAACGTGCCCGGCTATTCACAGCACCTTTGGAGGAGGGAAGTCGAGAGAAGGGGCCTGCGGGCATTACGACTCGACACTCGAGCGGAGTCGAAGTCGGTGCCACTGCTGCAGAACACGTCATAGTCAAACAACAGTTCAAGAAATAGAAAAGCTACGTGAACAATGCAGTTTACTATACCGGCTGTGGCAGGTGGCAAGGCCGGGAGTACCGGTGGTGCAACGGAGGGTTTAGCAATGACTCGATGGCCCATAAAAGAAAAGAAGAGACGTTAGCTAAAGGCCGTACTCACCAGCTCCGCTAGAAGAGGCAATCTCTGACTGATAGGAGAAGTGTGGGTGTAGCACCTGATATAGGTGATCAAAAGGGACTCCTGCGAGGATGTAATAATGCAATGTCAGCACATAAAGTATACTGCCGACAATGAAACCGATATGTCACAAATCCGTACCTTCCAGCATTTGGGAGGATACGAGAGACGGTAGAGGAGCGGTCACCGTCAAAGCGGCAACTGGAGATGCTTCCTCGGGTGGCACAACCCCAATGCTCATCACACCTGCATTAGAAGTAAGAGAAAAGCTGTCAAGAGAAATTAAAAGGGATTGCAGAATAAAGGGGAAAGCAATGACCCAAAATCTACCTGGTGAGTCGCCGGTCGAGACCGTGACAAGGGCGTCACTGGATGCAGCAAACGCTTCCCCCTCCTCCATCGGAACGGTCTCGCCACCCGTGGACTCATCCCCCGACTCCACGAGAATCGTTGTCACACTCGCAGCGCTCGACAACGGCAAGGACCCGCAAAGGGAAAGAGTGACGATTGGATCAGTGCCCGATTCTTGAGAAAGAGTGGTTAACTCGGGCTCAGCAGTTGTAACCATCTCACCTACCGCTACTTCGGGCTCGACGATTGTAGCCGTCTCACCTACCGCTACCTCAGGCTCGGTGGTTGCCGCCACGTCACCCACCACTTCCTCGGCAAGAATCAGCCCTACAAGATAAGATATATGAGGACCTGAATATTAAAACTTTGACAAAAGAACCCAATGTCATGTTACCTTGGGTCGATTTTTCGATTGCTTCCCGAGCCGCATGTGCTGCCTGTCTGTGGGCGGTAGACAAAGCAACTGAAGTATCCTCTGAAGGAGTAGGGGCAGAGGTAACAGCGCTTGGACCTGCACCCGCATCCAAGGCGGCGGCACGCTCCCTTGCCTCGCGCATTCTACGCTTCCTTTCCGTCCGGGCCGTGACGTCAGATCTTCTAAAAACCTCCTTCAACGAGACGTCATCGTCTGCGCCAATAGTTACCTCTGGAGCCGTTATGGCATCCGTTATCGGTTGCTTAAGTGAGGCATCTTTCGGCAATACCGGTGGAACCGAGGCTTTGATAGCCGACCCGGGAAGCGTTTCCGCACCGCCCTGTGAAGTCGGTGCCACACCTGGAATAACCTGAGTAGAGGTAGTTCCTGTAATAAGATGAAAAGAAGGGGTCAGATTACCCATAAGAAACGGGAGTGGAGACACAGTGAATCGAAATGTACCGATGCCTAAAGATGCTCGAAGTCTTTCTTCCTCCTCAAAAGTCTTGAGAGAAGCAACGAGAGCTTCTTCAGTGGAAATGCCCGTTAAGAAAGAAAATTGCCAGTCAAAACATGATGACAAAAATATAATGCAATGACGAAAAATACAGCTAATGGTTACCTGATTGCGCGAGGATGGCCAGTCCCGCTTTGTGGCTTGCCAATTGCTCAGAAGCTGCAATGGCAGCCGCCAGATCAGTATCATCTGGTGGCATGAATAGACCCTTGTTTGTCCCATACTCGCTCAGGCCCTCGCCATAAGGAGCTTGAGGCTCCTGGCCGAGTACAACGTCGACAGAAAGGATCGACTTTTTCTTCCTCTTCTATGAGCGAGCTCCGGTCGCAGCCAGCACAAGCTTACGCTTGGTGGGCACTTTGGGACGATGAGTCCCGATATCTGAACCCATGCTAGACTCGGGGGAAGCTACATTCACCGTTTCCACGGGAGCACGGGGCACTGGTAGCTCGGGCCTGTCGTGAGGGACTTTGATCACGGCAGCTTCCCTTAAGGGAGGCGGGACAATGGTCCGTCGCTTCAGAGGGACGTTTTGATCACCAGCACGGGGTGCACCTTTGCGATCGAGCAACATTCGCTTCTCCTCCCTGATGGCAGCGCCCATTGAATGATGGTACCATGCCACGTACACACTAAGGGCCTTCGGGACATAGCTCGGTTCGCTGATAAAGAAGTTGGACCCCGTGTTCATGCGCATGAAATGATGCAGCACGTTTCACATTCCTTCTCTAGTGACGGCAGGTTCTAACAAGAAAGCCTCAAGCGAGACTCCATGATTGTAGCTCAGCTGCTGGGCAAAACGGTGCGGATTGTATCTCATGAATAACGCCGCATCATTTTGCCTAAACACTAGAAAGCCCAGTCTGATGGAATACAAATGAAGGATTTCCCGAGCTTTCAAAACAGATGCTCCATCTTTAAAAATGTCCCGCAATGGTTGCACCGTCGTCGCGTACTCTTTGCCGATAGTCAGGATCTTGTCGGTGAAAGTCATACCGTCTCCAACAGTGCGGAGATGAAGGAGCAAACCTCTTGCTTCCCGCGGTGACGGATTTACAATACATGCGTTGACTAGTCGCATAATCCAGGGAAAGCCGCACCTGTCATAGAAGGACGACCTTTTATGGATACCGAAAACCCCGAGTGCGTGTAGCTTGAGCCATGACATGAAGTAATGCATCGAGAAGTTCACATGCTGCACTCCGGGTTCAGTTGTATCCGCTGCTTGGCTGAGGCCGTAATACAGATGAGCTAACCCGGCAACCCCGACAGCCACTTTCACCCCAATGATCATTCGGTGAGCCGGATAGAAGACAAACGGCCTCATACGGCGAGGGTGCATCGGGAGCGCAAACCAGCTCAGCCATAGCCCAAGAAACCCCAAAAAGAACGTTTCCTTATCGATCCCAGGGACTGCGACCTCCGCGAAAGAAACAACTGGAGTGTTGGGAAGGAAGAAACTCTTTTGATCTGCCTTCGCCGTTGGGAAGTTGTTTAACCCTAAACCAAAAGGGTCGTCAAGTTTAGCGAATTTAGCAGCAGCCTTCGAGAGGACTTCCGGATGGAGAAAACGAGCAATAAAATCCTCGAAAGTAACCCCACGGCTCCCAGATTCGAGAAAAAGACCCTCATAAATATTCAACACTTTGATTAGACTAGGGAACTGGTGTTGAATGACGTTCTCCGGGGTAAGGCCGGTCATCACTGGCTTGGCACTAAAAATGTATTCATCTGTAGGAAGCCATTCTTCATAATGCTCCCCCATAACCGGCAAGCCAGAAACTTCTGCAAATTCCTCTACAGAAATTGATACTTCTCGGTCCAGCGAAAGGAAGGTGTGAGTAGGAATATTCCACTGCTCCAGAAAGGCCTTAACCCACCAGATGGGAAGCATAGAATATTGGAAGAGAGAAGCATAAATGGCGGGATACAACCCAAGCCTCAACAACTGTGACTTCTTCGCCGACAAAATGTAGCAGGCCCATTGCAGGTATCCAGCTGAGTGACGGGGAATCAGACCTATATTGTACGGTTGTCCCCACGGTCACGCTTCGCCTTGACAAATACGTCGCCCTAGGGTATCCAAAGCCATTGGAGGCTGAACAGGTATCAAAGCCATAGCAGGCTGAAGAAGACCTCCCGAAGTCCAGTTGACTTCTTCCACGGTATAGTTCACCGGGGGTGGGTCGGCATAATGGATCGCCATAATGGGCTCTGAGGGTACCGCATACGAAAAGCTCTGCCGATCCCTAATAATCTGATTGTACAATGTCCCCCAGAGGTGAAGGTTCTTGTATTCCGGGTCATGATCTTTGATCAATGCTAAGACTTCCCGGTCCACAGGCGCTCCAGGGAATCCTCCCTCTGAACAAACAAACGTGCAAAAAGGATCGAAAGACATGCCGCCTGCGTGAAAAGGAACAAAAGTCAACTGTCAATGCGATAATTTAATTTAAATTCTGGCACTTGGTACTTTAGAATTTGTACCACCCTGCAATGCAGTGAAGAGGGAGCAAACGGGGCCAACAAAATCTACATGACTGTTCATCAATTAATAAAACAGCCTCATCATTTGATGAGACTGTTAATTAAATGAGGAGATCCTCAATTGATTCTCATTTAATGAGAAATCCCTCGGCATAAGGAGTAAATCTCCCCTTGAGAGTAGTGCTCTGTGATAGAGTGACACTTGTCAAACTCTAATCATGAAGGAATAAAAATTTCTCAAGAGCCTTGCTCTGGAAAAAAATGATGGAATAATCCATCAGAAAAAAATTGAAAGCAATTTTTTATGAATTAAAAATTCTGAGATCTTCAATATCCATGAACGAACTCTTAAGAGGTCTTCATAAGAGATTAATAAATCTACATGATTTAAAAGGAGCAAAGCTCTGATTAATGGGTTAAGAAACCCTGGAAAAGATCTCTTTAGATCTATAATTCCAAGAGAGCAAAACTCTATTAATGAAACCTTAGAAGGGTTTTCTTTAGATCAAAGATCTATGAAGAGCAAGGCTCTGTTAATGGGTAAAACCCTAAGTCATTAAAAGATTTAATCTTTACCTAAATTTTGACAGAGTTTTTGTCCATAAGAGTATTCTTAAGATGGAGAGCTATGCTCTGTGAGAGAATAAAAATTCTCAGAAAACAAGAAGAAGATGAACAGAGATCATCCTGAGGACCAAAGGTCCTATTTATAGGCACTGAGTGCCGTTTCAACTTCTGAGTTGATCCAAGGGCGCAGATGCTGCCACCGCTGCACTCACATGTGGGTCACGTGAGCGCAATGGTGGGGGGCATTTGTTTCCCCAATCAGAGCAAAGCTCTGTTTAAAATTCAAATTTTGAAATGAAGCAACGCTTCAGATGCAGCGCCAAGTGCGTTGCGCCCTAAGCATCGCACCATGTGTGCGCTAGCGCTAGGTGCGCTGCGCTCTAAGCAGCGCACCATGTGTCAAACACGGGTGCGCTAGTGCAAGGTGCGCTGCGCTCCGAGCAGCGCATCACGTGTCAAACACGGATGCGCTAGTGCAATGTGCGCTGCCTTTTAAACAGCGCACCACGTGCAAAGCACGGGTGTGCTAGCGCTAAAACTAAAAACTCCCCACCGTCAGATCAAATATCCAATAATAATGATAAATCATTAATTAATCAGAATTAAATTCTGTTAAGGAAAGATTCCTCAAAATCTTTCCAAGCAACAAGATTATGCTCTGTAAATCAGAGCACCGTTGGATCAATGATCCAATTGTGAATAAAAATCACCAAAATAGAGAATAAATTCTGTATGGAAAAGATTTCCCAATCTTGTTAATAACAAGAAGATTGCCTTCTATAAATCAGAAGCCCTGGGATCAAAGATCCAACAGTGGGGAAATCCCCAAATCAATTGGAGAAAAGATCTCCTTAACTGATTGAACTGATCAACTTGCCCTATATAAAAGCCCCAAGACTTCAAATCTCATAGAGAGATAGAAAAAAAAGAGAGAGGAACCCCCCATAAACTTTGAGAAATTCAAAGATAAAGAGCAAGCTCTTGCAAGAAGGTTTTTCTTCAAGGTAAAAATGATAATGATGAATATAGAAATAAAATCATCTCACAAAAAGAAGAATTCATTTCTTTAAAGAGATCATAGATCTACAAAGAAAAAAAGACTTTCACAAAGAGATCAAAAGATCTCATCATAAAATAAAAGAAGAACATAATTCTTCTCACAGATCATGGATCTATAAAGACAAAGCCTTTCATCAACATAAGAGATTGGAAATATCTCCTGCAAAAATAAGAACCGTTGTTCTTAGATCTTGAGACAAAGTCTCTTTTAAAAAAATATAAAGTGTTTCTCAGATCATAAAATTGATCAGCTGCGCTTTGCGCTCTTGAACTGCGCTTCTGCGCTCTCTGGACTTGCGCTCAGCGCCAAATGCTCTACGTGTCAATCACGTATGCGCCGATTAAACAACTAGTGCCTTGCGCTTCTGAAATAACACCTCGCGCTTCTGAAATAGCGCACTGCGCTCATGGGCTAGTGCTCAGCGCCAAGCGCACCACGTGTCACTCACATGTGCGCCACTAAACTGGAAGCGCAATGCGCTCATAAACCAGCACTCTGCGCTCATAAACTGGCGCAATGCGCCCATCATCTGGCGCTTAGCGCCAAGCGCAACACGTATCCTTCACGTATGCTCCATGTGGCAGAAGCGCACTGCACTCTTTGACTGGCGCAAAGCGCCAAGCGCATCATGTGCTGCGCTGATAGAACATAAATTGTTCTTTAATAAGCCCAAAGCTATGAGGAATGCTCAGCATTCAGCAAAGACAAAAACTCTGTCAGGATATAATACTCAGCATTGTTAAAAGGGCCAAGCCCAAATAAAAGCTCAACAGCCCAAAATAAAATGTTAAACATTTATTGGACTTAGCCCAAGATTGGCCATAAGTCCTCAACTCATATTAATTGAGCTCATCTGCTCATAAATATGTTAACAAATCTTAACCCCAAATTGGACTACCGATCTTCCAACCAACTCACATCGGTTCGAGGGTACATCTCTTTACTCCTCTAATATTTGTCGTTGTAATCCTTCAACGTCTTCAGAGAGGTGACGGGTCCCGAAAACCAAACATTCTACGGACTGTGGGGTCCTTTAAAACTCACGGACTATGATGTCCTTAACCTTGACTGTGAGGTCTTTAAACTCACGGACTATGATGTCCTTAACCTTGACTGTGAGGTCTTTAAACTCATGGACCGGGATGTACTTAAACTAACATTGGACCGTAATGTCCTTAAACTAATCGACCGCAATGTCCCTAAACTAAACAATAGAGCCCAATTGCTCTCTTGTTGGATCAAAACGATCCTGGTAAGTTGATCTTAGTCTAAAAATTAGACTAACGTATCCTTAACATACGTTTAAGTTGATCTTAGTCCCAAATGAGACTAACGTATCCTTAAACCCAATCCCCAAACCCAAATCTAAGAATATACGGATTTGGACTAATCCACACCCTACGGGCGACAACATAAATTAGTCTCCGTATACAATCCACGGGCAACCAAAAACAAAACAAACACATACGACACGAAGTGACCATCTGGAGAAGGAGAAAGTTGTTACCGCAATGCGGTAGCGTAATTAACTGCAGGGGCTTGCGCCTGCAGGGAAGAGCGTCCCTACAATCAAAAACCCTTCAAATGAGGGGGAATCTGAATCAACTTGGCATCTTTGGAGAGGTAGACGGATACATGGTGCCATAAATCAACTTGGCATCTTCGGAGAGGTAGACGGATAGCACCAATTAGCATCTGCCCCGAAATTCAGGCAAGACGGACCCGCGCGGTAGCGTCTCCGCGTCTTTCGGCGGGGAACAGTAGTGTTACTGACAAGCTTTACAGGAGTATGAGCAGGCTTGATTGTTGATCTTCTGATCGCTCAATACTCGGGTATCCGTTATGTGCAGCTAGTACCGCTGACGGCTTGTGGGTGCTTGATATGATCATCACCTACTGCCGGCGTATTGACGAGTCTTTAGAGTCCTATACAGAGCTTTGCTGGATCAGGCAAAATGAAGTAGGAGCACATATGTGATATGTGCGGGACCGAGATTAATACGAGTATATGATACCGTATTCTATTCTCGCGATATGTGATACCGGTCGGATATATGTGATATAGCTGGGTTATGAGTCAAGTGTTGATTCGATAAGTTGATATACATAATATTAGTCGGTTATATGTGATATAGCCGGATTATTAAATCAAGCGTTGATTTAATAATTTAATGTATAATTGTATATTTGATATGCTAATTTACATTAACTAATATTTGCTCACTTATACATTTCTTTTCTCACATGTGTACACTTAATATATACAAGAATGAAGTGGAAAAAAAACCAGGCAAAAGTATCAAGACACTGAGATCTGATCGAGGTGGTGAATACTTAAGTGCCGAGTTCCTAGACTACATAAAAGAGAATGGAATTCTCTCTCAGCTTACTCCTCCATACATACCACAACACAACAGTGTATTGGAAAGGAGGAATCGAACCCTATTAGATATGGTTCGTTCCATGATGAGTAAGGCCGAGTTACCGCGATCCTTCTGGGGTTATGCACTAGAATCAGCTGCATATCTTTTGAACAAGGTTCTTACTAAGTCAGTGCCTACTACACCATATCAGATGCGGAGTGGTAAGAAACCCTGCCTTAAGTTCCTTAAGGCATGGGGATGTCCAGCTTTTATAAAAAAGCATCATGCGGACAAGCTCGAGGCACGCTCAGTACTGTGTAAGTTTGTGGGATACCCTAAGAACTCCAGGGGGTATCATTTCTATTACGCAGAGGAACAAAAGGTTTTTGTTTCTCAACATCCTCACTTCTTGGAAGCTGAATTTTTAGAAAATCAGATAAGTGGGAGCGCAATAGAACTGGAAGAAATTCCAGAACCACAAGCTATTACTGAAAGATTGGTAGAACCAGAGATTTCAGAAGAACCGGACATCCCAGCGCCACTCCGCAGAATTAGTAGGCATTCTCATCTGCCCGAGAGATACTACGGTTTTCTCATAGACGAGGATCGAAAGGATTGCATCATTGACAATGATGAGCCTACTAGCTTCCAGCAAGCCATTCAGTGCGACGACTCAGTAAAATGGCTGGATGCAATGAGGACCGAGATGGAGTCCATGTACACCAACAAAGTTTGGACTTTGGACATTGCTCCATAAGGGGTAAAACCCGTAGGCTGCAAATGGATCTTCAAAAAGAAGATTGGTGTAGATGGACAGATTGAAACCTAAAAGGCTAGACTTGTTGCAAAAGGTTTTCGTCAAAGACCTAGTTTGGACTATGATGAAACCTTTTCTCCAGTGGCTATGCTAAAATCCATTCGGATCCTTCTTGCCATTGCTGCCTTTCACGATTATGAGATCTGGCAGATGGACGTAAAGACGGCTTTTCTAAATGGAAATTTGGAAGAGTGCGTCTATATGGATCAGCCAAAGGGTTTCATTCAGAGTGGGAGCAGCGGGAAAGTGTGCAAGTTGCTTAAGTCCATTTATGGACTAAAGCATGCATCGCGGAGTTGGAACATCTGTTCTGATGATACAGTCAAAGAATTCGATTTTATCAAAAATCCAGATGAACCATGCATATATAGTAATATTGTAGGGAGAAATGTGGTATTCCTCACCTTGTAAGTGGATGGCATTCTCTTGATAGGAAATGACATTCCTATGCTACAATGAGTCAAAAGATTCTTGTCACAGAGGTTCTCTATGAAAGACCTGGGTGATGCGAACCACATTCTGGGGATCCAGATCTATCGTGATAGATCTAAGAGGATGTTGGGACTTTCACAGTCAAGATATATCGACACCATAATCAAAAGATTCAGTATGGAAGATTCAAAACGTGGTAATCTACCGGCTTGTCACGGAATCACCCTCTACAAAAAGATGTCTCCAAAGACTGATTTGGAAAGGGCCCGAATGTCAACTATACCCTACGCATCTGCGGTAGGCTCTATAATGTATGCGATGTTGTGTACCAGACCATATGTAGCATACGCATTGAGCGTTGTACGCCGGTATCAGTCAAACCCAGTGGAGAAGCACTGGATAGCAGTAAAGAACATTCTCAAGTACCTGAGAAGGACTAAGGAGATGTTTTTGGTGTATGGCGGAAAAGACCTCCAGATTGAGGCCTTTGCTGACTCCAGCTTCTAGAATGACAAGGATGACTCCAAGTCCATGTCGAGTTATGTCTTTACCCTTAATAGAGGGGCGGTCTGTTGGAAGAGCTCCAAGCAGGACACCGTTGCTGACTCGACGATGGAAGCGGAGTACATAGCTGCTTGCGATGCTGCAAAAGAAGTTTTCTGTGTCACGCCCCGTGATTGTCGTGTTTTTCTGTGCGTGCTAAATTTTTAATTACCGCAATCAAGACGGTTTCGCTTGCTAGCTAGCCGGTTGAGTACGGGTCGATCCACAGGAAGATGGAATCTTTTTCTTTATGTTTTAACGAGTTAAATCCAAATATTTTGAGTTTTGTTTTAAGATCTACTAATGAGATAAAGGATCATAAAGAACTTGCTAGGGTTAGGATTAGGTTAGTTCGAGTTAGGAATTTCTCACTTCTTTCAATGCCCTTCTTAATATCGGTGTTAAGGTAATCGGCAACAACGGGGATTAGCACGACTAGGAAGGAACTTACAAGTATAAGCTAAGCTTTCCATGCTTAGTTTCTTCCTTTTGGTCCTTGTCCGTCCGTTCTTGGCTCTTAGCCCTAACCTCCGGTTAATTCAACCACAACCGGTCTAACTATGGAATCACCGCTATCATGTAGGATAGGGTGCCGTAGTGAGCGGATTGTGGTTCAATTAAAAGGAGTCCGAATTAAGGTGTTGGGCAAAGAAAAGAGTGAGAGAGATTTGCTTCTCTCAAACTTTCCTTCTCCTGTCCTAACAAGTGAGAGATTACTTACCCATTAAAAAGAATAAAACAAAAAGGAAGGTAGAAAGAAATGAGGTTAAGAATAAATTACAACTAGCTATTTGAGACCTCACCTTGGCAAGGATCTTATTCAAGCATCATCGTTGTTTAAAGATAAAGAAAATAGAAGAAGAAAAAACAAAAGAAAAACAACAATAAAATAAAGCAACTAGATTAACAAATAAAAAATTGCAAAAAATGAATAGACATTCAAGATAAATAAAGAACTCTTTTTTTTTATTAATCAACGCTCATAACTCACTACAATTTTTCATAGAAAAAAATAAAGAAGAACAGAATTTAATTCTAAAATCTAAATAAAGAAAGGCACCTTTATTTGGCTTTAAGCTCTGCTATTTATAGGCATACATTTTGAAACCCTAGGTCTACATTCTGATCTAAACACGAGATTATAAAACTACCCCAAGAGAGCCAAGTCAACGCTGCTTCAACTGCCACCGACACTGTTCAGAAGCGGCCGTGGAACCGCGGCAGAAATGCCTATTTGGCCGCGGTTTCATGGCCATTTAGTGGATTTGGGAGATCATCTTTTCAGGGCTTCTCCATGTTGCTGTTCTCTTATGTTTTGTACACTTGATTTCTCAGAATCTCTTCAGTTTTCTTTCAGATTTTCAGCAGTGGTATTTTGTTTATTAAGCTCCACATTGAAGTCTTAGATCTTGCACTGCCCTTGTGCTTTGTGCAGTGAAGTGACCAATGATCTGCCATTTTGTCCCTTGAACTGGTAAGCGACATCACACGGATGGTTAGCGGAGATCAGTATTCATCTGTTGTTGTTCGTAGTCCCGCATTTGTTGCGGCTTTTCATGAATTTCACTGTAAAGAACTGAGAACCTGTAACATGCAATTATTCAGCAAACACAGATCAAAAGTACCTACCTATATGCATTGTGATCAAGAATGAGCGGTATAAAAATGCAAAAAATATGATATGAAAAAATACCCCCAAACTTATCTTTTGCTCGTCCCGAGCAAAACCAATTTTTATTCTCAAAAAGTCCTAACCTCACAGGGAACGCGATTGCACTGAGCTCGTGCAACAAGCCGTTAAACCTTTAGGTGTCCCTAGTAGGAAGAGTGTTGTCTCCTGAGGGTTTTCAGCGGATTGCACCCACAAAATCCTATAATAAAAGTAAGACTGTGAAAGTTACATATAAAGATAAGAATTATAAAAGAAAGACTTTGAAAATTAGAGTTTCCAACTACACTAGTTTTTCGGTTGTCATGAGCCCTATCTTAATAGTCATGAAAAAATGTGAGAAATCACATCATCCCTCAATAAAACATCGTCTTTATTCTTTATTCCTACCTTTCTTCCAAACACTGATCATATACCCCTACGTGTGTGTAAAGAACATCCCTACACTTGGAGAATTCAATTCAAGCTATCATACTCTTGTCCATCTACCTTAGTACTTTTTAATTAATGAATATTTAAATGGAATTGCTCACACATTTTTCATGCGACCGTTAATACTTCTTGAGATACTAACCGAACAATTACTCATGTGCTTGCTTATTAGGTGTATTTAGTATTTTCCTCGTCTTGCAACACCTAAGGCTTAACAGTTGGTCTAAGGTACTAGGTGATGAAGCACCCTCGCTATATTTTTTTATTGCTGCCTTGGTGATTACAAAATTAGTGTTCATTTTTCTACACCATTTTATCTTTTATACTCCATTTATAATTTCTTTCATACTTTGGCTTTTAGAAAAGAGCATTTCAAGGTATCCTCTACTATCCCGAGTTTCAAGACGTGTGTAAGTGCGTATAGTAGGGTATCAATATTCAAATGTTTGGCGTCCCGAATAAGAACTATTTTTCAGACTTATTTTTATCTGCAGATTAGTGACTTCTTTCATCTTACTAACCCTTGGGACAACGGCTCATAACTACTTATTACTAGTTTTGTTTAAGAAAACATCTAATTTTTTAGGTTTTCTTAAATTTTTCTAATCTTTTGGATGTAATTTTTCACTTTCTAATCTTTTATTATAAAAGAAATTTTTTGAAAATTTTGTGCTTATGCAAAGTATGATGCAAATTGATGCGTAAATAAGCACAAACCTAATACCCCCAAACTTGTTTACAACAATGTCCTCACTGTTGCCATCTGTTAAATCTCAGAAATATGTAAACTTGGAAGGAAAAATTTATTAACGGGGACATGAAATATGATTGTGAAAATCTCCCCCAAACTTATTTTTGGCTCACCACTTCGAGTAAAAAAAAAAATATTTTCAAGAGCCAAATTATACCCCCCAAAACTTGAGTTAAACAATGTTAAGCTTTTAAAGAGGGGGGTCAAAATTACTGGTCAACGCCAAGCTTTGCAAAGACCAAAAGTCAACACCAACCATTCGAAAAATTTATCAGTGAAACACACTGGTTGGTGGAAGAACATGTTGTATGGAGCCAGGAAGAAGTGGGGAAGAGATAAGTAGTGTAAAAGAAAGGGTTTGCGTCTCAATTTGGAGAGACGACACATTGATTATGATGATGGATTACTCGCATTTTTATGATTGTCAAGAAGAAGGGGTGGAGGTTCAATTTCTTTTTGGAGTTGATTCATCTCAACACCCGTGTTTGCTAAAAATGCGAGCTCATCGGCGAAAATTTTCTCAAAGCTTTCATCGATACCCCGAACAATATGTCATCAGAAAGAGCGGGATGATCTCTAGACTCCATAAAAGATTCATAATCAGCATTAGATGTTGACCCGGACAACTCAATGGAAGAGTCCGTATGTGTATAATACATAGTTGGGTCAAACAACAACATATGAAAAGAGTCTAGATCAGTATCGTGAAGCTGATCAAATTCGCTGCTGTCGACATCCATTAATTCGACAGAACATGCATGAGCAGAAGGTTCGGAGGGTTGACTTTCTAGCTTGTAGATATTAAGCTCAATTGTCATCTTTCCGAATGATAGAGTCATAGAGCCGTTACGGCAGTTGATTACAGCATTGGAAGTGGCCAAAAAGGGTCGACCGAGAATCACCAGAATTTGGTTCCGTGGGTTTTCTACAGGTTGTGTATCTAGAACAATAAAATCAACGAGGAATATGAAGTCCCCTACCTTTATTAACACATCCTCTAGCTCACCCCTAGGATGGGTGATAGATCGGTCGGCCATTTGGAGAGTACAGTGTGTGGGTTTCAGCTCTCCTACACCTAGTTGCTCATATACCGAATACGGAAGCAGGTTAACACTGGCACCAAGATCCAAAAGTGCACGGTTGATGTTCTTATCCCCAATGGTTATTGAAATCATAGGACAGCCAGGGTCCTTCCGTTTCTGAGGTAAAGCTTGGGTAAGAGCATCACTCACGGCATCAGCTAAGAAAACTTTCTTGGGTACCTGAGATTTTCTCTTCTTAGTGCACAAGTCCTTCAAGATTTTTGCGTATGAAGGGACTTGTTTGACTGCATCTAAAAGGGAATGATAATGTTAACCTATTTAAACAACTCCAAAATCTTCTCCATTTGTGGATTTTGTTTATTGGACCTCAACCGGTTTGGAAATGGAACGTTTTTGAAATTGGTTGAGTCCAATACTTGTGGAGGAGATTGTGGAGTTAGAACGGATCCCAGTACTGGTGTTTTTGTGGAGTGAGATGTGGGTCCGTTCGGAGGAGCAGAAGAAGAGCCTTTTGAAGAATGGAGAACAGGCTTAGAAGACGAAGAAGAAGAATAAGAAGAGGAAGAAGAAGCGGCCGGGGTGTCATCATCTGTGCCAACGTTGTTGTGCAGCATTCTTCCAGATCTCAACATAGTCACGACACTCACATTATGGTTTTGTTGTTCAAGAGCAACATGTGAATTATGTGGGTGACCAGGATTTGGGAGTGGTTGAGATGGAAGCTTCCCTTTTTCTCGCTCGCTCAAAGCCGCATTCAGTTGTGCATTCTGGGCTTCAATGGTTTTGATGCTTTGCCCTTGCACAGCAGTGTGTTGCACCAAAGAATGAATGGAAGACTGGATGTTGGCGTTTGATTGAGTCGATTGCTTTACAAATGCCTCCAGAATTCGTTCTAGCGAGAAAACCTTATCGTTGTTTGACGGAACAAAATTGTTTTGAGGAAAAGAATTGTTGGGTGCAAAATTGTTCGTCAGATTATGAAAAGGTTGGGGTTGGAAAGGCTGCTGATATTGATTTTGAGCTTGTTGTTGAGGAGGAGGAGGCCTCTGGAAGTTGTTATAGCCTTGGAATTGTTACTGGTTCTGATTCCAGGCGAAATTGGGGTGGTTCCTCCAACCAGGATTGTAAGTGGAAGAGTATGGATCATTTTTTTGTCTTTGCTGAAATGCAGCATTGACCTGATCCTGTCCTTGAGAAGGTGGGTTATAAGGACACTCTTCGGTCAAATGGGATGGATCAGAACAACAAGCGCAGATGATACGAGGGGGAAGAGCAGGGGCAGGAGAAGGAGATGAAAATTTGCTCTCTATTGCTTCTAGTTTTCGCGTGATTGCTGCCATTTCGACCTTCATTGCAATTGAGATATCAAGTTGATAAACGCCTCCCTTAGAAAGAACGGAAGAAGTAGTAGATGAAGTGTTTGGTCTGGTGCTTTCCCACTGAAGCGTTCGCTCCGCGAGATCGTCGGTAAATTGCCAAGCTTCCTCGTCAGATTTGGATAGGAAGTGGCCTTGACAAATGGTTTCCAGCAACTGCTTAGTTGCTGGATTCAGGCCCTCATATAAGGTCTGGCAAAGTTGCTATCTCTCAATACCGTGATGAGGGCACTGAACAAGAGGGTCTTTATATCGGTCAAAGTACTTCCAAAAAGGTTCGGCAGGAAGTTGGGAAAATTGGTTAATTTCGTTTCGTATTCTCGCGGTTTTGTGATTTTGGTAGAATTTTTTAAGAAACGCTTTTACGAACTCATCCTAATTGTTTATGGAATGCAATGTGGTACTATACAGCCACTTCTCAGCTAGGTCACACAGAGTGAAAGGAATGACTCATAGCAGTATTGCATCGTCGGACAGTTGGGTTGTCTTCATCATTGCACAGACGTTCTGGAACTTGTTAATGAAGATGTATGCATCTTCGGATTCCAGCCCGTGAAATTTGGGCAACATATTGATGAAGTGGGGCTTAATTTCGAAATTATCCCCATTGGCCGGTGGAAGTGAAAGACAGGTAGGAAGTGCGGAGCGGGTAGGATAGAAACGATCCTGGAGCGCGATTCGCTGAGGCGCTTCAACAGGAGGTGGTTGCGGGTTATTCGCACCCAGATGAGGTGAAATCAGTCCCGAGGGAAGTAAAGGGATGTTAGGAGGAAATCCTGACATCTTAGAAGAAGAATTTGGTGATGATGAAAGTGAAGATGAAGATGTATGAACAAAATTCCGGTCAATGTCCGAGTTGGCCGGCAAAGGTAAAGGTGAAAGAGGTGTGGAGGGAGTTTCGACGTCGGAGTCGATCGTGTAGTTGGTAGCGACTAACGAAACGCGGACTAGGCGAGCACTATTGTCCCGAATCCAACCGGACATACACTAAACGAGTTTAGTATAGTAAAAGCGTAGAATGTGAGGGTAAGAAAATGTCAATGGAGAAGTGCGGATGAAAGGCGGGTGAAATGTGATTCTAGCGACAAAGGGTAAGTTCTTATAAAAGTTTTTGTTTTGTGTTTTTTTAGAAAGAGTTTTGCAAGAATGTGTACGGACTTACTTCAAACAATCACAGTTAAAACATGCACAATCAAACTTAGAGTTACGGTCTTCTAAGTCCACTAGACTGCTCCTAACTGTTCCAAAGTGACAAGTTGTGAGATAACCCTCAAATCGTCTCTTCACTGCCAATTGTGGCCAGGTAAGCACAAATGAAGAAAGGAGGGTTCCGCTCATGAATCACCGTGAGACGGGCCTTTTAAAATTACCTTTCTCACTTGTCAAGCCTAGGCACCACAAAGTCAAGTTTAGATAAACGATTGAATGCCCATAACCTTCCTCTGTCCTATTGAGCATGACAGTCCTTAGTTGGCTGAGTATAGATATTTTTTAATTAAGCTCAAGAGTGATGCATATGCTTTTAGTGATTTTTGGGGTCATAGGAAGGGTGATGAAATCCCCACCCAATTTGAATTGGTGATATAGCCCCTTAAATTCCGTATTATTTATGCAAAGTAGTAACAACCAAAAATCTAAAACACTTGCAAAAAATTTTATTTTGGCTGCGGCGCAAAGAATCCTGCACAAAAATAAGTTTATTGGAGAGAGAAAGAGAATTTGCGCAAAGAATGCTGCAGAAAAATATGGTTCAGTGGAGTTCAGAGGAGAAAAGAAGAGAAATGAGATACTTACAGAGAAAATTGGGTCGCTGACGTCACCCTTTGACCGTGGTTCCGCGGTCAAACTTGCGCTTATACCGCGGTTCTGCGGCAGTTCAGAAGGTTGACTGCTTCAACTTCGTTCCCTGTGCTGAATTGGTTCTCCTCTTTCTGTTTAGATCCCCTGAATCTTGATTTGTTCGCCGAGTTTGCTCCAGAACTGAACTAGACCTTCTTCCTATCCTGCACAATTGCACAAAAACTAATCAAAGATAACAAGATGATTTTTTTTTAAAATTTTTCAATTTTTATAATTTTATAATTTATTTAATTAACCCGAAATTACATAAAGAAATAAACTACCGTCTCCCTGGCAACGGCGCCATTTGATTGTCGCGTTTTTCTGTGCGTGCTAAATTTTTAATTACCGCAATCAAGACGGTTTCGTTTGGTAGCTAGCCGGTTGAGTACGGGTCGATCCACAGGAAGATGGAATCTTTTTCTTTATGTTTTAACGAGTTAAATCCAAATATTTTGAGTTTTGTTTTAAGATCTACTAATGAGATAAAGGATCATAAAGAACTTGCTAGGGTTAAGATTAAGTTAGTTCGAGTTAGGAATTTCTCACTTCTTTTAATGCCCTTCTTAATATCGGTGTTAAGGTAATCGGCACAACGGGGATTAGCACGACTAGGAAGGAACTTACAAGTATAAGCTAAGCTTTCCATGCTTAGTTTCTTCCTTTTGGTCCTTGTCCGTCCGTTCTTGGCTCTTAGCCCTAACCTCCGGTTAATTCAACCACAACCGGTCTAACTATGGAATCACCGCTATCATGTAGGATAGGGTGCCGTAGTGAGCGGATTGTGGTTCAATTAAAAGGAGTCCGAATTAAGGTGTTGGGCAAAGAAAAGAGTGAGAGAGATTTTCTTCTCTCAAACTTTCCTTCTCCTGCCCTAACAAGTGAGAGATTACTCACCCATTAAAAAGAATAAAACAAAAAGAAAGGTAGAAAGAAATGAGGTTAAGAAGAAATTACAACTAGCTATTTGAGACCTCACCTTGGCAAGGATCTTACTTAAGCATCATCGTTGTTTAAAGATAAAGAAAATAGAAGAAGAAAAAAACAAAAGAAAACAAACAATAAAATAAAGCGACTAGATTAACAGATAAAAAATTGCAAAAAATGAATAGACATGCAAGATAAATAAAGAACTTTTTTTTTATTTTTTATTAATCAACGCTCATAACTCACTACAATTTTTCATAGAAAAAGATAAAGAAGAACAGAATTTAATTCTAAAATCTAAATAAAGAAAGGCACCTTTATTTGGCTTTAAGCTCTGCTATTTATAGGCATACATTATGAAATCTTAGGTATACATTCTGAGATAAACACGAGATTACAAAACTACCCCAAGAGAGCCGAGTCAACGCTGCTTCAACTGCCACCGACACTGTTCAGACGCGGCCGCGGAACCGCGGCAGAAGTGCCTATTTGGCCGCGGTTCTGGGGCCATTTAGTGGATTTAGGGGATCATCTTTTCAAGGCTTCTCCATGTTGTTGTTCTCTTAAGTTTTGTACACTTGATTTTTCAGAATCTTTTCAGTTTTCTTCTAGATTTTTAGCAATGGACTTTTGTTTATTGAGCTTCGCGTTGAAGTCTTGGATCTTGTGCTGCCCTTGTGTTTTGTGCAGTGAAGTGACCAATGATCTACCATTTTTTCCCTTGAACTGGTAGGCGGCATCACACGGATGGTTAGCGGAGATCAGTATTCATCTGTTGTTGGTCGTAGTCCCGCATTTGTTACGGCTTTTCATGAATTTCACTGTAAAGAGCTGAGAACCTGTAACATACAATTATTCAGCAAACACGGATCAAAAGTACCTACCTATATGCATTGTGATCAAGAATGGGCGGTATAAAAATGCAAAAAATCTTATATGAACACCCCATTTCCCAGTGTACGGCGAAGGGAACGCGACTGGCCACTACGTATTTACTCTGAAGTAAACACGCTAAGCGTATCTAAGCAATATAAGAGTAAATGTACACATGAGACCGAATGTAAATAAACATCAACTTTATTTATTAACATTCTTTTTACAATACATCTGAAAAGTTAATACATGGAATGGAAAGCAATGCCTAAACTGTGGCATAACAGAAATGGAAATACAGAATGTAAATATGTACAAGGAACTAGAGCTCCGGATAGAAAGCTAGCTGGTCCAAATCCTCGCTGGTAGGCTCGATCTCCTGAAGGTCCAATCCACCTGACAACATTCCGAAGAAGAAAGAGAAGGATTGTCATCAGCGAACAATCGCTCGGTAAGTCCCAAAGAAGAGAGAGAAGTAGAATAGACAGAAAGAGAATGTAGCTTTTTATGTTGTATTATATTGTTATAATGTTGTATTTAGTGTTAACGCTGTTGTTTGTAGCTTGGTACAGAAGAGGCCAGTGTATACGAGAGGAGTCTCAATACACCAGAGACTAAAGTGGACGGAATCAAGAGTATAAGGCTCCGTCGATAATACCACGGAACAATGGCATAGATGTAATTACTTCTTATGTGACCACCTCGTGCCACCTTTAACACCTTCCGTACCAATCTACCCCTTAAACCCCGCGATATCTTGATTGTATTGTTTGTATTGTATTGCAAATTGTATTTTCTTGTATTATAGATTGTATAGATGGATGACTTGCCGAAACCATGATATCAGTAAATGGATGTAACTGGAGAATCATGTAGATGGATGCATACCCATGGTTCGGTTCAGTCAATACAAATTGAATAGATTGAACAGATTGATTATATGGATTCATAGATTCATATTGAATTGTAGTTTGTACTTGAATCATATTCAAGTCAGATTATTTATAATGAGACTCTGTCTGAGTCAGATAATTAGAAAAGAAATTGAATCCTGAATTAAGTTTTGGTGTTATCGATAACCGCTGCACATGAACGGCAGGATTTGTGTCTTTTTCAAAAACGATTACCGTGTTGATAACACCATTTGTTAAGTTGTCTATCTTAAATAGTCAAGCACCCATATCTCCGGCTCCCTGAGGCTCAAGAGTTGGTCCCTCTTAAATCTATGTTTACTAGGGTCCTTATTGTAATTTATAGAACTTGAGGGGGTTTTATGTAAAAATAATTTGTACAATTTTCAAAATATACCTCAAGTATTTAATTATCGCCTTTAAAGTTTTAATAGATGTAGATTTTATATATGTGATATTTTTAGTGAATAAAACCTAATTTCATAATATATGGTATTTAATTGTAAAGTATTGAACTTGTATGGAATTGCATGGTATTTTCATGTAAAGTGATTCTTTTTTATTTAGAAAAGTTGGAATATTTATACTATATCAAAAATAGATATTTTGATGATACATACATACATACATACATACATACATACATACATATATATATATATTTATAAAATAATTTAATTTATTACTTTTCTAGAAATATCATTTTCTTAAGATATTTGTATTTTTAAATCTTTCGAGACCGTATGCTCCTTACAGAGGTTTGCATCTCGCACTACTAAGCCCGAGTATGTGCGATAATCCGCACCATCCCGAACGGGTTCCCCAAAATGGGCTGTAGCGGCGCTTTGCAAAGATTTATTTAAAATACATAATCTTGTAGAAAAATGTTTTTATATAAGTCGGAGGTAGTTTTATGTAAAACCGTATTTTCCCAAATCTATGTTTCCCAATATCATCGTGCTATATTACATATGAGTGTTGTGAAGAGATAGGTCATTACCTCGTGAACTATCTACAGGTATAACAAGGGTAATGATGTTTTTATGTCGAAGCTAAACTATATGGTATTTTTCTGTAAAAGTGCTATAAAAATTGAAATATGAATTATTTTGATATGAAACTTATCAATATGTTTTTTTTAATGATTAATAGTCTTGTTGTGAGAGTTTGGTACTGTTGTTTTTAAGAAAAATGGAACTTTTAAAGAAAAACCGAATCGGAAGTCGGATTAACTCCGCTTCCGTCGGGTTTTAGAATTACGAGTTTTCAGAATAGAAAAGAGAAGGGGGAGGAGGGACTTACGGGTTAGTTGTGTAGAGGAGAGGAAAAGAAAGAAGTAGGAGGTGCCGGTGCGTCGTTTCGTCGTCGGAATCTCCTCGGATCACCGCCAGAAGTTCGTCGGAACTTCGCCCTTTGCTAACTCCACTTGCACACAAAAAGTCTATGGAATTTTCTTGAGAGTTTGGACAGAGATTTGGAAGTGAGGAGGGGTGAGCTTAGGTGTGGTATTTATAGGAAAAATTAGGTTTTAGGGTAGATGAAAGGATGTGAAAAAAATGTATTTAATTTTGCATTTTAAAAAATTAAAAGGGGTCTTTTAATTCTCTGTTTATTTTCAGAGATTTTAAATGGTGCAGGGGGAGTGGGGTAGGCCAAAGGACTCTGAATAATCAAGAAAATCGGGGATCCGACTCACCTGAGTCGGCGCCGCCGGCCGATTCGGCCGAGTCGCCGGCCCGAGTTGGCCCGGGACTCGTCGCCACGTGTCCCCCGTCGATTGGTCTACCTCATGGACTCATTTGGTTTATATGTGACTTTTGGTTTTTACGAGTTATGCATGTGTAGACTCTTGGGCTTCTAAAAATTTAAAAGAAAACTAATTAAAATTAATGTGGCTGATGGGATTTGAACTCTGGTGCTTTGGTTCAGCAGTGCAAGGTCTTACCAGTGAGCTACAAGATCTTTCTTGCTGTTCTAAAGCAAAAAAAACTTATAATTTGTGCTCAGGCTCAAGTACCCCTTTCTGAATTTTTAAAAAAATTGTCGAGAAAGTTTAGGGTTGTTATAGTCTGGATGAAGAAGTTCTTTACGGAACTTCAGGTGGTTCCGACCACTGTTAAACAAATACATCTGTATTGTGACAACAACGACGCTATAGCTTTAGCAAAGGAACCCAGGTCCCATCAGAAGTCCAGACACATTTTGAGGCGGTACCACCTGATCAGGGAGATCGTAGATCGCCAGGAGATCGAGGTGAGGAGAGTAGATACGGAGAATAACACTGCAGATCCATTCACGAAGGCCATCCCTCAGACACAGTTTGAGAGGCTAATCGAGATGATAGGTCTGCGTTATGCCAATACATGGCCCTAGTGCAAGAGGGAGATTGTTAGTGATGTATGCCCTAGAGGCCATTATTGTATCATACTGGTTTGTATATTACTTAATGGAAGCTTGGGATATTCACAGTTGTATTGAAAGTCTTGGTCAAAATGGTAGTATACTACTTGGTTTGTTTCTACTTCACTATGTGCATGTGTTTCTTTTAGCATATCGCTTATACATATTAGTAGAGCCCTTAGGATCTTTGCTTGATTACCAACGTTGTGATGGCAGTCACACTAGTGGGGGCTGGGTAATCTACAAGCACATCCTTATACATGTCCCTAGTCGTAGGATTATCGAGACAGGGCATCGATACTCCGGAGTAGACTAGTGTATACGCTTCTCATCCCAGCAGGGGAGATGGTCTGTCCCACAGCCATTAGTACGTTGTACTGGAGATAGTATGCAGGTGTTCGTTAGGTTATGAGTACACTGGACATGACTCGTCGGGAACTGTTGGTTGGTATTATACCTATCGTCGGGTAGCAGTTCCCAGGTGACATGAGTACAGCTCAGTCTGTCGACTTGACACTGCTACTTTGCCTCGAGTGTATTCCCACCGTACTTTGATTACTACCCTACCACGGCTTAAAGGAGTCGTGCAAACATGTAGTGGTTGGGTGCACTCCCGAAGCACTTGGAGGCAGTGACAGTTAGATAGGATTCGTCTCTCCCGGTATTGGGGGTTGATATCGTGGTGTGTTCGGAGAGCCATTACACAAAGTCCCTGGCCAGGGCAAGCGAGATTTACCGGTAGGTATTCCAGTAGTTTCTTAGGGTGTTTTGGGATACACTCTGGCACGACTTATTGCGCTATTAGGGGTCTGACGATTACCGCCCCCTAGGCCCGATATGCGATACTCTTAGATGAACAGACCGGATTGTACGGAGATTATCACATTCAGGCTCAGTAGGAGTTCGGATGGATTTTCTTCATCGGCCTTCTTATCGACATCTACCTGGGGACCGTTACGTGCATCTAGTACCGCTTGCAGCCTGTGGTTAAACCCACTGCCACTGTAGTGTCGAGTCTTTAGAGTCCCACATAGAGAGTTTCCCTGCAACGGACACAAGGTGTAGCCGTCTGGTTTTACGGCAGGGCTTCGATCACTTACGTGCACTTGTGCGCGTATGATGTTCGGGCAGATAATACTAGTGGGTTTTGGTTTAAGCTGGATCTTAGTATTATATTGATGGATCGGTTTCGTCTCTTTGTATTCATGTTTCTCGAAACACGAATGCGGGTATGTATATACGGATGAGAGGGGCATAGAAGGAGACACCTCATTAGGGTTTTGACCATTTACTTGAGTAAGACAATTATGAGGTGGAGAAAAGTATTTGTTATTTTTGCAAATGATAATTGAGCCATGGCTACTTGTTTTGACTACTTGACTTTGTATGACCATTTGACTTGGTATGACCATTTGACTTGGTTTGACCACTTGACTTGGTTTGACTCTTTGACTAGATATTTCTTGTGAGATATTTTTTGGCACTAGATATTTTGGATGAGATATTTTTCATGCCATACTTGTAGTCAAGTCAAGGTAGCCATCTCATTTTATGATATCATTATCAAAAATCATTTTTCTTTCCTCAAGCTAGCTCTCTTTTTCTTGCTCACATCAAAACCCTAAAAGCTCTCATGTGTTGAGAATCCTAGGGTTTCAAGAGACAAATAAATCCATCTTCATACTCTACATCACCTAGGCCATCAAGTTTAGCAAGCTTGTTGCCATAGTTACCTCGGTTTTGAGGTAGAGCTCGGACTATAGACTCTCGGGTGGATCGTCTTTGACTCGAAGAGGCCGTCGAAGAAGCTACGATCCGTATTGATCCTTGGAGCCCACGACGACGAGGAGGACAGCGATGAAGATTCGAAGGACCTGTATCATGAGGTATAACTTCATATCCGAGTAGTTAAACCTCAAGTAGTTTGCTTGCTAGGGTTTATGGACGATCCTCAGTTCTAGTCAGTGTGGTGAAGCTCATACAAATATTTTTTGCAAATTTCGTCTCCCCGCGAACAGGTGGGGTGCGCGACATCGACTTACAGTATTACAGGGAACTGGATGCACTCAATACATACGGCGTGCAAGAGCTGCAGACCTTCTATGTCCCTCCTAGACGAAGAGATGAAAATGCGATCCTCTTCTACCAATCTATGGAGACTAAAGTGGAAAAAGAAGTTTATCATGGTGCCGATTTTATGCTTGACAGGATTCAACCAATCTGTCAACCCTGATATTACACAGAGAGATTGAAAAGGCTATTAAGATACCAAGGTGTACCCTTCAAACAAACCACTCGACAAGCCCAGTTCTACAAAAAGATTTTAGATGTCCCCGGGACTCAGCGAAAGATGTCCAACGGAAGGATGGAGACGATTGGGCTCGGATATGCTCGGTCAAATAAAAGAGATCGATTCTATAATTGCCATGTCATAAAGAACTCCGGTAGAGAAGGGAATGCTTTTCCAGATAGCGCTGATATTGAACCAGAGCGAGATCCTATTGTAAGAGCGTCAAGTCCGTTGTTCGAGGAGCAGGTTGCCAAGCTAATAAGTGAAGCCGGTCAAAAGCTTCAGGATGAACACAACCGCGGAATGGCCATTTATGAAAAGGCCAGGACACGGCGTCTCACTTAGTTGTCTGCGGAAAGAGAAGATTATGATGCCCTTCACCCTCAGCCAGCTGTGCGCCCTCGTGGCAAAGAAAAAGCCCTACACAGAGGAAACAACAAGGTGAAGAACGGGAATGACGTTCAAAAACAGCGAAAGCGGATCCAAGAAGCCACACGATCGAGAAAAAGTCAGCTGGAATTCGTCTTTTATGAAGAAGATGGGTCGGAAATACTCTTTTCCCCAAGACAAGACAAGGAAAATATTCGACCTTGTCATGAAGCATAAAATGATGACGCTTCCAGAGTCTCGGCATCCCGAACAAATAAACGAGGTCCATTACTCGTCTTATTGCTGCTACCACCGAGGAGTAGGACATCCTCTTGAAAACTGCTTCTCCTTCAAAGACTGGGTCGAGGACCAGTATCAGGAAGGCAGGTTTGCTCTATCCGATAGTTGGAGGGCAACCCCACCATGAAAGCATGATCCAATAGCAACCTATATTGCGAGGGTAAGTCCAGATCAATATCGAGCTTGGAAAAGAACTCGTACCTGTCACGTGATAACATTCTCAAAGGAAAGGGAGCACGAGAAGATGGACGATCTCTCCCAGTGCTTTACAAATGAGAATGAGGATGAGATGATCTCAGAATTTCCACCGGCACCCAAAGAGCTGAAGGATGGGATACACATTACGGCGGATAATCTAAGGAAAATTGACTTGGGAATGGAAAGCGTTCCGAGGCCAACGTTCGTCAGTGAGATGCTGTCTAAAAAGCAGGTGGCCATACTAAAGGACGTACTCATGCAATATAAAGATTGCTTCGCATAGAATAATTCCGAGATGCCAGGACTAGATCCAGAAATAGCAGTGCATAAACTGGCAATATCGCCGGACGTCAAGCCAATCAAACAGGCGCCAAGAAGAATGCGGCTTGAGCTCGAGATAAGTATCAATGCCGAAGACAAGAAACTAATTGACTCCGGCTTCATCCAAGAAGTTCAGTATCCCGATTAGGTTGCCAACATTGTTCCAGTGATGAAAAAATGGAACAATGCGCATCTGCGTGGGATTTCAAGACCTCAACAAGGCTTGCCCGAAGGATGACTTCCCAGTACCCGCTACCGTGCTAATGATCGATAACACGTCTACCTATGAGGTCTTCTCCTTCATGGATGGATCTTCGGGGTATAATCAAATAAAAATGCATCCTGAAGACCAAAATCACACCGCCTTCCGGACTCCGCTAGGCATATTCTGCTATATGGTGATGCCCTTTGGTCTGAAGAACGCATGCGCTACCTATCAGAGGGCCATGACGAAGATCTTCGATGACCTCATACATGAGATTGTGAAATGCTATATTGACGACCTTGTGGTGAAAAGCAAATCGTACGAGGAGCACTGGGAACATCTGAACACAGTGTTTCAGCGTCTTCGAAAATACAATCTAAAGATGAATCCTCTAAAATGCGCGTTTGGAGTCTCCTCAGGAAAATTCCTAGGATTCATCATACGACACCGATGTATCGAAATAGACCCATCCAAGATCAAGGCGATTATGAAAATGGACATGCCAAGAACTCTTAAACAACTGCGGTCTCTCCAAGGAAAGCTCGCGTATATCTGACGGTTCATAGCCAACCTTTCCGGAAAATGCCGTTCCTACAGTCACCTGATGAAGAAGAGGACCCCGTTAGTTTAGGATCATAAATGTCATAGTGCACTGGACAAAATCAAGCAATATCTGCAGAACCCGCCAGTACTGACCGCTCCGGTCAAGGGAAAGCCCTTCATCCTGTACACAACAGCCCTTGAAGGTTCTTTAGGCGTGCTATGGGCATAAGAGAACGACCAGGGGAAGGAGGGAGCTCTCTACTATTTAAGTCGATTTCTTCTAGGGGCTGAAAACAACCCCCATCGAAAAGTATTGTCTGGCATTGACCTTCGCGATAACGAAACTTCGACATTATGCCTTGGCACATGAGGTCTATCTCATATCAAAAGTGGATCCTCTCAAATATTTGATGTCAAGAGCCAAACTAACAGGAAGGATGGCCAAATGGGCCCTCCTCTTGATGAAGTTCTCGATAACGTATCGACCCCTCAAGGCAGTGAAAAGACAAGCCATCGCTGACTTTCTCACTGAGCATCCAATACCAACCGTGAATTGCCAGACGAGCATGTGTTCGATACAATCGAAGGAGGGAAGGAAGAAAATAATTTCCAATGGGAACTATACTTCGACGGAGCATCTTCTTTGAAGAAGAGAAAGCAAAGCACCCCCATAATCAAAGATGGGGTGGGCCTTATCTTCGTGACTCCGCAAGGAGGATAATGCGTTTCGCCCTTTCCTTAACAGAGCCGAGGACAAACAATAAGGCTGAGTACGAAACTTTGATAGCGGGTCTTGAGATTGCTGTCGACATGGAAATCGAAAATCTCCTTATATATGGAGACTCCCAGCTAGTCGTTAGCCAAGTAAATTGCGACTATGAGACATGCAAGCCAGAACTGATTATTTATGGTGAAAGAGTGCAGCAACTGCTGATGCAAATTCCCTCCTACATCATGGAAAGCATACCGCGTACGGAAAATAGCAAGGCGGATGTGTTAGCCAAGCTCGCTAAAGAACTGGCCGACAAAAACCTCGATGACGTAAGGATCATTATGCAAAGCCGCCGGATTCTCTCGCCAGCAGAAATATCTCCGGAGTCGTCTGAAAGAAAGGAAGCGACCAAACAAGTAGCCTTCTAATTAAAGGATGAAGAAAAGGCTAAGGATTGGAGATAAGTCTTCATAAACTACTTCAAATCCCATCGAACACTTGAAAACGCATCTTAAAGACATCAGCTCATGAAACGAGCTCTATCTTTTTCCTTCCTCAATGATACTCTATATACGAGATCATTCGACAGTTTGTGGCTAAGGTGCCTGGGACCAGAAAAAGAAAGGAGAGTCTTCCAAGAAACCCACGACGGATCCTGCGGTTCTCATCAAGCCGGACCAAAGATGAAGTTGAAGATCAAAAGAATGGGTTACTATTGGCCCACAATGATTCAGGACTGCCTCGAATATGCGAAGCAGTTTCACTCGTACCAGGTTCATGGGGACTTCATCCACCAGCATCCAAATTTGCTATACCCAACATTGGCTAGTTGGTCGTTCGAAATGTGGGGAACCGATATAATTGGGCCTATCGAACCAGCGTCATCCAAAGGACATTGGTTCATATTGGCAATGACCGATTACTTCTCTAAACAGGAAGAAGCAGTACCGCTAAGGGAAGTGAAAACGAAGAATATCCTCCATTTCTTCAAGACACATGTCATCTACCGGTTCGGCACTCCGCAACGAATAATCTCGGATAACGGGACAGCCTGCAGGAGCCATAAAATCAGTCGCTTCGCAGAACAACACAAAATAGACTGGAGAGGCTCTTCAGTCTATAATCCTCCAGCCAATGGTCTCACCGAATGTCATGACCCGAAAGGTACGGAACGTGACAGACACTTAAATTACGAAACGTCTCGAGGCGTACGTAATCTAAGTAAGCCAAAACCCAGAAATCAAAACCAAATAAGCAGTAGAGTGAAGAAAAACCAATTTATTGAAAGCGATTTAATCAAATAAGTCACATCAATCTTTTTAAAAGAAACATCCATTTTTTCTGAAAATTTCGGCAGAGTCTTCTTTGTAAATACTGGCCCCCAAACGGGTACAAAACAAGAATATATCAATAACATGAAATAAGGCATCCCCAAGCAGGAGCTAGCACTTCGCCCCAAGGTCGACACAAATCCCATGCAATATAAATCAACAATGTGCAAAATAGCCATAAAAGGCACAAGTAATAAGCAACATGTCGGCTCAAGTGAGCACGACCCAACGGAACAATATACATGCCCACAAATCTCACTGTCTCACCTCTAAGTCAATATACATCAGTACAGGTAGATGATACAGTAGATGGAGTACACTAGATACAATGAATATACAAGGTGGAAACAAAATAATCATATAACCCACCTACGAGCAAAAGCCTCAAATCCAAGCAAAAGGAGGAAGTGCGTCCGCCGGTACAGTACTTGATGGATCGGACCTGCAAAAAGGCTGTGGCACAACGGGGGTGAGTTGCCAACTCGTGAGTAATATGTAACATCTATAAAAACTATCGTAAGCATGTACGCAAAGTGTCACAATTCTACAAAATTGATATGGTATGATGTACTAGCATGTATGCGACATGGATGTAATTTAACACGTGATCTGAAAAGGAAGAAATCATTATTTTCATCTTAGAATACTCTTTTTGAAATGTATGAAGTAATATCAATTAAATCAAAAGAAATCCGTGTCAAGCATCGACACCTCAAATGAATATCTCAGTGTCCCAAAGTATAGGTATCTCAAAAAGTCCCGGGCTCCGGCAATCCGGACTGGCCCATCCCAAGTATCAATGCCTCAATATCTCACGACCATGGTCGATATCCTCCAGATATCCGCCGCGCCAACAATCACCGGTAGGTAGTCTGCCCCTGCTAGGCTCATCTTTTACTACTTTAACTTCTTGCCCCGGGGTACCTTACCGGGCCCACCATATACCCGAGACGGTTCATCCTACTCCTCGAAACGGGTCTCGAAAACTAACAGAAACTCATGGTGGACGACACAAGTATCATATCTCGAGAAAACCGCAACTTGCAATATTTAAAAATGATATCAGTTTTATTAAATCCTTGCGGTTTCTCCAAAATCTCATAAATCTTAAATGCTGAAATCCTCAAGAAAGAAAGTACCACAAGTTCACATGTCAATGATGATGAATGCGTATGGTATCAACAATGCGAACTGCAATATATGACTAAAAGACTATGTATGATCGAATGATCTAATGAGGTACATGCATCTGACTAGCAATTCTACATGTTCATCTTGCGGAATTTACTATATTAGTACTGGTTTATATGTCTTATAAGGTGAAATTATTCTAAATTTCGGTCTAAACAAGTTATCTAGTATTTGTGGCATAGCAATTACCAAGGCGTGTATGTCCGCATGAATAGTGCTCGTGCTGCATAAAACCCTGGTAATGGTGCAAGTGTCCTATGAGACGATGTTGCACAATTATATATAATGAACTAAGCAAGCCGAATAATACTTGTGTCGCAAATCTCATTTTAATGGTTTCAATACGATAAATTAACACATATATAGATATAAAGGTCATGCAATGCAGTAAAATAGATAATTAGGAACTGCATGCAACAAGCTAGTATTAGTAGAAATTCTAAACTATCGGGTGCCTCGCGCAATCCAAACGATTTCCCCCGCAGATGTATACATCTACTCACCGGAAATCCCCAGCTAGCTTGATCCAATCATCGCTTTCCCTTTTCGTGCCGCGTCCGAAGTCTCCGCGACCGATCCTGGAATTTGCACAATACAAAACATAAGATTACATATCCTGAAATGACGCCAAGTCATAAAATGAAATGGTCAACGTCAACAAGTTAGGCACATGGTGCACTTGGTGTGCGGAACACACACGACAACCACTAAAACCTTAACTAAAATTGTCGTTTCGGTACAACCGCCAAAACTAAGACCCGATTAAACCAAGTTCACATTCACACACCCTAATTATCGTAGGAGATGCTAATAATATACTCAAGATAACCAAAATAATTCACCACATAATTATATAAAAAACCTAGTAAGCATTAGCATTCCAAATTCGGTGCAAACATCGTCGATTTGCGACAAAAAGACTACTATCAAGCATAATCATCCAACCGCACAACTAGTTAGCTACAATCACTTAATTTCAACACATTAGCAATGCTTCAAATCCTATTTCCAACATCAAACCCTTTCTTGATTTTTATAAACTAGCAATCTAAATTCATTCCATACATGAAAAAACTAAATTAACAACAATTGAAACCCACTTAAGAAAGGTAACCTCTTAGATTAGGTTAGTATAACAACTAGGTAACAAAATAAATTTAATTAACCTAGTAATGGTTTTCTAAAACCCTAGTTCAAACTCAAACCATTCTCTTTAAAAAACCTAGATTAGAAATTAGCACTAAATTAACACTAAAACAATTTAATTTAAGGAATTTAGTCACAAGTGTTAAATGGGTAAGGATTATACCTCAAATTTCTAAGGATCTAGCAAGAGGATTTGCCTCCAATGATGGCCTCCTAGCATCCAAGATCCATGCAAGAAAAGCTAAGGAGAAAGGAAGAAGAAATGGCTTGAAATTGTGAGGTAAAAATTGGATTTTGAAGCAACTTGTGAAGTTTTTTTGAAGGAAAAAAAAAGAAGGGAAATTTGGGGGTGGGAGCAGCAGCAGCTCTCAGGCCAGGTGAGGGATGGGAGAGAAGTGTGTCAGATTTGTGGAATTTTCCCCAAGTCAACTCTCTCCCATCTCCAAAGTACACCATATCCAAATTAATATATTTTAATCAAACATAAGGTTTCATTCAAAAGAGATGGAGACAAATTGAGGGGGGGATGGGCTGCTCCCTTGGTGGGGCCAGCCAAGTGGAAGAGGTGAGGAATTATGAAAGTTTGCAAAGAAAATTCCATGCAAAAAGACCCCCTCAAGTTTCCTAATTACAGCCTTAAGCTTATTTTGTTTAATTTTATTTTTCCTTTGACTATAATCAACTAGAACTTGGAATAACATGCTAAAATTTTTTTTATTACACACTAGATTTTAGTTGTCATGGTTCTAAAGTATGTAATTAGCCCATTCAAATTTGTATTTATCGCTAATTTAATGTATTTTTAACAGATTAAAATAATATTAAAAATAATAAATTAGGGAATTTTTTTTAAACAACTAGAAATTTATAAGTGGCTCATTAGCTACCAAAAACTAGCAATTAGCTATCCAAATTATATATAATTAGGCCTATACTGAAAAATAATTATAATAACAATTTACGGAAAATTACCAAATATTTACCGATTTTCGGGAAAATACCAAAACGACTTTTCAAGGCGTTACAATCTTCCCCCCTTAAAGAAATTCGGTCCCCGAATTTAAAAATCTAGCTACGCGTACCTTCAAAGAGATGGGGATATTTCTTCCTCATCTCGTCCTCGGTCTCCCAGGTGACCTCCTCGCTGCTCGGGCCACGCCAAAGGACCTTGACGGTCGGTATAACTTTCGATCTCAATTTCTTCACCTGCCGATCCTGGATGACCACCGGCTGCTCTGCAAAAGAAAGTTCGCGCTCTAGCTGGACCGTTGGGTACTGAATCGTATGTGAAGGGTTGTGAAGGTACTTGCGGAGTATCGAAACGTGGAAGACGGGATGAACATCAGGAAAGCTGGGTGGAAGAGCCAAGCGATACGCAACTGCACCGACACGCTCAAGGATCTCGAAGGGACCCACAAATCTGGGGCTAAGCTTTCCTTTTCGCCCAAACCTCATCACGCCTTTCATCAGAGAGACCCTCAGAAAAACATGATCGCCAACTGCGAACTCTAGTCTGCGACGGCGTCTGTCCGCATACGATTTCTGCTTGCTCTTGGCTGCTCTCATCCGATCTCGAATCAGCAGTGTCTTGTCGGTCGTCTCCTGCACGATCTACGGCCCCAAAATACTGCTCTCGCTGAGCTCTGTCCAACAGACGGGCGATCTGCATCTCCTCCCATACAATGCCTCGAAAGGTGCCATCTGAATAGTATCCTGGAAGTTGTTGTTGTAGAAGAACTCCACTAAGGGTAAATGATGATCCCAGCTACCTCCGAAGTCTAAAACGCACGCTCGGAGCATGTCCTATAGAGTCTGAATAGTCTGCTCTGATTGGCCGTCAGTCTGCGGATGAAATGCTGTGCTGAAACTCAAACGGGTGCCCAACGCCTCCTGAAGTCTCTGCCATAGTCGGCTGGTAAACTGGGTGCCTCGGTCGGACACGATACAAATCGGGACGCCATGCAACCGTACGATCTCGTCGATGTAAATCTGGGCATACTGAGCAAATCCGAAAGTGGTCTTCACTGGCAGGAAGTGAGCCGCTTTCGTTAAACGATCCACGATCACCCAAATGGAGTCATACCCCCGACTAGTCCTGGGTAGACCCACGATGAAGTCCATAGAAATCTGCTCCCATTTCCACTCCGGAATGGGCAAAGGCTGCAACTCTCCCGCGGGCCTCTGGTGCTTGGCCTTGACTTGCTGACAAGTCAGGCATCTCGACACGAAATCTATGACGTCCCACTTCATTTCGTCCCACCAATAAACATCTCGCAAATCTTGGTACATCTTGGTGGAACCGGGATGAACGCTATATATCGATCTATGTGCCTCCTCAAGAATCTCACACTGCAGTCCTCAGAATCTGGTACGCACAATCGAGTCCCAAATCGCAGTACCCCCTGATCATCGATCACGAACTCGGAAACTCTGCCCTGCCGAACCTTCTCTATGATCTCTGAAAGACGGTCATCACTGGGCTGTGCCTCTCGAATACGGTCAAGCAACTACGGACGTGCACGAACATGCGCAAGCTGTCCCTCTGCCGGAGTGAACTCAAACTGCACTTGGCTGTCATATAGAATCTGCCAATCTGCTGATGACTGCCTCTGTATGGCGCTCAAACAAGATAAACTACCTCCGGGCCTCCTACTCAAAGCATCAGCCACTACGTTCACCTTGCACGGATGGTAAAGGATCTCGCAATCATAGTCTTTCACCAGCTCCATCCAACGGCGCTGTCTCAGATTCAGGTCTCGCTGCTGAAATATGTACTTCAAGCTCTTGTGGTCCGTAAATATCTGGCACGACTCGCCGTATAGGTAATGTCTCCAGATCTTGAGTGCAAACACCACTGCAGCCATCTCTAAATCATGCATAGGATAGTTCTGTTCATGTGTCTTTAGCTGCCGAGAAGCATACGCGATAACTCTGTCGTGCTGCATCAATACGCAACCTGGTCCCACTCGAGAAGCGTCGCAATAAACCATGAATCCACCCGATCCCGAGGGCAATGACAACACTGGTGCAGTAGTCAGACGAGTCTTCAACTGTTGGAAGCTATGCTCGCACGCCTCGGTCCAATCAAAAGGAACCCCCTTCCGGATCAACCCGGTCAACGGTACAGCAATATAAGAGAAGTCCTGAACAAATCGTCGATAGTAGCCAGCCAAGCCTAGGAAACTGCGGATCTCCATAATTGATGCCAGTCTGGGCCAATGCTGAACGGCCTCGATCTTCTTCGGGTCCACACATATGCCATCTCTCGTAATCACGTGACCCAAGAAATCAACGCTGTCAAGCCAAAATGCACACTTGGAAAATTTCGCGAACAGCTGGTGCTCCTTCAAAGTCTGTAACGTGATCCGCAAGTGCTGCTCGTGCTCCTCTCGGGTCCGGGAATACACCAAAATGTTGTCAATAAACACGATGATGAACAGATCTAGATACGGCCTGAAAATGCGATTCATCAAGTCCATAAACACGGCTGGTGCATTGGTGAGTCCGAACGACATCACCAAAAACTCATAGTGCCCGTAACGTGTACGAAAAGCTGTCCTCGGAATATCCTCCTGCCGCACCCGCAACTGATGGTAACCCGATCGCAAATCAATCCTCGAAAAGTATCCCGCACCCTGAAGCTGGTCGAACAAATCATCGATACGTGATAAGCGATATCTGTTCTGTACGGTAACTCTGTTCAGCTGGCGGTAATCAATGCACAAGCGCAAACTGCCGTCCTTCTTCTTGACGAACAGGACAGGAGCACTCCACGGAGACACACTAGGTTGAATAAGCCCTTTATCTAACAAATCCTGCAACTGATCCTTCATCTCTCTAAGCTCCGCCGGGGCCATCCGATAAGGCGGTATAGAAATAGGCCCCGAGCCGGGAATAAAATCGATCCAGAACTCAATATCGCGCTCATGCGGTAACCCAGGCAGCTCATCAGGGAAAACATCAGGGAACTCACTAACAATCGGGACCTAGTCCAAAGGAACCTCTGCAGCTCAAGTATCACAAACATATGCTAAGAATCCTTGACATCCCTTCCGCAATAGCTGACCAGCGCGAAAGGACGAAATCAAGCTGGGAAGGGTGACGCTGCGGTCTCCCTGAATAACAAGGACTGGCTCTCCCGGAAAGCTAAATCTGACTGCCTTCTTACGACAGTCCACAGATGCATAACAAGTGGCCAGCCAGTCCATGCCCAGAAGCACATCAAAGTCCAACATATCGAGGAGAATCAAATCAACCGACGAATCCCTCTCCTCAATATGAACGGAACACAATCGAAATACAAAACGAGCGACAAACGACTCGCCTACCAGAGTAATAACAACAAGCGGCTGATCTAACGATGACGACTCACGGCCCAACATCGGTGCAAAGTGTGTAAATACATACGAATGTGCGGACCCTGGGTCGAATAATACTCGCGCGTCCAAAAAACATACTGGCAAGGTACCTGTCACAACGACATTGGATGCCTGCGCATCCTGCGGAGTCAAAGCGAACACTCGGGCCTGTCCCCCACCAATAGCTGGCTGTCCTCGGTCTCGGCCTTGGCCTCCTCGTCTTCTCTGAATAGGACCGCCGCGTCAACGGCCTCTGGGGGCGTCTAACTGACGTGGAGCACCACCAGGGGTAGGACGTAGAGCTCTCTGAGGAGGTGGTGAAGGTGGTAAAGTCACGTGTGGAACTGTCGCCTCTCCCTGTCGTCTCACCATACAGTCTCTGATATGATGGTACGGACTCCCGCACCCAAAACATCCTGGCGACGCCTGCTGGCCCTGCGGATAAGAACCAAATAGCTGACCCCGTCTAACTCCTCTGCCGCCACCATCTCTCGGAAAGAATCTGGCACGATGCCTCTGAGCTGGCATATCGGTACGAATCTTCTTCGGCCCAGAAACGGCCGAAGTCTCTGAAATGCGCGCCTCCACCATAAGGCCGTGTCCATAACAGCTGCATAAATGTCAAAGTGCTGGGCGCCGATGGCAAGAAATAACTGTGTGTCGAGTCCCTGTATAAACCTCTTTACCCTCTTCTCTTCAGTATCAACCAAGTCCGGAGCATATCGGGACAACTGAGTAAACTGGATATCATACTCGGACACTTTCATCCCTGGAGTCTTGAGCAAAGCCTCAAAACTATGAGCTCGAGCATCACGAACGCTCTCTGGAAGGAAACGGGCTAGAAATATTGCTGTGAACTTGGCCCAAGTCATAGGAGGTAGACCTGTAGCTCGACCTCTCTCGACCGACTCCCACCATGTCTGCGCAAGGCCCTCCAGACGGAAACTCGTAAGCTCTACCCATCTATCGTTGGAACATCTGAGCGAACGGCAAATCCTGGCTAAATTGTTAAGGAATGTCTGCGGATCCTCCGCTGCATCGGTGCCGGTGAAGACTGGGGGCCTCAGTCTCATGAAATCCTATAGTGATACCGGAATAGCCACGGTAGTAGTAGGAACAACTATCTGGACAGCAGGTACTATCGTAGTTTGTGCTGTGGTAGGTACGTCCTCCGATCTCGGTGCACGACTGGCCTCTACTAAGGATCCCACCATCTGTCGTAACTCTTGCATACCTCCCATCATCTGTCGTAACTCCTCCATACCAGACTCTAGCCTATCCATGCGGCCTAGGGAAGGCGGATCAGTCTATCCCTGAGGCGTAGGTATGCCACCCTGCTCGGTCCTCATAGCGGACGAGCCTGCTCAGATCTCATCTCGGGCGGCAGCCCTCTGCGCTCTCGTAGCCTTCGGCGGCATAGTGGCTGGTACAGGAAACTGGATAATAAGAACAGTGCAATAGAATCAAAAGATACACGGAATTGAAGAAGGAATTTTCAAGCAAGTATATTCTAAAGTCACCTAGGCGGAGTACCGTAACGCAAATATGCCGCGGACATACACACGCTACATTACCCTGCTTAAGTCACTTATTCCATCTACCAAGGGTCATCCTACACTCAGAAAGGTAAAACCTATCGCTTTGATACCAACTTTGTCACGACCCGAAAGGTACGGAACGTGACTGGCACTTAAATTACGAAATGTCTCGAGGCGTACGTAATCTAAGTAAGCCAAAACCTAGAAATCAAAACCAAATAAGCAGTAGAGTGAAGGAAAACCAATTTATTGAAAGCGATTTAATCAAATAAGTCACATCAAACTTTTTAAAAGCAACATCCATTTTTTTCCGAAAATTTCGGCAGAGTCTTCTTTGTAAATACTGGCCCCCAAACGGGTACAAAACAAAAATATATAAATAACATGAAATAAGGCATCTCCAAGCGGGAGCTAGCTCTTCGCCCCAAGGCGGACACAAATCCCACGCAATATAAATCAGCAATGTGCAAACTAACCATAAAAGGCACAAGTAATAAGTAACATGTCGGCTCAAGTGAGCACGACCCAACGGAACAATATACATGCCCACAAATCTCACTGTCTCACCTCTAAGTCAATATACATCAGTACTGGTAGATGATACAGTAGATGGAGTACACTAGATACAATGAATATACAAGGTGGAAACAAAATAATCATATAACCCACCTGCGAGCAAAAGCCTCAAATCCAAGCAAAAGGAGGAAGTGCGTCCGCTGGTACAGTACTGACGGATTGGACCTGCAAAAAGGCTGTGGCACAACGGGGTTGAGTTGCCAACTCGTGAGTAATATGTAACATCTATAAAGACTATCGTAAGCATGTACGCAAAGTGTCACAATTCTACAAAATTAATATGGTTTGATGTACTAGCATGTATGCGACAGGAATGTAATTTAACACGTGATCTGAATATGAAGAAATCATTATTTTCATCTTAGAAAACTCTTTTTGAAATATCTGAAGTAATATCAATTAAATCAACAGAAATCCGTGTCAAGCATCGACACATCAAATGAATATCTCAGTGTCCCAAAGTATAGGTATCTCAAAAAGTCTCAGGCTCCGGCAATCCGGCCTGGCCCATCCCAAGTATCAATGTTTCAATATCTCACGACCACGGTCGGTATCTTCCGGATATCCGCCGCGCCAACAATCACTGGTAGGTAGTCTGCCCCTGCCAGGCTCATCGTCTACTACTCGAACTTCTTACCCTGGGGAACCTTACCGGGCCTACCATGTACCCGAGACGGTTCATCCTACTCCTCGAAACGGGTCTCGAAAACTAACAGAAACTCATGGTGGACGACATAAGTATCATATCTCGAGAAAACCGCAACTTGCAATATTTAAAAATGATATCAGTTTTATTAAATCCTTGCGGTTTCTCCAAAATCTCATAAATCTCAAATGCTGAAATCCTCAAGAAAGAAAGTACCACAAGTTCACATGTCAATGATGATGAATGCGTATGGTATCAACAATGCGAACTGCAATATATGACTAAAAGACTATGTATGATCGAATGATCTAATGAGGTACATGCATCTGACTAGCAATTCTACATGTTCATCTTGCGGAATTTACTATATTAGTACTGGTTTATACGTCTTATAAGGTGAAATTATTCTAAATTCCGGTGTAAACAAGTTATCTAGTGTTTGTGGCATAGCAATTACCAAGGCGTGTATGTCCGCATGAATAGTGCTCGTGCTGCATAAAACCCTGGTAATGGTGAAAGTGTCCTATGAGACGATGTTGCACAATTATATATAATGAACTAAGCAAGCCGAATATTACTTGTGTCGCATATCTCATTTTAATGGTTTCAATACGATGAATTAACACATATATGGATATAAAGGTCATGCAAAGCAGTAAAATAGATAACTAGGAACTACAAGCAGCAAGCTAGTATTAGTAGAAATTCTAAACTATCGGGCGCCTCGCGCGATCCAAACGATTTCCCCCGTAGATGTATACATCTACTCACCGTAAATCCCCAGCTAGCTTGATCCAATCACCGCTTTCCCTTTTCGTGCCGCGTCCGAAGTCTCCGCGACCGATCCTGGAATTTGCACAATACAAAACATAAGATTACATATCCTGAAATGACACCAAGTCACAAAATGAAAGGGTCAACGTCAACGAGTTAGGCACATGGTGCACTTGGTGCGCGGAACACACACGACAACCACTAAATTCTTAATTAAAATTGTCGTTTCGGAAAAACCGCCAAAACTAAGACCCGATTAAACCAAGTTCGCATTCACACACCTTAATTATCGTAGGAGATGCAAATAATATACACAATATAACCAAAATAATTCACCACATAATTATATAAAAAACCTAGTAAGCATTAGCATTCCAAATTCGGTTTAAACATCGTCGATTTGCGACAAAAAGACTACTATCAAGCATAATCATCCAACCGCATAACTAGTTAGCCACAATCACTTAATTTCAACACATTAGCAATGCTTCAAATTCTATTTCCAACATCAAACCCTTTCTTGATTTTTATAAACTGGCAATCTAAATTCATTCCATTCATGAAAAAACTAAATTAACACCAATTGAAACCAACTTAAGCAAGGTAATCTCTTAGATTAGGTTAGTATAACAACTAGGTAACAAAATAAATTTAATTAACCTAGTAATGGTTTTCTAAAACCCTAGTTCAAAATCAAACCATTCTCTTTAAAAAACCTAGATTAGAAATTAGCACTAAATTAACACTAAAACAATTTAATTTAAGGAATTTAGCCACAGGTGTTAAATGGGTAAGGATTATAGCTCAAATTTCTAGAGGTCTAGCAAGAGGATTTGCCTCCAAAGATGGCCTCCTAGCATCTAACATCCATGTAAGAAAGGCTAAGGAGAAAGGAAGAAGAAATGACTTGAAATTGTGAGGTAAAAATTGGATTTTTTAGCAACTTGTGAAGGTTTTTTGAAGGGAAAAAAGAAGAAGGGAAATTTAGGGGAAGGAGCAGCAGCGGCTCTCGGGCCAGGTGAGGGATGGGGGAGAAGTGTGTGGGATTTGTGGAATTTTCCCCAAGTCAACTCTCTCCCATCTCCAAAGTACACCATACCCAAATTAACATATTTTAATCAAACATAAGGTTTCATTCAAAAGAGATTGAGACAAATTGAGGGGGGGCTTGGGCTGCTGCCTTGGTGGGGCCGGCCAAGTGGGAGAGGTGAGGAATTTTGAAAGTTTGCAAAGAAAATTCCATGCAAAAAGACCCCCTCAAGTTACCTGATTGCAAGCTTAAGCTTATTTTATTTAATTTTAATTTTCCTTTGACTATAATCAACTAGAACTTGGAGTAACATGCTAATTTTTTTTTATTACACACTAGATTTTAGTTGTCATGGTTCTAAAGTATGTAATTAGCCAATTCAAATTTGTATTTATCCCTAATTTAATGTATTTTTAACAGCTTAAAATAATATTAAAAATAATAAATTAGGGAAATTTTTTAAACAACTAGAAATTTATAAGTGGCTCATTAGCTACCAAAAACTAGCAATTACCTATCCAAATTAGGTATAATTAGGCCTATACTGAAAAATAATTATAATGACAATTTACAGAAAAATACCAAATATTTACCGATTTTCGGGAAAATACCAAAACGACTTTTCAAGGCGTTACACCGAAGCTTTCTACAAGACCTTGACCAAGATTATAAAGAAAACGGTGTCCAGAAAAAAAAGGACTGGCACGAAAGGCTGCACGAAGCTCTCTGGGCGTACCAGACTACATTCAAAACAGCCACGAATACAACACCATTCGCGTTAGTATTCGGCACGGAAGCGGTACTTCCCTTGGAGATAAAGCTACCCTCTCTACGGGTGGCGGTTCGATATGAGCCGACGGATGAAGAAAATACCCATCTTCGGCTTGAGGAGCTCGATGCCCTCGATGAAACCCGCCTCATGGCGCAGCAAAATCTAGAAACTTACAAAGCAAGGATGACGCGCTCATACAAAAGATTAACTAGTCCAAGAACATTCCGCCACGGCGAACTCGTGCTAGTCGTAAAAAGACCTATGATCCCTAATCGTTCAAAACGGGGGAAATTCGAGCTAAACTATGAAGATTCGTACATCATAGACAAGGTCTATCAAGGTGGGGCCTATTTGCTCATGGATATGCATGGCGAAAGACCTTTCCGGCCGATAAACGGTCGATTCCTCAAGAAATTCCACGCTTGAAGAGTCACGAATTAGGTCAATGATAGATGACGGCGCTCGTGTCCGCTCGCTATCTTCCTGAGTCAAAACTCTAAGTGATCTTCGGAAAAGCTTCACCTCAAAAAAATGGTGATAGCGGACCACTACCTCCTTAAATTGGCAATGGACCACTACGTCTTTAAACTGGCAATGGACCGAAATTTCCATAAACTAGTACTCCGCCACAAACATGGTGCATCGCCCCAAATACGGCGATATCTTCTCTTGGGATCTATGTTGCAATTAAAGCTCCAACCAAAGACTGCAACCCAAGTTAAAAAAAAGGGGTATGTCCACAAGCGAACTGGGCACGGATGAAAACCCGAAAGGGCGCCATGAGTAAAAACAGCAGGGCTACCGACGAGCTTGTGAAAACGTGAAAGGGCGCAATATCGTAAAAAAAACGGTACGTCCACAAGAAAAATGGGAACGGATGAAAACCAGAAAGTGCACCGTGAGTAAAAACAGCAGGGCTACCGGCGAGCTTGTGAAAACCTGAAAAGATGCAATCTCGTAAAATTTTCACTTACGAGATCCTCTCGACTCGTAAGGAGATCTCCCCCTATGAGACCCTCACGGCTCATAGGATTGAAAGTCTTATGCTACAGGGACCTGGACCTTTTCTTAAGCCATCGTATTCCCCAAACGGCTCTACAGGTGGTCCAATATTGGCCATTGTATACAATCTACGGGCACAAATAAACGTTTCCCCTACTAAGTTCCACTAATCACGAGGAATGTCCTCATATGGTGAACGACACTTATAAGTCCGCCCGACTTATAAGGAGAAAATACTCTTATGAGATCCTTACGACTTATAAGAGAAAACACCACTTAGAAGTTCTTACGACTTCTAAGGAGAACATACACCTACGAGATCCTCACGACTCGTAGGGAGAAATACCTTTATGAGACCCTTACGGCTCATAAGGACAAAAAGCCTTAGTCGGCAGGATCCTAACCCTGTTTGCTAAGCCATCTTTGTTCAAATCAGCAAAGGCAAATGATGATTCGCTCCTGGCAACATCCCAGTGGTAGCAATGCTGATGCCTAAATCGGTATGAAATCCCAAATCCTTTCACGGAAAATGATGATTCGCTCCTGGCAATATTCTAGTCCCAGCGGTGCTGATACCAAGATTGGTATCATATCTCAAGTTCCATACTCGCAATAAAAATCAGCGAGCCAAAATAAATGCATATGAAACAACCGAAATGGTGTGGCAACTCACAATAAAAATCAGCGAGTAAAATATATGCATATAAAAACAGTCTAAATGTTTGGGCAACTCGCAATAAAAAGCAGCGAGTAAAAAGAAAATAATAGCCGAAATGATTGGGCACCGCGATAAAAAGCCGAAATGATTGGGCAATCGCGACTCTCGTGATATAAAAAGCTGAAATGATAGAGCGTCGCGGAAAGAAATAAAAAGAATGATGAAACTTTTGCCCTGCAGGTGAGTCCACATCAACCCCTGTATACAATCCATGGGCATAAACGAAAAAGGAACCATATTTTCCCACCAGGCTCCGTCAAAGAGAGAGCCAAGTCTTGACGGTTCACAAACAACTTAGAGACCACCTCAACACTCGTCTCGTTATAGCAGATATAGTGTCAACAACGGCGTTTCTTCTCACTCCAGCAGGATGCAGATGCAACGTCAACAACGACTCCAGGGTCAAAACAAAACGGAACCATATCAAAGTCCCTAGTTCCAAGTCTTGACGGTTCACAAAACAACATAGAGACCACCTCGACACTCGTTTCGTTACAGCATACGCAATGTCAACAACGGCGTTCTCTCTCATTCCAGCAGGATGCAAACGCAACGTCAACAAACAGCCCCAGGGTCAAAACAAAACGGAGCCATGGCAAAGTCCCTAGTTCCAAGTCTCAACGGTTCACAAAACAACCTTGAGATCACCTCAGCATTCGTCTCATTACAGCAGACGCGGTGTCAACAAAGGAAGCGAAGGCCAAATTCCTAACTTCAAGGTCTTGACGGTAACTCAAATAAAACCCGAAAGACTATCGGAGATCATCCTACACCAGCGCAGAGTGGTTGTGACTCATCGGAGCTCCCAAACTGAGCCTAACCTCAAGTAAAAAGTGACATGGCAAAATTCCAAACGCTTGCTCTCTAGATGGTAATATGACCTAAGGAGATTACTTGAAGACGTCTTATCCAGCCCCCGAAAGGATCAGAGACACGACAGTCACGGGGCTCTTCGAATAGCAACGTAAAGTCTGTATATCGGGGAATTGATTAGCCAACGCGATGGTACCACGAACTAAAACCCTAGTACCACAGACCCTAACGGACCTCTTTCGTAAATATAAGGGGTTAGCTGTAACGTTAGGACAAGTTTGCCTACAAGCCCAAGGGAGGCAAACTAAACAAGCTCCGGAATGAGTTCGTAAACTAGAGACTCCGAAATGAGTGAATAAACTACAAGCTCCGGAATGAGTTTGTTAACTAGATACTCCGAAATGAGTGAATAAACTACAAGCTCCGGGATGAGTTCGTAAACTAGAGACACCGAAATGAGTATATAAAATACTTCACACCAAATCAAGACATCGTAGAAAAGAGAAATGCCAGTATGAAATAAAATATGCCTTTTATTCATGAATTTGAGTGAATACAAGATACATTTCATTCAGGAATCAAAATGAATACATGTTATTCATGAACCGGAAATTTAAGGAATACAAGCAGTACAAGAAGGGGGTAAAATGACATTTATGAAGGAGGAGTTGTTTTCAGCAAACGGATGAACCGCTCGCGCGCTCCCCTCGACTCCTTCTCGCTTTCAGCTACGGCAGCCAACTCCGCTTCGATTTGAGCTCGTTGTTGCAAGCAGGAGGAAATCTTCTCATCAATTTCCTGCATAGCAGTTTCGCAATCCTGTGCGACCTGCTCGGTGAAGTCAAGCTTCTACCTTAGCGCCAGCCTGTCCGAAATACATCGTTGAAGGTTTTCAAAAATAGCTTTTAGCTGCGCAGCATTCACTTCAACCTGTGCATGCAATTAGACGGATTCGACGGAAGCCGCCTCATGCTCCTTTCGCCTTAGGGCCACCTCTTGTTCAAAATAGCGAATGAAAGAGATACTATGCTCGACCCACGCAGCCCGCTGAGAGTTAAAAGTCAATATCTCGGGAGAGAGACGCTTAAGCTCAATCTCATGCAGGCAAGTCTCGATCTTCCTGCAATAATCAACCCAAGAACCGACGAGATCTTCATTACGAAAATTCACGAGCGTTGCCAGTATTGGATTGACTTCGTCGGCAAAATCCGTGGCAGAGGTGAGGGCCTCAGCTTCGAGATCATCAATAAACTCGCGTAACGTCCGCCGGCTATTCGCTGCACCCCTAGAAGATGGACGTTTAGAGAAAGGCCCCATGGGCGTAGGAATGCGAGACTCAAAAGAAGCTGAAGCCGGTGTAATCGCTGCAAAATGAATTACGGTCAGATTTCAACTCGAAAGACAAAGAAAATACCCGAGGGACGGAATCTACCGTACCGGCTGTTGAAGGTGGTAAAACAAGGAGCACCGGAGGCATGGCTATTCTTTCGCTCGCTCCTCCGAGCCGTGATACTGTGGTCAATATAAGGAAGGCTCAGCAACAGGAAGTCTACTAAAAAAAAGAAACACTAGTTGAAGAATATACTGACCAATACCGGAAGGTGGAACGACTTCCGATTGAAAGGAAAAATGCGGGTTTAGCACCTGGTATAAATGGTCGAAAAGTACTCCTACAGAGTCGTGACAATATACAGTCAATATAAAGAGGATTGTATCCACAGTAAAGCAACTAAGCGAGAAACACATACCTTCCAAAATTTGAGGAGGCACAGAAGAAAGCGAAGGAACCGCGACCGTCAAAGTGGTGGCTGGTGATACTTCTTCAGCCGACACAGCTTTAGGGTTTACCGCGCCTACGCTCAAGACAAAAAAAATATCATTAGAGGGGCTTAACAGGATTAAAAACTCAAAGATAACAACCCAAGGAGTACCTATTAGGTTAGAAACCGAAACCGAGCCGAAAGCGTCACCAAGTGTAACGGCTTCCTCATTCTCCCATGGGGGAGTAGATTCCACACCCATAGCTTCATCCCCTGACTCGAAAAGGGCTGTCATAATGCTTGCAAGACCCGCCGATACCAAGGAGCCACAAGGAGAAACAGCAGCAGTCTGTACAGTCCCAGATTCCCAAGAAAGAGTGGCCACTTCGGGCTATGTAATCATCGGCGTTTCACCTGCCATGCCACCGTCAGGACTCGGCCCTGCTTAAAAGAAAGTGTGTATGTCATGAATCAAGGACTAAGTTTTAATAAGGGACTAGGCGTTATCTTACCTTGAAGTAGCTTTTCAGTTTCCTCCCGAGCTGCACGCGCAACCTGTCTATGGGCAGTAGACAGGGCGGAAGGAACGTCCACCGAAGGAGTGTCAACAGGCGGAACATTGCTTGAGTCTGCACCTGCGGCCAAGATAGCATCTCGTTCCCTCGCCACGAGTTTTCTACGCTTCCTCTCAGCCTGAGCCGTGAGAACCAACCTCTTTAAAACTTCCGACAGGGGGACGTCATCGTCCAAACCGAGCTCTGCCTCCGGAGCCGCTACGACGTCCATCATCGGCTGCTTCGGTAATGCTTCCTGTGGTGACTTTGGAATGGCCGTGGTCATGATCGGTGGCTCTGGAAGCTTTGCTGCATCACTGCTTGGGATTGGCGCTACACTTGAAACAACTTGGGTTGTGGTAGTTCTTGCAATAGGGTGAAGAGAAGGGCCAGATCATGAATAAAAAGAGTAAAGGCGTAATGAAACGAATTATACCAAGGCCTAAAGAAGCGCGGAGCCTCTCTTCCTCCTCGAACGTCCTGAAGGAATCCGCGAGAGCCTCTTCGGCAGAAATACCTATTGAAGAAGAGAGCGTTAATAAAAGCATAATAAGGGTAGAAGGGATAGGTGCTGAAGAATGTAAATGAAGTATACCTGACTCCGCAATAGAGATCAACGCCTCTTCCTCGCGAGCCAGTCGCTCGGAAGCTGCGAGGGCAGCCTGTAGATCAGTGTCAGTTGCAGGCGTGTCGAATAAACCTTCATTGGTGCCATATTCGCACAAGCCCTCATTGTAGGGAGCATGGGGCTCCTGACAGAATACGACGTCGGAAGAGAATAAAGACTTCTTCTTCTTCAGCGAATGGACACCAACGGCCGACAATAAGAGCTTTCGCTTGACAGGCCTCTTCGGACGGCAGGTTCTGACCTGTGAACTGATGCCCGAGTCTAGAGACACCATGGCTACCGCAGTTGCGGGAACATCCGGTTGAAGCTTCTCAGGGAAAGCTTGTAGGACGACAACTATAGTAATTTCTCTTAAAGAAGGACGAACGGCGGTTGATTGATCTAAAATTTTGGATCGTGTTTTGAAATGTCATCACAACCAAAGAATTTATAACCGCAATCAATTAACGGTGTCGATGTAGCTTGGTAATGAATACAGATCGTCCACTGAGATGCGAGTACTTGTTCTATCTTGCTTTAGATGGGTCGAAATGAAAATATAAAAGAAAATTCAAGAAAATAATTTGAGATTTAATTGAGTTGTCATTTCAAGAAAATCAAAAATACATTCAAGAATTAGAAATCAAGAAAGTATCCAATATCAAAGTGAATTATCAAGAATATGAAGAATAGCTTGTAGGAATCGATGGAATTAGTAGCAATGATGAATACTAAAAATTACGAATCTTATCTATTGATGATTTTAGCTAGATCGATGACGATGAATGAAGATTAAGGATCTATTGAAGAAACTAGAGTTTCTCCTTCTCTATCCCTTGTCTTTTCATTGATCATCATTCGGATCTAGCCTCTAGCAAAGAAAATCATCAATCGTTTGACCCCTAATTTGCAACGAAATAATCAAGAACTTGATCTCGATCTAAATTAGGTCATTGATGATTCTTTTTCCTAGAGTTCACAAATCTCATAAGACTTAAGATTAGTTTTAGGATTTCATCATCATTTGATCAACCGATTCTCTCGATTCCTTTACAAGCGGAGATTTCACTCACACATCATTAAAATTAAAGAATCAAGAACTAGAAATTTCATAATGCAAGAATGTAAAGAAAGCGAGAATTAACAATTTATCACCTTTATTAAATCTTCTTCAAATTATACCTCTCAATTTGAGATTACAAGACTAGCTCTCGATCGCTCTTTTGAAAAGGAATTTGTCGTCAATCATCGCTCGGCTCGATCGCCGTGAGACGTGGATCGGTTGCGGATCTCTTTCTCTTGATGACGTTCGGCGTTGCGATAAAGGATCTTCGATTGCTCTCTTGATTTTGCTCTCAATGGATCTTTATTTGATTGGATTTTGATTGGATTTGGGTTTTGGATCACACGTTGTGTCACTCAATTTGTGTAGTGAATTGGTTCAATGTTCAACAACCTTTGAAATATAACCCTAGGTCTCCTTTTATAGTTATCCCAATCTTCCACTAGAAGCTAGGTTGTTATGAAGCTTGCATGAGAAGCTTGGCTGTTGTAGGGAAGCTTCTGGAGAAAGCTAGGAGGTTCGAAACGTCTTGAAGAAGTTAGGAGGTTACAAGGGAGATTCAGGAAAAAATGTTGACCGCCGACGAACCAACTCGGCCGCGGATCCGTGGAGGATCGGACTGGATTGACCGCGGTTCCGCGGCCGTTTAATGAGATTGTTGGCTCATTTCTCTGGTGTTTTCTGGTGTTGGCTTTAAGGTCTTCTTCTAATGTCTGGAATCTTATTATCTTTTCTTAATCTCTGCCAGATTTTATTTCTTTGACTTCCTGCATTTTATCGGCAAATTTGTGATTCCAGTTCTTTGACCTGAATAATTTTCTGCACAAAATCTCAATGAAAAGTGATGAGATATATAATATCATGTGTGGAGTAATAAACACACAATTTACTTCTAGAGTTTCGATTATAACTGTAACACGTGGTATTTGGTATTTTCCAGATAAATTTGTAATCTGTGTTATATTTACAATAAACACCCTTAGATGATTAGAAAGAGTAGGGAAATTGATGTGTTAAGAATGCAATATTTTCGACTGAACAAATTCCCCCAAACTTAATTTTGTTCGTCTCGAGCAAACATCTTTTATTCAAGAGAAGGAGAAAATATAAGAAAAAGAAAAACTAACTAGCACACTTTCGTAGGCAACACGATTGCACTGAGCACGTGCAACAAGCCTTTAAACCTCTAGGTGTCCCTAGTAGGAGGAGTGTTGTCTCCTGAGGTTTTTCAGCAGATTGCACCCACAAAATCCTATAATAAAAGGAAGACTGTGAAAGTTACATATAAAAGATAAGAATTATAAAAGAAAAACTTTGAAAATTAGAGTTTCCAGCTACAATAGATTTTTAGTTGTTATGAGTCCTATCTTAATAGTCATGAACAGATGTTAAAAATCACGTTATCCCTCAATAAAAAATCGTCTTTATTCTTCATTCCTATCTTTCTTCCAAACACTGATCATATACCCCTACGTGTGTGTAAAATACATCCGTACACTCGGAGTATTCAATTCAAGCTATCATACTCTTGTCCATCTACCTCAGTACTTTTTAGTCCGTGAATATTTAGATGGAATTGCTCACACATTTTTCATGCGACCGTTAATACTTGTTGAGGTACTAACCGACCGATTACTAAATGTGCTCACAGATTAGGCATAATTGATAATTTCCTCGTCTTGCAACACCTAAAGGCTTAGCAGTGACTTCCAAACCTGTTGGTCAAGACACTAGGTGATGAAGCACCCTCGCTATATTTTTTTTATGCTGCCTTGGTGATTACAAAACCACTGTTCATTTTTTCTTCACCATTTTATCTTTTATGCTTCATTTTATTTTCTTCATACTTTGGCTTTTAGACAAGAGCATTTCAAGGTATCCTCTACTATCCCGAGTTTCAAGACGTGTGTAAGTGCGTATCTTAGGGTAACAACATTCAAATGTTTGGCTTCCAGAATAGAAACTATTTTTTAGACTTATTTTTATCCGCAGATTAGTGACTTCTTTCATCTTACTAACCCCCGGGGACGACGGCTCCAATCTTTTGGATGTAATTTTTCACTATCTAATCTTTTATTATAAAATTAAATATTAAATATTTTTTTATATATGTTTTGTGCTTATGCAAAGTAATGCGTAAATAAGCACAAACCTCCCCCAAATCTGTTTACAACAGTGTCCTCACTGTTGCCATCTGTTAAATCTCAAAAATCTGTAGACTTGGGAGGAAATTTATTAACGGGGGTAATAATATATGAACATGAAAATCTCCCCCAAACTTATTCTTTTCACTCACCTCCATTCTAAAGATGATACAGTATTTTTCAAGACATGGATGTGAGACGGAGGAATTTTAGTCAACATAAAGTGGCTCCTGTAAAAACAGGAGCTCCTCCATGGTGTCGGTGGAAAAATACGGTTTTAATCTATGTCCATTTACTTTGAAAGTTGTACCGTTTTCAACATTGTCAACCTCAACTGCCCCGTGCGGGTATACATACCGCACAAAAAATGGTCCTTTCCACCTAGATCGTAGCATACCCACATGAAGATGGAGACGTGAATCATAAAGGACTTGTTGACCAGGTGTAAAAGTTTTTCTCAAAATGTTTTTATCGTGAAATACCTTAGTTCGGTTCTTTACAATTACAACATTATCGTAAGCTTCATCGCGGAGTTCGCTTAGCTCGTTTAATTGCAGCTTCCGAAAGTTGCAGGCTTGATTTATGTCAAAGTTAAGTTCTTTAATGGCCCACATTGCTTTGGGTTCAATCTCGACCGGAAGGTGGCAAGCCTTACCAAACACTAAACGATAAGAAGACATACCTAGATCGATTTTATATGCGGTACGAAATGCCCAAAGAGCATCCGTCAATTTGGTTGACCAATCTTTTCGATTTTTAGAAACTGTTTTCTCCAAAATTTATTTGATTTGTCTATTAGAAAGCTCAGCTTGCCCGCTCATTTGGGGATGATAGGGTATGGAAAGTTTGTGGTTGATTGCATATTTCCGTATCAAAGTCTCGAAAGACCGATTACAGAAATGCGTCCTGTTATCGCTAATGATAGCGCGAGAGTGTCCAAATCGCGAAAAGATATTTTCTTTAAGGAACTTAATGACAACCTTGTTATCATTAGTGCACCAAGGAATAGCTTCCACCCATTTCGAGACGAAATCAATCGCAAGCAATATGTACAAATTCCCAAAAGAGTTGGGAAAATGACCCATAAAATCAATACCCCAAACGTCGAAAATTTCAACCGCCAAGATCGGTTGAAGAGGCGTCTCATTTCTCCGAGAAATCCTACCCGTGTGTTGACACTGTGGACAGGTTTTGCAATGATCAAATGCACCTTGGAATAAAGTCGGCCAATAAAAACCATATTACAAAACCTTCTCCGCCGTTTTTCGAGGACCAAAGTGACCTCTACATGCCTGATCATGACAGAACGATAGAACACTCTTGAACTCATCATTAGGGACACATCTGCGAATGATCTGGTCAGGACAATACTTAAAAAAATAGGGTTCATCCCAGTAAAAGTATTTTACTTGGGATAGAAATCGATGTTGTCCTGTTTCGACCATTCGTGGAGAACAAGTCCCATAGTAAGATAATTCACAATATCCCCGAACCAAGGTTCGTCGGATACGTTCAAGAGTTGTTCATCCGTAAAAGAATCATTAATTGGCAGGGTCACAGGTGAAGAAGAGATACACGAAAGATGGTCGGCTACTACGTTTTCATATCCTTTCTTATCTCGAATAACAAGACCAAATTCTTGTAATAGAAGGATCCAACGTATTAACCTACCTTTAGCGTCCTTCTTTGCCAAAAGATGTTTCAAGACAGAGTGGTCAGTGTACACAACAATTGGTTAGCCAATCAAGTAAGGCTTGAATTTTTCTAATGCAAATACAACTGCTAAAAGTTCCTTTTCAGTAGTTGTATAATTAATTTGAGCATCATTCAGGGTCTTGCTTGCATAATAAATCACGTGTGGTATCTATTCAATGTGCTGTTCTAAGACTGCACCAACAGCAAAATCTGATGCATTACACATAAGCTCAAACGGATGGTTCTAATCTGGAGATGATAGAACGGGGGCTGTAGTGAGAGAGTTTTTAAGTGAGTCAAATGCAGCATCACAATCCGAGTCAAAGTGAAAGGTTGTGTCCTTGGCAAAGAGAAGAGTTAAGGGTCTAGCAACTTTGCTAAAATCCTTAATGGATCTCGAATAAAAGCTTGCATGGCCAAGAAAAGATCGTATATCTTTGATGCATTTGGGATGAGGAAGGTTATAAATGACATCTATTTAGCTCTGTCAACCTCAATGCCTTTCCGTGAAATAATATGTCCAAGCACAATTCCCTCTTGGACCATGAAATGGCATTTTTCCCAATTCAAGCTTAAGTTCTTCTCCTTACAACGAGTAAGAACCGCGTCAAGATAAGATAGGCAGTCAACAAAAGAATCTCCGAATATCGAGAAATCGTCCATAAAAATCTCCAGAAAATTCTCGACCATGTCCGAGAATATCCCCATCATACACCGCTGAAATGTAGCGGGAGCATTGCATAACCCAAAGGGCATGCGTCTGTAAGCAAAAGTACCAAAAGGACAAGTAAATGTGGTTTTGTCTTGATCCTTTTCGGCAATAGGGACCTTGTTATAGCCAGAGTATCCGTCCATGAAGAAATAATATTCCCGTCCAGCTAAGCGTTCTAACATCTGGTCAATAAAAGGTAGAGGAAAGTGGTCTTTCCTCGTTGCGGCATTGAGTTTTCTATAATCAATACATATACGCCACCCAGTTTGAGCGCGTGTCCGGATTAACTCATTTGCTTCATTTGTTATGACCATGATGCCAGATTTCTTAGGGATTACATGAATTGGACTTACCCATTGGCTATCAGAGATTGGGTAAATGATACCACTGTCAAGGCATTTGACGATTTCTTTCTTTACCGCATCCTTCATTACAGGGTTCAACCATCTTTATGGTTCTCGGGTTGGCTTGGCTTCATCCACCAGATGTATATGATATTCAACAATCAAGAGACTAATCCCTTTGATGTCAGCTATAGTCCAACCAAAAGCCTGACTATTAGATCTCAAGACCGTCAAAAGAGCATTCTCTTGCTCTGAAGCTAGAGAAGCGGATATTATCACGGGTAAAGACCCATTCTCACCTAAATTTGCATATTTAAGATGAGAAGGTAATAATTTGAGATCTAATGTCGGAGGAGAAACAATAGAAGGTGGGGTAAAAGAATGACATTCAGATTCACGAAGAAGCTCGTAGCCTGCAAAGGATACTAACTCGGAAAGTGATGAGTCAAAAGTTTCAGACTCAGGAGTAGACTCATCAAAAGTGTCCTCACTAAGATGTGCAAGATCAAACATTGATTTGTTAATGTTATCGAGATCATCAAAGCAAAGTTCATCAACCTTGTAGCTTTCGGAAGCTATCTCGTGGACAGAACAGACATCAAGAATGTGAGCAGAGGGTTCAGACGGCTGACTTCCAATCTTATAAATGTTTAGTTCAAGTGTCATTTTTCCAAAAGATTGGTTCATACAACCGTCGACAATTAATGACAGCATTAGAAGTGGCAAGGAATGGTCGGCCCAGAATCACCGGAATTTGGTTCTTTGGGTTCGCTATAGGTTGTGTATCGAGAACAATAAAGTCCACAGGGAATATAAATTCCCCGACTTTAATCAACATATCCTCAAGTTCACCCCTAGGTTTGGTGATTGATCGGTCTGCCATTTGGAGAGTGCAATGAGCTGGTTTCAACTCTCCAATCCCTAACTGCTCGTAGACCGAATATGGAAGTAGGTTAACACTTGCGCCAAGGTCAAGTAGAGCACGGTTAATGTTTTTACCCCTAATAAAAATCGATATTGTAGGAAAGCCATGGTCCTTACGTTTCTTTGGTAACTGTGGGGTAAAAGTGCTAACATTATTTATCATGAATACCTTTTTGGGCACTTGAGTCTTCCTCTTCCTAGTGCACAAGTCCTTAAGAATTTTCGCATAAGACGGGACTTGTTGAATAGCATCTAGGAGAGGGATATTGATGTTAACCTGTTTAAACATTTCCATAATCTTCTCCATATGTGGACTTGATTTGTTTCCCCTTAACTGATTCGGATAAGGAGCTTTAGCAATAACAGCTGGGTCCAACATTGGAGAAGGTGGTGTGTATGGAACTGATCCCAGAATAGGAGTGGGGATCGTCTTTGGTTGACTAGAAGAGGTATGCTGAGGGTTCGAGCCTTGAGGAAAACGAAAAATAGAATCGCAAGAAGGTGGTGGGGTAGACAAAGTAGGATCAGAAGTAGAAGTGGATTTGGAAGTGGAAGGAAAAGTGGAGGTGAAAGACGGGGTGTTATTGATAGATTCATCATTATTATCAATCTCTTCACCGACTTGGTTATTCAGCACTCTTCTGGATCACAATGTTGTAATGGCATTCACATTGTAATGTTGTGAATGCCCAGGATTCGGTAATGGTTAAGACGGAAGTTTCCCTTTCTCTTTAGCACTCATTTCGGCATTTATTCGTGCAATTTGGGCTTCCATCAATTTAATACTCTCGCTTTGGGAGGCGGAGTTCTTCTTTATGTCATCGATAGAAGTCCTTATATCAGCCGACACTTGGATGGATTGTCTCATAAACATTTACAGGGTTCGTTCGAGTGAAGAAGAGTTATTGGTACCGGTCAATTGCAAAGAATTATTATACGGTGCAGAAGTGTTGACCGGATTTTGAAAATTTTGTGATTGATAGGGGTGCTGACTCAGTTGTAGTGATTGTTGTTGTTGTGGAGGGACCCTTTGAAAGTTGTTTTGGTTTGAAACCGTGTTTTGAGTTTGGTGTTGGTTCCAAGAAAAGTTAGGGTGATTCCTCCAACCCTGATTATAAGTGGAAGAATATGGATCGTTTCTAGGTCTTTGCTGAAAAACAGCATTAGTATGCTCTTGACCTTGAAACGGAGAATTCAAAGGAAATTCTTCCGTAAGATGTGATGGATCAGAACAGCATCCACAGAAAGTTTTGGAGATTGTCATCTGATTTAGGGTGGCTAATAAAAATTTGTGTTCCATAACTTCGAGTTTCTTTTGCATTGCTGCCATTTCAGCTTCAACTCCTATGGAAACATCAAGTTGATGAATACCACCCCTAGACGATTGTTGACTTACACTCTCCCACTGTAAAGTTTTTTCAGCAAAATCTTCTAAAAATCTCCGAGCTTCACCATCGTCTTTAGACATGAAGTTGCCTTGACACATGGATTCAAGCACCTGTTTTGTTATAGGATTAATGCCCTAATATATGATTCTGCACAGATCCCCTCGGTGGATTTCGTGATGAGGACATTGAACTAACACATCCTTGAAGTGTTCAAAACACTTCGAAAATGGTTCATTAGGAAGCTAGTTAAATTGATTTATTTCGCTACGGACTCGGGCGGTCTTATGATTGGGATAGAATTTCTTTAGGAAAGCTATGACAAATTCATCCCAGCTTGAAATAGAATGTGCAACTGTGTTATATAGACACTTCTCGGCTAAATTGCACAAAGTGAACGGGAGAAGACGTAAACGCATAGTATCCACAGAAAGCCGTGAAGTACCCATCATAGCGCATACGTTTTCAAATTTGGTAATAAAAACGTATGCGTCTTCAGACTCGAGACCGTGATATTTAGGTAAAAGATTGATGTATTGAGGTTTTATTTCGAAATTGTCCCCATTGGCTGGTGGAATGGTAAGACAGAAAGAGGACCTCGAATAGGGTAGCATCTCTCTTGGAGAGAGATGCGGGGAGGATTCTGCGCACCTGCGCACGGTGGCAGAGTGGTGTTAAAGAAGTTCGATGGAGATTCGTCCATCGAAGTGGGTGTGGTAGTGGGTGAAGAAAAAGTAGATGTAGAAATACAGACTTCGGAGTCAATAGGAGGAATGCGGACAAGACGGGCACTAGAATCCCGTGTCCAGCCGAGCATGCACTAAATGGTTTAGCACAAGTGGCAGCGTTAATCAATTAGAGAAAAGATGGATTTGGTGTTTGTTTTTGAAAAAGACAGATTTTTGAAAAATCACATAAATAATGCACAAGCAACCCTAAATCTCATGGTCACCTAGGTCAAGTCTATAGACCGCTCCTAGACTTCCAGAAGACAAGTCGCATGATAGATCCTCTACTGTCTCTTTATCCCTTCTGTGGCTAGGTAAGTGCCAGGTAAGTGGGAGGTTTTCCGCTACGTAAGTAACGGGCCTAATTAAGTAACCACTTGTCTTAGACACACTTGCCTTAGACACCACAAAAGAAATTCGGATAAGCAATAGATTACCCATGACCTTCTTCTGTCCTGATTGAGAGCAACGGTCCTTAGAGTCTTGTCTAGATTTTTTTTAGTTAATGAGGGGTGATGCGGATGTTAGTTTTGTGATTTTTGGGGCTTAGGAAGGGTAATGAAATCCCTACCTAATCTAAATTTGGTCTTTGCCCCTTAATTTCCGTATTAAAATATGCAAACAACCAAAATCAAAATACGCAACAATTTCTTTTTGCGGCGCTGCGAAATTTTGTAAAGAATTCTGCAGAAAATGGTTATTGGACAAGAGCAGGGAGGAGATAAGAATGTAAGAAATAGACCTGAGAAAACTGGAGCTCCAATTCGTCAAGATCACCGCGGTTCTGCCGTGAAATTCTGCCAAGTGCCGCGGTTCCGCGGTCTGATGAACAGTTCCTTGCACGAAACTTTGTACTGCTGCTCCTTTCAGTCCTCTGGCCTTCTTGAATGCTCCAGAATATTTTTCTCCTTACTCCAACGATTCCAGATTCCCATGCAAAATTCACAACTAATCGTTAAGCGCTTGATGCGATTTTGATTTAAAATTCTAATGGAATAATAAAATTTTCAACTCAAATAACAAGAACGAACAAAATAGCACACCTCCCCGGCAACGGCGCCATTTGATTGATCTAAAATTTCGGATCGTGTTTTGAAATGTAATCACAACCAAAGAATTTATAACCGCAATCAATTAACAGTGTCGATGTAGCTTGTTAATGAATACGGATCGTCCACTGAGATGCGAGTACTTGTTCGATCTTGCTTTAGATGGGTCGAAATGAAAATATAAAAGAAAATTCAAGAAAGTAATTTGAGATTTAATTGAGTTGTCATTTCAAGAAAATCAAAAATACATTCAAGAATTAGAAATCAAGACAGTATCCAATATCAAAGTGAATTATCAAGAATATGAAGAATTGCATGTAGGAATCGATCGAATTAGTAGCAATGATGAATACTAAAAATTACGAATCTTATCTATTGATGAATTGTAGCTAGATCGATGACGATGAATGAAGATTAGGGATCTATTGAAGAAACTAGGATTTCTCCTTCTCTATCCCTTGTCTTTTTATTGATCATCATTCGGATCTAGCCTCTAGCAAAGAAAATCATCAATCGTTTGATCTCTAATTTGCAACGAAATAATCAAGAACTTGATCTCGCTCCAAATTAGGTCATTGATGATTCTTTTTCCTAGAGTTCACAAATCTCATAAGACTTAAGATTAGTTTTTGGATTTCATCATCATTTGATCTACCGATTCTCTCGATTCCTTTACAAGCGGAGATTTCACTCACACATCATGAAAATAAAATAATCAAGAACTAGAAATTTCATAATGCAAGAATGTAAAGAAAGCTAGAATTAACAATTTATCACCTTTATTAAATCTTCTTCAAATTACACCTCTCAATTTGAGATTACAAGACTAGCTCTCGATCGCTCTTTTGAACGGGAATTTGTCGTCGATCTTCGCTCGGCTCAATCGCCGTGAGACGTGGATCAGTTGCGGATCTTTTGCTCTTGATGACGTTCGGCATTGCGATAAAGGATCTTCGATTGCTCGCTTATTTTGCTCTCAATGGATCTTGATTTGATTGGATTTGGGTTTTGGATCACAAGTTGTGTCACTCAACTTGTGTAGTGAATTGGTTCAATGTTCAACAACCTTTAAAATGTAACCTCAGGTCTCCTTTTATAGTTATCCCAATCTTCCACTAGAAGCTAGGTTGTTATGAAGCTATCATGAGAGGCTTGGCTGTTGTAGGGAAGCTTCTGGAGAAAGCTAGGAAGTTCGAAGCGTCTTGAAGAAGCTTGGAGGTTACAAGGGAGCCTCGGGAAAAAATGTTGACCGCCGACGAACCAACACAGCCGCGGATCCGCGGCGGATCGGCCGCGGTTCCGCGGCCGTTTAATGAGATTGTTGGCTCATTTCTCTGGTGTTTTCTGGTGTTGGCTTTAAGGTCTTCTTCTGATATCTGGAATCTTATTTTCTTTTCTTAATCTCTGCCAGATTTTATTTCTTTGACTTGCTGCGTTTTATCGGCAAATTTGTGTCCAGTTCTCTGACTTGAATAATTTTCTGCACAAAATCTCAATGAAAAGTGTTGAGATATACAATATCATGTGTGGAGTAATAAACACACAATTTCCCTCCAGAGTGTCGATTATAACTGTAATACGTGGTATTTGGTATTTTCCAGATAAATTTGTAATCCATGTTATATTTACAATAAACACTCTTAGATGATTAGAAAGAGTAGGGAAATTGATGTGTTAAGAATGCAATATTTTCGACTGAACAGTGGTCCGTCGCTTCAAAGGGACCGCTGGATTACCGGCTGGGATGGCATCCTTGCGATCGAGTAACAGCCGCCTTTCCTTCCTGATAACAGCACCCGTCGCATGCTGGTACCACGTCACGTAAGCGTTCGAAGCTTTCAGCACATAGCTCTGCTCGCTGACGAGAAAATAGGACCCCGTATTTAATCGCAAAAAATGGTGCAGCGCGCTGCGAATACCCTCCTCCGTGGCATCCGGCTCGATTAAGAACGCCTTGAGAGGAACACCCTGATTATAACCCAACTGTAGAGCAAAGCGGTGTGGGTTGTACCTCATAAACAGTACTGAGGCATTCTGTCTAAGTACTAGGAAGGCCGTCCGGATAGAATACAGGTGCATAACTTCCCGAGCCCTCAACATGGAAGCCCCATCTTTGAAAGTGTCATGCAATAGTTGCACCACCTTAGTAGATTTTTTGTCGATAGACAAGACTTTATCGAAAAAGGTCATACTGTCCCCAACCATGTGTGGCCGAAGGAGCAATCTCCGAGCCTTTCGCTGTGACGGGTCTGGAGCGGAAGCGTCAACTAGGTACATGACCCGGGGAAACTTGTAGCTTTCATAGAACTGGGGTCGTTTGTGAACGACAAAGGCACCCAGCACGTGCATCTCAATCCATGATGTGAATTAATGCAATGGGAGATGCACGGGCTTTACCCCCGGCTAAGTAGTGTCAGCTGCTAAACTCAAGCCACGGTATAGATGAGCTAACCCCGCGATCCCAACGACCACGCGTATCCCTGGGACAATGTGATGGGCCGGATAAAAGACAGACGGCCTCACATAGCGGGAGTGCATAGGAAGCGTGAACCAACTCAGCCATAGGCTAATAAACCCCAAAAAGAACGACTCTTCGTCAACACCCGGGGTAGCGATCTCCGCAAAGGGGACAACTGGAGTGTCCGGAATAAAGAAATTCTTTAGATCCGTTTCCGCCATCAGCAAGTTATCTAAACCAAACCCGAATGGGTCGTCTAGTTTAGTGAATTTCACGGCCTGCTTGGACAGAACTTCCGGGGGAAGAAAGCGGACGATAAAATCTCCGAAGCTAACCCCATGCCCGCCAGACTCCAGGAATAAATTCTCGTACATATTCAACACTTTGATCAAGCTGGGGAACTAATGTTGAATAGCGTTCTCCGGGGTCAGGCCCATTACCACTGGCTTAGTGGCAAAGATGTACTCATCAGGGGGAAGTATCTCCTCATAGTGCCCCCCTTTGACGGGTAAGCCAGAGATCTCCGTGAACTCTTCCAATGAAATTGAAACTTCCCGATCTGATAAGAGAAAAGTGTGGGTTGGGATGTTCCAGTGTTCCAAAAAAGATTTGATCCACCACACATGGGGAGCATGGTAATAAAAGAGAGACGTGTAGATTGTGGGGTACAACCCGGTCTTCAACAACAGCGACTTCTTGGCTGACAGGATATACCTAGCCCACTGTAGGTAGCTAGCCGAATAACGGGGGGTCAATCCTATCATATAAACTTCCCCCAAGGGGAACGACTCGCCTTGACATATGTGTCACCCCAAAATATCTAAGGCCATCGGTGGCTTTACACGTATCGATGCCATAGAAGGTTGAAGACGACCTTCCGAGATCCAGTTAACCTCTTCTACGGCATAAGTCACTTGAGGCGGATCAGCATAGTGAATAGCTGGTAAGTCACTTGAGGCGGATCAGCATAGTGAATAGCTGGGATCGTCTCCGAAGGAGCTGCATAAGAAAAACTGTGCCGACCCCGGATAATCTGACTATACCATGACCCCCACAGGTGAAGAGATTTTTGCTCTGGGTCATGGTCTTTAATAAGCGCAAAGACTTCCTGATCCACGGGCACATCGGTAAAAGCGCTCTCTGAACGTATGAAAGGGAAGGAAGAATCGAAAGCCATAGTACCTGCACAAAAGGAGAAGGGTTAGCTATCGACGCTATGTTCAAGACTCCAACACTCTTTAGTATTTAAAAATTGTACCGCACCGTAGTTCAAAAGAAAGGGACAAGGGAGCCCACAAAATTAAGGTAACGCGTCATCAATGATAGAGCAGTTACTCATAGAATCTAAAAGGATTCTCATTTAATGAGAAAGCATCATTGGACTGAGGAGTTAAACTCTCTCGAGAGCAGTGCTCTGCAAACAGATTTCATATCTGTCAAGAAAATCAAGAGGGGAATAAAATTCTCTAAAAATTTTAGAGCCATGCTTTATAGAACAATGGGATAACATCCTAGAACCCTTAAAAGCAAAGCTTTCTAACAGGGTAAAACGCCAAAGATCTTCAAGATCTGCAAGAAAAATCTTAGAACTCTAAGAGATATTTCTAAAGGAAGAGCAAAGCTCTGATTAACGGGTGAAGAAACCCTAAAATCTTTTTTTTAAAGATCTACGATCTAATCACTACAAAAGAAGAGCAAAGCTCTGTTAATGGGTTAAAACCCTAGAACATGAGAAGATTCCCTCAAGAGTTTGGTCATAATCCTTACCAAATTTTTAACAGAGTTCTGACTCTAAAAGAGTTTTCTTGGGCAAAGATCCAAGCTCTGGAAAGAGAATTAAATTCTCAGAAAGAAGAAGGTTAGGAAAGATGAATAGCAGTCATCTCAAGAGCCAAAAGCCATACTTATAGGAACAGGAAGACGGTTCAACTTCCAAAAAGATCCAACGGTAGAAAAGGTGCCACTGCTGCACTCACGTGTGACCCAAGTGAGCGCAACGGTGGGAGGCATTTGTTTACCCCAATAAAAGAGCAAAGCTCTGTTCAAAACTCAAGAGACGGTGCCTTACATGCCTTCCACGAGGGCGCCAGCGCCAGAGTTAAAAACTCTTATATGAGTAGCGCTAGTGTGCAAAGCACACAAAACTCAAGAGGCAGTGCCTCGCGTGCCTTCTACGAGGGCGCCGGTGCCAGAGTTAAAAACTCTTATATGGGCAACACCTGTGTGCAAAGCACACAAAACTCAAGAGGCAGCGCTTCACGTGCCTTCCACGAGAGCGCCGGCGCCAGAGTTAAAAACTCTTATATGAGCAGTGCCCACGTGCACAGCACGTGAGCACCGGCGCCTTGTAGAATTAAATTCTACTCTCTGTTAAACAGAGCCGTTGGATCAAAGATCCAACGGAGATGATAAATTACCAGAATGCAGAATTAAATTCTGTTGAGAGAAAATATTCCTCAAATCTTTCTAAACAAGAAAAATTGCCTTCTGTAAAATAGAGTACCGTTGGATTAAAAATCTAATGGTGATCAAAGAATCACTAATCAACAGAATAAATTCTGTATGAGAAAATATTTCCCTAATCTTGTTAAAAACAAGAAAATTATGTTCTGTGAAACAGAAGCCCTTGGATCAAAGATCTAATGGTGGATAAAAATCCCTAAATCAATTCGGATCTCTTATTGAGAGATTTCATCAACTAATCGACAGACTTGCCTCTGCTATATAAAGGACCCAAGACTTCAAGTCTAAAAAAGAGGAACCCCCACCATAAGCTTCGAAAAAACAAAGCAGAAAGCTTTAAAAAAGAAGAAAGAAGAAGATCTCCCTTCTCAAGAAAAAAGCTCTAGGCAAATTATAAAAAAGAAGAAGAGAGATCAAAACATTTCGTTTACCTATTGAAGGGTTTAACCCTTTTAAAAAAGAAGAACTTAGTTCTTTCTCTTGATCTGAGATCCACAAGGCAAGTCTCCCACAAGTTGAGAATTTAATTCTCATCGTGAAGAACTTGTTCTTGAGAATCAAAGATTCAGTAAAGAACCGAGGAATCAAATTCCTCAAAACAAAGCATATAAGAGAAACCTAGTTCTCATAAAAGAACTTGGTTCTTAAAAAGGAAGCTTGATCCTAGATCTACAAAACGAAGATCCTATTGATCATTAATGAGCAAAAATGCTATCAGCAGAAGAGACGAGTTCTTAGCACTCATTGGAAAGCGCCCAGCGCCGCACGTGTTCCTCATGTGGGCGCCACAGAATAAAAAGAACTTAGGGAGTAGCGCTTAGCGCCCAGCGCCGCACGTATTCCTCACGTGGGTGCTACAAAATAAAGGAGTGCTTAGCACTCAGTGAGCGCCGCCCGACGCCCGGCGCCTCACGTGTCTCTCACATGGGCGCCACGGAATAAAAAAGTGCTTGACACTCACTAGGCAGCGCCTAGCCCCTCACGTGCTTCGCACGTGGGCGCCATAAAGAGAGCTCAACACTCAATAATGAGACAAAAAAGGGTAAAGTGTTTAACACTTATTGGGCAAATCCCCATGAGTGAAAACCCCACATGGTTATGTGTGAGCGTCAGAACTTACATAAGTGCTCAACACTTTTTGCACCAAAAAGATGAATGAGCCCAAACAAGTGCTTAGCACTTCTTTTCAAATAAAAAAAAACTGAGCGGATCAAGCCTAAGTTGGCTAGGTCCCTAACCCAGATCAACCAAGCCCATGGGTTCAATATTTCCCAAATTGATCCCAATTCCAAATACGACTATCGATCTCCTAACTGATGATATCCTAAAACGAGATTCGTCCCACATTCCCCTGAGGAAATCATAGTCTCAAAATATGACTAATAATTCCCGGGTTTACCATTAATCTTTTTCCCCTCAAACACGGGAATTGGTTCAAGGGTACATCTCTCTACACCTCTGATACAAGTCATTGTAATTCCTCAACGTCGTCAGAGAGGTGGCGGGTCCCGACAGCCAACTGCTTTTTGGTGCACTTCCCAAACTGATGTGTACACCCCAAATGAAACCACATCCCAAACTGGATGCATCCCATATCATCATTGCTCATTCCGTCACGTAACAAATACATGTGCGTGCAAGATGATCAATGGACTGAGATGTCCTTAAACTAACAACGGACCGAAACGTCCTTAAACTACAATGGGCCGAGACGTTCTTAAACTAAAATCTCACTTCCAAAATGATGATCAACAGATCAAGATGTCCTCAAACTAAAACTTCACCTCCAAAATGGTGATCAATGGACCGAGATGTCCCTAAACTAATAACGGACCATAACATCTTTAAACTAAAAGCTCACCTCAAAAATGGTGATCTACAGACTGAAATGTCCTCAAACTACAACTTCGCCTCCAAAATGGCGATAAGGGACCGAAACGTCCTTAAACTAAAACAACAGAGCCCAACTGCTCTCTTGTTGGATCTGAAACAAAAATGATCCTAACACCCTGTTAAGTAGATCTTAGTCTCAAATTGGACCAACGTATCCTTAACAAAAGATTAACTGAGCCCCTAACTGCTCGTATACGTTTAAGTCGATTTTGATCTCAAAACGGATCAATGATCCTTAAATCAAACCAAACCCAAATCTAAAAATATACGGATTTGGACTAATCCACGCCCTATGAGTGACGACATAAATTAGTCTCCGTATACAATCCACGGGTAAACAAATATAAAACAAACACACACACACACACACACACGATATGAAGTGAACTTCTGGAGCAAGAGAAAGTGGTTATCGCGATGCGGTAACGTAATTAACTATAGGGGTTACGCCTGTAGGGAAGAGCGTCCTTACAATCAAAAACCCCTCGCAAACGAGGGGGAATCTGATGAAGTCCGCTACAACGGCCGCATCCGTTCAAACCTCCGATATACGATGCCATAAATCAACTTGGCATCTTTGGGGAGGTGGACGGATTAATCCAAATAGTATCTGCCCCCAAATTCAGGCAAGACGATCCATCCCGGTTCGTCTCTGTTTTCGGCGGTGAACACCTCACTTCTGGGATTGGTGGGTAACTTACCGCGCTCGTAGGGGTCCAGGTTTTCATTGCACGGGCTATCTACACGACCAGGAACGTCGGGTCTCATTTGCGGCTTAAAGGAAACCCGAGGCTCTAAGATTATCCACCATTCTGTGTAACTTGTTGATATTCTGTGATGTTGCTTATATCATGTCAGGGATGAATGTTATATATATTTATATATACTGGTAGATGTTGTATATATTTTGCACCCGCGCTAGTCTAGCCCCCGCTCTGCCATTAATTAAGTAACCTAACGGTGCATGACGGGGCCCGTGGCGAATGCGGATAGCATATATGTACATTGTATTTTCATTCTTTTCTGATGTGATAGGAATTAATTGATGGGACCGCATTAATCATGATTAATGCAAGCAAAGAAACCTAAAAGATGTTGTTGGAACTGTTTACCGTCGGAAACAGAGATGAACTGGGATGGATCGTCTTGCCTGAATTTGGGGGCATATGCTATTTAGATTTATCCGTCCACCTCTCCGAAGATACCAAGTTGATTTATGGCACCGTATATCGGAGGTTTGGATGGATGCGGCCGTTGTAGCAGGCTTCGTCAGATCCCCCTTCGTTTGTGAGGGTGTTTTTATTGTGGGGAGGCTCTTCCCTGCAGGCGCAAGCCCCAGCAGTTAAATACATTACCGTATCGCGATAACCAATTTCTCCGGCTCCAAAAGTTTACTTCATGTTGTGTGTGTTTGTTTTATTTTTTGGTTGCCCATGGATTATATACGGAGACTAATTTATGTCGTCGCCCATAGGGCGTGATTAGTCCAAATCCGTATTTCTTAGATTCCGGGTTTTGGTTGATTTAAGGATCGTTGATCTGTTTTGAGATCAAGATCAACTTAAATTTATACGAGCAGTTGGGGGCTCAGTTAATCTTTTGTTAAGGATACGTTAGTCTAATTTGAGACTAAGATCTACTAAACAGGGTGTTAGGATCATTTTTGTTTCAGATCCAACAAGAGATCACTTGGGCTCTGTTGTTTTAGTTTAAGGACGTTTCGGTCCCTTATTGCCGTTTTGAAGGCGAAATTGTAGTTTGAGAACATTTCGGTCTGTAGATCACTATTTTTGAGGTGAGGTTTTAGTTTAAGGACGTTACGGTCTGTTGTCGCCATTTTGGAGGCGAAGTTGTAGTTTGAGCATATTTCGGTCTGTAGATAGTTTGAGGACATCTTGGTCTGTAGATAGTTTGAGGATATCTCGGTCTGTAGATCACCATTTTGGAGGTGAGGTTTTATTTTAAGGACGTTATGGTCCGTTGATCACCATTTTGTGGGTGATGGTTAGTTTAAGAACATTTCGGTCCATTGTAGTGTAAGGACGTTTCGATCCGTTGTTAGTTTAGGGACATCTCGGTCCATTGTTCATCTTGCATACACGTGTATTTGTCATGTGACGGGATGAGCGATGATGATATGGGACGCATTCAGTTTGGGATGTGGTTTGATATGGGTTGTGCACGTTAATTTGGGAAGTGCACCGAAAAGCAGTTGGTTGTCGGGACCCGCCACCTCTCTGAAGACACTGAGGAATTACAGCGACATATAGCAGAGGTGTGGAGATATGTACCCTTAAACCCAAATCCCGTATTTGAGGGAGAAGATCATGGTGGATCATCTAAGAATCAGTAGTCATTTTGGAGACTAAGATTAACTTAGGAGGTGTGGGATGAACATCATTTTGGATGTCATCAGTTGACAGACCATTAGTCATGTTGGGGACTAAGATCAATTTTGGGGAATGATGAGCACAGAGGGGTCTTGACTTTGGAAGAACCTAGTCAAGTTGAACTAGGTCTGGGTCTCCATAATTACCCAAAAGTGCTAAAGTGCTGAGGCATACAATGCTCACGTGCATTTCATGTGGGCACTGGAATAGTGTTAAACACTAGATTTATGTAGCGCTCACGTGGCGCACGTGAGGTACTCAATTATGGGCGCTTCCCATTTATTTCTCTCTTTTTATATAAGTGTTGAGCACTTAGTTCTTGGGGTGCTCACGTGTGAAACACGTGAGGCGCTTCAAAGTTGGGTTCTGCCTTTTGGCTTTATTGCCTTTCTCTTTATGTAAGTGCTAAGAACTAAGTTCCGATAGCGATCACGTGTAAAACACGTGAGATGCCTCAAATGGAGCAATGCCCTCTTGGCTTTATTGCCTCTCCCTTTATATAAGTGCTAAGCACTTGATTGGAGGTCACGTGCAAAACACATGACTGCCTTAGGAAGTGCTCTTTGCTCCTCTTTTAAGCACCCGCGTGGGAAACACGTGATGCAGTCTCAGTCGTATCTTTTTGTTACACTTACGTGGAGAATACATGAAGTCTATTTATAGTGTTAAACACTAACAAATCACCAGGCTATTCTTCTGTGGTTCTTAGAGATCAAGTTCTCCTTTTATTTCTTTGCAAGAATTAAATTCTTCTTACATGGTTAAACACATGTTTTTAGAGGAATTAAATTCTCATATGTTTTTTTTGTAAGAGTTAAACTCTTTTGAACTCAGTTCTTTCCCCTAGGTTTTGAATCTGCATGACAGAATCTCCCTGATGAGAATTAAATTCTCAACTTGGGGGGAGATCTGCCTCTGCAGCTCTCAACCAGAGAAAGAACTAAGTTCTTCTATGAAGGGTTAAACCCTTAGAGATGCAAAGAACAGTCTTTTGTCTTTTCCTTTACCTAGTGTTTCAAGAGAACAAGTCTTCTCTTCTGAGAATTAAATTCTCTCCCTGTATATTCTTTAAGTCTCTTGGGAGCTCTCTCTCTCTCTTTTCTTTTTCTTTTTTTTTAACTTGAAGTCATGGGTTGTTTATATAGTGGAGAGAAGTTTGTTGATTAGTTTTAGGAAATCTCTCATTGAGAGATCCTAGTTGATTTTGGAGGTTTTACCCACTGTTGGATCTTTGATCCAAGGGTTTTTGGATCTTTGATCCAAGGGTTTCTGTCTTACAGAACATATTTTCTTGTTTTTTAAACAAGATTAGGAAAATATTTTCCCATACAGAATTTATTCTGTAGATTGGTGATTTTTAATCACCGTTGGATTTTTAATCCAAAGGTGCTTGGTTTAACGGAGCACAATCTTTTTTTGTTTAGAAAGATATGAAAAATATTTTCCAACTTATGGGATCTTTGATCCGCCAACTTTCTGTTTAACAGAAAATATCATTTCTCATTTAAAAGTTCAATAGAATTTAATTCTATGCTTAATCACCATTGGATCTTTGGTCCAACGGTTCCTTGTTGAGTAGAATTTAATTCTATGTAGGGAAGTGCCCTCACGTGTTTAACACATGAGGCTTATTAGCCTAGTAGTTGTTTTAATTGCTGTGCATATATGCGTTGCATATAGGCACTCACGTGTTAAACACGTGGGGCTGTTTTAGCCTAGCAATTGTTTTAATTGCAGTGCCTATATGCGTTGCATATAGGCACTCAAGTGTTAAACACGTGGGGCTCTTTTAGTGGGGAACTTTCCCTCATCCCTTTTTATAAGGGAACAAACGCCCCCCTGTGTTGCTCTCACGTGGCTTGCACGTGAGTGCAACGCTGTCTGCCCTCACAGCCGTTGGATTGCCTAGGGGAATTGGAAGATGAACCGCTTCCCATCATGTCTTATAAATGCAGGGGGGTTTTGCCTCTGAGAAGACCACTGTTCTTTCATCTTCTTCCCTACTTATTTTCCTTGAGAATTTAATTCTCTTCTTCAGAGCTTAGTTCTCTGCCAGCTGAAATCTCAGAGTTAAACTCTGTTAAAACTTTTCTTTGGTAAGGATCATGAACGGAACCCCCTTTTTTGTTTTTTCGTCGTGGATTTTGAATCCGGGGACAGAGTGTTGCTCTTTTCTTGAACTGATTTCTTAAAGATTCAAAGCACATATTTTTTGTCGATTTTGAAGTCTTGAATCAATGTGGATTGTTAATCCTCCTCTTAAGGTTTTATCCTGTCACCGATCTTTAAAGATCCATGGAATTTAATTCCATTTCTTTGCCTCCTGGACATAGGGGTTTTCTGGGATTTAATCCCTTTATTAAAGGAATTTAATTCCTTATTCACAGAACTTGGCTCTGAGAGAGACTCAAATATTTTTGGGAATTTTATCTCCTAATGCTCTCGAGTATTTGAGGGTTTTAATGCCTCTAATGAAGATTTGAATCCGTTGTGATTTTTTAACAGAACTCGCTTTAAGAGTCGTTTAAACTTTAGTGTTTACTTGATGAGAATCCTTTTTGATTCTCCCAATGATTATTTTGCCTCATCATTGGTGAGCCGCTATTTAGATTTTGTGGGGTCCATTGCTTTTGCAGGCAGTGGTCCCGTCACATCACAGTTTTCTGTTATTTTATTTTATGTTACCTTATTATTTATTATTATTATTTTTAAATGGGTTTTTTTAATTTTAGGAACGATGGCCTCGGTTCCTGAATTCCCTTACACTCGCTCAGAAGCCGCTTTTCCGCAGTCACCATCAGACGAGGAGGTTATGGCGATGATCAGGGCGCATGACATGGACCATACTAGTCTTCTCTTATGGGGAAAGTGGTACAGTCATATCATCGGGGGCCGCCGTAGTTTTACATGCGAAGAGCCGACAGAACCTATCCGCTCTATATCATTGATGGAATGCCCATGGACTGCTTATGCGGTGGAGGCGACTAACTGGACTCCCACGGGCCGACTTGAGCCGTCAACGACCGGAATACCCAACCAATCCATGGTGGCCATCGATATTCTGTGGCGCCGATTATGTCAGGGCGAAACTCGACCTTAGGGGCAGGTTTATAAGGTAGGCGTTATCCCCCCCTACCCAGTTGGCTACCTTCTCTGGGCTCGGTACATTCTCTCTGCCCAACGCACACGTCTGTAGAAGGTCGGGTTGTTCCAGGCAGTGTACGCTTCGTTGTTTTATTACCATGGCCCTCACATCTGGTGGGTTAAAACTTTCTTGAATCGGTGGAATCTTCCCACCAACAAATTCTTGCTAGGGGATCGAGAGGTCTCAATTTCACTGGAAGATTTTTGCGAGATCTCCGGATTGCCGATCAGGGGAGAACATTATGAAGAATTATTGTCTCCTGATGAGTATGTGTTTGATACGGTGCCCGCTATGCTTGGCGGCTTGTCGACTGAGAATGCCGTACGTCATAAGTACCCGAGTCTAATCAAGGCCCTGTGTATCTTTGAAAAGCTATTCGTGATATCGGAAGGGCAAGGTGTCACCATTGACGCTTTCTTTGCTTGCTTTCTAATACAGGACGTCTTATCCAAAAAGGCTTCGAAATTTGCAAAAATTGAAGAACCTTTTGGATTGGGGTTAAGGAAGCTGCCGGCCAAGGAGGAAGACCTTCCGCATTTCTATATTCCAAACTCATCAACCGTAGCTTTTGATGCAATCGCGGACCCTGGGATGGACAAAGAAACCTTCTTCGTTGGTTTTATCAGTCTTTGGCTAAGCTGGTTCACCATGCCAATGCATCGCCGCTTTATGAGAGCCTCTGTTTTTTATCCTGCTCATCGCATAGCTGGAGGAGCACGATTGGCTGTTGGCGTCGCGGGGTTGTCGCATCTATATCACGGGTTAAGTGTTGCGGCTAATACATCAAACCCGGGCGCAGAGACCGGGAATTTCCCCTTCCACTACTTCACGTCGTGGATCGAGATGCACGAGCTAGGAGCGTTCGCTGCGCACCAGCGGTCGGATTTTATGATTCATACACCTTCCCACAGATCATGAGGATGGTTGATGCCTCCGCTCCCGATCCGTCCCAGGTAGGGGCTCTCCGCGTGCTGCTGAACCCGTACTCAAATGAAGGCGGAATGGTGTTCAGCGATCGAGTCCTTTCCGCTCCAGCGGGGCCCGTTCAGCAATTGTTTGATTTATCGAAGGGTGGGGTCCCGGCTTTGAAACCAAAAGAGGTCATGCACCTATACTCGATCAGGCCAGGGTATCTGGTGTTCCGCCGGAATAATGTTGTCCTTTTTATGCGGTATAATCCGCACCGCTTTGCCCAGCAGTTAGGCTATGACCAGGGCATCTCTCTCAAGGCATTTTTAGTCGAGCCTACTCTCTCCTTGGAGGTTACTCGCGACGTCTTTCACCACTCCATGCAGTTAAACACTGGCTCCAGCTTCATGATCCCGGAACCTGACTATCTTTCGAGGCCTGTGGGGTCCTTTAAGGGTTGGTATCGCCATCGGGTCGGCCCCGTCATTGCAGAGGAGAGGCGGGTGCTTTTCGAGGGTAGAGATCCCATACCAGCTCAGGCCACCAATGCCCCATTACGTCTGCGGTCAGTGGTTCACCCTCCACTGAGGGATAGCGGTTTGGTACTTATCCCTAAAACCGCATAAATAGAATCGACTCCTCGTACTGCTGGTATGACAGGGCGTACTAGAGCCGAAGAAAAGGCTTCTAATGAAGCACCAGGGGTAGTGTCACCAGCGGTTATGTCACTTAAGGGCGATACCGAAGGTGAAGTTGGGTAGCGTCATGCCAGAGCACCCATGGGGAGGAAGCGCTCCTCCGTTAGCGTTAGCACAAGCTCCAAGAAGAGTAAGAAATCGGTCGCCGACCTACTCGACACTCTGCTTGAATCCAAGCCATTCATTCAGGACGAGCCGATATCTATACAAGAGCCGGACGACGGTTTTCTCTTTCCTGGTTCATCTGCCAAGGAGGCCGCACAGTTGGCTGAGACTTTAAGGCGCTCATAAGATGAGACTGAGAACGTGTGTGCCCCGAAAAAGCCCTACCCTCTCGTTATATTCTATGACGTTGACCCATCCTTACGACGGGTACACATAGGTCCTTTGTTATTGGAAGACGAATGGGCCCTCAAACAGTCTATCTCGGTTACTTCCGAAGACGAGCTTGCACTAAAAACGGGTAGTCATTCATTTACGCTTGAAGCCCAGCGAGCGTATTTAATGAGAAAAGAACAACGGCTCAAAAAAGCCATACTTTAGGCTTCCCGGCGTATTGATATGCGTCTTTCTCGTGTCCTTCTTTTAGTGAGCAATCTGTATTACTTTTATGTCTTCTCATTTTTGTGAAAACTTTGCAGGGACTTTTGCAGCAGAAGCGGGTTTGAGTCCGGATCGAGCCATATCTGCAGATTCTACGAACATCTCCCATGACACACCGAAAGGTGTAGAGGAGATGACTGAAGATGCCATCCTTGTTGTGGAGCTCTCGGTGGTAGCTGGTGTCCCTTACGCGTCTACTCCTTTAGCAGAGCTGACCTCATCGGCCATAGATCCCATGGACATCCCCAATGACGTACCGAAGAGTGTAGAGGAGATGATTGAAGCTTCCATCCTTGCTGTGGAGCTTCCGGTAGTGGCCGGTGTCCCTTCCGTGTCTACTACTTTAGTAGAGATGACCTCATCGGCCATAGATCCCATGGACATCCCCAGTGACGTACCGGAGAGTTTAGAGGATATTGTTGGAGCCGTCATCCCTGCCTTGGAGTCTTCAACAGCTTCTTTTTTCCCTCTATTGGAGACTACCGCGCCGGCTATAGATTTTACAAATATCTCCATTGATGCACCTGAGGGTGTGGAGGAGACCGCTGAAGCTACCATCCTTCCAGCTCAGGGCGGGCAAAGCTTTGAAGGTAATCTCATATACATGTATATTTTGTTTAAAGACCCTTTTGTCTTCTGACCCTTTTCTTTCCTTCAGAATTGAGGGAATTGGCGGCTTCCATCGTGGACCTCTTTCCGAGGAAAACCTTCCAGCGCTTGCTTGACATGGCTGCCCCACAAGCAATACCTCTACAAATTATAGTTTTTTCCTCATATCAAGGTTGGTATGCTTTGCCCTTCTGGTTTTATATTTTCATAATGATGTTGATATGCCCATCATTTTAAACCACAGTTCTGGAAGCTGATGATGAAGTCGAGATTCTTAACGGACCTGGGGATCTTTCAAACCCGACTTGCATGACTGTGGGTAAGTGACGTTTTATCCTTGGCATCGTTTTGTTTACTCTATGTTTGGAAACACAACTAACCGCACCTAAATCTTTACAGCTTTGCCAGCCCTGACCCCATTAGAGTCTCGGATCCCTATGCCACCAAGCCCTTATGCCCAAAGTGCGTCTAAAAGGATGGCAAAACAGAGCATTTATTCCTTGGCGGCACTCATCAAAGATCTTTGCGCTGGTACTTCTGTCGCGGCCAAAGAATTTGCTGCCGAGGCCAATACTTCATTATCTGTGAAAGTCTACCCCAGCACCGCCAAGGGGTCCTAGCGACATCAACCCTAACGGATTTTAAAATTTTCGGTGCTAGGCTAGACTTATGCAGGATCGTAACTAGAATATTAGGGTTTAATCTATGATGATGTGTAAACTAGAGAAGTGAAAATGGCTATACCCTCGTAGATCGAGTCCTTCACTTCACATGCTCCATGTAGTAGTCTCACGACTCCACTAGGATCCACTTGACGGTTTGGACGAGCTTCGTCCGATGACCTTCGTGCCGAAGATGATCCACGCGAAGTCCTTCCAACTCAATCTACCTCTACACTAAACTCTTTTAGTGTAGGGAACACGCTATATTTGATCACTAGTTAAGTGTAGGATGGTGAAGTAGGGGATTTGGTTTGCTCACTAGTATGTGTTCAAGCTTCATGGTTCACATAACATGTGAGGGTTGAAGCTTGAACCATGGTGGTGAGGAAGAAGAAGAAGAGAGCATGAGAGCAACACTTGCAAAAAATGGCTAAGTGTTGAGAATGAATCAAGTGAATGGCAACCCCTTGACCCTCACTCATTCAAGCATAGAAAAATAGCAATATAAAATTGCAACCATTCTTGAATAGTGAGTCAAGATGAATAAACAAACAATAAAGCCCATGCATCACCATTCCTCCTCATTTTCCACCACTTTTTCTATTTTCCATAAAATAGAAAAACATGCCATGCTTCATAAAACACACACACAGACACACACACACACACATATCATATATATTAATATATATATTATGAAGAATAATTAGTGAGCTAATGATATTAGTTAAGATATAATTATATCATATATAATATATATCACATTATTAAATCAACACTTGATTTAATAATCCGGTTATATTACATATGACCGAATAATATCATTTATCTGTGTATCACATTATCAAATCAACACTTGATTCGATAATCTGGTTATATCACATATAACCTAACTCGATAACAGATAACTGCCAGATTACAATACGGTATCACATACACGTTTTTAATCAGGCCCACGCACATATCACATATGTGTCCTACTTCATTTCGCTTGAACCAGGGAACTTCTGTGTGGAACTCTAAAGACTTGTATATACGCTAGCAGTAGGTAATGATCACATCAGTCACCCACAAACCGTCAGCGGTACTAGCTGGACGTAACGGCTACCCGGGTATTGAGCGATATGAAGATCAAAAAGCAAGCTCGTCCATACTCTCCATGAAACCTATCAGTAACACTACCGTACAGTCCGGTCTCTTCGTCTGATATGTCGCATATCATGTCTAGGGGTGGTAAATGTCAGACCCCAGTAACGTGATGAGTCATGCCGATATCTGGCCTATAACGGTTCGAGAAACTACTGATAACTCTTATCAGTAAATCTCAGCAGCAGCCCTGGCCACGGACATCCAGTTATAGCCAATCGAGCATAGAGCAACATCAACCCCCAATACCGGGAGAGACGAAACCCCTCCTATCGCTCATTGCCTCCATGTGACTCGGGACAGTACCCAAAATCCACCTATTTGCATAACTCCTCTTGAGCGTGGTAGGGAGGAAATCAAAGCACAGTGAGAGACACAGAAGACTCTATGACGATCTTGGGTCTACAGACTAACCTGTACCAGTGTCACCAGAGGACTGCTATCCGACGATAGTTATAATACCAATTAGGAGTCCTCCGCGAGTCCTTTCGTTGTACCCATTCTCTAATGAGCACCTGTGTACAATCTTTGATGTCATACACCAATGGTTGTGGGATCAACCATCGCCCTCCAAGGGACAAGAAACATACACACTAGTTTACTCTAGAACATCGATGCCATGTCTCAATATTCCCACGACTAGGAACAGTTTAAGAATGTACTTTTGGACCACCCTAGCCCCACTAGTATGATCTCATCATAATTCTGGTAGTCAAGTACATATCCTAAGGGATTTATCAACATGTAAGAGACAGACAGTATAAAAATACCAGTCTACATGTTAAGATAATGGTAACCAGATAGCATACTATCATGTCAAGCAAGAAAGTCCTCTATATATATGTCCAAGCATCCACTATATCAACAATAATAGCCTCTAGGGAATACATATTCCTAACAATCTCCCACTTGTACTAAGGCCGGTTGTTGTAGTATCTCATACCCAACGTCCCAAAAGTCTCTCGAATACCATCTGGGGGAGGGCCTCATTGAGTGGATCCACTGTGTTGTCCTATGTGTCAACTCTCCTGATCTCGATCTCCCAGAGATCAACCATCTCCCTGATCAGGTGATACTGTCTAAGAATATGTCTGGATCGCTAATGGGATCGGGGTTCCTAGGCCAAAGCTACAGCCCCATTGTCATCATAATACACTGGTATTGGATGCTCAATGGTAGGAACCTAGTTCAGCTTATGAACTCTATTCATCCAGACAGCCTCCTTGGCAGCATCGTTGGTAGCGATATAATCAGCCTCTATCAACAAGTCTGCTACGGTATATAGCTTGTAACCCTCCAACATACCATCCCTCCACTAAGGGTGAAGACAAAACCAGAGACTGACTTTCAGTCATCCTTTTCACTCTGGAAGCTCGAATCGGTAAAGGACTCCATCTGGAGTTCACCATTACCATACACCAAGAACATCTCTTTAGTCCTTCTCAAGTACTTAAGATTGTTCTTCACAGCTTTCCAGTGGTTTTCCCCAAGATCTTTTCGATACTTACTCACTACACCTAGTGAGTAAGATACATCTGGTTTGGTACATAACATCGCATACATGATTGACCCTACTGCCGAAGCATAGGGTATCCCTTGTATGTGAGCCCTCTCTAAATCAATCTTGGGAGATATCTCTTTGGAGAGAGTGATTCCTGAACAAGCGGGTACATTACCACGCTTAGAATCTTCCATACTAAACCCTTTCAGTATGGTGTCTATGTACTCGGATTGGGAAAATCCCAAATCCGTTTAGATCTATCTCTATAGATCTATATCCCCATGATGTAGGAGGCATCAGTTAGATTTTTCATAAAGAACTTGTGTGATAAGAGGTGCTTGAAGTGCTTGACCGAGTGTAGCATAGGAACATCGTTTCCTATCAGGAGTATGTCATCCACGTACAATACGAAGAAGGCAACCATACTCTCTACAGCCTTATTATATATACATGGTTCATCTACCTTTTTGATTAAGTCATACTCTTTGACAGCTTCATCAAAACAGATGTTCCATCTCCGCGATGCCTGTTTTAATCCATAGATGGATTTAAGCAGCTTGTACACTCTTCCGCTGCTCCCACTGTCTACGAAGCCCTCTGGCAGTGTCATATACACGCTCTCTTCTAAATCACCATTTAGAAAAGCAGTTTAGACGTGCAGTCGTCCAGATTTTGTAGTTATGGTATACATCAATGGCAAGTAGGATCCTGATGGACTTGAGCATAGAGACAGGAGAAAAGGTTTCATCATAGTCGACACCAGGTCGTAGACGAAAACCTTTTGCTACAAGTCTAGCTTTGAAAGTCTCAACTTTTCCATCTACACCAAATTATCTTTATCAAAGATCATCTTTCTCCCAATGAGTTTTACCCCTTCAGGAGCAACTTCCAAAGTCAACACTTTGTTGGTGTACATGGATTCCATCTCAGATTGCATAGCATCCAGCCATTTCACAGAGTCCCCACTCATGATGGCCTGCACGAAACTAGTTGGGTCATCATCATCCATGATGCAATCATCACTCCCACCTTCTATAAGAAAACCGTAGTATCTCTCAGGTGGATGAGGAACCCTAATAGATCTGCGGAGTGGCTACGGTTCGTCGGGGACTATTGAATCCTCCGGTTCTATCAAATCGTCAGTTATAGTTTGCGTTGCTGGAACTTCTTCCAGTTCTACCTCATTGCCACTAATTTCTTTCACAAGAAATTCCTTTTCCAAAAAAGGTGGCATGTCGAGAAACAAAACACCTCTTGTTCCTCGGTGTGGTAGAACATATACCCTCACGAATGTTTGGGATATCCTACAAACTTGCACAGAACTGACATTGCCTCAAGCTTGTCCGGATTTTGCTTTTGAACATAGGCCGGACAACCTCATATCTTAACTAGTTTAAGAGATGGTCTTTTTCCATTCCATATCTCATATGGAGTGGTAGGCAACGGATTTGGTCGGAACTCTATTCAATAGGTATACAGCTTTCTCAAGTGCATGTCCCCAAAAGAAAATAGGTAACTCAGCAGCACTCATCATAGAGAACACCATATCTAATAGGGTGCGATTTCTCCACCCTGATATACCATTGTGCTGTGGTGTATACGGAGGATTAAACTGAGAGAGAATCTCATTCTCTTTTAAATAATCCCGGAATTCCGTGCTCAAGTATTCTCCTCCCCGATCATATCGAAGGATATGAATACTTTTACCCATCTGGTTCTCAACTTCGTACTTATATTCCTTGAAATTATCAAAAGATTCAGATTTGTGTTTCAACAAGAACACATGTCCGTATCTTGAGAGAACATCAGTGAATGTAATAAAGTACGCGGAACCATTCCTGGCATGTATAGACATAAGACCGTATACATCACCATGTATATGTCCAAGAGTTCAGTAGCTCTTTCTCCGTTTCCAGTAAATGGAGATTTGGTCGTCTAGCCTTTGAGACATGATTGGCAAGTTTCATAAGATATAAATTCCAACGGATTCAAGTATACATCTTTATGCAACTTTAGCCTGTCTTGTCTCATTGATATGACCTAGTCTATAATGTCACAAGAAGAGTTCGTTCATTTCTGAACTGTTCCTCTTGTGTGTGTTCTGTACATTTAGAACTCTAGTTTGATTTAGAACGTATATACTGTTATACAACATACCATATCCAATCAAATCTTGATTTAGGAAAATATTCACAATATTTTTGGTACGGAACAACAGTCGCTCAGAATTAATGTATTACTATTTAATACAAGATTATATTTGCCAACTACCTTGGCTGCAACAATTGCACCATTCCCTACTACTAGAGATATATCACCATTTCCCAATTCTCTACCTTTCTATAGACCATGTAACAATTTACATATATGGGATCCTGATCCGGTAACCAATACCCAGGATGTAGAGCAAACTGAGAAACAGTTCTTGGTTACGAACACACCCGAAAACAAATGCATCAACATGCTTATTCTTTGTTTGGGTGGCGTGGGAATCCGAATATTCCTCTATTCCTTGCTCGGACTTATGAAAATCATAAGATAGAGCGGAACCTACCCCAATATAATAAGTAGGTCCGGACAATATATCCACATTATTATCTTGATTAAGGCATTTCATTGGTTGCTACCAGGAGAGAGAGAGAAGGATAATCACTTTGCATGCGCTCTTTGCAAGGTTAGATTGGTTTTTATCTAATCAGGATGGTTCCCACTGTTTTTATCAAATCTTCTTTCAAACCCTAAAAGATAAGATTAGCCGGGATTAATTACACCTTACAGGTTCGCCAATCGTTCGGCCTGGCAGGTATCGGTACTCCGAGGGAGGTTCCTCGTGCTTTCGCACGGACCTAATTAAAATAAACCTCGTTTCCCTAGAGTCATAACCCCGTTGACACCTTTATAGACACCTACTAGATTAGCTAATTGTAAAGTGCAAAACTCTCTCAGGAGTAACTTTTACTCGCAGTGGGTATCGGGATCCAACTATCATATAGAAGGTATGCAATCTCATTGCAAATTTCAACACTTGAAATTCCCGATAATATTTTTACCCCTAACCACTTATGACCTTGACAAGGTCAACAAACCATTAGCGCTAATCAAGTTCTACCCGTCATTTCATGATTGAATTAAACCCACCCGCACAACCCTTGACAGAGTCAACAAGGTCGCATGACTACCCTAACCCAATCGCATCACATGCGGGCAGATAAGTATTAATCAGCTACCGCACACTACGCCTTGACAAGGTCAACAAACGCAGCACGAATACTAAATAGTACTTATCTAAAATGACGGAGGGCTACGTAGGTTTTGAAGAAAACCATGAGCGTAATGAACTTTATATTGTTGTAGAATCTAATGATTTGAAAATGAGTGTTTTTAGGCCTTTACTAGTTTCGCTAAAGAGGTCACTCCCGGTGAAGGGATCTCGGCTCTTTCCTCATCGAATGAGGTGTTGGATATTCATAAATACCACTATGCAAAGCAAGAACTAGAGAAGCAATCAAAAACAAAACCGAGTGAGTTGTAGCATTTGCTAGTTTCGCTAAAGAGGTCACTCCCGGTGAAGGGATCTCGGCTCTTTCCTCATCGAATGAGGTGCTAGATATTCATCAAGGAATACTACTGGGCAAAGCAAAAACTAGAGCTACCCTTTTTTGAAAATTGGATTCTACAATATCTTTAGGTTTCTTTCTTTTCATTAATCTCATTAATGAAGTCACATCATTTAATGTTTCCTAAACATTACAAAAAAGTGAAACGAAAATAGAACGTACGCTTATGCCATCTACATTCGCCACTGGGCTCCATCATACACCGTTAGCTTACTTAACTACCGGCAGAGCGGGGGCTGGACTAGCGCGGGTGCAAAACATAAGCAACGTTTATTATATATCATATATATAATATAACATTCGTCTCACACAGTTATATGATCACATCACAAAACTAAGCAGCAGAAGCAACATATGAAATATTGGATACATTAGAATTTCCGTGTTTTAAATTTATCCAGTATTGTAAAACACGAATTCCACGGTCGTGAAGAATAGCCAAACCCACATCTCTATACCCCTACGAGAGCGGCAAGTAAACCTACCAATTCTAGAGTTAGGAGACCCGGTCTCAACTCCTTGAGATGGTCTCCCACTGGACTCTAGAACCCGGTTACTTGTGCTCCCCTCCTTGGGTCTATCCTAATGCAGAAAATTAAATAATATATATCAATGGTGACATCATCCTCAACCCGGAAGTGCCCTAATAAAAGAATATTACATACAGATTTTACATGAATGAAAATAAAACCTCTCATCTCACATACAAAACCCGGCTATTCTTACACGACGATCCAATAAATCATATCAACAGCAACACATAACATCACATGTCACCAACGTAAGTAAATATGCGTATTCCGAAAATTCGTTGACTTATAACAATGAGATCGGGATACCCCACATATTACACTTACGGTCGCAGAAAAGAAATGGGAAACTACAATAATTAGAATCAGTGTATCCTTAGACATCATAAACCCGGAATATCTCATATTCCGGATTTCATGCCTAACCTATAAACCTTGTATCTTAGTCTCAAATTGAAAACACTTTTCAATTACTTTAGTCGGGTAATTCAACGGGATTCCTGACTACATTATCAAATACTCGTCAGAAACTTTAGCAGATGGCCGCACCCCCGATGCCGTCGACGAAGTGCACTAAGGGGGAACACCATGGCCGCAAGCACCCGAGTGGGTGCTTTTGGCTACGGAGTTCTCCTACAGTCACTTGGTCGCGGCTATGGGTCGTGGCAGTCTACTAGAATTACATGGCGAGTGTTCGCGTATAATACGCGATTACGACGGAGTTTTGATCCAAATCAAAACTCCGTGGCAACCGATTAACTGAGACTAATACTCTAGGTTTATAATATACTAATTAGTTTTCACAAAACTAATTATTTGGATTCTAACAATTATATCACATATCATCAAAGTCTAAACAACATTAAACATTTCGATCGATTTAACAAACACCCACAAAATCCAGAGATCTCAACAACTTGAGATGCATTAAAAATACCCAGAATGTGCTAACTAAAACCACGGAGCAGCACAAGAAAAATGGACCCCCAATTCACCACATCGGCGGCGGAACCGCGGCCAAACAAGCGTTTTGGCGGCGGTTCCGCGGCGCTTTTGATGAATTGGGGCTCCAAATTTCTTGAGGCTCCATAGAATACCCTGCATGAATTTTTGGATATTTTTAATTATGAAAATTCCAACGTTTGAGAAATTCGACAGAAAGTAGTAAAAATCAGGTGTTTCGAAACCGATCGAACACTTTAACATCATAAAGACCTACCCAAATGTTCTAGCTTGGCACTGATATCATGAAAGTCTATCCCAGCACCGCCAAGGGGTCCTAGCG